>CM060390.1:4570723-5873389 GCA_030545235.1 Helianthus tuberosus
CAAGCTAAAATGCTAAAAACTAAACCCCAAAAAACCTAAAAAATCTTTAAAAAATCTAAAAAAAAAATTTGAATTTTTATGTTAAAATCGCTACTTTTAGAAGCAAAAAAAAAAAGTTTAAAAAAAAAAATTTTGGCTTCGAAAAGTAGCGATTTTTTTTATAGAAAATTCAAAAAAAAAATTTGTGTGATTTTTAGCTATTTTTAGGCATTTTTGGTGTGTTCACATTGGTTCTCGCGGTTCTCACAATAAGAGGTGGTTCTCGCATGATCTTCTCCCTATATATATATATATATAGGGGGAGAGTTATATGAGAACGCTAAATATTGCGAGAACCGTGAGAACGAATGAAAAAACCAATCAAAACCGAGTTTGTTAAATACAAACATCATTGTAATTAAAATACAACATCAAAGAAGAATTTACAACATCAATTCATTTCTCCTCTTAAAATCACTCTTACTAGATTTTTTACGCATGTGTAAATATAACAAATTTACACATGTGTAAATGACAAACTTACACATATGTAAATTTTCTTTATTTACGAATTCACGTAAATTTAAACGTGTAAATTTAATTTCTAACATTGTATTCGAATAGTAATGATAAGTGTAAAAAAGAAAATTTTGAATTTGAATTGTTTTTTTACCAAGTTCTCGTGGTTTTTTCATTCGTTCTCACGGTTCTCGCGATATTTAGCGTTCTCATTTAAGTCATCCCCTATATATATATATATATATATATATATATAGGGGACCGCTAGAATGAGAACCACCACGAGTTATGAGAACCGCGAGAACCAAGTGCCACGGAGGGGCGTTGACCACGATTTTTTTTTACAACTAGATCCGTATATTTTAACAACATTCGTAAAAAAAAAATTCAAACGGCGCGCCCGAGGGGGTAGTTTTTTACACCCAAAGTTTGGTGTTTTTATTATTTTTTTTTACAAACTTTGGGTGTAAAAAACTACCCCCTCGGGCGCGCCGTTTGAAATTTTTTTTTTTTACGAATGTTGTTAAAATATACGGATCTAGTTGTAAAAAAAAATTGTGGTCAACGCCCCTCCGTGGCACTTGGTTCTCGCGGTTCTCATAACTCGTGGTGGTTCTCATTCTAGCGGCTCCCTATATATATATATAGGGTAAGGTTAATGCGAGAACCACCTTTATTGCGAGAACCGCGAGAACCAATGTGAACACAACCTAAAATAGCTAAAAAAACCTAACCCCCACCCCCCCCCCAAAAAACCTAAACCCCCCCACCCCCCCAAGCTAAATGCTAAAAACTAAACCCCCCAAAAAACCTAAAAAAAACCTAACCCCCCCCCCCCCACCACACCCCAAAAACCTAAACCCCCCTCCCCCTCCCCCACCCCCCAAAAACCTAACCCCCCCCCCCCCCCCCCCCCCTAGCTAAAAGGCTAAAAACTAAACCCCCAAAAAAAACTAAAAAAATCTAAAAAAAATCAAAAAAAAAAAATCTAAAATTTTTTTTTGATTTTTTTAATATTTTTATGTTAAAATCGCTACTTTTAGAAGCAAAAAAAAAATTAAAAAAAAATATTTAAAAATTTTTTTTTTGCTACGAAAAGTAGCGATTTTGTTATAAAAAATATTTAAAAAAAATTTTGTGTGATTTTTAGCTATTTTTAAGTTTTTTTTGTTGCGTTCACATTGGTTCTCGCGGTTCTCGCAATAAGAGGTGGTTCCTAACGGATCTTTGTCCTATATATATATATATATATATATATATATGATGTATTAAAAAAGTTATATAAAAATTGGCTTGTTAAGAGCGTTTAGGCTCGTATGCTAAGTCAAGCTCAATATATGAAACTTGTACTTGAGCTCGTTTAACCTCGGTGTTCGCTAGCTTTAAACAAGTTGAACTCGAATAACTTATGACTCATGAGTGACTCCACTCGTTTACACCATACGTATAATATGTAACTGAAATTAATTGGAGCATTTACAAGGGCTGGCCTAGGGACGGGGCGAGCCGCATCCCCGGACGAGGCCCGATATTTTAGGTCTAATTAAAAGAAAATTTTATGTGTGTTTTTAAAAATGTGACACCTATTTTTTTACATTTTTTTATAAAAATTTAATCTTACAACTTATTGAGCTCAAATAATTTAATTTTTTTATCCATATTTAAAATCTTATAAAATATTAGGCCCATTAGTGTTATTTTGATCCATATCCATTATATAAACATCTATCTAAGGTAAATTAATAAAAAGTAAAAAAAAAAAAGCGACACTCCTGCTAATTTGTTTGATTCCAGCGATTGGCCCAACCAACGCAACCACTGCATTGTCACTTCACGCCACCACCACAACCATGTCGGTGACCACTGGAATTGACGTGTAGGACTACCACAACCCAATCAAGGTATGTAATTTTTTGTTCCACTTTGTTAATTTACAATATTTTGTCCTAATTTATAATCGTTAATTTAACCTTAAATTGAGTGTGTTTTTAAGTCTTTTGAACGTTGATTGTTGAGCCATAAATTTGGTGTGTCGTTAGATGTTGAACCCTAAATTGGGTATTTTGTTGATTGTAGACTTAGAAATTAAAATTGAGTATTTGTGAATTGTTATACTTTTTTTTTTTTTTTTTTTTGCGATAAAGGGCATCGCCCGGCAAACATGAAATTGTTATACTTAGAATTAAGTAATTGTTAATTGTTAGGTAATAATATAGAATTGACTGATGGTTTTGACTTTTGAATTTGGATTTGATTTTTAGATATTATGCCTCCTAAACAACCAGCCATAATGTTCTAAGAAAGACTTAGTGGATTGGCGATGATAGCTATCGAGAATGAATCTTACAGAATATAAACTGTGAAGAGGTGATCATATCAAGAATGTTAGAGGAGCTTCACAAATCATCTGTTAGCTATTATAGTATGTAATTCTATTATTTTAATACTATATTTTTGCTATATTTATTGCTATATTGTTAATCGTCATTTAAAGGAATAGTTTCTATAATTCGTTAGGAAAAAAACTTTCTTTTTTTACTCGACCAAGTCACTTAGTGTCATCCGAGACGGCTTTGACATTTATATAGAATGAAAATGAAAATTGTCATTTATTATTTATTATGTTCTTAGAGGAATATTTCCACTTCAACTACATATATATCTTCTTTTTGGTAAGGATCCTTGAATATACTTTAGTTTAATACGTTTTGTTTAGAATAATTAAATACTTTGTTCAATACGTTTTGTTTTGTTTTGTCATTCATTTGTAGCTTTCATATAAATTTTTTTCGGTATATACGTTTTCGACCCCGTCGGAAATCTCAAGTTTCGCCACTAACAACACTAATAATGTAACGCCATAAGTGAAGGTGAATTTAGTCTGCAATGTCTTCATTGTTGTTCTCATGCTCCGAGAGCATTTAACCATTATAATAGGTGTTTTGATAGTGTATGTTTTAGTCGACCCTTAGGTTTTTCTAATGTGTATGTTTTGATGGATGGTTATCTCGTGCCATATATTTCGTAAGGTATCATTAATAGGATATTACATTATCTCACAAAGAAATTTATTAATAAATGGAAGGGAATGTAAAATCAAGGCGGTCAAATAAGATATATGGTTCATTCGAAAAATAGACCAACAATGTGTATGGATCCTGTAGTTGGCCCTTATTACCAACAGATGACCATAGACAGAATCTCGTCGGTAACCACTTTACCTGGCAGAATCGTCCATTGATAATACTCATTTGTTTAGAAGTGAAACGAATGGTTTAGTAGTTAAAGAACACTCAAGTTTCTATGAAAAAAGTAACAAATGAAATGTCATTTCTATTTATAGTTCAAAAGTAATATAACTTTTCAATCATATTAGACGCACCCTCATTAATTTAAAAAAAAAATGTAACTATTTTGGACAAACGAATGTTTGAATGTCAACCTTTTAGTGCGTTACCTATCAACCCATCAATTCTACCACCTTTACGTTTTGGAAATATGTCAGAAATATACAAAATGTTTAGTAAAGGACCTCATGTCAAATCATGAATCTGCTCCTCTATAATATTTGCAGTCAATGATGGAGGCAGAATTTTTTCCTGTCGTGTCAATTTTTTTTCCCGTTATACCGGTATATTATAACCTAGAGTCAGAATTTTCGGCTCCGGTCAAGTTGGTTGGGTCGAATCACAAAATAAAAGCCAATATTAAAGTAAAAGTACAATGTCATTGAACAAAACACATAATAAAAATATGAAGTTATTTAAAATATAGGTTAAGAATTCAAATAAAATAATTAGACAAGGGCTATAATGGTTATTATGTTAAAATGAAAAATGGGCCATTATTTCTTTAGTTATTTACAGTCCACTGTTAAAAATTAGTAAATTGGGCATAATATTAAAAATATAAATCTGTTTAGTTTTTCTTTCGTGCCAATATAAATTTGTTTAGCTTTTCTTTCATGCCTAACTTTGACACTTCATTTTCAAAACGGTCAACACTACAAGGATTGATTTACCAACATCAAGCCGCCTTTGGTCTAGCGATACTAATGTATTTTGTCTTATCAAGTGGTGATGGTTCAACCCAGTAGCAGACAAAAAAGTGTAGTTTAGTAAAATTAAAGAGTGTGAGTTGTCGTTCTAAAACAATTACATACCTTATAAATAAAATATAATTTTGTTTAGTATGTAAAGGTTTTAGAAAAAACAATGTTTTCACATCTTACAGATACATTACATTACATTTTCGGATATTACATATTAAAAGAGAAAATGTTTGTTCATAAGTTAGAAAAATGTGTGCATAAGACTAGGGATGAGCTCGGTACCAGTAACGAAAATACCCAATACGATACGGTTCAGTATCGGTATTTGAAGGTAAAAACCGGTACCGAATTGGTATAACTGTATAAGTTATCGACGGACCGGTACCAAAAATGTCAAAAGTCGGTACCAAAAATATATCGGTTCAGGAAATTTAGTACCGGTACCATTTGCTCATTCATAAAACATAACATGCACACATAAAAACATCAATCCTAGCAAGGATCAACAACACATACCAAGAGTTGGGGAATCCTATCTATTAGCTTATCACATGCGTATGCCAATAGGTTGTATTTGAGTTCCGTGACCATTTGACCATTTCCATGAAACCTACTAAGGCAATGTGTAGTGGTCAAGCCCTACAAGGTCCCGCAAGGGAGGTTATATGACAAGTGACAAAATGTGTAAAAGAGGGGGTTACATAACTTGAGTGTGTAGTGGAAAGGAGATTATATAACCCCTTTAATTATATACATATGTATGTAACTATACGTGTGTGAGTGGGGGAGGAAGGGGCATAGCGTTATAGTTTTAATTTTCACTGGAAGTGGGGGAGGAGGGGGGATAACGCCCTCTATTTTGGTGTAGCAAGGCGCCATGGGGCGCCATATTCTCCTTAAACGCTATATCCCTTGACACTACAGAGGGATTAACATCAAGTAGCTTACATGACAAATTTAACTTCCCATATGCCATATTTAATCCGCCGAAAACTCTTCCCCACTAACCACAACAAAATATTGATTCCTTATATTTGAAATAGGAGGTTGGCATTTTAGGTTTAAATGATATGGACGATTACCAACAAGCTTATATTACTACATAGAAGCCTTTAACGACGGGTGTACCTATCACAAAAGGGTCCTCGCTGATAAACGAATAAAAAGCATGGGCAAGATTGTTATCCTTAAATTAGCGACGGAATGCAGTCACGCCAACAAAGAGTTCCCAAAAGAATCTGATCATCAACAGACGTACCCAAGTCGGGTGTCCGTTGGCAACCCGTTGACGATAGTTTTTTTTCCCTAGTTATGGTACTCCTGCGTAACATCACGGTAATTAGCGCTGGATTACCAATGGCTTTTAATATTTGTTTTTCTATTTTTTTTACTATATTTCGTTGGTGATCCGTTAAAAAGATATGGCAACAGACCAATTGTCTAGTCTAGCAACACAAAAATCCTACATGTAACAATGTCAAAAGGCTAATAGCAGTGAAAATCCCATTTATATATATAAAAAAAAGAAATTAGTAAATCCCTAGCTTGAATGATGTATGGGAATAACTTATCTCTAATTTGAATGGCTCGTGACATTCATTTCATCAAATGGACATTTGGGTAGTGTCGGAGGAAAGTGACACGACAAAAATCCAAGTGCCCAACACGTTTGTGGTGAGCCCCAATGTCAAACCAAGTCTCATAAGCTACCAAAGGCTTTTTCTACGGTGGTGTTTGTTTTTTTCAAGAAGAGCTTCCTGGCCTCTTCTGTTTGCACCGTGCAGACGCGGGAAGAGGTTTAGCCTCAGAAGAGTGTTTTTTTTTTGTTTTTTGAGAAGTGCTTTGTACCTCTCCCCAGCCTCTTCTTGAGGAAGATATAAAACCAAGCTTCTTACCTCTTCTTGGCACCACCTCCACCTCCACCCCTGCTCCGCCACCACCACCCCTGCTCCGCCACCATCATCATCATCATCATCACCACCCCTGCTCCGCCACCACCACCACTGCTCCGCCACCACCTCCGAAACCCCCACCTCCGCCTCCACCTCCGAAACCCCCACCTCCGCCCATCGACCTCCACCTCCGAAACCCTAAATCGATGGCAAACAAAACCCTAAACCCCAAATCGTCATCGATCTGTTACATCATCATCATCATCGATCTGTTAGAGAGAGAGTAGAGAGAGATCAGTGTGTGGCGGTGTTGATGATGGCGGTGGTGAAGTGGTGGTGATGATGGCGGTGGTGATGATGACGGTGGTGAAGTGGTGGTGATGATGGCGGTGGTGATGATGACGGTGGTGAAGTGGTGGCGGTGGTGAAGTGGTGGCAGTGGTGAAGTGGTGGCAGAGAGTAGAGAGATCAGTGTGTTGTGTTGTGTGTGTGTTATGGTGAAGAGGTTTTATATAAAAAAAACAAACCCTCTTCTTCTTGCAGACTGCAGACATTTGGTCCACCTCTTCTCCTGCAGATGTGGCCTGCAGCAGAAGAGGTTTTCGTGCAGAAAAAACAAACAGCCAGATAAAGCAACAACAGTGTATACAACTCGATTTTATCTTAAGCTTGAGTTTGACTCCAAGGCCGACACTGAGAATTCGTGTACCATGTTCAAGCTTCAAAAAACGTGCCCTTAGGCCTTAACGAAATTGGGTATTGGGCTCAATAAAGGTCTAAACCTAATGCCAATGAGCTAATTTAAAGCATAAAAATAGTTTTGTAAGTGCGCCTATGTTAGTGTTTGTATAGGTATACCCTATTAAAAAAGAAATTTTTACGTATACATATGGGGTTATTTCTAAAAATAGTGTGCCCTCCGAAATATCGGGCCCTGGCCGATGGTCCTCCCCGCCCACCCCAGGGCCGGCCCTGATTGACTCATTTAACTTAACAGAGGTTTGGTTTAGCTTGTTTTACATTCATGCTTAGCTATTTTCTTATATATTAATTATTTTGTTGTTTTGTTTATAAGGTATGCAATTGTTTTAGAATAACACTCTCTAATTTTACCACTAAACTACAATTTTTTGTCCGTCACGGGTTGAACTATCACCACTTGGAAAGACAAAGCTTAATCCAACACATTGGTATTGTTTGGCCAAAGGCCTTTTGATGTTGGTAAATCAATCTTGTAGTGTTGACTGTTTTGGAAATGAAGTGTCAAAGTTAGGCATGAAAGAAAAACCCAAATCCGACAAGAAAACTTGAAACCCAAAATATTCGGAACGAACATTCGAGTATTGGACAGAGTACGCGATTAAATAAAAGGTTGTGGGTATGAGTATGATATCAAATGATACACGACCTATTTACCCGACATACACAATACACAGTACCCTTTTCATTTGAACCATACACAAAATTTCTTTTATTTTTAATTACCCTTAGGTAGTAGAGTCATCTACTAATCCATTAGTTTTTGGTTGTTATATTTCTATTTTCATTAGGTAATAGAGTTAAAAAAATGAGTAATGTAGTTAGGAACCCCCAGTGAATATTTTTTTAACTGATAAAACAGTTGCTTAACAAGTATGAATTTGTGTATGACATACAATTTTTATAACTATATGTAGAAGTCATTTTAGCTTGGCGCGCGGAGCTGGATAGGATTCCAACGGTAGAGGTGTTAATTAGGAGGGGTGTTATGGTGGCCGACACTTCGTGTAGCTTTTGCAATGCAGGTCCCGATTTTGTTCTTCATCTGTTCACTGCTTGCCATCTAGCTTTGGGATTATGAGAAAAAATTAGTTTTTGGTGCCGGGTTAGAAATTTCTATGTTTTCTCTTTTAGAGATCTTTTAGAAATCCATTCTTTGGGTAGAAGAGGGGCGTCGGAAAGGGCGGCTTCGCACGGGATTGTGATCACCGATTGTTGGTTTTTATGGAATGCAAGGAACAACCTGCGGTTCAACGACAAAGAGTGTAGCGTTGAGGATATCTTTAGTGAGGTGAGGGCGGTCTGTTTTTTGTCGTTGGCTAAGAAGGGTTCTTTTGTTTGGACGGATTGATGTAAATTTGTTAATATGTAGTTTGTTTTGTTCTTGTACCCGTCCCGGTTTCGGGTTCAGTAGTTTTAATGAAGTTCACGTTTCAAAAAAAAAAAAGTCAATGGCTATCATTTTGTCGTCCCTCCTATTGGCAAAACTTAGAAAATGCATTAATGTCTATAACAAGTTTAGGTGTTAGTTTCTCGAAAAGCACTGAAAATGCTATTAAAAATAATTATTTAAGTATCATTACTTTATTAGATCTACTGTATATAAAAAAATTATTTAAGCGAATCAACGAGCGAGCTCACCTTGAATTGAACTGGACTTAAATACATATGAACAAGTTTGGCTTAAAAATTGTACGAGTTTTGAGCCACATTAACATACCTACGCTATTCCATGAAAATAAAATATCTACCATGTTATTGGATGCCAATATATTGCATACGACTGTACTCATAACTTGTCGATAAAAAAAATTAGAGAAAAACTCGTTCATAATCAGCTTGCTTAAAGTTCAAACAGAACAAAACTGATTCGTTTAAAGTTTAAGCCAAGCTTGAGACAAGAAGAAGCTGCTATTAACTAGGGTTGTTCATGAGGCGAGCTGAACCAAACCAATCAGACATTTGCTCGTGCTCGGTTCGTTTACAAACCAAACCAAATCGAGCGTTTTTTCAACCGATCCAAAGTCGAGTGAGCGTCTTTCGATCCAGGCATTTTTCCAACGAACGTTGAGCGAGTATCAAGCGTCGCAAAACAAAAAAGGAAATGTGACAATGTGGGTGCTAGTTATCAGAATCAAGTGCAGCTTCCGTCCTTGAGGTTTCGTCCAATTAGAACACAAGTAAAATTTTTTAACAAATAACAAGGAATAAACTCTCAACTAGTTCTATCGAGATTAAATGAGCGGGAAGATAAATCGTCGACAGATCGAAGCATGTCCTTGTTCTATCGGATGTTTGAAACTGAATGAACCGATTGAAGCAAAACCCTAGCGAGTTGGCGTCTTGGCGATGAAGAAATCGAATAACGATGGCCAATGGGGGGTTTTGAGTAAGATCTTGTACTTCTGATCGAATGGCGGGTTGAGACTTGAGTATTGATCGACACTTCACATTTCAGTATTTGAAATTTTGACTCAATTACTCAAATGAACATTTAAGTATTGGACAATGGACTATTGGTATTGGACTTCAATTCTAATTACTTAAAATTGAGTTCTATATGGATCTTGGACCAAATATTGTTAATGTGGGACTCTAGTCATTTCTTTAAGAATGATATGTATTAAAAAACAAATCTAGCCAACCGAGCCGAACCAAACTGAGCGGACCTTTGCTCGTGCTCAGTTCGTTTACAAACCGAACCCATCTAAACCGAGCATTTTTCAATCGAACTGAATCGAACAAGCAAATTCCAAGCATTTTTCAAGCAAGCATCAAACAAGCGTCGAAAATTTTTGCTAACATACGTTTTATATTTATATTTCTATTTATCTATCTATTATACTAAATGAATTCTCTTAGGCCATATAGGCTATTCTTAGCCAATCATTTTGATGATGTGGACACCCTCTTAAGCCAGAGAATTCCTCTTGAGCGCCAAACTCTTTCTCTTATTTTCTTTGATTCACGCGGCTTCTCAAACACGCTCTCATAATACGTCCTCTCTCTTCAATCAATCCTTAAACCCTAATTTCAATTTCATACATCTCTGCCTGTTCCATCGCTGTATCTCTCTCTGTTCCATTACAACCTAGATCTCAGTCTAAAGCAACCAGCAAAAGGTATGTTTTCTTCTAATCTTTAAGCTTTAATGTATGTTTAATCAATTTATTATTCATATTTAGGGTTTTTGCTTTCAATCCATTCGTCTTTGGCTTTTTGTTTCAACGATTTGGCGATTCTTCTTTTGATCAACACTATGTAAGGCAATTTTGTCGATTGTTTCTTAATAATCGGTAATCTTGTGTCTTCTATCCATGGAATTTTTTAATAAGTCGTTTTTGGTATGTCTTATATGTGATTTCTATATGTGTTCTACGATTTATCTAATTTGTTGTACGAAAATCCCTATTCTGATATATTCGTTTTGTAAATCTACTGATTCAATTTTTTTAGGGTTTTTATTGTGAAGAGGTTTTGTTGATGAGAATGTTAGATAGTCAAAGCCATGTGATTTCAATTCTTTCTGATCAATGGTGATTTTCAGAAAATCCTAAATCTCAAATCTGGTAATAAACAGATGGTTATGTGTTTTATAACCGAAATGGTCTTGAAAACTGTTTGGATTGAATTGAATTGAATTAAGTTGAGTTAATTAAGGTTAGGGTTTATGTGAATAGTTTTGAATAGTGTTTGGATTGAATAGAACTGAATTGAATTAAGTAAGGTTAAGGGTTTATGTTGGGTTGTTTATTATTATTATTATTATTATTATTATTATTATTATTATTATTATTATTATTATTATTTTGGGTTCAAGGGTTTATGTGTTTTACAGAGTATATGCATAACGCGTTACATATTTATGCAGGATATGATTGAGAATGTGTTGGAAATAAAGGACACCCATGTGAAGGAGGTTATGACGCCACTTGTGGATGTAGTTGTAGTTGATTCGACTGCAACGTTAGTTGATTTCCACCACTTATGGGTAACTCATCAATATTCTAGGTAATTATTGAAAAAAAATATTTTAAAGAAAATAATTCTGATTATGGATTTATTTAAAAAATAATAATTTGATTTGCACTCACAGGGTGCCAGTGTTTGAGCAGCGAGTTGATAACATCGTGGGTGTAGCTTACGCAATGGATTTGTTAGAACTTATTAAGAAAGTAAGATTCTGGTTATTTTTAATTATCATATATTGGTTTTTGTAGTAAAGATTTTTATTTATTTTGAAAATTTGAAGGGAGATATGCTTGAAACTGCAGTTGTGGGAGATATGGCTCAAAAGCCTGCATAGGTAATAGTTGACTTTGACTTCGATCGAAGTAAGTCATTACCATGACTCTTAAATTACGTAAGTGTATAACTTTGATTATTAATCATTTAATCAAGAAATGTTTTCTTATACATCATTTTGATTATATATATTTCTAGAGCTTCTCGAATAAAAATATATCTTTTGGAGAAGTTGATCTTGGTGCAAGATTTTGAATTTCTCTTGTATTTAATATGTTGTGTTTTGAATATATTATATGTTAACTAATTTTAAAAAATATAATGTGCAGGAGTACCTGATCAACTCCCAACTTATATTTTATTTGAGAATGCAGAAGAGGTTTCTTGCTTTCTAGATATGCATTCAGCAACTACTATAAAACTTAAGTGTATTCTAGCTCACACGGTCTTATCAGGCCAGCCAAAAGTGTATTTTATCTGTTTTTTTTAATAAATTAGTAATGTGTTAGTTTTACTTAATAAATCTGTATCATCAATAAAATCAGTAATATTATAAAACTTTGAATTAAACGACTTAGAAGTTTATTTGCAATTAAAATACACGTTGGACTAGGGATGAGCTTAGTACGAACCGGTACCAAAAATCCCAAAAAATAATACCTGGTACGGATCGGCCTTTGAAGGTAAATAGTGGTACCAGAAAGACTAAATGCCGGCATCGAATTGGTACTGAAAATTGAGTCGGTTCGAGAAATTTGGTACCGGTACCGACACCTATATGAAGGTAACTACTGGTACCGGACCGGTACTGAAAACACTAAATGTCGGTATCGAATTGGTACCAAAAATCGAGTCGGTTCGGGAAATTCGGTACCGGTTCTGAATCGGTACCATTTGCTCATCCCTAATAAAAAGTCTTTGGACGACCTTTGACATGTTTAAGTTGTTTTCGGTACCATTTGCTCATCCCTAATAGAAAGTCTTTGGACGACCTTTGACATGTTTAAGCTATTTTTACCTACCAACCTGTAACCTATTCTAGATAACGCAACTCAAGTCAACACTCTTAGAAGTAAACATGTGCACAGTGCACTGTAATCGTTATCGTTGTCTAACTTTTATGTGAATAACTATGTTTTGCACTTAACTTTTTTCAACTTATGTCTATTTTTTTGGAGAATTAAGAAGAATGTAAAAAGTATATTGGTCATCACTTTGACTTTTTATGTCATGTACTCATGTGATTTATAAATTTTAAATTCTGTACCTAGATTTTCTATATCTATATGATTTTAATGTTGCTGGTGTTTTATACTTGATAGTATTAAATTGTTTAAAGTATTTATTCCAGGGGAGGGGGAGGGGTGATTTGCTTCACTAGAAAGGCAAAGCTCTAACTTCTGAAGCATAAAATGACTTCAACGACTTAAAACAGACAAGTTAAATGAAAGTGCAAAGGTGATGAACCTGATGACTAGGAGCAGTGGAAATGCTTTAAGAGGTTCTTTATCTTGTGGTGTGGGATTGTTCGGCAATACGAATGCACTAACACAATCTGGTGGTGTTGTATACGGGCGATATGCCATATCAAAGAAAAATGTTAAGAAGTTTGACACAGCTGAATCTTGATTGGACAGATAAGATGCCAAAGTGCCTGGTCTATCATCCAAGTAAGGAACAGTTTGAAGACCATTCGGCATACCTACATAAAATTGCCCGAGATGCTTCAAAATATAGTAATGATTAACTAAAACTGTTTTTTTAGTATTTGCTGATACACTTGAATGTGATCGTCTTAACCCATCTTTCTCAAACCTACTTGGTAAAATATTACAAAAAGGATCGATGCCTGCTTTCTGACTATTCTTTATTAGAATATCGAACAAAACTATTGTAAGACCTTAAATAAGATGACCCGTTAATACTTTCTGATTTTTCTTTATCAGAATACCGACCAAAACTCCCATAAGTCTCGACACGCATCAATATATAACACAGGATTGCAACCATTTTCAGGTTTGTTTTATATTCCTTTCTTAAAAATAGTTTTATAAATTTAAATTATTATAAGATTCAATTTTTTTAAAATCGTTTCAAAATGAATCTTGCAGGGTGCCTAATTTCAAAAGGATTGAAGGTTTTGCTACTATTTAGAAACATTGATTCACCTTAGTATTTTACCGAGCCAGAGAAGTTTGACCAATCAAGTTTCGAAGTGGCATAAGATGGAAATCCCAGCGTTTTGTTCACATGTATGTATAAGGAAAACTTCATTAATCCAACTGCATGCTATCATATTTATGTCAATAGAAATTTATTGTACTTCTTATGCTAATAGTTATGTATTGAGAAATATTATTATAATTTTACTTTACTTAGCATGCATATTTTGATATACTTTCTATTAGAAATTTATGGTAGCTGCCGGTGATTGAACAGGCCATTGGGAACTGGCATATTAAACAAAGTCAATTATGGTGCTTAGTGATGGTTCAGGTTGGGTCATGGATAAACTTGCTTACAACAGTCAACCACCATCAATCACAGTTAGATATGGTCCACCATCTGAATGTATAAACGCATAACTCGACAGGTCGGTACACTATTTAATTTACCTAATATTAGTTGTAGTTAAATTTCGTGTGTGACGAGCATAATATACGATAGGCAACACTATATCTGTTGTCCCAGGTATGTTGATTCTATTTGAGTAGATGGCGTCACGTTTGACCAAATTCTTTCAGGTTGAAGTATAAGGCGACTAAGAGTGGGAAGGTGATCGAGAGTGGAAGGTTTTACAAAATATGTAAACTGATGATATTTACGTAAGTAATGGGACGTTTGTACTCTAATATATTCCTTTGTGTTTTAACGTGTATAAAATCATAATATTTATATCAATTGATAATGAAGATATATTCTTTTACCAACCCGCGAAGTTCGCGAGTTCTTAAACTTTTTTCTTAATATATGATGACAGTTAGTGTGAAGATTTAGAAAGATTTTTATGATAAATAAATAAATAAAGTTACCTCATGAAAGAAAGTGCTTATCATCTCTATTAAATCATTTCAAGTGAGGTTATTATTATTATTATCCAATTTAAATCATTTCAAATGAGGTTTCTTTTAATACAACGCATAATTTGGTTCTTGAATAAAATTATCACATTTGTGACGCATCAGTGAAAATAAATGAAAAACTGTTAATACAACACATAACTTGAAAAAACAGCTTTTAGGATTAATATTATGTTTCTTGACATTTTTATGCAGAGAACTTTACAACAGTAATTTAGGCGGGCCCGATACCTAATGATCTTGGAAACTTTACGAATATAGTTGAGTTTACATTTATATCTAAACTGGTTCTCTCCCCTGATTCCTGCTACATCGGCCAAAAGTGTTATCTTTGTTGATTCAGTGACCAAGGTGTTTTTTAGTCAAAAAAACCTTTATTTTCACACTCAACATAGGTTGAAGAAGATAGAATATGGAGGTGGCAAGATGGTCGGGTTGAAAAGAGCCAGTCCAGGTCAGTTGAAGAAATCTTTAATGATCTGTGATTTTTTTCCATTCATGTATTTCAATTATTCAGTGTACTCTAATATTTGCGTTAGTAGTTTAACATTTATATAATTAAAATATTTGAGGCTTTTTGTGGTGTTCTTTGAGCTGCGATTCTGGCGCTTCAGATTTGAAGTCCAATAGATCCGATTGCCGATTGATCTCAAGATGTTTGGCGTATGACCCGGTTGTCCACGATGTCTCCGGTAAATTCTAGCTTTCTATTTATTTATCCATAGGGAATGCAGTTGCTAAGGCTATGTGAGCATATACGTAAGTTGCTTACTATTGAAGTGAGAGAAGTCTACTTTGAGCTCTTTAAACCAAATAACTTTGTATATGCTATTTTTTTTGTTTTATTTTATTACTCTGTTAAGTTTATTTACTATAATATTATTGTCACTTTTTTTGCTCATTGTACGTGCCATAAAATCTTCCAACTTGTGCTGCTTTTTGTGCTATGATGGAAATTAGTAGCCTAATTAAGGCATCAACGTGAGTGTAAATTCGGAAAAGAACTTCTCCAATCGGTTGTGGAATTACTTTTAATGCGTTCTGGTGCGTAACTTAAGGCTGTAAAAGACATGGCTATCATGATGTGGACAAAGGGTATGTGGTTATTCTAATGCATGCTGGTGTTATACAATTCTACAAATAATATCTTTATACAGATTGGCTAGAACTTTCTTTGTCTTTTTCCCTTTTCTAAATATGGCTTAATACTAAACTTATCACTTATGAATCAGGCATGTGATAGTCGATGAAACTCACAGGTATAAGGAGGCATTTGGATGCCATGCGGGTCTTTTTTAAGGAGGCTACGCCGGTTCGGTGCTCTTGAGTGTTTCCATTTTTCCATTTGTAATGCTAGGTGTTAAACGATGCATCAACAAATCCGTATGAATTCAGTATTAATATGTTTATGATATTAATATTTATTTTGTTTGTATTCATGTATTCCAATGCCACCACCTACAAGTCATCACTTTTGTCAATGCGGCCGCTGCCTGTTTTTTTTGGAATCTACTTTGACCCATACCGAATTGATGCTTTTTGAAAAGACCGTATTGACCCTTTAGCTTAATTCGTCTTATTGCTGATACTGCAGCCATGTTTATAGAAGCAAGGGTGGCGCTAACGCGTATTCTTAAGTTTTTAGAGGCACCCAAGTTGCAAAAAGAACGAAAGAAGCATGTAAATGTCGGACACCAATCGCTAATAATCAGCGCTGACGCTGGTCTCTTACAACATTCGACGGATGCAAGTTAGTCTCTTACTGACTATGCATATTATTTTTTTCATTTCAAATATTTTTAAATGATTTTGGGTGATTTTATAGATATGCAAGGACAAAGACGTGAAGCCTTAAATGTGGGAATATGTCGAACCTTTAAAAGGGTATGGCGGTTGAATCTTTACACTACAGAAGATGATGGAGAGTGTGAATTCAGTTTCTTAAAATGCTGCTGAATCAACATGAGTTATCGGCAATGGTACTTAGCACAGTATGTGCAAAAACTTTAGATTTTCAATTATTTTACACGAGTTGATGTTAACTGGCATCATCATATCTATAGCAGGTCAAGTGGGAAAAATTCACGTATTTCAATTTGTCGTCGTAATCTTATCTATTCGGTTGTCTTTTACCGTGTATAAAATCATAATATTTAATGTCAGCGGTATTAGTGAAGAAAATTTCTTTTACCAACCCGCGAAGCTCGCGGGTTCTTAAACTATTTATTCCCAACATGTTTAGTGGCAGTTGTGGTTTGCCAAGCAGTGAGTCAATGACTTGAAAAAGTATGCTAAAGTGCTAAGTAATTACTTACATCGTCGAACAATCTTCAAATGATAAAAAGGAATTGGAGGAGACTAAGAAGGTGGAGTTGAAGTGATTTTTTTTATAAGTTAACCTCATTTGATCCATCATCACCTTGAACAGGCAAAAACAGATTTCAAACACTCTTGAGGTTTTTGTTTTTATGTTTTCAAACGCTGATTTGGGCTTGATATTTTGCTGATTGGGATAAATTAATTCTATTTAATGGTTGCAGATGAGAAAAATTGTTTTAAAAAAAGTTTGGTAGACATTTAATTTATGCAATTAATGCGCTAAAAATGGTTGTTTTATTTCGGGTTAAAACGAGTCCAGGTCAAAACAAGTTTCAGGTCGAGGTGTTTAAAAATGCTTTAAAAAAAGAGTTTGTATATTTAACCACCAAAAGATACTAGAAAAACACATCCTAACTAAAATAAGATCATTGAGGACTGATGTTGAAGCACCTCCACCTACCCACAAAAAGTGAAAAACAACTCAAAAATAATGTGCCTTAAACAAACAAGGTCCTGTATGTAAACGATAGCCAATACACTGAAACCACAACTAAACCTTACCACTTCAATTAGTCTAAACAACTCTACAAACATAAATAAAAAGGCCCTTTCAAAATAAGTAAATATAACCCACCATAAGCATACAAAAACCAATATGTAAACTATACCAAACATGTAGAGTTCAATTATCTTCTTTCGACTACGGAAACATTCTTCTTTTGACTTTATAATAGATTTGATTAAAGCAAGTCATTTACATATAATATTAATGGCCGTAAAAATAGTGTGTCTTATTTTACCTTTCAGATACGTTGGGACGTGTGCAAGAGCCTGACGGTAGCCGGACGGTATTTGTATTGTTTGTTTAATTGGACTGTAAAAATAGTGCGTTGGTTTTGTAACTTCGTTTGATACATTACGTACCCGTGGGTAGAGGAATGGATTTCGTAACTTGAACGTTTATTTATTTCAAAGGATTATTTCAACAATTTTAAGTTATATAATTGTGTAGATGTACTATTGGGACGTGCTCAAATCTCTCAAAATATGAGGCTTAACAAATCACACTTTAACGCTTGTATGTTTAAATTATTTTATGTGTTTAGTTGGTGTTTAGCCACCCGCGAAGGTCGCGGGGTCTTAGGCTAGTGTAAAATATATAAAAAAGTAAAAGAGACCTTCTTGACCCGGATCCGATCCGGAATCGAAACACTTTGTCTCAAGGAAACCCTCACCTGGCTCATAACATAACCTACCATCCAACGATCTGACTACATCTGCGACTCCAATTTTTCTTCCTCAAAAGGTACTCACCCTTCAACCATCGATCCTTTTATTTTACCTATGAAGGTTTAGATCTGTCTTTAATCAATCAATCATTCTATATGCTGTTAGTTTCATTAAATCTACTTGTTCAGATCTAAACCTGTATGATCCATTCGCCATTCAATTACACAGATTCAGATCCGTATGAATTCGATCCTGTTTTTTATGTGTGTGAGTTACGGTGTATGAGATTTAATACGTTTTTATGAGTTACGAGTTATGAATGATAATTGATCAATTGATGTGTATGAAATTAGGTGAATTAGAAGTTTTGCTGTATCTATAATGTTGTATCCATGTGTAGTAGCTTCTGAACGTTTAGGAATTGGATTTGGAGAAGAATCTGATGAATATGAATATGAATAGCACTGTGTACTTTTGAGTTTTCGATTTGGATTAAGTTGGGTGCATTACATTTTTAAGCAGTTTTAGGAAAAAAAGGCTGTAAATAGAATTGTGTGT
This sequence comes from Helianthus tuberosus, assembly GCA_030545235.1. NCBI lineage: Eukaryota > Viridiplantae > Streptophyta > Magnoliopsida > Asterales > Asteraceae > Helianthus > Helianthus tuberosus. The sequence goes on from CM060390.1 coordinate 4,589,356, forward strand.
TGTTTAAGACGTCTATGTAGTCGTCTCGTAGGCGCCTAGTATACAACTAGTTATATTAGATGTATATTAATTCGATTAGTTTAGAAGGCTTTAAGATTTTTTATATTGGGTAGATGATTTTATGATACGTGCAAATCTCGTTCCTCAAGCGTCCTACGTGCACATTCTTCTTGGGAGCACTGGCCACGTTGTCATCATAGTTATTAAAGCGAGCGCCCAGGCACGCCTAGGCGCAAATAAGGCCCCGGGCCCAACAAATCGCCCTGAGCGTGCCTCGCGCCTTTAATCTTCAGGTTAGTTCATAATCTTCTGCATAGTTATTAAAGCGAGCGCCCAGGCGCAAATAAAGCCCCGGGCCCAACAAATCACCTTGAGTGCGCCTCGCGCCTTTAATAAGAGTAGTCGGTTAGTTGTTTTTCTGTTTTAAGTCTTGGTTACCTGCCTTTATAGGCTTAAAAACTAAAGAGCTACTGACCAAGACTTGAAGTGAAAATCAACTAAATCGCTACTCTAATACTTAGGAAAACAACTGTAAAATACTTATAAAATAAAAGACCTACTAATCATTCTTAGATTCTAAACCTGCGTTACATTACAAGGTAACACATGACAATGTGTCAGTTGGTATTATAGTTTATAATAGAATGTAGTGTTTTTTATTTTAGTATTAGTTTCCAAGTATATGTTTAGGTGACTTGGTCATTAAGGTTCTAGTTTATTATAAATAGGAGTTAAGGGTATTGTAATTTGTGTGCTAATTTTCTAGTTTATAATTAATTGTGCCAAAAACTTATGTTTCTTTTTTTCTTTTTTGATTAAATTGTGCCAACAATAACTAAAGAGCTTGCGCTTAGGCGCAGTGGCGGATCCGGGAATTTTTTCTGGCGGGTTCACTATTTTTAGAGGCTCCAAGTTCATAGGACCGGGCATAAAAGTTTTAGGGTCGGTTTGACAGTTCGGGTCGGTTCGAGTTGACCCGCAAACACTTTTTTGTCAAAAAAACCCCTTATATTATGAACTTGGTTTAAAAAAGCGCGAAGCGCTCCGAAGCGTTTTGGTTCCAAAAGCTTTAAGCGAAGCTTCAAGCGCGAAGCGAGAGCTTCACGTATACGAAGCGCTCCATATTATATATAATTATATATAATGTTAATTTTATATATATGTATAAAAAATCGCTATCCATATTATATATATGTATTTTATAATGTTAATTTTGTACTTTTATGCATAAATTAAAAAGTTTAAGGACCAAATGTAAAGTACTGAAGATAGAGGGGGTTAAATGTTTAAATAGACAAACTATCTTTACACTTTTTAAGTAAAAAGTTAGAAGTTTCAGGGACTGAATGTAAACTAATGAAAGATAGAGGGGTTAAATGTTTAAAAACCTTAACTTATAAAACCCTAAAAGCCTAAAAGACAGCAGCCGCTCTTAGGTCTCAGCATCTCTCTTCTTCTTCTTCCCCCTTCTTCCTGGTTTCCGGCTGAAAGCAACTCCGTCGCCGGAATTTGTCGCCGGATTTCACATAGGAAGTCGCTATATCGTCGATATAAGGTCGATATGTACCTTGTAAAGACTGTTGGGGTTAAAAAATGGCCCAAATGGTGATCTGAATGGCTGGAGCGTCCCTTCACAACTTCATCGCCTCATCGCCTCAAGCTCGCTTCAGATCGCTTCATGTAATGTAGCGCTTCAGACCCAAAAAAGCGTTTTTCCCATCGCTTCATCGCCTCATCGCCTCAAGCGCGCTTGAAGCGCGCTTTTTTAAACACAGATTATGAATAATCCAAATGTTAATTATGATGACAAAACAATTTTATTACTAGCATGAACAACAACAGCACAAATGTGAACACATTTAGATTAAGCAAAAATCTTTACCCGTTAGAACTTAGAAGCAAACACTGAACTAAGTGCACAACACCAAATTTGCACTCAAAAAATCATTCGGATAAAGCATATGAAATATTTTGAATTCTTATCCAGTTAAACCATTCATAAATAAACTAACACATCTACATAATCCAGTGAATTCATGAGAAACAAAATGAAGAATTCATCAACAATTTGTTTAAATCACTCTTCAACTGGTATATTATATTAGAATGATTTTAGTATTGTAGATTAGAATGAGGAACTTGAGACAAGTGCGATGGATGAACCTATCTCTGGCCCATAGCAGATAACTGTGTAAGGCCCAAGGGATTGGTTATGGTGAATTTGGTGAAGAAAAAAAACGTACAAATGACATTAAACAGAATCGAACAAGGGACCTCTTGAGTAATAGACTATCTCATTGCCACCGTACCACTCTTCAACTTTGTTTATGGGTTCATCAAGATTTTTTATATATGTTTTCTACTAAAAACTCGAAACTCGATGGGTTCGCGTGGACCCGTTGCAGGTATGTAGATCCGCCCCTGCTTATGCGACAAGGGAGCCCATTGCGCCTTTGACTACATAGAAAGGCCTTCTTATAGAAGAAAGTGCTAATGTTTCATTAATCTCGAGTCTCAACCATCTGGCATTATTATTTTTATGTACTGTGAGGAGTAACATATGTGTTATTGTCAAGATGATACCCACACAACAAGATTGTAGATTTTAGGAAAATGATATGAAGAAACAGAATTTATTTCCAAAATCACATTGAACTTCATTCGTGAAGCATTACATGTACCATAAAAATCCGAAGTGTAGAGACTAGAATTGAGAAGATCAGAAGGGTACATATAATTTCTAATGCTAAATTTCCACTTATTTTATCGAAAGAAAATTTTGAATATTCAAAGTGTTGATTGCTGATTGCCAAAACAACAAAAGAAGTATGATACGCGTCTTACATGGAATGCCTAATATAAGTTTCATTTTAATTCTCTGCACGTGCAGGATTTAGCAAATATAGCGAGGTAACAAGCATCAATAGCAAAACATGCCAGGCCAAAAGATTGAAACAGGTCACTCAGACATCATCCATGACGTCAGCATGGATTATTATGGAAAACGTGTGGCATCTGCCTCCTCTGATGCCACTATCAAGATAAACAGTTTAACATCAGTGCCCCTCGCTACTTTGACCGGTCATAACGGGCCTGTTTGGCAGGTTACATGGGCTCACCCCAAGTTTGGCTCACTTCTCGCATCATGTTCATACGATGGCACTGTCATAATCTGGAAAGAAGACAATCTAAACACTTGGACACCTGCTCACACCTTCAATGACCACAAGTCATCTGTTAATTCAATCGCATGGGCCCCACATGAGCTCGGCCTTTGCTTGGCTTGCGGGTCGTCTGACGGGAACATCTCCGTCTACACTGCCAGGTCAGATGGTGGGTGGGACACTACAAAGATCGAGCAAGCTCATCCGGTTGGTGTAACCTCTGTCACGTGGGCCCCTTCGATGGAGCCCGGTTCGTTAATCGGGTCAGGCGAGTTTGAACCAGTTCAGAAACTGGCTTCTGGTGGTAATGACAACACTGTGAAGATTTGGAAGTTTGCTAACGGAGTTTGGAAAATGGACTGTGCGTCGGCTCTTAAAATGCACACGGATTTGGTTCGGGATGTGGCTTGGGCCCCCAATTTGGGCCTTCCGAAGTCTACGATCGCAAGTGGGTCGCAAGATGGTCGGGTTGTTATATGGACTATGGCTAAAGAAGGGGAGGAGTGGAAGGGTAAGGTGTTAAATGACTTTAATGCCCCTGTTTGGAGGGTCTCGTGGTCGCTTACTGGGAATTTGCTGGCTGTTGCTTCTGGGGACAATAATGTCACTTTATGGAAAGAAGCTGTTGATGGAGAATGGCAACAAGTGACAACTGTTGAGTAGTTTGTTATTGGTGGTGTTTTGGTTTGTGTTTACTTGTTTAACAAACGTTAGAAGGGTCAAACATGATGGTCATATGTTCTCTGTTTGGTTATTAAGATTTTGAATGTTCTGGACTATTTTATATTATTTCTTTAAGAACAGATTGATGAGAAAATGTGTTCTTAAGTATCTAATTCCAAATGTAATCTGTAAGCACAAGTTACATGTGGTTCTTTTCTTTCCATCAAAGAAACAAGATCACAATTGCACTATACATATCCTGTAGACCTGTACTAACAACAATTCCCACACAATGGCTATCCGAATGCCGTTTTCGGCTTTTGGTATTTGCCTTTCAACATCATACAAACAAGAAATAAATAAAAACCGAATGCTGTTGCACATGAAATGTGGGAATGAAAAGCAACTTTACAAAACGAGAATCATGTCATCAATGATGACTTGCGACTCGGATATCACACCTGATCCTACACCATCAGAGACGATAAAAGAGTTCTACAAATGCATAAACAAAAAGAATGTAAAGCGACTTGAAAACTATCTCGCTGATGATTGTTTCTTTGAGGACTACTCGTTTCCTAAACCGTTCTCTGGCAAAAAGGTCACAGTTTTATCATCTTCCTTTGTTCTTTAGCTTGTTTAAATGCAAATCATTAGATGAATTAGGGATTTATCGAAACCATATGTTGTGCAGGAGGTTAGCCGTTTTCTTAAACAGCTAACCGCAGGAATGGGTCCAAACGTTGAGTTTCGTGTTAGTCATATCTATCAAGGTGATGATGATCTGATAGCTGGAGTCAATTGGCACCTTGGTACATTCACTGACCCGATCGCGACTCACTTAACTTTCTTATATTCAACTTCATTAATCGAAACACATTGGGTAGACCCGAAACACTTTTTTTTTTCTATTTTTTTTTTTTCATTTATAAAAAGCTAGCATGTCAAAATATGATTTAGGAAAGTATTCTATTTCAATAATAATCTGAATAGTGAAATAAAATGAGATAACATAACCCGAATCCATTTATACATATATCATTCGAAACTACCACCTCTAGTTAGCCGGAATAACAGTTTACGTGTCCATGACAGAATGGAAAAACAAACAGGTGCCGTTCACGAGAGGCTGCAGTCTGTACAGATTAACAAGGGAAGGAGAAAGATTAACAATTAGGTATTATTTCTAATTCAAAAGATAATATATATACCCAACTTATGCTAACTTATGACAACAAAACTAAAAATTTCATGCAGGAATGCACAAGTTTTTGTTGAGTCACCAATCAAACCAGGCGATCTGTTCCTGGTATGTGCCTTTTACTCGTAGGTGTTGAAACGGGTACAGGTCAAAACGGGTCATTTCAATAAAAAAAAATCAGTTTGGATCGGATAAAAAACAATACGCTCAAGTTGAAATTGTATAATTTGAATAGACCCAACAAATTGTTATAAAAATTAAACAATCTTGATGTCACACCCCAACCGATGGCGGAAACATCGGGATGAGACGAAGTGTGTATAGATTGCTAGAGACTTCATAACACTATGTGACAATATTTAATTAAATTCAAATTTCATTGCAAATGCTAAATTGTCATACAATATTCAAAACAAAATACAACATTGTTTCAACAAATAACATAACATAAAAAGATAAATAGATTAAAGGTGTGTATCTAGTCCACCCTAAACTTGTTTCATCATTCATCCACTTCAATAATCAACCTGCAACATGTATTAAAATAGAGTTTCAATGCAAAGGCAATGAGCGAGTATACAAGTTTGTTTACATAGCATAATAGAATAAAAGCTCAAATCCAACATGATTCATAATATGTGAATTACTAGTATGCAATTTTGGCGTACACTATGATCAAACCCAAGAATCCAACGCATAAAATAGTCTAATCCCAATTGATAGCGGGATAGTAAATGTTTAACTTAACAATACCCCCAAGTCTCAAGGGCGGTGCGTAAATCCTATAGCGCTATAATTGTTAAGGTGGGCTAGCAAAGTTAATGAGCATATACGTTCCAAATCGTTCAAATAGAGCATACACGAATCATAAGTAAAGCACATTAGTTTCATGTTTGTACAAGGATTGAGTATGTTTAGTTTCTAGTTTCAAAGATTGTTTACATAGTGTACATGTTGCATCCCAAAATAAAAAGGGGAAAAAGGGATCGAGTATACTCACGGTGGTTGCAAGCTTTCCTACTTGAAATCCCGCGAGTGAGTTGGTGGATGGATTAGTTTGGAGCACCTAGTCCTTCTACACGAGGAAACGTAGGTGTGTGAGTTTGGCGTTCAACGGAAGATTATAATTTTGGAGTTTAACATAACATAAAGTACGATATCAAAATAATCATCTTTAACTTATACTCTTGTATGACACTACGTAACCACTAGGGTTATATTGTATTTCATGGGTAGTATGCCCATTAGAATCTTACTTGGAGTGTTAAGTCTTAGATGGTATTCTACTACTTTAACATATAGACACAAGTTTAATATTAAAGGTTCGAATGAGTGTATATATACTTAGGTTAAGTATTATATATTATTAAGTCCAATAATTCAAGTAGGAGGTAGAAGAATAAGATCTTCATTTAGGCACCTCAAGTTGTTCATAGATGTCATGTATGGGGTAGGAAGACAAGCTTCCATTTAGGAACCCCTTGTATGTTCACCACTACACTTGATGTAAAAACAACCAAGGAGGGTCAAGAACTAAGGTAAGTACAATAATATAACAACTATACTAAGAGGGAATCATCAAATCATGTGAGGATTCTATGTTGGAACAACCCAAGTTGTTCCATAATCACTTCTTTATCAAAACATAAGTTTGAACATGATTTGTGGGTTAAACACCCTAAACAAAACGGAATTATTTGAGGTTTTAACCTCTGATTTATAGTTTCTCAACCTTGTTTTTAAGCCTAACCAACCATGGAAGAGGTTGTAAGCATTGGGACATAGGTATGAGATGTGTTTAACACAAGTTGGATGAGTTTAACATACTTTTGAAGAACATAAAGTAAAACAGAAAGTTTGTGGTCGATTTTGGAGCAATTCCAGGTCTGATTTCTCCAAGGAGAAGTCAAGGAATCGAACCCCATGATAAACCAAGCATGTAGGAAGAAGAATCGAGTGATTTGGTTAAGAAATGAGTGAGATATGCTCATTTTAGTGCAAGGGTATGTGTTTACCCGAATTTCAGCTTCTTGCAAGAACTAGAGAGTATTTTGGAGAGTTTTGAGTGTTGTGAAAGTGTCAAATGGTGTGGAGAGGTGTTATATTTATAGTGGTTGAGGTTGGTAGTGATTGGAGGAGTTTAGAGGTGGAATTAAGGTGATTGGGGAGTGTTTAGAAGTTGGATTTCGTGCAAAAATCGCGTCTGATCGAAGCTGGTTGTGTTTTCTACGAATACAAGGCTAATGCGGCCCGCATTAGGTTTCTGATAAGTTAAAGCGGGCCGCCCGCCACTTCTGATTTCCTTATAAGTTTCAAAAATTGCACTTTAGCCCCCAGACTTGTTAAATTTGGTGTTTTTAGGACTTTTAAGGGCCATTCTTGCCATATAAGTATATTTTAAGATAAGTTCAAGTACGAGAAGTATAAACCAAGTATAATTAAGCGTATAAGTATCATAATCAAGTTTCATTTACGTTCAATACACGTTTTAGGCATAAGTTTAGATTAATTACAAGTTTAGCACATAGTTTCCAAGAATGACGATTAAACATCAATTGATTCACCAATTCGAACATACGAGCATATATAAAGTGCGTATAACATATTTGTAACAAAATACGAGTTTCATTAATGATTCAAGTCTTGGTTTTACAACGATTACAAAGAAGGAACGATTACAAGAATACAACGTTTCCAAAAATAGAAATACGAACAAAACTTTCTATAAATGGAAAGTACGAAAAAGCCGGGCGTTACACTTGAAGAACGGGTCATGATTGCCACGTGTAATTACGTTTGCGCATTATTTGATTCATACTGCTTGCAGGTGTTGTTAAAGATTGTGACTTCATTATTTGATGCTTTCCCAGAGGCTACTGAATGTATGTAACTAATTAACTTAACCTCATTAATTACTCTAATGTGTTATTATTGATTATGCTAACATCAAAACCTTAAAATGTTATCATTTCAGGGTTCTTTAGGAGTCAGAAAATGATAGTCCAAGTATTGTTGAAGATCTACAGTATATTTTTGGTCCCGTTCATAAGCCCGATAGTGTCATTCTACGTAAACCTTGGGAAAGTAATCGTGCAGTTCGTGAGCATTGCACTCAAGATATTAGAATGGTGCTATAGATTTTTTACAACAACCGAAAACTAGAACTTCTTTCAATACATTTTTTATGAATCTTTGAATGGATCATGGTTCAATTGATATTGTATAAAATTGTGTGAAGTAAGCTGGCTGCCTTTCAACTTCAAGTTGATATAACTTCTAAGCATTTCTAGAAAATAAAAATTGGGATAAAATCAATCTTTGTAAAACGAATATCTATGTACTCAGTCACAAGAGGCGCGCACCTAAGCGACTCACAAGGCGAGCACTTCTCCTTCCTCTCATGTACCAATAAACACATGCAAGGGCGGTTAATTTAGGATTATTGGAGTAGTAGAGTAGAGCGAGCGTTGCCATTCCAAAAAAAAACACGGGGTTTTTTTATATATAATTTGGGTAAAATAGATTTAATGATTTTAAAAGGTTTTTTATTTTCTATAAAACATAACTAGTTGGATTAAATTTTTCTGAATGCAATAGTTTAAGAGGTTTTTAATTTTTTTATAGTGATTAGATGATTTTAGTGACCAATATATTAGTATTTTTTAAATTATATTGTAGAGTAATATTAATTTCATGTACATGTCATACGTACTTTTTATTACTGTGCTTTTTTTTTTGTCTTGGTTGAGTTCTATTTGCGCTTTGCGCCTAGGCGAAATAAATGAGTATCGCCGACAGAAGGTTACCAATAGGAAAATATTCGTCAGTCAATACCCATGGAAGGAATACCAACCAAAAAACAGAAAAGAAAAACTACACACTAAAAGGTGTGTCGGTATTCCGTCGGTATTTATCGATAGATTATCGACGACATCTATGCCATGGGCTAGACGGACAAATGCCTGACGGGTATTCGGGCATGAATGCCTTGGTATTGAAAACAGACTCCTTTTCCCCTCTTAAAAGGCGTACTGATTTGCTGCGGGATGTGGGCTGGGCCCCCAATTTGGGCTTTCCGAAGTCCACAATTGCAAGCGGGTCACAAGATGGTCAGGTTGTTGTATGGATCCACGAGGCCACGACTAAATAAGGCCACACGGGGTGGTCCGTTATACCACCCCCATCACTCGTTAAACAAGAACGGAACACCGCCGCCGCCCTAAGTTTCACGCGTTATATTATCAACGCGTTGAAAGTATCACGCGTCGATTTTGAAAATTCGAACGTTGAAAGCGACTGTTTGGAAAGGATTTTTGCCCGTTTGATTTTTTTTTTACCGTTTAAACCTTTTTTTATAAATAAACCCTCACACACTCAATTAAAAAACAACAAATTCTCTAAACCATTCTCACACACTCAATACAAAAAATCAACAAACTCTCCAACTCAATCTAAATAATTTTACAAGAAATATGGAAGGTTCAAGCAAGAGAGGTGGGGGTTCGAAAAAAAGAAGTTCGGGTACGAAGAAAAATCCCGTAAGACCCAAGGTTCGAGCGAATCTTGGCGAGCCGACGCGCTTTAGGTTGCAAGACGAACCCGACCAAGTCTCACCCTTTCATACCCAACAATATCCACCCTTTCAAACCCAACAATATCCACCCTTTCAATCGCAAACCTATCAAAACCAACCGTTCGTCCCACCGTTTCAACCTCACCAATTTCAACCCCAAACGTATCAAACCCAACCCCACACACTCGACCCACTACTAGAAGACAACACCCTCATCCATCATTTTGCAAACACGTATCGTGAACCACAACAAAGTCTTGACGACGATGAAGATGATGATTACGTTCAAGAACAACAAGAAGAAGAGGAAGAGGAAGAAGAAGAAAATGATGCCATTCAAGAAATCGTCCAAATCGGCCGACAACAATGGACGAGCGAGGAGGAGGTGTCCTTGGTGCAGGCGTATTTGCACATCTCGGAGAGCAGGAAACATGCCAACGAGCAAAGAAAGGATGCGTTTTGGAGACGGGTCATTAATCATTTTAGGCAACTTCCCGGTACAAGGATACGAAACATGGACCAAATGACGTCGAAGTGGACGGATTTGAACGGGAAAATTAGTAAGTTCAACGCTTGTTTCATTCAAAAGGTATGTTTTTTTTTATTAAAGTTTAAATCTTTTTTCATTGAAAACTGTTTTTTATTAAAAAAACAGAAACAATTTTTATTTAAAAAAAAACAGAACAGTTTAAAAAAAAACAGAAACTGTTTAAAAAAAAAAACATAACAGTTTAAAAAAAAAAACAGAAAACAGTTTAAAAAAAACAGAACAGTTTAAAAAAAACAGAAAACAGTTTAAAAAATACAGAAAACTGTTTTTTTATACAAAACAGAAAACTGTTTATTTTTTTAAAAACAGATTTGTTTTTAAAAAATATAACCTTTTATATTTTTTGTAGAACCGAAACCCACAAAGTGGAGCGAGTGAGGCGACAATCATGCGACAAGCCACCGAAATGTATTGCGATGTCTACAAAAAGAGGGGTTTTCCACACGTGGCGGCATGGGAAGTTGCGAGAAATCACCCGAAGTGGGTCCCCGTTGAGTTGGTTGACATGCGTGGTCCTACAGCTCCAAAAAAACAAGGAGGTTCCAAAAGATCAAAGACATCCGATTCGGGGAACTACACGACTTCCGCGTCGGATAACTTGCCCCAAATGAACTTAAACGACGATCCCCTTGACGAACCCGATCAACCCGTTAACGACCCCGTTGAAGAAGATACACCTACAAGGCCACGACGCAGGAGAGGTGGTGAATCGTCAAGCAAAGGGAAGGAAGCGGTGGCGGAGTCGTTCTTCAGAATCGAAGAGGAGAAAATGACCCAATTCAAGAAGGCCGAACAAAGAAAAGAAACAATTATGTCCCTAAAAGTTGAACGCGAGCAGGCGTACAAGGAACACTTGAAGACGATTGAAAGACAAAATGATTTAAAAATCTTGTGTGAAAAGCACAACCATCTCGACGAACCGTTTAAGTCAATTGTCATTCAACAAAAGCGCGAGATTTGCGCAAAGTGGGGTTGGGAGATGCCACCCATTTAGTTTTTTTTTCCAATGTTTAGTTGTTTTTTTTATTTTGCTATGTAATTTATTTTTTAAGTTTAATGAAATTTATATTTTTAGTGTTTTATTGTTAATTTCTAATTTTAAAATGAAAATTAAAAAAATTTGGGAGTGATAGAATTCCATCACCAGTGATACCACCCCCCCTAAATTTCTATCACTAGTGATAGAATATTGGGTGATGACATGGCATGATTTGATTGGATAGTGGGAGTGATAGAATTCTATCACTAGTGACCACCCCTCCTCCCCTAAGGCGAGGAATTGGTAATTGGTAATTGGAGGGGGGGGGGGGGAGAGGTGTTAAATGACTTTAATGCCCCTATTTGTAGGGTCGGCGTATCGCTTACTAAAAATTTGCTAGCTGTTGCTTCCAGGGACAATAATGTCACATTTTGGAAAGAAGTTGTCCATGGAGACAACTATTAAACAGTTTGCAACTTGTTTTGTTTTGGTTTGTGTTTACTTGTTTTACAAATGTTAGAAGTTAAAATATTTTAAAAAAGTTGAAAAAAATTATTGGTGTTGGGATTGAACCCTATCAGAGGAACAGATAATTAAAGCCAAAATTGGATCAGAGCAGTGGATCCAGAATAAGCAGATGTTTACATACAAATCTCTCCCCTTGAAAGTGATCTCATATCTGCTGATCTTGCAAAGTGCTGACCTACAACTGCTGCCTTGCATCTACTGTCCAATGTCAAAGACTGATGAAAGACCAAAGCTCTGCTGATTCAATCTACTGTCTTGAGTCAAGTACTGCTGATCCGGACAAGCACTGCTGGGTTCACAACAGTGGAAGGATGCAGCAGCTGTTTAAGTGTCTTCTATGTAATGAAACGTAATAGCAGTAGTTAGTACATCAGTGTTTGTATAGATCAGAGGTTAGAGTTTGTTAGGAGGTTAGATGTCACTTTCATGGTGACGTCAGCTAAGATGCTCAGTGGTTTGCAAGTGCCTATAAATAGATCAGTACTTTGTACTGTTCTATCAGCTCTTTTGTATCATCGTCTTCTTTGCACGAACAAACTACTGAGCTCTGGCTGAGGGGGAGTTTGCATTCATTCATCAATCATTGTAATCGTTATTGAAATAAATTCAATCTTTCGATTCATTGTGAAAAGATGTTTGATCAAAGTATTACTCTCGTTTGATTGTATGCAAAGTTTGTTTTCATCATAATTCCGCTGCACACTCATCCATTTTCATTTTAATTACAAACACAAAATACAATCAGAAACAAACTCAGATCCAACAATTGGTATCAGAGCTTGGACAATCAAATTTGATTTAACAATCATTTTGACATAAATAGTTCGGCTCATAACCGTTGATACTGATCGTTTGTTCGTTCGTTGAAAAACAGAGCAAGGATTAATCACCATTAAAGTTGATTTATCAGTGTCTGTAAAACAACAAGAATGACGTCACAATCTCAGGATGATAAAAACAACATTGGCTCTCTTTTTAAACCACCTATGCTAAAAAGAAATGAGTACAACATCTGGCAGAGGAGGATGGGTCACATCCTCGCTCAACAAAGCACAGGTTGTTGGAGGTCTGTTGTCTTTGGTCCCCATGTTCCCACAGTGCCAAGCGCTGAAGATGCTAAAAAGTTCGTTCCAAAACCAGTTGAAAATTATACCGAAACCGACTATCAAAAGTTCGAACTAGATGCTAAAGCGTTTAGCATCATAGCATCAGCGCTGCCCAATGAGATATATGCTGGACTGTTACACTGTAACAGTGCCAAAGAGTTATGGGATGCACTTAAGGAACAATTTGGGGGAACCGAAGAAGTCATAGAAAACAATAGGGAAATCCTGAACCAACAGTTTGAAACACTTTGTCATGTTAGAGGTGAATCACTGACGCAACAATTTGAGCGTTTCAGTTGTCTCATCAGTGAACTGAGGCTTGTTAATACCACTTTTACAAACTCAACTCAAAATAGCAGGTTCCTCAGGTCACTGCCAGAAAAATGGGACACCATAGCTTTTGTCACCCGAAATTCACCTGAGTTCAAGGATCTGACCTTGACCCAACTCCATGGTCGACTCCTGACCTACGAAAGGGAGTTGAACCAGAAAAGGAAGTTACAAGAGTCAGGAAAAGCCGTTGATGATTATACATTCGGTAACACTGCTCTTCTGGGTCAAGAAGAATCTGGGAGCAGTGGTAAGGATCAGGGTTATGATCATTTCATTGACATAACTGCTGGGGCAAATTTTAACAGCCCTGATCCTCACTCTGCTAGTTATGCATTCACTGCAAACGAAAACCAGATGTCAGACAATTTATGCTTTGAACTCAATGATTTGCAACATTTTGATCCCACTGACTTAGAGGAAATGGACATCCTGCACCAACTGGCTTTGCTAAGTGTTAGAACTAGCAAATTTTACAAAAGAACAGGGCGAAAATTCCCAGGTTTGCATGGGAATCTAAGGGTTGGGTTAGATAAATCGAAAATCAAGTGCTACAAGTGTAATAGGTTGGGACATTTCGCTAGGGAATGTAGGAGTCAAACTACTGGTCCCATAATTACTCATCCTAGCTCAAATCCTAGACCTCAAAACCAAAGCACTGTGCACTATGCCCAGTATGCCCCAGCAGCTCAAGTGAACACTGCTCACTATGCTGCTGCCCCTGTGCCAGTGCACTATGTCCAAACTACTGTTCCACAGATCCAATATGTTCAAACCCCTGTTCCCCAGGCACAAGTGCATCCTGCACCTCAAACCACTGCTCCAGCAGCAGTACAATCAGATCAACAAAGTTTTTTCACTCAAGGGTTTGTTGACTGGAGCAGTATGCCTGAAGACCTTAGTGATGAAAATTTTGCACTCTATGCTTCTAATGATTCTTCTCATAATGACTTTTGTTTGATGGCATTAGAGTCAATACAGGAGGGGGTTGAAACTGAAGAGGAACACCTGAGTATTGAAACAGTGGATAAGGTGACTGAAGCAGTGGTTACTGCTGTGGCTGGTGAACTACTGTTGGGAGAAAGTTCAGGTACCCTGATTGAACCACTGACAGACCCATGGTCCGAAGAGGACAAAGAAGAAAAGAAGGAAGAAAAGGCTGGTGAAAAGAAGGTGATAGCTGACGATGAAGAGAATCATCAATGTGATTGTGCAATGATGGCTGCTGCCAAGGTATCTCCTCAAGTTCTAGAAAAACTGTGTTCTGACAATTGCATTATTGCTTTTGCTAACATCAAAGAGGTGAATGAAAACCTTCGGGATAAAATCTTAACTGATGAAGTCAAATTTGAAAGATCTTTAAAAGAACTTAAAAACAAATTGACTGAAAAGGAAAAAGAGATCAGCAGTTTGAAAGAAGAACAAAGCATAACCAAAACACAACTCCAAACTATGGTAGAAAAATACCAAGTTTGCAAAAAGGAGTTAGAGTCCACCCAGATCACTTGTGAGAGATGGGTGGAATCATGCAAAGGGTATGAGGTTATGCTTGAAAAACAGATAAAAAGCAATGTGAAATTTGGTGTTGGTTATAGAAAACATGATGATGAAACCACTGCTTTTGGAAAATCTGTTCAAACCACTGATGTAACCACTGAGTTCATCCCCACAAACAAGAATGGCCAAGAAGTGAAAATCACTGACAAACTTGGTAACAAAATCACACTTGACAGACCAATGGGGTCCTCTACTTTTGAGGAGCTTGAAGATTATCAGTTTAAACCAAAATGGTCTGATGAGTGTGATATTCTTGAAAATTTCAAGCCAATGGACTTTACATCAACTGATGGTGTTAAAGCTCCAAAAGCTAAAGTCATACCTCTCAAGGACATCCCAGCAGTGGTTAAAACCTCTGCTGCAAAGGAGTCTGAAAAGAGAAAGAAGAAAGAAAAAATTGATAACTTGTTTTGTGAATTATGTGAGAAAAGGAATCATCTAACAAAAGATTGTTTCCACTTAAAAGCTTATGATTTAAACAGAACAAGTGTCATTGTTTCAGCTGAAAGTTGCATTGTTTGTGGTAAAACAAACCACAAAACTCAAGCTTGTGTGTATCTCAAAAACTTTGATGTGAAAAAGAATGAGTACATTGCTAAAACATCCTTGAGTCCATCATCATCATCAACATCTGTCAAATTCACCAAGAAACAACCACTGTTTGTGCCAGTTGAAACAGATGTCACAAAACAGCTGAACCAAACATCTGTCAAAAGAGATGTTCAGGTTACTGAAGCACCCCCTGCTAATCAGTTCAGAAAAGACAAGGAAAAACAGTCTTACCAAAGGATTCCACACGTTTATGAGGCCTACAAAAGGCCCTCTAAACCTAGAGTGAACAGGCATCCTTTTGGTTACCAGCAGGTGATTGGTCAGGACCCACAATAGTGGTTAGAGAAGAACTGTCCTAAAACAGTCCAAACCCCTGACCTAACCACTGTCCATCACTCTGCATCCATCCCAGACACCGTTGAGACCCCATCCAAAGCCCTGTTGGCTTTGGAGACCTTAATGAACTAATCCTTTTACTTCATGTGCAGGGAGCTTCTGCATGCTTTGATAGTCTTTGGTATGTAGATAGTGGAGGTTCCAGGCACATGACAGGATGTAAAGCCCTCCTCAAAGACTTTAAAATCCATGGAGGGGGTGATATATCCTTTGGGAATAATAGTAAAGGGAAAGTTCTGGGGTCTGGTACAGTGCAATCTGGAAATGTAAAATTTGAAAATGTCAATCTGATAGAAAATCTAAAATTCAACCTTCTGAGTGTGTCCCAAATGAGTGACAAGGGATTTGGGTCATTCTTCACAAAAGATTGTTGTAGGATTGTTGGACCAGAAATGGTCAAAAAGATTGAATCAATAATCAAAACTGGTCAAACTTAACTTGTTGCTCAAAGAAGTGGCAATGTTTATGTTGTTGATATGTCAAAAGAGTGTCCCAGAGCTGATGCCTGTCTGTTCTCAGCTGCCTCTAACAAAGAGACAGAACTTTGGCACAGAAGGCTGGGGCACACAAATCTTAAGACAATCACTGAAATTTCAAAAAATGGTTTGGTGAGAGGCCTACCACAAAAATTGTTTTCATGTCCTGAACATTGCATTTCTTGTTTAAAAGGAAAACAACATAAAAGTTCTTACAAGTCCATTGAAGAGTCCAAAACAACCTAGTGTTTGCAAATGCTTCACATGGATTTGTTTGGCCCAGTTCAAGTCATGAGCCTCAAGAAGAAAAGATATTGTTTAGTTATTGTTGATGACTTTTCTAGGTTTACATGGACTTTCTTTTTACACTCAAAAGATGAGACTGCAGGCATTTTGCAAGACTTTGTGACACAGGTTGAAAAGCAATTTGACCTTCCAGTAAAAAGCTTCAGGAGTGACAATGGCACAAAATTCAAAAATAAGGAGTTGGATGCCTTCTGTGTGAAGAAAGGGATTGTAAGGCAGTACAACATCCCTAGAACACCAGAGCAAAATGGGGTTGTTGAAAGGAAGAACAGAACTTTGATTGAGGCTGCCAGAACTATGCTTGCAGATTCAGGTTTGCCATTAACTTTCTGGGCAGAGGCAGTAAACACTGCTTGCTATGTCCAGAACAGAGTTTTAATAAACCCTAGGCACAAAAAGACTGCTTATGAAATTCTGTATAAAATTAAACCACTGATCTCATATTTCAAGGTGTTTGGCTGCCCATGCTTTATTTTGAACTTAAAAGATTCTATTTCAAAATTTGTAGCCAAAATTGATTGTGGTTATCATTTGGGATACGCAACCACTGCCAAGGCCTACAAAGTGTTCAATACACGGACCAAGGCAGTGGAGGAGACTTTGAATGTTAAGTTCAATGAACTTTCATCAATGAAAATCCCAGCAAATCCTGCAGATCTGTTTGATCTTGAAAAATTCGCATTTGAAAATACTGCTGTCAAGACTAACAGTGCAGGTCCATCAGAGGATACAACACCAGACTATGGATATGAAATCATCATCCCTCAAAGGTCTGCCACAAATGGAAAAGCATCAGCTGTTCAAAACAGTTGTCAAAGCTCAACCACTGCTACCTCAACAGTTGTTGACCAAAGTAGCCCATCCACCACTGCTTCCCAATCCTCAAACACTGCTGACAAAAGTCCCCTAACAGTGGATAAAAGTCAGCAGGTGTCCACTTCATTACCTCCTATTCCACCACCTTTTGAAGCCACTGCTGGATCATCAGAGTCCCCAGCAGTGGTTAGCTCAGATGATACACATTTGCAGCCTTCACCAACAAATGCCATCATACCATACCAAGGAGATTTAATCTTCTTGAGATCTCATCCACCTAATCAAATCATTGGCAACATAAATGAAGGGGTGCTCACAAGAAGCCAAACCCAAAACATTTGCCTTTTTGTTGGTTTTCTATCACTCCATCAGCCAGTCAAGTACCAAGAGGCACTGAAAGACAACAGCTGGGTAGAAGCCATGCAAGAGGAACTCCAACAGTTTAAAAGACAACAAGTATGGGAGCTTGTACCACTGCCAGAAGAGGTTAGTCCCATTGGCACAAAGTGGGTCTTCAAGAACAAAACTGATGAAAGGGGTATTGTTGTCAAGAATAAAGCCAGGCTTGTGGTTCAAGGTTACAGACAGGAAGAGGGGATTGATTATGATGAAACATTTGCCCCTGTTGCAAGATTGGAAGCCATTAGACTGTTCCTGGCCTTTGCTGTCAACCACAATATGAAGGTGTTTCAAATGGATATCAAAAGTGCTTTCCTCTATGGTACAATTCAAGAAGAGGTGTATGTGTGTCAACCTCCAGGTTTTGAGGATCCATTTTATCCAGATCATGTCTACAGGCTGAACAAAGCTTTGTATGGCCTGAAACAAGCACCAAGGGCCTGGTATGAAACTCTTTCCAACTTCCTACTCTCAAATGGTTTCAAAAGAGGTACCATTGATAAAACACTGTTTTTAAAATGGAGAGGGAAGGATTTAATGATTGTCCAGATTTATGTGGATGACATTATTTTTGGAAGCACATGTAACTCAATGTGTGAAGAGTTTAGAGAACTCATGACAGCTGAGTTTGAAATGAGTGCAATGGGTGAGCTGTAATGCTTTCTTGGTCTCCAAGTTCAGCAAATGAAAAATGGAACTTTCATTCATCAAAGCAAATATGCTAAAGAACTTTTGACCAAATTTGATATGAATGATTTTAAACCATGCAGCACACCCATGACAACAAATAAGCTGGTCATGTCTGATGAAAAAGATGAGCTGATTGACCAAACACTTTATAGAAGCATGATTGGGTCTTTATTGTACCTAACTGCATCTAAACCAGACATCATGTTTGCAACATGTGTCTGTGCAAGAAGTCAATCAGCTCCCAGAAAATCAAATCTCATTGCTGTAAAAAGGATCTTCAGATACATAAAAGGTGCTCCCACACTTGGTATCTGGTATCCAGCTAATGGGAATATCAAGCTTTCAGGCTTTTCAGACAGTGACTTTGCTGGATGTAACACCACAAGGAAGTCCACATCAGGAGGGTGCCAGTTTCTAGGTGATTGCTTGATTTCTTGGCAAAGCAAAAAGCAAGAAGCAGTTTCAACATCCACTGCTAAGGCTGAATATATTGCTACTGCAAGCTGTACAGCCCAACTCCTGTGGCTTCAAAATCAGTTGCTGGATTTTGGTATCACTGCCTTAAAGACACCACTCATGTTGGACAGCCAGGCAGCAGAAAATATCATCAAAAATCCAGTTTCCCATTCAACCACCAAACACATCGACATCAGACATCACTTTGTGAGGGATTGCTATGAAAAATGTTTGATTTCTCTACATCATGTCCCAACTAAAGACCAGTTGGCAGATGTGCTCACAAAAGCACTTGATACAGCCACTTTTGAAAGCTTGGTCTCTAGAATTGGGATGCTAAACATGGAATAACAAGCAAAATCTTGTTTTTCTATGCATAAAAGCATCAAAATGTTTTCAGAAAATCAAAAATCCATCCTTAAAAATAGCTAAAAATGAAATTTTCATTAAAATCCTTAAAAGTCTGCCATTAACCACTGATTGTTCAAAAGTTTGCTCTACTTCAAAAGCCTGTCCACTGCTGAAAGTCAACCCCTGTTCTCTCATTCCTTTGATAAACTCTGTTGTTCAAAAGCAGTGTTTTATCCACTGATATGCTATCTACTGATAGTGAAAATCATCCACTGCTCTACTACCACTGCTTTCATCAGTCACTTTCATAAAAGTACTGTCCTTCACTGTCACCAGGGGTTGTCACATGGGCAGTACATAGTGGTCAGACATTTTGTAACGGCTGCCACATCAGCATTCACTTCATTCCCTATAAAATCCCCCACTCACCACCAAAACAGGGTTTTACTGTCGAATTGAATTCTTCAAAATTCTCTTCTCAAAGCAGTTTTTCATCTCATTTCTTCACAAATTTCTTCGATCATCATCTTCAAAATGACAAAATCGAAGTCATCTTCAAAACCCTCATCCAAATCTTCATCGAAAACAGCCTCTCAAAAGGCAATTTCCACTGAAATTCCATATAAACCATCCCACAATCTCCTGGGTCTTCTCACTAAACCAGGAACCACCATTGTTTTCGATTCCATCATTGACACCATGGCAAAATCAAAGTACAAAACTTTGTTCACCGTCGATGCACCAATCTATTTGGGGACCCAAAGGGAGTTTTGGAAGAATGCAACCCTTGAAAAACAAGGAGACATTGCAACCACCATACACTCTTCTATAAAGGGTAAAGCTGTCCAAATCACGCCACAATCCATTTCAGAGGTCTTTCAACTCGATGATCAAGAAGGTAAAATTTCTTTCACTAAAAACGAGTTGCAAACTGACTTCATTGAAAGAGGGTATGAAGCCACAATGATGAAGAAACTTACCTTAGAAAAAGGTTATTTTCCTTCTGCAACCAGATTTTTATTTCATACCCTCCTACTATGTGTTTCAAATAAAACCACTTCTTTCAATGAAATCCCTTTAAAGATTCAAAATCTGGGATATGCAATTCTTCAAGAAGAAAATCTTAACTATTCTCGAGAAATTTTTAAAGATTTGGTTAATAATGTTGAAACAAAATCATTCTTACTGTTTCCAAGGTTTTTAAGTTACTATTTTGAAAAGAAATTCAGTAAGAATGATTTAGCTGCAATAAACCAAGGTGATTCTACTCAAATAAACAGTTTAACAACTGAAACTCTTTCAAGAATGTTAGCACCTTGCAAAACACAAGCAGAGGTGCCTGAGCAGATTTTAGCAGTTACAACTGCTCCTCAGGTATCTGCTGCTGAGCCCACTGCTCAAGGTGATCAAAGCAGCCGACCAACTATTTTGAAACCCACACCTACAATCACCAAAAAGCCTACAAAAAGAAAAACTCAAAAACCCCCCAAACCAATAAAAAAGGCAACTCTGGAGGATGAGATACCAGAGCAAATGCCTGTGACAACACAAATGTCACAAGAAACCACTGCTGCTTCTTCCTCACAGCAGTTGGTACAAATATCTCAACCAATAACTGAAACTCCTCCTGCTTCTTCACAAAAAGAACAGGTTGTACAAATAGGGTCTCCACATCATGATGCTCTGGAAACACTTGTTTCTATCATCCACAGCTCAATACCCGGGGCAAATCCACTTTCTACACCACCCATCACATCCACAATTCCCCCACCAACTAAACTGCTGTTGGATGCAATTGATTTGAACCAGGCACTAACCAGTCCTTCTCAATCACCTATCAATGAGAATACACCTCAACAACTGACTGGGTCTGATGAATCAATCTTTGCTAACCCACCAACACAACCTGAGGAGGTTACACCCCTTGAGTTACAAGTAACTCTTGGTGGTAATCCAAGTGAAGCAGCCACTACAACTGTTGAACCCACTGGTTTACAGTTGGACAGTGGTTACATTAATAAGACTTCCTTGGAGGCAATTCCTTACATAGCACCTCTGCCAACCACCAGTGGATTTATTTATCCTACTGGAAACATCAAAAGGTTGTCAAGTGTTGAAGGAAGAAGACCCCAGTACCAAGAAAAAGGGGCATCAGTGGTTAATGTTTGGAGTACACTCCCTACATCAACTACTGATAAAACCACTACTAGTGGGAAATCAGATGATCCCATTAACTTGGGTGATGGTTTAAAGTACCAGAAATTGACGGATCGTATTGAAAAGCTTGATAACTCTGTTGCAGAACTCAAAGATATGCTACAACAGGTGTTACAAGTACAAAAGGTACAATCAACTGCTGTTCCATCTCAAGCACTTGCTCCACAACAAGCACCTGCTACAAATGAGCTCTGGAATTTGTTTCAACCTTTTCTCCATCAACAAGCACAATTAGCAGATCAGCAACATGAAAAACATGTCCAACAGCTGAGAAATGCAATGGATTCAAGGTTCAAGAACACTTAGGCTGATCTAAAGGCTCTCAAAACTCAGATCCAGCACACCACTGGCACTGCTCCTCCAAAAGTTCGCTTCATTAATCAACTTCCCCCAGATAATGCCAAAAAGGGGGAGAAAATTAAGGAGTGGAAAAAGAAGGGAATAGAGGATGGTCTCTACATTGAACCAGAAAATGCAAACATGACCAAACAAATCCCTTTGCCAGATGGAAGCAAGAAAATTGATGTAACCACAAATGCATTGGCAGAAGTAGTTGCAAGTGTAAAAAGGGATAGAGAGGCCAAAAGGAAAGCCAGGGTGGATTATCCGGATCAGGGTACTTCAGGATCAAAAGATGATGAAAATCTTGTTGATGAAAAGAAGAAGCCTACAAGAAGAGTAAGGCTACCCAAATCCATTCCAACCAGACGTTCAAAGTCTGCTCCAAAACCACCACCTAAAACAGCTGTTGTAACTCCTGTTGTATCAACAACTGTTGGTACTTCAGTGGTTTCAACATCTGCTCCCACTTCAACACACACCAAATCCACTGCCTTACCACCATTACCACCAAAAACAAAATCACCTCCTGCCAAAAGGCAGAAGACAGTAGTTGTTAAAACATCTGCTGTAATGACAACAGTGGTTGGAACACCAGTTGTTTCAACAACTGTTAGTCAATCACAAACCACTATCACAACATCCACCATCACTGTTCCATCCAAAACATCATCAGCCCCTCCTCAAATAAAGAGGAGAAGGCTAATTCTCAAAGATGATGACACTTCACCACCACAAACATCTTCAAAATCTTAAGCTCTTGTCACAATACCAAAACCGGTTCCTCTCTCTTCAGTTCCAATGTACAAGCCCTTACCTCCTGCAGGTGTTCAATTTCCTCTTGAACTAGCAGCTGTTAGAGAAGAAATAAAATCTTTTTACTATGAGGATGACCCTGCCAAAAGGAGTTTGCCATCAATAAAAGGATATCCCTGGCCTAAAAATGTTGATGAATATTTGGAAATCAAGGCCAAGCAAGCAGAGGATATCTCAAAAAGAAACACACAAGGGAAATCTGACAAAGAAATTTTAAGAAACTATCAATATCTGCTCACACAGGTCAGATCCCTAGAACAATTTGCAAAAAATGTTAGTCAACAAATTTCAGAAAGAGCAGCTGAAACTTTGAAGAAAGACTACATTGAAAGCATCATGGCTCACAAGAAGTACAAAGGAGAGAAATACATGTACAAAGAGTGGACTGTTCCTGAGTTTGAAATTGAAGCAGCAAGAATTCAAGACATGATAAAAAGGAAAGTCACTCACACTCCTCCTGACTGGGCAAAGTATAGAAAGAATGTACCTGACAAACAGGTAGAACTGAAAAGAATGAAAGAAGAACTGGTTGCTGCTGAATATGGAAACAAAAGACAAGTTGGTAGATGGAAAGAAGATGTGGTCAGGATCACCTACAAAAGGTTGGAGGAACTAAGAAAAAAAGATCCAAATGTTCCTCAAAAGCCTGACTATCCTGAAGCAGAGGTTTCAAAAAGACAAACAAAGCTGCAAATCAGGAAAGCCACTGCTCCAACTGGTGCTGCCATCTATAAAAGAAGGTCACACAAACAGTTGGGAGGTGAAACCATCCAAGAGATGATAAAAGGAGATGAACTTGTAAAAGAAGGCATAAAGAAAATGATCATAGAATCTCTTGGTTTGGATCAAACTGCAAATACTGGTTAGCCAGTTATGAATAGGCCAGCCTCACCAAATACATCTGCAAATAAACATCTCCCAAGAAACGCACCAGGCTCAAAAATACAAAAGTGGGAAACTGACAAACAGACCTGCGTATTGACTTTGCTCAGGTCTGGTGGAGAAGTGGAGAAAATATCAAGGGAACAAGCTCTTGGCCTGAGTCTTGAAGATTTGCAGGATCTCCTTGATCTTCCACTTAGCAGGGATGATGAAGACACAGATGCCCTAGACTTTGAATTACAATTTAAAGGTCAGATAAGGGAACTGTTGATGAGGCAATAAAGATTTCCACAATAATGAAGAGTTTTGGCATTATCTGTTCCAGGGGGAGATTGTTGGGATTGAACCCTATCAGAGGAACAGATAATTAAAGCCAAAACTGGATCAGAGCAGTGGATCCAGAATAAGCAGATGTTTACATACAAATCTCTCCCCTTGAAAGTGATCTCATATCTGCTGACCTCCTATCTGCTGATCTTGCAAAGTGCTGACCTACAACTGCTGCCTTGCATCTATTGTCCAATGTCAAAGACTGATGAAAGACCAAAGCTCTGCTGATTCAATCTACTGCCTTGAGTCAAGTACTGCTGATCCGGACAAGCACTGCTGGGTTCACAGCAGTGGAAGGATGCAGCAGCTGTTTAAGTGTCTTCTATGTAATGAAATGTAATAGCAGTAGTTAGTACATCAGTGTTTGTATAGATTAGAGGTTAGAGTTTGTTAGGAGGTTAGATGTCACTTTCATGGTGACGTCAGCTAAGATGCTCAGTGGTTTGCAAGTGCCTATAAATAGATCAGTACTTTGTACTGTTCTATCAGCTCTTTTGTATCATCGTCTTCTTTGCACGAACAAACTACTGAGCTCTGGCTGAGGGGGAGTTTGCATTCATTCATCAATCATTGTAATCGTTATTGAAATAAATTCAATCTTTCGATTCATTGTGAAAAGATGTTTGATCAAAGTATTACTCTCGTTTGATTGTATGCAAAGTTTGTTTTCATCATAATTCCGCTGCACACTCATCCATTTTCATTTTAATTACAAACACAAAATACAATCAGAAACAAACTCAGATCCAACAATTGGTAAATAATATTTATATGTATTTATTTTTACATGTAAATAAATATTATTCTAAGACTTTAAATGTTTTGAGATTATTTTTTTATTATTTCTTTAGGAACAGATTGGTGAGAAAATGTGTTCCAAAGTATTTGTCCCAAATGTAAATAATAAGCACAAGTTACATGGGATTCTTTTAACCACACTATACATATGGTGTCCTACCAACATCGAGTTTCGACTTCCACTCAAAATGGCTACCAAGATGTCGTTTTCGGTTTTTGGTCGTTGCCTTTCGACATCACACAAACAAAAAACAAACAAAAACTAAATGCAGCTGCACATGAATGAAAAACGTTACAAAACAAGAATCAGGTCATCAATTAGCATTGGTGACTCGGATATGACACCCGCTCTAACACCAAAGCAGACGATCGAAGAGTTTTACAAATGCTTGGATGATAAGAATGTGAAGCAACTTCAAAACTATCTGACCGATGATTGAGTCCTTGAGGACTACTCTTTAGGCTTGTTTACCGTACCTTATGCCGGCAAAAAGGTAAGAAAGTTATCATCTTCCTTTGTTTTATTGCTTGTTAAAAGGCAAATTTGCGGGGAACAAATAATCCATTTTTGGGCTGTTGAAGATTTGAGATATAATACGGTAGAACTTCTAATAAACAATTTTTTTATTTATATATTTTTATGTTTAGGATTATTTTATCATTTATTATGTATATTTTTATAATTAAATACATGTTAAAAGCAATTTTATCATTTTTTATATGTAATTTTATAATTACACATATGTAAACTAGTTTTTTATACATATATGTAATTAGTTATGACACATATATATAATTTGGATATTACACATATGTAAACTACTTTTAACATGTATGTAATCATAAAAAAACATATAATAAATGATAAAAAGTTTCTATAAATATATATATATATATATATAATGATTGTTTATTAGGAGTTCTGAAAGTTTTGTAATTATTTAGAGTTCTAAAATGAAAGTTCTGTAATTATTAGGAGTTCTGAAAGTATATATATATATATATATATATATATATATATATAGGGGAAGGTTCATTTGAGAAGAAATTTAATGTGAGAAAAAAAAGAAGAAATGGTATAATGCTAAAACATTAAATAGTTTATAATTTCTCCCATTAATTATGTTATCTCTCACTAATAAAGCAAAAAAACATTTTATCCTACACATTTCAAAATTTATCCTACATATATCTTACACTTAGCGAAATTTACTTTACGCATATCTAAATTTATCATACACATTTAAGATTTTATCCTACACATACTAAAATTTATCCTACACATGTCGAAAATTGTCATTCATCCTAAATTATTTTATCTTGAAAGAGTATATTTAAAAGGGAGTTACAATTTTAATTAGTTAGATAATTAATTACAATTAGAAATTACTTATATGCCCTTATTAATAACATAAATATACATATTAAATGAAGTAAAATGGAGCATTTCTATTAGTTTAAAACTTATTCTTTTTATTCTTACAAAATTTTTCTTCTTATTTGAGATCAAATAAAAAGTTCATTTTGCCTATGTAGGATGAGAAAAAATCTTAACAATTATTTTTCAAATCAACAGGTAAGGGTATCTTGGAAAATCCTAATTATTGATTTTTCTCTCCCCACATGCAAACACATTCATATTCCACCCTCATTTTTTAAACGTTAATAACCTTTTATACGACATTATTTTTTCATAAAAATTTCACCATAAAATAGAACGTCTTTTTATCTTTAATTTGAGTACCATATTGCTATATAAAATATGACGACTAAAAAACTCACAAAAATGTGTTGTATTTCTATTTGTATAACAATTTTTTATGCTGTATTTTTGTACTATATTTTTGTGCTAAATTTTTGGTGTAAATTTTTTTTTGTCTTAAATATTTTTTTTCTCAATTTTTTGTGCTAATTTTTTTTGTATTATATTTTTTTGTGCTATATTTTTTCTACTAGATTTTTTTTTTGTGTGCTATATTTTTTTATACTGGATTTTTTGTGCTAGATTTTTTGTTTTGGATTTTTTTTGTTGTAGTTTTTAAAAAACAAAGGGGGTGACACATTAATTTTCACACTCCTGTTTATAAGGACAAAAATGTTTTAGTACCAAAATATAATTCCTTCCTACTCATAAGGAGTGCCATATGTCATCATCACAATCTTTCTTAGTATAGTTAGGCAAAATCCTCTTTTTAGTGGATCCTTCCCTTAGGGTGAGAGGGGTGCTCCCCTCAACTCCCCTCACTGGAGCCAATGAAATTCGTCCATGTCAACTCCCCTCTCCAACTCCCCTCAAGCACTTAATCGCAAGAGGGGGTTTCAGCTAAACATTTTTTTAAAAGAAAGGAAAAATGCATGATTGATTGGAACCCATCTCTCTCCTCTTCCCTCATCTCCCCTTCACGCGGTAACAAGTCCCCGATTTCCATGTTCAACATCGGTGAGGGAAGGGTCGTCGACAGTGTTGCCGCGCGGTGGAAGGGCACACCGCACCCTTCTCTGCACCAACCCCGTTCACCCTTATATATATATATATATGGTTATCTTGAGAACACTAAATATTGCGAGAACCGTGAGAAGTAATGAAAAAACCAATCAAAACCGAATTTTTTTAATACAAACCTCATTGTAATTAAAATACAACATTAAAAAAGAATTTAAAACATTAAATAATTCATTTCTCCTCTCAAAATCACTCTTACTAGATTTTTTACGCATGTGTAAATATAACAAATTTACACATGTCTAAATGACAAACTTACACATGTGTAAATTTTCTTTATTTACGAATTCACGTGGATCTAAATGTGTAAATTTAATTTCTAACATTGTATTCGAACAATAATGATAAATCTAAAAAAAATTTGAATTGTTTTTGACCAAGTTCTCGTGGTTTCTTTATTCGTTCTCACGGTTCTCGCGATATTTAGCGTTCTCATTTAAACCCTTCCCTATATATATAGGAGAAGGACCATTTAGGAACCACCCTTTATTGGGAGAACTGTGAGAACCAATGTGAACACAACCAAAAATACCTAAAAATATCTAAAAAAACACACAATTTTTTTAATATTTTTTATATAAAAATCGCTAGTTTTCGTTATTAAAAATAATTTAAATTTTTTTGGGCAACTAAAAGTAGCGATTTTTATATAAAAATATTAAAACAAAACTTTTTGTGTGTTTTTTTAGATTTTTTAGGTATTTTGGCGGTTTAGTTTTTAGCATTTAGCTTGGTAGGGGTGGGGGTGGGGGGGGGGGGAGGTTTAGGTTTTTAGTGTGTGTGTGTGTGTGGGGGGGGGGTGTTTAGGTTTTGGGGTGGTGGGGGGGGGGGGGTTAGGTTTTTTTAGGTTTTTTGGTGGTGTAGTTGGTTTATTTTGTTGTGTTCACATTGGTTCTTACGGTTCTCGCAATAAAGGTGGTTCGCATGAACCCTACCCTATATATATATATATATATATATATATATAGGGTAGGGATAGTGTAAAAAAGGCCTAAAGTGTGAGAAGTGTTTTAAATCATTAGATTTTTGATCTAATGGTTGAGATCAATAGGGACTAAATTGTAAATTGTGTTTTAATTATTTGGACTGATTTGAAAGTTATAGGGGTAATAGTGTCTTTTTATATGTTTCAAATAAGGCAACCTTTCCTAAATTCCAGCGATCAATTTTTAAACTTATTCTAAAAATCCGGAAACTTGTAACTGCTACAAAAAAAAATATATAACACTATATAACACCATTTAACACTATGTAACACTATATAACACTATACATTAGGGATGAGCAAATGGTACCGAATTTACCGAACCGGGTACATTTTTGGTACCGACTTTTGACATTTTCGGTACCTGTATTTACCGGTTTTTACCCTCAAATACCGGTAACCGTACCGTACCGGGTATATTCGATACAGGTACCGAACCATATTGTACTGGGTATATTCGGTACCGGTACCAACTTTCGAGGATTTTCGGTACCGGTACTTTCGGTTCCGGTACCGGTCGGTACCGAGCTCATCCCTACTATACATCCATCATAGACCTGCTACCAGAAAATATAACACTATACATCCATCATAGACCTGATACCAGAAAATATAACACTATAATACTATATAACACTATACATCCATCATAGACTGATACGAGAAAATATAACACTATATAACACGATAACACTGTATATAAAAACCTTTTATCTGCATCCATCACTATATAACACTCTATAAAATCTTCATCTGCGATATTCAGAAATTATAATTGATGAACGATAAAAAAAATACAAATACGTAGATTAATTTGTATTCCTATAATAAAGAGTGACAGTTATGGAAGGTTATCAATTAATTGAATCAATGAGAAAATTACGTGTTTACCCTTTTGAATTAATTTAGATTGAGGACACATGTCATCTTCACAATATTTCTCACACGTCTCACACTTTGGGTCCTTTGTATCTTTAATATATATAGGGTAGGGTTCCAGCGTGAACAACCTCCCAAGAGTGAACTGTATGAACAGATCTGGACCCTTGATTTCCTTTTTAGTTGTTAAGGGTAGGATTGCTATTATATAAAAAAATTAGATTTAAATCATTATTTTAATAATTGAATTAGGTTACATCTTTCCTATTTTAAATTCATTATCCACATTATGTTTTATTTATTAAATAAGATAATTATCAAAACAAACAATAAATCACCAGATTTCAATTTTAATTTTTATTTCAGATTTCATCACCAGAATTCAAATTTTGATTTTTAAGATCCACGTAACCTTCATATTTCAACGGTATATACATGTGTACTTGGATATAAATAGAACAGTACGCATGTGTACTCAGCATCGTACATATGTGTAATTAGCTACATCATACATACATAGAAACATTACCTGTAAAACTATTTTATATTTAACAAATTGCAAGTTCCATAATGTTTTCCAAACCAAACAAAAAAACATATAATTACAAGTTCCAGTTTCGTAAAAACAATAAACCCAACATAATCGAAAAAACAAAAAAAACATAATCTTTTACAACTATTCGCCATGTTGTATGCTGAATCAACCATATCGACCAAGCAAACAAACATATGTGAATCATCCTTATCGACCTCATACGTGAATCATCCTTATCGACCTTCCATCTCCACTTTTCTCGTTAACGACATCTCCTATAATAGAACAAAAAAACTCAGCAACTAATACTTTGCATAATTCACAAGTGTACATTAACAACTTTACACATTCAATACACAAAAAATTATGAGATATCACAAAAACAGACGCTATACACATGTGTACATCACATTAAAAACAGAGGAAAATCAGAATACACATGTGTACTTCGCATTAAAAACAGAGCAAAATAAAAAAATTGAACAAAAAACTCAGCAGCTAATACTTTGCATAATTCACAAGTGTACATCAACAACTTTACACATTCAATGCATAAAAAAAATCTGAGCTATCACAAAAACAGACGCTATACACATGTGTATATCGCATTAAAAACAGAGCAAAAGCGGAATACACATGTGTACACACGCCTCAAAACAGAAGATAACAAACAAAAAACACATTGTACATATTTGTACAACCATTAAAAGTTTAATACCATCCATAACAAACCAAAATCCTAGCATAGCAATTGGGCATGCATTGCACAGAGAGTCAACAAATTTGACAAGTCAAACACACACTCAAAACTGTGTAAAAGTCAAACATTGCACTTATCATACCAAACAGGGAACTTACCGAATGATTGATTAAACGAGCCATATTACCCTTATCTGTAGCATCGATTAAAATATCCTCACTAATTTTAAAGAGCTGCAGAACAAGACTATAGATTATGCACAATAAAAACTAAAATAATTAATAAGCATTAGTTATCATAACTAAAAAATTAACTCACATAAGAATTTTTCCCTTGTGACCTATATTGTACCTCCCTCAAATCTGCAATGCTACGTCTAACCTGCTCACCGCGGTATTCAAGAACCTGCAAAACAAAATACAGATATGAATCGTTTTTAACAGTTACCGGAACCCTAAATCGATCAATGTTCGTCCCTTACAAAACAAAAAAAACGTACCTTTTTAGGTTATAAAAGAGTAAGAATCAGACAACAGAATGAATCAAAGTAACAACACAAGAAGAAGATCGATCTTCGTCCCCTATTTTTTCCGTTCACCTGTTTTTTCCGTCCCCTGTTTTTTCCGTTCACCTTCCTCGGATCCCTAAACAAAAAACGTACCCTAAAATCGATCGATGTCGGCAGTGGTGAATCGGCATTAGGATTTTCCTATAAGACGCTGTATAATGTGGTTCTATGTGAAGCTTAGGAATGTGATCATGCAATTTGTGCGCATAGCACTCAAGACACTAGAATGGTGTGCTAGACTATTCACAAAAACCGAATACTAAAGCTTCTTTTTGATTTACTATAAGCTGAATTTGTTGTTACTTGTTACTCAGCTTAATTTGTTGTTACTTGTTACTCATCATGTCATGTATGTCTGGAAACGCATTCTCAAAACACATTATCCAAACACTACAAAAATGACATATTAACTTTTAATGGCTACTTTAATACCCATCCGATGGACGGGTTAAGTTAATGTATTATATAGTAACAACATGAATGAACCTATAAACACAACTAACTTGAATTTAAATATTTCCCATGATGTATATTATAAGATCATTATAAGTTGTTGTCTTTCAACATCCACCTCTTTTTCTTGCATTTCCTTCAATTGTATTTCCATATATTTCATTAAGTTAATATTGAAATACATTAACTTAACCCGCTTAAACACGAGAGATGGGCTTGAGGTCCTTGGGCCCAAGCCCATTTAATAAACCTAAAAATATAAGTCAGTCTTCACTCCTTTATCATTCTAAAAACCCCAAAACATGTACACACCTCCAGGCGACATCCCCTTTCATCCCTCTCATCAGCGACCGATGCCGGTTACCGGCCGGCCACAGGGGTCCCGTGCTTGCTAGCATGTCACCCCACACAACCCCAAGCTCCCTCTTCATCTTAACCCGTCGCACACACTGCTACCCTGTCCAAAGAGAGAGAGAGAGAGAGAGAGATCGGAGAACAGGATTAGTACTTAAGTGAGTACACAAAAAAAGAAGAAATATATACGAACATAAGGACATAAGTATATAAAAGAAGCACAACATATTGCAAGCTCCAAAAACGTGTAATTGCGTGTGGGTTTCTTTTTACCTCATTGATGCCGTAACCAACTCGTGAACACACTGAATCAGGACGCCTCTGAATCGTCTCGCTCTCGGTATTCAGTTATACACTGCAATCTTTATAACCGAGTATACAGCAACGATCAAACGATAGCGTAGTTTCAAGCTGCAATGGTAATCTAGATGAAGAAGCTTTGAGATTTACTCTAGTAAAGTGGAGTCCACTAAAAGAAGCTGAGTAACGTTTTTAGCCACCCAATGTAACCGTTCAATCCTTTATCTCTACCCATCTTGGCCATTCAATGCTTTAGCCCTGCCCATTTAGCTTCTTGTTTTAGTCCCATATACACAACATTCCAATAAACCTTAATGCAACTTTATCCAGTAACGGCTAAGTAAGAAAATAAAAATACAATAAAAAATTTAACTTACCATATAATAATTGACAAAGGATCCATTACTCTTAATAATTTAGCGACTAAGTATGCATCTATCTTAAGTTGGTCTATAATGAACCACCCCTCCAAATTCAGTGAACTTGTATTAATTCATATTATTCATTTCTATTTACATAAAATAAATCGACAAAATAAAACTTAAAACTGGGAACTCAAATTTGATATACTTTTGAACCTAACACCCCAAAATGAACCGAACCAAAATTGTTAGAATTCATATCGAATAGTTTCAAAACGAAACCGAATTTTGCATTAATAATAAAAGATACATTAACAGACCGACAAATTGTAAGATGAATAGAAAAAAATGAAGATTATATATAAAAAAAAATACATTAACAGACTACCAAATTGTATTTTAAGTTTGTATTAAATGCATCCATACTAGTTACAAAAATATTCTGCCTTTTAAAAAAGAACACAAAAATTACTTACAAACGAAATGTGATACCTGCATAGATAACAAACCTGAAGCCTTTTGAACTGCATTAAACTTGATCCACTTGAAAATTGGCTGCAAACAACAACAATATTAGCTTATATCTCTTGATCATAACCATGTATCAACTCAAGTGAAAGAAAAATATATAATAATGTCTCACAAAAATTATTCTAAATGAACCAATAAACAGTAGAACAAACTAAAATTTTATTATTTGATCATAGAACTCTATTTACTCATACGGACTCTACAGAATTTTTTGAAAAATGAAAACCCAATCCATACCCAATAATGTAGCGGTGTTAACCCGTTACTTGACCCATCCATTTTGTCATCTTTAAAAATATGTCAATGCTGAGATTCAAAAATAGTACCTACAATTGATTAAGAACCCAATCAGTTATCAGGAAGGGAGAAACAACCATTTTGCATAGTGGCACTGTGACTCGAATCACATACCACCATTTAAAGTGTAAAGAATGCTCCTCACCATAAAACAAACTGACAACCCAGGGTCATTCATGTGTTGGAAAGACCCACCATTAGCAAATTAGGGTGACCATGTTGGTTTCAGGCACCACACTCACACTTTATACACACTCAACTCTCGTATATGTAGTATGTAATGCAAGTGAAAAAGAAATACAATGCAAAAGTGAAAGCTTCTGTACTCGAATATGAAAAATGGGGTACATAACAAAAGAACAAATACTCGTATTTATAATAAACTAAATAAGCACATGCGAAAAACTCAGTCCACATCTTCCTAATGCAACAAACTTGCAACGTTCACCTTTCAAACGTGTTTCACAAACTCCATGTTCAGCTCCTACTTTCCTAGTCAACCGAGACCGAGTCATTTTATCAATAGATGAACTGTACCTATCACCCGTACCGATAAGATGTCGACCCATGACCCGTTTTCTATTCGGTGACCCATTTAAACAAAACCGGTAACTGACTTGACCCGTACACAATCCGTAACATCAAGATTAACCCAACAGACCAGTTAACACAAAGAGTAGAATCAAAATTATTTATAGATACAAATTCATCCAAAAGATATTGTAAAACACTGGATAACAACTTTCGTCAACTGGTCGGAAAGGGAAAATGGTTTTTATCAGATTACCCGCCTGACCCATCCATTTTG
The DNA here is from genome assembly GCA_030545235.1 of Helianthus tuberosus. Taxonomy (NCBI): domain Eukaryota; kingdom Viridiplantae; phylum Streptophyta; class Magnoliopsida; order Asterales; family Asteraceae; genus Helianthus; species Helianthus tuberosus. The sequence continues at coordinate 4,623,106 of CM060390.1, forward strand.
TGAACCCAAACTAAAAGAAGTACATGTTTGATCCACCTGTTTCCCTTTTACCATGCTTATAGTCAGATCTACGATTTCACTTCAAAGTGACCAGTTCTTTGATGCCCCATATAGCATAATATGAAAGCAAGTTCAATACTGACGCTTGAAAAGGCACCTTAGCATTCTGTCCCGCAATTTATTCAAAGTATTACCTGCTCATGCATATTTATTTACAAAATATGAATATTATATTCAAACTTCAGCTATACAATGTAAATGCTACATAGATATAATTGATTCCTGGGAATAACAAATCAATATAAAATATGCGATGAATGGCCATACCAAGGATTTATGTGTGGTCATACCCTAGTAGCGTGATCCGGGAAAAAATGTGGATCATATTAGACACCTTCTTTGTATGTAGAATTATGAATTTTCCTTTATTAAACTTGGATACCACATTAGGTGCATCCCTCTTTCCTCCTAATCCAACCTTAATAATAGCAACATCTACCTACAATAACATGAAAAAAAATGTAACATTAATTTTCTCCATCTCTTTCATGGTGCATGAAGCTATTATGAACAAAATTAAATATAAATATAAGAACTTGTATGTACGTATCAACTTGTTAATGTAATACCAAGCATATCATTGGTAGATGTGTGCCAATTGATGATGGACGTACAGGGTGTCAATTGAAGATGAAACTGAAAATTTTCCCCAATCTTCTCGATTTCAAAGCTTCCTTAACGTCATCAGGCCTCCTCTCTTCGCCACTACAACACCCTAGATCATATAAAAAAATTCGATTTGAGACTAAGAACTTATTACCTTAACTTGTGGGTGGAACCCTAGATCAATTATATCGACCCCTGCTCACTCCATCAATCGTAGTTCGTATCTACTTTCTTCATTCGCTTTTTTTATTTGGAGATGGGACGATATATTTATAGGCGGGTGAGAAGCACAAATCGGCGGACCTGCAATTAGGAGAGCATGGGGGAACCGTCGTCAATTGAAGGAATCCAGGAGAACTCTACTTTGTATTTCCTTCTTGCCCCAACCGCAGTAGTCCATCTACATTTAACCTCTTCAAACCCTAAAATATAGCGGGTGGTTGACAGTTTACCAGGATTGTAGGAGTGAGTTGAGAAGATCATGGGCAGGAAAAGATGGACTTAACCACCGGCTAGAGAAACCGTAAAGGACTGCCAAGGTTGAGTCATGGAGATAATGGGCATAAAATTTTGGAGCAAAACCACCGGGAGGAAAACTCCCAATAACCTCCCTGAACCGCCATTAGAGCAGTTATCTTTGGGAGTTTAAAGAGCTGATATTTAATCTCAGCATGATCGAATGGATGATATTGATTTCAAAGGTAACTTCCACTTAATGGGTTCCATATATATATATATATATATATAATTTAATAATTAAACTTATGATAACCATAATAACACTTAATAATAATAATAAAATTTATAACCTATAATTAAAGTCTTGATTATGTTATCTAACAACGAAATCATCCCACGGATCAGTAGAAGTGTTGCAGACGCATGAAAAAAAGACACTGGATCTCAAATTGATTTTGAAGATTTACTTGAATTTTCATTTAATAAGAAAATCCTGAGTTGGGACAAACTCGTATTAATTTGAATAATAATTGATTTCAACATTTATTTGATATATTGTAATTTCAAAAACTATACGTACGTAATTTCAAAAACTACACGTACTTTCCAAATCTAGATTTCCCAATACAATGGGACCTTATGTATTTATTCAAAAATATATTAATTTTCTCTATGCACTTGTTTTCTTTTTATTGTATCCACTGCCTGATATGTACGGATTTGTGTTAAAAAAATCACTAGATGAATTAAGAAACTATATGTATTGCAGGAGGTTGTACGTTTTCATGAAAAGCTAACCAAAGGAATGGGCCCAAATGTTAAATTTCGTGTCACTGAAGCTGGTAATATTGATGGAGTTGATGGTGATCTTATAGCGGGAGCCCTTTGGCACCTTGGTACATTCACAAACCCCAAATCAACTAACTTAACTTTCTCATATTCATCAATCGAAACAGATTGGGTTTACCCGAAACCAAATTTATTATTGCTTCTTCGACACGCTGGTGAGTTAACGTAGCCCGAACCAGCCCACTAGTTGTTGGTCCCAATCTATGAAATTGATACGAAAATAAAGATGAAACAAGTAATAGAATAAAACAAAAAGAGTTTAAATTGAACCTGATTGAATATGATTGTACAAAACGATTGAGAATGTATTTACAATTGAAAATCTAACCCTATTTATACATCTTGAAGATGTGCAAATGAAGGGACATGTCTCCTCATGAAAAGGCGCATCTCTTGATCCTATGGTGTTGCCGCCAATTCCAAGGGGTGAGTCTCCTGGAGACGTCGATCCAATTAGATTGTAGGTTATAGACTTTCACTTGGTCACTTCCGGTTTTCGTACTTGTATAATTGATCTATTAGGGTGGGGTTCTAGAGTGAACACTAATGTATTTGCGAACTGAGTGAACAAATCTTGGCCATTGATTTACAAACGTGGATGGCTAGGATTTCATCATCATATCATAAAATACACTAGTGTATTTCTTCATCAAATCCTGACCATTGATCTATACACATGTCTAGCCAGGATTAGTTCGCTCAGTTCGCAAACTACACTAGTGTTCACTCTAGAACCTAATCCCGATCTATTAAAACTTACACTAACTATCTATTAATTACATAAACAACCCGCTACTTTTGACCCACATGGATTAAGGAATTACACATCAATATTCCCCCCTAATTTTTTAATCCATGCCTTCAACATCTTCATGCGTTAGCATCTTCATTCTTCAAGAGAACAAAGTTTTTATCTTCCATTTGATCTTCTTTTGTTGCACTTTGATTCTTCTTCATGTCTTGAGTGTCATCTTGTGCTCCACCATCTTTATCACGAACTTGTTGTAGAAGATCCTTGTCTCTGAGCATCGGCTTTCTGCCCGTTACTTGCTTGACATCCTGATCCAGTTCTTCAACTTGTGCCATTGGAGAGTTGGTTCTTCCTCTTCTTGCACGATATTTGCTTCTTCTCTTCTTTGGTTTGGTTTAGGACAATATGAGGCAAAGTGTCCGTAATCATTGCAATTATAGTACCTTACCTTACTTATGTCAAACACGAATTTGTCTTCATTTATTGGGTATCTCTTCCATCTATCATAATCATCATTATTATCGTGTGACATGCCATCTTCTATTTCTTCTTGTTTGAACCTGCCACGGCCTCGGCCTTGTGACTGATTAAATCTTCCCTGTCCACGGTTTCCAGAGTATCTCCAAGGATTCCTTTCTTACACTTGATTATTTCTTCCAAGGTTTTTAATCTTCCAATAGTTTCGTCTAGAGTCATCGTGTCTAGATCTGACTATTGCTCGATCGATGCAACTATTTGAATAAATCTTTCTGGCACGGAGTTTAAGAGTTTCCACACTAGGGTTTGCCCTTGTAACAATACTTTCCAATTTTGTGCTGAAGGAATCGATCGTATCTTCGTCATTCATTTGTAGCATCTCATATTCCGATTTGAGAGTGTGTAGACGTGCCTTTTGCACCCGGTCTACACCAACATATCTAACCTTCAAAGCATCCCAAATTTCTTTTGCACTCTTATAACTTGCAACTTGTAATACTATATCCTTTGACAATACTTGAAACAAATATGCAATTGCAGCTTTGTCTTTCTAGCCCTCAAGTTGTGTGTTAGCACTTGGTTCTATCATTTCCCATAGCCCGTTTGCTTCAAGTATGGTTTTAATACGGATAGCCCATAGGTATAATTGGTAGATTTCAAAATAGGGCATTGGAAATGGGTCAAGGATCCTATATCCTTGTGTGGTACACTTGCACTATTGTTTGTATCTGATGATGATTTTTCTGACATCGTGACTTAGGTATTCTTCTAAACCAACAATGATTCTAATGAGAATCACTAAATCTAATTTATTAAGAAGTAAATTCTATAAACTAAACTTCCAGAATAATTGAAAAATGGAACCTGGAACAATAAAATAATTTTGTTTGACTTTTACAGAGTCAAATCTGATTTTCTTGGTTGATGTTTTTCATTCTTTGATTTTCTGGAACAACAACACAACCTTGTTCCCCCTTTTTCTTGTAATTCTCGAGCAACAACAACAAACAAGAAAAAAATCCTTTGATTCTGATTTTCAGTTCTTTAAATAACAAGAACAACCGTGGGTCTTCACTCGATTTCGGCCCTTTGTCATTGAATCAATTTGTTTCTGAAATCGATTTTATTCTCTTCTTGCTCTGAATCGATTTAACCTGAATTTATTTTTTGGATTCTTTGATGCGTTCTTTCTTCATGGCTTTGGTTTTGGATCGATGTTATACCAAATCGATTTTCCTTCTCCTTCAATACCGATTCGATTTTGGCTGAATCGAATTATCTGAATCAAGTAATAGAATAAAACAACAAGAGTTTCAATTGAACCTGATTGAATGTGATTGTACCGAACGACTGAGAATGTATTTACAATTGAAAATCTAACCCTATTTATACATATTGAAGAGGAGCGAATGAAGGTACATGTCTCTTCATGAAAAGTCGCATCTCTTGATCTTGTGGTGTTGCCGCCAATTCCAAGGGGTGCGTCTCCTGGAGACGTCGATCCAATTAGATTGTAGGTTATAAACTTTCACTTGGTCACTTCCGGTCCTCGCACTTGTATACTTGATATATTTACAACTTAAACTAACTATCTATAAATTACATAAACAACCCGCTACTCTTGACCCACATGGATTAAGGAATTACACATCAATACTAGTAAATATATTATTTGAAACTGAGACCTGACCGATCTAGTCAGACCGAATGAATGACGTATTACGGGTGCATAACATAATGGAAAAACAAGGAGGTGCCCTTCACTAGCGCCATTAGTTTTTACGAATTAACAAAGGATGGGAAAATATTAATGATCAGGTATTACTTCTAATCCAAAAATAATACACATGATGGATTGAAGCTCACTTAAGATGATAAAACAAATATTTACATGCAGGAATGCACATGTTTTTTTTGAGTCACCAATCAGAGCCAGAGGTCTCTTCCTGGTATGTGTCTTTTATACCTAAGCCTGGCAAAACAAGTGTCAAAACAGCTCCTGGTTAAAATAGGCTCAGGTTAAAACGCGTCATTTTTTGAATATGGTATCAAGATACTTCACCAGCTACGGTTTTTGAGGGAGTGGAAATTAACGGTAGGGGCGTAGGCAGTGGTGGAAACGACAATAGAAGTGGCGGCCACCGAGGGTGATGGTAACCTATTGGTGATGGTGGGAGATAGTGGGGGTGGGTGGGGTGGGAATTTAGATGGACCCATTTAACGTTAGCAAGTTTTTTTTCCCGAATTTGCCTTGTACTAAATTAGGAAGTTTAACCTATTTTGACCAATTTGAATGGACATTAACATAAAAGTTATCCAAATCAACTAAACATTATACACTTGTGTTGTGACATATACTCATGCATGGCTTGTTGAAGATTGTGGCTTCACTATTTGATGCTTTCCCAAAGGTTACTGAATGTATGTCTGTTAACTTAATTAATTACCATATACAATCATCATATGTTATAAGTGATTATGTTGACATCAAATCCCTAAAATGTTTTTATTTCAGGGTTCTTTACGGGTTATAAAGTGATAGTCCAAGTATTGTTGAAGATCTACAATATATTTGTAGTCCCTTTCGTAAGACCATCTTCAATAGTACTTTTTTAAAAAACATGTCATGTCATCAATTGCCCTAAATACGCCCCTCTCTAAACATTATCCCTCGTCTAAAAAACTTCCACCTCACTCTCTCTCCTCTACCTCACCGTCCCCCTCTCAAAAACCACAAGAAACTCCACCACACTCTCCTTCCTTCGCCTCACCCTCCGAAAACTCCCAAAGAACTTCTATTGGAGATGCTATAAGACGCTGTATAATGTGGTTCTATGTGAAGCTTAGGAATGTGATCATGCAATTTGTGCACATAGCACTCAAGACACTAGAATGGTGTGCTAGACTATTCACAAAAACCGAATACTAAAGCTTCTTTTTGATTTACTATAAGCTGAATTTGTTGTTACTTGTTACTCAGCTTAATTTGTTGTTACTTGTTACTCATCATGTCATGTATGTCTGGAAAATAAATTAATTATTATGAATGCATTGTCGTCATATAGTAAATAACCGGCCGTATGAAAATATCAAGCACTGCGTGCTATCCGTTCTTGTATTCGTTTACTTCTTAGAATAGGACGAAATTGGAATATTGTAGGATCGATTTAAGACACGAATGAGTCGATCAGAAAAGTGCTCAGACAGAATCAGAGGCGGAATTCATTGATTCTGTCTTTGTTTAGCTTGTATTCACTATTAATTGTCTTGTTTATTGATCTTGAAACGATTTACAGCACGTAGACACTTCGACAGCACCTCGGCGTCGGAAACAAGAAGGTTACAAATGATTTCGCATCAAAGGTATATATAGGGGATCTAATTTCGTTTGAAAGTGGCATGTGTCACTTCAAACGAAATTACACATGTTAATTTCGTTTGAAGGTGTCACATGTCATGTTCAAACGAAATTACATCAAATACTCATAAAACCTACCCTATTTCTCATATAACGCGCCCTGATCTAACAATTGTAATGTAAGACTCGATACAAGATGAAGTCGACAGACGTATGCACTAACAGACTCCCCCTCGGATGTTAACGAGTCTGAAGTATCGAGTCTTCTCATTCTTCAGTCTTTACCGGTCTTCGGGCTCTTTCAATATTCTTGTCTAAGACTCGAACTAAGATGAAGTCGACAGACAACTGCACCAATAGACTCCCCCTTGAATGTTGACGGAATCTTCAGTGAGAGTCTTCAAACATGACGACTCTTGAATCTTGATCGGTCTTCTTCAGGAATATTCTCCTGGAATCATGTACCCGGATCTTTTCTCTAGCTCTAACCTCGTCAGACTCCCCCTTTCATCAAGCTGGGATTTTTAGTCTGGAATTAGCTATCGCCTTTGAAATCAAACCCTGGCTTTAACTCTGTTTAAGCTCATCACCTACACAATTTTCACTAAAACATAAGTTTTTACTTAAATCAATAAGAAAAAAACTTACTGAAAATAGTTACATCAAGTTCAAATTAATGACCCTGATTAACTAATCTCAACTTCTTTCTTAACTCAAAATTTTTCAATTCAGTACACACACTCCCCAAACCAGTTCATCTTATTTAGCACTTGGAATTTCGAAAATCAACTCATCAACATCAGTTGTCGGAAATATTTTTGTAATTTTCAAAAGTTTATGCTAAAACACACTTAAAATCTTTTTGGATTTTGTAATGAAATGAAATGTAGTAAAGAAATATTTACATACAATATTTTTTGCGAGTTTGTGTAAGAGGATCATATCAGTTTATGTGACCAATCACTAGCACCGTTAAGCTTTAAACATTTTCAGTTCTAAACGATTCACATAGATTGACGATATTGTTGTCCACATAAACTCAATCTAAAAACTTTCGAAATGCTTACCGATACGTTAAGGTATATTAATTTTGCACAAAGTTCTTATGGACCCCACAATCTCAGCATATCCCTTCATCATGCAATACACTATCTCAAGTAATGCCTTTAAACTTTTATCAACTGTGATTTGTGCAAAAATAAAGCAGAATGTTTAAACATTAACAATCAGATCGATACTTCCATATACACAGAGAAAGTCCAATGTTTAAACAAAATAAGAAAAATAAAACAAGTTGAAATTGTTTAGGCTTTAACCACCAGGTCGATACTTCCGTATACGCAGAGGTGATCCAAAGCTTAAACGAAACACCAAAGAAAATAAAGCAGAACGTTTAGACACTAACATCCAGGTCGATACTCACGTATACGCAGAGGATGTCCAATGCTTAAACAAAATAAAGAAATAAAACAAGTTTAAATCTTTGCAAAATAAAATGCACAATCACAGCGACTTTTCAGCAGAGTTGTGAAAGTTCACAAACTTAACCAGTTTTATGTCTTTCGACAATCAGCGATTACCGAGTAGGCACACAATCAAGAAGGACAAAACTAAGTACTATGCTTTCAATCGTGTTTCCCACTAGAACTAGGCTTTTTCATTTACGTTTGTATCGTTATCACAAATCTACTAGTCTAGCTAAGTCTATCGTCACATCTTTAGTGAGACCGTTTATCACATTTTATCTTTCCATTTCTTTAGCATGATGTGACAGTCTAACTGATCTACTATCATTTCCTCTTTTTACAACAAAACTCATTTTTGCATTTTTCAATGTTTTTGACATTTTCAATTTTTTTTTAAAAATTTTTACTCCCCCTAAAATCAAAATATGTCTCAAATTTGATTTTCTGGGAAAATTTGAAAACAAACTGTACAAGGAAAGTGACAACATGATGAGAATCACTTCAATTCTCCATTCACTTGGCTTAAACAATCAGAACTCCCCCTGACAACAAAACATTTTCCCATAGTGATTTCAAAACACTTAAGTTTATTTTAATCAAAATGTTTTTTTTCGGAAAATTAGTTTTGTGAGTCATTTCTCAAACATGGGGATCATTCATCACCTTGTTTTCTTTAATCACTTGTATGATTTTACATTTCCCGATTTTCATAACAATACCGCTTGTAGAAAATCAAGTACAACTTAATGTCCCTGATTTACCACTTGTAAGACGAAATCACTTTCTTGAATTTCTCAAGAAAGATGCCGATACCTGCTCCACTCTTACCAACCTGGGAGCTCCGGCAAGTCAGGTTTTTCATTTAAACAGATTCACCCAAGCCTGACAGTCCTTGGGTGTTTTTGAATTCTTGTTCAACAATGGTGGAAATTTTGCATCATCCATTGTTAGACCAGAATTCTCATTTTTTACCTCAACCGATGGCTCTTCTGGCTTAACCAAACTAGATTCATTGCCTACACGTGGCTTGTCTGACTTTGATGAGTCAGATTCATCGCCAACAACTGGCTCCTTTGTTTCCGGAGAAACAAGTTCATCACCAGCAACTTTCTTTTTCATCTTTCTCTCTTTCGTCCTCAGATTTGTATCTGATGAATTCATTTTGCTAGACTTATCATTCTTTGGAGAGCAAGACGATTTATCAGAACTATTATTCGCTTTGAAGGCTGTATCCGAGGATAAAATCATTTCAAGATACTCTCTCGCTTTCTTCCTCTTTTTCCTCATTCTGTCTTTCTGCCCCTGTGAAAGCTTCACTTTCTGTTCGTGAACTTTCTGTTCTTGAACTTTAGGTTCTTGAACTTTCAGTTCTTTGGGCTTGACATTGACTAGTTTCTTTGCCAATTTCTGAGGATTAGCCCTCGATCTTCCCTTTGATCTCATTGGGAAATCTCTTGCAATATTTCCTCTGATTTGGCATTCAAAACATCTTCTCGTCTCATAACACCAGTTCTGGTAGTTAACAACAATGTGTCCTTGATAACCGCATCTAAAACACAATCTGTTATTGTACCAATCACCATCTTCAGTCCAAACATTTAGATCATAGCACTGTTTGGCTTGGTGATAATCCTTGCTCCTCTTGTTTGCTGGATTTGTCTTTTGAGCACTGTGGTCAAACCTGCACCACTTATTACCTACAGTTTTTGAGTTTTGATTTTCCAATTTTTGTGGTTTTTTATCACGATTGGATGATTGAACTGATGAGCTTTTATTTTCTTTTTGAAGATTTTTCGTTTTTTTATCCTTTTGTTTTTGTTCCACATTCTTCTTTACAGGTTTTTGCGTTGAGCATTCACCTTTTTCAGTAGAATGTAGAACAGTTTCTTGAAACATTTCATTTAATTTCAAAAATATTTTTCTTTTCTCAATTTCATCATCAGTTTTCTCATCACAATCGTCAACTTTGACTTTGTCAAAGTTTGTGACATTGTCACTTATTGGAACGGAATTGATCGGTTTTGGACAAATATAATCTGGTGGTACTGATGATTTCTCAAAACCTTTCAATTTCTTTTCAAGCTCTTTGATTTTATTACTAGCATTTTTAGCTTCTTTTTCAATTCGAATAATTGTCTGAAGATGAGAATTTATTGCACTTTGTTTTTCAATGTTATTTTTGCTAAAAACAGATCTCTGATCTTCAAGAATCTTTATTTGACTTTGAAATTCTTTTTCAGTTTTTTACTTTTTCATTTTCAAAAAAAAATTATTTTCTTTTCAAAATCTTTTTCATTTATTTCAAATTGTTGTTTTCTAATGTTAAACTGTTCAAACCATTTAACAGTTTGACATTTTCAGATTTCAATTTCTCCAAATTTTCCTGCAGTTCAAGAATCTGTTTATCATCAGATTTCTTTGCATCCTTCAAATTTTTTATCTCCAATGTCAAACTCTCCAAATCCTTCAAGAGTTTTTCATTGTCAGCTTCAAATTTGACACATTTTGAGCACGTAGATTCAGAATTTGAAGATCCAAGCTTTTCTGATTCTTCATTCTTTGAAATTTCCTTTTTCTCTATCTTGTATGTTCCTGCACAAAAATTTTTAACGAAATCAAGAGGATTCGCATTCTCATCAATGTAACAACCCCTCTTGTTATCGTATATCAAATTACTTTTTGCAGCAAGACATACACTAATTCTTCTTTTCATTTCAAGAATCACATCTAAACCTACTTTCATCAAATTCTTTTCTATTTCATTTATCAAATCTTCCTTTTTTTTCATTTTCATACTCATAATTTTTAAGTTTGTTGATAAACTCTTTTAGATATAACTTTGAAAAACTAGAATCCTTTTTTAGATTTTCCAAAAATTCATCCCACTCTACTGGTAATGCATCAGCAAACTTTGATACTTTTTCAGTATCTGACAGTCTTATCTCATGTTATTTCAAATATTCAATTAAGACTGTATATCGGTTTGCTAGATCATCCAAATTTTCATTTTTCAAACACACAAAGTATTTAAACCTTTTCTCCCAACCAACCTTCTTCACATTTCTATAACTATCATCTATAAACCCTTGATGCCAATCGTTAAATCTTTTAAAATAATAATTTTCTGTTTCATCAAACATTTTTGTCATATTTCAAACACAACCTGTTGAAACACCTTTAACACATTCGCGGCCCAAAACAAACTTAGTATTCAGCCCACACTTCAAACACAATCCAATTTAAGACCTCAAAACAAATGCAATGTTTCAAGATACATGTGTCCCTAAAAAATTGATGATATTTATCAAACAACAATTCACGTGATCAAGTCTGACAACATATATCTCTCATTGGGCCGATGAAGTGTATTGGGCTTCACAAACATGCAAATCTCATATTTATTGAACACACATGGGCCGTCAATATGAAGTCAAACCAATTCTCGTGATATATAAAGTGGCCAACAATTTTAACTCTCAACTCAATTTGATTGGGCCTCAATATGAAATCACATGGAAATCAGATTATTGAACTGACACACTTTATTGGACTAATCAAATTTAACACTTGAATATTTCAAATATCGCCGACAACTGTTGTTTTCTTTAAAAGTTTATTCAAATGGCCGACAAGCTTTATGATTCAATTGGATTTTAATTAGACCTTAATGTCCACTTAACCGACACACAACAGACCCAAATCACACGACCTGAAACTTTTCAAGCGAAATCCCCTTTTAAAACAAAACAACCACACTCAAACGGAATACCCTATTCAATCAATCTACCTGATTTCGTTTTAAGACCCGAATGAGTCGATCAGAAAAGTGCTCAGACAGAATCAGAGGCGGAATTCATTGATTCTGTCTTTGTTTAGCTTGTATTCACTATTAATTGTCTTGTTTATTGATCTTGAAACGATTTACAGCACGTAGACACTTCGACAGCACCTCGGCGTCGGAAACAAGAAGGTTACAAATGATTTCACATCAAAGGTATATATAGGGGATCTAATTTCGTTTGAAAGTGGCATGTGTCACTTCAAACGAAATTACACATGTTAATTTCGTTTGAAGGTGTCACATGTCATGTTCAAATGAAATTACATCAAATACTCATAAAACCTACCCTATTTCTCATATAACGCGCCCTGATCTAACAATTGTAATGTAAGACTCGATACAAGACGAAGTCGACAGACGTATGCACTAACAAATATGAGATGTAAGTAGTTTTATTTTAAATATTTTGCTGGGTTAGTGGGTTATAGATATAAATGAAATAGAAATTCCTTTAACATAAAAATAATTAAGATTACATGATTCTATTAGAAGGAATATAATACATTCAAATGGAACGTGTTATGTACTTAAAACACACACGCAAAAGACAAATCAAAGTATATACTTTCCCCTATATAATTTAACAACTTTACTCTAAGACACATAAGTACTGTTCAATTTTACATCTTTTTATTGGTACAACACATCTCTCACCTCTTTCTCTATCCACCTTTCTTCTCTCACTCTTTTGTTTTTCACACCTACTCTTTCACCTTAACTCCTCTGTCAGCACCACACCACAGCTAGAACCTTTCTTTAGTTTTTTACCAAACCGACGTGCACCACCGGTACTACTCCTGAGGTGTTTCCCCATTTCACAAGACCACATCTCATTGACTTCATCTCAATGGCATTGGTGGCGACTGCAACTGTTGAGTGGTGGGGCAGTGGCTGGAGAGGGTGGTGCTGACAACGGTAGGGTGGTGGTGACGACAATGACAGTGGTGTGGTTGCAATGATGATGGAGACAACAATGGCATGTTGGCGGCGATTTCAAAACTCAGATCATGACGGTGGCATGGTGGTGTGGCGGTGGCTTAGTGGTGTGGATGGCAGAGAAGTCGGGAAGGGGAGGCAGACCGGTTTTTTCGTGGGGGTGATGATTTCAGCAGTGGTGACATGATTGTGTAGCGGTGATGCCGGTTCGATGGTTGTACTATAGTGGTGGTGGTTCTTTTGTGGGTCTGTCTGTTGAGAAATGATTGATCTCAAGTGGATGAATGTCATATTTTATGGAAAATGAAATCGTTGGGAAGTGGAAGAGTAGCTAAAAAGTTTTATTTATTAACTTTTTTAATAATTTCAGTTATAATTTAAATTTTAAGCTTTACGAATATCTCTACTGAATTTTCATATGTTTTTCTTTTAATTTTACTGAATTTTCATATGTTTTTCTTTTCATTTTACGTTTACCGTATAGTTGTAATTTTATATTTATATTTACTGTTAAAAAATTATATTTCATTTACCATACATTTTATAATATATGTTTTTGCAACATGATAAAGTTAACCCTCCCACAATTTAAATACAAGATACAGATGAATGTATGTTGTGTGGGTTTAGCTCACATGAAAATTAAAACCTATAAATTAGCAACAATTTTGAGCTTGGGTTGGTTGTAACTTTAGCCTTGGGTGTTTTCCAAAAAAAAAGGGAACATGTGGCTGTGGATGATTGATTCATCACCATCTAAACATACGTCATGTTCTCTTTTCTTTATTTGTGAGAAAACCATCTTCGTGTTTGGCCTCAAACCATATTACCTCCTTGCTCCGTTCACCGGAGTTACTAAAAGAACGACGCGCCCCTGTGAACCAAGAGAGATAGAGAGGCTAAGAGAGAGAAAGTGCATATACAGAGAAAGACACAGGGAGATAGAGAGGCATAGAGTGGAGGTACGCGACGGCGTTTAGGGTTCTGACGAGGTCAGTTGATTCGGACCAAGAAACATATCCGGTGACTCAATATAGGGTTTCGACGGTAGCTGTGACAAAAACCTGGGCAACGACATCAACAGAAACAGATTACTGCGAAGGCTAGGGTTCCGAAAAAGATCCGGTAAATCCCCCCCCATATGCTCCTTTTCGGTTAGATCTACATTCAATGTTGTCTCATTGGTTGAATTTTGTTGTACCGACAAATATGCGACTTTCGGTTAAACTCCGGTGAGAATATTTAGATCCATTTGCATTTTGTTATAGAACTATTTATCGATGATAATCTGGCTATATTATTGTTTTTGAAGTGAATTTTGTGTTGTTGGTTGCTGATCGGAAGTTCTTTTGTTAAATATGCGGCGTGCTCTCCTCCTCCCGTAACGAAGATGTCACTTTGAGGCCTTGTACGGCGGTAGTGTAGCTTCAACATCCGCTGGAGCATTCTTGGGGTAGTTCTATGCGCCTTCTTTACACTTTCTCCACCGTTGAAGAGTTCCAGAGGTAGTTGTTTATATTTAATTTGTTGTTGTTTGTTTCTTGATATAAACTTAATTTAATAGTTAATTTTATTTTAAAAGTTTTTGATTTAGGTTTTTGATTTGTTAATGTTGAAAAAGTTTGTATTGATGGTGCACACAACCTGTTTGATAAATTGCTTTAAAGAGCACATGAAAAACAATTCAGCAGTGGTGAAGGAAAATATAGAGAAAAAGAATGCACAATGACTAAACTGCCCATATAAAAAGAGCATCATGTGCACATGATTCATTTTTAATGAATTCGTTAGTCTAAGTATTTATGGGCAAACTGCAAATGGTTTATTGGTTTAGAGATAAATCGAGGCATGTATCGTAGATGCCCTTGATATGATTTAGAAAACAATAGCAACAATAATTGTTTCAGGACTATAACTAGGGTTAAAGTTTGATCCCTGTTTAAAAAATACGAGCATGCTTTTTTATTTTTAAGCATATTGCGTCAGCGGAGATGACAAATTATGAAGAAACAATATTTTGATTAATAATAAGGGGGTAGTGGAAAAAGATACTTAATCGGGCTATCACAACACAACTTGGCTGCTTTGTACATGATCACTGATTCACTTCCATAGTTAGCCTCTACATATGATTAGGGAAAAAAGATAAATATGTAAATTTTGGTCAACACGATAAAAAGCTCTATGTTCTAAGATTAGGTTGATAGGTTCACTCTTCAAGAACTAAATAACATATAAATAAACCATCTTTTTTTGCTCCCGACCAATTAAATGAATGATAGAGGAATACAAGTTTTAGAAGGCCCATTGAGAAAGTTGTGGAGAGGAGGCAGGGGTGGATGATAGAGAATTGAGTCAGCGGAATACAAGTCTTAGAAGGCAGAGCCCGTTTGGCGGCCGAAGTGACGTATGCTATCTTTTTGTAGACAATGGTATAAGCTTTTTGTAGACAATGCCATCTTTTTGCGATTTATCCTTTGAATATATTACATTTGCATAATGATATGAAATTTTGGAATGTGATGTTATGTATGCTTACACTTGCTGTATAAGAAAATAATGTGTACTCATCTTTGTTTTAGGCAAATAATCTCAAACCTGCTTGAAAAAAAATCCAACACTTGAAATACTTAATGATCATGTTCCTACGTTTGATCCACTCCCCTATTATGTCAACTTTTTTACTTCTATTCATGCTAAACATATCATCAAAATTATATACTTATGTTAAAACAATATTTAACTATTTGAGGAAAGCTTGAAAGCTACAATCGGTTACAGCTACCAACAAATTTAAACACTACATCAACAGTTATTGTCATTTACCCCTTTTTAATCTCATATTTCATGTCATTTACTCTGATAAATCAACATGGTATACGGTCTGATCACATAAATAGGCATTAATATTATTTTTATCTTATAGACTTTTACTTGATGAATGGGGAAGCTGGATAGAAAGTCTTTTGAAAGCTACCGGACAATGAACAATAGGCTGCCGGAACCCAGAATCGCTAGGCAATTCATCATTCGTCAGTTAGACGTGCATCTTTTGCACAACTTACCTACATAACACTATGTGTTAGTATGCTAAGTTGTGATGAACTTTAAACCGTACAACATTTTGTATAGCTTCATATTGTACGTCTTTCATATATACGTTAGGCAATGTAACTATGGAATATTGGTGTAAATATTTGGGTTTTATTTAGTATGACTCATATAAATGGATCCCGCCGCATCGCGACGGGTGATAAATCCTAGTTAAATATATTTATTATCATATATGGATTATAACCGCTCGTAAAGGTATTCATTTTTGTGATTCTCACTCGATGTAAATCTGTTTTGGGTGTTTGGGTTTTCTCTGTTATAGAGAGCGCCCATACCTAATGAACAAATGTTATTGTTTCGATTTAGTTACTCTTTTCTACAATAAATTTTTACATGACGGTCTGTAATGCACATGCATGGTTCAATGTCTATTTTCTATGAAAAAGTTTTACGTAACAATCCGCAATGAGATACTTGGTTCGGTTTAATGGACCCGCCGCAATGCGCGAGCCTTAAAAACTCGTTTTATAAAAACATAGAAACACAATATATATATATATATATATAGGGGAAGGTTCAAATGAAAACAACTAGTTAACGCGAAAACTCAAAAACTAACTAAAAAAGCCTAAAAAACATACAATCTTTTTTTTTAAATAATTTTCGCTATTTTATGTATATAAAAAAAAACTTTTTTTCAAAAAAAAAAAAAAATTGTAGTGCACATGTGTACATATACTACACATGTGCACTACAATTTTTTTATACAAAAAAACAAGCGATTTTTAATAAAAAATTGTAAAAAAATATTTGTGACACCTGTGCCTGTGCGACCATCAAACAAATACCAAATTTATGAAATATTGTGTTTCATACTTGGGATTTGTAAAAATACGTGTATTGTTTGCACATATCAATTCATGTTCGATTTCAAGCTTTAAATCGCTTTCTGGAAGGTTATACGCGCACTGATGCGTAAAATAACCAGTTTAATGCAACGAACACTTCAAAATAGTGAAATAGGCTTAACATACCTTAAATAACCTTTACATAACTTAGAAATAAGGTTTGGAGGGTTTGGTGTGGCGAAATCAAGTTTATTCGCTTACAGGGACTAATTTCGACAAATTGCGAAAGTATGCCGATTTGTACTGTAACGAACATTCCGGAACATGACCATAAGTTAAACATACCCTAAATATCCTTTACATAGCTTAGAAATAGGCTTTGAGGGGTTCGGTGCGCTAAAATAAACTTTTTGGTCATTCAGGGACTAAAAGCGTCAAAAAGTGCATAAGATTGCATTTTCGCGCATATCTTACGTTCTGAATACATCAGACGTCCAAAACTTTATGTAATCATTAAAATATTTTATTTTAGTGATTGGCATGATAAAACTCCATTCGTCGCGTAATTTGGATCGTTTTTCGCATTCGTTCGTGTTTCGTCGTAATTAACCGAACAACGCAACCGTACGACCAAACGAACCGACATCCGAGATATTTTTGAGCATGTTTCATGTTCCCTATACTTTAACTTCATTTTAGAGCCATGAAATGGGATTAACGGGGCTTAAACGTGTCAAAAATGCATCAAAAACCATGTTTTGCACATTCAGGGACCAAAATTGACAATCTGCCATAGTTATCTTAGGAAGGGACCAAAATTGAAAATCTAAATTCCAGCTTGTTCCAGCTATTCCCCTCATTTGTACATGGTTTTGTTGAAACTAGGGGCTTGTTTTGGGGTACCCATGATATTCTAAAACCATGGCCACACATGTAAGGTCCAGATCGAAGCTCGGTTTTCGATAAACGATCCTAACGGTCTTGGTTTTTCTATAAATACCCACCTTCCTCATTTACATTCTTCACATCTTGATCTGATTGCTCTCTAAGTTGAAGTGCTTTCACTTCATACCTGAGAATAATCGGGTCAAACTTCCGTTCTTGGACCTTTTGTAAGTCCTCTTTCGTTCTTTTTCGCGTGAAAGTCAAACTGTGTTTGACTTTCTGCTTTGACCAGTTTATGGTCAACATGAAGTTCGTTTAAACTTCATAACGTGAGCGTAATCACGATGGTTTTAGTCTCTTGTGACTATACCTACTGATTACCACGTTATCTAGGCATAGTGGCGAGTCGTAGTTTCGGCCAAAATGCGTATTCTTGCGTATTTTGTAACCAAACTACTTTTAGGTATCAAAACCGTTTGTTTTGATACCAAACCTATTTTCAAACCTCGTTAAGCATGTTTTAACATGTTTAGCTCGTCACTTTAGGTTTAGTGCTTATATAGGGTCGTAAGGTAAGCGGTATAAACAACCGCTTATACTTTCGAACCCGACCCGTTTGGTCGATCTTTAGGATCCGACCAAACACATTAGGTGACCATAGTTGCATAGGGAATAACCTTCCGAGGTTATACCTTATGGTCACGTCGTTTAAGTAGTTGTATGATAGGTAGTTTATATGCCTTAGGTAAATGACCAAAATGCCCTTTTTATGCCAAAATTCATTTTAAGCATATGTAACATAATTTTTGATATCTAAACTGATTTGGCAAAAATATTAGACATGTTAAGGCATATTTTACTTATCATAGGACTAGTTAGGCGGTCCGAACGTGTTTTACGCGAACGACGCGTTAAAGTGGCGTAAGCTACCTAAACGGGTCATAATGGGTCGTAAGCACTTAGGTTAGGTTTCATTTTAGTATGTAGGCTTTATTAAACCATATTACATGAGTTCCTATACTCATTTGGTTTACGAAACCACATTTTATCCGATCTTCCGATTTAGGTCCGTTTATTTACATAGTTACCTATATTAGGTGCCGTTTGATTCCGTGATCCCTCTAGCTTTGCTTGGTTGTTATTCAAGACTTCTAAGCACCCTCAAGTGAGTACATAGTCCCCTATTTTACTGTTTTTCAAACATTTTGGGGGTGAAACACATGTGCCTACTTGTTACTTTCATGATTTTCATATTTTCATATCATATACTTGCTATGTTCATTAGTACACTATTAGTACATGATTTCATTATATTTTTGCTATGTATGTCCTTTTAGTGCATATTTAGTACATCGTTTTACACGTCATTTTATGCTATGTATGTCCCTTCAGTGCATACTTAGTACATTGTTTTACATCACATCACATGTTATGTATATCCATTTAGTGCATACTTAGTACATTGTTTTACATTGTATTTCATGCTATGTATGTTCATTTGTTGCATATGCTTATCCAGTATATGGACACATTATTTGATATCTTTTTGAACCGTTTGAAGCTGATTGATTTATGTGAACCATTTGAATTATGTGAACCATTTGTAACCTTTTGATTTATGTGAACCATTTGTAACCTTTTGAATTATGTGAACCATTTGTAACCTTTTGATTTATGTGAACCATTTGTAACCTTTTGATTTATGTGAACCATTTGTAACCTTCTGATTTATGTGAACCATTTGTAACTGTTTGAACCATTGGGTTTTGGGAAGTGATTAGGTAACGGGGTGGGTGTAATGTATTAAAAGCATGGTGGATACGCCTATGGTACTTCCTATATATAAGTGCTTTTAACACATTATATATCGTTGCATTATCTAGATCACTTGGGCAAGGTTATTAAAACAAAGTTATATTACAAGGTTTTTCTAACAATATAAACCATACGAGTTTTATTAACGAGTTTTTACGAGATGTTTTACAAATTTTGGTTTTTCTTAAACAAATGTTTTGGGTTAAGAATCATGGCTTTGAGATTTTATAAAGTATAACCAACTTGATTTGAGTTGGTTAGTTATGATGCAATGCTATACTTTTCAAAACAAGGTTTTTAATAAGGTGTTGCAACATGTAAACTAGCCATGGATCCGATACTCATACAAAACCTATGTACTCGCCGACATTTTTATGCTGACGTATTTTCACATGTGTTTCAGGTACCATAGTTGATGACGTTGATGATGATATTTGTGTACAGTCACATAGGAATGGACGAGGCCTTAGTGACTTAATAACAATGAAAGTCTATTTGTTCGTGTTTTGTTTCAAATTCCAATGTAATGTAATACTTTTAATCCAATAAAATGAAATTGTTTAATCCATGGTTGTGAAACAATGATTCTGTTACAACACTCCCTGACATTTCCGCCACGTTTTGTTGTTTTACGTGGCCGGGGTGTGACAAAAAAGTTGGTATCAGAGCCAATGGTTATAGGGAATTAGGTTATTAGTAATGCTTTGACCTAGACTATAACCTTCCTAGGACCCTAACGCGAGTTTACTTGCGTTTAGTCGTAAAATAATACCGTTACCTATCTTTAGGCAACAACCACAATAAGAACACAAAATTCGAATCTGCTTTGAAAACTAATCATCTGTTCTGGGATGATTTATTATAAGGTTACGAACCTTCAAAATTTTCAAATTCTCGTCAAAGTTTGGGGTTACATAATGTGAACACGTGCAAACTGGAAGGGTGGGCCCCTGTACCCTGAGCTTTCTGTCTAAGGCTAGAGTGTTCGTACAAATCCGCAATATCAGACAAGTCACTCTTACCTGGGAACTCTTGGGGTGAGTGTTCACTTATAGGCGAGCATGTCTTCGCGATACATTATGAGGACCTAATTACTTTGATTCAGCCTTTGTGTGTAGTTTGTTTGCTTCGTGGTTCAAACAAATGACCTTCACCCATGCTTTTGGTCGGTAATTGTAACATCCTATTCTTACCCAATGCCATTTCACTTGTTTCCTCTATTGTTTCCCTTTTAGAATGCCTCCACGACGCGACAATCAAGTACCTAATGAAGAACTGGCAGTTATCATTACGCAGCAGATGACTGCTGCAATCCCGAACATCGTTGCTCAATGTAACCAAGCTTTCAACAACAATAATGCCCCCTGCAACTTCAAGACGTTCAACTCGGCTAAGCCATCAAAGTTTTATGGGTCTCAAGGAGCGACTGCACTTCTGCAATAGTTCGAGAGTCTAGAGAGCACCTTCAGGCATGTTCAATGCCCAAATGAGCGAAAGGTAGAATTCGCATCTAGTGTCTTTGAGAAACGAGCTTTGACATGGTGGAATGGTGTAATGAGAGATAGGGGTGCCGATGTGGCACTGGCTCAAACGTGGGAAGAGCTTCGAGCTCTGATGATGAAGGAATTCTGTCCTCGTCACGAGATCAGGGCCTTGGAAAGGGAATTCGATGATCTTAAGCAAGATAGCGGTGAGCATCGAGCCTACACGGATCGTTATGAGGAGTTAAGTCTGTTATGCCCGAATATGGTTACGCCTTTGGATAAGGCAATCGAAAAGTACATTGATGGCCCCCCTGACCCAGTATAAGACATTGTGACTGGTAGTAACCCCACTACGGTTAGGCAGGCCATTGAGCTATCTGCTACCTTGACTGAATCTCAAATCAGGAAAGGTAAACTTTTCCGAAAAGGTGATAAGAAACCAATCGAAGAATCGAAACCCAAAGATGAACAGACTGAATCCTCCAAGAAGTCAAGGAAGCGAAAAGCTTCCCAGAACTTCGCCGTGGTTGCTCACAATGATCAAGCTGCCCCCAACCAACCAGCTCAACCCCCTGCTAGGAAGCCATACAACGGAACTGCACCCTTGTGCAACCAATGTAACCTTCATCATCACGCTAGTGTGAAGTGCCACAAATGCCAAATTTGTGGACTTATAGGTCATACAGCAAGAGTTTGCCGAGCTGTAGTTGCACCAAATCAAGCTGACAACAATCCTGCTCAAGCTCGTTTTCCACCAGGTTCTTGCTTCAACTGTGGCGAGATGGGTCATTTCCGAAGAAATTGCCCAAAGCTTGCTAATGCAAATCCAGCACAGGGATGAGCATCTGACCGACTAGAAGACAACACCGTTTAGAATTAATCACGTCTTATGTATTATTTTCTTTTGTTGTCAAGGTCCATGAAACAGTTGTTATCGTTGTTTATAAATAAATCTTTTATTCACATTGCAATGTATTTATGTGGTTGCATGTATAAACAACATATCCCCTACAATACCGACAATCAGGGAATCGTATTCCTTGAAGAACAGACTACCCCCAAAATTCTTCTATTTTATGATCTCTTGCGTTTTCCACGAAAATCCTAAGTACCCGTTTCTTCCAAAGAAATGAAGTACAAGGCGCAAGTTACAACTCTGGACGAATACCCAAAGTACCACTATAAATCCTTAATAGGGTACCTAAGGGTATTTCCGTAAATCCTAAAATTGTTGTGTGCCTTAATTCGAATATTAAGTTTCTTTGAAAACAAAATCGAATTTTCGGAAGATCATCCTATCTTCATAGATAGATTCTTGAAAATGATTAAAGTGCCAAATGAAATCCACGGATTGGATTCCTGATGTGCTTTAAATATCTGTGTCCAAAGATAACAAATTAAAGGTTAAATTAAACAAATATGTGATTATGTGCTTATGTGTTCCCTTTTATGTTTTTGTGTGATCTAAGTTTTTGTTATCCAAATCCTCGTAGAATCTTTCATAACTTCGTATAAGGGATTCATAGTAGAATATCCAAAGGTACTACCTTAAATCCTTAATGGGCTTCTACGTAATAGTAAAGACCCTTGGATTATAATGTACTATTCCATAATTTGACCCCTTGAGTGGTCTAGTTAAACAGATTGATCCAAAAATCTGGTTAGGAATATCATGTGATGATATAGCTGAAAAGACTCCTTGGTGGTCTAATTAAAGAGATCATTTGTCGATCTAATTAAAAGGACCCTATGATAGTTTAGTCACACTCATCACAAGTTTGATTTTCTTCCCCTTCACATAACAAAACAAACTGTGCGGACTGTGCAAGGAATTACGTAATTATGGATGCATACATAATTATGGAATTCAGTGCACATAAACCACAGCAAGTTTTGTCATGTGTC
Source organism: Helianthus tuberosus (assembly GCA_030545235.1). Lineage (NCBI taxonomy): Eukaryota > Viridiplantae > Streptophyta > Magnoliopsida > Asterales > Asteraceae > Helianthus > Helianthus tuberosus. Next base: position 4,645,900 of record CM060390.1, read on the forward strand.
TAGAGTTGACTCAGTTCATTTCCGTTTCTGAAGAATACCCATTGAGGAAAATGACTCATTCCGTTCATTTTCGTTTCTGAAGAATATCCATCGAGGGAAATGAATATCCCTGATTTTTCTTTTTCCTTCATTTCCGTTTCTGAAGAATACCCATTAAGGAAAATGACTCATTCCGTTCATTTTCGTTTCTGAAGAATATCCATCGAGGGAAATGAATATTCTTGATTTTTCCTTCATTTCCGTTTCTGAAGAATACCCATTGAGGAAAATGACTCATTCCATTCATTTTCATTTCTGAAGAATATCCATCGAGGGAAATGAATATTCTTTCTTTTTCCTTCATTTCCGTTTCTGAAGAATACCCATTGAGGAAAATGACTCATTCCGTTCATTTTCGTTTCTGAAGAATATCCATCGAGGGAAATGAATATTCTTGATTTTTCGTTCATTTCCGTTTCTGAAGAATACCCATTGAGGAAAATGACTCATTCCGTTCATTTTCGTTTCTGAAGAATATCCATCGAGGGAAATGAATATTCTTGATTATTCGTTCATTTTCGTTTCTGAAGAATATCCATCGAGGGAAATGAATATTCTTGATTATTCGTTCATTTTCGTTTCTGAAGAATATCCATCGAGGGAAATGAATATCCTTGATTTTTCCTTCATTTTCATTTTTAAAGATTGTCCGTTGAGAGAAATGACAAGATTATGCCTTGCATAATCTTTTATGGGTTATTCTATGCAAATAGATAAACACCCTAGATTCCATGCACGACAATTATTTAACACAGCGTCACAGACAGACTCCTACGAATAAATTTCAGGACGAAATTTCATAAAGTAGGGGATACTGTGACACCTGTGCCTCTGCGACCATAAAACAAATACCAAATTTATGAAATATTGTGTTTCATACTTGGGATTTGTAAAAATACGTGTATTGTTTGCACATATCAATTCATGTTCGATTTCAAGCTTTAAATCGCTTTCTGGAAGGTTATACGCGCACTGATGCGTAAATATAACCAGTTTAATGCAACGAACACTCCGGAATAGTTAAATAGGCTTAACATACCTTAAATAACCTTTACATAACTTAGAAATAAGTTTTGGAGTGTTTGGTGTGGCGAAATCAAGTTTATTCGCTTATAGGGACTAATTTCGACAAATTGTGAAAGTATGCCGATTTGTACTGTAACGAACATTCCGGAACATGACCATAAGTTAAACATAGCCTAAATATCCTTTACATATCTTAAAAATAGGCTTTGAGGGGTTCGGTGTGCTAAAATAAACTTTTTGGTCATTCAGAGACTAAAAGCATCAAAAAGTGCATAAGTTTGCATTTTCGCACATATCTTACGTTCTGAATACATCCGGACATCCAAAACTTTATGTAATCATTAAAATATTTTATTTTAGTGATTTTCATGATAAAACTCCATTCGTCGCGTAATTTGGATTGTTTTTCGCATTCGTTCGTGTTTCGTCGTAATTAACGAACAACGCAACCGTACGACCAAACGAACCGACATCCGAGATATTTTTGAGCATGTTTCATGTTGCCTATACTTTAAATTCATTTTAGAGTCTTGAAATGGGATTAACGGGGCTTAAACGTGTCAAAAATGCATCAAAAACCATGTTTTGCACATTCAGGGACCAAAATTGACAATCTGCCATAGTTATCTTAGGAAGGGACCAAAATTGAAAATCTAAATTCCAGCTTGTTCCAGCTGTTCCCCTCATTTTCACATGGTTTTAATGAAACTAGGGGCTTGTTTTGGGGTACCCATGGTATTCTAAAACCATGGGCACACATGTAAGGTCCAGATCGAAGCTCGGTTTTCGATGAACGAGCCTAACGGTCTTGGTTTTTCTATAAATACCCACCTTCCTCATTTGCATTCTTCACACCTTGATCCGATTGCTCTCTAAGTTGAAGTGCTTTCAATTCATACCTGAGAATAATCGGGTCAAACTTCCGTTCTTGGACCTTTTGTAAGTCCTCTTTCGTTCTTTTTCGCGTGAAAGTCAAACTGTGTTTGACTTTCTGCTTTGACCAGTTTATGGTCAACATGAAGTTCGTTTGAACTTCATAACGTGAGCGTAATCACGATGGTTTTAGTCTCTTGTGACTATACCTACTGATTACCACGTTATCTAGGCATAGTGGCGAGTCGTAGTTTCGGCCAAAATGCGTATTCTTGCGTATTTTGTAACCAAACTACTTTTTGGTATCAAAACCGTTTGTTTTGATACCAAGCCTGTTTTCAAACCTCGTTAACCATGTTTTAACATGTTTAGCTTGTCACTTTAGGTTTAGTGCTTATGTAGGGTCGTAAGGTAAGCGGTCTAAACAACCGCTTATACTTTCGAACCCGACCCGTTTGGTCGATCTTTAGGATCCGACCAAACTCATTAGGTGACCATAGTTGCATAGGGAATAACCTTCCGAGGTTATACCTTATGGACACGTCGTTTAAGTAGTTGTATGATAGGTAGTTTATATGCCTTAGGTAAATGACCAAAATGCCCTTTTTACGCCAAAATTCATTTTAAGCATATGTAACATAATTTTTGATATCTAAACTGATTTGGCAAAACTATTAGACAAGTTAAGGCATATTTTACTTATCATAGGACTAGTTAGGCGGTCCGAACGCGTTTTACGCGAACGACGCGTTAAAGTGGCGTAAGCTACCTAAACGGGTCATAATGGGTCGTAAGCACTTAGGTTAGGTTTCATTTTAGTATGTAGGCTTTGTTAAACCATATTACATGAGTTCCTATACTCATTTGGTTTACTAAACCACATTTTATCCAATCTTCCGATTTAGGTCCGTTTATTTACATAGTTACCTATATTAGGTGCCGTTTGATTCCGTGATCCCTCTAGCTTTGCTTGGTTGTTATTAAAGACTTCTAAGCACCCTCAAGTGAGTACATAGTCCCTTCTTTTACTGTTTTCAAACATTTTGGGGTGAAACACATGTGCCTACTTGTTACTTTCGTGCTTTTCATATTTTCATATCATATACTTGCTATGTTCATTAGTACACTATTAGTACATGATTTCATTATGTTTTTGCTATGTATATCCTTTTAGTGCATACTTAGTACATCGTTTTACACGTCATTTTATGCTATGTATGTCCCTTTAGTGCATACTTAGTACATTGTTTTACATCACATCACATGTTATGTATATCCATTTAGTGCATACTTAGTACATTGTTTTACATTGTATTTCACGCTATGTATGTTCATTTGTTGCATATGCTTATCCAGTATATGGACACATTGTTTTATATCTTTTTGAACCGTTTGAAGCTGATTGATTTATGTGAACCATTTGTAACCTTTTGATTTATGTGAACCATTTGTAACCTTTTGAATTATGTGAACCATTTGTAACCTTTTGATTTATGTGAACCATTTGTAACCTTTTGATTTATGTGAACCATTTGTAACCTTCTGATTTATGTGAACCATTTGTAACTGTTTGAACCATTGGGTTTTGGGAAGTGATTAGGTAACGGGGCGGGTGTAATGTATTAAAAGCATGGTGGATACGCCGCTGGTACTTCCTATATATAAGTGCTTTTAACACATTATATATCGTTGCGTTATCTAGATCACTTGGGCAAGGTTATCAAAACAAAGTTATATTACAGGGTTTTTCTAACAATATAAACCATACGAGTTTTATTAACGAGTTTTTACGAGATGTTTTAAAAATTTTGGTTTTTCTTAAACAAATGTTTTGGGTTAAGAATCATTGCTATGAGATTTTATAAAGTATAACCAACTTGATTAGTTTGGTTAGTTATGATGCAATGCTATACTTTTCAAAACAAGGTTTTTAATAAGGTGTTGCAACATGTAAACTAGCCATGGATCCAATACTCATACAAAACCTATGTACTCGCCGGCATTTTTATGCTGACGTATTTTCACATGTGTTTCAGGTACCATAGTTGATGACGTCGATGATGATATTTGTGTACACTCACATAGGAATGGACGAGGCCTTAGTGACTTAATAACAATGAAAGTCTACTTGTTCATGTTTTGTTTCAAATTCCAATGTAATGTAATACTTTTAATCCAATAAAAAAATTTGTTTAATCCATGGTTGTGAAACAATGATTCTATTACAACACTCCCCGACGTTTCCGCCACGTTTTGTTGTATTACGTGGTCGGGGTGTGACAAAATTGGGGTGTTTTTAGGCTTTTTTAGTTAGTTTTCGAGTTTTCACATTAAAAGTGGTTTTCATTTGAACCATCCTATATATATATATATAGTGGGGATCCTACGGAAAGTGTGTTTTTCCTAAAAAGTGTAAAAAGTCATAAAACACAATAATTTCAGGCATAAAACACACCTAAAACTCATAAATAATAGAATGAAGATTACTAAAAGACCATATTCAAACTCTAATAGTCCATAAAAACTTCAAACACACCATTGTAGAACTATGAATATAAAACATAAAATGCTAATCAACATAAAACACAATAATATTTGTCATTCCATAATCAGAGCCTTAACATCTAAAACACAACACCAAACCCACATACATGATGTTTTAGTAATCTTCATTATGCTATTTGTGGGTTTTTGGTGTGTTTTATGGTTGACATTATGGTGTTTTATGACTTTTTACACTTTTAGGAAATTTGGACTTTCTAGCCAACTCCTAGCCTATATATATATATATATATATATATGGGGGTTTGTCTACAAAGTCCATTTTTCCTACAAAGTGTACAAAGTCATAAAACACCACAATTTCAGCCATAAAACACACTCATAACCCACAAATAACATAGTGAAGATCACTAAAACACAATATACAAACCCTAATATTTCATAAAAACTTGAAACACACCATCGTACAACTATGAATATGAAACACAACATTACATCCACCACCACCCAAAACCTAAACACCTACCACAACCCAAAAACCTAAACACCCCCACCCACCCCTCCACCAACCCAAACACCTAAACATCCCCCACCCAATCTGTCACACAACAGAGGTGTGAGTTGGAGTAGGAGGTTTTATGTTACAGAATTAAAGTATGTTGGTGCACTACATCTGTCGACTTCGTCTTGTATCGAGTCTTAGTTTTAGATTGTTAGATCAGGGCACGTTTTACGAGAAAATAGGATGGCATATAGGTTTAAACTGATAGGTCGCTTATATGGACATAGGAGGTCCGCTTATGTGTCAGGTCCGCTTATATGGACATAGGAGGTCCGCTTATGTGTCAGGTCCGCTTATGTGTACATGTTCGTATGTGGGAACCTCATCACCTATAAATAGGTACACATAAGCGAACCTCATTAGATTTTGGGGAGATTCCATACCAAGGTGCTGCCGGTGTGAGATTTGAATGTAAACGTTGTAATATCAATCAGAAAAGTGATTTAAGTGAAGATCTAGCTGTTTCTACGTCAGGTACTTGTTTTCCGCACCTGTATCTGATCAAAACTCCTCTGATAGACTCATTCGGGTCAAAACACGATCCTACAAGTGGTATCAGAGCTTCAGGAGGAGGAGTTCTATAGAGATTTGCTGGATTTCATCTAAAAGTCTTACTTCTACACCTTCTTTCTTCATCAGAACGAGATTTTATGGTCGGAATTCGCTCAAAATTTCACAGATTGTAGATTATTGATCATTGTCAAATCCCTGAAAGTTTGACCTTAAAATTCACACTAAAAATGGTTCAAATTAACCTTCGAATAAGGTCCGCTTTTATGAACAAGGCATAGTTCCGCTTTTGTGAACATTCAGGTTCGCTTTTTCGGACAGTTTTTGAGAAGATCCGCTCCAAAGGTTCGCTTATTAGACACTTGGTTCGTTCATTTGACATCATGGTTCGCTCATTTGACACCTGGTTCACTTATTTGACACCTGGTCCGCTCATTTGACATCATAGTTCTGATTTTGTGTCACTCCTAAGCATCTAGGTTCGCTTTTATGTCAACCCTAGAGATCTAGGTCCGCTTTTGTGACCATCTAAGACACCTAGGTTCGCTTGACCTGTCATTTTTTTGTGACACAAATACATATAATCGGTACTATCAGAAATCGTTTGGTGTCTTTGTTGTCGGATCATTTATAGCATTGCATGTGATCTGATAAAATAAACATTGTCGGCTCAATCAGAATACATCTAATACTTTCAAATGTCAGATTAGTGGATTGTGCATATCCTGTCGGTTTAGTGGGTTTATAGGTCAAATAAAATTGAAGTGTGTAAATTGTCAACCCACATATTAATATCGGCCCAATCAGTGAACATTTATTGTTTGTTGTTTAGTGGATTTGAAGGTCCAATAAGTTTGTGTTGAACAATTAAAAAGGTGTCGGATAATTAGACTTAACACGTGAATCGTTTGATTGTTGTTTGTGGATATAGTGGTTTTATTAGCTCAAATCCATTAAATATAGAAGCCCAATCACAGTTTGAATTTGATTACTAGTTCACAAGTGGTGTTTCAATTTGTTTTGAATTCAAACTTGTTCAAAGTCTTGTGGTTTAGCCAGGTCATTGGAAAAGATCGTTTGATTTTGATCCGGGTCATATCAGTTCACACAGTGTGTCAATCCTCAGTCTGCACAGAATATTCATCAGTTCGAATGATTCAGTTCGCACAGAGTATCAGTTTGATTCAGTTGTTTTGATAAGTCTTTAAACTGATTGTGTTTTTTGTTTGGTTGTGTACGTCAGGTGATACAGGTGTGAAACATGGATACTGAGTTTTACAACGCGTTTGCTACAACCCCTGCTAGTCCATCCGACATTGCTAAGAACATGACAATGGAGAATGAAACCAGAACAATGCAAAAACCCCCGAAACTTATGGGAATTGAGGATTATCACGGATGGAAGAAACGGTTTGAGAATTGGGTTCAGGCGAATCATCTAAAAGCTTGGGAGAGCATCGAAACTGAATATGAGAGGCCAAAGAATTCAGCGGGAGTCGGTAAAATCATTTCAGAATTCACGGAGCAAGAAAGAGAGAGTTACAAAGGAGAAAAGATGATGATCAATTTGTTTCAACAAGCTGTTAAAGAAGATATATTTGTGTTGCTTCAACATGATGAAAACGCTTATTCTATTTGGGAAGCTCTTGGAAAGAAATTTGAGGGAAGTACTGAAATGCTACAAAGTAAAGCAGCTTTGTTGAAAAAGGAATTTGAACTATTTATGTGCATTCCTGGTGAAACAACAAAGAGTCTTATTGAAAGATACTGTCATCTTGTACGCACTATCTCACAGTTGAAGATTACAAAAACTCCAGCAGAATGGGTTGAAAAGCTTGCTGATGCGTTACCGCAACAGGAATCGGGTACATATCTGATGATATTGAAAAATTCCGGACAGTTTAGAAGGTTATCGATTGCACAGTTTATAGAGAAGTTGGAGGCACAGGATCTGGAGCAGCAGAAAATTGCTAGAATGAACAGTTCTACTCATCAACAAGATATTAAATTGTACTATAAAGGAAATGTTCAAACTGCTGAAGCAAGTCCAAAGATACAAACTGCATTTAGTGCTGGAAATCAATCTACACCAAGCAGTCAAGGATCAGTCAACACTAGTGGGTTCTCAACGGTGAATCCTCCAAGTGTTCAAAGTTCATCTGCTGGAAATGGTCATCTAATTCAGTGCAATGTGGCTTTACATCTTCAAAATGGACAAAATTATTCTAAAGAGATTGTAAAGAATTATATGGGATTATTGGTCACTGCTTTAGAGTCTTATGAAGGGTTGATTGCCGGAAGAATTGGTAATCCGATGCTCACAAAGGAAGATTATGACCAAATTGATGCAGAGGAGCTAGAACTGATGGATATTAAATGGGCCTTAGCGAGCGTTTTGAGGAGGGCAGAAAAATTTAGATTGGTTACAGGAAGAACTGATTTCTTGGATGCAAATCTTTCTAATCTTGGATTTGATAAATCTAAAGTTGTTTGTTTTCGTTGCAGGGAGAAAGGCCACTTTAAAAGAGAGTGCAAGAATCAGGAGCCGAGAGGAGCAAAGGAGTCATCTGGGAAAGATGATTATTATAGGAAAACCATTTATTAGCAAATCACTCATCAACCGCATCAACAAAAAGAAGTTCAAACGGCACATGGAAGAATGATTGAAGATGCAAACAAGAAGGCTTACTATGGCATCATGGATCAAGATGACGAGAAAGTGGCTGATGGTTTTAGCTGGGACAAATATATTCCAGCTGATCCCAATGTTAAAGCTTTTATTGCTCAGATTGTGCAAAATCCAGAGTTGCTGAAGGAGTGGATGGATGTGATGTCAGATAATGAGGAGAGTCAAGATGGAAAATCTGTTTCCTCTGAAAACAGTTCAACAGATAACAGTGATGATGAAGAAGTTGAACAGATAAACATTGGAAAATCTCATTTATCTTCTGACAGTTTTGAATTTTATTTTGTAGATAAATTGAAGAAAATTAAAGAGAGAAAAGCTGCAAAAGAATTGAAAAAAGTCAAAGTGATTGAGAAAATAGTGGAAGTTGAAAAGATAGTTGAAGTCGAGAAGATCGTTGAAATCACAAAACCTTGTTTTACTTGTTTAGAGTCATGTAAAAAATGTATAGAAAAAGATGAGAGGTTTAGTGAGTTAGAAAAGTTGAAAGAAAAGTTGTTGTTTGATGTAAAAAATTTGAAACAGTCATATGATGTATTGAACAGAACTGTGAATAGTCCGGAAAAGACTAACTCTGAAAGAGAGAAAGCTTTGAAGATGTTGAATGCTACTATGATGACAAAGCAGAAAGAAATCAACTTGTACATAGAAGAATGTGCAAAGTGGAAGAAAGAGTTGGATAGTGAAGCAACTGAGAACGAAAGATTCAGAAGATTGCTGCAAAGTTACAAAGGTTGTGACAACATAATTGATAGAATTTATCCAACAGTTGAAGGATTTGAAGCGTTTAAAGGTGAAGAAACAAAGCCAAAGAAGAAAAAAGATACTGGTAAGAAACAGGGTGTCTGTTATAACAAGTGTCCGCCTCCGATTTGGGAAGGGTACTCGTCTAGAAAACCTAACGAGGAAGAAATAAAACAGGTAGTCAATATTAAGCTAGAATCCGAGATAACCGATGTTTTACCGGACAATATTGATGTCACGTTCACAGCGTCCGACACAGGTCATGAGTCAGAATTGATTAAAAGAGTGGTCGATCAGGTGTTGGATAAGGATTGTCACACCCCGACCACGTAGAACATACAAAACGTGGCGGAAACATCGGGGAGTGTTGTAACAGAATTAATGTTTCAAATCCATGGCAATTGAAGTTTCGTTTTATTAATTAAAAGTGTTACAATGTCTTAATAAACAAAGAAATACAACATAATTAACTAGTCTTGCATCTTTTATTGTCACTAAAGCCCAAGTCTGCCTATGTGTATCTTGATCATCTTATGCAACAGTTCCTGAAAACACATGTGAAAATAGGTACGTCAGCATAAAAATGCCTGTGAGATACATAGGTTTTGTGAAAATAGGTTTCATGACTTATGTTTGAGAAAATGTTTAGTCATGAACCTTGTTATTTGCTTTGCTTTGTAAATCATTTGAAAATCGATAAGATCAGATGATAAGTATAAATAAATGTAAATAATGTATGGTTAAGTAAATAACCATGTAAGATGAGTTTGTATAAGATAAGTTGTTTGTAAAACAATGTCTTGTGAAAAGTATGTTATTTGTATAAAATGTTCTATGTCTCAAACTGAAATGATTCAAATAACGCTACAATATGTAATACCATACAAACACTTATATATAGGAAGTACCAGCGGCGTATCCACCATGCTTGTATCATATTACACACGTATCGTTACTTAATCACTTAATCAAACCAAACCAACCAATGTAAGAAGTCTATGTTTAAATAAATTGTCAAATGTATTGGGTAATATGTCAAAGTGTTCATGTCAAGATGTAAATCATATCAAAATGTCTATGTCCAATATTCATGTCAAATGTCTATGTCAAATATCCATGTCAAACGTCTATGTCAAGATGTCATGTATGGCAAGTGAAATGTCTCAACTAAACCATATGCACAAAAACAAAGTATTGAAGTAAAACTTGGTTTAAATCAAAGTTATGTTTTGTGGGAAATACATGATCAAATGTCAATCATGTTAAAATGTCTATGTCGAAATGTCTATGTCAAATGTCTATGCCAAAATGTCATGTAAAACGATGTACTAAGTAATGCACACAATGGCAATACATAGCATGAAATGTAATGAAATCATGTACTATAATGTACTAACGAACATAGCAGTATATGATGTGAAAACAGGAAAGCAGGAAAGTAACAAGTAGGCACATGTGTTCCACCCCAAAACAGTTTGGAAAAAACAGTAAAAGAGGGGTCTATGTACTCACCTGAGATTGCTCAGTAGTCCTTGAGTAATAACTAAACAATGCTAGAGATCGCGGATATCAAACGGCACCTAGTATAGGTAGCTACATTAATAAACCGGACCTAAATCGGAAGATCGGGTAGCATTAGGGTTTGTAAACCAAACGAGTGTAGAGACTCGTGTCATTTGGTTTAACAAAGCCTACATACTAAATGAAACTTAACCTAAGTGTCTACGACCCATTACGACCCGTTTAGGTAGCTTATGCTACTTTAACGCGTCGTTCGCGTGAAACGCGTTCGGACCGCCTAACTAGCCCTATGACAAGTGTTATATGCCTAAACATGTTACATAATCAGTTATGTGACAAAGGTTTAGGTTACATATGCTTAATTACCAATTATACATGAAAAGGGTATTCTGGTAATTTACCTAAGGCATATAAACTACCTATCATACAACTACTTAAACGATGTGACCCTAGGGTATAACCTCGGAAGGTTATTCCCTACCTACTATGGTCACCTAATGTATTTGGTCGGATCCTAATGATCGACCAAACTGGGTCGGGTTCGAAGGTATAGGCGATTTATTAGATCGCCTACCCTACGACCCTAGACAACGTGGTAATCAGTGGGCATAGTCCCAAGGGACTATGACCAACGTGATTACACTCACGTTGCGAAGTTCAAACGAACTTCGCATTGACCATTACTGGTCAACGCTGAAAGTCAAACAAAGTTTGACTTTCTGACTCGAAAAGCAATAAAATAAGGAAAAGAACGAAAGAATACTTACGAAGGGTCCCCGAATGCTAACCTCGATTCAAAAATCTCAGGTATGAAACAATAGTTTCAACTTAGAGTTTCTCAAATCAAAGTTCTAGTGATTTTAGCAATGGGGGTGGATGGGTATTTATAGGAATACCCGAACCGTTAAGATCGTTTCATGGAAAACGTGCCTTAATCCCATCCGTACATGTGTTGCAAAGTTATGGTGTTTAGGTGTTTAAATTCCATCCATACATGTGTTGCAAAGTCATGGTGTTTAGGCGTTTAAATTCCATCCATACATGTGTTGCAAGGTCATGGTGCCTAAATTCCATCCTTATCCGCTGACTAAGCATTGTTAGAATGTGTGGTTGTGAATTAAACAACGGCTAATACATCGAATCTGGTCCCGAAAGTGCAAAACTGATCCAAATGACGCGACGCATGGATTTTTCTTATGCCGAACACTAAAATAAAATGTTTTAGTGCTTACATAAATTTTTGGATGTCCGGATGTATTCAGAACGTAAGTTATGCGCGAAAATGCAAACTTGTGCACTTTTTGACACTTTTAGTCCCTGAATGACCCAAAAGTTTATTTTAGCACACCGAACCCCTCAAAGCCTATTTCTAAGCTATGTAAAGGATATTTATGGTATGTTTAACTTATGGTCATGTTCCGGAATGTCTGTTACAGTTCAAATTGGCATACTTTCGCAGTTTGTCAACTTTAGTCCCTGTAAGCGATATAACTTTGATTTCACCACACCAAACCTTCCAAAACTTATATCTAAGTTATGTAAAGGTTATTTAAGGTATGTTAAACCTATTTCACTATTCCGGAGTGTTTGTTGCATTAAACTGGTTATATTTACGCATTAGTGCGCATATAACCTTCCAGAAAGCGATTTAGAGTTTGAAATCGAACAAGAGTTGATATGTGCAAAAGATACACATATTTATACAAGTCCAAAGTATGAAATACAATATTTCATTGGTTTGGCATTTGTTTGATGGTTGAAATGACACAGGTGTTACAGTCTCCCCTACTTTAGGAAATTTCGTCCCGAAATTTAGTTTTAGAGGAAACTTGTGGAGACAGCTGTGACGGTTTTGCCTTCAGACAAATCCATTGATCCCTTAAGTAAAACTCTGGGCCATGTTAGGATTCTTAGCAAAGATGTCAACCCTCAAATTGAAGTCATTGTAGTAACAAAACATGGAGTTTTGAACTATAGACAGGAGAACAGTTCCCGTGAAGAATTATCATAGGAAACTTGTGTGTGCTTGAAATCAGAATTGGGTAGTGTGAGAATAAATGACATTGGTCAAAGTCCAAGACTTCTCCCGTATCATTACTCTTGCCACTGTTGGTCTTAACACATGACAAAACTTCCTGTGGTTCCTATGCACTGAACTCCATAATTATGTAGGCCTCCATAATTACGTAGTTCCTTGCACAGTCCGCACAGTTTATTTCATAATGCGTATGGGGAAAAATTAAACAAATAATCTCTTGAACTAGACCTCACGAGGGTCTATCTAACTACATAAACACATGATACATTTAACTAGATTGTCTAACCAATCTATTTAACTTAACTACTCAAGAGAATTATTTAACTACTACATCGACGTAGGATGTATTTAACTACTACACCGACGTAGGATGTATTTAACTACTACACCGACGTAGGATGTATTTAACTACTACACCGACGTAGGATGTATTTAACTAGATTGTCGAACGAATCTATTTAACTTAGATCGACGTAGGATCTCTTTAACTACTACACCGACGTAGGATGTATTTAACTAGATTGTCGAACCAATCTATTTAACTTAGATCGACGTAGGATCTCTTTAACTACTACACCGACGTAGGATGTATTTAACTAGATTGTCGAACCAATCTATTTAACTTAGATCGACGTAGGATCTCTTTAACTACTACACCGACGTAGGATGTATTTAACTAGATTGTCGAACCAATCTATTTAACTTAGATCGACGTAGGATCTCTTTAACTACTACACCGACGTAGGATGTATTTAACTAGATTGTCGAACCAATCTATTTAACTTAGATCGACGTAGGATCTCTTTAACTACTACACCGACGTAGGATGTATTTAACCAGATTGTCGAACCAATCTATTTAACTTAGATCAACATAGGATCTCTTTAACTAAATTACCTACGGGGAATATTTAACTACATCGACGTAGGATGTATTTAACTTATCATCACATGTTGCCCTTAAACTTTGGAATAGTACTTTATAATCCAAGGGACTTAACTACAACGTAGAAGTCCATTAAGGATTTAAGATAGTACCTTTTTGAATATCCTACTATGAATCCTTCATATGAAGATAAGAAAGATTCTATGAGGATTCGGATAACGAATATCCAGAGTATACAAAAACACAAAATGCTTAAAAGGAAAGACAAGATGCATAAACACATAGTCACATAACCACAAAATTGTTTATCTAGATCTTTAATTTGTTATCTTTGGACGCGAATACTTAAAGCACACCAGGAATCCAATTCATGGATTTCATTTGGCACTTTAATTATTTCAAGAATCTATCTATAAGGATAGGATAATCTTTAAAAGAAATTCGGCTTTGTCCCTATTGAATTGTGATGTACGTATTGAATCATACAAAGAATTCAATTTAAGGACTCTGATGAATGATACCCATCCACAAGGATCTAATTATGAGGATAGAAAGATCCTACATGGATTTTGGAGTTTGTGTAACGAGAGTGTTCCGACACCTTGCACTAGGCGTGCTTACGTCGATACACAAGGTAGAAAGTTCATGAGGTTGAGGCGTCAGATATGCCAAGCGACATATGAAGCAGAGTTTGAAGGTTGAGCAGCAGCAGGATTTGTAACAGCTTTGCTTTAGATTACAAAGCGGCACATGTTAACCAAATGTCTCCATCGTCCACCGTGGGTACATTTGAAACAAGGTATTTGATTTGAATAATGACGATGGCAATGATTGCACCAAGGAGCAGTTCCCTTATACAGCTTCATCCCTGAGGCGAGTTATGGTGATAGCTAAGTCAACGGTCCTCTGGAGTACGACGCCTATTCGCTGGGTAATTGCAGCACCTGGTTCGGACATTGTTGTTGCGATGAAGAAGCATCTTGAAGATAACGAAAGGCATAGGAGGAAACAAGCGAAATATAGTTAAAAGAAAATGACAACTCATGAAGATTGTGACCATTTGTTTGTTACCAAAGGCAAACAAATGAGATGGTGACTAATCAAAGTAAATGGGTCAATATAATGTATCGCGAAGACATGCTCGCCTATAAGTGAACACTCATCCCAAGAATTCCCAGGTAAGCACAACTGGTCTCGCGTCTGATGAGATGTATATGAAGTGCTTGCCTAGCCAGAAAACCCAGAATACAGGCATTCAACATTCCAGTTTGCACGTGTTCACATTATTTAAAACCCAAAACCTTGACGAGAATTTGAAAACTCAAAGGGGTTCAAAACCATATAACAGAGGGTTCAAAACCTTACAATAGAGGGTTCAAAACCTAGTAATCAATCATCCTAGAACAGATGATTAGTTTTCAAAGCGGTTTTGAAATTTATGTTCTTGTTGTGGTCGTCGCCTAAGGATAGGTGACGGTATTGTTTTATGACTAAACGCAAGTAAACTCGCGTTAGGGTCCTAAGAAGGTTATAGACTAGGTCAAAGCATTACTAATAACCTAATTCCCTATAACCATTGGCTCTGATACCATCTTTCTGTCACACCCCGACCACGTAGAACATACAAAACGTGGCGGAAACATCGGGGAGTGTTGTAACAGAATTAATGTTTCAAATCCATGGCAATTGAAGTTTCGTTTTATTAATTAAAAGTGTTACAATGTCTTAATAAACAAAGAAATACAACATAATTAACTAGTCTTGCATCTTTTATTGTCACTAAAGCCCAAGTCTGCCTATGTGTATCTTGATCATCTTATGCAACAGTTCCTGAAAACACATGTGAAAATAGGTACGTCAGCATAAAAATGCCTGTGAGATACATAGGTTTTGTGAAAATAGGTTTCATGACTTATGTTTGAGAAAATGTTTAGTCATGAACCTTGTTATTTGCTTTGCTTTGTAAATCATTTGAAAATCGATAAGATCAGATGATAAGTATAAATAAATGTAAATAATGTATGGTTAAGTAAATAACCATGTAAGATGAGTTTGTATAAGATAAGTTGTTTGTAAAACAATGTCTTGTGAAAAGTATGTTATTTGTATAAAATGTTCTATGTCTCAAACTGAAATGATTCAAATAACGCTACAATATGTAATACCATACAAACACTTATATATAGGAAGTACCAGCGGCGTATCCACCATGCTTGTATCATATTACACACGTATCGTTACTTAATCACTTAATCAAACCAAACCAACCAATGTAAGAAGTCTATGTTTAAATAAATTGTCAAATGTATTGGGTAATATGTCAAAGTGTTCATGTCAAGATGTAAATCATATCAAAATGTCTATGTCCAATATTCATGTCAAATGTCTATGTCAAATATCCATGTCAAACGTCTATGTCAAGATGTCATGTATGGCAAGTGAAATGTCTCAACTAAACCATATGCACAAAAACAAAGTATTGAAGTAAAACTTGGTTTAAATCAAAGTTATGTTTTGTGGGAAATACATGATCAAATGTCAATCATGTTAAAATGTCTATGTCGAAATGTCTATGTCAAATGTCTATGCCAAAATGTCATGTAAAACGATGTACTAAGTAATGCACACAATGGCAATACATAGCATGAAATGTAATGAAATCATGTACTATAATGTACTAACGAACATAGCAGTATATGATGTGAAAACAGGAAAGCAGGAAAGTAACAAGTAGGCACATGTGTTCCACCCCAAAACAGTTTGGAAAAAATAGTAAAAGAGGGGTCTATGTACTCACCTGAGATTGCTCAGTAGTCCTTGAGTAATAACTAAACAATGCTAGAGATCGCGGATATCAAACGGCACCTAGTATAGGTAGCTACATTAATAAACCGGACCTAAATCGGAAGATCGGGTAGCATTAGGGTTTGTAAACCAAACGAGTGTAGAGACTCGTGTCATTTGGTTTAACAAAGCCTACATACTAAATGAAACTTAACCTAAGTGTCTACGACCCATTACGACCCGTTTAGGTAGCTTATGCTACGTTAACGCGTCGTTCGCGTGAAACGCGTTCGGACCGCCTAACTAGCCCTATGACAAGTGTTATATGCCTAAACATGTTACATAATCAGTTATGTGACAAAGGTTTAGGTTACATATGCTTAATTACCAATTATACATGAAAAGGGTATTCTGGTAATTTACCTAAGGCATATAAACTACCTATCATACAACTACTTAAACGATGTGACCCTAGGGTATAACCTCGGAAGGTTATTCCTTACCTACTATGGTCACCTAATGTATTTGGTCGGATCCTAATGATCGACCAAACTGGGTCGGGTTCGAAGGTATAGGCGATTTATTAGATCGCCTACCCTACGACCCTAGACAACGTGGTAATCAGTGGGCATAGTCCCAAGGGACTATGACCAACGTGATTACACTCACGTTGCGAAGTTCAAACGAACTTCGCATTGACCATTACTGGTCAACGCTGAAAGTCAAACAAAGTTTGACTTTCTGACTCGAAAAGCAATAAAATAAGGAAAAGAACGAAAGAATACTTACGAAGGGTCCCCGAATGCTAACCTCGATTCAAAAATCTCAGGTATGAAACAATAGTTTCAACTTAGAGTTTCTCAAATCAAAGTTCTAGTGATTTTAGCAATGGGGGTGGATGGGTATTTATAGGAATACCCGAACCGTTAAGATCGTTTCATGGAAAACGTGCCTTAATCCCATCCGTACATGTGTTGCAAAGTTATGGTGTTTAGGTGTTTAAATTCCATCCATACATGTGTTGCAAAGTCATGGTATTTAGGCGTTTAAATTCCATCCATACATGTGTTGCAAGGTCATGGTGCCTAAATTCCATCCTTATCCGCTGACTAAGCATTGTTAGAATGTGTGGTTGTGAATTAAACAACGGCTAATACATCGAATCTGGTCCCGAAAGTGCAAAACTGATCCAAATGACGCGACGCATGGATTTTTCTTATTCCGAACACTAAAATAAAATGTTTTAGTGCTTACATAAATTTTTGGATGTCCGGATGTATTCAGAACGTAAGTTATGCGCGGAAATGCAAACTTGTGCACTTTTTGACACTTTTAGTCCCTGAATGACCCAAAAGTTTATTTTAGCACACCGAACCCCTCAAAGCCTATTTCTAAGCTATGTAAAGGATATTTATGGTATGTTTAACTTATGGTCATGTTCCGGAATGTCTGTTACAGTTCAAATTGGCATACTTTCGCAGTTTGTCAACTTTAGTCCCTGTAAGCGATATAACTTTGATTTCACCACACCAAACCTTCCAAAACTTATATCTAAGTTATGTAAAGGTTATTTAAGGTATGTTAAACCTATTTCACTATTCCGGAGTGTTTGTTGCATTAAACTGGTTATATTTACGCATTAGTGCGCATATAACCTTCCAGAAAGCGATTTAGAGTTTGAAATCGAACAAGAGTTGATATGTGCAAAAGATACACATATTTATACAAGTCCAAAGTATGAAATACAATATTTCATTGGTTTGGCGTTTGTTTGATGGTTGAAATGACACAGGTGTTACAAGGATGAAGAGTCAGAGTCAAAGTCCGAGTCCAAAAGTTCGTGTCAGCCAGTTGGGAGTTTGAGTTCGTCCGAAAGGAGTTCAAAATCGTCGGGAAAACGGGTTTATAGTAAAGAGTTTTTATTGTCAAAATCTAATTTGGATGATGAAACTTTTGAAGTTGTGTATACTTTGAATGATTCTGACAAATTATATTTTGATAAAGAGTTTCCAATAAGAAGTGTTCGCTTTGACATGATCAAAAAGGTTTTCAAAATGACAGAAATTAATATTTCTGAAATAAAAGATAAAAATCTTAATGTAAAACCTAAACCTTACACCTCAAGATTACAACAACGTTTGAACAAGAAAAAGGGTTACAATTCTGGTTCTGGTTTTCAAAAGAAACCAAACCACAATCGTAGCTACAAAAAGAAAGGACTTGGTTTTATTCCACCTGAAAAATATAAAAATGAAAAATATGTTCGAGATTATAAATAAAAAATGACATATGTTGCAGGAACTAGCCATGAAGAAGAAGCAAAGAGCTCATTCTGGAAACAGTCAAACCAGGAGTTTCTTGATGAAAAGATGAAGAATGGAGCTTATCAAAGGAAAGAAACAAGAATCTGTTTCCGATGCAATGAAGCAGGTCACATTGCATGGAACTGTCCGAAAGCGACAAACACAAAACAGGGAGTTTCTGGAAAACTGAAAGAAGTTGTTGTTGATAAAACCGAACCACCAACTGAAAATTTTAAAATTTTCAAAAATTCAACATTTGAAGTTGGTGAATGTTCGAAGAGATTTTACAAGCGAAGTGTGAAACTTGATAACAAAAAATGGGTTGTTAAGAAATAAGAAGTAAAATCTGGCGATGAATCTGATTCCACAAAATCAGAGGAGCCATAGTTTGATGAGAGTGATGAAAACTCAGTTCCTTCAATGGATGATGAGAACTTTCCACCATTGAGGACTGAGAATTTTAAACGAAAAGTTGGAAAGGGTGAAATCTCAAATCAGTTTTATTCTGATAAGGATAATTTTGATGTTGAGAAAGCTTTTAATGGGAATGTAAAGAAAATTTTCGAAAAGATGGTCGATGGAAAAGTAAAAGGGGTAAAGGAATTTTATGCTAAAAAGAAAGCCACTTACACTCCAACTGCTTCTGAATTGAAAACACCCAAGGCTGGTCAGGCTTGGGTGGACATTTTCTTTGCTTGAAAAACCTGACTTGCCGGAGATCCCAAGTTTGTAATTGTGGATCAGGAATCGGCATCTTTCATGATTAATAAAGTAGTTTTGAAAATGCTTGAAATTGTTAAAATTTTACAGGTTGAATGACTATGCCGGAGCTTCCAGGTTGGTAAGTGTGAAGCAGGAATCGGCATCTTGATTGGTAACAATGTATTTGTGTAGATGTTTATTCCTACATGTGGTTGTATGTTTTGGATATACTTACAAGTGGTAAGAGGTTGATTCTGACAAAGTGATTACTCAAGGTCATTAGTTTGAACTTGATGTAATCCTGATACAAGAGATTAAATGGACAATATGATGAACCAAACCCCTAATTGTACAAGTGGTTAAACAAAATTTATTTTCTGGAAAAATCATTTTGGTTAAAACAAACTTAAGTGTTTTGAAATCATAATGAGAAAATAGTTTTGTGTAAGGGGGAGTTCTGATTGTTTATGCCAAGTGGATGGTGATTTGAAGTGATTTGTCACTTTATTGTATAGTTTGTTTTCAAATTTCCTAAAATGTGTTTGCATTTTAGGGGGAGTAAAATTTCAGAAAATCCAAAAACATTTGATAATTTGAAAAAGACAAAAACATGATAAAATTCAAAAATGAGTTTTGTTGTGAAAAAGAGGAAATGATAGTAGATCAGTTGGACTGTCACAGCATGCTAAAGAAATGGAGAAATAAAATGTGATAAACGATCTCACTAAGGATGTGACGATAGGCTCAGCTAGACTAGTAGATTTGCGATAACGATACAAACTTAAATGAAAAAGCCTAGTTCTAGTGGGAAACATGGTCAAAAGCATAGTACTTAGTTTTGTCCTTCTTGACTGTGTGCCTACTCAGTAATCGCTGATTGTCGAAAGACATAAAACTGGTTAAGTCTGTGAACTTTCACAACTTTTCTGAAAAGTCACTGTGATTGTGCATTTCATTTTGTAAAGACTTAAACTTGTTTTATTTCTTTATTTTGTTTAAGCATCGGACATCCTCTGCGTATACGTGAGTATCGACCTGGATGTTGTTGCCTAAACGTCCTGCTTTATTTTCTTTGGTGTTTTGTTTAAGCTTTGGACCTCCTCTGCGTATACGGAAGTATCGACCTGGTGGTTAAAGCCTAAACAACTTTCACTTATTTTTATTTTCTTATTTTGTTTAAACATTGGACTTTCTCTGCGTATACGGAAGTATCGACCTGATTGTTAATGTTTAAACATCCTGCTTTGTTTTCGCACAAATCACAGTTGATAAAAGTTTAAAGGCATTACTTGAGTTAGTGTATTGCATGATGAGGGGATATGCTGAGATCGTGGGGTCCATAAGAACTTAGTGCAAAATTAATATACCTTAACGTATCGGTAAGCAGATTGAAAGTTTTTAGATTGAGTTTAAGTGGACAACAATATCGTCAATCAACGTGAATCGTTTAGAGCTTAAATTGTTTAAAGCTTAACGGTGCTTGTGATGTGTCTCAAAAACTGATATGATCCTGTTACACGAACTCACAAAAAAATATTGTTTGTAAATATTTCTTTACTGCATTTCATTTAAATTTTAAAATCCAAAAATATTTTCGGTGTGTTTTAGCATAAACTTTTGAAAAAGTCAAAAAGATTTTCGACAACTGATGTTGGAAAGCTGATTTTCAAAGTTCCGAGTGCTAAACATGATGACATTGATTTGAGGGGAGTTTGTGTTTAAAACTGATTATTTTGGTCAATTCTTCAAGTGGTTCATTAGATTGAAAAATCTTTTTGTTTGGGTTTTGAAGGTGAGTCTGAGTTAGTGCAAGGTTATATGTTTGAAATATGTATGTGAGAGAAATTTATTTTGAGGTAGAGATTGTGCAGGTTTGAGGAAAGGCTGAGTGTGAGCAAGGCTGATTGATTCAGAAAAGTTGTTAGATGGAAAGCCAGACAACGATCCTAAAGCTGATGATGCTGATGATCTGAAGAAATGCCAGCATATCGCAAGGGGGAGTCTGAAGTCATGCAAGAAAAGATTGAGAGAGAGAAGCCCAGAGACTGATCAAGACTGAAGATGTGAAGATACAACATTGTCGTGACTCGATAGTCGACTCGTCAACATCTGAGGGGGAGTCTGTTGGTGCACTACGTCTGTCGACTTCGTCTTGTATCGAGTCTTAGTTTTAGATTGTTAGATCAGGGCACGTTTTACGAGAAAATAGGATGGCATATAGGTTTAAACTGATAGGTCCGCTTATATGGACATAGGAGGTCCGCTTATGTGTCAGGTCCGCTTATATGGACATAGGAGGTCCGCTTATGTGTCAGGTCCGCTTATGTGTACATGTCCGTATGTGGGAACCTCATCACCTATAAATAGGTACACATAAATGAACCTCATTAGATTTTGGGGAGATTCCATACCGAGGTGCTGCCGGTGTGAGATTTGAATGTAAACGTTGTAATATCAATCAGAAAAGTGATTTAAGTGAAGATCTAGCTGTTTCTACGTCAGGTACTTGTTTTCCGCACCTGTATCTGATCAAAACTCCTCTGATAGACTCTTTCGGGTCAAAACACGATCCTACAAAGTATTTAGTATATTAAGAAAATAACAAGTAAAACAAACAGGAGTGTATTCTGACTAACAGTGATGAGAAGCCCGAAATCAGCATAACAAAACAGGAATACGGACAGTTCGTAAGAAGCTGTCTTGGGACGGATGTACTGTTCGTGCGGACGGGCCATCCGTGCGGACGGGCCATCCGTTCGAACAACACTGTTGTCGGTCAGATTCTCGTTTTTGAACTTTTAACTATTTAATCAGTTACGTTCGTGATTCTGTTCGGTCTGTTAATTATAATTTACGTATATTAGCAGTCTATAGTTAACGGAGGTATCATAGAAGTCATGCATGGAGGTTGTTTAACCTCATTATATAACACCAAAGCATAAATCAGTCAAACTGATCGGTTGGTCATGTTTACAGAATAGAATACATAATATAATAACTAATATCTACGTTCCAGAATTAACCATATTAAGTATAGCAATCTAGAAGTCAGTTGACGTCGGAAATCGTCGGAACTGATGAACGGTGCATTCGCACGAATGGGGGAAGCCAGGTTCGTACGGAGGGAGGTCTCCATTCGTACGGATCGACTGCTAATTCGTGCATATGGAGCTGTTCTTGAGGTAAATCAGCTCAGTTTTGCTTGAACTGACCCTCTATTCGACTGAAATCAGTCCTATTACGAATCCACAACTATTTTCTCAGCTTGTGAGCTCGGTGGAACTTGGTTTCAGTTAAGTTTAAATCTGGAAGTTTTGTAAAAATGGTTTTTGAAAAGAGATTAACTTCATTAGGTTGGTCCACAACTGCGTTGAGTGTTCGTATCAGCTACCATGGCAAGACTGATGTACCAAGTGATCTCGTGAGTAATCTATGTTAAAATGTTTGTAGAAAAACAAAGAAGAGTAGAGGAAATAGATATAAAATCGGGTTCATTAGGTCATACTCATTTTCAAAGTGGCTGAGTTGAGCTTCGTATGATTCTGATTTGTAGCGGGTTGAGAGAGAATGAGAAAGTGGAAGTGAAGGAGAAGCCATGCTTTTATAGAACGAAATTAGGGTTTTAGGGTGGATGGGCTTTTCCTTACGGATGGGCGTATTTGCGGACCGATCCATAGTTGTGGATGGGCTTCTGGTTGCGGATTAGCCCATGAGGGCGGATGGGCTTTGCCCGTCCTTGCGGATCTGCTAGGCCTAAGGCCCAATTCGCTGGATTTTGATAAATTTGCTGTTTTTAAGTTTTTTTACGCGTATTTTAGCGATGTACAAGTGTCGTGCATGCATAAAAGAGTGTAAAAATATATTTTGCATGTATAACAAGTATAAATATGTCTGAATTTGTATGTAAAGATGCGCCAAGTATGTATGTAGCATGAATAATTCAACAAGTATGTATGAATAATGTATAACACCAGTATGTAAAAAGTTGGGATTTTCATTATAATTCAAGTCTCGCAGTACAACGTATAAAATGAAGTACGAATACAAAAGATTACAAGTTCCATAAATGGAAAGTACAATGAATAAGCTAAGTAAAGAAAGTTACAAAGCGCGAGGCGTTACACGGCAAAATTCTAGCTAGATCCGTACTTTTATCTAAGGAAAATTACTTTTCTACACTAATATTTTAGAACTTTGGTACTAAATAAATGATATAAAATGTTATATAATAGATTTTGCTTATTTTATTTAAAGAATCATATTCTTTTTCTAATACATAATATGTTTTTAATTTTTTTCATTATGTGCTTTATTTTTCTCAAACCCTTGCTTTTTTTTTGCGCTTTGCGCCTAGGCCCCATGTGAGGCCTATGCACCTTGAGTGCACCTAGCACCTTTAATAACTATGGCCTAAACTACATAATTTGATGGCTCCATTATCCTAAATTATCCTTCTTCTTCTTTCTTTTTTATTCAGAATATAAATATATATTTTACGTTAAAATTAAAATACATAAAACACGAAATAAAATAAAAGTTACATAATTAAAAATATAAATGCGACACACCAAAATTACAAATAAACTAAAATAAAAATACTAAAAAACATAAATAAACTATTCCGAGTTCGATTTCTCAAGGTAGAGTAGATCTAGAGATGCAATGTGTTCCACAAGATTACACTGAAGCTGGAAATATATGTCTATATTTGCAACTAAAAACTGGGTTGATAGGGGGTATCTCTTATATGGACCGGTGATATTACATTTTCGTCGTCCTTCAAGATCATGTTGTGTAATATCATGCATGCATAGACAAGTTCCTATTCTTATCTACGGTCATCGCCGCAATGATCAATTAAGTATACCCCATTTTGTATGATCAAATTGGGTATAAAATCTGATTTTGGTAAAGAAATCAAGATGAACAAAGTAAAATATATCAATAAAACCTTTGATTAGATTTGAAAGATGAATACAATTTAGCCCCCTAAATCTCTCTCTAAGTATGTTACTTAAAACCCTAAAGCTCTTTATATTTATAGCCTAAACACACTTAGGCTAATTACATTTAGGTCCTAAAGATTGCTAATTACAACCAAGTCCCTATAATTAGCAACTTACTAAAACTATCACTTAAACATTCTTAGTCTGGAATGATATTAAATATATTTTTTTCTAAAGAAAAATATATTTAATTAACCAAAACAATATATCTCAAACTTTTACACGCCAATTCTTCGCCTGATCTTCTCGTGTCGACTTCCACTTGTTGGTGTTTTGTTGACTTTTACTTGTTGATAACATTAGACTACTCATTTTGACCCAACAATCTCTCCCTTATGCTAATGCTATCAAACTTTTGTATCATCTTTAAAACCGCCAACTTCATGCATGTTGTGATATTCAATTTAGCAAGCTCCAGTCTCAATTTCAAGACCCGATAATCTCCCCCTAGATTGATGCTTTCCAAATTCTCTTTGCTGAAGAGCTGTTCTTGACACTTTGCTATTTGACAACTTTATTCTGATAAGCTCCCCCTTTTCCATGCATCATCTTTGACAACCAGGAACATATTTTTCCAACTCTCTTTTTCTTGAGTGAATCAGAAGACGTAGTAGGAGAATCCCTAGCTCGGTATCTTCTGCAATTTTGAGGAAACAAGTACTTTGGTCTGGTATCTTGCTCAATTGATGATCGACCATTATTATAGCAAATAGTCAAAGAAACCTGTATATAATCACAAACACAACTTCAATTTTTTTCTTTAGAGAAATTCTACATACAAACAAAATCGTATTCATCTGCATTGTGAAATTGAATGCATATCTCAAATGGGGGTTGAGACACAATTGATATGATATGGAAGACTTAGAAAAAATCTGTACACAAATCAAAATATTTTGAATTATAGCCTTTTTTTAACTTCCAACCTTTGAGATATAGAACAGATCAGATACGAGATCATACCAACTTGAAGAGCTTAGGCACACTTAAACTTTCATCAGTTTAGCTATTAATCAACCTTTGATACCTTACTTTTGTTTTAAGATGATTATTGGCTAGATTTCTTGAACTACCTGGGTTTTGATGAATACACATGTTTAATTCGTAATATATTGCTTTTTGGAACTTGATTTATGGATTAATGTTGAAGTAAAGACTTTGATTATATTTGATCTGATGTGTATGCGTATTTAGACAAGTTTAATTGCATATTTATCATTCCACATGTGCTTTGTTGAATGTCATTCAGTTATAAGTGCATGCTAGATTGTTTACCATGTGTTTTGGATTGTAAAAAGGTCTGTTAGATGTAGTAATCCTTTGGAATGATATTTATGAATTGAGTAGGTCTAAGTATTCAACTAATCTTGATATCCGTGAGGCGAATGGTTGTCGGTATGTCTTGAGTGTTAGGTTATTAGGAGTAAAGCCTTTGTAAAAAGATTTCTCTAGTTTACTTGCCATCCCTTTCTTATTGAGTCTGATCAGTATTTCATTTGTTACCCCTTGCAATTCTTAGTGTATTGAGACCTTCGCGTTGTGAGGTCGATTGTCTATAGGGTGCTTCATCATTAGAGTTGGAATACCGTGAGGGAATCCGCATAGCCGGTAGTCTTAACATCTTTTACGAATCTATTAGGTGACACCTCGAGAAGGGTCGATGATCCTTTAGATTACCCTTTGAGTTTAGCATAATTAGATCCTGGTTTCACAAGAGTTCCATTGCCAATAGAAAACTTGTCATTCATGTGTAGGATTCTAACCTAGGTAGTGCTTTTATCATCATCTGATATCGTCTGCAATTAGAGTTTGTGTTTAAGTTTACTTTAGGTAATCATTTAATTAACTGCATTAGGACTGGTAGAAACCCTCCTCAAACAATAAAAATAATTAAATTGGTAGTGTAGATAAGTAATCAAATCTAGTTCACGTTTTCAATAGGATTCTTGTGTGTTTGATATCCGGACTTACTTTAGCTTTACTATTTTCGATTGGGTCACTTGCCTGTAAGTAGTTTAGTTTTTAGAGAGTCTAGAGTAGTACTTGTTAGTACATTATGTCTATCGTCTCCGTCAATCAGATCGCAGCAGAAACTGAAGAAATCTAGAGCTTTTATTGTAATATTTAGACAAAAAGGGCAAGGTGGCAATCTTGTAAATAAGGAGAAATCCTTATACCTTGTGCCTATAAATGGAAGTCTTAGGGTTAGACTTAGAGACTATTTGCCATTTTGGAGCTTTGGAGATCTAGATCTAGAGAGAGAAAGTCTAGAGAGAGAAAGGTGATTTGTGGTGCTTGTACTCGTCATATTGATCAATAGAATCACGTTAATTGTACGATCTTGTGTTCGGTCACGTTCGTGTACGGATTCCGCACGTCACACGTTCGGTTCGCAATCGTTTCGGAGTCGAAAACCGGTCCTACAAGTGGTATCAGAGCAAGAGCTCGATTGCGCAGATCAAACGCACAGAATCATTCAAGAATTGATCAGAATCAGATCCAAAAATATCCCGATTTGTCAAATTTCTCATATTTTTCTTGTTCTTCACGTTTTATAACGAAAAACGCAAAATTAACATGGCTTTTACGGTTTAAAATCGATGATTTTTTGATATGTTGTGCGAAAATACTTGATCTAAATGTTTACAAAATTTCAGATCTTAATTCGAAGTAGTTTAGGAGAAATCTAAAATTTTTGGTTTGAAAAAGTTGATAAAATGTTCACTGCTGTTGGTAATGTTCTAGAAGGTGTTCACCGATCGGATGGCCACCCGATCGGGTGACCACCCGATCCAAAGTACAAAGGTTCACTTGTTTTACATATTAATTAGTGTCACTCGATCGAGCTGCCACTCGATCGAGTTGCCACTCGATCCAAAGCATCTAATTTGTGTTTTTGTTGAATTGTTGCAGTTTACGAAGTCTATTTGGTCAACGAATCTTCATTGGTCAATGAACAATTATTCTCGATGAAATATTGAATCAATTAACACTTTGACGAACACTTGCATGGAAATATTGTCTTTCACAGTTGCTATTGATGTTCACCGATTGGGTGGCAACCCGATCGGGTGACCATCCGATTCAAGTTCCACTCGTTCCATTGCAAGCTAGTAAAAGGTTGACTTTGTTGACTTGTCACCCGATCGGACAGCATTCCCACCCGATCGAACAGCCACCTGATCGGGCAGCACCCCACCCGATCGAGCAGTGATCCGATCGACGAACACTCCTTTCCGTTGACGAACAATTCATGTGTTGACGAACACTCACTTGATCGACGAACACTACATCTTGTTGGCGAACCCTCAAGTCTTGTTGATGAACATTCAATTGCGTTGACGAACCTTCATTTTCACAACGAACTCTTTAAGTGTTGACGAACCCTTTGATATCACGTGGACTCTTAATTGCAATCAAGATTGTCGGTCATATATCAAAAGTTAAAATCAATATTATAAATCTTGGCAAATTTAATATCATAGGAGTCCACTAAATTGACGGTCCAATAAAATCACATTGTTTTTGAAATTGGCGGCCCATGTTGATCAGTTTGCATGTGCAGTCCATGTGATTGAGATTATTGTCCATCGGCCCATCAGTTCACGTGTTACACTCGGTCAAATTAATAAATAGACTTTAAAAACTGTTTGTCGGCCATTAAAAGCCCATGTAATCATATTTGTTCATTTGACATTTTGGTGGCCCAAGATTGTTCAGGTTAAGGAGTTGTTTTATGTGAGAAGCCCAATTCATTCAGTAATTTCATCCGAACTACATTGAACGAGTCCGTGAATCTTCAACACGAGTCCTAGATCGATTACATCGTCACACACTTTCACGTATTTAGTTCGTTTAAACTGACCGTTTATTTGTTTGTCGGATTGCAGGTGATTCAAGATTTACAAGGTGCGAATATCACGAAGTAGATTGAAAATGTTGGGAGGTGGTGAAGAATTTTACAACACATTTTATAATGCATTCACTTCAGAATCCTCCGAAAGAAGAATAGAAACAAGAGATTTTTCAAAAGAGATTTCAGACAATCTGAAATACGACAATATGTACGGAAACCAACAGAAACCACCGAAATTAATGAGTGTTGAAGATTATAACTGGTGGAAAAATCGGTTTGAGGGTTGGGTAAAAGCTTTTGCACATGAAAGTTGGGTAAAATTAAAATACGGATATAAAGAACCAACGAAAGAAGGAGGAATTTTGTTAACTGATCCAGAGCTCACAGAAAAAAGAAATCAAACATATTGTTGCTGAACAAAGAATGATTACATTGTTAGATCAATCAGTTAGAGAAGATATTATTGTTGGACTCTGTATGCTCAAGACACATATTAAATTGATGTGGCTAGTACGTTATGATCCAAGTCGAGTCATACAGAAATACAAGCTAGACAAACACTTAGAATATTTATTAGTGATATGATCAAACAAATAAATATTAACACCAATAATATTTAGAAATTGGTTTTCTAAATAATTGCACTTGAGAAACCAATAAATTATATGGATAATTTATTTTGAAAGAATATTTTATTTTGTTATTTAATGGGTTAAATAACATACTAAAAATAGTGTAAGTCTTATAACATATGATGTTATATTTTATAAAAGTTATAAAATATATATAAGACTTAAATAATTAATAAAAGAAATTTGAATTTTTTTTAATACCCATGTGGGCCGCCCCCTCTTCCCAAGACCTTAGTGGTCCAATTATAAGACATGCAATTTGCATGTCTAGATGGATTTTCATTGGGCAAAATGGGTGGCATTCTCTCTCATTGTTTTATAACAATTTGAATGATCATTTTATTAGTAGAAGAACTTGATAATTCCATGGAGGAATTTTAGGCCACGAGAGTAAATATTCAAGGGTTTTTTCAAGTTTGAAAATTAAGATACAAGACTTGAAGTTACTCTCTAAAAATCGGCCAAGGTATGGTTGATCAAAAGGGCCTTTCAAGTTTGAACATTCAAGTGCAAGAACACTATTATTCCACTCATAATTTTCGGCCATGATGTGGTTGTTTAGAGGGAATCTTAGTGAGTTCATAAGTGTAGAAATCCTAGCTAAACTTAAGGTGTTTGTTAGAAGGCTTGGGGTATACAAGCTTGAGGTCTTCTACCCTTGAAGGCAACCA
Organism: Helianthus tuberosus; assembly: GCA_030545235.1. Taxonomy (NCBI): domain Eukaryota; kingdom Viridiplantae; phylum Streptophyta; class Magnoliopsida; order Asterales; family Asteraceae; genus Helianthus; species Helianthus tuberosus. The sequence continues at coordinate 4,675,240 of CM060390.1, forward strand.
TTCAAGAAGCATCATCTTCTTCATTTCTTTTTACTCCACGAAGGTAGTATTCTAAACACCCTATGGTTGTGTTTTAATTTTGATAGCATGCATGTTCGTATATGGATTCGGGTATTGGGTTTTACATATAAAATGAGTTTTATATCTTGTAAGTAACATGTTTTAAATTAACATTCCGCTGTGTTTTTATTTTATACGGATAAATTAGCTTTGATAAACATGAGGAAAACCCAACAATGACATCAAGAGCCTCTTATATGAGTGCATGCTTCAATAGATTAAAATTTTCGGGTTTCGGGTTTGGATAAAACCCTATGGCCGAAATTTTAAGCTTGGTTATCCCTTTTGTTTTTCAAGATTATTTTCATACATGCATAAAAATATCATGAAAATTATGTCATTTGGATGATTTGTTTGTTTTGACAAAAACCCACTTTTTCGGTTTTTTCATTCTTGACCGAAAAGTAGGTTGTAAAAAGGAAACCATTTTTTGCTTCTTGAATTTTATATATATGTGGATATATATATTTTGGTGTTCATAACCTAGCCATGACCTTGTGTGTGAATATGTTGAATGATTGTGTTTGTGATTTAATTTTAATTATTTCAAAGGGTTGTAATAATTCTTATTTTGTCTTCCATTTGTAAAAATATGTAATTTATTTTCATTTGGTATGTAAATAAATAGATTAGGTGCATTTTATTTTACTAGAAAAAATGTATTAGGATACCTTTTGTAAAAGAAGATGCAAACAAAAATGCGGTTTTGGTTTTGGCTAATTTTGGGCCTAAAGGACTTCATAGTTATTAACGGGATTTTTGCCCGATAACCAAAACACATTTTTGAAATCCAAAGGAGTTTGGAGCTGAATATAAAAGACATTTGGAAGCTCAAAGAAAGTGGAGAAATCACAACACAAGAAAAAGACTTGAAGCATTTGGATGCGGGATCAAGTGGGGGTTCAACGACACATTATTTGTGTCAATATTCACCCTTTAGGAAGGACATTTTGACACACTTGTTTCGGCTAACAAGTGTGGTAAAAATAGTTGGCTATGGTTATGCACCTATTGATTTGTATGTTGTGCTTGTGTGGTTGTTTTATTTATGATTGTTTAGATGATATTTGAATATGCATGCTTGACATCTAATAATCAACAACAAGCATATAATTGGTTCTTTAAAAATCATTAAAGAGATTAATAAAAGGTTTTATTAAAAAATTAATGATTTTATAATAAAATTGGTTTTATTAAAAAGAACCTTGAAAAATTGTTTTCACAAAAGTACCAAGGATTTGAATGCATGCAAATGTATGGTACATAATGTTTTCTAAACTAGAATTTTGAAAACTCAAAATCCCTTTTATAAAACAAGTCAAACACTATCCTTTTATACAACACTCGAATTGTGACAACTCGAAATTTAGAACCTTTCGTTGTATCTTGATGTAGCATGCTTGAACATTATGTGACTAGTTAACTTGTTGGTTTAATGATATAAGTGAACATCCTATGTGATTATGTGTTATGTTTATATGTATGCTTGTATGTATGCGACCCGAGACATAAGAACCCGACTCGAGACCATGCGGTCTCGAGTGAATAGTGTAACTGTCGGGCCGGTTGGGCCATGTCCCTCTCCACCCCACTCGAAAACCCACTAGGGTGAACCAACTTAAGAGCTAGTATATAACTCATGCTCCTAGCCATTTTTGCCATTTCTTTGGACAACACACACTCCCCTACACTCTCTCTCTAGAAAACCTTAAACCCTAAAGATCAAACACCACCTCCCCTCTCCTCTCTCTCTCGGATCAAATCGGCATCAACAAGGAGACTCGGTCAAGCTCATCATCAACACTCGGACACTCCATCTTATTCATCTTCTTTACTATCTCGGTGCCTCTTCACAACCGGTTAGTGATTCACGCTAGGTGCCTTTATTTCGGTTGATGATGTGTGATGAGATTGTATGATAATATGCATTTGCTTGTTAAGTTTTATACATCTTTCTTGAAATGCCGATAGTAGGATTTTGGTTATCCATGATGAATGCATTATGACTATTGTTGGTGTTTGATAAAAGTGTTTGTTTGATTTGGAATGCACATGTTCATGTTTCTTATGTAGGATGTGTTTAGATAACATAAAAATGGTTGAATGTTGATGATAAATCCTATAGATGCATGTATTGACCGGATATGGATGACTAGGTTGTATAACTATTGTGGTTTATACTTATTTTGATTAATCAAGTGTGCAAGATGAAAACTCTAATGAAGAACATGATGAATATGTGAAGAACTTGTTGAATATGATTTGGATATTTGAAAATTGAGATGTTTGATCCATTTTGGTTAATTGCTAGAAAAGGAAACATGTTTGTGAACCCTTATTGGATAGTACACCATATCATGAAATCGAAATGCTATTGGATAGTACAATTGCCGGATGTTAACAGGTGTGCCAGTCGAGACCCTTGGTCTCGACTCGAGATCATATAGATGACAACTCGAGATCCTCGGTTGCGACACAGGTTGCGAGTCGAGAACCTCTAGTCTCGACTCGAGACCACACCACATCAGCATAGAAACAGCATGACTCGAGACCACGGTTGCGGGTCCGGTTGCGACTCGAGACCATCTAGTCTCGACTAGTTCATGCATGACTCGAGAACTCGTAGGCTTTAACCCAAGATCGCACAGTCTCGACTCGAGATCTCTAGTCTCGACTCGAGACCACGCACACACTCCTTCTGATTTGGACTTGCACATTGCTACGGGCTTAGGTGTTTGGGCCGAACTTATGGGCTTCATGTGTTGCTGTTGAATGCGTATGTTGTGCTTACTGGTTTGGACTTGCATGCCATTACGAGCCCAACTGTTTGGGCTACACACTTAGACTTTGGTTGTTACGTGAATGTTACTGTGGAACTTGTTACGAACTGCTGTTGAACTGCCATGCTAGACATGTATGCCATGATCGTTACTTGTGTACAATACGTGTAGAACATACGTGCACTACTTGGATGTAAACCTGACTTGAATGGTATCTATGTTAGGACGTAGTTGACCACTTACAACTTGATTGACCTTTCTGTGTATCTGCCGAGCAAACCAAGGTGAGTTCACACCCTCTACAAAGCATGGGATTCCCAGGGGTCGGTAATTGGGGTTAAGGAACATGGGTTCCTCGTCCTTCTTGGGTAGGACAGCATCGGTTCAAGAATATAATTCCTTGTCCTCATGGACAGATAACTCGTACTAGACCAAAAATCTATCACGAAGTCCCTCCTTTTTATATCGACTTAATCGCCAGGCCAATGGCGAGCGGGTCATTAGTTAGATAGCGCTATTTAGGTCTGACAAACCTCACACCGTGCCGCAGAGGACGGGCGTGAACTAATGGATCTGGGGCACGTCAATGATGATAGACATTGACAGTTTCAGGGCACATAAACAAGACTACAGTCAGCAGTCGATATGGTAACGAGTCTAGTGTATACATGGGGTAGCCCCCACGGCCGAAATGCCAGATAACTAACAAGGGGTAGCCCCCACGGCTGGATTGCCAGAGTAACCAGGAATAAACAAGTCACGTTTTCAACTATGGGGTAACCCCCACGGCAGGATGCCAGTTAAAGGAAACTGTATTTGGAACAACTTAAAATGAACACCCAACCGTGAACTCACTCAACTTGTTGTTGACTCGTTACTACATGCTTTGCAGGTCTATAGGTGCTTAGCTGGAGCTTGCATGGAAGAGAGTCGTTGTGGGACATGGACATCTGTGTGCCATGTTAAACTTTGAAACAATTAAACTTATGTTTTGGTTTTAAACGTTATGCTTCCGCTTGCAACTTAAACTATGTTTTTGTTTGGACACCAATTGTATTGGTTGGATTTTATAATCACTTACATGCTTATTCAATATGATTGGTGGCTGGATCCTGGTCAGTCACGCCTCCAAGCGGTGGTATTCTGCAGGTGGATTTTGGGGGTGTGACACGAATCACTTGGGAACTTGTATATTCGAGGTGGGTTTACCATGTTTGTGGGATAAAGGTCACCTAACCACTTATGTGTATAAACTCACACGTGTGTGTAAGTTGGATGACTTGATTTGGAAACCATGAACTTAGGGTCACCGAAGCATGGGGAACAAAGGTGTTGATGTGATTAAACATGCTAACTAAACATAAAGATGTTTAACCGATCCCATATGGCTAGAAGTTGCAAAGGGTTGCAATTGTCAATCGTTGACTACCTTGTTAATTTAAACAGAGGGATAAAGGTCACCTAACCAATATTTAAATGTAACGTTGGATTCTAGATTTTAATTATTAATTGTCTATGAGACATAAAAGGGTGTTAATGATTAAAATATAATAATATCGAAAATACTAAAATTGAACTTTGTAAAATTTTGTAGATGGCCGCTAACAATATTACCCAAACCGTCCGTAACCTATCACTAAAAACAATCCTTGATAAGGATCGTCTCAATCAAAACACTTTATGGATTAATATCGAAACTTAAGAGTCGTTCTCAAGTAAGAAAAGATATCCTATGTGTTGAACGATCCTAATCCCGATGAACATCTTATGGAAGATGAGGATGCCTATAACGATTGGACTAAGTATACCGAGGATACTAAGCAAGCCTCTTATCTCATGATTGGTAATTATGATTCCCGAGATTCAAAAGGATTTTGAACATCATGAGCATACGACATGATTACCTAATTGAGGGAAATGTTCCTACAATATGCAAGGGTAGAACTCTTTGAAACAGTTCGAGCGCTTCATGCATGTCGAATGGAGGAAACCCAATCGATATCATCTTATATATTTAAGATGAAAAGCCACATTGATCGCCTTGAAAGGATCAATATGGATAAAAGGGCTTTATCCATTCTAACGATCAATGAGGGTGGCAACAAGAAAGGGCATCACCCCGACACCAAAGCAAATGTTGCAAATAGAAACGGGAAATTCAAGGGAAAAAAGAAAAGAAAGGCTAAAGCGGAACCACCAAAACCAAAAGAAAAGAAGGCAAAGGTTGCCATGAACAATCCATACTTTGAGTGTGGTGAGATAGGGCATTTAAAAGTAATTGTCCAACCTATCTCAAAGAGTTGAAAACTAAGAGGGATGCTAGGAAAACCTCAGGTACAATCTTTATGAAACATATTGACCTTAATGTTATTTTTTCTAACACATGAGTATTAGATACCGGATGTGGAACTCATGTTTGCAATTTGTTGCAAAAGATTCAAAAGAAATAAGCATTACAAGAAAGGAGACTATGTTTTGAAACTTCCAAATGGTTTAGAAATTGTTTTAAAATGTTTTGAATGCTCCTAGTTTGATTAGGACCATTATTCAAGTTTCCCTTATAAGACAATATGGTTTTAATTTAAAGTTTGTAAACAATGACATTTATATTTCGATAAATGACATGTTTTACTTTAGTGCTATGCTTTCAAATGGTATTTACGAATTGGTTCATAAGAATACATCATTTGATAGTTAAATGTACCAAGCAATCACCAAGAAACTCAAAATGGATTTGAGTGAGACGTATCTTTGGCATTATCGCCTTGGTCATATAAACATAAGTCGCATGTAAACACTTCGATAGATGATCTTTTGGAAACAAATGAAGTTGGTTCATTTGATACATGTGAATCTTATTTACAAGGTAAAATGACTAAGGAACCCTTTAGTGGGAAATGGCAAAAGATTTATTAGGTAACATACATTTGGATGTATGTGATCCTTTTAAGCCAATGACTAGGAATGGTGAAAGATACTTCATTTCTTTTACCGACAACTTTAGTAGTTGTGGTTATGTGTACTTGACACAAAGAAGATGTTTTGAAACGTTCAGAATCTTCAAAAAAGTGAAGTACAAAATCAACTCTTTTAAAGTTCTTCGTTTCAATAGAGGAGGAGTCGAACTCAATTGGATATGGTTCGATCTATGATGGCTAGGAGCATATTACCTCTATCATTTTGGGGTTACGCTTTGCTCTCCGCGGCCCGTATGGCCCAAACCAAGAAAGTGGATAGACACCTTTTGAAATATGGAATGGAAGGGCTCCATCATTATCATATTTAAAGGTATGGGTTTGTGAACCTTATGTGAAGTAATACACCCCAAACAAATTTGAAGAACGATCCACTAAGTGTATCTTCGTAGGATATCCTAAAGATGATATATGATATTATTTCTACGATCCAACAAAGCAAAAGGTGTTTGTTGCTCGAAAGGCTAAGTTCTTGGAAGATAAGTTCCTTATGGAAGGAACTAGTAGAACAGTGGAACTTGATGAGGATCAACAACCACAAGCCGATACACGTTTGGTTGATACTAGCAATCAACAAGAGGTTGTTGAAGATGATCAAATGGTTGATCAACATACACAAAATGTTCGTAGATCTGGAAGAATTAGTAGTCCACCTGAAAGATATGGATTTTTCATGGATGGATGCTACGTGGTAGATTCGGGTTAACCTACCACATACCATGATGCAATGTCAAAATCTGATTATGACAAATGGCTTGAAGCCATGAACGTAAAGATGCAATCCATGTATGACAACCAAGTATGGAATTGGTTGTGTCATCTCTTAACTCCAAAGTAGTTGGAAGTAAGTGGGTTTTAGGAAGAAAACCGATATGCATGGTAACTTGGATACTTATAAAGGAAGACTTGTAGCAAAAGTTTTCACTCAAACTCAAAGGGTTGATTATGATGAGACCTTTTCGCCTGTGGCGATGCTAAAGTGAATAAGGATATTATTTGCCATACCTGCATAATATGATTATGAGATTTGGCAAATGGATGTCAAAACGACTTTCCTTAATAGATATATTAAGGAAGATGTCTATATAGTTCAGCCTGAAGGTTTTGTCTGTCCAAAACATCCTGACAAAGTATGCAAGTTAAAGAAATCAATATGTGGATTGAAACAAGCATCTAGAAGTTGGAATCACCGTTTTGATGAAGATATTAGGGAATATGGATTCATCAAGAACGTCGATGAAGCTTGTTTATATATGAAGGCTAGTGGGAGCATCATCACTTTCTTAGTACTGCATGTCGATGACATTCTACTATATGGAAATGATATTCCAACCATGGAAGGTGTAAAAGCCTGGCTTGGAAGTTGTTTTTCCATTAAGGATCATGGTGAAGTCGCCTATATTTTGGGAATAAAGATCTATAGGGATATATAAAGGTGCTTGATAGGTTTAAACTAAAGTGCATACATTGACAAAGTCTTGAAAAGGTTCAAGATGGAGAACTCTGTGAAAGGTTTGGTACCTATTAAAGAGAAGACAATATTGAGTGCGTCTCAATGTCCAAGCTCAAAGGATGAGCAAGAAAGAATGAAAGGAATCCCATATGCGACAACTATAGGATTCATTATATATGCAATGATATGCACTAGACCGGACATGTCATGCGCTTTAGGCATGACGAGAAGATACCAGCAAAATACAAGTAACGGTCATTGGATGACTGTTAAAAAATATATTGAAATACCTTAGAAGGACTAAGGATATATTTCTAATATATGGATCTGGTGAAGAAGAACTCGTTGTAAAGGGTTACATGGATGCGAGTTTTGGAATTCGTTGTAAAGGGTTACATGGATACGAGTTTCCAAACTGATCGAGATGATTCTCAATCACAATCAGGGTAGTATTGTCCACTACAAAATTAGAATACATCGCCGCTTCATTGATCGAGGTAATTCACATGGATCTGCCCCTTGAATTATTTCCGATCTAGGGGTAGTCTCTACCATTCAGGACCCCTAGAGATCTTTGTGATAACGATGGTGCGATTGCTCAAATCAAGGAACCTCGTCTACATCAAAAGATTAGGCACAATGAGCGGAGTTTCAACTACATAAGGGATGAAGTTGAAAAAAGGGAAAGATATGTATTCACAAAGTTCACATTGATCAAAATATTGCGGATCCACTCACGAAGCTCCTTGAAACGGGCAAAGCATGAAGGGTCATACTTGTGCCTTAGAACTTCGATATTTTAGTGATTGGATTTGATCTATTTTGTATTTGGATATGGGAACAACTGTTATTATAACTCTTTATGGTATTTTGAGTTATGTTCCATTTTAGCATGTTTAAATCCGTGAATAAGTTGCTTATTCTAAATGTCCGTAGTTGTTCATACTTGTGGGAACAAATATGAATGTAAGACTACTATGAACTTGGATTGGTGGATATTCATGAGGTATGAATATAGAGCAAAGTTTTGCTGCCAAGGTTCATAGATATTTGTGGGAAACAAATATTGGACTGACTCGCTCTCAAATATTACTCCATGGAATCATTTGTGATTGATCATAAGTAAATTTGAGTAAAGGAGAATATCAAAGTATCCTCTGACCTGAGATACATATTGGGTCTTGATATTCACCAAATATTGTACCTTGACTTATTTCTTCGCTGTCAGTAATATGACAGTACATAAGGCTAAGCTCAGGTGTGATACAAGGTGATTGTGAGAGACGTATGTAGTCAAGAAGGGATTTGTTCCTCTTATTCATTGACAGTAAGATGTCTAAGGCCTGCCAAAGTTAAATCAACAGAGAGTGATCACTCTATGTCTCTGGATTTGACATGACATCTGAAACAAAGGGATAAATGATAGATTCACCTAAATCATGTTCAAGTAAGGGACTTGAAGGGGATGATGTAATTGAATGGGACATATAGTCATACGTATTAGGGGTAGTAAACCGTAGTTAGGCGACATTTACTGCTTGCATCAGTATTCTATGTATCTTGTGCAAGTGGGAGATTGTTGGACCCTGTATGCCCAAGACACATATTAAATTGATGTGGCTAGTACGTTATGATCCAAGTCGAGTCATACCCAAATACAAGCTAGACAAACACTTAGAATATTTATTTGTGATATGATCAAACAAATAAATATTAACACTTATAATATTTAGAAATTGGTTTTCTAAATAATTGCACTTGAGAAACCAATAAATTATATGGATAATTTATTTTGAGAGAATATTTTATTTTGTTATTTAATTGGTTAAATAACATAATAAAAATAGTGTTAGTTTTATAACATATGATGTTATATTTTATAAAAGTCATAAAATATATATGACTTAAATAATTAATAAAAGAAATTTGAATTTTTTTTAATACCCATGTGGGCCGCCCCCTCTTCCCAAGACCTTAGTGGTCCAATTATAAGACATGCAATTTGCATGTCTAGATGGATTTTCATTGGGTAAAATGGGTCGCATTCTCTCTCATTGTTTTATAACAATTTGAATGATCATTTTATTAGTAGAAGAACTTGATAATTCCATGGAGGAATTTTCGGCCAAGAGAGTAAATATTCAAGGGTTTTTTCAAGTTTGAAAATTAAGATACAAGACTTGAAGTTACTCTCTAAAAATCGGCCAAGGTATGGTTGATCAAAAGGGCCTTTCAAGTTTGAACATTCATGTGCAAGAACACTACTATTCCACTCATAATTTTCGGCCATGATGTGGTTGTTTAGAGGGAATCTTAGTGAGTTCATAAGTGTAGAAATCCTAGTTAAACTTAAGGTGTTTGTTGGAAGGCTTGGGGTATACAAGCTTGAGGTCTTCTACACTTGAAGGCAACCGTTCAAAAAGCATCGTCTTCTTCATTTCTTTTTACTCCACGAAGGTAGTATTCTAAACACCCTATCGTTGTGTTTTAATTTTGATAGCATGCATGTTCGTATATGGATCCGGGTATTGGGTTTTACATATAAAATGAGTTTTATATCTTGTAAGTAACATGTTTTAAATTAACATTCCGCTGTGTTTTTATTTTATACGGATAAAATAGCTTTGATAAACATGTGGAAAAACCCAACAATGGCATCAAGAGCCTCTTATATGAGTGCATGCTTCAATAGATTAAAATTTTCGGGTTTGGATAAAACCCTATGGCCGAAATTTTAAGCTTGGTTATCCCTTTTGTTTTTCAAGATTATTTTCATATATGCATAAAAATATCTTGAAAATTATGTCATTTGGATGATTTGTTTGTTTTGACAAAAACCCACTTTTTCGGTTTTTTCATTCTTGACCGAAAAGTAGGTTGTAAAAAGGAAACCTTTTTTTGCTTCTTGAATTTTATATATATCTGGATATATATATTTTGGTGTTCATAACCTAGCCATGACCTTGTGTGTGAATATGTTGAATGATTGTGTTTGTGATTTAATTTTAATTAGAGTAAATTGCAGTTTTACCCCCTGAGGTTAGGGGCCATTGGCACTCTTACCCCCCTAAGGAAATAAATGCAAAATTACCCCCTACTGTTAACTCTTATGTCGCACAATTACCCCCCGGATTCATTTTTCTTGACCGGTCAATATAAACAAGGGAGGGTCAAAGGGTATAAATGTAATTTCACCAAAACTTGTACTTTATATATTAAAATAACCCCTCAAACTCAACATAACCTCACAACCTTACCCCCTAAGTTTTCCCCTCTTCTTCTTCATCTCTTCCGGTGAAGTCTTTCTCCGGTTTCTTCACCGGCGACCTTCACCCTCCGGCGACATCCACTCCATCTTCTTCACCACTCCTTCACCACACTAGCACAAGATGACTGAACAGAATGGCATTATGCATCGAGCTCCACCGGCTGAGCCAGGGCCAGCGACCACACCACCGGCCACCATCGATCCAGATGTGGTCCAGAGATCCTCCCTTTTCTCGCAATTTTCAGGTAAAATCAAACAACAATTTTGATTGTGGGGTAAAATCAAACAACTAGTAATGGATGTTTGTGTATTTGCAGTGGACATGAGGATTCATGTTTCACTAAGATCGATTGTGGTCTCATTGGTGCTCAAGATGCGAGGCCGCCCGTTCCTGCATTTCCAGTTTCCGCCTCAGCAGGAAATGGTTGTGTAGGATACTTAAACTCTAATCTTCTAGGTTCTTTTGGGTTAATATGTAGTGTAGGATTCTTAAACTCTAATCTTCTAGGATCTTTTGGGTTAATGTGTAGGATCTTTTGCTTGATCACAACAGGTTATGTTTGATCATAGAACAGGTTATGTATTTGACTGTTAAGTGGGTTAATGTTTGATCACAACATAATATGGGTTAATGTGACTTAAGCTGCTGTTGTTAATGTTGACTTGCTGCTGTTAATGTTAAGTTGCTTTTGCTGTTGTATTTGAATAGAACAGAACATAATGTGGGTTAGTGGGTTAATGTTTGATCACAACATATGTACTTGCTGTTGTATTTGATTTGATCATAGAACAGAACATAATGTGGGTTAGTGGGTTAATGTTTGATCACAACATATGTACTTGCTGTTGTATTTGATTTGATCATAGAACAGAACAGAACCTCTGCAATACTTCTGATGCAGAGGTGCTGTCATGGCACTTGGTGCAATCACCATCACTTTCAGTCCCATGCATAAGTGAAAGAGGGTGTATGTGACTTAAGCTGCTGTTGTTAATGTTGACTTGCTGCTGTTAATGTTAAGTTGCTCCTGTTAAGTTGCATATCAGAAGCATTGACTAAAGTTGAGTTGATGCTGTTAATGAATTATCACCTGAGGTTATGAATTATGTGTAATGTGGATGTGCAGTTTGATTTCTAGTCAAACAGGTTTGTACAATGCATATACAGGATGTGCAGTTTTAATACCCAGTCTCTACAAATGCATATAGGTCAATAGGTGTATCAATAGGTCAATAGGTGTATCAATAGGTCAATAGGTGTATCAACAGGTGTATGTGAAGTTATTGAACATGGTTATGGCAGTTACATGATCATAGTTGATGATAGTTATATGTGCAGTTACTGAACATGGTTATGGCAGTTAGATGATCTTACATGATCAAAATGTGCATTTGATCAACAACCTGTTAGCAATCATAACAGTGGTTTGATACATATTCTAGTCTGGTTAATAGCCAAAATGTGCAGCAGTGGTTTGCTTAATCAGTGGTTAATAGTCACCACGGCAGGTATGCTTAATCAGTGGTTAATAGTCACCACAGCAGGTATGCAACATGTATGCTTGAGTATAAAACACATTGCAGCAGGTAAGCAGGTATGCAACAGGTATGCTTGAGGTATGCTTGATGATTTAAGAAATAAAACAAAATAACTGTGAATTGATTCAGAATTAGGTGTTTATATGATCAAAATCAGATTACATGTGAATTGATTCAGAATTAGGTTTCAGATCATAGAACAGGTTAAGATTTTTGATTATAGAATCATAGATCAGGTTTTTGATTTTGGCGGGAAGGTTTTTGGAAGTTGCAGGGTGTAATGTTGTATCTAACTCAAAGTACAGGGGATAATAACAAAGGACAAATTAGTAATCTACCAATGGGGGGTAATTGTGCGACTTAACAGAAATGTTGGGGGGTAAAATGGAAGGGTAATATAGTCATTTCAACTAAGAGTCAACAGATATGTCATTGACTTTGAAGCCGGGGGGTAATTGTGCGACATAAGAGTTAACAGTAGGGGGTAATTTTGCATTTATTTCCTTAGGGGGGTAAGAGTGCCAATGGCCCCTAACCTCAGGGGGTAAAATTGCAATTTACTCTTTTAATTATTTCAAAGGGTTGTAATAATTATTATTTTTTCTTCAATTTGTAAAAATATGTAATTTATTTTCATTTGGTATGTAAATAAATAGATTAGGTGCATTTTATTTTACTAGAAAAAATGTATAGGATACCTTTTGTAAAAGAAGATGCAAACAAAAATGCGGTTTTGGTTTTGGCTAATTCTGGGCCTAAAGGACTTCATAGTTCTTAACGGGATTTTTGCCCGATAACCAAAACACATTTTTGAAATCCAAAGGAGTTTGGAGCTGAATATAAAAGACATTTGGAAGCTCAAAGAAAGTGGAGAAATCACAACACAAGAAAAAGACTTGAAGCATTTGGATGCGGGATCAAGTGGGGGTTCAACGACACATTATTTGTGTCAATATTCACCCTTTAGGAAGGACATTGTGACACACTTGTTTCGGCTAACAAGTGTGGTAAAAATAGTTGGCTATGGTTATGCACCTATTGATTTGTATGTTGTGCTTGTGTGGTTGTTTTATTTATGATTGTTTAGATGATATTTGAATATGCATGCATAACAACTAATAATCAACAACAAGCATATAATTGGTTCTTTAAAAATCATTAAAGAGATTAATAAAAGGTTTTATTAAAAAATTAATGATTTTATAATAAAATTGGTTTTATTAAAAAGAACCTTGAAAAATTGTTTTCACAAAAGTACCAAGGATTTGAATGCATGCAAATGTATGGTACATAATGTTTTCTAAACTAGAATTTTGAAAACTCAAAATCCCTTTTATAAAACAAGTCAAACACTATCCTTTTATACAACACTCGAATCACTTGGGAACTCTTATTGTGGGATAAAAGTCACCTAACCACATTTGAGGGAACTTGTATATTCGAGGTGGGTTTACCATGTTTGTGGGATAAAGGTCACCTAACCACTTATGTGTATAAACTCACACGTGTGTGTAAGTTGGACGACTTGATTTGGAAACCATGAACTTAGGGTCACCGAAGCATGGGGAACAAAGGTGTTGATGTGATTAAACATGCTAACTAAACATAAAGATGTTTAACCGATCCCATATGGCTAGAAGTTGCAAAGGGTTGCAATTGTCAATTGTTGACTACCTTGTTAATTTAAATAGAGAGATAAAGGTCACCTAACCAATATTTAAATGTAACGTTGGATTCTAGATTTTAATTATTAATTGTCTATGAGACATTAAAGGGTATTAATGATTAAAATATAATAATATCGAAAATACTAAAATTGAACTTTGTAAAATTTTGTAGATGGCCGCTAACAATATTACCCAAACCGTCCGTAACCTATCACTAAAAACAATCCTTGATAAGGATCGTCTCAATCAAAACACTTTATGGATTAATATCGAAACTTAAGAATCGTTCTCAAGTAAGAAAAGATATCCTATGTGTTGAACGATCCTAATCCCGATGAACATCTTATGGAAGATGAGGATGCCTATAACGATTGGACTAAGTATACCGAGGATACTAAGCAAGCCTCTTGTCTCATGATTGGTAATTATGATTCCCGAGATTCAAAAGGATTTTGAACATCCATTTGCTAAATCTCATAATCATATTATGCTGAACTATATAGACATCTTCCTTAATATATCCCAAGACCTTAGTGGTCCAATTATGTCACACCCCCAAAATCCACACGCGGAGTATCACCGCTTGGAGGCGTGACTGACCAGGATCAAGCCACCAATCATATAGAACAATGTATAAAGTAAAAGTAATTGCAATTTAATTCCAAACAATCCATATGAGAGGTGTTCCAAAACATAAGTATGTTATCACTGTATAGCGGAAGCGTATAATTAAACCCAACATAATAAAGTATGAAATGTCATAAAGTCGAAACAAGTATTCAAGATCCTTGCCCACAACGACTACGCCTCCCGTGCAAGCTCCATAAGTACCTAAGGTCCTGCAAGGCATGTAACAGAGGATCAACAACTAGTTGAGCGAGTTCACAGAAGGTAAATGCGTAATAGTAAGTTCGTATGTAACATGTGGCTCTACTGGGCCGATAGTACGTTCTATTGGTGGGGGCTTCCCATGTTATATATCCCCTAGACTATTCGTAATCATAAGTATCCTTCCCAATCCGAGGATAGTAGTAAGTATAGGTTTACGCAGGTTTTATGTAAGTGCCCTTCCCAACCGAGGACAGTACGTAGCGAGTACGTAGGTTTAGCGCTGGCGTCCTTCCCAATCCGAGGACGGTAGTACGTAGGTTTAGCACTGGCGTCCTTCCCAATCCGAGGACGGTAGTACGTAAGTTTAGTGCTGGTGTCCTTCCCAATCCGAGGACAGTACGTAGGCTTTGCGTAGAATTTGGCACAGGCATCCTTCCCAATCCGAGGACCGTGGTAAGTAGTCTAGTGTTAATGTAAGTACAGGTAATCATTCAATCCCATTCCCAACCCAACTGGGGAATCCCATGCCTTGGTAAGAGTGTGAACTCACCTTGGTTTGCTCGGCAGATTACACAGGAAAGTCAAGTCTATCAGCTAGTGGTCAACCACGTCCTAACATGGTTACCATACAAAGTCAGGTTTTGGTTCCAAGTAGCGCACACAGGTATCACATAGATTGCATATATAAGAAACACATACTGATCATGGCATCATGCAACTTCACGTTCAACAGATAAGACATATTGACATTAAGTGATTGGGCTCGCACAAGTCTAATGACCTTGTGCGAGTCATTCGTTGAAGCCCATTACTACCCGGCCCAATATCATGAAACCCAAATAAATCCGTAAGCATAACACGGCCCAGACAAATGAACCTTAAGCCTTGTGCGATCCATGTTATCTTGTGCGATCAGTTTTTAATACCCAGCCCAAGTCTACGGCCCAACAAGTAGCATAACCGTCATAACATATATCGGCCCAACTAGTCACACAAGTCTTGTGCGATGGATGGCACCTTGTGCGACTGAAACTTGTACGTCCAGATCAGGTCTTGTGCGACCTGATCTTGTGCGACCCGAGAGCTTGTGTAATCAGCTCTTGTGCGACTAGGGTCATGTGCGATTGTTTGATTGTTCCTAAAATCTTGCAATCGGTTACAACCATTTAACAGTTTCCAACTTTACAATTTACCAACTAACACAATATCATTTTCCAATCATAATATATTAGATCAAACTAGTGTTTTGGCAACAATTCTTATGAACCCTAACAAGATTAAAACATGAACAATAACATAATCAAAACGTGAGCAATAACTTCTTCATACGATTACAATCCAAAACATATACATAACAGCCGGTTTAACTAGTATTTGATTTCAAATCATGATCATGCAATACATCCTAACACAACATCAACCTTTCGGATCTAAACTCATACATAGCCGATTGCATACATTCATACAACATAACAATACCTCATCAAATCTCATATTAATCATAGTCAACATGCATGTGAGCCGATTAACAAGAACACTTATCATTCAATTATCATAATCTATCATGTTAATCGAAACCCTAAATCATCATACCAAACTATAATAGTACACACATCATCAATCATGTATTCGATGAATCCAAGTACTAGCCGAATTGAGATGGGTGAGAGTGATCCGAAGAAGAAAGAATCTTCGATGAGGGGATTGTTTGCCGTCGGCTTAGAGAGAGAGGAGAGCACTAGGGTTTTGTGTGTAATATGAAGTTGTAACAAAATGATTAACAAACTCTCTAAGGGTGTGTGTGTGTAGGCGTATGAGGGAGTGGGCCGAACCCAAACCTTGGGCTGCCCTTGGATCTGATTACAAGAGATACGGCCCCAAGTGGGCTTGTGCGATTGTGTGTGTGTGTTGTGCGTTTGGGCTCGTATGCATACATACACATTTTACACATAGCACATAAAAACATAACATTCATTAAATAAAAGTCATATAATTACATAACGTTGCACAAAGATAAGTTCGGAAATACGAGTTGTCACATTATCCCCAACTAAAAAGAAATTTCGTCCCGAAATTTGGTACGCACTCACTGAGGAAGCTAGGTAAATTGTATCGTTCACTGGTTTTCCTGGGGTGTCACATCCTCCCCCCGTTGATCTGGAATTTCGTCCCGAAATTCCGCAGTAGTAGCTTCAGCCTCAGTAGTGGTTGCATTGGTTCCGAATAACTGGGGATATTTGAGTTCCATTTGATCTTCACGCTCCCAGGTGAACTCTGGGCCGCGGCGGGAGTTCCAACGAACTCGTACAAGAGGGATTCTCGTTTTCTTGAGGACCTTCACATCCCGGTCCGTGATTTCAACAGGTTCCTCGACGAAGTGAAACCGTTCGTCGATAGTGAGTTCCTTCAAGGGAACTATGTGGGTCTCATCTGACGTACACTTCTTCAGATTCGACACGTGAAAGACGTTGTGAACTGCACTGAGTTCA
The DNA here is from genome assembly GCA_030545235.1 of Helianthus tuberosus. Classification (NCBI taxonomy): domain Eukaryota; kingdom Viridiplantae; phylum Streptophyta; class Magnoliopsida; order Asterales; family Asteraceae; genus Helianthus; species Helianthus tuberosus. The sequence goes on from CM060390.1 coordinate 4,692,302, forward strand.
GGTGGTAAGTTCAGTCTGTAGGCCACTTTGCCTATTTTCTCAATAACTTCGAAAGGTCCGACGTATCGTGGATTGAGTTTGCCGCGTTTGCCAAAACGAACCACACCCTTCCAGGGCGAAACTTTAAGTAGCGCTCGATCCCCAACCTGGAATTCGAGTAGTTTCCTGTCTTTATCAGCGTATACTTTCTGACGGTCACGAGCTGCCGCCATGCGTTGTCGTATTTGTGCAATCTTTTCCGTAGTATCAACTACCATTTCTGGACCTGTGATTTGACTTTCTCCCACCTCTGCCCAACAGAGAGGTGACCGGCATTTACGCCCGTACAATGCCTCGAATGGAGCAGCTTTAATGCTGGTGTGGTAGCTGTTATTGTATGAAAATTCCACAAGTGGCAGATGCTTTTCCCAACCGTTGCCAAAGTCTATTACGCACGCCCGAAGCATGTCTTCTAGAGTTTGAATCGTGCGCTCAGACTGTCCATCCGTCTGAGGATGATACGCCGTGCTCATGTCTAAACGAGAGCCAAAAGATTTATGCATTGCTTGCCACAGTTCTGAAGTAAAACGAGCGTCGCGATCAGAGATAATAGAGGTGGGCACACCGTGCCTCGAAACAACTTCCCTAAGATATACGTCTGCTAGTGTGGAGAACTTATCCGTTTCTTTGATTGCCAGGAAGTGAGCAGACTTAGTGAGTCGATCCACGATCACCCAAATAGTGTCATTTCCGCGCTGGGATCTAGGTAAGCCAGTAACAAAATCCATGGAAATTTGTTCCCATTTCCATTGTGGTATCTCAGGTTGTTGGAGTGGTCCTGACGGTTTCTGATATTCTGCCTTGACTCTCGCACAAGTCAAGAATTTGCTAACGTATGTGGCTATGTGGGCTTTCATGCTAGGCCACCAGTATGTAGTCTTAATATCGTGGTACATTTTATCCGAACCAGGGTGTACCGAGTAGCGAGACTTGTGAGCTTCATCCATTACCAGCTCGCGTAAGTTGCCGTACAGTGGGACCCAAATGCGTCCTGTGACGTAGTAAGCACCATCTTCCTTCTGTTCTAAACGTTGTCTTGAGCCGCGTAGGGCTTCAGCCCTGACATTTTCTGGTTTCAATGCTTCCACCTGAGCATTTCGTATCTGGGAAGGAAGACTAGACTGTATAGTGAGTTGTAAGGCTCGTACGTGCTTAGGCGCGGTGTCCTTCCGACTGAGGGCGTCAGCCACAACATTGGCTTTGCCTGGGTGGTACCTGATTGAGCATTCGTAGTCATTTAACAGTTCAACCCATCGTCGTTGTCGCATATTCAGTTCCTTCTGTTTGAATATATGTTCGAGGCTTCTGTGGTCAGTGTAGATAGCACATTTGGTACCGTACAAATAATGTCGCCATATCTTAAGTGCAAAAACAACCGCTCCCAGCTCTAGATCGTGTGTAGTGTAGTTCTTCTCATGAACCTTGAGTTGGCGTGAAGCGTATGCTATAACTTTATCCCTTTGCATCAATACACATCCAAGACCTTGGATAGATGCGTCGCAGTAGACTACAAAATCGTCCGTGCCTTCAGGCAGTGAGAGGATAGGCGCGCTACAAAGTCTATCCTTTAAGTGCTGAAACGCCGTTTCCTGTGCATTACCCCAACGGTAGACAACACCCTTCTGCGTCAGTAGCGTAAGTGGCTGAGCAACCTTTGAGAAGTCTTTGATGAACCTTCTGTAATAACCCGCCAAACCCAAGAATTGGCGTATTTCTGTTGGTGTGCGAGGTGCAGGCCAGTTCTTGATCGAATCCACCTTGGATGGATCTACATGAATCCCATCCTTGTTTACCACGTGGCCTAAGAAGTGGACTTCACGAAGCCAGAAGTCACATTTGGAAAACTTAGCGTATAACTGTTCCGTTCGCAGAAGTTCCAGTATAAGTCGTAAATGATGCTCGTGCTCCTCCTGACTCTTCGAATAAATCAGGATGTCGTCGATGAAAACAATGACGAATTTGTCGAGATAGGGTTTGCACACCCTGTTCATAAGATCCATAAATACGGCAGGCGCGTTCGTTAGCCCGAATGGCATGACCATAAACTCGTAGTGGCCGTAGCGAGTTCTAAATGCTGTTTTAGAGACATCCTCATCCCGGACTCTCAGCTGGTGATATCCTGACCGTAAGTCTATTTTGGAGTAGTAGCTCGACCCTTGCAGCTGATCGAATAAATCATCTATGCGCGGAAGAGGATAACGATTCTTGATCGTCACCTTGTTGAGTTCACGGTAGTCTATACACATCCTGAACGTACCGTCTTTCTTCTTTACGAATAACACTGGAGCTCCCCAAGGCGAAGAGCTAGGACGTATAAAACCCTTTTCCAAGAGTTCTTGTAGCTGCTTTGACAGTTCTTCTAATTCAGTTGGAGCTAGACGATAAGGTGCTCGAGCTATGGGTGCTGCTCCTGGAGCTAGCTCGATCTGGAACTCGACCTGGCGATGAGGTGGTATCCCAGGTAACTCCTCTGGAAACACTTGAGGAAAGTCGCGTACTACAGGAATATCCTCAATCTTTTTCTCTTTCTTCGATGTATCCGTAACGAGAGCTAAAACAGCTGTGTGGCCCTTTCGTAAACACTTCTGAGCCTTCAGGAAGGAAATGATGCCACTCACGACACCACTCTTGTCGCCTTGAACTTCGAGAGGTTCTTTACCAGAACGGGGAATACGAATGATCTTCTCCTTGCATAGAATCTCCGCTTGTTGTTGGGATAACCAATCCATACCGATGACAATGTCGAAACTACTCAGAGTTATAGGGATGAGATCGATGGAGAAAGCTTGACCAGCGAGGATAAGATTACAACCCTGAACTATATGTGTGGCCTCTAAACTTTTACCGTTAGCTAACTCTACGACATGTTTAGTGTTCAAACGTGTTGGTGCGCGTTTAAGCATTTGGCTAACCTTTAGAGACATATAACTGGTATCCGCACCCGAATCAAATAGTACAGTAACATAAAAGTCGTCAAGAAGAAACTTACCCATAACTACGTTGGGATCATTCCTGGCATCACCCTGCCCAATCACGAAGGCTCGTCCCCTAGCGACGTTGTTCCCATCATTGTTGTTACCCCCGTTGTTGTTGTTCCCATGGCCCTGGTTGTTGTTGTTGTTCTGGTTTCGGTTGAGCTGAGGGCAGTGTCTTTTGAAGTGACCTTCGGCGCCACACTGAAAACATCCTTTGTTGCCCTGTTGCTGATTCTGTCGTGCTTGCTGCTGCGGCTGATTCTGGTTTACAGGCTGTGGGCTCCTACAATCCTTGGCCTCATGGCCCGTCCTGAAACACCTTTGACAACGACCCCTGTTACACTGGCCATTGTGGTGCTTGTTGCAGATGTTGCACTTTGGGAGGTTCCCTCGATAACCACCCTGCTTGTGACTGCCCGAAGAGTGCTGACTAGGGCTCTGGTAGTTGTCAGTCTTTCGTTGCTGAACTTGGGGCTGAACTGAAGCTGATCCCTTGCTGGAATCTCCCTCCCATTTTCGCTTGCTGTCACTGGGAGTAGCAGGAGTAACTGGAGTAGTAGCGGTAGGGGTAGCGTTGATGCGTTTGGGTAACCGGTTCTGCTCCACCGCTTGATCAGTGAGACGGTGAGCCAACTGAACAACCTGCTGGTAAGTGGCATGATTTGCTGAAGTCACGTGACTCTGGATCTCTGGCACCAGACCCTTAAGATAAAGTTCAATACGCTTGTCCACCAGAGTAGGACACAGTAATGCAAGCTCATTCGATCTCTTGGTATACGCTTCGATCTCAGACCCCGTCATCTTGAGGTTGAAAAACTCGACTTCCAGCTTATGAATATCATCTCTACTGCAGTATTCCTCCTTGATCATCTCTTTGAAATTGTTCCATGGGGTGGCGTTAGCAGCAACCAACCCCGGTATTTGGACCTGTGCTTTCCACCATGTGAGGGCTAAACCCTCGAGGGTACCGGTAGCATACTTCACCCTGCGTGCCTCAGGGCATTCACACATCTCAAACACAGACTCTATCTTTTCAAACCAGTGCAGGAGTCCTACGGCTCCTTCAGTGCCGCTGAAAGTGGATGGACGACAGTCCATGAAAGTCTTGAAAGTGCAAACAGGTGCTTGACCTGTTGGGTAAGAGAATTAGGACATGTTTAAACACGAGAGTTGATTTAGGAATGTAGGATCTAAGGATCCTAGTGTGAGTTGTAACTGCAGGGTATACCTCCTGCTTGTGCGGCTGCAACTGCCGCAGTAACTCGTTCGTTAATGAGGGCCGTCAACTGGTCCTGGGTCATGTTGATACGTCCAGACATGATCTTCATAGTAAAGTTAACGTAAGTGAGATAGGTTCGCGAATAGTGCGATGACAGAAGAGAGTAAGCACACAAGTGTCCTCATGCAATAAAAAATAGTGAGCAATGTAATCTAAGCATACCACGAGCAAAGTTCTATGTAATTCTAGTATGTAGGCAATAAACATAAACCTTATTACCTAGGATGTCGAGTCTTGCACGTGGAGCGAAGCGTCGTTGTGGATCGTTGAGAGCACTGTTCTGGTTATAGTCTGGTTTTAATAAAATCGTTTTCCCCATATTAAAACCGAGTTCTCTATAACCAATGGCTCTGATACCAATCTGTCACACCCCCAAAATCCACACGCGGAGTATCACCGCTTGGAGGCGTGACTGACCAGGATCAAGCCACCAATCATATAGAACAATGTATAAAGTAAAAGTAATTGCAATTTAATTCCAAACAATCCATATGAGAGGTGTTCCAAAACATAAGTATGTTATCACTGTATAGCGGAAGCGTATAATTAAACCCAACATAATAAAGTATGAAATGTCATAAAGTCGAAACAAGTATTCAAGATCCTTTCCCACAACGACTACGCCTCCCGTGCAAGCTCCATAAGTACCTAAGGTCCTGCAAGGCATGTAACAGAGGATCAACAACTAGTTGAGCGAGTTCACAGAAGGTAAATGCGTAATAGTAAGTTCGTATGTAACATGTGGCTCTACTGGGCCGATAGTACGTTCTATTGGTGGGGGCTTCCCATGTTATATATCCCCTAGACTATTCGTAATCATAAGTATCCTTCCCAATCCGAGGATAGTAGTAAGTATAGGTTTACGCAGGTTTTATGTAAGTGCCCTTCCCAACCGAGGACAGTACGTAGCGAGTACGTAGGTTTAGCGCTGGCGTCCTTCCCAATCCGAGGACGGTAGTACGTAGGTTTAGCACTGGCGTCCTTCCCAATCCGAGGACGGTAGTACGTAAGTTTAGTGCTGGTGTCCTTCCCAATCCGAGGACAGTACGTAGGCTTTGCGTAGAATTTGGCACAGGCATCCTTCCCAATCCGAGGACCGTGGTAAGTAGTCTAGTGTTAATGTAAGTACAGGTAATCATTCAATCCCATTCCCAACCCAACTGGGGAATCCCATGCCTTGGTAAGAGTATGAACTCACCTTGGTTTGCTCGACAGATTACACAGGAAAGTCAAGTCTATCAGCTAGTGGTCAACCACGTCCTAACATGGTTACCATACAAAGTCAGGTTTTGGTTCCAAGTAGCGCACACAGGTATCACATAGATTGCTTATATAAGAAACACATACTGATCATGGCATCATGCAACTTCACGTTCAACAGATAAGACATATTGACATTAAGTGATTGGGCTCGCACAAGTCTAATGACCTTGTGCGAGTCATTCGTTGAAGCCCATTACTACCCGGCCCAATATCATGAAACCCAAATAAATCCGTAAGCATAACACGGCCCAGATAAATGAACCTTAAGCCTTGTGCGATCCATGTTATCTTGTGCGATCAGTTTTTAATACCCAGCCCAAGTCTACGGCCCAACAAGTAGCATAACCGTCATAACATATATCGGCCCAACTAGTCACACAAGTCTTGTGCGATGGATGGCACCTTGTGCGACTGAAACTTGTACGTCCAGATCAGGTCTTGTGCGACCTGATCTTGTGCGACCCGAGAGCTTGTGTAATCAGCTCTTGTGCGACTAGGGTCATGTGCGATTGTTTGATTGTTCCTAAAATCTTGCAATCGGTTACAACCATTTAACAGTTTCCAACTTTACAATTTACCAACTAACACAATATCATTTTCCAATCATAATATATTAGATCAAACTAGTGTTTTGGCAACAATTCTTATGAACCCTAACAAGATTAAAACATGAACAATAACATAATCAAAACGTGAGCAATAACTTCTTCATACGATTACAATCCAAAACATATACATAACAGCCGGTTTAACTAGTATTTGATTTCAAATCATGATCATGCAATACATCCTAACACAACATCAACCTTTCGGATCTAAACTCATACATAGCCGAACCCAAACCTTGGGCTGCCCTTGGATCCGATTACAAGAGATACGGCCCCAAGTGGGCTTGTGCGATTGTGTGTGTGTGTTGTGCGTTTGGGCTCGTATGCATACATACACATTTTACACATAGCACATAATAACATAACATTCATTAAATAAAAGTCATATAATTACATAACGTTGCACAAAGATAAGTTCGGAAATACGAGTTGTCACATTATCCCCAACTAAAAAGAAATTTCGTCCCGAAATTTGGTACGCACTCACTGAGGAAGCTAGGTAAATTGTATCGTTCACTGGTTTTCCTGGGGTGTCACAAATTATAAGACATGCAATTTGCATGTCTAGATGGATTTTCATTGGGCAAAATGGGTGGCATTCTCTCTCATTGTTTTATAACAATTTGAATGTTCATTTTATTAGTAGAAGAACTTGATAATTCCATGGAGGAATTTTCGGCCAAGAGAGTAAATATTCAAGGGTTTTTTCAAGTTTGAAAATTAAGATATAAGACTTGAATTTACTCTCTAAAAATCGGCCAAGGTATGGTTGATCAAAAGGGCCTTTCAAGTTTGAACATTCAAGTGCAAGAACACTACTATTCCACTCATAATTTTCGGCCATGATGTGGTTGTTTAGAGGGAATCTTAGTGAGTTCATAAGTGTAGAAATCCTAGCTAAACTTAAGGTGTTTGTTGGAAGGCTTGGGGTATATAAGCTTGAGGTCTTCTACACTTGAAGGCAACCGTTCAAAAAGCATCATCTTCTTCATTTCTTTTTACTCTACGAAGGTAGTATTCTAAACACCCTATCGTTGTGTTTTAATTTTGATAGCATGCATGTTCGTATATGGATCCGGGTATTGGGTTTTACATATAAAATGAGTTTTATATCTTGTAAGTAACATGTTTTAAATTAACATTCCGCTGCGTTTTTATTTTATACGGATAACATAGCTTTGATAAACATGTGGAAAAACCCAACAATTATTTCACTTCTTGAACATGAGAAAACGTCAAAAGGATTGTGGGAGGCGTTAGAGAGAAAATGTACTGGTAGTGAGGAGATTATCGAAAACGAACGTTCATTATTGAAAAAAGAATTTGATTTATTTGCATGCATGAAAGGTGAAACTGTACCACAAATGATTGAAAGATTCTGTCATCTTAAACTTGAAATGGAGAGAATTGGTGTGACAAAAGATAATGAAGAGATCATTGTTAGGTTGATAGAAGCTTTTCCAAATGAAAACGACTGGTTACATTATGTCATGATTCTCAAAAACAACAATGATATGAGCAAGGTGACCTTGGACTGGCTGATTGAGAAGTTTGAGGGGCATGATTTAGAAATCAAAAAACAAAACAAATTAGGAAGCCAGCTGTATAAGCAAAATGTCGATCTATATTACAGAGGAACCATGATTGATCAAAAGTAAAAAACGACATTTAGTACTGGAAGCTCAAGGGATTCACCTCAGCAAAGTTTTTCAAGAGATTCGGGTTATCATTCAATTGGTTCAAACTCATCAAATCCGAACATAGTCCAGTGCAATATCGCCATAGATTTGAAGAACTCTCAAAGTCTGAATGCAGAAGCTGCCAAGCAACAAATGGTGTTTTTAGCACCTGTCCTGGAATCGTACGAAAGTCTGATCGCGGGAAAAGTTGGAAACCAGAGTATGACGAAGGAAGATTATGATCTGATCGATCCAGAAGAGATGGAGCTGATAGACATAAAATGGTGCATGGCTAGCACAATGAGGAGAGCACAACGCTTTATGGAGATCACTGGAAGATCATGTTTGGGATCTGCTGATTCAAAATTGGGATTTGATAAGGTAAAAGTTACATGTTTTAAGTGTAAACAGAAAGGGAACTTTAAGAGAGAGTGCACAAACAGGGAAACTGATGAAGTTGTGAATCCATTCAAAGATGATTATTATCAGAAAGCAATTTATCATCGCAACTGTGGATCATCAAATGCGAATAAAAAACAGATCGGTGAAGGATCGTCAAAGGAAAAATCAAGGGCGATGGTGGTTATTCAAGAAGACGAAGGTTATGACTGGAGTCAAGTCCTTCCAGAAGAAGATTATGTCGAATCTGCATTTGTAGCCGAAGTGGTTCAAGATAAACTGTGGCAAAGAGATGGTGCAAGATATGAGATTAGAAAATTGAATGATCCATTCAAAGAAGCTCGGAGAGCCAAAAGATGGAATGATGAATTGGAATGTTACATGGATCCACAGGGTAATCCAGTGGTTGATCCTTCTAAGGTGGATTTTGATGCAGTAATAAATCTTTCCATATCAGGACACTTATCATACAAGAAGGTTATATGAAAAAGGTTATGAAGCTGAGCTGATGAACAAAGTGAAAGAAATTTTTGAAGCAAGCCTACCAAAGGTGGTGGAAATGAAAAGGAGGAAAAAAGAAGAGCTAGAAAAGATGATAGAGGAGGTGAAGAGAATGGCAGAGAATACTGATGAAGAAGAACAGATGAAAGAAGAAGATCAGAAGGAGAAAACAGAAGAATCACAGGTGCTGAATGAAACTGAGGTATATGAATCTTCTGAATTATTGAATGTTGAAAATATTGATAAAACTGAAGATAAGTGCAGGAATTGCATAGAAATGTGCAAAGTCTGTACAGAGAAAGATGAAAAGATAAAAAACAAAGATATTAAAATAAATAAAATTGAAAATGGTTTCAAAACAAAATGCAAGGAAATGCTTGAAAACAAAGAAATTTTGAAACAAAAGATTGAAAAGCTGACACTGAAATGTCAAGATTTTGAAAAGGAAAATGAAATTTTAAGAAAAATATGTACAACAAAATGTGAAGGTTGTGTTGAAAAAGATAATATGTTTCAGGATTTTCAAAAAGATTATGATAATTTGAAATGGTCAAGTCAGAGGGTACAAGAAGCTTTTGATACTTTGAAGAAACAAGTCAAATGTTTTGATGAAAGATTGTCTGAAACTTTAACAACAAAGGAACTTTATGAGAAAAAGTTTAAAGAAAAGCAACTTGAATTAAACAAGTGTGTTGATGAAGTTGCTAATCTCAAACAAGTTCTGGTTGAAAAAGAAAAGGTTGTTACAAAACTTCAATGTTATCATAGTTCTTCGTATATTCTCGAACGCATTTTCAACATCACACCAGATGACAAAGATTCTGACAAGAATAAAAAGGGTATTGGTTCAGAATATCATCAGGTACCGCCACCATTGAGAGATAATTATACGTTTTATGATGAGGAAAAGGTGGAAAAAGATCTGAATATAGTTGACCAATTACCTGAAAATATCGATGTGACTTACGCCAAATCTGATGAAGCTGATGATTCAGAGGTGGTAAGTAAGGTTGTTGAAAGCGTTTTGAAAGATGAGTCTATCAAAGGTAAGTCTGAATCACATGATGAAAATGAGGGAAATTTTCATGATGGTTATCTCAAACATTCAAAATCTAAGAAAGTTGTGAATGATGATCCAAAAGGATTGGCTTATACCTTGATTGGATTGGACAAATTATTCTCAGATAACGAGTTCCCGATTCAGAATGTGATTGCAGATAAAAGTGACAAAGTGTTCAGACTGATAGAGATCGAAAAGTCAGAAATTTCAAAATTTGCTGGGAAGAGCAAGAAAGCTTTTTATAACAAACCTGGTTACAAAAAGAAGAACATGAAGGCAGGGTTGGGTTATAAAAAGAAACAAAATCAAGATAAAAGGTTTGAAAAGCAAAAATTTCAAAAGAAAATGAATTTCGTTCACGGGAAAAGTTCGGAAGAAGAGAAAGAACTTCAATTTAGACGACAGTCTAATGAAGAGTTCTATGCTCAGAAAAAGCAACAACAACAGGCTAAAGATGTTTCGAAGAAAACTTGTTTTAAATGTGATCTAACTGGACATCTTGCACGAAAGTGTCCAAACTCAAAGCCTGTTGATGTTGAAAAACAGAAATCTGAGGATGTGAAACAAAGGTCTACCAGATTTGATTCAAAACAACTTGGAGGTACAACACAAACAAGTTTGCTTCGAATCAAACTTGTAAATCAAACCAGACTAGGTTTGATTCAAGACAAACCTGGAATTGACACACACCCAGATTCAGAACAACACAAAGTCGGCAAACATCGGTTGATATGACAAAACCAAACCAGTTTTGGAAACCTGTAGGATCGTTGAATCAATCAAAACGAGTCGATCGGAAGAGTTCTAGACCAAATCAGAGGCGGAATTCATTGATTTGATCTTCATTCAGCTTGATATGCACTTAGAACTAGATTAATTGTCACTTGTATTGATTTGAAACTGTTTACAGATCTAGAGACACTTCGGCAGAGCTTCGCTACCAGAATCACAACTGTTACAAATGAAATCACAAGACCCATATTTATAGGAAACCCACTTCGCATGAAACACTCCATACGAACTGGTGGTCCACTTCGCACGACCTGGCCAGTTCGCACGAACTGGACAATTCGTGTGAGGTGGTTGTTTCAAGCTTGTTTCCTATTTTTCTCAAACTACGTTTCTTGGTCTATCAAACCTATTACATGACTCGATACAAGACGAAGTCGACAGACATATGCTCTAACAAACTCCCCCTTGGATGTTGACGAGTCTTCAGTGTATTGAGTCTTCAGTCTTGATTAGTCTTCTCGCTCTCTTCCAAAGTATCTTTCTCTGTAACCATCCTCATCAATCTCTATCTTCTCTTCCAAAATGTCAATCTGACTCTTCAAATTCTCTTGATCAGATCTCTTGATTCCTTTAACTCATCAGCATCAGCAGCTTCTATCTCGAGCGCTGTTCCAGAATCGTAAACTGGCTCTTACCGTCCTCAGACTCCCCCTTTTGGCAAGCTGGGATCGCAGTCTGGAATCTCTATCTACAAGCTTTCACAGGTTCAGGAACGTCTCCTGGCTCTCCATAGCAACAAGATCAGAAACCTGGCTCTATTCTGCATACGATTATGCGGAAAATCCTCAGGAGTCGAACCCTAGCTTTTTCAGAGCTTTTACCTGCACAATCATCTACCCAAAACTAAATTTCACACTTGTTTAAAATTTAACAATTTTAATCTCTGCTTAACCACTTGTATTTGTAACACACAAATTTGTATTTTATTAATTTGAATCTATTTAATTATTTCAAAAACATTTCTTATTTCCAACAAACTCTCACAAACCTTGTTGTTCATCATATTCAGCACTTGGAATTTCGAAAATCAGCTTTCCAACATCAGTTGTCGAAAATAAGATGAAATAAAATCTTTTTGATTTTTTCAAAATTTTATGCTAAAACACACTTAAACTCTTTTTGGATTTTGGGAAATAAACTATATACAAACATCTTTTTGTGAGTTTGTGTAAGAGGATCATATCAGTTTTTGACAAATCACTAGCACCGTTGAGCTTTAAACAATTTAAGTTCTAAACGATTCACTTAGATTGTCAGTATACTGATCCACTTAAATTTTCACACAAAGTTCAATTGATTCGAGATACGAGATTAGTGTTTTAAGAGACTTAACTTATTCGCGTGTCCCACCTCAGAATATACTCCCGTCTCCAGACTCCTATATTCAGTCTTACATGTGAATGTACACTAATGATATATGTAAATGGGTTAAGCGAGACCATGAGAGCTCAGGCTAGAACTTCTGTTCAATCAGAGAGATGATGGCTCGTCTTTCGCCATCCACTTGGCATAAACAATCAGAACTCCCCCTGACAACAAACTATTTTTCCCGTTATGATTTCAAAACACTTAAGTTTGTTTTAATCAAAATGGTTTTTCCGGAAAATTAGTTTTATTGATTTCACTCATCATGGGGTTTATTTCATATTTTTTTCAAAATACCACTTGTAAAAACACTTTTCCTTTTCTTTTAACCACTTGAATGAAAGTTAAATCAAGTTCAACTTAATGACCTTGATTAACCACTTGTAGGTTCTTATCAATAATACTACCTGTAAGTCGAAATATAACAGTTTTAAATTTCTCAAGAAAGATGCCGATTCCAACTCCCCAATTACCAACCTGGGAGTTCCGGCAAGTCAGGATTTTTAAGCATGTAATACAGACACCCAAGCCTGACCAGCTTTGGGTGTTCCCGAGTTATTATCACTCGGTGTGACAATTCTTCTCTTCGATTCATAAAATTCTTTTACCCCTTTTTCCCTAACATCGACCATTTTTTTCAAAAATATGTTTCACTTTGCCATTGAACGCTTTTTCGACATCAAATTCTTTCTTTTCAGAATAGAATCGATTCGAAATTTCCACTTTTCCAACTTTTTGTTTTAAATTTTCAGCCCGCAATGGTGGAAAGTTAACATCATCCATAGGTGGAACTGAATTATCTCTTTTTAGCTCAATTTGTGGCTCCTCTGACTTTGACGAGTCAGATTCATCGCCAGATTTAACATATGATTTCTGAACAACCCACGTTTGGTTGTTAAGATTTACTCTTCTTTTGTAAAACCTTTTAGAACATTCACCAACTTCATATGTAGAATTTTTAAACACTTTAATTTTTCCATTGATGGTTCAGTTTTATCAACTTTTTCTTTGAGTTTAGAAGACACTCCCTGTTGTGTTTTGGTTGCCTTTAGACAATTCCAGGCAATGTGACCAACTTCATTGCATCGATAACAGGTTCTTGTCTCCCTTTTCTGGTTAGCTTTATTCTTCTCATGTTTCTGTTTCTCTTCAAGAAACGCTTTGTTCGATTGCTTCCAGAATGATATCTTTTTCTCTTCTTCAGAACTTGCACCTGAAACAAATACAATTTTTGATTTAAAATCTTTAATATTTTGATTATTTTCAACATCAAAACCCAACCCCTTCTTTTTGAAATTGCTTTTATGATTCGGTTTCTTTTAATGACCTGGACCGAAACCTTTCTTCTTATTTAAACGTTGTTGAACTCTAGAAGTATATTTAGTGTAGGATCGTTTTACCGACCGAACGAGTCGATCAGAAGAGTTCTTAGACTAAACCAGAGGCGGAATTCATTGATTCAGTCTTCGTTTAGCTTGTATAACACTAGAACATCATTAATCTGTCTTGTTTATTGATCAAATAACAGTTTACAGGCCAGAGACACTTCGACAGCACTTCGGCGTCGGAACCAAGAAGCATACAAACGAAATCAGATCAAGGGTATATATAGGCATAGTGATTTCATTTGAACATGCTCAAGCGGAATCACTCAAACGGAATTAATCATCAAGATTCCATGTGAAATAACAAGCTGATTTCGTTTGAAATAACCCTGTGACATTTCAAACGAAATTACCTAAAAACTCACATTTCCTCGTTTTCCGTGCCCTGATCTAACAATCCTAGTACAAGACTCGATACAAGACGAAGTCGACAGACGTATGCACTAACAGACTCCCCCTCGGATGTTGACGAGTCTGAAGTATCGAGTCTTCTCATTCTTCAGTCTTGATCGGTCTTCTCAACTTCAAGAACTTCTCATGGCTTTCCATAGCAACATGATCAGGAACCTGGCTTCTTTGTCTTCAGACTCCCCCTTTCACTCAGCTGGGATCGCAGTCTGGAATTCTTTATCTTGTAGCATAGAACGAAAGCCTGGAATTCAACATCAGGAATCGAACTTTGCTTTGTTCAACATTTCCTGCACAAACTTTCTCACAACCACCTAAGTTTTTACAAAAGTTACATCAAGTTCAAATTAATGATCTTGATTAACTATTTAAACTTTCTTTCTCAAAACAAAATTTTTCATTTAAACACACACTCCCAAACTTGTTCGTCATGTTCATCATTCGGAATTTTGAAAATCAGCTTTCCAACATCAGTTGTCTAAAATCTTGTTGAATTTTTCAAAATTTTTGCTAAAACACTCCGAAAATCTTTTTGGATTTTTTTTATATAACAGAAATGCAGTAAAGAAATATTTGCATACAATATTTTTTGTGAGTTTGAGTAAGAGGATCATATCAGTTTTTGAGACAAATCACCAACACCGTTGAGCTTTAAATACTTTCGTATACGCAGAGAAAGTCCAATGTTTAAACAAAATAAGTAAAATAAAAACAAGTTGAAATTGTTTAGGCTTTAACCACCAGTTCGATACTCCCGTATACGCAGAGGTGATCCAAAGCTTAAACGAAACACCAAAGAAAATAAAGCAGAACGTTTAGGCAATAACATCCAGTTCGATACTCACGTATACACAAAGGATGTCCAATGCTTAAACAAAATAAAGAAATAAAAAAGTTTAAGTCTTCGCAAAAAGAAATGCACAATCACAGTGATTTTTAGCAAAATTGTGAAAGTTCACAAATTTAACCAGTTTTTATGCTCTTTAGCATTCAGCGATTACCGAGAAGGCACACAATCAAGAAGGACAAAACTAAGTACAATGCATTCGACCGTGTTTCCCACCAGACTTAGACATTTTGCGTTATGTTTGTATCGTTATCGCAAATCTACTAGTCTAGCTGAGCCTATCGTCACATCTTTAGTGAGATCGTTTATCACATTTAACATTTCATTTCTTTAGCATGCTGTGATAGTCCACTGATTTTCTATCATTTCCTCTTATACACAACAAAACTCATTTTTTCTTTTTCAATGTTTTTGACATTTTCAAATTTTCTAATTTTTTTAAAAAACTTTACCCCCCCTAAAATCAAAAACTGTTTCAATTTTGATTTTCTGGTAAAATTTGAAAACAAACTGTACAAATAAAATGACAACATGATATCGAATCGCTTCAATTCGCCATCCACTTTGCATAAACAATCAGAACTCCCCCTTACAACAAACTATTTTCCCATTATGATTTCAAAACACTTAAGTTTGTTTTAATCAAATGGTTTTTCCGGAAAATAAGTTTTGTTGATTTCAAACCACTTGTAGGTTAGGGGTTTCATCACACTGTTCTTTCATTCTCATGTATGAATTTAACATTTCCCAATTTTCACAACACAATCACTTGTAGAAAATCAAGTACAACTTAATGTCCCTGATTTACCACTTGTAAATTGAAATATTACCAGAGTGAATTTCTCAAGAAAGATGCCGATTCCTGCTCCACTCTTACCAACGTGGAAGCTCCGGCAAGTTAGGTTTTTCATTTAAACAGATCCACCCAAGCCTGACAAACCTTGGGTGTTTCTGAGTGATTGTCACTCGGTTTCTTTTCAATCTTTTGTTTTAAATTTCCATTTGACAATGATGGAAAACTATCATCATCGATTGTCTTAACGAAATTATCACTTTTTACCTCAACAGATGGCTCTTCTGGCTTTGACGAACCAGATTCATTGCCTGAACGTGGCTTGTCTGACTTTGATGAGTCAGATTCATTGCCAAAACTTGGCTCCTTTGTTTGCGAAGATACAAATTCATTGCCAGAAAGTGAAAATTTCACTTTCTTTGATTTGTTAATCTCTTGATTAACCGTTTTTTCTTTCTTTAATAACCCTTTCATCCTCAGATTTGTATCTGATGAATTCATTTTGCTTGATTTGTCATTCTTTGGCGAGCAAGATGATTTATCAGAACTGCTATCTGATTTTCTGGTTGTATCTGAAGACAAAATCCTTTCAAGATACTCTCGTGCTTTCTTCCTTTTCTTTCTCAGTCTGTCTTTCTGTCCTTGTGAAAGCTTACTTTCTGTTCTTGAACTTTCTGTTCTTTGGGCTTTTCTTCGACTTTGACTGGTTTCTTCTTTGTCATTTTCTGAGATTCAGCCCTCGATCTACTCTTTGATCTCATTGGGAAATCTCTAGCAATGTGTCCTTTGATTTGACATTCAAAAGATATTCTTGTTTCAAAATTCTGACTTTGGCAGTTAACAACAATGTATCCTTGAAAACCACATTTACATTCTGTTATCGTACAATTCACCACTTTCATACCAAACACTTAGATCATGGCATTGCTTGGCCTTGTGGTAGTCATTTCTCCTCTTGTAAGCTGGATTTGTCCTTTGAGCTCTGTGGTCAAACCTGCACCACTTATTACCAACTGTTTTTGAGTTTTGATTTTCAAATTTTTGTGTTTTTATATCACGATTGGATGATTGAACTGATGACCTTTTATTTTCTTTTTGAAAATTTTTCAAATTTTTACCCTTTTGTTTTTGTTCCACATTCTTCTTCAAAGGTTTTTGCGTTGAACATTCGCCTTTTTTCCGTAGACTGTAGAACAGTTTCTTGAAATTTTTCTTTTAATTTCAGAAACAATTTCTTTTTCTCATTTTCATCATCAGTTTTATCATCGCAATCTTCAATTTTTGACTTTGTCAAAATTTGTGACATTGTCACTTATTGGAACTGAATTGATCGGTTTTGGACAAATATAATCTGGTACTGATGACGAAGTCTCAAAACCTTTCAATGTATTCTCTAACTCCTTGATTTTATTTATAGCAATTCCAGCTTCATTTTCAAGCCGAATGATTTTCTGGAGATGAGAATTTATTGCAATCTGTTTTTCAATATTATTTTTAAAAATAACAGACTTTTCATCTTCTAAAATCTTTATTTTACTTTGAAAATATTTTTCTTTTTCTTTCAAAATTTTGTTTTCCAATGTCAAACTCTCCACTTCTTTTAAGAGTTTGACATTTTCTGTTTCAGATATGTCACATTTTGAACAATTCCCAGGCATCTTTTCAGCATCAGCTTTCTTCTCAATCTTGAAAGCTGGAATTTCTTCAACCTGTTCTTTTATCACTTGAACTTTTTCTTCAGGTTTAACTTCATCATTCTGTGACAACCCAGTTGTCTCATCTTGTTCAGATGTGTCTGGATGAATACTGTCAATCTGTTTATTCTCAGATTTTACACTTTCTTCCACATTTGCTGCTTCATGATTCTTCATTTTTTCAGCTTGTTTATTCTTGAGCTTTTCAATTTGTTCTGCAAAAGATTCATTAAACATTTCAGACGAAAATAATCTTTTATAAAATTCAAGTTTTTCAATTTCTCTTCTATCATCGTCACTTTCTTCATCTGATGAATGTTCAAACACTGGAGTTTTTTTTGAAACAACTTCTGAATTATTTTCAGCTTTTTCTGAATCAACTTCTAAATCCTTTTCAACTATATCTAAAACAATTTCTGAATCCCTTTTTATTGAAATTGGTTCTCTTGAAATTGATTCTTTTAAAACTGGTTCTTCTTCAATCTTAATATAACTCTCTTCTTGAGATACATAGAGATACAATGGAATATCTTCTTCAGTTTCCATGTTTCAGTAACAGGTTTCACAATATCATTCACTTTCAAACGAAATTCCTTTTCAAGCGAAATAACCCTTTGAAACGAAATCACACTCTCAAATGGTATACCTCTTCACACGGAATTACCTGTTCAAACGAAATACCTTTATCACACGGAATTACTTGATTTCGTGTGAAATAATACTCTTTCAAACGGAATACCAATCTGATGCGGAATTAGGTAATTTCGTGTGAAACAGTTCAAACGAAATCACACTTTGAAGCGAAATCAGGCAATTTCGTGTGAAATAACCTCAACCTTTCAAACGAAATCAGGTGCACGTTCAAACGGAATTAACCTTTTGGTCCATTTTTTTCACTTTTAATCTGAATTTAGGTCTGATTCTTTCAAGGGTTTGTTAAAACTGTATTTTACACACAATATCAAAAGATCAGTCCATTTTATCCGTGAAAACTTGATTAAATTTGAAAAGAAGGTGTAGAAATCAGAATTTTCCAACGAAAACAAGCTAAATGGTAAGAACTCTTCCTCCTGAGCTCTGATACCACTTGTAGGATCGGTTAACCGACCGAACGAGTCGATCAGAAGAGTTCTTAGACTAAACCAGAGGCGGAATTCATTGATTCAGTCTCCGTGTAGCTTGTATAACACTAGAACATCATTAATCTGTCTTGCTTATTGATCAAAGAACAGTTTACAGGCCAGAGACACTTCGACAACACTTCGGTGTCGGAACCAAGAAGCATACAAACGAAATCAGATCAAGGGTATATATAGGCATAGTGATTTCGCTTGAACATGCTCAAGCGGAATCACTTTCAAGCGGAATCACTCAAACGGAATTAATCATCATGATTCCGTGTGAAATGACAAACTGATTTCGTTTGAAATAACCCTGTGACATTTCAAACGAAATTACCTAAAAACTCACATTTCCTCTTTTTCCGTGCCCTGATCTAACAATCCTAGTACAAGACTCGATACAAGACGAAGTCGACAGATGTATGCACTAACATTTAGGTTTTGAAAATCTCATTTTATCTTTTATTTTTGAAAACTTTATTTTTATCAATTTAAAAACTGTCTTAATATTTTCAATTTTCACATTTTTAAGTAGAAATTCTTCATCAGAATATAATTTGTCTGAATCATTCAAAATATATGCAACTGTGATTGGTTCATCATTCAAATTATTTTTTGATAACATAAATTCTTTATTGTAAACCCTTTTGACCGATGATTTCGAACTGTTGACTGATGAACTTGAACTCTCAGATTCAGACTTTGACTCTGACTCCTCATCCTTATCCAACACCTGATCGACCACTTTCTTTATTAACTCAGACTCATAATCAGTGTCAGACGATGTGAATGTGACGTCAATGTTGTCTAGTAACTCATCAGTTGTTTCAGACTTTAACTTTATATTGACTGCCTTTTTGAGTTGAACTGAATTTGGTTTTCTGGGAGAATAACCTTCCCAGATCGGAGGTGGACACTTGTTATAATTTGCACTTTGTTTCTTACCAGTATCCGTATCTTCCGACTTCTTATCTTGAAAAGCTTCAAAACCTGCCACTATTGGATAGATTCTATCAATCAAGTAATCAGAACTTGAGTAACTCTGCAGCAATCGTCTGATTCTTTCATTCTCAATCTTTTTAGTCTCCAATTCATGCTTCAACTTTGCACACTCTTCAATATAGTGATTGATGGCTTTCTGCTTAGACATCATTGTTGCATTCATCATTGTCAAAGCATCTTCCCTTTTTGAGTTTGTCTTTTCCAACTGATTGACTCTTCTGTTCAACACATCATAAGATTCTTTCACGTACTTAACATCGAACAATAATTTTTCTTTCATCTCGTCGAGCTCACTATACTTCTTATCTTTCTCTTCACAATGTTTGCATGGTTCCAAACATTTCAGACAAGATTTTGTGACTTGTATAATCTTTTCAATCACTTTAGCTTCTTTACTCTGTTCATCATTCTCTTCTTGAGCAATATTTTCACATTTTACCTCTTTCTTTTCTTTTGCTGCTCGTCTCTCCTTTAGCTTCTCCAATTTATCTGCAAAATAAAATTTAAAACTTTCAGGAGATAAATGAGTTTTACCAATGTTTATTTGATTAATTTCTTCATCATCATCATCACTACTATCAATTGATGATTGATCAAAGACTGGTGTCTTTTCTGAACTATCTTCTGAAGTAACAGACTTTCCATCTTAACTTTTCTCATCATTTGCAAACACATCCATCCATTCTTTCATCAACTCTGGCTCTTGAATGATCTGTGCAATAAATGCTCTAAACTTTGAGTTACTTTCAGTCGGAATATATTTGTCCCAGCTAAATCCCTCTGGTAATCTTTCATCATCTTAATGCACTAGATAGGCTTTCTTTGATGGCTCTTCGATCAGATCCTTCCTAGCATGTGAAGTTTGTGACGATTTTTGTTGATGCGGCTATTGAGCAATTTGATGATAAATCGCTTTTCGATGATAATCATTGTTGCCGAATGGATTTTGTGTTCCACATGCTTCGTGATTGGTAAATTCCCTCTTGAAATGTCCTTTTTCCCTGCACCGAAAACAAGTAACTTTAGACTTATCAAAACCTAAAGTAGAAATATTAGCATCATGTAAGTCATCTCTTCCAGTAATCTGCTTAAATTTCTCAGCTCTCCTCAACACGCTCGCTAAACACCACTTAATATCCATTAGCTCCATTTCCTCAGCATCAATCTGATCGTAGTCCTCTTTTGTTAACATAGGATTTCCGATCCTTCCCGCAACCAAACCCTCATATGATTCTAACACGGTAACTAGTAATGCCATATGACCTTTAGCGACTTCTTCAAAGAAATTCTGACCGTTCTGAAGATGCAACGTGATGTTGCATTGTAGCACATGACCATTACCATTGTTTGAGCTTTCAGACTGATAATTTGAATTTGAAACATTAGGATTAACACTCGGATATGAAGAAAATCCACTGTTGTTGATTGAGCTTTGATTGAATGATCCGGATGAGTTTTCTGCGCTAAAAGCGGTTTGGATCTTATGACTTGCTTCAACATTTTGAACATTTCCTTTGAAATACATCTTGATATCTTGTTGACCACTTGAATTGTTCATTCTAGCAATCTTTTATTGTTCAAGATCTTGTCCTTCAAGTTTTTCAAAGAATTGAGCAATTGTCAATCTATCGTATTCTCCGGTATTCTTCAAAATCATAAGATATGTACCCCATTCTTTTTGAGGTAAAGCATCAGCCAATTTTTCAACCCATTCCTCGCGATCTTTAGTGATATCCAACCGACTCATTGAACGTACTAAATGACAATATCTTTCAATAAGAGTCTTTGTAGTTACACCCGACAAACTTGAGAACAATTCAAATTCTTTCTTTAATAGTGACTTTTTATTCTTGATCATCTCCGTACTTCCTTCGAATTTTGTACGAAGTGCTTCCCAAATCGAACGTGCACTATCATCATGTTGAAGTAATATGAAAATGTCTTCTTGCACAACTTGTTGAAGTAAACTGATCATCATCTTTTCTGCCTTGTACATTTCTCTTTCTTTTTCCGTAAATTCAGAAATATTCTTTGTAACTCCCACATTATTACGGGGTCGAACATACTTAGTTTCAATACACTCCCAAGACCTTAGATGATTTGCTTGAACCCAATTCTCGAACCGTTCTTGCCAACTATAGTATTCTTCAATGCTCATCAACTTAGGAGGTTTCTGTAACGTTCCCGTTTCATTTTCCATATTCATACTTTGAGCAACGGTAACAGGAGTACCCGGGGCAGTAGCAAAAGCATTATAAAATTCAGAATCCATGTTTCAGTTTGAAAAATTTTCAAGTTCAGAAATTCCAAAAAATCTGATTTATCCTCAAACGACTTGATGTGATGACAAACCTTGCTACCTGATGTGATTATTAACTTGTGCAAACTTAAGTAACTCAATTCGTGTGAACTAAAGTACTTTCAAACGACCTGGAACAAATTACAAACAATCTTAGCACTTCGTGCGAACTGGATCAAACCCAAGTGACCTGAAATCTCAAACCGTGCGAACTGAGTCCAATTTTATTCAATCCGTGCGACCTGAGTCAACTATGTTCAATCCGTGCGAACTTGTTCAATTCGTGCGACCTGAGTCAACTATGTTCAATCAGTGCGAACTGGTTCAATATGTCAAACAATCTGGAATTCAGTTTGTGCGACCTGAATGATCACCTCGTGCGAACTAGATATTATTTCACATGAACTGAAGATTTCTCGAACGAACTGAACAAATTTTCACGCGGTTTGGTCAATTTTATCAAGTTTTAGGTTAATTTTAGGTCTGATTTGTTCAAGGATTTATTAAAACTCAATTTTACGTGTTATGTCACAAAATTAGGTCATTTTAACCGTGAAATCTTGGTAATTTTGATTAAAAAGCCTAAAAGAATGAGTAGAAGTGAGTAGAAATTAGATTTTTTAGAAAACAAGCTGAAATGGTAAGAACTCTTCCTCCTGAGCTCTGATACCACTTGTAGGATCGTTGAATCGATCAAAACGAGTCGATCAGAAGAGTTCCAGACCAAATCAGAGGCGGAATTCATTGATTTGATCTTCATTTAGCTTGATATGCACTTAGAAGTAGATTAATTGTCACTTGTATTGATTTGAAACTGTTTACAGATCTGGAGACACTTCGGCAGAGCTTTGCTACCGGAATCACAACTGTTACAAATGAAATCACAAGACCCCTATTTATAGGAAACCCACTTCGCATGAAACACTCCATACGAACTGGTGGTCCAGTTCGCACGACCTGGCCAGTTCGCACAAACTGGTCAGTTTGTGTGAGGTGGTTGTTTCAAGGTTGTTTCCTGTTTTTCTCAAACTACGTGTCTTGGTCTATCAAACCTATTACATGATTCGATACAAGATGAAGTCGACAGACATATGCACTAACAAAACCAAAAGTTGTTGATCAAAATCAAAACAATCAAAACGAGTCACGATTTTACAAAAGAAGTGCTACAAAAGGACAAAACTGGGTGGTTAAGAAACAAGTGACTTCTGTGAATGATGAAAAAGTTGAAGTCAAAGATGAATTTTTTTTTTTGTGAAAACTAATAAAGATTTTCCAAAATTGAATGAAGCTTATTGTGTTGAAATGCCTAAGGTCAAACAAACGTAGGCTAAATTGTTCAAGTAATTGAGTTTGTGTAAATGTGCAGGTGCTCATGAAGTTTGATTGTCAAGAAAATGAATTGATGAGCAGCCTGGCACAGGAGGAGAAGGCTGTTGAACCCTGGTTTGGTTAAACAGGGAGTTTATCGATTTTTTTACATAAATAAACCATATTTCAAAAACCCTAAAAATTGAAAAATTTTAAAAAAATTAAAATATGTTTTTCAATTTGATTTTGGACAAGCTGATCGAGTGGCAATCCGATCGGGTGGCAATCCGATCGGACAACCATCCAATCCTCATCACAAAACGACAAAATTTCCAACTGTTTCAAGCTTGTCAAGTATCGAGTGACAACTCAATCGGGTGGCAATCCGATCGAGTGGTCATCCGATCCATGGCATTCACTCTTAAGGTGTTGACTTGTCAAAGGTGCTACCTTCTTGTCACATGGATCGAGTGGTAACTCGTCCGATCCAGTGCACATATATGAATACACATGCTTGAATGTTCATTGCTTGTTTGCTTATGTTTGATTTGTTTGATTTTTATATCTTGTCAAAAAATCAAAATTTTAAAAAATTTGTTGATTGAATATGACGAAACCCTCACGGCGGAACAAACATGATTAATTTCACAAGATTAAAAAACGGTTTTCAAACTGTAAAATATCAATGTGTTGTAAATCATGGGGGTACATTATATTTTCTGTAAAACAGAGAATGAGATGCAGAAAATGGATGGCGAGACAAAGCTGTCAGTATCAGGTTGTCAAATTTTCTTTAAAAGTTTTGAATTTTAGGGGGAGTAAGAAAATTTCAGAAAATCCAAAAACATTTGAAAAAGCCAAAAACATGATAAAATAAAAAAAAAATGAGTTTTGTGTAAAAAGAGGAAATGATAGTACATCAGTAGACAATCACAGTACGCTAAAGAAATGGAAAGTTAAAATGTGATAAACGGTCTCAGTGATGATATGCGAGTAGATTTTTACACGCATAGTAGATTGTTTTCGAGATATAAACCTAAATATCAATACTTGCTTATCTCGTGGGGAACATCTCTCGGATATATCGGTAACCCCCGAAATCTTGTTTGAGAGATTGCCTGATTCTGTGATACTAGGTCTTTATACTGTTTGATATCTAGGGTATTATACCTGGACTTCTGATATTGCGAAAGCAATGACCTAGTCCTCGTTTAATACTTTACGTGCTTTTAAAGCTCACCCTCTGCACAAAAATTGAAAAATATCAAAAGATATGAATCAATTGCAGTTGAAGAAAAGATTCCCTAAAGGGAACACACCTAAAGTCGAGCCTTCATCTCTTTGACTGAACAAAAGTTCATACCTGAGCTCTCAAGGTCTCGCACTAACCCGGAATACAGATATCAAATCGGTATACTCACCTGCAAGACTGAATCTAGGGAATTTTGATACGGGAGTATATTCTGAGGTGGGACACGCGAATAAGTTTAAGTCCTTAAAACACTAATCTCGTATCTCGAATCAGTTGAACTTTGTGTGAAAATTTAAGTGGATCAGTATACTGGCAATCTAAGTGAATCGTTTAAAACTTAAAGTGTTAAAAAAAATCAACGGTACTAGTGATTTGTCATAAACTGATATGATCCTCTGAAGCGAACTCAAACAAAAATATTGTCTATAAATATTTCTTTACTGCTTTATGTTTCAGAAAAATACAAAAAGATTTTGATTTTTTGCTTTATTTTCGACAACCGATGTCTGGGAAGCTGAGTTTCAAAATCTAAGTACGATGATCGTGTTTCTGAAAAATAAACAAGTTCATTAACTTAAAACTTGTAGTTTTAAAATAAAAAATCAAAAACAGTTTGTGATATCTCCAAGGTCATTAATTTGGACTTAGATGATTTACTGTGAGGGATTTGGATTCTTAAAGTGTTAAAATCAGTTGTAAAGAGCAAGATTTCGTTGTTGGATACTTAATACTGCCAAATCTATGAAGTTTGTTGATAGGGGGAGAGATTCAAGTAGTCCTGGATATATTCATATTATTATATTTAGAGCCAGGATCTTGATTAAAAAAGTTTTAAAAGAGCCAGGTTACGATTCCTGGACAACTAAAAATGCTTTAACTGTAAAAATATTTTAGCATATGTTGAGAGAGCCAGGTCATCAATCCTGGACATTCAAAACATTCTTACTTATAAATGTTTGAGGATTGCAGATGCTATTCCAGATTACAATCCCGATAGTCGAGTCTAAGGGGGAGTCTGAAGACGAGCTCGACGCAAGGGGGAGCTTGTATCCGGAAAGCCAGGTGTCGATCCCAAAAGCACGGAAGCTTGACGAAAGGGGGAGCCTGAAGAAAGAGTCTACCGAGAGGGGGAGAAACTAAAGCCGAAGACATATCCACGGGGATTTTGTTCGAGAAAGAGGGAGTTTGTGGTTGCTGATGATATCAAACCTTCAAGAAGACTCAGAGAGAGAGAGAGAGAGAAAGATAAGACGCTACGAGATTGACTGCGACAATATCCAAGGGGGAGTCTGTTAGTATATTATGTCTGTCGACTCCGTCAATCAGATCGTAGCAGAAACTGAAGAAATCTAGAGCTTTTATTGTAATATTTAGATAAAAAAGGGGTAAGGTGGAAATCTTGTAAATAAGGAGAAATCCTTATACCTTGTGCCTATAAATAGAATTCTTAGGGTTAGACTTAGAGACTTTTTGCCATTTTGGAGCTTTGGAGATCTAGATCTAGAGAGAGAAAGTCTAGAGAGAGAAAGGTGATTCGTGGTGCTTGTGCTCGTCATATTGATCAATAGAATCACGTTAATTGTACGATCTTGTGTTAGGTCACGTTCGTGTATGGATTCCGCACGTCACACGTTTGGTTCGCAATCGTTTCGGAGTTGAAAACAGATCCTACACTACTTCGTGTTTAATTTAGGGTTAATTGTAGTTAATTTAATCAGACTACCTTTAGCACATCAGTATTGACGATTACCTCTAATATATTGTCTTTGCAACTCCTTAGGATACATTCTCCAATTAAGATGTGTGCAATCAATGCTACCAAGCATACGTGGAAGGTGATGTCTTTCCTTGTGTTCTTGGTACATGGATGCAATGTCATGGCTTGCCGGTCCTCGTAAAAACTCTTTGCCGTATAATCTAATCACGACATTACAAAAATATTGTAGACATTCACGTGGAATCCTCTCGGCCATACATATATACTCATCGTATTCGTCAGGAGGATTACCGGTTGCAAGTTGTTTAACAACGGATGCACGTTTTTGTATAGCCGTAAAACTCTTTTTCATCCTCCCGTCCAAGTGTAACGCCCTACTTTTTGTTACTTTTCTTAATTAGAAAGCTTGTCTTGTATTTCTATTTTTGGAATCTTGTATTCTTGTATTTCATCTTTTCGACGTATCGTTGTAAAATCCGAGACTTGGATCATAATAAAATTAATTATTTCTTACAAATATACTTTACATATTCGTGCATGCTTGAACGTCTTAATTCTTATTACATTGATACATTATTCGTAATTCTTGTAAATATGTGTCAAACTTACAATTACGTCTCATACATTCACGATTTATACGCTTATCACCCATGATTATACAACATTTGAATATTTCGATACTTATACGTAACATACACACTTGGTTATACTTTTAGAACATAAAAAACGCCTTATATTACACTTTCACATTAAAGCACAATATACTTTAAATATATGTTAATACCCTTTTAGACCTTGATATCATGTTAAATGCACTCTACACTTTATGTAACATGTTAATCATATAAAATACTCAACAAATAACCAAGTTATACCATTTAAACAAAAAAAAAATATAAAATAAAATAAAAGACAACACCATGCAAGCAGACCAAGAGGGAACAGCATTTAACTATCTTTGTTTGTTCAATTAATCCCACTTACTACAATTCTTGACCTTGATGCATGTTCAATACTCAATCCATTTAATAAAAACATAATGTGTGCTAACATATATTTAATATATGTCACCACAACAAAAAAAAAGTAAATTTTAAGGCTAAATACAGCCTCTCGGCCGCAAGCTGTGAGACATCAACATTATTCCTTTTTTTATTAGTTTAACCCCCGAACAACTCTAATTAATACTCAACCACTTAACCCTTATCTTTCCCTATAAATACCACCCCATATCCAGCCATTTGAACACTTTTGCAACCCGTAAACACTCTCAAAACTCTCATAAACTCAGCTCTATTCCAGCAGAAACTTTCAACCATTAAAAAAACTCACTTCTTCTTCTACTTCTTCTTGTTTCTTTCTTCTAAAAAACTTAGAACACCTCTAGGATTGTTTTCACAAGGTTTTCATGGAAAACCAAGGTGAAACATCCCATTTTTGTGGCCCAACTTTCTGTTTTGAAAGAAAACTTAGTTAAACATTTTTTAATCTTGTGTTTTTCTTCAATAAACCTATGTCCTTATGCCACTAATTAAGTCTATGATTAGTGTGCGTAAAAACAAGGTTGTTACATTCAAATCGGAGGTGTTTAATCCCTCCAAACTTTCTGTTTTTAAAAGGGTTTTAACCCACAAGTGTTGAACAAGACTTGAGCATGTAAAGTGTGATTACTTGGAAAGCTTTGTCTACCCTACTTCTAATCCACACCTCACTTGATAATTTCCCTTAGTATAGTGTGTATATTTCATTCCTTATTGTATTCATGACCATCCTTGTTGTTCTTATAAGAACTTGTGCATTGGTGAAATCTACGAAAGAGGTCTCAAAACGGAAGGTTATCCTCCTACCTCCTTGCATGACTTGTATGAGATTCTTGTAATTCTTGTTGGACTAAACTTATACTAAATACTATATAGAGCATACATAAAATATAATAACCGAACCCTTGATGGTAATCAAGTGATTATTCATCATGGTACTAGGTTACATCATCTAAAAGTACTTAACTTCTCGTTACGATTCTAGTAGGTATTTTAACCCATGAAATCATTCTAACCCCTATGGGTTCTATAGTGTCAAAAACGAATATTAAGTATAGATGATTTTTTTCCTTGTATACATACTTTGTTATAATTAAATTCCTAATACTCCATCATCATCCGAATTGCTCACACACCTATGTTTCCTCGTGTAGAAGGACTCGATGTTCTACCTCCAAACTAACAACTTTTCACGGATTAACAAGTGGAAGCTTGCAAAAACCGTGAGTACACTTGACCCATTTTCATTTTTACACTTTCTGGGTGCAATATGTTAACCCTATCAAAATCACAATACTTTATTCTTTATGCAAATGCATAAAACAATCCTTATTGATGAAAACTACTTGTTATACTTGATACATAATCTTGGGTGATTCTTATGTGATACTATAGTCATTAGCTTTGTACGAGCCTCCATTTAACATGTATAGCGCTATAGGATTAACGCACCACCCGTGAACGAGTGGTCATGTTAAATTTCATACTTTATTGTGTAAACAGAGGGTTGACTAGAATATTACATGCCACGATATGTTAATCTTGAATAACTTAGGTTGCCATGTGGATTCATTTTAAACTTTTTTATACTTATACTTGTGTACTCGCCAATGCATTTTTCTGTTGAACTATACTTTGTTAACATGTTGCAGGTTGATGAGGTTGATTATGACGAAATCTAGGAGGGACAACACTAGAATCGCACTTGAATTTACTAGATTTGTTACTTTATTTTGAACTTTTTGTATTGTCCTTATTGTTGTACTTTGAATTTCTTGATGTAATTGATAATATTATTATGTTATGAAATCGGTCTTGAATTAATTATTGTCGCAAATAATGTTATGTGAGATGAGCAATATTTTTCGTCTCACTCCAATGATTCCGCCATCGGTTGGGGTGTGACAGATTGGTATCAGAGCCATAACTATAGGGAATTAGGTAGAATTGCCATGATTCGACCTAGTCTATAGTAGGTACCTTATATTTGACCATTCTTGTAAGATGCTTAAAATCTTATTCTTCCTACTTGCTTCCTTCTCTTCTTTTTGGTCTTAATACTTACATTGCGTCTTTCCTAAGACATTTCTACACAAATACACTTTTGAAGACTTGAAGACACTCATAATACAAACGAGAAGAGTTTACCAAAATAGGCGTGAAACCTACAATTTGATAAACGACTCCCATTCCACTTATTCTATTTAGCACGAAATTACACCATTAAGTTAGGAGTGAAATCTACACCTTAATGGTAAATTTCTAATTCAAACTCTGGTGGACCCTCGTCAAAGTGTCGAAATTAATATTTTGACCTGACGAGTACCAACCACAGTTAGGGTACGAAATCTTCAAGTTAGGGGTGAAACCCGCATCTTGTCGATTAGTCCCATTCCTCGATTTTCAATCCCGCCAAAGTCTCGTTTGTTTCGATCGATTAGAGACGTGTAGTAACTGGAAGGGTAAAATACCGTTAATCGCTTCTCGACGAGAGTATTTTACCTATAGGCCAAAGCACATTTCTCTAATTCGAAGGGACTTTTGATTCACTTTGGAATAGTCGACGTTTCTCAACCCAAAACAATCCAATGTTTTATGAGCCTTTCTTTTATGTTATCTCAATTTATATGTGATTTTTTTATACTTGCTACCTCGTTCATTTCAAGACCGTTACACGATTCGCACGTCTCTCGCAATAAAAAAACAATAATAATTCTCATGAACAAACTAAATTTATACTCTTTTACGCATTCATATGTGTTTATGGTTTATGAATACTTATTAAATTCATGCTAATTATGTGAACCATACGTGTTACATGATACATACATGCTTATACATGCAAAACTTTATTTAAATTATGATCAAGTCTCAACCTTTCCTTCTCTTTCGAACTTCTAGATGGCATCTCCAAGATCTTCATCCTCGAAGGCCAAGTCCAAGAAGGGTTCCAACTCGATGTCTAAGAAGGACTGCATGAAGTTTATGGCCAAGAAAATGGCCAAAATCCTACCCGACATCGTCAGTAAAATCCAATCCAACCAAGACTCACCCCATGGTTCTGTCGATTCAAAAGTGGAAACACCTAGATCGACGTTCCAATTCAAACAGTTCTTGGCCTGTAAGCCTCTTGAGTTTACTGGCAAGGATGGTGCCAGTGCCATGATGAACTGGTTTGATTCTATGAAACTCACCTTCCTTCAAAGCGGGTGTCCCGACAACCTGCGAACCCTGAACGCGACCGGGGTATTCCATTCGAGGGCTCTCGAATGGTGGACCTCTAAGCGTAACAAACGAGGGAATGACGTAGCCCACTCCTTGCCCTGTGACGAACTGAAGCAGTTAATGAAGGACCAATTTTGTCCTCCCCGCGAACTTCAAAAACTCGAAAACGAGTTTTAGAATTTGAAGCACGTTGGGAGTGACAACGATGGTTTGACCACGGGATTCAAACAACTCAGTGTTCTCTGCCCAGGACAGGTCGACACCGTCCCCAAAGCCGTTGCAAAATACATTCGCTGCCTTCCACCCGCCTTAATGAACCATGTTGCGTCTGCCTGCCCCAAAACCCTCAAGGATGTATTTAGTATATCCGCTAAGCTCAACAACAACTGTATTCTTTAGGGAGCCTACGACAAGGTTTCAAAGAAGAGTGCGCACCAAGCAACCACCGACACCACCATTGCTGAACCTTCACCCTCTCACTCCACCAAGAAAAACAAGGGCAAGAAGTGGAAGGCTTCAAGCCAAAACTATGCGGTCATCACTCCGCCACACCCTCAGCCCCTTCAAGTCATCGCTGCCACCACCACCAACGAACCACAAAAAAACGAGCCTACACTGGATCTCACCCTAATGCAACTTCTATTCTTATCACCACCCTGCCAACACACCATGCCGTAAATGCGCTACTTGTCATAGGTTTGGGCATTTTGCTAAGCGATCCTGAAACGGACCACAACCCCAAGGAAACCAAAACCAAGCTATCGTCGCCCAAAACCCTGCCCCTAATCCAGTTCAGTCCCAAGAAACAATGGTCGGGTGTGTTATAAGTGTGGTGATCCAAATCACCTTGCAAACAGGTGTCCTTAACATAACCAGCCACCGCAATAGCAGCAACAACAGCAGCAACAACATCCCGCTCGAGGCAGAGTGTTCCCCATCACAGCAGCTCAGGCGCATAATGTGAACGACGTCATAATTGGTATGTTCCTCGTTAACGGTGTTTATGCTTCATGTTTATTTTATACTGGCGTAGATAAATGTTTTGTATTAATAGAATTCGAACCTATGCTTAAGTGTAAACGTTCTAAGTTACCAAGATCATTCGCTGCGAAGTCGCAAATGGTAAATCCGTCTCTGTAGACTCTTTTTTTTCTAAGTGTTCTTTGATTCTTAACGATCACATGTTTCAATTTGGCCTCATACCTATAACAACTCTCCCGACACCCTCAACATACTCCTATACGTCCTAAAATACACCCCGTATACGAAAAATAACCCTAAAATACCTTTATATTAATACAAATCAATAAAAAACAAAAATATGGGTTCTACGTGGGGCGCGACCCATATCTCTGGGCCTGTCGCGGCCCGCGACCCAGTGACACCAGGCCACACCCGGTGCGCCACGTGTCCAACGCGTGTTGAAGCTAGTGGTCTGACTCGACTAAGCTAGGGCCTACCCAAGGCTTCTCGCGGGCCGCGAAAGATAAGCAAAGGGGCGTTGCGGGGTGCGAGCCGCCCTTCGACCAGCCCTATAAAGAGGAGCCTCAGGCTTAGTTCATCGTCGTTCAAAATTGTCTTTCCCTCTCTACATAGTATAAGCTAAAACTCTCGGGAATTATACCCCTAAAATGCGAAGCTCTGCCTCGTTGTAAGTATTATAACCCCCGGTTACGTATTAGTTACTATGCCCGATTGATCTAGAGCTTCGTAACGCATGTCAAGGCTCTGCCTGACTCAGTCGTTGGAGTTCTGTCTCGGGGGTATGGGTAATGTAAATTGGTTTATTTTACTAACACGTGTGCATTATTTAATTTTAATAGATTATAACCAGGAAGTCACCAGAAAGCAGTAGTATTATCTAAAATAGCAATGTGAGTCATTCCTCTTTTTCCAAACCTTTTTATAAAAACCTCAATTGTTTTAAATTATGATAATAGTGATTGAGTCTATGTATTCTACAATTACTGTCGGTATGTTGGGGTTTTGTATACATTACTTGTAACTACACTTTGAGTAGTAGCATGACCACAAGTCAGGATTGACAGTACCATGGGTGGTAATTGGGTAGATAAAAACATTGTAATCGCTCTCAATAATGTAAACATATAAAACCTTGTTTTGATTAAACAGGGATGCACTCGCCAGTATTTCTTGCTGATAAAACTTTTTAAAATGCGTTTCATATAACAAAATGAGAAAGCCAAGTAAAAGCCAGTTGAAGAGCACTGATGGTTTGGAAAAGTGGCTATAAAAGTTACCTAAATAAAAAAAGAGTTTTATTTTAATAAATTAGGGTTTATCCCTATAAACATATTATAAATGGAAACTTGGGTTTTTTCCATGTATTTATTATTTATAAAATTGTGGTGTTTTACTCTGATAAGCTATTTCCTAACTACGGTCCTGATGTTAAGTTCCGCTGCCAAATTAATAAACACCGATACCACTAATCTGGATCTCGCCGCCGCCCGCTCCCGGGGTAGGGGTCGGGGGCTGCGACAGAGAGTGGTATCAGAGCTACAGCCACTGGTTTAAGCCACCAAAGTGTTCTGCTGACACCAAGATTTTTATCAGTTATGTTAGGAAATAATCTATGTGACTATGTGTATACATGTATATTATTGTTTTATGTTATTTGACAATCTGTTTATTATATGAGTGAGCAAGGTACGTCTGACGCCTATCGTTATCTAGCTAGTTCTCCCAAGAGTGAAGGAACTTCATCACAGCCTTCTCCTTCAGGGTATTCTGTTGACACTGAAGAAGGAATCTTCATATTTGAGGCGCAATCCGAGGAACCATTCCCTTCGAAAAAGAGAGGATGGTTTACTAGGGGAGCACACGAGAGGAGAAAGAGAATGAGAAAGTTACAACAACAAAGAGCATTAGCAGCAACCAATTGGGAAGTAAATGCCCAAACACAAGAAATAGTTAATAGACGGCTGGAAAACTTTCATATACTAGCCACCACTGCAGCAGATCCAAACCTTGATCAGATAATTGCACCACAACCATTGCATTTATTTCCAATCAAACCAATGGAGATAGAACTTAACCAAGGAAACCAATTTCCCATACCAGCATTTGACCCTAACGAGATACCTAGGATCCCAACACCTAATCCTCTAGCATATGATCCGTGGGAAGATGACCATAGGGAATATCAGGAACTCTATCCACAGGGAGAACCGATACCAAATCTCATAGCACAGTATACCAACCTTAATCCTTTAGATCCGTATTTGAATGCCGATCAGTATGTTTAGGAAATATTAAACAACCTGTTCCCATACGGAGAACCTATACCTCAGTACCCTGACCCAGTACCAGCACCCCTACCATCCATGAGTGAAGAGAATGTGCAGGAACTCCGCACATTTGGTGAGGAATTAGTGGAAGAAGGAGAGATAATACTACAAATAGGAGAAAAGCTCGTGTGGAAATACGACGAGCGAGAAATGCAGTTCTGGATGAACAATCCCTAGTAATATATATATGTATATATATATCAAATCAATAGATAGCCTAATATCTATCGATGCATAACTAGTAGTGTGTTTAAATTTCAGTTGTAGATTGTAATAGATATATATATGAAAAGAGTAAAAGTCGCAATGCTCGACGTTTTTGATCAATTTGGTTGCATGATTGATTGCATTAAATCTTATTTTGTGATATTAATACCTGATAAATGTTTATAATTCAGATGGACAACGAAGTAAATCAGGAAAACCATAATAATGATAATGGAAACCAGATAGATAACAGTGTCATCCAACACGTAGTAGCACAAGGAATTATAGACGCTATGCCATATATTCTCAAGACTGTTAAAGAAGCAGAAAATAATAAAACTATAAGTGGAAGTAAACGACCACCTACTGAATCCAGTCACAACATGAATAATGGACCGCTACTCCAATTACCTATTCCAAAAAGAAGAAGAACCATGTCATATGGTTGTTCTTACAAAGAATTCTGGTCTTGCAAACCAATAGAATTCTCTGGCAACGAAGGAGCCATTGCAGCCCTATGGTGGATAGAAAAGACAGGGGCAGTCTTAAAAATAAGCAAATATGCAGAAGAAGATAAAATTTTGTTTGCTTCTAATCTTTTTAAGAATGCAACCTTAGAATAGTGGAATACTATTCTCCAGTCTAGAGGAAGTGATAAAGTTTATAACATGGAATGGACTGACTTTAAGAACAAAGTTGAAAGAAAATTTTGTCATCCTCATGAAAAAGAACAAATTAGGGCTGTAAACGAACCGAAGGTTCAGCGAACAGTTCGTGAACCGTTCGGCGGGAAGTTCGTTTATGTTCGTTCGATAAGCTTAACGAACGAACACGAACAAAAAATTTTGTTCGATAAGCTTAACGAATGATGCGTGCGAAGTGTTACTTATTTTAGGTGTATATTTTAAGCCCTTTTTAACACTTATTTTAGCCAAGTTTTAAATTTATAAAACACGATATTTTACTAACACTAAACACACATATGGGCAAGTGCACCCATCGTTGAGTGTAGTATAGCGTTGGTAAGATACCGAGGTCGTCCAAGGACACAAGAGCTTTTAGTACCGGTTTATCCTCAACGTCTAACCAAAATAAAAGTTTAGAAAAATGTTTTAAACTAAGAAAAATAAAACTAACTAAAATGCTGAAAATAAAAATAAAAATAAAAACAGATAGACAAGATGAATCACTTGGTTCCGACTCGTATCTAGTATAACCTTTGATTATTTCCGCACTTTTGCACATAATTAAGAGATTATCTTAGTTATTGTAGTAGGCCCCTCTTTTGAAGGTGACGTTACCCTCACCCCAGTAGTTTGAGTCAGCAGGGATACAATCCTAAAAGGGTGGATTATTGGAAGATAATGAATTAAGTTATTAATGCAGTATTGTGGTAGGCCCCGCTTTTGGCGGTGACGTTACCCTCGGCTAAGTAGTCTGAGTCAGCAGGGATACAGTCCTAAATAGCCGGGTTATAGTATTAATAGTAGTTAACTTATGAGGGGATCAAAGAGTTTGGACCCCCGCCATCCAATACCGTGAAGTATTGAAGGAGGTCCTACTAAATTTGACCCAGGTCCATTGCAGGACCTCTAAACGCTGAACAATGGCAAGACCTTTACCAAACCGTTCCCTTAACCCCCTACCAGGTA
The DNA here is from genome assembly GCA_030545235.1 of Helianthus tuberosus. Classification (NCBI taxonomy): domain Eukaryota; kingdom Viridiplantae; phylum Streptophyta; class Magnoliopsida; order Asterales; family Asteraceae; genus Helianthus; species Helianthus tuberosus. Next base: position 4,727,526 of record CM060390.1, read on the forward strand.
GCCAACATATCTCCATATAGACCGTGGAGATATGAATGGTGAAAATCCTTTATTTTATATAGACAGTAAAATAATGCCAAGTCACCACGGACAAACGATAAGGAAAGATCACCTTCAACATAAGTAACTAGTTATTAAAGTCATTAATACAAAACCAAATAAAAAGTGCAAAAGATTAGAAATAAAAAGTATTATACTAGACACTTTGTCTTCACCAAGTGATGTAAGAGACTTAGGCAAACATGGCCTTGATTGTCAAGAACTCTTACGATCAATCTTGGATCCCGAGACGACTCACACACTCTACGATGGACAATGGATGATGGTGGTGGATGATGGTGTTGTGATGGTGGTGGGTGGTGGATGAAGTGTGAGAGAGGTGGTGTGCCAAGGGATGAGATGAAATGAATCCAAGCACTCCTATTTATAGGCTGAACAGAGAGCTGGACACGGCCCCGTGTCCGCTGGACACGGCCCCGTGTCCGCTGGACACGGCCCCGTGTCCGTCTGACACTCTCTCTCCTCATTAATTGTAATTCGCAATTACAATAAATGCGCCTGCTGTACTTTCGACATGCCCCCGTGTCCGCTGAGCACGGCCCCGTGATGGGCAATAGAAGCTTCTATAGGTTTGTCTTTTCTGCTGCTTCTTGGGCACGACCCCGTGCTGGCTGAGCACGGGGCGTGTTCAGACTTTTGTTCTCCCTATTTTGCTTTGGAAGGTGCCGTTGAGGGTTCGGGCAGTCCACTGATGTTCCTTTTCTTGTATTTATGTTGGATTTAACTGTCTTTTTGCTTCTTTTGCGTTTTTGAGCTCATTTAATCCTGAAAATACAAAAGGAAGACAAAAACACTCTTTTTCCAATATTAGTACTAAAAAAAGGTTAGTTTTATGCCTCATTTGATGTAATTTATATGTTGCATTTTACACACATCAACGAACGAACACGAACAAAGGTCTCGTTCGTTCGACTGCGTTCGTGAACGTTCGGTAATATATTCGTTTATGTTCGTTCGTTTATGTCCGTTCGTGTTTGGTTTTTTATGTTTATTTTTCTAAAAGTTTTTAATGTTTTTTTAATTTTTTACTTTCCCCATATGTATTATTTCCCTCTCTTTTTATTTACCTTTCCCACCTTTTTTTTACTTTCCCGCCTAATTCCCACAATTCAATACACTAATTATATTAAAAATTAGTAAAAACTAATAACCCATGTGGCCTTATCTAAATATAAAGATATTGAAAGTTGAAACCCTAACCGGTAAGTACGACATTTGAATGTTCAACACCCATCTGGCCCTCTCTCTCTTTGATATCACGCTCCTTCATTCAGTCTATCTCCAATATATTGAACCCAATATCATCCATCCCTTCAATCTCTAAATGGTTATATTTAACTACTTTCGTTGTGTACAATGTTTAAGATTAACGATACATTTTTTTAATTTTCAAAATTAATGTTCATTTGTGTTCGTTTGCGTTCGTGGTTAGTGTTCACGAACTGTTCGTGAACAACCAAAATCCCTTAACGAACGAACACGAACACAAACTTCTGTTCGTCATGTGTTCGTGAACAGTTCACAAACACCCAAATTTCCTTAACGAACGAACACGAACATAGCCTTGTTCGTGTTCGTTCGGTTCGTTTACAGCCCTAGAACAAATCGCTAATAAGTTCTTAAATATTAAAATGACTGAAATAGGCTGCAAGGGTTACACTACCATATTCTTCGAATATGCTAGAATAGTGCCAACCCTAGCCTCACTAGGACCAGTATTAATCTCCCGTTACATCTGGGATTAATTAGTGAAATCAAACACGTAGTTAAGGCAGCTAGACCACAAACCATAGAAGAAGCCGTAGAACTAGCCAATACATTGACTAATGAATTGGTACGTATGCAAGAAGAAAACCAGAGAAAGAATCTAGCCCAAAAGCTTACCCAGGAATTTCGCTACGGTAATTCCTACTAGGGGTGTGCATGGGTCAGTTTGGGTCGGTTTTGACCAAAAACCATAACCATAACCGTGATGTCGGTTATTGGATAACCATAACCATAACCGATCGGTTATGGTGGTTATGGTTATTCGATTTTGATGGTTATAGCGGGTCAGTTATGGGTGATTAACCATATATTTAGCTTAGCTAAAAAAAGCTTAATTTTTTTAACATGGAATAAATTGTTATTGCATATTTGTATATATTAGTATATTACATAATATTAAAAAAATATATATAATCTATAATATTAATACTAATTATTGTTATCGAATATTCAAATCAAGTGATATGATACATTCTATAAATTCAAATAAACATTCAGCCAAAACCATAAAATGATATAAAAAACCTACAAGTACTAAAAAATTTAAGTCAAAAACATCAAATATTAAAAATATGGTGAAAGTCCTAAATCCTTCAAAGATTTATTACATATCGGTCCGGTTCGGTTATGGTGGGTATGGGAAAAATGATAACCATAACCGACCCGCTACTTTCGGTTTTCAAAAAAAACCATTAACCGACCCACCGGTTTTTTAATTGGTTTGGTTTTATCGGTTATGGTTCGGTTAATTCGGTTTTTTGCACACCCCTAATTCCTACCGTGGGAAAGGTACATGTTCTACTTCTGCATCTTACTGTAAGTACTGCAAAAAGAAGCATTCAGGAAGATGTTCCATATATTGCAACTTCTGCAAAATGTCTGGACACAAGGAAGAAGACTGAAGAAAGAAACCCAGCAATAAGCTATGCTTCAACTGTGGAGAGACTGGGCATATCAAACCAAATTGTCCGAAACTAGCTCTAGCAACAAACAACAAAACTACCAACAATGCCAGAGCATTTGTTCTGACTGCTAAAGAAGCCAAGATGATTTCGGATGTGATTGCCAATACGTTTTTAGTTAATGATATTTTTGCTAAAGTATTATTTGACTATGGTGCAAACCAAAGTTTTATTAATACTCCGTTCTGCAAACTTTTCAATCAACCATTAACTAAACATCAACAAGAATGTCTAGTAGAAACAGCAAATGGAGAATCCGTTAAGATCACTGAAATCTTGCAGGGAGCAAGAATATAAATTTTAAACCATAATTTTATTTCTAACCTTTACCCAATGAATCTGGCTGGATTTGATATCGTATTAGGAATGGATTGGTTAGTAGCCAACCATGCCAGCATTCTATGTGATGAAAAGTCAATACAAGTAAGTTCACCAAAGGGTGAAAAGATCACATATAAAGGAGATAAGCCAACCAGGTTGACAAAATTCATCTCTGTGATGAAAATGGCCAGCTATGCAAGGAAATGATCACTAGTGTATATGATTTCTATAATCATTAACACTAAAAGAAGAGAATTAAAAGATATTCCCGTAGTATCTAAATTCTCAGATGTTTACCCATAAGAGTTACCCGGATTACCGCCAGATAGAGAGGTTGAATTCAGAATTCACCTAATACCAGGGACAGCACTGATTGCCAAGGCACCTTACCGGTTAGCCCCATCAGAGATGCAAGAACTGAAAAAACAATTAGACGAACTTCTGGAGAAAGGATTCATACAGCCTAGTTCATAACCATGGGGAGCACCAATCTTGTTTGTCAAGAAAAAGGACGGATCAATGCGTATGTATGTGCATTTATTACCGAGAATTGAACAAGGTTACGATTAAAAATCGGTACCCAGCACCGAGAATTGATGATCAGTTCGATCAACTTCAAGGAGCTCGATTCTTTTCTAAGATCGATTTACGCTCAGGATATCATCAATTGAAAGTACAGGAAGAGGACATTCCTAAAACTGCTTTCAGAACAAGGTATGGTCATTATGAATTTACAGTCATGCCATTTGGTTTAACCAATGCCCCAGCCGCATTTATGGACATGATGAACAGAATATGTAAACCATATCTGGATAAATTTATAATTGTCTTTATAGATGATATTCTTATTTACTCTAAGAGTAAAGAGGAACATGCAGCGCATCTGCATACACTTCTGAATTTGCTAAGAAAAGAAAAGCTTTACGCTAAATTTTCAAAATGCGAATTTTGGTTAAATGAAGTGCAATTCCTAGGACACCTAGTTAATTATGAAGGAATTCATGCGGATCCCACAAAATTGAGGCGATTACTAAGTGGAAAATCCCTGAATTACCACGGAGGTGAGAAGTTTTTTTGGACTAGTAGGTTATTATAGAAGTTTTATTCAAGATTTTTCTAGAATAGCCATTCCCTTAACAAAACTGGCCTGCAAATCAGTTAAGTTGGAATGGGGACCAAAACAGGAAGAAGCCTTTAAGATTCTAAAGCAAAAGTTAACCAACGCACCTATACTCGCGTTACCAGAAGGAACTGAAGACTTTAGGTTATGGATGTGTATTAATGCAATGTCAAAAGGTTATAGCCTATGCCTCTAGACAACTTAAGAATCATTAAGAGAACTATACAACCCATGATCTAGAGTTAGGAGCCATAATTTTTGCCCTTAAAATTTGGAGACACTACCTGTATGGTAGCAAGTTTACTAATTTCACCGACCATAAGCATCTAAGATATGTTTTTGGGAAAAAGGAGTTAAATATGAGATAGAGACGCTGGATGGAAATTCTCAGTGATTATGATTGTAGTATCTAGTATCACGCAGGAAAGGCTAATGTAGTAGCTGATGCTTTAAGTCGAAAGTATCATGAAAATACAAGACGAGTGCGTTCTCTCAAATTAAATCTGCAGATAGATTTAAATGAGCAAATTAGAAAAATTTAGGAAACAGTAATCAAGGACGATACTGAAAAATTAAAAGGAATGATTAAGGAGTTAGAACAAGAAACAGATGAAATTTGGAGATTCCATAAGTAAAGAATCTGGATACCCAAACAAGGAAACCTATGTCACCGAATTTTAGAAGAAACTCATAAGTGTAAGTATACGATACATCCTGGTAATGATAAAATGTATCAAGACTTAAGAAAGAATTTCTGGTGGATACGAATGAAAAAGAATATAGCAGTCTATGTTGCCAAGTGTCTAACCTGTTCACAGGTTAAAGCTGGACATCAGAAACCTTCAGGTTTGTTGCAGCAACTAGAAATGCCTATATGGAAATGAGAATTGATAACAATGGACTTTGTTACTGAATTACCCAAGACGCGAAAAGGTAATGATACAATCTGGGAGATTGTAGAAAGATTAACCAAACCTGCTCATTTCTTACCAATGAAAGAAACTTTCAGTATGGAACAATTAGCCAAGTTATATGTAAATGAAATAGTTTCATTACATGGAATTCCTTTATCTATTGTTTCTGATAGAGATAGCCGTTTTACTTCTCATTTTTGGACTAGTTTCCAAAAAGCAATGGGAACCAAGTTAAATCTAAGCACTGCTTATCATCCTCAAACGGACGGAAAAAGCGAACGGACAATTCAGATAATGGAGGATATGCTTAGACCTTGTATAATTGATTTCAGAGGAAATTGGGACGATCTTTACCATTAACAGAATTTTCCTACAATAACAGCTATCATACCAGTATTAATGTTGCACCATTTGAAGCACTCTATGGACGAAAGTGCCGAACTCTAGTCTGTTGGGCAGAAATTGGAGAAAAGCAACTGTCTGGACCAGAGATAGTACAAGAAACAATGGACAAGATTATTCAAGCCAAGGAAAGACTAAAAGTAGAACACAATCGTCAAAAGAGTTATGTTGATAACATAAGAAAACCATTGGAATTTTAAGTAGGAGATAAGATATCATTAAAAGTTTCTCCATGGAAAGGAGTTGTCAGATTCATAAAAAGGGGAAAGTTAAGCCCTAGGTGTGTTGGACCTTTTGAGAGTATTAGAAGAATAGGACCTGTAGCTTACCAGCTACAACTGCCAGAGGAAATGGCAGGAATACATGATGTATTTCATGTATGTAATCTCAAGAAATGCTTAGCAGATGAATCATTAATGGTACATCTTAGGACATAGAGGTAAATGAGAAACTTAAGTTTGTAGAAAAACTCCTACAGATTGAAGACAGGAAAATTAAGAATCTCAAACACAAGAGATTATTTCTGGTCAAAGTGAAATGAGATTCCAAAAGAGGACCAGAGTATACTTGGGAGCTCGAGTCGGAGTTGCAAAGGAAATATCCACACCTGTTCCAGTAGACCTCGAGGACGAGATCTAAAACAAGGTGGGGAGGATATAACAACTCTCCCGACACCCTTAACATACTCCTATACGTCCTAAAATACACCCTGTATACGGAAAATAACCCTAAAATACCTTTATATTAATAAAAATCAATTACAAACAAAAATATGGGTTCCTCGCGGGGCGTGACCCATATCTCTAGGTCTGTTGCGGGCCGCGACCCAGTGACACCATGTCGCACCAGTGCCGCCACGTGTCCAACATGTGTTGAAGCTAGTGGTCTGACTCGACTAAGCTAGGGCCTACCCTAGGCTTCTCGCGGGCAGCGAAACATAAGCAAAGGGGCGTCGTGGGGCGCGAGCCGCCCTTCGACCAGCCCTATAAAAAGGAGTCTCAGGCTCAGTTCATCGTCGTTCAAAATTTTCTTTCCCTCTCTACATAGTATAAGCTAAAACTCTCGGGAATTATACCCCTAAAAAGCGAAGTTCTGCCTCATTGTAAGTATTATAACCCCCAATTATGTATTAGTTACTCTGACCAATCGATCTAGAGCTCCGTAACGCATGTCAAGGCTCTGCCTGACTTAGTCGTTGAAGTTCTGTCTCAGGGGTATGGCTAATGTAAATTGGGTTATTTTACTAACACATGTGCATTGTTTAATTTTAATAGATTATAACCAGGAACTCACCAGAAAGCAGTAGTATTATCTAAAATAACAATGTGAGTCATTTCCCTTTTTGTAAATCTTTTTATACAAACCTCAATTGTTTTAAATTATATAACAGTGATTGAGTCTATGTATTCTACAATTACTGTTGGTATGTTGGGGTTTTGTATACATTACTTGTTACTACACTGTGAGTAGTAGCATGACCACAAGTCAGGATTGACAGTACCATGGGTGGTAATTGAGTAGATAAAAACATTGTAATCGCTCTCAATACTGTAAAGATATAAAACCTTGTTTCGATTAAAGTGGGATGCACTCGCCAGTATTTCTTGCTGATAAAACTTTTTAAAATGCATTTTAGGTAACAAAATGTGAAAGCCAAATAGAAGCCAGCTGGAGAGCACTGAAGGCTTGGAAAAGTGGCTATAAAAGTTACCTAAATAAGAAAGGAGTTTTATTTCAATAAATTAGGGTTTATCCCTATAAACATATTATAAATGGAAACTTGGGCTTTTCCCATGTATTTATTATTTATAAAAGTATGGTGTTTTACTCTGATAAACTATTTCCTAACTACGGTCCTGATGTTAAGTTCCGCTACCAAATTAATAAACACCGATATCACTAATCTGGATCTCGCGGCCGCCCGCTCCCGGGGTAGGGGTCAGGGCTGCGACAATACCTATGCAAATGGTTAGTTTCGACGCCATAGTAGGTATAGACTGGCTTAGGTGAGTTCGTTCTGAAGTTGTTTGTTCTGATAAGTTTATCCGTTTCCCCTTCCAAATGGTGATTCTCTACACGTATATGGCGAGAAACCTTCCAAGGGTCTCAAGCTTGTGTCGTGTATTCAAGCGAACAAGTGCTTACGTAAGGGTACCTTCGCCTTTCTCGCCAACATTGTGGAAAAGAAGGAAAAAGGCCCAAGCATAAGTGACGTTCCTGTTGTACGTGATTTTCCTGATGTATTTCCCGATGATCTTCCTGGTCCACCTCCTGCACATTTTGTTGATTTTCGAATCGATTTCGTGCCTGGCGCTACGCCTGTCGCTAAGTCTCCTTACCGTTTGGAACCCTTTGAGATGCAAGAGCTTTCGAGCCAACTTCAAGAGCTTCTTGATAAAGGCTTTATATGCCCTAGTACTTTTCCTAGGGGGGGCTCCTGTTCTGTTGGTGAAAAAGAAAGATGGATCGTTCCGAATGTGTATTGACTATGGTGAGCACAACAAGCTTACTGTCAAAAACCGATATCCTCTTCCTCGTATTGACGATCTCTTCGATCAACCACAAGAAGTGACTTTCTTTTCTAAAATTGATCTCCATTCTGGTTACCATCAACTTCGAGTTCTCGAAGAGGATATACCCAAAACCGCCTTTCGAACGCGTTATGGTCATTACGAGTTCGTGGTCATACCCTTTGGTTTGACCAACGCACCTGCGGTTTTCATGGACTTGATGAACCGTGTGTGCAAGGCTTACCTGGACAGTTTCTTGATCGTCTTCATCGATGATATCCTTATCTATTCCAAGACACAAGAAGAGCAGCTTGTGTCTTATCCTTCAGCTTCTACGCGCTAAGCGTCTTTACGCCAAATTCTCCAAATGTGAATTTTGGTTAAAAGAGGTTCAATTCCTTGGTCATACCGTCAACGAACGTGGTATTCACGTTGACCCTGCAAAAATCGAAGCTGTAAAGAACTGGATTGCACTAAAATCTTCGTCTGAAATTCGTTTGTTCCTTGGTCTAGCTGGTTATTATCGTCGCTTCATTTCCAACTTTTCAAAAATCATTGTTCCTCTTACCTCCTTGACTCAAAAAGATAAACCTTTTGTTTGCGATCCTGGACAAGAGGAGTCTTTCCAAATGCTCAAGGACATGCTTTGCAATGCTCCTATTCTCGCACTTCATGATGGTAATGTTGACTTCGTCGTGTATTGCGATGCCTCAAACCAAGGTCTTGGTTGTGTCCTTATGCAACGAGACAAGGTTATCGCTTACGCGTCGAGGCAACTCAAAGTACATGAGAAGAACTATACTACGCACGACCTTGAACTTGGTGCAGTTGTTTTTGCCTTGAAGATATGGTGACATTACCTTTATGGTACTAAGTGTGTGGTCTTCACCGACTATAAGAGCCTTCAGCATATCTTCAACCAAAAGGAACTGAACATGCGTTAACGTCGATGGGTAGAGTCATTAAACGACTATGACTGCAAAATTCGCTACCATCCAGGAAAAGCGAATGTAGTAGCTGACGCGCTTAGTCGTGAAACTCATGTCAAGAGTATTCGTGTGACAATTGTGAAAATTGGCATGTATCCGTACAATGATTAAACAGTGATTAGTGCCTTAATGACTGTGCTGATTTAAATTAATGACATGAATGCTTTCTGATTATTGTCATATACATACATGTGCATCACATTTTGCATAATGTCATACCATTATTGCATACAATACTCTACTAACTCAAATGATGCACGAAACAAAGATGGCACAGTGTTGATGCACAAGAATGTCTGTTGACTGCATCTTCATCAAGTCTTAAATCTAGAAAGTCAAGATTGGATCTTAAAAGTCAAATTAGGGTTTTTAGGGTTAATTTCACTTTAATGTACATGTTATTTAGGGTGATTTCGCTTCAATGGTCAGTAGGTGATTCCGCTTCAATGTACATAAGGTGATTTCGCTTCAGTGTCATTGACACATAAGCGAAATCAGCCTATCTATATATACCTCATGTGTGTGAACATAGGAGCGAGATCTGGTCATAAGCTTTGTAACCGAACTCTGTCAAAATTGATTCAGAAAGCTAATAAAGTGAAGAAATTGAATAGGAAAGTTGTTGTAACGTTGCGTATACTGATTCCGCCTTTATACGTGATGATGAACTTGCTCAACTGATCGTTTAGGGTCACGACACGGTCCAACAAGTGGTATCAGAGCTTCAGGACGAGGAAGTTCATACTACATCAGCTGATTCGACATTATTCTCATATTTCTACTCACTTTCTCTTTTAATTTTTCGGTTTAAACAAGTTCTACGGACATAATTGTTTGAAAATCAAATATATTGAGCGAAACTAGTTGTTAAACAATTCGTAACAATATCAGATCTTAAAACATACTAAAACTCAATCAATTTTATCAAAATCTCGATTTGTTTTTGAACCGAAACTTTATCTTCAGATCTGGAACGAATTAGCGGTCAAATTTGAACAATAATCTTGTGATCGGAATTAAGAGTAGTACAATCCTTGAAAGTTTCAGATTGAAATTCAGCGTAAAAATGAGTAAACTCGTGATTCCGCTTCTGTGTACATTCGAATTCAGCTGATTTCACTCATACGGTCTTAGCTAATTCCGCTTTTACGTTCATAAATAAACTGATTTCGCTTTAAAGGACTTAATCAATCTAATTTCACTCATCTGGACAACTGTTGATTTCGCTCAAAAGGACAAAGTTTAATTTCGCTTATGTGTCATAAGTGATTTCGCTCATAAGTCAAACTTCTGATTTCGCTTGAGTGAACAATTGTGATTTCGCTCGAGAGTACATCTTGTTTGATTTCACTCATTTGTCTTAAAGTTGTTATTTCGCTTATCAGTCATTGAGACTGATTTCGCTTCAGTGTCAGTATTTGACAAAATTTTGAAAAAAATTTACTAAGTGTTTGCTGATTTTTCAGGTACATTCATGATGGATGATATTTTCTTGAACCCATTTAGCGATATGTACGCATTTGCAGGAAACTCGGGAGATGATGTTTCTACAAACAACAACAATACGAATGAGAACGAGAATCCACCGAAGGAAAAGAAAAAAGGAAGCTTGGGAATCTGAAAGCGCATTCGGAACGTTCAATAAACCGCCAAAGCTTACGGCTATCGAGGAGTACAGTCGTTGGTCCAGAAAATTTGAAGACTGGTTGATGGCATTCGCATTTCCTAGCTGGAAGAGTTTGAAAAACGGTTATGCCAATGGAAACAAAAATGGTGAGACGTTAAGAACAGCTGAGGAGATTGATTCGTTTGCAGCTGAGCAAAAGTGTGTGGCGTTGTTATTCCAGTCCGTTCGGGAAGACATTATTGCTTTGATTGACTATTCAAATGCAAAAGATCTTTGGGCAAAGTTAGGAAAGAAATGTATAGACAGTCAAGAAATTAAGAAAAACAAAAAGAAACTTCTTAGAAAAGAGTTTGATTTGTTTGGATGTCTAAAAAACGAGTCAGTGTGTAAAATGATAGAAAGGTTTGGTCATCTGAAGCTGGAGTTAGTAAGACATGATATTGACATTCCTGAAGAAGATCTTATCGACAAATTGTTCGATTCGTTGCTTGACGAGATGGATTGGAGATATTATGCGTTGATGCTGAAGAATACCATCAAAGAACCAGAAAAGTTGACATTAGATTTGCTGATTGAGAAACTTGAAAGTCATGAGTTGGAGTTGAAGAAGACGTACAAAGTCAATCACTCATCTCATCAGCAGAATTTGGATTTGTATTATCCAAAGAGCATGATGCCAAAAGCAATCTCTCCAAAAACTGCGTTTTCTGCTGAAAATGTTTCGACAGCTGGCAAAGATAGTCAAAGTGGTCAAAGCAGTGGAAGTCATAGTGGTTATCACAGTGGATCTTCATCTTCTGGAGGTCATTCTGATGCAAAGAATCGTTTTCAATGCAACATTACGATAGATTTAAAGAATGTTCAAAACTTTGATGAAGAGTCGGCTAAGCAGCAGATGATCTTCCTAGCATCGATATTGGAATCGTATGAAGGGTTGGTAGCTGGGAAGATAGGCAATACAAATCTGACGAAAGAAGATTACGATCAGATTGATCCGGAGGAAATGGAACTGATTGATATCCGTTGGGCTATGGCAAGTGCTGTTCGTCGAGCACAACGTTTCATGGAAATTACCGGAAGGAAAACAATTGGAGGAGCATCTACCAAGCTGGGATTCGATAAATCGAAGGTGACTTGCTTCAAGTGTAAGCAGAAGGGTCATTTCAAGAGAGAATGCCGAAACGCTTATGCTGATGAATCAGAGAACCCTTTTAGAGATGATTACTACAAGAAGGCAATTTATCACCAGAATAAATACGAGCCGCCTAGATTGAAGCAAGTTGAAGACAACAAAGAGAAATCTAGAGCTCTTGCAGTGATTTACGATGATGAGGGTTATGCCTGGATTCAAGAGGTTCTACCGGAAGAAGATGCGGTTGGTTACGCATTCATGGCGAAAAATGACGATCCTATTCCGTGGAAAGACGATCGAATTGAAGAGCAAAAATATTAATACAGAAAAATGATTGCTGAAAACAAAATCATTAGAATATCTCGTATCTTTCTGGAAGCAAGAAGAGAAAATAGATGGGATCCAGACAGAGAGTGCTATCTTGATGATTATGGAAATATTGCAATTGATGATAGTACGCTTGATAACGAAGCCATAATTCAGCAATACAAAGAAGATGATGGGTACTGGCAACACAAATGGTGGGGAACTCCAACTTCGAAAATGATTGAAGAAGAGAAAGAGAGAAAGGAGAAAGAAGAGATCGAGAAAGCAAAAAAGATTGATACTGGAGTTATTGACACAACGCAGGAGTTGACTGCTGAAAACCTTGGAAGTATGGCTGACAAAGTGCTAGCTGCTAAGGCACTTGAGGTAGACTCTAACTCCGTGTCTGAGTCAAAAAGCCAGGTCAGTTCAGATGTGTCAACAGATGTGTCAGGTAAGAAAATCGATGGAAATGCTGATTGCAAAAATTGCAACAAAGAGTGCAAATTTTGTAGCACAGTCACGTATCTCAACGGAAAGAAAGTTGATGATCTAACAGCTAAGGTCAGAAACGTTGAGAATCAGATTCTTGATCGTGACAAAATGGTTAAAGCTTCAACTGAACGGATAAAAGAATTAACTAAACAATTGGAAAATGATAAAATTGATCATGACAAAGTTAAAAGTGAAAATGAAAAGTTGATTCTTGAAAACCGTCAGATTTCTGAAAAATTTGAAAAACTCAAAAGTACATTGAAAGATTGTGATGATCGAAATGGTAAAACTTTTAAAGAAAATGAACATCTAAGAGCAGTACTTAGAGTCAAAGAAGAATCAATCAATCAACAACTGGATGAAATCGCTAAATTGAAACTTAAAGTTCAAGAGGTTGTAATCGAAAATGAGCGAATCCAGTTGAAGCTTAACAGTTACAGCTCCGCAAGCTTTGTTTTGCAACATATCATTCCCAAACCCATTGGGAAAGACAAAGCGGGCGAAGATGTGTATTGTGATGGAACTGGGGTGGGGTTTCATCAAGTTCCACCACCTGTTCTTGATAATTACACTAAAAAGCATTCTGGGTTGGTTGAAATTGAGGATGAAAAAGAAGTTAAACTTCCGGAGAACATTGATGTCACTTTTACATCATCTGATGATAGTGTTCAGACAGAGATTGTAAAGAGCACAGCTGAAAGTGTTTTAATGTCTGATTCAACTGAAGATGATGGGTGTTTCTTGGACAAATACATTCAGAAATCAAAGTCCAAAAACAACTTAAGTGATGAACCGGGTCTTGTGATGTACAAGATGGCTGGATCTGATAAGTTGTATTCGGGTTCTGAGTTTCCCATTGAGAATGTTAATGTGAAAAAGTTGACAAATGTTTTCAAGTTAGTTGAAGTTGAGTTGTCGGAAGTGAACAGTTTGAAACAAACAAAAAGGCAAATGAATTTTGAGAAAGATAAAGCTTACTACAAAAAGCCTGTTGTTCCACCAAGGTTTTATAATAACAATCGAAACAACTGGTCGGGTGATTATCAGGGTGGTAAGAATTTTCAGCAAAGAAGATTTCAAAACAAAAGGTTTGCTGAAAAGAAGGTGTTTGTGAACAGTTCAAGTTCACTTTCTGATGAGGAAAATGAATTTTTTTCAAAATCAAATAAAGAGTTTTTTGAGAAAAGAGCTTCACATTATCAGTCTGAAGGCACAAGTCGAGTTGTTAATACTCGTACATGTTTTAGATGTAACAAAGTTGGTCACATTGCAAGAAATTGCACCAACTTCAAACCTAAGACTGAAACTGTGAAGATTCAACAAAAGAAAGTTGATGTGAAGGGTAAAGCACCAATTGTTGTTGAGAAAAGGAATGTGAAAAATGACAACATCAAAGTGAAAAATGAACCCGTAATGAAAGTGGTAACTAGAAATGACAAATTTTATAAGCGGGTTGCATTATCTCAACAAGTTTGGAAACCAAAAACTGAAATGAAAATTTCAACTTCTGAAGTGAAAAAGGCTGAAGAATCAATTTCGGTTGATTATGATGCAAATTTTCCACCTTTGAAGGCTGAAAATTTCAAAATTCAAATTGCGAGAGTCAAGGTTACACCTAAGGCTGATAAGGCCTGGGTGGACACCATGTTTGAATAATCAGTTTGAATTGTCGGAGCTTCCTGGATCGCGAAGCATGAATCGGCATCTTTATTGAAATGTTTTAAAATCAACCTGTGGTATGTGCAGGATCTTCCAAGAGCCATTTCAAGATGGATCATGGATAGTGGCGCATCTCGACATATGACAGGAAAAACTGCATTGTTGTATGATGTGAGGAACATTAATGGTGGTTATGTGGGATTTGCTGGTCATGAAGGAGGTAGAATTGTTGGTGAAGGAACGTTATCCAATGGGATTGTGACGTTTGAGAGAGTTAACTACATCACTGAGCTGGAGAACAATCTGCTTAGTATCTCGCAGATTTGTGACAATAAGTATACTACTCACTTCACTGATAAAGAATGTTTGATTTTGAAACCTGGTTTTGTTATTCCTGAAGATTGGATTATCATGAGGGCACCTAGAGTGAATGATTTATATGTGTTAGATATGTCTGTAGCAACTACAACTACTGGTCAAGCACATTGTTTTGTGTCTAGAGAAACTGAGAAAGAATCAAGATTGTGGCACCGAAAGATGGGGCATATACACCTAAGGAAGATGAATCACTTGGTGCAAAATGATTTGGTATTGGGAGTTAATATCAAAGGTTTTCATCTGGAAGGGGAGTGCATTAGCTGCATCAAAGGCAAGCAAAAGAAAAAGTCACACCCTACAAAGAAAGTCAATTCAGTTTCGAGACCGTTGGAAAGACTTCACATGGATTTGTTTGGTCCGGTGAATGTCAAAAGTATTACAGGAGATTACTATTGTTTGGTCGTTACTGATGATTATTCCAGATTTTCGTGGGTTTCTTTCTTGAAGACGAAAAATGAAACATTTGACAGTTTGATGGGGCTGTTCAGGAAGATTGAGAATTTGTACCAAAGGCGTATTAAGAGAATTCGAAGTGATAATGGTACTGAATTTAAGAACAGCAAGATGGAAGAATTTTGTGATGAAAGAGGTATTTTGCATGAGTTTAGTGCTCCGTACACTCCGCAGCAGAATGGAGTCGCAGAACGTAAAAACCGGACGCTAATCGAGACGGCTAGAACTATGCTCGCAGATTCAAGGTTACCGATTAATTTTTGGGCTGAAGCTGTTTCCGCCGCATGCTATACGCTCAACAGGGTTCTTACTGTCAAGAAGTTCAACAAAACGTGTTTTGAGCTAATCAATAACCGCAAACAGAATTTGAAGTATCTAAAACCGTTCGGGTCACCTTGTACGGTTATAGAGCCTTTTGGAAAGTTTGGTCCGAAGTGCATTGAGGGAATATTTGTTGGTTATGCAAATCCGTTGCGACGTGTCTTCGCTCCAAGTGAGAAGCGGATTATTGAAGCTGCAAATGTTGAATGTCAAGGTTATACTATGCCGCCTCAGAATCCTGGTGATTCATGGCGTTATCATTATGACAAACTTTGGGATTCGTTTGACATGAGAGAAGAATCACAGGATGAAGAAGATTTCTTTGATGAGTTGGATATTTTGCGTGAATATGAGTCACAGTTAAGGTTCCCAGCTGAGTATTCGAGGAGACCACGGGAAACTTCAAATGATGATGAAGCAGGTCCAAGTAATGCTGGTGAACATGATGATGTCCAACAGAATGAAGTTGCTCAAGATAATCAGTCGGCTCAAAATGATAATCTAGAAGCTGAAAACATGCCAGTATTTGATCACGGTGATTCAGATTCAAATTCTGAGGGGGAGCAAATTCAGATTTCAGGTCAAACAAACCAAGTTGGTGAACAAGATGCAGAGCAGAATGTTACTAATCTGGAGGGAAATGTAGAGGTTCCGAGTGAAGTGATGCCGCGAACTTTTTCATATCATCCAGAGGAGTTGATAATAGGAGAATTGCAAGCTGGTGTTCGCACTCGAAATCAGATTGATAAAGGGCTTACATCTTTTTATACAAAAGTTGCTCCTTTGCAAACTGAATTCTCATTAAGTTGTTTTATCTCGCAGATTGAACCAAGAACTTACAAAGAGGCGCTTACTGAAGACTCTTGGGTCAATGCAATGCAGGAGGAACTTAGTCAATTTGAGAAATTGGGAGTGTGGAAGTTAGTTGATTTGCCGGATGGTCAGAGGAAAATTAACACTAAGTGGGTGTTTAAATGTAAGAGGGACGATAGAGGAGTTGTTGTAAGGAACAAAGCTCGACTCGTTGTTCAGGGATTTAGTCAACAGGAGGGAATTGATTTTACCGAAGTCTATGCTCCTGTAGCACAACTAGAGGCAATCAGAATTTTCCTAGCATTTGCGTCTTGGAAGAACTTCAAAGTTTATCAGTTGGATGTTAAATCGGCGTTTCTTTACGGGAAGGTTAAAGAGGAGGTTTATGTCGGTCAGCCACCGGGCTTTACCGATCCAATCCACAAAAACAAGGTCTACTTATTGGACAAAGCGATGTATGGTTTACACCAGGCCCCGAGAGCTTGGTACGAGACTTTGTCTCAACACCTACTAGCCATACATCTGACGATAGTGTTCAGACAGAGATTGTAAAGAGCACAGCTGAAAGTGTTTTAATGTCTGATTCAACTGAAGATGATGGGTGTTTCTTGGACAAATACATTCAGAAATCAAAGTCCAAAAACAACTTAAGTGATGAACCGGGTCTTGTGATGTACAAGATGGCTGGATCTGATAAGTTGTATTCGGATTCTGAGTTTCCCATTGAGAATGTTAATGTGAAAAAGTTGACAAATGTTTTCAAGTTAGTTGAAGTTGAGTTGTCAGAAGTGAACAGTTTGAAACAAACAAAAAGGCAAATGAATTTTGAGAAAGATAAAGCTTACTACAAAAAGCCTGTTGTTCCACCAAGGTTTTATAATAACAATCGAAACAACTGGTCGGGTGATTATCAGGGTGGTAAGAATTTTCAGCAAAGAAGATTTCAAAACAAAAGGTTTGCTGAAAAGAAGGTGTTTGTGAACAGTTCAAGTTCACTTTCTGATGAGGAAAATGAAATTTTTTCAAAATCAAATAAAGAGTTTTTTGAGAAAAGAGCTTCACATTATCAGTCTGAAGGCACAAGTCGAGTTGTTAATACTCGTACATGTTTTAGATGTAACAAAGTTGGTCACATTGCAAGAAATTGCACCAACTTCAAACCTAAGACTGAAACTGTGAAGATTCAACAAAAGAAAGTTGATGTGAAGGGTAAAGCACCAATTGTTGTTGAGAAAAGGAATGTGAAAAATGACAACATCAAAGTGAAAAATGAACCCGTAATGAAAGTGGTAACTAGAAATGACAAATTTTATAAGCGGGTTGCATTATCTCAACAAGTTTGGAAACCAAAAACTGAAATGAAAATTTCAACTTCTGAAGTGAAAAAGGCTGAAGAATCAATTTCGGTTGATTATGATGCAAATTTTCCACCTTTGAAGGCTGGAAATTTCAAAATTCAAATTGCGAGAGTCAAGGTTACACCTAAGGCTGATGAGGCCTGGGTGGACACCATGTTTGAATAATCAGTTTGAATTGTCGGAGCTTCCTGGATCGCGAAGCATGAATCAGCATCTTTATTGAAATGTTTTAAAATCAACCTGTGGTATGTGCAGGATCTTCCAAGAGCCATTTCAAGATGGATCATGGATAGTGGCGCATCTCGACATATGACAGGAAAAACTGCATTGTTGTATGATGTGAGGAACATTAATGGTGGTTATGTGGGATTTGCTGGTCATGAGGGAGGTAGAATTGTTGGTGAAGGAACGTTATCCAATGGGATTGTGACGTTTGAGAGAGTTAACTACATCACTGAGCTGGAGAACAATCTGCTTAGTATCTCGCAGATTTGTGACAATAAGTATACTACTCACTTCACTGATAAAGAATGTTTGATTTTGAAACCTGGTTTTGTTATTCCTGATGATTGGATTATCATGAGGGCACCTAGAGTGAATGATTTATATGTGTTAGATATGTCTGTAGCAACTACAACTACTGGTCAAGCACATTGTTTTGTGTCTAGAGAAACTGAGAAAGAATCAAGATTGTGGCACCGAAAGATGGGGCATATACACCTAAGGAAGATGAATCACTTGGTGCACAATGATTTGGTATTGGGAGTTAATATCAAAGGTTTTCATCTGGAAGGGGAGTGCATTAGCTGCATCAAAGGCAAGCAAAAGAAAAAGTCACACCCTACAAAGAAAGTCAATTCAGTTTCGAGACCGTTGGAAAGACTTCACATGGATTTGTTTGGTCCGGTGAATGTCAAAAGTATTACAGGAGATTACTATTGTTTGGTCGTTACTGATGATTATTCCAGATTTTCGTGGGTTTCTTTCTTGAAGACGAAAAATGAAACATTTGACAGTTTGATGGGGCTGTTCAGGAAGATTGAGAATTTGTACCAAAGGCGTATTAAGAGAATTCGAAGTGATAATGGTACTGAATTTAAGAACAGCAAGATGGAAGAATTTTGTGATGAAAGAGGTATTTTGCATGAGTTTAGTGCTCCGTACACTCCGCAGCAGAATGGAGTCGCAGAACGTAAAAACCGGACGCTAATCGAGACGGCTAGAACTATGCTCGCAGATTCAAGGTTACCGATTAATTTTTGGGCTGAAGCTGTTTCCGCCGCATGCTATACGCTCAACAGGGTTCTTACTGTCAAGAAGTTCAACAAAACGTGTTTTGAGCTAATCAATAACCGCAAACCGAATTTGAAGTATCTAGAACCGTTCGGGTCACCTTGTACGGTTATAGAGCCTTTTGGAAAGTTTGGTCCGAAGTGCATTGAGGGAATATTTGTTGGTTATGCAAATCCGTTGCGACGTGTCTTCGCTCCAAGTGAGAAGCGGATTATTGAAGCTGCAAATGTTGAATGTCAAGGTTATACTATGCCGCCTCAGAATCCTGGTGATTCATGGCGTTATCATTATGACAAACTTTGGGATTCGTTTGACATGAGAGAAGAATCACAGGATGAAGAAGATTTCTTTGATGAGTTGGATATTTTGCGTGAATATGAGTCACAGTTAAGGTTCCCAGCTGAGTATTCGAGGAGACCACGGGAAACTTCAAATGATGATGAAGCAGGTCCAAGTAATGCTGGTGAACATGATGATGTCCAACAGAATGAAGTTGCTCAAGATAATCAGTCGGCTCAAAATGATAATCTAGAAGCTGAAAACATGCCAGTATTTGATCACGGTGATTCAGATTCAAATTCTGAGGGGGAGTAAATTCAGATTTCAGGTCAAACAAACCAAGTTGGTGAACAAGATGCAGAGCAGAATGTTACTAATCTGGAGGGAAATGTAGAGGTTCCGAGTGAAGTGATGCCGCGAACTTTTTCATATCATCCAGAGGAGTTGATAATAGGAGAATTGCAAGCTGGTGTTCGCACTCGAAATCAGATTGATAAAGGGCTTACATCTTTTTATACAAAAGTTGCTCCTTTGCAAACTGAATTCTCATTAAGTTGTTTTATCTCGCAGATTGAACCAAGAACTTACAAAGAGGCGCTTACTGAAGACTCTTGGGTCAATGCAATGCAGGAGGAACTTAGTCAATTTGAGAAATTGGGAGTGTGGAAGTTAGTTGATTTGCCGGATGGTCAGAGGAAAATTAACACTAAGTGGGTGTTTAAATGTAAGAGGGACGATAGAGGAGTTGTTGTAAGGAACAAAGCTCGACTCGTTGTTCAGGGATTTAGTCAACAGGAGGGAATTGATTTTACCGAAGTCTATGCTCCTGTAGCACAACTAGAGGCAATCAGAATTTTCCTAGCATTTGCGTCTTGGAAGAACTTCAAAGTTTATCAGTTGGATGTTAAATCGGCGTTTCTTTACGGGAAGGTTAAAGAGGAGGTTTATGTCGGTCAGCCACCGGGCTTTACCGATCCAATCCACAAAAACAAGGTCTACTTATTGGACAAAGCGATGTATGGTTTACACCAGGCCCCGAGAGCTTGGTACGAGACTTTGTCTCAACACCTACTAGCCAACAAGTTCATTCGTGGAAAAGTGGATGCCACTCTCTTCACTAAAGAAGTCGATGGTCATCTTCTGATAGTTCAGATTTATGTGGACGATATAATTTTTGGGTCAACAAATGAAAATCTATGCAAAGATTTTGAATCAGTGATGAAGCAGAAGTTTGAAATGTCATCAATGGGGGAGATGAAATTCTTTCTGGGATTACAAGTTGAACAACTTCCTAAGGGAATTTTCATTCATCAGTCAAAGTATGTTCATGATATTCTAGAGAAATTTGGGATGTTAAGTTCTACTCCAGCTGCTACCCCACTTGCAACAAATCATGGGATTCACCCAGATCTCACCGGAGACAGGGCTGATGAAACATTTTACCGTTCCATGATAGGTTCTTTAATGTACCTAACTGCTTCACGTCCTGATATCATGTACCCAACGTGCCTCGCAGCAAGATTTCAGTCTAACCCGAGAGCATCGCATATGATCATTGTGAAGAGGATATTGCGCTACCTGAAAAGAACTCCTTCATTGGGGTTGTGGTATCCTAGGAAAGGCGACTTTACGCTCGAAGGGTATTCCGATTCGGATTTTGGATGCTGCAAAGTCAATTCAAAATCAACAACTGCAGGATGCCAGTTCTTTGGTCCTAGATTGGTTACCTGGCAGTGTAAGAAACAAACGTCTGTGGCGTTATCTACTTGTGAAGCGGAGTATGTTTCTGCTAGCAGTTGCTGCTCTCAGATCTTGTGGATACAGCAACAGATGCGCGACTACGGTTTGCAGTTTCTTAACACACCTCTTTTTGTTGATAATGAGGCCGCAATAAATATAACTAAGAATCCAGTACATCACGCTAAAACTAAACACATAGAAATTCGTCATCACTTTATTCATGATTGCTTTGAGAAAAAGTTGATACGAATTGAGAAAATCCACACTGACGAACAGAAAGCTGATTTACATACCAAAGCTTTTGATAAAAATCGGTTTAAATATTTGTTAAAACTGAACGGTATGAAGCTTCTTTTGGTGTCGGATGGAATTGTGAGCGTTGATGAAAGTGATGTTGCGGATGAAGACGAGAAACAATCTGCAATGGTTTGTCGAATTTTTACTTGTTTTGGTATTTAGGGGGAGTAGATGTTTGTACATAGTTATGTTTTTAGAAAATACAAAAACAGTAAAAAATGCAAAAATACAAAAATATGATAAAATGAGAAAAAGAGCTTGTGTATAAAGGGAAAATGATAGTACATCAGCTAGACGATTACAGTATGCTAAAGATTTGAAAAGTATAAAAGAGTTAAACAATCTTACTGATGATGTGTCGATAGGTTTTCACACATTTAGTAGATTTATTCGGGATATAAACCTAAAATTCAAACTTGTGAATTCGTGGGGAACACTACTTGGATATATAGGTAACCCCTGAAATCTCGTTTGAAAGGTCTCTTAATCTGATATACTAGGTCTTTATACTCTATGATGTCTGGGGTATTATTCCGGGACTTCTGCTGAACGGTGGTTCTGACCTAGTCCTTGGCTAATACTTGTGGCAATGCTTGAAACACAGCATTAAACCCTCAGCATGCTGAAACAATAAAATTGATAAATGCTGTTGTTGTAAGCAAAAAGATCCTCTAAAGGGGACACACCGAAAATTCGAAGCTGATATCTCTCTGCGTATACGGAAGTATCGACCTGAGATCCCTCGGCCCTCGCATACCTAAATTATATACAGATATCATTGTAGTATTCTCACCTGTAAGACTGATTGTTGAGATTCTGGATACGGGAGTATATTCAAGAGGTGGGACACATGAATGATCTAAGTTCATAATTCATCTAATTCGTATCCTGAGTAAGTTAAAATTTGTGTGGGAATTTAAGATGGATCAGTATATCGACAATCGAGGTGAATTGTTTAAGTCTGAGTATGAAATGTAGCTTAACGGTACTTGTGATTTGTCTGAAAAGCTGATATGATTCCCTGACACGCTTACCAAAAATATGTTTGTAAATAGTTTACTTTGTTTACTTTCTGCAATTTTAAGTTTTTTGTATTTCATTTCTTAGTTTAGAACACTTTGATAAAATCCAAAAAGATTTTATTTCTGCTTTATTTTCCGACAAACTAAAGTGGAAAGTTGATTGTTGGATTCTCAAATGTTTGAAGCAGATGCAGGAGATTCTGGACTGAAGAATAAGGAGAGCTTATATTTGATGAAGTTTGAATTGTTTGAAAAGCCAAACACAAGTTCATTAATTTGATACTTGTTATTTTTCAGAATATGTTTGAAAATGTTTTCAAAATCAGTTTGAGTCGTCAAATGATCAACCAAGGTCATTAATTTGGACTTGGTAGATTAATCAAGTGATTAGGGTCATTAACTTGAACCTGAATACTTGAGTGGATTTCTAAAACTGATTAAGTTTATGAGTTATATGTGAAAAAGATAAGTTTGTAATGAATGATGTTTGAGTAACAGGTTTTGGACTTCATTATTCCCAATGGAAGCTAAATGTCAAAGATTGAACTAGATATCTCAGATTCTAGCATATCGAGAGGGGGAGTCTGTGAAAGGGGGAGTCTGGATCAACATTCAAAGGGAAGAAAGAAGTTAGAGCCAGGAGGACAAGATCCTGAAACCTGTGAAGATAGAGTGTTTATGATGAGATGACAGAGAGTTAAAGAAAAGACTAAGACTGAAGACTCAGGATCTGAAGACTACGTCAACATCCAAGGGGGAGTCTGTTGATGCACAAGAATGTCTGTTGACTGCATCTTCATCAAGTCATAAATCAAGAAAGTCAAGATTGGATCTTAAAAGTCAAATTAGGGTTTTTAGGGTTAATTTCGCTTTAATGTACATGTTATTTAGGGTGATTTCGCTTCAATGGTCAGCAGGTGATTCCGCTTCAATGTACATAAGGTGATTTCGCTTCAGTCTCATTGACACATAAGCGAAATCAGCCTATCTATATATACCTCATGTGTGTGAACATAGGAGCGAGATCTGGTCATAAGCTTTGTAACCGAACTCTGTCAAAATTGATTCAGAAAGCTAATAAAGTGAAGGAATTGAATAGGAAAGCTGTTGTAACGTTGCGTATACTGATTCCGCCTTTATACGTGATGATGAACTTGCTCAACTGATCGTTTAGGGTCACGACACGGTCCAACACACAGATATCAGACAAATCAGAAAATTACTGACGGAGTTCAGTACATAGACAGACATGGTATTGAGACATAGAATGAGCTAGAAACCAAGAGTTACACTAGTATAGTGTGTAGGAAAGTAAGGATCATAAAACTGCCTTCCTAGAGATAGTTTAAGTGCCGGAAAGTGCATAAACTCACATAAACTGCAGAATTCTGCAGAATTCAGCAAAAATCAGCATTTAAACAACTTAATATCATGCAGAAATATGGTTAAATGGTCCAGAATGCTTTCCTATGTATCGGGAATCAAAACTGTCACAAAAGGTAACATAAAGCACACTAAACTGCATAGTTTAGCACCTTAACGAACCGGTAACCAACCGAACAACCGGACACTACCCGAAACACCAAATTTTCCCTAGAAGCATTGTTTTACCATTTCCGAGCTAGTTATGGTCCCCGAACATCATAACACACTATATAACATCCTATTAACTAAACACCTAACTAAATCACTTGGATTTCAACTAAAAAACCAACTAATCTTTACAAGCTACTCTAGACCCCCCTCCTATTTATGATCACCAAGAGGTGGCCCACCATGGATTTTTCTTGAATTGTTAATTAGATCTTGTTTCACCTTTTGAAGCACAATATACTTTGGGTTAACACTTGTTGGAAGTCTCTAGTTATAAACCACAAGTAACTTATCATTATCACAAACCACATTACACCAACACACTTCACTCCTTTTCCTCCTCCCACTCTCGGCCGAAACCACACCAAGCACCACCACCATTTTCATTCAACTTTCATCCATTTCAAGTAATCACAAAGGTGTAAGAAGCTAGAATAAGAAGCTAGGAGCTCTTGGAAGTGGAAAGACCTCTATTAACCACCTCATTCATCATCATCTTCATCTTGTGTTCATCCCTAGCCTTGAGCTAGTCGTAAGATCATCTAAATCCCATTTTACATCTTGTTTAGTTGGTTAAAAGATGTTACAAGTAAATAATCATGAAGAACACTAATGATCAAGGACTTAAATCTTAAACATAAGACTAAAAATCATAAGAATACATGTTGTTTAATGTATGTGTGAGTATTGATGGATGATTACTTGTGTTTATGATGTTAAACATCATATGAACTTGCTAGATGGTGATTAAAGACATAATCTAGTAAGATGAGAGGATGATTATGTTAGAAATCAAAGTGATCATCCTTATGTAAAAGCATGAACTTGAAGTATAAGATGTTTTCTTGAAAAATGATGATCAAAGTGTGATGTAAATCATATAAATGGATGATTTCAAAAACTAATTTCTCACGAAACTAAGCTAAAATACAAGATTTACACAAACTTGGTTCTTAAAGAAACCAACCACATTTTTAGTGGTTAATCAAGTGTAGAAGCATGTATTTAACAAGAAAATTTCAAGAAGAAATATTTTTAGCAAAATATTTTACAAGTTGTAAACATCTAAATTCTTTAAGAATGATGTTGTTAAATAAACAAGCACACTTTAAAGAGTAACTAAGCCTACTAAACACACTACCAAGTTACTACGAATTTTTATAAACTTTCAAGTTCATGAAGTTGTGATTATGGCTTAATTATGGCACTTGGTAAGTATTATTTGATTTGTTGTTGATTGTGATGATTTATAAAAGAAAATGATATGCTTTGAAAGCATGGAAACCTCCATTTTAAGGGGAAACTATGACATTTTTTTTCTAGAAATTAAACACTTAGAAAAATATTTTTAAACAAATATTTACAAGTATATTCTTAACCATGATTTTTATATAAAGTTTGCCATAAATTTTGTTACAAAAATCACAAAATATTGGAGGTTGGTTTTTGATAATAAAAGTGACTAAATATGTATTTAGGAGAATATATATTTAGATGTCACCATGTGTGTGATTATTTGTATATTATGTGTATTAGTTATATTATTTTAGGACTTGAAATAATGTAACTCACCAAAATACCAAGAAATTTACAATACAAAATGTTACCAAAGTTCCATGAAATAAATATATAATTAATACCCAAAATATTGGAGAAACCGAACAAGGAATATAACTTACATAAATATTCCGGAATTAAATTCATAAGTATATTTTGGTAAACGGTATTTTGGACACTAAGAGAACAAAAATACGATTTTTTACAATTATTACAAAATATATCATATTTTGACAAGAAGAAAATATATTATTTTTTAGTAAAGAAAAATATATATGTTTTCTTGAAATTATTAGAAGATATATTATTTTTGGGAGAAAATATATATTTTCTTAAATAAACATAGAATACGTTGTTTTGGGTGAAAAATAGATTTATGTATATTTTCTAAGATAAACTTGAAAATATATTATTTTTAAGGTTTAAATGAAAATACAATTATTTTTGCCAAGGGAAAAATTATAAATAATTTTTCTATGTAAGTTTTCTTAAAATATATATTTTGAGAATATATATTGGTGAATTTTTATTAGAAGTATTATTCCGGAAAAATTTATACAAAAAATAAGTATATGAATACTTAATAAACACAATAAGAATACGTATTCTCGTACGTATAAATACACCGGAATACGCCACCGATACTTGGCAAAAATACACAAGGTTAAGGATACGGGTATGAATACACCCATCCTTGGGGATGTTATACATGTACAAATACATAAATGTGTCAAGTTAAAATATATTATTTTAACAAATATTCCGAAATTTAATAAACACAATTTAAGTTAAAATATTTATTATTTTAACAAATAATTATATAACTTGGAATAATATTGATGACACAAAGAAACGTAATTCAAAGACACTAATTAAGACTAAAGTCAAGGCACGACCCGTCTAATAGACCATAGCACATTTGTAGGTAGTTGTGCAATTGGGAAGAAGTTTTGAGTGATTTGATCGAAGAACGCAAGACTGTGAGTTCATGTCCCCCTTTTCTTTTAACTGTTTTCAGTTTTATAACTTCGGGGGTGAAATACATGTTACAAATGTTTCGATGATTACAAATGGTATGAACTGTTAGATCATGTGAATGGGTAGGCGAGTAACTAAAGACTATTAATCCTTGTTTAAGGACCGAGGGGCATGAGTGATAGATCTATTGGGTGTTGCGAGCCCCGCCCATGAGCCCGCGGATTGGACCATGTGGCGACTATGTCGTTCCCGTCGGATGGCCTGGTACGAAATACGCATAAAGGATTGAGCCATTCCTACACCATTACACACATATTAATGTATTAGCTACACATTAATTGATATGTTTCCTTGTTGCTTTCATACCGGTTTACAAGTACATACATACATACATACATACTTACAAATGTTTACAAGGATGTTCGTGCACACATACAAAACACATGAACTCGCTCAACTTTTGTTGATGTTTTCAAACTACATATATTTCAGGAAATTGATTATGGATCTGGCGGGCGTTCAAGATGTCAAGTTGTGTCTTCGAATAAAAGATGTCATCCAGTGTCGAAGGGTTTGGATTGTACATCTTATCTTGGATAAGATACATAGTTCAAAGCCTAGCTTTTAGTAGTGTCTTTTGATAAGTCCAGATTGGAACTTAAAAACTTGGGTTGTTATGTACTTGAATTTGAAGTCTTGGTTTGTGGTTAAACAATGACGATTGTAATGTTTTGAAACTTAATTTATGGATAAACATCATGGTTTTATCATATAGATGTTTGTTATGGTTGAATGCAATGATATTAGCAAGTCATACATAATCACGCTTCCGCAAAAGCCAGGGTGTGACAATTCGTTGCTTCCAACTTGTCAACGATCTTCAAAACCGCATTCGTGAAGTCCAATATGCAACGATTAACGAGGGAAACCTCTACAACGAGTTACGATGTGGTGTTGAAGAGAGTCTTGAGTCTAAATCCGATGGTATTCTATACTATCTCAATCGAGTCTGGATTCCTAATCGTAATAACCTTCGAGATTTTCTGATGAAAGAGGCACACAAATCAAAATATTCTATTCATCCCAGTGCTGATAAGATGTACCAAGACATGTGTACATCCTATTGGTGGCTTGGGATGAAGAAAGATATCTCCACTTTCATTTCAAAATGTCTCACTTATTCCAAGGTTAAAGCCGAACATCAACCTCCCTCTCGCTTGCTCGAACAACCAGAAATTCCTGTTTGGAAATGGGAGAGCATTGCGATGGACTTTATCATTAAACTTCCCCGTACGTCTTCTGGTCATGATAGTATATGGGTGATCGTTGATCGATTGACCAAATCCGCTCACTTCCTCCCCATTCATGAAGACTTCAAAGTCGAGAGATTTGCTCGTATCTACACGGATGAAATCATCTGTCGTCATGGTATCCCCATTGACATCATTTCCGATCGTGATGGTCGCTTTACGTCTCATCTTTGGAAAACTTTTCAATCTTCTATGGGTACTCTTCTTAACCTTAGCACCGCTTTCCATCCTCAGTCTAACGGTCAAACCGAGCGTATTATCCAAACTTTAGAGGATATGCTTTGTTCTTGCATAATCGATTTTGGTGGCAACTGGGATATGCACTTGCCTTTGATCGATTCTCGTACAAAAACAGTTATCACGCGAGTATTCAAATGGAACCATTCGAGGCATTGCATGGTCGTAAGTGTAGTTCGCCTATTTGTTGGCACGAGATCGGAGAAGCTCAAATCACCGGTCCCGAGCTTATACAAGAGACGACGGACAAGATTTTACAGGTTCGAGACAACTTGTTGAAAGCCTGAAGCCGACAAAAGAGTTACGCTTTCAAGCGTCGCAAGCCCTTGGAATTTGAGATAGGTGATTTTTTACTTCTTAATGTATCCACTTGGAAGGGCGTAGTTCGTTTTGGTAAGAAAGGGAAACTCGCACCTCGCTACGTAGGTCCTTTCAAAATTCTCGAAAGGATTGGCAAAGTTGCGTATAAACTGGACATACCTGAAGAACTCAACAACGTTCATCCTGTCTTCCACGTCTCAAACTTAAAGAAGTGTCTAGCTGAAGAAGGACTTCAAGTTCCTCTCGAAGATCTTCAAATCAACGAAACTTTACACTTCGTGGAGAAACAAGTCGAGATCATGGATCGAAAAGTCAAGCAATTGAAGCGCAGTCGAATTCCTATCGTCAACGTTCGATGGGAAGGAAAACGTGGCGCTGAGTTTACTTGGGAACTCGAGAGTGATATGAAGACCAAGTATCCACGTCTATTCGTTGCATCTTCCTAAATTTACGGAAGAAATTTTCTAAAGGAAGGGAGACTGTAACGCCCTGCTTTTTGTGACTTTCCTTAATTAGAAAGCTTGTCTTATATTTATATTTTTGGAATCTTGTATTCTTGTATTTCGTCTTTTTGACGTATCATTGTAAAATCCGAGAGTTGGATCATAATAAAATTCACTATTTCTTACAAATATACTTTACATATTCGTGCATGCTTGAACGTCTTAATTCTTACTACATTGATACATTATTCGTAATTCTTGTAAATATGTGTTAAACTTACAATTATGTCTCATACATTCACGATTTATACACTTATCACCCACGATTATTCATCATTTGAACATTTTGATACTTATACGTAACATACACACTTGGTTATACTTTTAGAATACATAAAAAACACCTTATATTACACTTTCACATTAAAACACAATATACTTTGAATATATGTTAATACCCTTTTAGACCTTAATATCATTTTAAATGCACTCTACACTTTATGTAACATGTTAATCATATAAAATACTCAACAAATAACCAATTTATATCATTTAAACAAAAAATAAAATAAAAAATAAAAAAGAAAAGACAACAGCATGCGAGCGGACCAAGAGGGAACAACATTTAACTCTTTTTGTTTGTTCAATTAATCCCACTTACTACAATTCTTGACCTTGATGCATGTGCAATACTCAATCCATTTAATAAATACATAATGTGTGCTAACATATATTTAATATATGTCACCACAACAAAAAAAAGAAACTTTTAAGGCTGAATACAGCCTCTCGGCCGCAAGTTGTGAGACAGCAACATTATTCTTTTTTTATTAGTTTAATCCCCTAACAACTCTAATTAATACTCAACCACTTAACCCTAATTCTTCCCTATAAATACCACCCCATATCCAACCATTTGCAAACTTTTACATCCCTTAAACACTCTCAAAACTCTCATAAACTCAACTCTATTCCAGCAGAAACAAGTAGAAACTTTCAACCATTAAAAGTGAGTTTAAACTCACTTCTTCTTCTACTTCTTGTTTCTTTTTCTAAAACACTTAGAACACCTCTAGGATTATTTTTACAAGGTTTTCCATTGAAAACGAAGTTGAAACATCCCATTTTTGAGGCCCAACTTTTGGTTTTGAAAGAAAACTTAGTTAAACATTCTTTAATCTTGTGTTTTTCTTCAACAAACCTATGTCCTTATGCCACTAATCAAGTCTATGATTAGTGTGCTTTAAAACAAGGTTGTTACATAAAAATCAGAGGTGTTTAATCCCTTCAAACCTTCTGTTGTTAAAAGGGTTTTAACCCACAAGTGTTGAACAAGACTTAAGCTTGTATAGTGTAATTACTTGGAATGCTTTGTCTACCCTACTTCTAATTCACACCTCACTTGATGATTTCCCTTAGTATAGTGTGTATATTTCATTCCTTGTTGTATTCATGACCATCCTTGTTGTTCTTGTAACAACTTGTGTATTGGTGAAATCTACGAAAGAGGTCTCAAAACGGAAGGTTATCATCCTACCTCCTTGCATGAGATTCTTGTAATTATTGTTGGACTAAACTTATACTAAATACTATATAGAGCATATGTAAAATATAATAACCGAACCCTTGATGGTAATCAAGTGATTATTCGTCATGGTACTAGGTTACATCATCTAAAAGTATTTAACTTCTCATTATGATTCTAGTGGGTATTTTAACCCATGAAATCATTCTTACCCCTATGGGTTCTATAGTGTCAAAAACGAGTATTAAGTATAGATGATTATTTTCCTTGTGTTATAATTAAATTTCTAATCCTCTGTCATCATCCGAATTACTCACACACCTATGTTTCCTCGCGTAGAAGGACTCGGTGTTCTACCTCCAAACTAACAACAATTCACGGATTAACAAGTGGAAGCTTGCAAAAACCGTGAGTACACTTGACCCATTTTCATTTTTACACTTTTTAGGTGCAATATGTTAACCTTATCAAAATCACAATACTTTATTTTTTTTAAGAAAATGCAACATGTTAATCTTAAATAACTTAGGTTGCCATGTGGATTCATTTTAAACTTTTTATACTTATACTTATATATTTAAACTTGTGCACTCGCCAATGCATTTTTGTTGAACTATACTTTGTTAACATGTTGCAGGTTGATGAGGTTGATTATGACGAAATCTAGTAGGGACGACACTAGAAACGCACTAGAATTTACTAGATTTGTTACTTTATTTTGAACTTGTTGTATTGTCCTTATTGTTGTACTTTGAATTTCTTGATGTAATTGACAATATTGTTATGTTATGAATTCGGTCTTGAATTAATTATTGTCGCAAATAGTGTTATGTGTGATGAACAATCTTTTTCATCTCACTCCGATGATTCTGCCATCGGTTGGGGTGTGGCACCAAGCCCTCTTGAAACCACTCGTATTTTGCTTCTATGTCGGCTACATTTTTTTTTAAATAGACAGTTCGACATACAAATCATTTCTCTGAATATACCTTCATGGTATTTGGGCTCGTTGGAAAAATAATCTTCAAACAAAATGTTGTATCCTATTTGGGCACCATTCTTTTTTTACATGTTACCGTGTCTTCTACTTCGGCTCGCTTGGCGATATCCAGAAAATATTATAGGCTTATATAATACATCAAGGATATTGAACGGTGGAATGAAAATCTCGTCAGACATTGTGTAAAAATTTGGGATAAAATGAGTGTATAGAGATAAGAGTATGAGAGTTTGTGTTT
The DNA here is from genome assembly GCA_030545235.1 of Helianthus tuberosus. Classification (NCBI taxonomy): domain Eukaryota; kingdom Viridiplantae; phylum Streptophyta; class Magnoliopsida; order Asterales; family Asteraceae; genus Helianthus; species Helianthus tuberosus. The sequence goes on from CM060390.1 coordinate 4,758,946, forward strand.
GAATTTTTATAAACTTGGTGTGATTTATGTATGTATTTATAGGTATTATACTATTATATAAGTATCAAATAATAATAATAATAATAATTTCATATAAAAAAGACAGCTGAACAGTCAAAACCTTTTGAAAATCATCAAACTCCATTGACTTCTACAAAACCCCTCCCTTTACGCGCTGGACCGGCGACGATGTAGCCGAACGGGTAATGGCTACCTATTGTGAAATTGGTTTGTGGCTCTAAATGGTGTTGCTCTCCATCCTCCACGTTATAAAGTTCTTAGCTTTTGTTTGAGAGTTAGAGCACCCTTAATACAGGCGTTTTTTTTTTGGGGGGGGGGGGGGGATACCATGCCACATGGCACTTGGCCCACACAACACAAAAACATCAATTCTCTCCCCTCTCTCCTATCTCCTAGTCTCTCTCCCTCACAAATGTGTTTTTAGATGTTTTTTGCAAGAACAAAACCATCATCTCTCACCTCCACGTCATCTTCTCTTTCCTCAATCTCACCCTATCTCTCCTCGAACAACAGTACAACACCAACAAATGTCTTATTGTGAATGCTCTAATAAGACTATATCCAATGGACCCTTTGAGATCAAGCCCTTAGAGGGATTTTGATGCCCTTACCATTGGAGGTCATCCATCCTAAGAAGCCCTTATAAGATACCTTTGCAAAACGGCATGAGTTCGTCTGAGTTCATGCAATGAGGTGGGCTCAAAGTAAAAAAAAAAGTTTTGTTTAAATATTGTGTGTACGTGTAGATGATGAGGTGGAAATTAAGAAAAGTAAGGATATATGTAGGGTTGGAGATGGATTTAGGGTTTTAAGAATTTGTAAGAATATTATGTGGTAGATTACGTGCCACCTAATGGCACACGTAACATTGGAGATACTCTAAATTTTGTTGGTTTGTCGGTGTTATATTGTTTTGTCGTACTATATCCTCCACCATCTACTTTGTCTAGCTTTCTATTGGCATTCTTTCAATACTAGAAAATTTCCTCGCAAAAAGTATTGGAAATATGTCGGAGTCAAAAAGTGATAGTGCATGTATTGTTGAAGATTTACGATATATTTTTAGTCCCATTCAGAAGCACGACAATGTCATTATATGTGAGGCTAGGGAGTGTAATCGTGGGATTCGTAAGCATAACACTCAAGATGTTAGAATGGCTCTCTAGATCATTTACAATGAAAGCTAGAACTTCTTTCTGGGTTAATATGCGCATAATTAGTTGCCACTCAACTTGTTATGGAACATTCGAAAGAAAATTAATTTTATAAACTATTTTTTATCGGGGTAAAATAAAAAGCCAGATAAAAATGGGTCCAATCAAAATAAGATAGTCACAATATGTAATCCTATCTTTTCCAGGTACAAAACCTGGAATTCGTTTGTCAGATGAACTGAGAATACAAGTTATATGTAATTTTTATAAGAATAATTTCATCGGTTAAAAATAAAACTTTTATAAGTAATTTATTCTTTTAAATTTTTTTAAACGAAAAACTTAAAAGGTACATGAGTTTGAGGAAATGTAAGACATTCCACTGAAAAGTGTTATCAAAATCTCCTTAAAACACACAACATATCAGGGTTTACAACAAAAGTTTAAGAACTTAAAAGTTTTATGGTTATGTAATTTTATTAAAACTTTTGAAGACAAAAAATATGCATATTTAAAAGGTTTTAAGAGAAATTCAAATTAAAAAGAAAACAACATAAAGATTGAAATTAGATTGATATTTTGTTTTTGTCAAAGATGATATGTTTATAAAATTGAAAATATTTTAAAAAAGTTTATAAAAGGTTAAATAGTTAAATGTCATTTATCATTCTTTGCAAATTAAACTATTATTAGACCATGCATGGTTATGCTGAAATGTGAACACGGGAGGTGCCAGGTCACCCAATTGGGCGTTGCACACTCCCCTCCAAGGGTGCAAATGTTGCCACAAAGAAGCTTGGTCAAAAGGTGTGGGTGCAGGGAAACATGGTACGCATTATTTATCTGTCCAACGAACCTAAAAACTATAACCACACTATTATTAGACAATAATAAACATTCAAATACAAAATAAAATACCTGTTCTTTCAACGATAAAATTAATATGTTAACGAATGCCAAAACATGAAATGCTTATTGATTGAAATCGCTCATTACATTATTTTAATTAATTAACACCCTTAAAAGGACAAAACATATGATATGAATCTAAATATATAATCTACATCAAGCCTTTGTAAGTTGTACTCTCAATTTTTTTGTCACGTCATTCTTTAAACATAAACAAAAGTGATCATTGCATTCATGCGTGCAATTCCTCTTGTTTCAAAATCTCACCAATCCAAAAAAATAAAATAAGAAAGAATGAAGAAATAGTCAAACCCTTTTCATGGAAAACTCTATAATCTATAATGTTGTAGGGTAAGATGATAAGATAAGTCCCATATTTGATGAAGAAGGTGCAACCATTTCTTCACCAACAAGCTGTACTTCTTGTTGTTCATCATCCCAAAATAAATAATTTGGACATTGTTGGCTTGTTTGATTTACAGTCCACTCATTAAACACAGGTTGCTTTTGATCTAGGCACTCCCTTCCTTCCCCATTGTTCAAATGACAGTTTTGCCCCTCTACCATGCTCTCCAAGTTCTCAATCAAAGGTGGTAAATAACTGGAATACATGACATTATTTGTGGTGAAGTTCAACAATGATGAGGGTAATTCGGAGATTTGATTTTTGTTCATTTGCCACATGGAGTCATTGAAATATTCGGTTTGTGCAATGCTATCCCCATTTTGCCCTTCAAGTACTGAACCACTAGTGTCTAGCATGAATAATGTGCTCGACGAAGGGAATATGGGGTCATGAATCGGTTGCTTGATGTTGTTTGTGTCCATATCTTGAGTCAGGAAACTCAAATGGGTCGGGTTGTATCCACAATCCTGATGTTGATCTATGCATGTAGAAGTAGTTGTACTTAGGCGTGTTGTCATGCTTGTTGAAGAATGCTTCCGATTGATCTTCTTCTTTATCCATGAGTTCCAATAGTTTTTGATTTCGTTATCTGTCCTTCCGGGCAAATGACTTGCTATATGCGCCCATCTGTGTACAAGTTAGTCATAATGTGTTGCGAACTTTTTTGTAGGTATAATAAAATAAAACTTTTGGAATTTTTACATATTTCCCCCACCTAAGCTGGCATGTTACGTATTTCCCGAGTAAAATAAAACAATTACATATTTCCCCTTCCTAACCCATATATATTACATATTTCTCATTTTCATTAAAAAATCTTATTAAATGACTATTTTATCCTTAATAAACTATTAAATGAATATTTACATATTTCTCATTTTAATATCATCAATCAATTACATATATCCCTAATTCATGTAGTATTTTACCAATTCTTCTACTTGCTACTATTCTCAAACAATACCATAATAATCATAATAAGAAACACAATCTTTCAAAATTGCAATCATTACTTCTTCATAATCAAATTATCACGGAATACAATTAGCAATAAGGTAAAAATGTATTTCGTGATAATTTTAATTATGAAAAAGTAAGGATTGCAATTTTGAAAGATTCTATTTATTATTATTATTATTATTATTATTATTATTATTATTATTATTATTATGGTATTGTTTGAGAATAGTAGCAAGTAGAAGAATTGGTAAAATATTACATGAATTGAGAAGACATTTAATTGATTGATGATATTATAAATGAGAAATATATGTAAAATATTACATGAATTGAGAAGACATTTAATTGATTGATGATATTAAAAATGAGAAATATATAAATATTCATTTACTTCTTCATTAAGGGTAAAATAATCTTTTCATTAGAGTTTTTAATGAAAAAGGAAAATATGTAATATATATGGGTTAGGGAGGGTAAAATATGTAATTGTTTTTTTATTTGGAAAAATACATAATAAGCTAGCTTAGAAGAATAAAATGTGTAAAAATCCCTAAACTTTTTTGTTAGTCATAATATGTTGTCAACTTGCTTAGCATGTCAAACATACTAACAGTTTATAAGATCGTAAAAATGCGTGGAGAAATATGTCAAGTAAATTTAAACTTAATAATTCACACTAACTAATAAATATTGAAGAACATTGTTAACTTCCACATTATAAGGATGGAAGAATTATCTGAATATCCACACAAAGTATGAAACTTTTTTTTGGTCTTTACATGTTTAAGTATGGACTTTTGTAATCTACATTATTATTATTATTATTATTATTATTATTATTATTATTATTATTATTATTATTATTATTATTATTATATATAATGTGTATATATACTAATATACATGTATGTGTGTTACAAATGTGATATTTTTATCATACATACATTAGTAGTCTGAAGTTTTTTTTCATTGTCTAACAGGTACAGTTCTGGCATATTTTAAGTCGATCACTTAATTATATAATAAAACTTTCATTTTTTTTTATATATTTGCACAATGAAATGTAGTAATGATGTATTAATAATTGATACATACAATTAATTAGGAATTATGACGAGGGCATATGATCATGGAAAATACAAATAATATGAAGCTTAGGGTGTGACATTGTTTTCAACATCTAACTGCAGTGTAAACAACTTTGAAAGCGATTAACTGCTATCTTGCAACCATATTGTAGTTTTAAGTCGTATATACATGATTTAAAGGAAATAATATATATCTAGCTTAATAGTGTTTTCATATATTATTCACTTTAAATAAGTAAAATTGAATAATTCTTATTGGTTGAAACTTTTTTTTTTTCTTAAAAAAAACTTCTTTTCAATTGAACCATCCACTATACATATATATAGGGAGGGGCTCATGCGAGAACTCCATTTATTGCAAGAACCGCGAGAACCAATATAAAAACAACCTAAAATAGCTAAAAAAAACCTAAAAAAACCTAACCCCCACAACCCCCCCCCCCCCCCCCCAAAAAAAAAAAAAAAAAAAAAAACTTAAACCCCCCTCCCCAAGCTAAAATGCTAAAAACTAAACTCTCAACAAACCTAAAAAAATAAAAAAAAAAAATCTAAATTTTTTTTTAATATTTTTTATGCTCAAATCGCTACTTTTAGTGGCAAAAATTTTTTTTTTAATTTTTTTTGCTTCGAAAAGTAGCGATTTTTATATAAAAAATATTAAAAAAAATTGTGTGATTTTTAGCTATTTTTAGGCATTTTTGGTTGTGTTCACATTGGTTCTCTTGGTTCTCGCAATAAGAGGTGGTTCTCGCATGATCTTCTCCCTATATATATGTGTGTGTGTGAGTGATACTAGATTTTATAAAAACTAAAAATACTTATAGTGCGTTTACTTTAAAGAAAATATAATTAATCTAATTACCATGCATGAAGTTAAAATATCATTATTTATGAGTTTTAGTTGTAATAAATAAATAAGTAAGTCTTTTTTTATTGATAACTTAGACCATATGTAATGGGGCTTTATAAGGGCATGAAAGATTTTCATAATGCCCTTACACCATTCCTTATGGGCATTATAGGGGCATGAAGAGTGAGGGGCATTTCTAGAATAATGCCCAATAAGGAGGAAAAACAAGGAAAGTAATAAATGAAATGGGCATTATGAAGTTTTAACCATTACATGAAGAATTAGGATTGTGATGTGGCAAAAAATGTCACTTAAGGGGCATTAACCATTACCCAAGGTCTTATAAAGGTATAAATTTTGGGTTTTATTAACAGCTTCTAAGAATTGTTATAAAAAATAGTCAATTAATTCTCAAAGCTCATTTATAACAATAGGTTTTTAGTGGAGTCATATTTAACAACACTTTTCTACGTGGGATTTTTGGTGTGTCACTTAAACCATAATACTACTTTTTATATCAAAAATCAAATTGGTGAATCACGAGAAATTCATAATTAAATATAAATTATTTTGTAGTTACTATTTCCAAAATTGTGGAAGTTGGTTCTTGTTGTCTTTTTTTTTCTTCTAATAATTATAACGAAGAACAAGCATAACAAATGGGTTGTAAAACAAGTCATTAGTTGCATTATGGAAGAATTACGCTATTTTTCTTCATGTTTAATAGGCCCCAAACTGCATCATTCCTTGAATATTCACATTTTATGTGAATTTACCACTAATGAATAGCAACAATTTTATCTGAATTTACCGACAACAATATTTTTATTTATTATAAATTAGATTAGATATGAGATTATGGATGTATATGTTATTTGGAGAAAATTGTCAATCTCATACAAAATTATTATACATACTTAGGGCTGTTTGTTTATCTCTTAATGAGCCTCTTAATGGTTCAGACCTCTTACTGGTTTAACACTTAATGGTTCAGACTGTTTGTTTCACGAGCAGATATCTGAATGGTTCAGGCATTTCCCTCTGAATGGTTAAGATTTATACATAGTCTGAATGGTTAAGACCTCTAATCTGAATTGGTCAGACATTTGTCTCTGAACGGTTAAGCAATATTATACAGGCTCTTAATGGTTCAGACATCTTACTGGTTCAACACTTAATGTTTCAGACCTCTTACTGGTTCAACACTTCACCATTCAGATGTTGCCAAACAACCCCTTAGTTTTTACATAAAAACAATTTAGTTTTGGTGGCAAAAACTTTCTGTATATACTATAATGAAACTTTTCTTAAAATTTTCAGTTGACAATAATATTTATAATTTTAGTAATTTAATTTAAAAAATATGCTATCTGTATGAAGGTTGATAAGGAGAAAACTAACTTGTTTCCTACAACGTTGTGAAGATTGATTATCAATTTTTCTTCTTCTGGTGTAAACTTTCCTCGTCTGATATCAGGTCGCAAATAGTTTATCCATCTCAATCGACAACTCTTTCCGCACCTTTGAAGCCCTGAAACTACAACAACATTCCTGAGACATGCACTAGCACAAAAATATTTCAAATGTGATTCTTAGAGCATTGCCAGGTTGTACCTCAAAATATTGATAATGTTGATATGTACAAATTAGCCAATGCAATCCAACTAATTACAAGTTAGCGTATACATTCTCCAACTCATTTAAAGGTGTTTTGAACTATGTTTTCTTATGTTGTATTCTGCATTGCCATAGATATAATAATGTATATCTTAATTGGCATTGTTAATCAAGTAATCAAGGTGACATAGTAGACACTATCAAACCCTTAAGGTATCAAGCATGTTCAATTTAGCTATACTATATAACTTATATATGGATGTTCACAAATTTGGTCACCATCTCTTCACAACTATCATATCATGTTATAATGAGATGTGAACCAAGATAGAAACCACTTGAACTTCTCAGAACTTAATTCTAATGGCTAACTCAAACATGGGTACTTTTGTCAATGCCCATTCTATGTGTGTGCGTGTGTTTTAGAGAGAGAGAGAGAGAGAGAGAGAGAGAGACCAGCTTTCTCAGGGACTTCACTCCAGCAGCCATAGCCATGCGTTGTGATAAACCTAATGAGCTTTTCATCTTCCTCAGGTGACCAAAGTCCTCTTTTAACCTTCTGCTGATTACAACATGAATGCTGCCCCATCCCAAAACACACACACACACACACTCTCTCTCTATAAATATGTGTGTGTACTATATATATCTTTAACTGCGAGTGTTTTGCTCAACAAAAACAAGAACCACAAACATGGCGACCATATATAAAGATTGAAGCAAAAGGGTGTCGAGATATATGTGATTGTTAGTGATGGAAATACAAAAGTGATTTGGAACTGGGACCCACTGGTTTTTGTGGGGTCATGTTTTCATCTAACCCTAAAAGGACATTTGATCAAATTTATGTTAAAAGTCTACATTTTCTACGTAGATTTGTAGTATTACGTAACCAACGTCACGTACATGTCTCTCCATCTCAAGCACACACTAAAACCACGCACATCTACACAAACTCTTTACGCAATTTGGTTTTATTCTCAAGTCCTGGTTGAATATTTATTTAAGTCATAATTACAATCATTTCTATTTATTACTTGAATTGCTAATTCTTTTTATGGGTAACTTCCTATTATTTCTTTAATTTTTGTTCCATGTGTTGGTTCGTTGTTTGTTTTAGAGCAGAATTTCTCTCTATATCTAGGGATAGATAGAGGTACCTTTGCCTACATCACATCCTCTACAGACTATACATATAGCTTTATAATTATTTATAGGATTTACTGGTTATGGTTATTGTTGTAAAAATAAAAGATAAAAATGTCACCGATTCTAAGAGAATCAAAGAAGATGATATAAAATACGTTAGATTGAAAGATGGTTTAGTGTAATTTTACGAGAAAAATAAGTTAGCCTTCCTTAATATAATTTGCACATGGTTCGAGGAACACGGTCTCGTGTCTTAGGGTTTTTATGAAGTTACGTCTGAGGTTTTTAAGGAAGCGTTTTTTATCGGTGGTTCCTTACTGGTCGGAACAACACCGTATTGCCGGATATACCTTAGGCTCCGACGAGAAGTATGAAAAAGCAAGAGGTTGTCGGAAAGATAGAATCCTAATTTAAAAGTGCGAGGGCGAAAGAAGGTGTGAGTCGACTCGCTCCCGTCCAAACTGTCGGTGTGAGATTCACATACTGTAAAGGAGACTGTCATTGCGAGGTCGATACAGGGATGACTATCGCCTTCGTTTTCGCAAGTATCTAGGGTAGTGTCACACCCCCAAAATACCACATGCGGAATCCCCCGTGAGGCGTGTGACGTACTATGATCTAGCCACTAATCACATTGAACTCATAACAAGATTTCAAATAAAAGCTTTCACTCATTAAGATAAAGTGTTACAAAACATTATTTATAATTCGTTGTATTCAGCGGAAGCATATACAAAGTTTAATCAAAACCCATGTGTATATATCCAACTAGTCGTGTTTCAAGTCTCCATGTATCTCGACCCATGACCACTCCAGCAATCCCAGACTGCAAGTTCCACAACCACACATACCTATATCCTGCAAGCATGCAACAAGTGTATCAGACAACACTGGTGAGTTCATAGTTTTACGAAAACGTTGGTTACCAAGTGTTTAGTTCAGTTCATTGATTATAATGTTGATAATAACTCGAATACAAGACGGCTCCAGATTTATTTTGCTCTTTCCCCAATGTTCCTATCAAAGCATTGGGCATGACTGGGTCATTAGTTCACACTCGTCCTCTCAGGTACGGGGCGAGGGTACCAAACCTAGATAGCGCTACCAACTAATACCCCGTTACCTCTCAGGTAACAAACAAGATGGGACTTAATGGTGATAGGATGAGTGTATTATCCAATATTCCAGATTTTACCCACAAGACGTATTCCTCTCAGGAATACCCATTCGATTTACCCAAAAACCTATCCCTCTCGGGGATACCCAATGACTGTCCCACCCACCGGGACGCATGCTCAAGAGGAATGAACTCACCTTAGATTGCTCGGATTGTTAAGTTAATTTACCTGTTCCAAGTTGGTCAACCAAACCCTACTGTGGTTACCAATCAACATCAGTTTCACAATTAAACAAGTCATTAATTTCACACAGTTTACATCTCTCACAAGATCACAGTATATCATGTAGCAAATACACATTTCTAACACAAGTTCACATCTCATGTGAATGTCACATGGTAACACATAACATAACAGGTGAGTTTGCTATTCATACTAGTCAAACCAACTTTCTTATTCTTATTGACATGCAACATGGATCGTATACACACACAATTATCTATCATCATCATCATAAGTGCCTACTGTTCAACTCAATTTCTTACACGGCGAAGTATCCTTGTGATGAAGGATTAACCCTCGTCGAATTTGCTTTTTACGAAGTCCCTCATGGTTCGTCAGACATCAATCAACAAAGGAGCAACCTTCGTAGAGCTTGAGTGTGACGACGGGTCCATTCTTCATCGGAATGGGGTGTGGCGAAGAACCTCAAAGGTTCGTCAAGCATCAGTCACCAGAACCCAATTCTTTGTCGCCCTCTTAACAGTTACAGATCTAATCAGTTACAATTTCACGTTTTCTAGAACCCTAATCATCATCAACGGTTACAACATGATCATCGACCAATCTAATTATCATTAACATGCAACAAAGGCATTAACAATTCAAATATTCATATCATCGTTACTATCATAACAATCATCCGATTAATACCTGATTATCATTCAAAATCCGCGTTTCCATGTAATCAGATCTAGGCTTACACACCCATGTGATTAACAATATGTTTCCGTATACATAGAGCCCTAATTCGTCTATTAGCGCATGAACACGTGTTTTCAGTTTTGCATTCATATGATTAACACAACCACAACCATTGAATCCTGTACGATTAATTATCAATTACTTCACATCATACACCACACCAATTCCCTAACCAACCCCATTACTCGACGTATAAGCACATAATCTAGCATGACAATCAAATGTAAATCATCTTATTGATAGGTATACTAACCGTGTACGAGAAGGGTGATGAGCCGAAGGAGAGGGCTTCACCAAGAATGAGGCTGCCGTCGAGCCAAGAGAGAAAGGAAAGAGGGTTAGGGTTTGCTGTGTTTTGGAAAACATGCGTACACAAGAGGGGAACAATAGAATTGGGTCGAAGCCCTTGTTGGTGAACTCTCTCTTTTGGCGAAGTCTATGTGAGAACTGTCAAAAATCCAGGTATCCGTACAATTAGTTAATCATGATTAGTTCTTAATGACTGTGCTGAATTTGGAATTTACTGTTTTCTGATTAATGCATTATATTTACTTGTGCATCACTTATTGCAAAATGTCATTTCATTACTGCATGCAAACATGTTGGCATAGAAAATGCATTAAGTACAGTTAGCACAGTGAGCGGATAATTCAGGAAGATGCTGATAGAACTCAGCACATAGACAGACAGTGTTTTTGAGACCCAGTGTAGGCCAGAAACTAAGTACTGCACTAGTATAGTGTGTAGGAAAGTAAGGATGCCAAAACTGCCTTTCTAAGTGATAGTTAAAGTGCCGGAAAATGCCTAAAACTCACCCAAAGTGCTGAATTCAGCAAAATTCAGCATAAATAAGCATTTTAACAATCTAAATTCATGCAGAAATATGCTTAAATGGTCCTGAATGCTTTTCTAAGTATCGGGAATTAAAAGTGTCACAAAAGGGTACATAAAGAATACAAAATTATATAATTTAGCACTTTAACGAACCAGTATCTAACCGAACAACCGGACACTACCCGAAACATCAAATTTACACTAGAAACACTGTTTTAACATTACTAAGCTAGTTATGGTCCCCGAACATCAAAACACCTCCTAAAATATCTACTAACTAAATCATGTAACTAACACTTGAATTGTAACTAGATTGTAACTAACTAGTTAAAACCTATGCTAAGACCCCCCCACCCCCCACCTATCTTACGGCCCATACATGGCCCCACCAAGTGGATTTTATTTCAATTTTTTAATAGTTCTTGTTCCCCCTAAAATGGCATATTACACAAGAGTTAACTTGGTTAAATGGTTATAAGAAGAACATGAGAGATCAAGAACTCATAATCTTTCACACACTAACACACACTTAGCTCTCTCCTCCCTCTTGCTCTTGTTTTCAGCCGACCCCTCACCCACACATAACCATCATCATCCAATCTTCTTCAACCATTCCAAGAGCATACAAAGGTGCTAGAGATCATACAAGGAAGCTTGGTGGCTTTGGATATTGAAGGACCTCTCTTATTTTTTTTTTTATCCTCTTCATTTCTACACTTGAACCATCCTTAGCCTTGTGCTAGTGGTAAGAACCTTGATCTATCTATTTTAAGTGGTTAATGATGAATCATGATAAAAAATATCAAGAACACTAAAGAATCATATGAAGTGAACATGAACATAAGCTTGGTTAGTAAAGATATCCTGATGAATATAAGTGGTTATGCTTGTTGATCTTTGATTGTTTGTAGAAATGATTTTGATCATCATAAGATCTTGCTAGATCATGATTAAAAACATAATCTAGCAAGATGTAAGAATGTAAATTGTTGTAGGATGATAGATCATCCACACTAAAAGCATGAACTTGAAAGAAAATAACGTTTTCTTGAAAAAAAACCATGATTAAAGTAAGTTGTTAAAACACATAGATCTAAATATTTATGAATGATTTTTAAAGAAACCAAGTAAAAATATAAGTTTCATTAAAAACTTGGTTCTTGCATAAACAAGTCTTGTTTTAATGGTTAAACAAGTGTAGAAACACTTGTGTAACAAGAAGATTGCATAAAGAAATATTTTTAGAAAATATGTTTTGAAGTTGTAAACATCCAACTCCTTTAAAAATGAAGTTTTTAAAGGAGTAAACACATTTTAAAGGGTAACAAGACTTACTAAGAATACTAGTAAGTTACTACAAATTTTTACAAATATTCAAGTTCATGAAGTAGTAGAATATGCATGATTTTGGCAAGATTGGTAAGTAAAGGTTGTTAGTTAATGATTGTGAATTGATTGTGATGATTTTTACAAAAGAAAATGATATGTTTGAAAACATGAAAGCCTCCATTTTTAGGGGAAACTATGGCAAAAGTTTCTAAAAATATAAACACTTAGAAAAATATTTTCAAACAAATATTTACAAGTGTATTTTAAACCATGGATTTCCTACATAAACTTTGCCATAATTTTTGTTACAAAAATACAAATACTGTAGGTTGGTTTTTATACATAAAAGTGACTAAATATGTATTTAGAAAATATATATTTAGAAGACACCATGTTTGTGATAATTTGTATATTTTGTGTATTAGTTATATTAATTTAGGACTTCAAATATTATAACTCACATGTAACACCTGTGCCTCCACGGCCATCAAACAAATACTGTATCAATGAAATATTGTATTTCATACTTGAGACATGTACAAATATGTGTATCCTTTGCACATTATCAATTCTTGTTCGATTTCAAGCTTTAAATCGCTTTCTAGAAGGTTATACGCGCACTGATGCGTAAATATAACCCGTTGAATGCAACGAACGCTCCGGAATAGTGAAATATACTTAACATACCTTAAATAACCTTTACATAACTTATAAATAAGTTTTGAAGGCTTTGGTATGGCAAAAACAAGTTAATTCGCTTACAGGGACTAAACTTGACAAACTACGAAAGTATGCCAATTTGAACTGTAACGAACATTCCGGAACATGAACATAAGTTAAACACACCTTAAATATCCTTTACATAGCTTATAAATAGGCTTTAAGGGGTTCGGTGTGCTAAAATAAACTTTTGGGTCATTCAGGGACTAAAAGTGTCAGAAAGTGCACAAGTTTGCATTTTCGCGCATAACTTACGTTCTGAATATATCCGGACATCCAAAAATTTATGTAAGCACTATCATATTTTATTTTAGTGTTTGGCATAAGAAAAATCCATTCGTCACGCCATTTGGATCATGTTTCGCGCTTATGCGCATTCCGTCGTAATTAACCGAACAACGTAACCGTACGGCTAAACGAACCGACACCCGAGATATTTTTGAACACATTTTAAGTTCCCTATACTTTAACTTCATTTTAGAGCTTTGAAATGGGGTTAACGGGGCTTAAACAAGTAAAAAAAAAACGCATCGAAAACCAAGTTTTAAGGTTACAGGGACTGAAACTGGAAATCTGCCAAACTAGGTCCTTAAGTAGGGGCCAGATGCAGCAAAACATTTTTTTCAGCTTTTAACAGCCCTTAACACTCTCCAAAGGCCAAGTTCCAAGTGTCAAACTCTTATGGTGGATGGCAAATGAGTTACCACAACTTTCCAACAAGTGTACGGCTTAGATCGTGCCCCCTTTTCCAAGAAATGATCCTAACGGTGAACCAAAAACTATAAATACCCACCTCCACCCTTCACTTTTCCTCACAAGAATCTGATCTTATGTGCTCTAAGTTGAAACCTTTGTTTCATACCTGAGCTATTTTGATCTAGATTAGCATTCGGGGACCCTTCGTAAGTGTTCCTTCGTTCTTTTATTGCTTTTCGAGTCCGAAAGTCAAACTTTGTTTGACTTTCTGCATTGACCAGTTTATGGTCAATGCGAAGTTCATTTGAACTTCGCAACGTGATTGTAATCACAAATGGTTATAGTCCCTTGTGACTATGCCTAATGATTACCACGTTGTCTAGGGTCGTAAGGGTAAGCGATCTAATAAATCGCTTATACCTTCGAACCCGACCCATTTGGTCGATCATTAGGATCCGACCAAACACATTAGGTGACCATAGTATATAGGGAATAACCTTCTGAGGTTATACCTTATGGTCGCTTCGTTTAAGTAGTTGTATGATAGGTAGTTTATATGCCTTAGGTAAATTACCAAAATACCCCTTTGATGCCAAAATTCGTTTTAAACATATGTAACATAACTTTTGACATCTAAACTGATTTGACAACCATATTAGACATGTTAAGGCATATTTTACTTGTCATAGGACTAGTTAGGCGTTCCGAACGCGTTTTACGCGAACGACGCGTTAAAGTAGCATAATATACCTAAACGGGTCGTAATGGGTCACAAACACTTATGTTAAGTTTCGTTTTAGTATGTGGGCTTTGTTAAATCATATTACATGAGTCTCCATACTCGTTTGGTTTACGAACCCTCATTCTATCCGATCTTCCGATATTAGGTCCGGTTTATTAACATAGTTACCTATATTAGGTGCCGTTTGATTTCCGTGATCTCTAGCATTGCTTGGTGGTTATCTTAGGACTTCTGAGCAATCTCAAGTGAGTACATAGACCCCTCTTTTACTGTTTTCAAAACATTTTGGGGTGGAACACATGTGCCTACTTGTTACTTTCGTGCTTTCCATGTTTTCACATCATATACTTGCTATGTTCACTAGTACATTTATAGTACATGATTTCATTGTCTTACATTGCATTTTATGCTATGTATGTCCATTTAGTTCATACTTAGTACATCGTTTCACATCACATTCTATGTATGTTCATTTGTTGCATACTTAGTACAGTTGTTTTCATCACATGCTTACATTTTGATATGATATTTGGATTGTTTTGATGGATCAATATACATTCATTAACACCGATCACGCCGTTCGTTAGTAGGTAGTGGTACCATAGGAATTGACAACTCCCGTTCCGGACATCCTGGGTAGGTGGGGATGAAAGGAATGACCGAATTCGATATACATTTACAACAAGATAGACCTTTAATTTGTTTAAGGGTTTATCGCTACAGTCTCAAGGCTTGGATGTATGCATTCTCACAATACCGCATAGATATTTGTATCAGTATAGCATGCATTTCCACAAAACATAGCTTTGATTTAAACCGTGTTTTACTTCAATACTTTGTTTTTGTGCATATGGTTTAGTTGATATATTTCACTAGCCATACATATCATTTTGATTACACATTACATGATTTACATTTGACACATAAACATTATTGACATTGGTTACACATTACATGATTTACATCTGACACATAAACATTATTGACATTGGTTACACATTACATGATTTACATTTGACACATAAACATTATTGACTTTGGATATACATTACATGATTTACATATTGACATAAACATTTTGACATATTATTCAATACGTTTGGCAATTGTTTTAAACATAGACATCTTACATTGGTGGTTTGTTTAGGTAAGTGATCTGAGTAACGAGGCGTGTGTAATATGATACAAGCATGGTGGATACGCCGCTGGTACTTCCTATATATAAGTGATTGTATGGTATTACATATCGTAGCGTTATTTGAATCATTTCAATTTGGACATATAACATCTTATACAAATAACATACTTTTCACAATACATTGTTTTACAAACAACTTAAATTATACAAACTCATTTTTATATGGTTATTCATTTAACCATACATTATTCTCTTACTTATACATATCATCTGATCTTATCGTTTTTTAAATGATTTACAAGACAAATCAAATTACAAGGTTCATCACTAAACATTTTCTTAAACAATAAGTCATGAATCCTATTTTCATAAACCTATGTATCTCACAGATATTTTTATGCTGACGTACCTATTTCACATGTGTTTCAGGATATGATGCATAGGATTTGTCAAGATACACTTAGGCGGACTTGGGCCTTAGCGACAATAAAATATGCAAGACTAGTTATTTATGTTATGTTTCTTTGATTGTCAAGACATTGTAACTACTTTACTCAATAAAACAATATTTCAATTTCCATGTGTTATGAAACAATGATTCTGTTACAACACTCCCCGACGTTTTCCGCCACGTTTGGTTGTTCTACGTGGTCGGGGTGTGACAGAAAAGTTGGTATCAGAGCCCATGCTTATAGGGAATTAGGTTATTAGTAATGTTTTGACCTAGTCTATAACCTTTCTAGGACCCTAACGTGAGTTTACTTACGTTTAGTCATAAAACAATACTGCCACCTATCCTTAGGCGACAACCACAACAAGAACATAAATTTCAAAACCGCTTTGAAAACTAATCATCTGTTCTAGGATGATGGATTACTAGGTTTTGAACCCTCTATTGTAAGGTTTTGAACCCTCTGTTATATGGTTTTGAACCCCTTTGAATTTTCAAAAATCTCGTCAAAGTTTGGGTCGTATAATGTGAACACGAGCAAACTGGAAGAGTGAATGCCTGTACCCTGAGTTTTCTGTCGAAGGCTAGAGTGTTCGTACAAATCCGCAGTATCGGACCAGTCACTCTTACCTGGGAACTCTTGGGGTTAGTGTTCACTTATAGGCGAGCATGTCTTCAATGATACATTAATATGATCCGTTCACTTTGATTAGTCACCATCTCATTTGTTTGCCTTAGGTAACAAACAAATGATCGCAAATTCTTATGCATTGCCATTCTGTATTGTTTATCCGATGACGTTTCACTTGTTTCTTCCTATGTCTTTCATCTTCTTCTAGAATGTCTCTCCATTACGATGACGCCCAGATATCCGAGCAGACTGCCAAATTTGCCCAGCGAATAGGCGAAGTAGTCCTGAAGACTGTCGAATTAGCTACTGCCATGTATCGTCTCCAGAATGAAGCCACTCAAGAATCACCAAAGGAGACGGAAGCCAAGCCTTCACCAAAACCAAAGAAAAGTAAGGCTTCAAAGAATCCCGCAGCGGTTGCACCAAAACAGGCAAGACCTAGCCAAGTGACGGCACCACCAGCCAAGAAACCAATCAAGGAATCAAAGACCATGGATGAACGATCCCCTAAGAAGTCAAAAAAGCGAAAGGCTTCTCAGAACTTCGCCATGGTCGCTCACAATGGTAAAGCCGTCCCCAACCAACCAGCTCAACCCCCTGCTAGGAAGCCATACAACGGAACTGCACCCTTGTGCAACCAATGTAGCCTTCATCATCAGGCTAGCGTGAAGTGCCGCAAATGCCAAATTTGTGGACTTATAGGTCATACGGCAAGGGTTTGCCCAACTACAGCAGTACCAAATCAAACAAGACCCGTCCGGGTGGCAACACCACCTGTTAAGAAGCAATACAAGGGAACAGCACCAATATGCAACAAATGTAATGCACACCACTTAGCTCACCTATAGTGCCGTTTGTGTGCATCATGTGGGCAACTCGGTCACCTGGCAGATGCTTGTCGATTTACCCCAAACCAAAGTGGTCCAAACCGACCACAAGCCAATCCTGCTCAAGCTCGCTTTCCGCCTGGATCGTGCTACAACTGTGGCGAGACAAGCCATTTCAGGAACAAATGCCCAAAGCTTGCTAATGCAAATCTAACCCTTGGATGAGCATTCGGCTGAACAAAGGATGTTACTGTCTTATGCCTTGGTTTCTTTTGTTTTCGTGTATTGTGAAACAATATGTCTCGTTCATAAATAAAAGTTGTTTTTCGCAATTCTGATATACAAGTATAATCACATGTGTTTAGGGCATTTCCCTATAATACCTGTATTAAAGAACTATGTTCCTTACAAACTACTCTTGTGATTCTCTCTTTCAAATGATCGCTCATGATTCCCTCGAAAATTTTAAGTACTCGTTTCACTCTAAGAAACAAAGTACAGAAAATAAAGTGACATTATGAGTAATCATGCTTCTGCACATCTGTACCTTTGAATCCTTTGTTAGATAACTAAGGGTATTTTCAAATCTCATACCCATTACGTTTTGATTTTTCAACATACACAGTACAAGTATTTCAAAAACAATCTTCATGATCTCAAAACATTTCATATAGTTTGAAAACAATTTTTTTCAAATGCATTGTCTATGTTATTTCAAAAACATTGGTTATGTTTTCAAAAGCAACTTTCATAATTTCAGAATATTTCATATAGTCTGAAAACAATATTAACACAGTACATTTTCTAATCAAGTCCATGATTTCGAAAAACATCATTCATGTCTTTCAAAAACCTTATACATAATTTCAAAATTCATCTCGCATGATTTTAAAACATTTTTATAAATATACTTACCTAGTACACCTACTTTATGATTTCAAAAGTATTATATATAAGGTTTCAAAAACATTGAACACATTTTTTTAGAACCCCATGCATAGTTTTCCAAAAATATTTTCCACATACATTGACTTAACTTTCAAATTTCGCTTCATATGTCGCCTTGACATATCTAGCATCTCAACTTCATAAGCATTTTTACTTCATGTTTTGACTTAAGCACATCCAGTAAAAGGTTTCAAAACATCTTCAACTTCTAAAATCCATATGAGATCTTTTTATCTTCACATTTAGACCCTTGTGGATGATTATCATTCAAATCAGAGTCCTTGATTGGATTCCTTATGTACCTAAATTCGAACATTTCGGTTCCTTATAATCGAAATCGAATTTTTCTTTTAAAAATCTTTCTATCTTTATAGTTAGATTCTTGATAATGTTTAAAGTGTCACACCCTGGCTTTGCGGAAGCGTGGTTAATTTGGTGTGACTTCTTAATACCATAGCTTAACCATAACAAAGCTATATGAAATAAAATCATGCAAGATCATCCATTTGATTAAGTTTTAAAACCAGAGCAACATAACATTGTCTTAGAGACTTACAACATCATAACATAAAACATTGTCTTGAGAAACATAAACATCAACATGAAATAAACGCAGTTTAAGATTTGTGACTTGTCCAGGAAAGAGTCACATTTCCTAAACTGGGATGACCTTGGAACCCTTATGCAGCTGGAAAACATAACATACCGCGCCAGATCTTTAGTTTCCTGAAATACATGTAAGTTGAAAAATCAACAATAATGTTGAGCGAGTTCATGTGTAAGTGAGTATGTAAAGCACTTGTAAGTATAAAAATTCCCTGGTATGTAGCAGTGTAAGGAAAAGAGATCACCAATGGTTTGCAAGGCCATTAGTATGTGTGAAGTGCAAGTAGGAAGACTCAAACCTAGCAAATTTAGCGTTGGGTACAAAGTCACTCAAGGTCCGTTCTGCTGGGCCTCTCAGAGGTCCGTTCTGTTGGGCCTAGAGTTGGGCTCGCTACACCCAGATAGATCTACCGCTTACGTCCCTCGGTCCTTCAATGAGGATTAATGGTCTCCAGTTTCTGCCGACCCACTCACATGATCTAAGTAGTAAACCTCATTACGCTAACCATACCGTGTATAAAGTACTTGTAAACAAAGTAACATGTATTTCACCCCCGCAGTTAAGAAAACAGTTAGAGAAAAGGGGGACATGAACTCACAGTCGGTGCGTCTCTACCAAGTACTCCAAATCAGGCAGCTGTGCGACGACCTACAAGTGCTAATTCTATTAGACGGACGGCCGTGCCTTAGCTTTATAGTTTAAGTCTTTGGGAAATAGTTAGACAACTATTTCGTGTTTACGTTCTGTATATACTTGGTAGTTAATCTCCTTCCCAAGGATGGGGGATTCAATACATGTGCGTTCAAATTAAGTCATTAAGTCTCACTTAATATATATATATTTCCAATTCCAAAATATAAGTATTTTTCTCAAAAATATTATATTTTCATCTCACATAATTTTTCTCCAATAATACGTTGTTAAAATACGCGTTCATAAATGTTTCCGTAAGTGCGTAAGTTACGTTTTAACAATCGAGTGGTAATATAATTACCGGTGTAACTTATATATTTATGGTGAAAGCGTTCGTATTATTTTGGATTCGTTAACGTTCGTAAATATTATTTTTACTCTAAAAATAATATTTATGTATTTCCACAAAATAATCATAAACAGTGTGTGAAAATATATATTTATCACGTTAAATTCTGTGAAAATCCCACCTCCGAATATTTAGTAAATAAAGTCATGGCGAAATTTATGTTTCGAAAACATGTCAAAAATAATTCTAACGCTTGTAGTGTAAATGGTTCTAAGTGTTAGGTTTTTAGAAAAATTTCGCCAGAGTTTCCTCTGTAACTGGAGGTGGCCACGCTTTCAAGCGTATCATTTTCTTTAACAAATCAACTCAACAATTTTCTTTATTTGATCAGAACAACTTTTCTCACAACAACTAATCAACATATGTGTAAATTGCCAAAAATTACATGAACTTGTAGTTTTCCCAAAACTGTGGTGTAAATCCCCTTAAATTTAGTAGATCTTCATATAAGGTAATTTGATCTTGTAAAAACCTCGTTTTTAGAGAAAATCCATCTTTACAACTTCCCGTCATCTTTTACAAAAACTGTTATTTTGTCGGATCTTTTCAGTTCACAAGTTTTTACACACTTGTGGTTTTATAAAAATCATGCTTGTTAGTGTAAAATCCATCTTTTAAATACATGATTTCTTTGATACGTGGTTCTTCGAAAATACCACTTGCAGATGCGTAGATCTGCTAGTTTTAAACACAATTTTACAAGTAAAACTCTTTTACACAAGTTCATGATTCGCGTGTGGTAGAGTTTCACCTTTTAACCCTTGTATCATTCAAAACATGCTTATGTTAAGATCCATGACCTTACCAAACCGGGTTAAACGATGATCCGAGCTACCACATCATAGATCGGGCCTAAATAATCATATATTTTAATTACTACAAGTTTTACACAACTTATGTGCTTTTAACCAACAATACTTGCAAGTTTAGTAAACTTTAATGCTTCAAAATGCAAGATTCCGAGTTTTAATCATCATACATCTTATTAACCACCTTAGATTAGTTCAAGTACGAGTTTTAAGCATTATACCTCTAGCTCGAGGCTAGGGAAGAATCTACGCGTAAAAGAGGTGGATAAAAGCTAGAGAAAGAGGTCCTTCGAACTCCGAGTGCACCAAGACTCCTTATATGCGATCCTTGAAGCTTGTATGATGTTGGAATGGCTTGATGAAAACCGAAAATGGATGTATGGGGAGGGGGGTGTTCGGCCGTAAGCTTCTAGGGAGAGAGAGAGAGTTCTTTGGTGAGTTTAAGTGATGATAATTATGTTGTGTAATTGGTTGAACTTATAGACTAAGTTTAGAGTTATTATCCAATGGAAATTGTGTCTAATAGATATTAGGCAATGGTGATTAAAATAATCACCAAGGTACAAGGTATGTCCCCTCTTAGTTGGGGACGGTTAGAGAGGGGGGGGGGGTACTAGTTCGATTCCAAGTATTAGTTAGGTTATAGTTAAGTTAAACTAAGTTAAGTTTAGGGATTAACCCAGTTAATAGAGTGTTGAGCTTTAATGCGGGTGTTAGGGTATTCAGGGACCCTAACTGGCTCAGAAAAAGATAAATAGTGAAAATAACAATATTTTCATGTTTCGGGTAACGCCCGGGTGTTCGGTTGGATAGTAATCCGTTAAAGCGCTTAATAAAGCTTTAAAGTGTCGTTATTGTTATTTTTAGTGACACAACTTATTTCCGACACTTTGGAAAGTGTCTAGTAATATTTTTCTCATGTTTTGGCACTTTACTAGTTAGCTAGAAGCCGGATTGTTATGTAAAGTGCTGAGTTTTGTGCTTAGAGTACGTTTTAGGCACATCCAGTCATTGTAACTTATTCCTAGAGACGCAGTTCTACAATCCTTGTATCCCTACAGTCACCATTAGTGTAGCAATTATCTCAGGCTCTTACAGGCCTTAGAGGCAGTGTCTGCCTGATGCTGGCTTTATCAGCATGTTCAATAGGTTATCCGCTATTGTGCTACTGTGCTTTTTGTGCATCATGTTTGTCACTAAGGTTCAGTATGTAAATAATGTAGTGACGATAAGTAAAGTATGATGCAAGTAAGTACATGTATCAGATATCAAGTAGCAGTTCATCAGCTAGTTCAAACAAGCACAGTAATTAAGCAGTAATTAATCATTAATTAAGTCGTACGGATACCTGGTTTGGTGAGGGTTGTCACATTCTCCCCCCGTTAAATAAATTTCGTCCCGAAATTTAAGTTCTGCTTGTAGATGCAGGGTTCTTAGGAAAAAGGTGGGGGTATTTCTCTTTCATCCGGTCCTCACGCTCCCAGGTGTATTCAGGACCACGTCTGGCATTCCAACGAACTTTGACGAGTCTGACACTGCTCCGGCGGGTCTTGTTCACTTTCCAATCCGTGACCTCAACAGGTTCTTCAACGAAGTGGAGCGTGTCGTCAACATGAATCTCATCGGTGGGAATGGCAACGGTAACTTGAGTTGGACTTTTCTTTAGGTTGGATACATGAAATGTATCGTGAACACCATTCAGTTCAGCAGGTAGGTCCAACTTGTATGCTACTAGTCCTATTCTTTCCAAAACTCGGAAATGACCAATGTATCGCGGATTTAACTTCCCACGCTTTCCAAAGCGTGCCACCCCCTTTCAGGGTGATACTTTCAATAACACCATTTCTCCAACTTGGAATTCCACATGTTTCCGGTTTGGATCCGCATAGGCCTTTTGTCTGTGGCGAGCTGCTTCGATGCGTTTAAGAATCTGCGCAATCTTGTCTGTCGTCTCTTGGACGATTTCGGGACCAGCAAGCTGCCTATCACCTGCGTCAGCCCAACATAAGGGTGATCGGCACTTGCGTCCGTAAAGGGCTTCAAATGGCGCGACACCAATACTGGTGTGGTAGCTGTTGTTGTACGAAAATTCGACCAATGGCAAATGCTTGTCCCAGCTACCGCCCAAATCCATAACACACGCTCTCAGCATGTCTTCCAAAGTCTGTATCGTTCGCTCGCTTTGACCGTCAGTTTGCGGGTGAAACGCAGTGCTCAGATTCAATTGCGATCCAAACGCTTCTTGGAAGGATTGCCATATCCTTGACACAAACCTTCCGTCTCTATCAGAGATGATCGAGAGAGGTACTCCATGGCGCGCGACGATCTCTCTCATGTATATTTCGGCCAATTTGCTCGTATTATCCTTCTCTCTGATAGGTAAGAAATGTGCTGACTTCGTTAATCGATCCACTATCACCCAGATAGTGTCATGGCCTCTTGGCGTTCTTGGCAATTTCGTAATAAAATCCATGGAGATTTGTTCCCATTTCCACTTAGGAATCTCTGGTTGTTGCAGAAGTCCTGAAGGCTTCTGGTATTCGGCTTTAACCTTAGCACACGTTAAACATTTGCTCACATAAACAGCAACATCGCCTTTCATCCTAGGCCACCAATAATAATCTTTGAGGTCCTGGTACATCTTATCTGATCCAGGGTGGATAGAGTACCGCGACTTGTGAGCTTCATCAAAAATAACCTTCCTTAGACCTCCAAACGAAGGAACCCAAATCCTTTTCTCGAAGCATAACGTTCCTTCCTCGTTTGGTACCAGTAGCTTCTCCATCCCGCAGAGATATTCCTCTTCAAGGTTTCCTTCCTTGAGAGCTTCTTTCTGCGCGGCACGAATGCGCAAGGAAAGATCGGTTTGGATAATCATTTCTAAAGCCCTAACCCTTATGGGCTTGATCCTCTCCTTCCGACTTAGGGCATCGGCGACCACATTCGCCTTCCCTGGATGATACTTTATCTCGCAGTCGTAATCATTCCGCAACTCAACCCAACGTCTTTGCCTCATATTCAGCTCCTTCTGGTTGAATATGTGCTGTAGGCTCTTGTGATCTGTGAAGATTGTACACTTTGTACCATAAAGGTGGTGTCTCCAGATCTTTAATGCAAAAACCACTGCGCCAAGTTCCAAATCATGTGTGGTATAGTTCTTTTCGTGCACTTTCAATTGACGCGATGCGTAAGCAATAACCTTTTGGCGTTGCATCAACACACAACCTAATCCTTGACGCGAAGCGCCACAGTATACCACAAAATCATCTGTACCTTCCGGTAGTGCTAAGATTGGCGCATTGCAGAGCTTATCCTTCAGTATCTGGAACGCTTCTTCCTGTTTGATTCTCCAATCAAACTTCTTATCTTTCTGCGTGAGGAGCGTCAATGGTTGAGCGATTTTTGAAAAGTCCTCAATGAACCTTCGATAGTAGCCAGCCAAACCCAAGAATTGTCGAATCTCGGTTGGCGTCTTTGGCGTTTCCCAATTCTTGATCGCTTCGATCTTTGTTGGATCCACGTGGATTCCATCTCCATTTACCATGTGTCCAAGGAATTGGACTTCACGTAGCCAAAATTCGCACTTGGAGAATTTGGCATACAACTGTTCCTTCTTCAGCAGCTCCAAAATAGCTCTTAGATGCTGTTCGTGCTCAGCCTTTGTTCTTGAATAGATCAAGATGTCATCGATAAACACAATCACGAACTTGTCCAAGTACGGCTTGCAAACTCTGTTCATCAAGTCCATAAACACTGCAGGTGCGTTTGTCAACCCAAACGGCATAACAAGGAACTCGTAGTGTCCATAACGAGTTCTGAAGGCTGTCTTCGGGATACTTTCCTCATGTATCCTTAACTGATGGTATCCAGATCGAAGATCGATCTTTGAATAAAAGCTTGAACCTTGCAGTTGGTCGAACAGATCATCGATCCTTGGCAGAGGGTATCTATTCTTGATCGTCAGCTTGTTCAACTCCCGGTAGTCGATGCACATACGAAAACTACCGTCCTTTTTCTTGACAAACAGGACCGGAGCTCCCCAAGGTGAGAAGCTTGGTCGGATAAATCCCTTGTCTAACAACTCTTGAAGTTGTGTCGACAGTTCCTGCATCTCAGACGGAGCAAGTCTATATGGTGCCTTAGCCACAGGCGCGGCGCTTGGAACTAAGTCGATGTGAAACTCTACTTGCCTCTGAGGTGGCAGTCCAGGTAAGTCTTCTGGGAAGACTTCTGGGTATTCCCTCACGATAGGGATGTCTTCGATTCTTGGCTCAGCAGCCTTCTTATCCACAATGTGTGCCAGGAAGGCAACACATCCCTTCTGCAAACACTTTCGTGCTTTCAGGCAGCTGATAATCCTTAACGGCGTATCACGCTTCTCTCCGTGAACCACAATTGTTTCGCCATCTTCGGTTGGGATACGAACGATCTTTTCGTGACAAACTATCTCAGCCTTGTTGCCTGATAACCAATCCATTCCTACTACTACGTCGAAGCTTCCCAACTGAACTGGTAGTAGGTCCAAAGCAAACTCACGCTCTCCCAATTCAATCACACAGCCTCTGATCACTTCATTGGCTTCTACTAACTTCCCATTAGCCAATTCGATTGAGTAGGGAATATCTAACTTATTAGCGGCTAACCCAAGCATATTCTTAAATTCTAACGACACGAAGCTATAATCGGCACCAGTATCAAATAAAACGGATGCATAGCGTTGATTTACAGGGAACGTACCAGTAACGACATTGGGGTCCTGGCGCGCTTCCCTTGCTTCGAGTTGGAACACTCTTCCACGGGCTTGGTTTAACTCTGGGCAGTTCTTCTTAAAATGCCCGATATCACCGCAGTTAAAGCATCCAAGTCTTTGCCCGTTTCCACCAGCTTGATCATTCCTCTGATTACGATTCACGGCGCCCGCTTGGTTAGCATTGTTGCCTCGATTCTCGTTACCTCCATAGCTTCCTTGTGGGCGATTTCCATTCCCACCCCAGTTGTTATTTCTGTTTCTGAATCCTCCCTGGCTGTTGGGATTGAACCCTAACAAAGGAACAGATAATGTAAAGCCAAAACCAGGTCACAACAGAGGACTCACAATAAACAGTAGTTTATACTCTGCTCTCCCCTTGATAGTGAATTATAACATCTGATAGTCTATAACTGCTGCTCATAATCAACTGCTGTGTCCATTCAACTGCTGATATAATCCTAAAGACTGCTGAAGACAAACTCTGTCGCTCTATCTACTGCTGTTTCTCAAGTGCTGCTGAAGACACAAACACTGCTCATTTAAGGACTGATCACCTTTGAAGAAAGCACTGATGTTGTTGTTAAGCATCAGTGTTTAGGCTACAACAGTGGAACGTGAAGCAGTTGTTTTCTCATGTTTTGTATTGTATTTATAATCAGTTGTTAAGACATCAGTAGTTGTGTAAGGTCAGTAGATACAGGTTGTTAGGCTGTTAGACGTCGCTTTCATGGTGACGTCAGCTGAGATTCCTCAGTGGTTTGGTTTGCCTATAAATGCAACAGTACCCTGTACTGTTACATTTGATTGACTGAGCGGGTTCTTCTCCTCATGTCTAATCCTTTCATCTTGTGTGCAACCAACCTTGGGGCATCAGGCTGAGGGGGAGTATAGTTTGTAAGCTTATTCTGAAATCTTTTGCTTTTGATTTGTAAATCATTCGACTCTATGAGAAGCAATTGTTTATCAAACTACTCTTTCCTTTGATTGTGTTTACAAAGTTTGTATCCATTTCCGCTGCACTTAAACTGTTCATATCTATTTGATTTGTTCAAAATATACAAACAAACACAAACATGAGAGCCTCCGATCCTAACAATTGGTATCAGAGCCAGGACAGTCAATTTCGATTTAACAGTCAAATTGACATAACAGTTCGGCTCAAAATTCATTGATACTAAGGTTGGTTGTATTCAGTTGAAAAACAGAGTAACGAGTAAAATCATGATCAAAATGGTTATTCAAAAACTCTGTAAATCAACCAAGATGTCATATGACACACAAATTTC
This sequence comes from Helianthus tuberosus, assembly GCA_030545235.1. NCBI lineage: Eukaryota > Viridiplantae > Streptophyta > Magnoliopsida > Asterales > Asteraceae > Helianthus > Helianthus tuberosus. Next base: position 4,786,012 of record CM060390.1, read on the forward strand.
ACACAACAAGTGATATCATGCAGAAGTCACTCATAGTTTTCAGATTTGTAAACATATCTGTTAAATTACGAGATTGATCTATATTTTTCGAAATTGATTTCAATTGTTGTTTTGATATTTGTGTTGTTTTCATTAAATGCTAAGGTATGAACCTCAGATGAACAAAACCTATGATTCATAAGACATTAGTGTTTTGTTTCTCTATAAAGAGGAAATTGAAACTTTAGTCATTCAGATCTTATGTGTTGAAAACAGGTTGAGTTCCTCAAAAGACAAAATCAACTATGTTAAAATACATTAAGAAAATTCACAAAAACTCCGAAGTGTGTTCATCTCAAAACTTCTGAAGTCAGAAGAAAAGAGTATAAACATAAAACACTGAAGAGTCAAAGTGTAGGGTAATAATGGCATTAAGCAACTATGTGCATTCACCTGTTCAGAAAAGGGTTTTTGATTACAGTAAATGAATTAGAAAGAGAATCATGTTTGCAATCAACTGACAAAGAAAATGGTACCATACAGTGGTCATATGTTCAAAGATTTCCTACCACCTTTGTCAAAACCACTGACCATTTTCAAAAACTTGAGAATGATATGATTATGTGTTTTACTGAACTTACACTAAATCCTTTTGTTGCTGTTCTCAGAAAATCCTTTTATTATTTTTTTCTCAAAGGATTTTCTTGAATAATCAGGATATATTATTCATTTTTTTTGGAGAATAATACATTTGGAACTTTTGCTTGTTTTTGTTGGCAATAGTTTCAGCTCCTGACAGGAGGTAATACCTTATTTTTGGTGGTATTATTGTTCTCATAAATGGGTCAAAAGGAAATGGTATATGTGTTAAGATTATATCATAACTCAGGTTTGCTCCCAGACTTTTATCAAAGGTTGATTGTAAACTGTGCTTAAACTACTAGGGTACTCATGTTTTAATTGAATATTTGAACGAAGATGAGTTGCCTTAGTAAAAAGTTTTCATCATCTGGGGAACTAAATCACTGTCTTTCAAAATTGACATGTGACAAAACCTTGAATGAAAATTCTCAAAACTGTTGCTGAAACTACTGTTCTTCAGATCTGCACCATTTACCCTAATCACTGTTTTGTTCCAACGACTGATCTCTAAATACTGTCCACTGCTGAAAGTTAACCACTGATCCCTCATTTTCTTTAAAAGCACTGATGTTCAAAATCAGTGTCTTATCCACTGATATGCTATCCACTGATAGTAAAAATCATCCACTGCTCATAAATTTTTACCGTTGTAACCACTGACGTTTGATACGTCAGTGGCTCTTAAAACAACTATTCTCCATACTTCATCCGTTTAATCAGTGTTTGACACGTGGTCAGTTTTCAGCCCTCAGATCTTAATAACCGCTGCAACATCAGCGATCATTTTTAAATAAAACCCTGCCCTAAACCCCCAAACAGGGTTTTACACTGTCGAATTGAATTCCAAAAAAAATTCTCTTCTCATAGCAGTTTCCAACCCTTCTTCTCAAAACCTTCAAAATCATTCTCCGATTCTTCTTCATCAAAATGACGAAGTCAAAAGGAAAATCAAAATCAAAACCTACATCACCACCACCTTCAACTGAGGTCGCTCAAACGGCTGAAGAGATCATTGAAATACCATTCAAACAATCTCATAACTATCTGGGTTTATTCACAAAACCTACTGATAATCACACCTTTGACACCATCATTGATGCATTATCTGCATCAAAGTACAAAACTTTGTTGACAGCAAATGCTCCCATATATCTGCAAACCCAGAGAGAGTTTTGGAAAAAGGCGTCGCTTGAAAAACAAGACGGAAAAGTCATAGCCATAAACTCCTCGTTACAGGATAAGGCAGTTCAAATAACCCCACAGTCGATCTCCGAAGTCTTTAATCTCAGCGATCAGGAAGGTAAACTCTCTTTTGAAAAAGTCGAGATGAAAACTGATTTCGTGAAAAGGGGTTATGCAGAAGAACCAAAGGTAGATACCCTACAAAAGGGTTATTTTCCATCTGCACCCAGGTTTTTATTTCACACACTCTTGATGTGTGCTTCAAATAAAACAACATCTTTCAACGAAATACCATTGAAAATCCAAAACCTGGGTTATGCTATTTTGAATAATAAAAACTATAACTACTCCCAGGAGATTTTCAATGACATGGTGAAAAACGTTGAAAGTCAAGCATTTTTACTTTTTCCAAGATTTTTGAGTTATTATTTTGAACAAAAATTTGAAAAGAAAAATGTAAATTTGCTCAAACAAGGTGTTCATTGTCAAATAAAAAGCATAACAAAAGAAACATTTTCAAGGATGATGGCACCAATAAAAACAAAAGCAGGGGTACCTGAGCAGACTTTAGTGGTTACAACTGCTCCTCAGGTATCAGCTGCTGAGCCCACTGCTCCAGGTGATCATAGCAGCACTCCCACTGCTTTGAAACCCACACCTGCCACCACTAAAAAGACCAAAAAGAAAACATCCAGAAAACCCACCAAACCCAAAACAAAGGCAACTCTGGAAGATGAGATCCCAGAGAAAATGCCTGTGACAACACAAAAGTCACCACAAACCACTGCTGCTACTTCCTCACAGCAGTTGGAAGAAAGATCTCAACCCATAACCGAAACTCCTCCTGCATCCTCACAAAAGGATCAGGTTGTAAGCACAGGGACACCACAATATGAAGCTCTGAATCCACTCGGATCCATCTTTCTCAGTCCTGATCCCAAGGACATGTCTCTTTCAACCCCCATCCCCTCACCAATAATAATGCCACAGTCCATGCTACCTCTGTTGCATGCAGCTGCTATTGCACAGACACAAACCAGTTCCTCTCTATCACCTATTACTGAGAGTATACATCCACAAGTGACTGGGTCTGATGCTTATACTTCTGCTATCCCAGCAACAGTTGAGGAGGTTACACTGCAGGAGTTACAAGTAACTCTTGTCAGTAGTTCAAGTGGAGCAGCAACTACAAATGTTGGATCAACAGGTCTACATTTGGACAGTTGTTTCATCAGTCAGACTCCCTTGAAGGCAATCTCTTCCATAGCACCTCTGAAAATCGCTAGTGAGGCTATTTTGTCCACTAGTAACATTAAAGATTTATCAAGTGCTGAAGAGAGAAGTCCCCAGTACCGAGAACAAGGGGCATCAATGGATGATTTTTGGGACTCTGTTCCCAAGTCACACATTGATATAACCACCATAGGTGGGGATTCAGATGATCCTACTAAAGTAGGTGATGATTCAAAATATCAGGAATTGATGGACAGGGTTGACAAACTGGAAACCTCAGTTGCTGAAATAAAGGAGATGGTGCAAGAGATTTTAAAAGCTCAAAAAGCACAATCCACTGCTGCCCCACCACAATCTGCTGTTCCTGCTCAAGCACCTGCACAACAGGCATTTGCTGCAAATGAGTTATGGAATATCTTTCAACCCATGCTTGAAGCACAGCAACAAATGGCTGACAAAAAGCATGCCATTCAAGTACAAATGCATACCAACATGGTTGAATCAAGATTTAAAGATACTCAAGCAGATATCAAGGCTATAAAAGCTAGCATTCAAAATGCTTCTGGCAAAGTTCCTTCTTCCATACCATTTCTTGTAAATCTCCCCTCAGATAATGCCAAAAAGGGGGAGAATAACAAGCTGTTGGGAAATTTGAATAGGAGGGGAATAGAACATGGCCTCCATATTGAGCCTGAAAAAGCAAAAGAAAAGCAGGTCTCAAAACCTGTTTGCCAAACAGCTGATACAGCAGCAGTTACAAAAATTGTTGCAGCAGCAGTTACAATAACTGCTGTCAGTAGCCAAACAGCTGCCATTTCATCAACACACACACTTTCAACACACACCACTCTACCACACACCACTACAACTACTGCTCCACCATCATCATCTAAATTCAAACCATCACCACTGCCTCCTGTCACAAAACAGAAGACAACAGATGTTACAACATCTGTTGTAACGACAGCAGCGGTTGTAGCACCAGTTGTTTCAACCACTGTCAGTCAACTACAATCCACTGCCATACAATCTACAACCACTGATCCACCCAAAACATCATCTGCTCCTTCTTCATTAAAAAGGAGAAGGAATCTCATATCAGATGATGATTCACCACCATCACCACCAATATCACCACGTCCATCCCCTGCTCAAAAGCAGAAGACAACTGCTGACATATCAGTAGTTGTAATGACAGCAGATGTTGAGACACCAGTTGTCTCAACAGCTGTTAGTCAGTCATCCACCACTGCTCTCACCTCTTCTACTTCACAGCCAAAGCTCTTCAAAAGAATAAGAAAGCCAATCTCTGTCGATGAGGGTACACATGATCCTAATGCTGCAAAATATCCACTGGAACTTGAAGCTATCAAAAATGAAATGAGGCAATTCTATATAGAAGAAGATCCTTCAAAAAGGAGATTCTCCTCGCTCATAGGCTACATGCCACCAGAAGATATGGATGAGTACCTCAAACTCAAGGCAAGACAGGCTAAAGCAAGAGCTAAGTTTGATAGTGAAAAAGATAAGTTAAGCGAAAATGGCACAGCTGAAAGACTGGAGTTCTACTTAACAAAAGTAAAGCAGATAGAAGAATTTGTACAGGAACTAATCAAAGAAAAGGCTGAACAACGCAAAAAGCTAAGAAAACAATATCTCGCCTACATTATGAAAGAAAAATTCTATCCTGCTGAAGAAAAACAGTTTGAAGAATGGCCAATAATCGCTCTAAAGCATGAGGCTGAGAGGATTGACAGAATCAAGAATGATTCCACAAAGAAGAAAAATCCTCCAAACTGGAACAAATTCAAAAAGCTCATTGCTGATTTCACTGCTGAGTATAAAAGAAAGAAAGAGGAGCTGGTGGATGCAAAAATAGACTCTGCTGAAGCCATATCAAAGTGGTCAAGACAGCAGACTGATGAAGCCTACAAAAGGCTGAAGAAAAGAAAGACAACTGTTTCAGGCACTTCTAAAAAGCAAGAACAAATGATGAAGCTTGAACAGAAGATAGGAAACCTCGACACACTGTTCCGGTCTACTTTTGCAACAAATCAAGATGAGGGAGAACAGTTAACTGAAGAAGAGGTAAGAGAAAAGGAAGCAGAGTACTTCAAAGATACCATCACAAAAATGGGTCTAAAAGAAGAAACCTCAACAAAGCTTCAAAGCCTTTTTAAGGCGTTAAACAAACCTGCAACTCCAAAAACTGCTGAAGACAAGACAGAAGCTGAACGACAAGAATTTATTGAACAAGAAACTTCAGAAGATATAGCGGCAGCTGATAAAGTCTTTGAAGAAGCTTTCAAAAGAATGTCTGAAAGTCTGCAGTTGTTTTCAAGGCCATTATCCCTAAACTCATCTTCAAATAAGTCTCTCCCAAGAAACCCACTTGGCTTAAAAATACTAAAGTGAATGTCTGATCAAAAGACTCACGTATTGACCTTGGTCAGAGCCAATGGCGATGTGAAGCACATATCAAGGAAAGAAGCACTAGGCCTTAGTGTTCAAGATTTGCAGGATCTCCTTAGGCTTTCACTGTGTAGGGATGAGGATGACCAGAGTGCAAAGGAATTTGAAGCTGAATTCAAAGAACAAGCTAAGGCACTCTTGATGAGTAATAAAAGTCCTGAATAATGAAAGGTTTTGGCATTATCTGTTCCAGGGGGAGATTGTTGGGATTGAACCCTAACAAAGGAACAGATAATGTAAAGCCAAAACCAGGTCACAACAGAGGACTCACAATAAACAGTAGTTTATACTCTGCTCTCCCCTTGATAGTGAATTATAACATCTGATAGTCTATAACTGCTGCTCATAATCAACTGCTGTGTCCATTCAACTGCTGATATAATCCTAAAGACTGCTGAAGACAAACTCTGTCGCTCTATCTACTGCTGTTTCTCAAGTGCTGCTGAAGACACAAACACTGCTCATTTAAGGACTGATCACCTTTGAAGAAAGCACTGATGTTGTTGTTAAGCATCAGTGTTTAGGCTACAACAGTGGAACGTGAAGCAGTTGTTTTCTCATGTTTTGTATTGTATTTATAATCAGTTGTTAAGACATCAATAGTTGTGTAAGGTCAGTAGATACAGGTTTTTAGGCTGTTAGACGTCGCTTTCATGGTGACGTCAGCTGAGATTCCTCAGTGGTTTGGTTTGCCTATAAATGCAACAGTACCCTGTACTGTTACATTTGATTGACTGAGCGGGTTCTTCTCCTCATGTCTAATCCTTTCATCTTGTGTGCAACCAACCTTGGGGCATCAGGCTGAGGGGGAGTATAGTTTGTAAGCTTATTCTGAAATCTTTTGCTTTTGATTTGTAAATCATTCGACTCTATGAGAAGCAATTGTTTATCAAACTACTCTTTCCTTTGATTGTGTTTACAAAGTTTGTATCCATTTCCGCTGCACTTAAACTGTTCATATCTATTTGATTTGTTCAAAATATACAAACAAACACAAACATGAGAGCCTCCGATCCTAACACTGGCCTCCCTGACCAGCAGTGGCCCAACAAGTGTCCTTCAAGTGGCCACGTTTCCCACATGCTTCGCATACTTTTGGCCCGCACCGGCCAGAATGGTGGAGTTGGCAGTTGTTGCACTTGGGCTGGGTGCCCATATATCCCTTTCCCTTCTTTCCACCACCAGCTGTAACCTGAGCTGGCGCATTCGATCCTCCTTTCTTAACCGCCACACTGGCGCTCTGCTTGAAGTTTGAGAACTTCCGTTTGTTACCTCCTGACGACTCGACGTGAGTCTCTTTCTTCTTAAGCTCAGCATCATCAAACTTGTTCAGGCGAATAGCCTCTTTTGTGAGAGCCACACTCAAATCGATTGCCTCAGTAATTGTCGCAGGCTTGGATGAGGTTACCATGCTTATGATTTGAGGAGCTAATCCCCAAATGAAACGTTCGATCCTCTTGAACTCCGGAGTGACCATGTAGGGTACCACATGCGATAAGTCATGGAACCTTTGAACGTATTCTGCGATCTTTAGACCGTCCATTTTCAAATGCCAGAACTCGGTTTCCAATCTTTGGATTTCCGCGTGAGAGCAGTACTTTTTGCGCATAAGTTCCTTCAGTTCGGTCCAGGTTAGCGCGTAGGCAGCAGCTTCGCCTAGTGTCTGAACTTGTAGATTCCACCAAGAGAGGGCTCCATCCAAGAATAGCCCTGAGATATAGGTGACTTGCTGATCCAGCGCGCACTTGCTCATGCGAAGAACAGATTCGGTTTTCTCAGCCCAACGAACAAAGGCGACAGCACCTCCTGTGCCATCAAAGTTTACGGGCTTACAGTCTAAGAACTGCTTGTAGGTGCACCCTGCACATACGTTATAACATACGATGGGCATTAGCATTATTGCTAAAGATATCCAATTAGGTCATGGTATGTCTAAATGACTTAGTATTACCATGAGGTGGATTATTGTTGCCATTGTTATTCGTGCTGCTTCCGCTGGGTCCTCCTTGTGAAGCGGCGTATTGTGCAATGGCAGCAGTGATAATTTGCTGGAGTTCTACCTCATTGGTAGGCATGCGTGTCTCACGTCTCGGCGGCATCTTCTAAAAGATGGTTTATGTCGGTCAGGCCATAGTAAAGCGTACGTATATAGTAATAGTAAAAGCACATAACATCTCATGTTATCAATACATCACAAATACCAATCACACAACATCCCATGTCATAAAAATATAAATAAGCAGTCAAGCGAATCAAATATGGTGAGAATACTGCGATTGCCATATATCGAGACCACATAGTAAGTGTATCAGTACATCCCTGTGTCATACAATCATCAATCAACTAGGGGCTACACCACCCCTGTCCAAAAACTATATCATGTCAGTGTCAAATACGTCAAATACATGTCAACAAAAGTCAGGATCATAAAGTAGTCTCCAAAAATGCTGTGCAGTCAAAAGCATTCACCGTCTTCTCACCAACGTCTACCCAAACAGCACTGATGAGCTCTATACAGATGGTGGTGGAGGAGGGGGAAAGTGGGTGTAAAACAAACGACGTAACTGGAGCCAGTCCTCCTCCATGGCTCGCTGGGTACGAATGATAGAAGCAACCTGCTGCTCTAGTGTAAAGAGACGGGCAGCATAATCTGGAGGTAAGGGTCGAAATGGCTGCAGAGGAGAGTGTGTCTGACCATGGCACTGGCATGGTGGCAGCTGAGCTCTCTCAAGCTCCTGGATGCGTTGTGTGTGTGACTCGTGCTGGGCGACAAAAGACATCAAAACGTCCTCGATAGTATACCCCATGTGGAAAAAATGGTAGGGGTCAGTAGGTGGCATAGCAGAGTGTGGTGCCCAAAGGAACGGCTTACTGGTGGGATCAAAAGGTGCCACATGAAATGGAGCAACAGAGGGTGGAACATACGACATCTGGGGCATGAAGGGGATAGACATCGGTATATGCCCAAAAGGATGTGCTGAAGAACCCTCTCCAGGCCTCGCTGGAGGTACAAACTGAGGAACCTGAAAAGCAAAATCAACATGTCGTGTATCAGGGATCTGAGGGGGAAAAGGTGGAACATCCTCATCAGCAGGTATCCAACCGTGCTGTGCATGCTCATCTGGTGGATCCATGTGTGCCGCGAACAATGCATGCTCGGGCTCTAGTGGGATGGGATCAGGTGGGGGAGCAACAAAAGGGTGAATAGGTGCAAGGTGCTCAACAGGATGGTCAACAGGTATATCAACAACAGGTAGAGGAACAACAGGATCAACAACGACATGATCGCCCTCTAACAAAGGAACATCCACGGGGAAATCATCAACAGGTGGGTCTGCTATGACAGGCTCAATAGGGATGCCAGCATGTACGGGGTCATGCTCAAGTATGGGGTCTAGAGCGGCTGCCTGCTCAGGGGCGACGGCAGGCTCGGGATCATCAAAAGCCATCTCGAAGTCAAACTCGGGGTCAATAGGATCTACTGGGTCAGCTGGATCCTCCATGGGCTGATCCATAGGTATAAACTCTATATCCTCATCTGGGTCGAATCCTGGGGGAAAGACAGGATCGGAATCCTCCATATCATCATGGTCGAAAGTAAAACTAGGAATAGGGGCAACAGAGGATGCCTGGTCGGGATCTGATCCATGAGAAAAGTGCTGCGCACTCAGAGTGCGTGAAGGTGCGGAAGCCACAGACTCGAAAGAGTCTGGGACAGGAGAATGTGCAGGCGAATCCTCAGCGGGAACGTCAGCGATCATCAGAAGATCGCCCGCAGGAAGAAGGGCCTCGCCCTGGATCTCCTCCTCAAACAGGTCAACATCGCCGTCAGCCTCGGCGTCAAGAAGAAAATCATATGCTGGATAAACGGCTAAGGGTATAGGGGCCGGAATCTCCACTAGGGGTGGGTACTCAGTGGGAGGGCCATCTGCAGGCTCATCAGCACCATCGAGTAGTGCGAAAGGCTGGAAATCATCCTTGTCAGTACTGGTATAGTCAGATGTGTGTACCTCGTGCTCAGAGGATGTGAGGTCATCAGATACGATAGGTATGGGTCCAATGGTGTCCGAATCGCCAGTACCAGCTGAGTCCATGAGTCTGTAACACAAATATGCTCAAATAATCAGTCATACAATCAGATAATCACATAAGTCACCAAGTAAGGTATCACATAATTCTCCTAGTCCCACTAGCCTCCCAGTCTCCTAGACTGACATTACTAGTCCCACTAGCCAAATTCCTCCCAGTCTCTAAGACTGCTCTATCCTCCACCTCGACCTTCTAGATCGAGCCTCAGTCCCATGACCGAGCCTCAGCCTTCATGACTGAGCCTACTCTCCCTAGTCTCACTAGCCATCTACCTCGATCTCTAAGATCGATCTCTAAGATGTTTTAAACATAGACATCTTACATTGGTGGTTTGTTTGGGTAAATGATTTGAGTAACGAGGCGTGTGTAATATGGTACAAGCATGGTGGATACGCCGCTGGTACTTCCTATATATAAGTGATTGTATGGTATTACATATCGTAGCGTTATTTGAATCATTTCAATTTGGACATATAACATCTTATACAAATAACATACTTTTCACAATACATTGTTTTACAAACAACTTAAATTATACAAACTCATTTTTATATGGTTATTCATTTAACCATACATTATTCTCTTACTTATACATATCATCTGATCTTATCGTTTTTTAAATGATTTACAAGACAAATCAAATTACAAGGTTCATCACTAAACATTTTCTTAAACAATAAGTCATGAATCCTATTTTCATAAACCTATGTATCTCACAGATATTTTTATGCTGACGTACCTATTTCACATGTGTTTCAGGATATGATGCATAGGATTTGTCAAGATACACTTAGGCGGACTTGGGCCTTAGCGACAATAAAATATGCAAGACTAGTTATTTATGTTATGTTTCTTTGATTGTCAAGACATTGTAACTACTTTACTCAATAAAACAATATTTCAATTTCCATGTGTTATGAAACAATGATTCTGTTACAACACTCCCCGACGTTTTCCGCCACGTTTGGTTGTTCTACGTGGTCGGGGTGTGACAGAAAAGTTGGTATCAGAGCCCATGCTTATAGGGAATTAGGTTATTAGTAATGTTTTGACCTAGTCTATAACCTTTCTAGGACCCTAACGTGAGTTTACTTACGTTTAGTCATAAAACAATACTGCCACCTATCCTTAGGCGACAACCACAACAAGAACATAAATTTCAAAACCGCTTTGAAAACTAATCATCTGTTCTAGGATGATGGATTACTAGGTTTTGAACCCTCTATTGTAAGGTTTTGAACCCTCTGTTATATGGTTTTGAACCCCTTTGAATTTTCAAAAATCTCGTCAAAGTTTGGGTCGTATAATGTGAACACGAGCAAACTGGAAGAGTGAATGCCTGTACCCTGAGTTTTCTGTCGAAGGATAGAGTGTTCGTACAAATCCGCAGTATCGGACCAGTCACTCTTACCTGGGAACTCTTGGGGTTAGTGTTCACTTATAGGCGAGCATGTCTTCAATGATACATTAATATGATCCGTTCACTTTGATTAGTCACCATCTCATTTGTTTGCCTTAGCTAACAACCAAATGATCGCAAATTCTTATGCATTGCCATTCTGTATTGTTTATCCGATGACGTTTCACTTGTTTCTTCCTATGTCTTTCATCTTCTTCTAGAATGTCTCTCCATTACGATGACGCCCAGATATCCGAGCAGACTGCCAAATTTCCCAGCGAATAGGCGAAGTAGTCCTGAAGACTGTCGAATTAGCTACTGCCATGTATCGTCTCCAGAATGAAGCCACTCAAGAATCACCAAAGGAGACGGAAGCCAAGCCTTCACCAAAACCAAAGAAACGTAAGGCTTCAAAGAATCCCGCAGCGGTTGCACCAAAACAGGCAAGACCTAGCCAAGTGACGGCACCACCAGCCAAGAAACCAATCAAGGAATCAAAGACCATGGATGAACGATCCCCTAAGAAGTCAAAAAAGCGAAAGGCTTCTCAGAACTTCGCCATGGTCGCTCATAATGGTAAAGCCGTCCCCAACCAACCAGCTCAACCCCCTGCTGGGAAGCCATACAACGGAACTGCACCCTTGTGCAACCAATGTAGCCTTCATCATCAGGCTAGCGTGAAGTGCCGCAAATGCCAAATTTGTGGACTTATAGGTCATACGGCAAGGGTTTGCCCAACTACAGCAGTACCAAATCAAACAAGACCCGTCCGGGTGGCAACACCACCTGTTAAGAAGCAATACAAGGGAACAACACCAATATGCGACAAATGTAATGCACACCACTTAGCTCACCTACAGTGTCGTTTGTGTGCATCATGTGGGCAACTCGGTCACCTGGCAGATGTTTGTCGATTTACCCCAAACCAAAGTGGTCCAAACCGACCACAAGCCAATCCTGCTCAAGCTCGCTTTCCGCCTGGATCGTGCTACAACTGTGGCGAGACAAGCCATTTCAGGAACAAATGCCCAAAGCTTGCTAATGCAAATCCAACCCTTGGATGAGCATTCGGCTGAACAAAGGATGTTGCTGTCTTATGCCTTGGTTTCTTTTGTTTTCGTGTATTGTGAAACAATATGTCTCGTTCATAAATAAAAGTTGTTGTTCGCAATTCTGATATACAAGTATAATCACATGTGTTTATGGCATTTCCCTGTAATACCTGTATTAAGGAACTATGTTCCTTACAAACTACTCTTGTGATTGTCTCTTTCAAATGATCGCTCATGATTCCCTCGAAAATTTTAAGTACTCGTTTCACTCTAAGAAACAAAGTACAGAAAATAAAGTGACATTATGAGTAATCATGCTTCTGCACATCTGTACCTTTGAATCCTTTATTAGATAACTAAGGGTATTTTCAAATCTCATACCCATTACGTTATGATTTTTCAACATACACAGTACAAGTATTTCAAAAACAATCTTCATGATCTCAAAACATTTCATATAGTTTGAAAACATTTTTTTTCAAATGCATTGTCTATGTTATTTCAAAAACATTGGTTATGTTTTCAAAAACAACTTTCATAATTTCAGAATATTTCATATAGTCTGAAAACAATATTAACACAGTACATTTTCTAATCAAGTCCATGATTTCGAAAAGCATCATTCATGTCTTTCAAAAACCTTATACATAATTTCAAAATTCATCTCGCATGATTTTAAAACATTTTTATAAATATACTTACCTAGTACACCTACTTTATGATTTCAAAAGTATTATATATAAGGTTTCAAAAACATTGAACACATTTTTTTAGAACCCCATGCATAGTTTTCCAAAAATATTTTCCACATACATTGACTTAACTTTCAAATTTCGCTTCATATGTCGCCTTGACATATCTAGCATCTCAACTTCATAAGCATTTTTACTTCATGTTTTGACTTAAGCACATCCAGTAAAAGGTTTCAAAACATCTTCAACTTCTAAAATCCATATGGGATCATTTTATCTTCACATTTAGACCCTTGTGGATGATTATCATTCAAATCAGAGTCCTTGATTGGATTCCTTATGTACCTAAATTCGAACATTTCGGTTCCTTATAATCGAAATCGAATTTTTCTTTTAAAAATCTTTCTATCTTTATAGTTAGATTCTTGATAATGTTTAAAGTGTCACACCCTGGCTTTGCGGAAGCGTGGTTAATTTGGTGTGACTTCTTAATACCATAGCTTAACCATAACAAAGCTATATGAAATAAAATCATGCAAGATCATCCATTTGATTAAGTTTTAAAACCAGAGCAACGTAACATTGTCTTAGAGACTTACAACATCATAACATAAAACATTGTCTTGAGAAACATAAACATCAACATGAAATAAACGCAGTTTAAGATTTGTGACTTGTCCAGGAAAGAGTCACATTTCCTAAACTGGGATGACCTTGGAACCCTTATGCAGCGGGAAAACATAACATACCGCGCCAGATCTTTAGTTTCCTGAAATACATGTAAGTTGAAAAATCAACAATAATGTTGAGCGAGTTCATGTGTAAGTGAGTATGTAAAGCACTTGTAAGTATAAAAATTCCCTGGTATGTAGCAGTGTAAGGAAAAGAGATCACCAATGGTTTGCAAGGCCATTAGTATGTGTGAAGTGCAAGTAGGAAGACTCAAACCTAGCAAATTTAGCGTTGGGTACAAAGTCACTCAAGGTCCGTTCTGCTGGGCCTCTCAGAGGTCCGTTCTGTTGGGCCTAGAGTTGGGCTCGCTACACCCAGATAGATCTACCGCTTACGTCCCTCGGTCCTTCAATGAGGATTAATGGTCTCCAGTTTCTGCCTACCCACTCACATGATCTAAGTAGTAAACCTCCTTACGCTAACCATACCGTGTATAAAGTACTTGTAAACAAAGTAACATGTATTTCACCCCCGCAGTTAAGAAAACTGAAAACAGTTAGAGAAAAGGGGGACATGAACTCACAGTCGGTGCGTCTCTACCAAGTACTCCAAATCAGGCAGCTGTGCGACGACCTACAAGTGCTAATTCTATTAGACGGACGGCCGTGCCTTAGCTTTATAGTTTAAGTCTTTGGGAAATAGTTAGACAACTATTTCGTGTTTACGTTCTGTATATACTTGGTAGTTAATCTCCTTCCCAAGGATGGGGGATTCAATACATGTGCGTTCAAATTAAGTCATTAAGTCTCACTTAATATATATATATTTCCAATTCCAAAATATAAGTATTTTTCTCAAAAATATTATATTTTCATCTCACATAATTTTTCTCCAATAATACGTTGTTAAAATACGCGTTCATAAATGTTTCCGTAAGTGCGTAAGCTACGTTTTAACAATCGAGTGGTAATATAATTACCGGTGTAACTTATATATTTATGGTGAAAGCGTTCGTATTATTTTGGATTCGTTAACGTTCGTAAATATTATTTTTACTCTAAAAATAATATTTATGTATTTCCACAAAATAATCATAAACAGTGTGTGAAAATATATATTTATCACGTTAAATTCTGTGAAAATCCCACCTCCGAATATTTAGTAAATAAAGTCATGGCGAAATTTATGTTTCGAAAACATGTCAAAAATAATTCTAACGCTTGTAGTGTAAATGGTTCTAAGTGTTAGGTTTTTAGAAAAATTTCGCCAGAGTTTCCTCTGTAACTGGAGGTGGCCACGCTTTCAAGCGTATCATTTTCTTTAACAAATCAACTCAACAATTTTCTTTATTTGATCAGAACAACTTTTCTCACAACAACTAATCAACATATGTGTAAATTGCCAAAAATTACATGAACTTGTAGTTTTCCCAAAACTGTGGTGTAAATCCCCTTAAATTTAGTAGATCTTCATATAAGGTAATTTGATCTTGTAAAAACCTCGTTTTTAGAGAAAATCCATCTTTACAACTTCCCGTCATCTTTTACAAAAACTGTTATTTTGTCGGATCTTTTCATTTCACAAGTTTTTACACACTTGTGGTTTTATAAAAATCATGCTTGTTAGTGTAAAATCCATCTTTTAAATACATGATTTCTTTGATACGTGGTTCTTCGAAAATACCACTTGCAGATGCGTAGATCTGCTAGTTTTAAACACAATTTTACAAGTAAAACTCTTTTACACAAGTTCATGATTCGCGTGTGGTAGAGTTTCACCTTTTAACCCTTGTATCATTCAAAACATGCTTATGTTAAGATCCATGACCTTACCAAACCGGGTTAAATGATGATCCGAGCTACCACATCATAGATCGGGCCTAAATAATCATATATTTTAATTACTACAAGTTTTACACAACTTATGTGCTTTTAACCAACAATACTTGCAAGTTTAGTAAACTTTAATGCTTCAAAATGCAAGATTCCGAGTTTTAATCATCATACATCTTATTAACCACCTTAGATTAGTTCAAGTACGAGTTTTAAGCATTATACCTCTAGCTCGAGGCTAGGGAAGAATCTACGCGCAAAAGAGGTGGATAAAAGCTAGAGAAAGAGGTCCTTCGAACTCCGAGTGCACCAAGACTCCTTATATGCGATCCTTGAAGCTTGTATGATGTTGGAATGGCTTGATGAAAACCGAAAATGGATGTATGGGGAGGGGGTGTTCGGCCGTAAGATTCTAGGGAGAGAGAGAGAGAGTTCTTTGGTGAGTTTAAGTGATGATAATTATGTTGTGTAATTGGTTGAACTTATAGACTAAGTTTAGAGTTATTATCCAATGGAAATTGTGTCTAATAGATATTAGGCAATGGTGATTAAAATAATCACCAAGGTACAAGGTATGTCCCCTCTTAGTTGGGGACGGTTAGAGAGGGGGGGGGGGGTACTAGTTCGATTCCAAGTATTAGTTAGGTTATAGTTAAGTTAAACTAAGTTAAGTTTAGGGATTAACCCAGTTACTAGAGTGTTGAGCTTTAATGCGGGTATTAGGGTATTCAGGGACCCTAACTGGCTCAGAAAAAGATAAATAGTGAAAATAACAATATTTTCATGTTTCGGGTAACGCCCGGTTGTTCGGTTGGATAGTAATCCGTTAAAGCGCTTAATAAAGCTTTAAAGTGTCGTTATTGTTATTTTTAGTGACACAACTTATTTCCGACACTTTGGAAAGTGTCTAGTAATATTTTTCTCATGTTTTGGCACTTTACTAGTTAGCTGGAAGCCGGATTGTTATGTAAAGTGCTGAGTTTTGTGCTTAGAGTACGTTTTAGGCACATCCAGTCATTGTAACTTATTCCTAGAGACGCAGTTCTACAACCCTTGTATCCCTACACTCACCATTAGTGTAGCAATTATCTCAGGCTCTTACAGGCCTTAGAGGCAGTGTCTGCCTGATACTGGCTTTATCAGCATGTTCAGTAGGTTATCCGCTATTGTGCTACTGTGCTTTTTGTGCATCATGTTTGTCACTAAGGTTCAGTATGTAAATAATGTAGTGACGATAAGTAAAGTATGATGCAAGTAAGTACATGTATCAGATATCAAGTAGCAGTTCATCAGCTAGTTCAAACAAGCACATTAATTAAGCAGTAATTAATCATTAATTAAGTCGTACGGATACCTGGTTTGGTGAGGGTTGTCACATAAAGTACCAAATGAAATCCACGAGATGGATTCCTAGTGTGCTTTAAATACATGCGCTCTGTTAGCAAAACAAATTAACAAATTAAAGATCTAGATCAAACAATCTTTGTGGTTATATGACTATGTGTTTATGCATCTTGTGTTTTCTTTTATGCATTTTGGGTTTTTGTATACCCTGGATATTCGTTATCCAAATCCTCGTAGAATTTTTCATATCTTCATATGAGGGATTCGTAGTAGGATATTCAAAAAGGTACTACCTTAATTCCTTAATGGGCTTCTATGTAATAGTTAAGACCCTTGGATTATATAGTACCACTCCATGATTCATAAGAGGCCCTTTTAGTGGTCTAGTCAAAAAGATTGATTCAAAAATCTGGTTAAGAATGACATGTGATGATATAAGCTGAAAAGACTCCTTGGTTGTCTATTAAAATCAGTTATTGATTTAATAAAAGGGACCCTATGGTGGTCAAATCACACTCATCACAGGTTTGTTCATTGGTTTTCCTCTACACATTATAAAATAGACTGTGTGAACTATGCAAGGAATTGTCTAATTATGGACGCGTACATAATTATGAGATTCAGTGCACGGTAACCACAGTAAGATTTATTATGCGTAAGAACCGATAGTGACAACAATAACAAAATGAGAACGATGTAATGGAGGTACGGTGGACTCACCAATGACGCTTCATATACTTGTATATAAGTATCCCTCTTACATTGCAAGCATGATGCTATTAAAGTTACTAGAAGTTCAGAACCCTAACCAATGTTGTTCGATCTTTTCGACTTCATGTTTTAAACTCTCACAAGTTTCCTCTAAATAAAATTTCGGGACGAAATTTCCTAAAGTAGGGGAGACTGTAACACCTGTGCCTCCACGGCCATCAAACAAATACTGTATCAATGAAATATTGTATTTCATACTTGAGACATGTACAAATATGTGTATCCTTTGCACATTATCAATTCTTGTTCGATTTCAAGCTTTAAATCGCTTTCTAGAAGGTTATACGCGCACTGATGCGTAAATATAACCCGTTTAATACAACGAACGCTCTGGAATAGTGAAATATACTTCACATACCTTAAATAACCTTTACATAACTTAGAAATAAGTTTTGAAGGCTTTGGTATGGCAAAAACAAGTTAATTCGCTTACAGGGACTAAACATGACAAACTACGAAAGTATGCCAATTTGAACTGTAACGAACATTCCGGAACACGACCATAAGTTAAACACACCTTAAATATCCTTTACATAGCTTAGAAATTGGCTTTAAGGGGTTCGGTGTGCTAAAATAAACTTTTGGGTCATTCAGGGACTAAAAGTGTCAGAAAGTGCACAAGTTTGCATTTTCGCGCATAACTTACGTTCTGAATACATCCGGACATCCAAAAATTTATGTAAGCACTATTATATTTTATTTTAGTGTTTGGCATAAGAAAAATCCATTCGTCACGCCATTTGGATCATTTTTCGCGCTTATGCGCATTCCGTCGTAATTAACCGAACAACGTAACCGTACGGCTAAACGAACCGACACCCGAGATATTTTTGAACACATTTTAAGTTTCCTATACTTTAACTTCATTTTAGAGCTTTGAAATGGGGTTAACGGGGCTTAAACGTGTAAAAAAAATGCATCGAAAACAAAGTTTTGAGGTTACAGGGACTGAAACTGTAAATCTGCCAAACTAGGTCCTTAAGTAGGGGCCAGATGCAGCAAAACGTTTTTTTCAGCTTTTAACAGCCCTTAACACTCTCCAAAGGCCAAGTGCCAAGTGTCAAACTCTTATGGTGGATGGCAAATGAGTTACCACAACTTTCCAACAAGTGTACGGCTTAGATCGTGCCCCCTTTTCCAAGAAATGATCCTAACGGTGAACCAAAAACTATAAATACCCACCTCCACCCTTCACTTTTCCTCACAAGAATCTGATCTTATGTGCTCTAAGTTGAAACCTTTGTTTCATACCTGAGCTATTTTGATCTAGATTAGCATTCGGGGAACCTTCGTAAGTGTTCCTTCGTTCTTTTATTGCTTTTCGAGTCCGAAAGTCAAACTTTGTTTGACTTTCTGCATTGACCAGTTTATGGTCAATGCGAACTTCGCAACGTGATTGTAATCATGATGCTTATAGTCCCTTGTGACTATGCCTAATGATTACCACGTTGTCTAGGGTCGTAAGGGTAAGCGATCTAATAAATCACTTATACCTTCGATCCCGACCCATTTGGTCGATCATTAGGATCCGACCAAACACATTAGGTGACCATAGTATATAGGGAATAACCTTCCGAAGTTATACCTTATGGTCACTTCGTTTAAGTAGTTGTATGATAGGTAGTTTATATGCCTTAGGTAAATTACCAAAATACCCCTTTGATGCCAAAATTCGTTTTAAACATATGTAACATAACTTTTGACATCTAAACTGATTTGACAACCATATTAGACATGTTAAGGCATATTTTACTTGTTATAGGACTAGTTAGGCGTTCCGAACGCGTTTTACGCGAACGACGCGTTCAAGTAGCATAATCTACCTAAACGGGTCGTAATGGGTCACAAACACTTAGGTTAAGTTTCGTTTTAGTATGTGGGCTTTGTTAAATCATATTACACGAGTCTCCATACTCGTTTGGTTTACGAACCCTCATTCTATCCGATCTTCCGATATTAGGTCCGGTTTATTAACATAGTTACCTATATTAGGTGCCGTTTGATTTCCGTGATCTCTAGCATTGCTTGGTGGTTATCTTAGGACTTCTGAGCAATCTCAAGTGAGTACATAGACCCCTCTTTTACTGTTTTCCAAACATTTTGGGGGTGGAACACATGTGCCAACTTGTTACTTTCGTGCTTTCCATGTTTTCACATCATATACTTGCTATGTTCACTAGTACATTTATAGTACATAATTTCATTGTATTACATTGCAGTTTATGCTATGTATGTCCATTTAGTTCATACTTAGTACATCATTTCACATCACATCACATGCTATGTATGTTCATTTGTTGCATACTTAGTACAGTTGTTTTCATCACATGCTTACATTTTGATATGATATTTGGATTGTTTTGATGGATCAATATACATTCATTAACACCGATCATGCCGTTCGTTAGTAGGTAGTGGTACCATAGGAATTGACAACTCCCGTTCCGGACATCCTGGGTAGGTGGGGATGAAAGGAATGACCGAATTCGATATACATTTACAACAAGATAGACCTTTAATTTGTTTAAGGGTTTATCGCCACAGTCTCAAGGCTTTGATGTATGCATTCTCACAATACCACATAGATATTTGTATCAGTATAGCATGCATTTCCACAAAACATAGCTTTGATTTAAACCGTGTTTTACTTCAATACTTTGTTTTTGTGCATATGGTTTAGTTGATATATTTCACTAGCCATACATATCATTTTGATTACACATTACATGATTTACATTTGACACATAAACATTATTGACATTGGTTACACATTACATGATTTACATCTGACACATAAACATTATTGACATTGGTTACACATTACATGATTTACATTTGACACATAAACATTATTGACTTTGGATATACATTACATGATTTACATATTGACATAAACATTTTGACATATTATTCAATACGTTTGGCAATTGTTTTAAACATAGACATCTTACATTGGTGGTTTGTTTGGGTAAGTGATTTGAGTAACGAGGCGTGTGTAATATGATACAAGCATGGTGGATACGCCGCTGGTACTTCCTATATATAAGTGATTGTATGGTATTAGATATCGTAGCGTTATTTGAATCATTTCAATTTGGACATATAACGTCTTATACAAATAACATACTTTTCACAATACATTGTTTTACAAACAACTTAAATTATACAAACTCATTTTTATACGGTTATTCATTTAATCATACATTATTCTCTTACTTATACATATCATCTGATCTTATCGTTTTTTAAATGATTTACAAGACAAATCAAATTACAAGGTTCATGACTAAACATTTTCTTAAACAATAAGTCATGAATCCTATTTTCATAAACCTATGTATCTCACAGGCATTTTTATGCTGACGTACCTATTTCACATGTGTTTCAGGATATGATGCATAGGATTTGTCAAGATACACTTAGGCGGACTTGGGCCTTAGGGACAATAAAAGATGCAAGACTAGTTATTTATGTTATGTTTCTTTGATTGTCAAGACATTGTAACTACTTTACTCAATAAAACAATATTTCAATTTCCATGTGTTATGAAACAATGATTCTGTTACAACACTCCCCGACGTTTTCCGCCACGTTTGGTTGTTCTACGTGGTCGGAGTGTGACATCACAAAATACCAAGAAATTACCATGCAAAATATTACCAAAAATTCCAAAGAATGAATATACAAGCTTACACAAAAATATTGGAGAATTGAACTATTAAATGAGACTTACAAAATATTCCGGAAAGATTTATTCACAAATAATATTTTGGTAAATAATATTTTGGACACCAAAGAAGTAAAAATATAATTTTTACAATTACTACAAGAATATATCATATTTTTTGACAAGTATGAAATATATATTTTCTTGAAACTTGTAGAAGATATATTTTTTTTAAGAAATATATATTTTCTCACACAAACATGAGATACAATATTTTTGGGAAAAATTAGTTTATATATATATATATATATATATTCCAAGTTGGACTTGAAAATATATTATTTTTGGAATTTATAAGAGAATACAAATATTTTTTGCCAAAGAAAAATTATAAATAATTTTTCTAAATAATATTCCTTGAAGTATATATTTTGGAAATATATATATATATATATATATATATATATATATGATTTTTATTCCGGAAAATTTAATACGAAATTAAGTATAAAGAATTCTTAATGAATACAAAAAAATACGTATCCTTGTACGTATAAACACACATCGAAATACGACTCCAAAACATGGCAAAATAAACATGTATAAGATACCCCCATCCTTGGGAATGAAATACAAGTGAAAAATACTTGGGAAGTATTATTACAATGATATTGTTTAACGATTATTACAAAAATTATAAATATAATTTAAGTTAAAACATTAATTATTTTAACAAATAATAATGTGACTTGGAATAATATCAAAGACACAAAAGAAACGTAACTCAAGAACATTAATACTGAGTCAAGGCACGGCCCGTTTGTCTAATAGACATTAGTACGTTGTAGGTAGTCGTGTTCACCAAAGGAGCTAGAGTTACGATTGCTGAAGACGCAAGACTGTGAGTTCATGTCCCCCTTTTCTTTTAACTGTTTTCATTTTAGAACTTCGGGGGTGAAGTACATGTTACAAATGATTATGATTACAAATGATTTTCAAATGAAATGAACTGCTAGATCATGTGAAATGGTAGGCGTTAGCTTGAGACCATTAATCCTTTAGAAGGACCGAGGGGCATGAGTGATAGATCTGTTTGGGTGTTGCGAGCCCCACCCATGAGTCCGCGAGTTGGCTCATGTGGTGACTATGTCGTTCTAGCCGGGAGGCCCGATGCGAAATATGCAAAGGATTGAGCCTTCCTACACCGGTTCACCATGTTAATGTATTAGCTACACATTAATTGATCTGTTCGTTTTCACAAATATATTTTCAATATTTTCAAAGGTTTATTCAAAATCATACACATGAACTCGCTAAACTTTCGTTGATGTTTTTCAAAATACATGTATTTCAGGGAATTAGTAGTGGATCTGGCGGGCGTCGGATGTTTCAAGCTTCGTTAAGAATAAAAGATGTCATCCATGGTCTTAGGGTTGGAAAGTGTGTCTTCTTCCTGAACGAGACACGCCTTCCAAGTCCTGGTTTATTTAATGTCATTGGTCGAGTCGTTGTGGACTTTTAAACAAGTTGCATGGTTGTACTTGTATTTGAATTTTTATGTTTTAAGACAATGTTGTCATGTTTTTAAACTAAATTTATGGATGAACATCTATGGTTTAAATCATATAGTTGTTGTTATGATTGAATGCAATGGTATTAAGAAAGTCACACCATAATCATGCTTCCACAATATTCAGGGTGTGACAGCTTGGTATCAGAGCTTCGATTGTAGCGAACTAGGATTCCTTCTTGAGTCTAGACTACAATCATTTGGGCTCTCACGAAAAATATTTTTACAACCTGTTTTCATTGCATATACGAAACGCCCAGATCCAGGAAACAAATATTTTTACAAACAAAAGGCATGAAACACATTTTCAAAATTTATGGTTATGGTTCAGTCTGGGAGACTTGGAAGGATACATGATAGCATGATTACATTGATTTGACTGCAGGCTAAATGATAGATGTTAATATATGTGCATATGTTGTGATTGCTTTGTTACAGACACTATGTCTTCGTCTGATAGTGGACTGTCTGACACTGTCGACCCCATGGCTATTGTCTCTGACGATGAGATTATCCCTGAGCCAGATACCTTTATTATTCCTATTCCTCTCCAGGGCCACCTCATCCTTGGACATCCCGATGGTGAGCATGTCGTGGCTCCGATCCTCGCCCCTTTGCCTCTTGCGGCATTTCCTTTCGAGGATTAGCCTTTTGATGACTTGTTCGATGATGATGTCGATCTTTATAATGGTCCCCCTGATGATGCCCAGGGAGATGGAGTTGTAGCTAAGGATGCCATTGTTGTTCCACTTGTTGAGATTCCTATTATTGAGATTTCCTCCGATCATTCTGTCCCCGATTCTTTTGATTCTGTGTCATCTTCCGCCTTACAGGCAATTGGTCTGTGACGTTACGCCACTGATACTGATGACGATACAGCTATGCCAGCTGCACCGATTCCTCCACATGACGTTGAGCCTGGACTTGAGCTTGATTTTATTCCTATCGATCAGCCTGTTGATGCACCCGCTGATCCTGAGCCGATACTCGCTCCTAAGCCTTTGCCTGATTTTGATCCTATCCCTTTTGGCACCCCTGACATTTCACCGCTCATACCAGATTCGATCCTGCACCCGCTGACCCTGCTGCTTTTTCCGGTCAGGTAGACCCCCGATACGCTTTCACTAGCAATGGGTGGATAGATTATGATGATGATGTACCTCTCTCGATCCATGATTTTTCCAGCAAGTAGACCCCCGATACGCTGACCCTCCTGTTATCGAGCCCGTTACTCCCCCACATGCACCTGCACCTGCTGACATTGCTTCTTTTCATCCGGTTGAGTCAGGTGTACACCGCACTGACGTACCTATCACTTACTTGCAGGACATACCTGCACCCCATCCAGGGAAAGCCCTTCTACCCAGCAGCCTAGCTACAACCCTCGTGTCTCAGCAGCTTTTCCTCACATACCTCAGTATACACCTACTACTCATTTTACTTCTTCACCACTGGATGAGCCATTTAGATGGTTCCCACCCTATACCATGCCGATTTCTAATCCCTACCATCCCACACACTTTACTGGCTATACATGGGATGAGTTACTTCTGTCATTACAGCTTCAATATGAGACCATGAGTCGTACAATTTTGGAGCTTGAGATGATTCCACGTCCCCCACCTTGTTCATGTCCGTCACCTTTTGCGATTCCACCTGCTTCTCTTTTGCCTTATCCAGATTTTGATGTTTGATTTCTCACCATGGAGCAGAAGATCAGTTATCTGTTACAGCGCATTTATGATCTTGAGGAGGAGCTTGTGCATGTGCGCAACTTGCTTTTTGTTCCTCCTCCTCCTCCTCCTCCACCCCTATCAGTATAGCCGGTTTTTGGTTTTATGTAGGTAGCTTGCTTTTGATGAGAGCACCCTATTGAGCCTAGCTTACGAAGCCTTTTGGAGACCACTTTTGATTGTGTGACTTATGGTAGACTGATAGACATTTTTGGGCAAGGGTAGTGTGACCATGTGTTCCCTTTTGATACGATACATTTGTAGAACATGTAACTATATTTGTGGTCGATGATTAATGAAAGCTCAATCGCAATGTTCTCATTATATACATTGTTAACTTGCTTGTTTATGCTATGATTGCCTGCTTACTTGTTATGATAACTGCTACTATATACGTATACTACTTATTATACCATTTAAGACCTGACCTATACCATCTTCTTTATAGAAGATGCCTCCTCGTAGAAATAATCAGTTGCCCACAACAGAGGCAAAACTGCAAGAACGGATTTCACAAGAAATCGCACAACATGAGGCCTTGCGCTCTGAGCACAGCGGAGGTACCTCAGGAAACAACCCACCTCACCGTAATATTTAAGTCATTAAGGACACATTACATTACGTTTGGACTTTCCATGTGCGTTTGCTAACGCTTTCTATGAATGATGTTGCTCGTACATGTTTTACTTACAACCAGTTCCTTGACTGTAAACCTCTGAACTTTGACAACACTGGAGGTGCTGTAGCTTTCATTACATGGGCGGAGTAAACCGATTCTGTGTTGCGGATGAGCAAGTATGCGCCTGAGCACCAGGTCACCTACATTTCTGGACTCTTCCTAGACGGAGCTCTATCATGGTGGAACCTTCAGGTTCAGACTCTGGGAGAGGAAGCTGCATATGGTATGACTTGGGAAGAGATGAAAGAACTGATGCGCAAGAAGTACTGCTCGAGAGCTAAGATTCAGAAGCTGGAAACTGAGTTCTTGAATCTTAAGATGGATGGACCGAAGATTGCTGAGTATGTGCAAAGATTTCATGACTTATCTCGCGTTGTCCCCTACATGGTTGAACTAGAGTTTAAGCGAATCGAGCATTTCATTTGGGGTTTGGCACCCCAAATCATGAGCATGGTGACGACATCGAAGCCTCCAACAATCACTGAGGCCATTGATTTTAGTGCGGCATTGACTGAAGAAACGATTAGGCTGAACAAGTTCTCAACTTCTAATGGATAGAAGAAGGAGACTCACGTTGAGTCATCAGAAAAGAAGAAGTTCTCCAACTTCAAGAAAGGAACCCAAGGAAGCAGCAGTGGTACCAACAAGAAAAGAGATGCTAACCCACCAGCCGAGGTCAGGACTGGTGTTGCAAGTTCTGAAAGCAAGGGGAAAGGTTACATGGGCACCCTGCCCAAGTGTGATATTTGTTAACATCATCACACGGGGCGATGTAGGTATAGGAAATGTGAAAATTGTGGCAAGGTAGGACATGCCAGGGAGGCATGCTGGTATGGTGCTGGACGAAAAAACGTCAGAACTGGTGGAAATGGTAATGGAAACCATGCTGGAAACGGTAATGTGAATCAGACTGGGAGCCGCAATCAACGAGGAAATGGCGGTAATGCGAATCGTGGTGGTTCTGGAAATCAAGCTGGGAACAAAAACCGTGGAGTGACCAACAACCAAGGTGGAAATGGAAACAGAAATGGTAGAGGCCAAGGTTGTTTTGGATATGGAGACATCGGGCATTTCATTCAATATTTCCCAAAGAACAACCAAGCTCAAGGCAGAGTCTTCAACACTGGAGCTAGGGAAGCTCGTCAAGATCCGAACGTAGTCACTGGTACGTTCCCTATCAACCAACATTTTGCATCTGTGTTATTTGATACCGGTGCCGATTATAGGTTCGTATCCATAGAATTTAAGGATATACTTAGGTTAGTTGCCAGTAAGCTAGATATTCCGTACTCGATAGAACTGGCCAATGGAAAGCTAGTAGAAGCAAATGAAGTCATTAGAGGTTGTGTGATAGAACTAGGGGAGTGTGAGTTTACGCTGGACCTTTTGCCAGTCGAGTTAGGAAGCTTTGACGTAGTAGTTGGGATGGATTGGTTATCAAGTAACCGAGCTGAGATCATATGTCATAAGAAGATAATCCGTATTCCGTTGGCGAATGACGAGACGATTGTAGTGCAAGGAGAGAAGCACGATACTCCTCTAAGGATTATCAGTTGTTTGAAGGCCCGAAAGTCCATGCAAAAGGGATGTGTTGCCTTTTTGGCTCACATTGTGGATAAGGAAGCTGAAGAACCGAAGTTGGAAGATATCCCTGTGGTAAGGGAGTATCCTGAAGTCTTCCCCGAAGACTTGCCAGGATTACCGCCACAATGACAAGTCGAATTCCATATTGACTTAGTTCCAGGCGCCGTGCCTGTAGCCAAGGCACCTTATCTACTTGCACCCTCGGAAATGCAAGAGTTGTCGACGCAACTTCAAGAGCTATTGGACAAGGGATTCATTAGACCAAGCTTATTGCCTTGTGGAGCTCCAGTTTTGTTTGTTAAGAAGAAGGACGGTAGTTTCCATATGTTCATTGACTACCGAGAGCTAAACAAGTTAACCATCAAGAATCGGTATCCCTTGCCGAGGATTGATGATCTCTTCGATCAACTGCAAGGTTCGAGTTACTACTCCAAGATTGATCTTCGATCAGGTTATCACCAGTTGCGAATTCAAGAAGAGAGTGTTCCAAAAACTGCTTTTAGGACTCGTTATGGACATTATAAGTTCCTAGTAATGCCGTTAGGTCTGACAAACGCGCCAGCAGTGTTTAATGATTTGATGAACCGAGTTTGCAAGCCATATCTTGATAAATTCGTGATTGTATTTATCAATGATATTCTGATCTATTCACGGACAAAGGAAGAACATGAGCAACACCTCAGAATCATTCTACAACTGCTCAAGAAGGAGAAAGTTCGAGTTACTACTCTAAGATTGATCTTCGATCAGGTTATCACCAGTTGCGAATTCAAGAAGAGAGTGTTCCAAAAACTGCTTTTAGGACTCGTTATGGACATTATAAGTTCCTAGTAATGCCGTTAGGTCTGACAAACGCGCCAGCAGTGTTTAATGATTTGATGAACCGAGTTTGCAAGCCATATCTTGATAAATTCGTGATTGTATTTATCGATGATATTCTGATCTATTCACGGACAAAGGAAGAACATGAGCAACACCTCAGAATCATTCTAGAACTGCTCAAGAAGGAGAAACTATACGCAAAGTTCTCCAAGTGCGAGTTCTGGTTGTGTGAGGTACAATTCCTTTGACATGTAGTGAATGAAGATGGGATTCATGTGGACCCTACCAAGATTGAGGCGATAAAGAATTGGGAAACTCCTAAGACGCCAACTGAGATCCGACAGTTCTTATGTTTAGCAGGGTATTATCGCAGATTCATTGAGGATTTCTCTAAAATCGCTCAACCGTTGACCTCCCTTAATCAAAAGGATAAGAAGTATGAATGGGGAGATAAGCAGGAAGAAGCTTTTCAGCTGCTAAAGAATAAGCTTTCCGGTGCACCTATTTTATCAATACCCAAAGGCACCGATGACTTCGTGGTATACTGTGATGCCTCGTGTCAGGGACTGGGCTGCGTGCTGATGCAGCGATAGAAGGTTATCGCTTATGCTTCGCACCAGTTGAAAGTTCATGAGAAGAATTACACCATGCATGATTTGGAACTAGGCGCAATGGTGTTTGCTTTGAAGATTTGGAGGCATTACTTGTATGGCACCAGATGCACAATCTTCACCGATCAGAAGAGCCTTTAGCACATATTCAACCAGAAGGAGCTTAACATGCGACAACGGCGTTGGGTGGAGCTGTTAAACGATTATGATTTTAAAATCAAATATCACCCAGGAAAGGCGAATGTGGTAGCAGACGCCTTAAGTCGAAAAGAGAGGATTAAGCCCATAAGGGTTAGGGCTTTGGAAATGATCATTCAAACATATCTCTTGTTACGCATCCGTCCTGCTCAGAGAGAAGCTCTTAAGAAAGAGAATCTTGAGGATGAATACCTCCATGGGATGGAGAAGAAGTTGATACCCAATGAGGAAGGAACTCTATGTTTCATGAAGCGAATTTGGGTTCCCCTCTTTGGTGGTCTTAGAGAAGTGATTTTCGATGAAGCCCACAAATCAAGGTACTCGATCCACCCAGGATCGGATAAGATGTACCAAGATTTGAAGGATTACTACTGGTGGCCAAGATTGAAAGGTGATGTTGCTACTTACGTCGGAAAGTGTTTAACATGTGCCAAGGTAAAGGCCGAATATCAGAAGCCTTCAGGACTGCTGCAGCAACCTGAGATACCCATGTGGAAGTGGGAACAGATCTCAATGGATTTTGTAACCAAGTTGCCAAAGACACCCATAGGACATGATACGATTTGGGTAATCGTAGACCGTCTGACAAAATTTGCGCACTTTTTACCGATCAGGGAGAAGGATAACACATGTAAGCTAGCTGAGCTATACCTAAGGGAGATTGTCGCACGTCATGGAGTGCCTATCTCGATTATATCTGATAGAGATGGAAGATTTGTGTCAAGGATTTGGCAATCTTTCCAAGAAGCGTTTGGTTCACAGCTGAATTTGAGCACCGCATTTCACCCACAGACAGACGGCTAGAGTGAGAGAACGATTCAGACGCTTGAGGATATGTTACGAGCTTGTGTAATGGACTTGGGTGGTAGTTGGGACACTCACCTACCTTTGGTTGAGTTCTCCTATAATAACAGCTACCATACAAGCATTCAAGCTGCGCTCTCTACGGACGAAAGTGTCGATCGCCGTTATGCTGGGCAGATGCAGGCGATAGACAGCTGGTTGGACCTGAATTGGTTCAAGAGACGACAAACAAGATAACGCAGATCCAAGAGCGCATTAAGGTGGCTCGTGATCGACAAAGGAGCTATGCGGACCAAAGAAGGAAACCTTTGGAATTTGAAGTGGGAGATATGGTTTTGTTGAAAGTTTCAACTTGGAAAGGTGTGGCATGCTTTGGAAAGTGTGGCAAGTTAAACCCACGATATATTGGACCATTCAGAATCCTGGAAAGGATTGGTACTATAGAATATAGGTTGGATCTACCTGCGGAACTGAATGGTGTTCCTGATACATTCCATGTATCTAATCTGAAGAAAAGTCCAACACAAGAAACGGTGGTTATTCCTGCTGATGAAGTTCACATTGACGACACCCTCCACTTCACCGAGGAACCTGTTGAGGTTACTGACTGGAAGGTTAACAAGACTCGAAGGAGTAGTGTTAAACTGGTTAAGGTTAGATGGAATGCGTGTCACGGCCCAGAGTTTACTTGGGAGCGTGAAGACCGCATGAAAGCTAAGTACCCACATTTATTCCCTAACACCCCTGCCGCTAGTAGTAGAGCTTAAAATTTCGGCACGAAATTTTCTTAACAGGGGGAGAATGTGACAACTGTCAAAAATCCAGGTATCCGTACAATTAGTTAATCATGATTAGTGCTTAATGACTATGCTGAATTTGGAATTTACTGTTTTCTGTTTACTGCATTATATTTACTTGTGCATCACTTATTGCATAATGTCATTTCATTACTGCATGCAAACATGTTGGCATAGAAAATGCATTAAGTACAGTTAGCACAATGAGCGGATAAATCAGGAAGATGCTGACAGAACTCAGCACATAGACATACAGTGTTTTTAAGACCCAGTGTAGAACAGAAACTAAGTACTGCACTAGTATAGTGTGTAGGAAAGTAAGGATACCAAAACTGCCTTTCTAAGTGATAGTGTAAGTGTCGGAAAGTGCCTAAAACTCACCCAAAGTGCTGAATTCAGCAAAATTCAGCATTTTAACAATCTAAATTCATGCAGAAATATGCTTAAATGGTCCTGAATGCTTTCACAAGTATCAGGAATTAAAAGTGTCACAAAAGGGTACATAAGGAACACTAAACTATATAATTTAGCACTCTAACGAACCAGTATCTAACCGAACAACCGGACACTACCCGAAACATCAAATTTACACTAGAAGCACTATTTGAACATTACTAAGCTAGTTATGGTCCCCGAACATCAAAACACCTCTTAAAATATCTACTAACTAAATCATGTAACTAACACTTGAATTGTAACTAGATTGTAACTAACTAGTTAAAACCTATGCTAAGACCCCCCCCCCCCCATATCTTACGGCCCATACATGGCCCCACCAAGTGGATTTTATTTCAATTGTTTAATAGATCTTGTTCCCCCTAAAATGGCATATTACACAAGGGTTAACTTGGTTAAATGGTTATAAGAAGAACATGAGAGATCAAGAACTCATAATCTTTCACACACTAACACACACTTAGCTCTCTCCTCCCTCGTGCTCTTGTTCTCGGCCGACCCTTCACCCACACATAACCCTCATCATCCAATCTTCTTCAACCATTCCAAGAGCATACAAAGGTGCTAGAGATCATACAAGGAAGCTTGGTGGATTTGGATATTGAAGGACCTCTCTTATTTTCTTTTATCCTCTTCATTTCTACACTTGAATCATCCCTAGCCTTGTGCTAGTGGTAAGAACCTTGATCTATCTATTTTACATCTATTTTAAGTGGTTAATGATGAATCATGATAAAAAATATCAAGAACACTACAGAATCATATGAAATGAACATGAACATAAGCTTGGTTAGTAGAGATATCTTGATGAATATAAGTGGTTATGCTTGTTGATCTTTGATTGTTTGTAGAAATGATGTTGATCATCATAAGATCTTGCTAGATCATGATTAAAAACATAATCTAGCAAGATGTAAGAATGGAAATTGTTGTAGGATGATAGATCATCCACACTAAAAGCATGAACTTGAAAGAAAATAATGTTTTCTTGAAAAAAAAAAACATGATTAAAGTAAGTTGTTAAAACACATAGATCTAAATATTTATGAATGATTTTTAAAGAAACCAAGTAAAAATATAAGTTTCATTAAAAACTTGGTTCTTGCATAAACAAGTCTTGTTTTAATGGTTAAACAAGTGTAGAAACACTTGTGTAACAAGAAGATTGCATAAAGAAATATTTTTAGAAAATATGTTTTGAAGTTGTAAACATCCAACTCCTTTAAAAATGAAGTTTTTAAAGTAGTAAACACATTTTAAAGGGTAACAAGACTTACTAAGAATACTAGTGTTGGATCTGTGTTTGATTCTGATTGTATTTTATGTTTGTAATTAAGATGAAAATGGATGAGTGTGCAGCGGAATTATGGTGAAAACAAATTTTGCATACAATCAAACGAGAGTAATACTTTGATCAAACATCTTTACACAATGAATCGGAAGATTGAATTTATTTCAATAACGATTACAATGATTGATGAATGAATGCAAACTCCCCCTCAGCCAGAGCTCAGTAGTTTGTTCGTGCAAAGAAGACGATAATGCGAAAGAGCTAATAGAACAGTACAAAGTACTGAACTATTTACAGGCACTTGCAAACCACTGAGCATCTTAGCTGACGTCACCATGAAAGTGACATCTAACCTCCTAACAAACTCTAACCTCTGATCTACACAAACACTGATGTACTAACTACTGCTATTACATTTCATTACATAAAAAGACTCTTAAACAGCTGCTGCATCCTTCCACTGCTGTGAACCCAGCAGTGCTTGTCCGGATCAGCAGTACTAGACTCAAGGCAGTAGATTGAATCAGCAGAGCTTTGGTCTTCCATCAGTCTTTGACATTAGGCAGTAGATGCAAGGCAGCAGTTGTAGGTCAGCACTTAGTAAGATCAGCAGATAGGAGGTCAGCAGATATGAAACCACTTTCAAGGGGAGAGATTTGTATGTAAACATCTGCTTATTCTGGATCCACTGCTCTGATCCAGTTTTGGCTTTAATTATATGTTCCTCTGATAGGGTTCAATCCCAACAATCTCGCCATGGAACAGATAATGCCAAAACTCTTCATTATTGTGGAAATCTTTATTGCCTCATTAACAGTTCCCTTATCTGACCTTTGAATTGTAGTTCAAAGTCTAGGGCATCTGTGTCTTCATCATCCCTGCTAAGTGGAAGATCAAGGAGATCCTGCAAATCTTCACGACTCAGGCCAAGAGCTTGTTCCCTTTATATTTTCTCCACTTCTCCACCAGACCTGAGAAAAGTCAATACGCAGGTCTGTTTGTCAGTTTCCCACTTTTGTATTTTTGAGTCTGGTGGGTTTCTTGGGAGATGTTTATTTGCAGAAGTATTTGGTGAGGCTGGCCTATTCATCACTGGCTGAGCAGCACTTGCAGATTGTTCCAATTCAAGACCTTCTTTAATCATTACTTTCATGCCTACTTTTACAATAGCATCTCCAGCTAATAGGTCTTGAATTGTTTCAGCACTCAACTGGTTTTTTGCTCCTTCTTTTGTAG
Source organism: Helianthus tuberosus (assembly GCA_030545235.1). Taxonomy (NCBI): domain Eukaryota; kingdom Viridiplantae; phylum Streptophyta; class Magnoliopsida; order Asterales; family Asteraceae; genus Helianthus; species Helianthus tuberosus. The sequence goes on from CM060390.1 coordinate 4,818,819, forward strand.
ATGGCAGCACCAGTTGGAGCAGTGGCTCTCATGATTTGCTACTTTGTTGGTCTTTTTGAAACCTCTGCTTCAGGATAGTCAGGCCTTTGAGGAACATTTGGATCTTTCTTTCTTAATTCCTCCAACCTTTTGTAGGTGGCCCTGACCACATCTTCTTTCCATCTAGCAACTTCTCTTTTGTTTCCATATTCAGCAGCAACCAATTCCTCTTTCATTCTTTTCAGTTCTACCTGTTTGTCAGGTACATTCTTTCTAAACTTTGCCCAGTCAGGAGGAGTGTGAGTGACTTTCCTTTTTATCGTTTCTTGAATTCTTGCTGCTTCATTTTCAAGCTCAGGAACGGTCCACTCTTTATACATGTGTTTCTCTCCTTTGTACTTCTTGTGAGCCATGATGCTTTCAATGTAGTCTTTCTTCAAAGTTTCAGCTGCTCTTTCTGAAATTTGTTGACTGACATTTTTTGCAAATTGCTCTAGGGATTTGACCTGGGTGAGCAGATATTGATAGGTTCTTGAAATTTCTTTGTCAGATTTCCCTTGTGTGTTTCTTTTTGAGATTTCCTCTACTTCCTTGGCCTTGATATCCAAGTATTCATCAACATTTTTAGGCCAGGGATATCCTTTTATTGATGGCAAACTCCTTTTGGCAGGGTCATCCTCATAGTAAAAAGATTTTATCTCTTCTCTAACAGCTACTAGCTCAAGAGGAAATTGAACACCTGCAGGAGGTAAGGGCTTGTACATTGGAACTGAAGAGAGAGGAACAGGTTTTGGTATTGTGACAAGAGCTGAAGATTTTGAAGATGTTTGTGGTGGTGAAGTGTCATCATCTTTGTGAATTAGCCTTCTCCTCTTTGGTTGAGGAGGGGCTGATGATGTTTTGGATGGAACAGTGGTGGTGGATGTAGTGGCAGTGGTTTGTGATTGACTAACAGTTGTTGAAACAACTGGTGTTCCAACCACTGTTGTCATTACAGCAGATGTTTTAACAACTACTGTCTTCTGCTTTTTGGCAGGAGGTGATTTTGTTTTTGGTGGTAATGGTGGTAAGGCAGTGGATTTGGTGTGTGTTGAAGTGGTGTGTGTTGAAGTGGGAGCAGATGTTGAAACTACTGAAGTACCGACTGTAGTTGATACAACTGGAGTTACAACAGCTGTTTTAGGTGGTGGTTTTGGAGCAGACTTTGAACGTCTGGTTGGAATGGATTTGGGTAGCCTTACTCTTCTTGTAGGCTTCTTCTTTTCATCAACACGATTTTCATCATCTTGTGATCCTGAAGTACCCTGATCCGGATAATCCACCCTGGCTTTCCTTTTGGCCTCTCTATCCCTTTTTACACTTGCAATTGCTTCTGCCAGTGCATTTGTGGTCACATCAATTTTCTTGCTTCCATCTGGCAAAGGGATCTGTTTGGTCATGTTTGCATTTTCCGGTTCAATGTAGAGACCATCCTCTATACCCTTCTTTTTCCACTCCTTAATTTTCTCCACCTTTTTGGCATTATCTTCTGGGAGTTGATAAATGAATCGAACTTTTGGAGGAGCAGTGCCAGTGGTGTGCAGGATCTGAGTTTTGAGAGCCTTTAGATCAGCCTGAGTGTTCTTGAACCTTGACTCCATTGCATCTCTCAGCTGTTGGACATGTTTTTCATGTTGCTGATCTGCTAATTATGCTTGTTGATGGAGAAAAGGTTGAAACAAATTCCAGAGCTCATTTGTAGCAGGTGCTATTTGTGGAGCAGGTGCTTGAGGTGGAACAGCAGTTGATTATACCTTTTGTACTTGTAACACCTGTTGTAGCATTTCTTTGAGTTCTGCAACAGAGTTATCAAGCTTTTCAATACGATCCGTCAATTTCTGGTACTTTAAACCATCACCCAAGTTAATGGGATCATCTGATTTCCCACTAGCAGTGATTGTAACAGTAGTTGATGTAAGGAGTGTACTCCAAACATTAACCACTGATGCCCTTTTTTCTTGGTACTGGGGTCTTCTTCCTTCAACACTTGACAACCTTTGGATGTTGCCAGTAGGATAAATAAATCCACTGGTGGTTGGCAGAGGTGCTATATAAGGAATTGCCTCCAAGGAAGTCTTATTAATGTAACCACTGTCCAAATGTAAACCAGTGGGTTCAACAGTTGTAGTGGCTGCTTCACTTGGACTACCACCAAGAGTTACTTGTAACTCAAGGGGTGTAACCTCCTCAGGTTGTGTTGGTGGGTTAGCAAAGATTGATACATCAGACCCAGTCAGTTGTTGAGGTATATTCTCAGTGATAGGTGAGTGAGAAGGAGTGGTTAATGCCTGGTTCAAATCAATTGCATCCAACAGCAGTTTAGTTGGTGGGGGAATTGTGGATGTGAAGGGTGGTGTAGAAAGTGGATTTGCCCCGGGTATTGAGCTGTGGATGATAGAAAAAAGTGTTTCTAGAGCATCATGATGTGGAGACCCTATTTGTACAACCTGTTCTTTTTGTGAAGAAGCAGGAGGAGTTTTGGTTATGGGTTGAGATATTTGTACCAACTGCTGTGAGGAAGAAGCAGCAGTGGTTTCTTGTGACTGTTGTGTTGTCACAGGTATTTGCTCTGGTATCTCATCCTCCAGAGTTGCCCTTTTGATTGGTTTGGAGGGTTTTTGAGTTTTCTTTTTGTGTGGCTTTTTGTGGATTGTAGGTGTGGGTTTCAAAACAGTTGGTCTGCTGCTTTGATCACCTTGAGCAGTGGGCTCAGCAGCAGATACCTGAGTAGCAGTTGTAACTGCTAAAATCTGCTCAGGCACCTCTGCTTGTGTTTTGCAAGGTGCTAACATTCTTGAAAAAGTTTCAGTTGTTAAACTGTTTATTTGAGTAGAATCACCTTGGTTTATTTCAGCTATATCATTCTTACTGAATTTCTTTTCAAAATAGTAACTTAAAAACCTTGGAAACAGTAAGAATGATTTTGTTTCAACATTATTAACCAAATCTTTAAAAATTTCCCGAGAATAGTTAAGATTTTCTTCTTGAAGAATTGCATATCCCAGATTTTGAATCTTTAAAGGGATTTCATTGAAAGAAGTGGTTTTATTTGAAACACAAAGTAGGAGGGTATGAAATAAAAACCTGGTTGCAGAAGGAAAATAACCTTTTTCTAAGGTAAGTTTCTTCATCATTGTGGTTTCATACCCTCTTTCAATGAAGTCAGTTTGTAACTCGTTTTTAGTGAAAGAAATTTTACCTTCTTGATCATCGAGTTGAAAGACCTCTGAAATGGATTGTGGCATGATTTGGATAGCTTTACCCTTTAAAGAAGAGTGTATGGTGGTTGCAATGTCTCCTTGTTTTTCAAGGGTTGCATTCTTCCAAAACTCCCTTTGGGTCGCCAAATAGATTGGTGCATCGACAGTGAACAAAGTTTTGTACTTTGATTTTGCCATGGTGTCAATGATGGAATTGAAAACATTGGTGGATCCTGGTTTTGTGAGGAGACCCAGGAGATTGTGAGATGGTTTATATGGAATTTCAGTGGAGATTGCCTTTTAAGAGGCTGTTTTCGATGAAGATTTGAATGAGGATTTTGAAGATGACTTTGATTTTGTCATTTTGAGGATGATGATCGAAGAAATTTGTGGAGAAATGAGATGAAGAACTGCTTTGAGAAGAGAATTTTTAGGAATTAAATTCGACAGTAAAACCCTGTTTTGGTGGTGAGTGGGGGATTTTTATAGAGAAGAAAGTGAATGCTGATGTGGCATCCGTTACAAAAAGTCTGACCAATATGTATTGCCCACGTGACAACCTGTGGTGAAAGTGAAGGACAGTACTTTTATGAAAGTGACTGATGAAAGCAGTGGTAGTAAAGCAGTGGATGATTTTTACTATCAGTGGATAGCATATCAGTGGATAAGACACTGCTTTTGAACAACATAGTTTATCAAAGGAATGAGAGAACAGGGGTTGACTTTCAGTAGTGGACAGGCTTTTGAAATAGAGCAGACTTTTGAACAATCAGTGGTTAATGGCAGACTTTAAGGATTTTTAATGAAAATTTCATTTTTTAGCTATTTTTAAGGATGGAATTTTGATTTTCTGAAAACATTTTGATGCTTTTATGCATAGAAAAACAAGATTTTGCTTGTTATTCCATGTTTAGCATCCCAATTCTAGAGACCAAGCTTTCAAAAGTGGCTGTATCAAGTGCTTTTGTGAGCACATCTGCCAGCTGGTCTTTAGTTGGGACATGATGCAGAGAAATCAAACCTTTTTCATAGCAATCCCTCACAAAGTGATGTCTGATGTCGATGTGTTTGGTGGTTGAATGGGAAACTGGATTTTTGATGATATTTTCTGCTGCCTGGCTGTCCAACATGAGTGGTGTCTTTAAGGCAGTGATACCAAAATCCAGCAACTGATTTTGAAGCCACAGGAGTTGGGCTGTACAGCTTGCAGCAGCAATGTATTCAGCCTCAGCAGTGGATGTTGAAACTGCTGCTTGCTTTTTGCTTTGCCAAGAAACCAAGCAATCACCTAGAAACTGGCACCCTCTTGATGTGGACTTCCTTGTGGTGTTACATCCAGCAAAGTCACTGTCTGAAAAGCCTGAAAGCTTGATATTCCCATTAGCTGGATACCAGATACCAAGTGTGGGAGCACCTTTTATGTATCTGAAGATCCTTTTTACAGCAATGAGATTTGATTTTCTGGGAGCTGATTGACTTCTTGCACAGACACATGTTGCGAACATGATGTCTGGTCTAGATGCAGTTAGGTACAATAAAGACCCAATCATGCTTCTATAGAGTGTTTGGTCAATCAGCTCATCTTTTTCATCAGACATGACCAGCTTATTTGTTGCCATGGGTGTGCTGCATGGTTTACAATCATTCATATCAAATTTGGTCAAAAGTTCTTTGGCATATTTGCTTTGATGAATGAAAGTTACATTTTGCATTTGCTGAACTTGGAGACCAAGAAAGCATTGTAGCTCACCCATTGCACTCATTTCAAACTCAGCTGTCATGAATTCTCTAAACTCTTCACACATTGAGTTACATGTGCTTCCAAAAATAATGTCATCCACATAAATCTGGACAATCATTAAATCCTTCCCTCTCCATTTTAAAAACAGTGTTTTATCAATGGTACCTCTTTTGAAACCATTTGAGAGTAGGAAGTTGGAAAGAGTTTCATACCAGGCCCTTGGTGCTTGTTTCAAACCATACAAGGCTTTGTTTAGCCTGTAGACATGATCTGGATAAAATGGATCCTCAAAACCTGGAGGTTGACAAACATATACCTCTTCTTGAATTGTACCATAGAGGAAAGCACTTTTGATATCCATTTGAAACACCTTCATATTGTGGTTGATAGCAAAGTCCAGGAACAGTCTAATGGCTTCCAATCTTGCAACAGGGGCAAATGTTTCATCATAATCAATCCCCTCTTCCTGTCTGTAACCTTGAACCACAAGCCTGGCTTTATTTTTGACAACAATACCCCTTTCATCAGTTTTGTTCTTGAAGACCCACTTTGTGCCAATGGGACTAACCTCTTCTGGCAGTGGTACAAGCTCCCATACTTGTTGTCTTTTAAACTGTTGGAGTTCCTCTTACATGGCTTCTACCCAGCTGTTGTCTTTTAGTGCCTCTTGGTACTTGACTGGCTGATGGAGTGATAGAAAACCAGCAAAAAGACAAATGTTTTGGGTTTGGCTTCTTGTGAGCACCCCTTCATTTATGTTGCCAATGATTTGATCAGGTGGATGGGATCTCAAGAAGATTAAATCTCCTTGGTATGGTATGATGGCATTTGTTGGTGAAGGCTGCAGATGTGTATCATCTGAGCTAACCACTGCTGGGGACTTTGATGATCCAGCAGTGGCTTCAAAAGGTGGTGGAATAGGAGGTAATGAAGTGGACATCTGCTGACTTTTATCCACCGTTTGAGGACTTTTGTCAGCAGTGTTTGAGGATGTGGAAGCAGTGGTAAATGGGCTACTTTGGTCAACAACTGTTGAGGTAGCAGTGGTTGAGCTTTGACAACTGTTTTGAACAGCTGATGATTTTCCCTTTATGGCAGACCTTTGAGGGATGATGATTTCATACCCATAGTCTGGTGTTGTATCCTCTGATGCACCTGCACTGTTAGTCTTGACAGCAGTATTTTCAAAGGTAAATTTTTCAAGATCAAACAGATCTGTAGGATTTGCTGGGATTTTCATTGATGAAAGTTCATTGAACTTAACATTCAAGGTCTCCTCCACTGCCTTGGTCCGTGTATTGAACACTTTGTAGGCCTTGGCAGTGGTTGAGTATCCCAGATGATCACCACAATCAATTTTGGCTGCAAATTTTGAAATGGAGTCTTTTAAGTTCAAAATAAAGCATGGGCAGCCAAACACTTTGAAATATGAGATTAGTGGTTTGATTTTATACAGAATTTCATAAGCAGTCTTTTTGTGCCTGGGGTTTATTAAAACTCTGTTCTGGACATAGCAAGCAGTGTTTACTGCCTCTGCCCAGAAAGTTAATGGCAAACCTGAATCTGCAAGCATGGTTCTGGCAGCCTCAATCAAAGTTATGTTCTTCCTTTCCACTACCCCATTTTGCTCTGGTGTTCTAGGGATGTTGTACTGCCTTACAATCCCTTTCTTCACACAGAAGGCATCCAACTCCTTATTTTTGAATTCTGTGCCATTGTCACTCCTGAAGCTTTTCACTGGAAGGTCAAATTGCTTTTCAACCTGTGTCACAAAGTCTTGCAAAATGCATGCAGTCTCATCTTTTGAGTGTAAAAAGAAAGTCCATGTAAACCTACAAAAGTCATCAACAATAACCAAACAGTATCTTTTCTTCTTGAGACTCATGACTTGAACTGGGCCAAACAAATCCATGTGTAGCATTTGCAAACACTGGGTTGTTTTGGACTCTTCAATGGACTTGTAAGAACTTTTATGTTGTAGGCCTCTCACCAAACCATTTTTTGAAATTTTAAACAGGAAATGCAATGTTCAGGGCATGAAAACAGTTTTTGTGGTAGGCCTCTCACCAAACCATTTTTTGAAATTTCAGTGATTGTCTTAAGGTTTGTGTGTCCCAGCCTTCTGTGCCAAAGTTCTGTCTCTTTGTTAGAGGCAGCTGAGAACGGACAGGCATCAGCTCTGGGACACTCTTTTGACATATCAACAACATAAACATTGCCACTTCTTTGAGCAACAAGTTTAGTTTGACCAGTTTTGATTATTGCTTCAATCTTTTTGACCATTTCTGGTCCAACAATCCTACAACAATCTTTTGTGAAGAATGACCCAAACCCTTTGTCACTCATTTGTGATACACTCAGAAGGTTGAATTTTAGATTGTCTATCAGATTGACATTTTCAAATTTTTCATTTCCAGACTGCACTGTACCAGACCCTAGAACTTTCCCTTTACTATTATTCCCAAAGGATATATCACCCCCTCCATGGATTTTAAAGTCTTTGAGAGGACTTTACATCCTGTCATGTGCCTGGAGCCTCCACTATCTACATACCAAAGACTATCAAAGCATGCAGAAGCTCCCTGCACATGAAGTAAAAGGATTAGTTCATTAAGGTCTCCAAAGCCAGCAGGGCTTTGGATGGGGTCTCAACAGTGTCTGGGATGGATGCAGGATGATGGACAGTGGTTAGGTCAGGGGTTTGGACTGTTTTAGGACAGTGTTTTTCTAACCACTGTTGTGGGTTATGACCAATCATCTGCTGATAACCAAAAGGATGCCTATTCACTTTAGGTTTAGACGGCCTTTTGTAGGCTTCATAAACGTGTGGAATCCTTTGGTAAGACTGTTTTTCCTTGCCTTTTCTGAACTGATTGGCAGGGGGTGCATCAGTTACCTGAACATCTCTTTTGACAGATGTTTGGTTCAGCTGTTTTGTGACAACTGTCTGAACTGGCACAAACAGTGGTTGTTTCTTGGTGAATTTGACAGATGTTGATGATGATGATGGACTCAAGGATGTTTTAGCAATGTACTCATTCTTTTTCACATCAAAGTTTTTGAGATACACACATGCTTGAGTTTTGTGGTTTGTTTTACCACAGACAATGCAACTATCAGCTGAAACAATGACACTTGTTCTGTTTAAATCATAAGCTTTTAAGTGGAAACAATCTTTTGTTAGATGATTCCTTTTCTCACAGAATTCACAAAACAAGTTATCAATTTTTTCTTTCTTCTTTCTCTTTTCAGACTCCTTTGCAGCAGAGGTTTTAACCACTGCTGGGATGTCCTTGAGAGGTATGACTTTAGCTTTTGGAGCTTTAATACCATCAGTTGATGTAAATTCCATTGGCTTGAAATTTTCAAGAATATCACACTCATCAGACCATTTTGGTTTAAACTGATAGTCTTCAAGTTCCTCAAAAGTGGAGGATCCCATTGGTCTGTCAAGTGTGATTTTGTTACCAAGTTTGTCAGTGATTTTCACTTCTTGGCCATTCTTGTTTGTGGGTATGAACTCAGTGGTTACATCAGTGGTTTGAACAGATTTTGCAAAAGCAATGGTTTCATCATCATGTTTTCTATAACCAACACCAAATTTCACATTACTTTTTATCTGTTTTTCAAGCATAACCTCATACCCTTTGCATGATTCCACCCATCTCTCACAAGTGATCTGGGTGGACTCTAACTCCTTTTTGCAAACTTGGTATTTTTCTACCATAGTTTGGAGTTGTGTTTTGGTTATGCTTTGTTCTTCTTTCAAACTGCTGATCTCTTTTTCCTTTTCAGTCAATTTGTTTTTAAGTTCTTTTAAAGATCTTTCAAATTTGACTTCATCAGTTAAGATTTTATCCCGAAGGTTTTCATTCACCTCTTTGATGTTAGCAAAAGCAATAATGCAATTGTCAGAACACAGTTTTCTAGAAATTGAGGAGATACCTTTTGCACAATCACATTGATGATCCTCTTCATCATCAGCTCTCACCTTCTTTTCACCAGCCTTTTCTTCCTTCTTTTCTTCTTTGTCCTCTTCGGACCATGGGTCAGTCAGTGGTTCAATCAGGGTACCTGAACTTTCTCCAAACAGTAGTTCACCAGCCACAGCAGTAACCACTGCTTCAGTCACCTCATCCACTGTTTCATTACTCAGCTGTTCCTCTTCAGTTTCAACCCCCTCCTGTATTGACTCTAATGCCATCAAACAAAACTCATTATCAGAAGAATCATTAGAAGCATAGAGTGCAAAATTTTCATCACTAAGGTCTTCAGGCATACTGCTCCAGTCAACAAACCCTTGAGTGAAAAAACTTTGTTGATCTGGTTGTACTGCTGCTGGAGCAGTGGTTTGAGGTGCAGGCTGCACTTGTGCCTGGGGAACAGGGGTTTGAACATATTGGATCTGTGGAACAGTAGTTTGGACATAGTGCACTGGCACAGGGGCAGCAGCATAGTGAGCAGTGTTCACTTGAGCTGCTGGGGCATACTGGGCATAGTGCACAGTGCTTTGGTTTTGAGGTCTAGGATTTGAGCTAGGATGAGTAATTATGGGACCAGTAGTTTGACTCCTACATTCCCTAGCAAAATGTCCCAACCTATTACACTTGTAGCACTTGATTTTCGATTTATCCAACCCAACCCTTAGATTCCCATGCAAACCTGGGAATTTTCGCCCTGTTCTTTTGTAAAATTTGCTAGTTCTAACACTTAGCAAAGCCAGTTGGTGCAGGATGTCCATTTCCTCTAAGTCAGTGGGATCAAAATGTTGCAAATCATTGAGTTCAAAGCATAAATTTTCTGACATCTGGTTTTCGTTTGCAGTGAATGCATAACTAGCAGAGTGAGGATCAGGGTTGTTAAAATTTGCACCAGCAGTTATGTCAATGAAGTGATCATAACCCTGATCCTTACCACTGCTCCCAGATTCTTCTTGACCCAGAAGAGCAGTGTTACCGAAAGTGTAATCATCAGTAACTTTTCCTGACTCTTGCAACCTCCTTTTCTGGTTCAACTCCCTTTCATAGGTCAGGAGTCGACCATGGAGTTGGGTCAAGGTCAGATCCTTGAATTCAGGTGAGTTTCGGGTGACAAAAGCAATGGTGTCCCATTTTTTTGGCAGTAACCTGAGGAACCTGCTATTTTGAGTTGAGTTTGTAAAAGTGGTATTAACAAGCCTCAGTTCACTGATGAGACAGCTGAAACGCTCAAATTGTAGCATTAGTGATTCACCTTTAACATAACAAAATGTTTCATACTGTTGGTTCAGGATTTCCCTATTGTTTTCTATGACTTCTTCGGTTCCCCCAAACTGTTCCTTAAGTGTGTCCCATAACTCTTTGGCACTGTTGCAGTGTAACAGTCCTGCATATATCTCATTGGGCAGCGCTGATGCTATGATGCTAAACGCTTTAGCATCTAGTTCGATCTTTTGAAAGTCGGTTTCGGTATAATTTTCAACTAGTTTTGGAACGAACTTTTTAGCATCTTCAGCGCTTGGCACTGAAGGAACATGGGGACCATAGATGACAGACCTCCAACAACCTGTGCTTTGTTGAGCGAGGATGTGACCCATCCTCCTCTGCCAGATGTTGTACTCATTTCTTTTTAGCATAGGTGGTTTAAAAAGAGAGCCGATGTTGTTTTTATCATCCTGAGATTGTGACGTCATTCTTGTTGTTTTACAGACACTGAGAAATCAAGTTTTAATGGTGATTAATCCTTGCTCTGTTTTTCAACCAACGAACAAACGATCAGTATCAATTGTTGTGAGCTGAACTATTTACGTCAAAATGATTGTTAAATCAAATTTGACTGTCCAAGCACTGATACCAATTGTTGGATCTGAGTTTGATTCTGATTGTATTTTATGTTTGTAATTAAGATGAAAATGGATGAGTGTGCAGCGGAATTATGGTGAAAACAAACTTTGCATACAATCAAACGAGAGTAATACTTTGATCAAACATCTTTACACAATGAATCGGAAGATTGAATTTATTTCAATAACGATTACAATGATTGATGAATGAATGCAAACTCCCCCTCAGCCAGAGCTCAGTAGTTTGTTCGTGCAAAGAAGACGATAATGCGAAAGAGCTAATAGAACAGTACAAAGTACTGAACTATTTATAGGCACTTGCAAACCACTGAGCATCTTAGCTGACGTCACCATGAAAGTGACATCTAACCTCCTAACAAACTCTAACCTCTGATCTACACAAACACTGATGTACTAACTACTGCTATTACATTTCATTACATAAAAAGACTCTTAAACAGCTGCTGCATCCTTCCACTGCTGTGAACCCAGCAGTGCTTGTCTGGATCTGCAGTACTAGACTCAAGGCAGTAGATTGAATCAGCAGAGCTTTGGTCTTCCATCAGTCTTTGACATTAGGCAGTAGATGCAAGGCAGCAGTTGTAGGTCAGCACTTAGTAAGATCAGCAGATAGGAGGTCAGCAGATATGAAACCACTTTCAAGGGGAGAGATTTGTATGTAAACATCTGCTTATTCTTGATCCACTGCTCTGATCCAGTTTTGGCTTTAATTATCTATTCCTCTGATAGGGTTCAATCCCAACAACTAGTAAGTTACTACAAATTTTTACAAATATTCAAGTTCATGAAGTAGTAGAATATGCATGATTTTGGCAAGATTGGTAAGTAAAGGTTGTTAGTTGATGATTGTGATGATTTTTACAAAAGAAAATGATATGCTTCAAAACATGGAAACCTCCATTTTTAGGTGAAACTATGGTAAAATTTTCTAAAAATATAAACACTTAGAAAAATATTTTCAAACAAATATTTACAAGTGTATTTTAAACCATGGATTTCCTATATAAACTTTGCCATAATTTTTGTTACAAAAATACAAATACTGGAGGTTGGTTTTTATAAATAAAAGTGACTAAATATTTATTTAGAAAATATATATTTAAAAGACACCATGTGTGTGATTATTTGTATATTTTGTGAATTAGTTATATTATTTTAGTACTTGAAATATTATAACTCACAAAATACCAACAAATTACCATCCAAAATATTACCAAAAATTCCAAAGAATGAATATACAAGCTTACACAAAAATATTGGAGAATTGAACTATTAAATGAGACTTACAAAATATTCCGGAAAGATTTATTCACAAATAATATTTTGGTAAATAATATTTTGGACATCAAAGAAGTAAAAATATAATTTTTACAATTACTACAAGAATATATCATATTTTTGACAAGTGTGAAATATATATTTTCTTGAAACTTTTAGAAGATATATTATTTTTAAAAAATATATATTTTCTCACACAAACATGAGATACAATATTTTTGGAAAAAATGAGTTTATATATATATATATATATATATTCCAAGTTGGACTTGAAAATATATTATTTTTGGAATTTATAAGAGAATACAAATATTTTTGCCAAAGAAATATTATAAATAATTTTTCTAAGTAATATTCCTTGAAGTATATATTTTGGAAATATATATATGATTTTTATTCTGGAAAATTTAATACGAAATTAAGTATAAAGAATTCTAAATGAATACAAAAAAATGTGGATCCTTGTACGTATAAACACACACCAGAATGCGACTCCAAAACATGGCAAAATAAACATGTATAAGATACCCCCATCTTTGGGAAGGAAATACAAGTGAAAATACTTGGGAAGTATTATTACAATGATATTGTTTAACGATTATTCCAAAAATTATAAATGTAATTTAAGTTAAAACATTAATTATTTTAACAAATAATAATGTGACTTGGAATAATATCAAATACACAAAAGAAACGTAACTCAAGAACATTAATACTGAGTTAAGGCATGACCCGTTCATCTAATAGACATTAGTACGTTGTAGGTAGTCGTGTTCACCAAAGGAGCTAGAGTTACGATTGCTGAAGACGCAAGACTGTGAGTTCATGTCCCCCTTTTTTTAACTGTTTTCATTTTAGAACTTCGGGGGTGAAGTACATGTTATAAATGATTATGATTACAAATGATTTTCAAATGAAATGAACTGCTAGATCATGTGAAAGGGTAGGCGTTAGCTTAAGACCATTAATCCTTTAGAAGGACCGAGAGGCATGAGTGATAGATCTGTTTGGGTGTTGCGAGCCCCACCCATGAGTCCGCGAGTTGGCTCATGTGGTGACTATGTCGTTCCAGCCGGGAGGCCCGGTGCGAAATACGCAAAGGATTGAGCCTTCCTACACCGGTTCACCATGTTAATGCATTAGCTACACATTAATTGATCTGTTCATTTTCACAAATATATTTCCAATATTTTCAAAGGTTTATTCACAATCACACACATGAACTCGCTCAACTTTCGTTGATGTTTTTCAAAATACATGTATTTTAGGGAATTAGTAGTGGATCTGGCAGGCGTCGGATGTTTCAAGCTGCGTTAAGAATAAAAGATGTCATCCATGGTCTTAGGGTTGGACAGTGTGTCTTATTCCTGGACGAGATACGCCTTCCAAGTCCTGGTTTATTTAATGTCATTGGTCGAGTCGTTGTGAACTTTTAAACAAGTTGCATAGTTGTACTCGTATTTGAATTTTTATGTTTTAAGACAATGTTGTCATGTTTTTAAACTAAATTTATGGATGAACATCTATGGTTTAAATCATATAGTTGTTGTTATGATTGAATGCAACGATATTAAGAAAGTCACACCATAATCACGCTTCCGCAATATTCAGGGTGTGACAGTCTATTCTTCGCCATGATGGGTGTGTGACGAAGATTAACCTTCGTCGAAGGTTGATGACGGCGAAAGTTGGGGTGACGAATACCTATTCTTCGTCGGGAGGATCGTGTGTGTTTCAATTAGATGTGTTGTGTAAACCCAAGTTAACACAAAAGTTAAACCATGAATATATAAATGACAACACATTACCTAGATACCATGTAGCACCAAACGTAACAATACTTGATCATTGATGCCTGTGTGGTGGTTATATATTTTATGTATATTTTTAGCCATTTTTACACTTTAGTCAAGTTTTAAATTTATAAAACACGATATTTTACTAACACCAAACACACATATGGGCATGTGCACCCATCGTGATCGTATTATGGTGTTGGTAAGATACCGAGGTCGTCCAAGGACACAAGAGCTTTTAGTACCGGTTTATCCTCAAAGTCTAATCAAATCAAAATTTTAGAAAAAAGGTTTTAAACTAGAAAATAAAAACTAAAAATGCTGAAAAATAAAAATAAAAATAAAAACAGATAGACAAGATGAATCATTTGGATCCGACTCGCCCTTAGTGTAACCTTTGATTATTTTCACACTTTTGCACTTTTTAAGATATTATCTTAGTTATAGTAGTATGCCCCTCATTTGAAGGTGACGTTACCCTCAACCCAGTAGTTTGAGTCAGCAAGGATACAATCCTAAAGGGTTGGATTATTGAAAGATAATTAATTTAGTTATTAATGCGTAATGTGGTAGGCCCCTCTTTTGAAGGTGACGTTACCCTCGGCTAAGTAGTTTGAGTCAGCAGGGATACAATCCTAAATAGCCAGGTTAAAGTTTTAATAGTAGCTTACATATGAGGGGGCCAAGGAGTTCGGACCACCGCCATCCAATACCAGTGGGTATTGAAGGAGGTCCTACTAAACTTCACCCAGGTCCTTGCAGGATCTATACACTGAACAAGGCAAGACTCTTACCAAACCATTCCCTTAACCCCCGACCATGTAGCCAACATATCTCCATATAGACCGTGGAGATATGAATGGTGAAAATCTTTTATTTTATATAGACAGTAAAATAACGCCAAGACACCACGGACAAATGATAAGGAAGATTCACCTTCAACGTAACAAAATAGTTATTAAAGTCATTTATACATAACCAAATAAAAAGTGTGAAAAGATTAAAAATAAAAAAGTATTACACTAAACACTTGTCTTCACCAAGTGATGTAAGAGACTTAGGCAAACATGGTCGTTGATTGTCAAGAACTCTTACGATCAATCTTAGATCTCGAGACTACTCACACACTCTGTGATGGATGATGGTGGTGGATGTGGGTTGTGATAGTGGTGGTGGGTGGGTGAAGTGTGAGAGAGGTGGTTTGCAAGTGAGCCAAGCACCCCTATTTATAGCCTGCACAGAAGCCCGAATACGGCCCCGTGTCCATTGGGCCCGGCCCCGTGTCCACCCATCTTCTCTTTCTTCATTAAATACAGTTTGTCTGCATTAGTTAACCACGACCCCATGTCCGCTGGGCACGACCCCGTATGCAGAAGCGTATCTGTACTATCAAGATTTACCTAGATTCTACGAATCTTAGCGTTGACCACGGCCCCGTGTCCGCTGGGCATGCCCCCGTGGTGGGTGATAGAAGCTTCTACAGCTTTGTCTTTTCTGTAGACACTTGGGCACGCCCCCGTGCTCATTGAGCAACGGGCGTGTTCAGCCTTCTGTTCTCTTTTTTTTGCTTGGGAAGATGCTGTCGGGGGGTAGGGCATGCCACATTTATCCCTTTTCTTGTATTATTGTTAGATTTGGCTGTATTTTTGCTTGTTTGGTTCATTTGAGCTTATTTAATCCTGAAAATACAAAAGGAAGACAAAAACACACTTTTTCCAACATTAGTACTAAAGAAAGGGTTAATTTTATGCCACATTTGATGTAATTTATATGTTACATTATGCACACATCAAATACCCCACACTTGAATCTTTGCTTGTCCTCAAGCAAAACTCTTTATAATGTGGCTTACACTCCCAAATGGAATGGGTAGAAGAGAAGGTTTTTGTGCTTGTCATAGAGTGTCGGGATTCCAAGATTCTTTATTAGGTTTTATTTTTATTTTATTAACAATCCTATTCGTCATGATTTATTTAGAACATTACACAAGATAAATTACTTATTAGGGAATAACATGCCTCTTTAAAATTCCATTTATATACAAGTTCTGTTGGTGCACTACATCTGTCGACTTCGTCTTGGATCGAGTCTTAGATTGCATTGTATAGATTAGGGCGTGTTTTACAAGAAAATAGGAAGTGTATTGTGTTTAGTGAGCTGATTTCGCTCATAGGGACTTAGTAAGGTGATTTCGCTTATGTGGTTATGTTGGGGTTTCGCTTTTGTGGTCATGTTCATTGGAGCGAAATCTCAGCACTATAAATAGGTGTTCCATGAGCGAAATCATAAGTCACTCTTTGTATTCCATACCGAAGTGCTGCCGGTGTGAAGAACTACTTGTAATTGCATTCTAATCAATACAATCAGTGTTAAAAGTGAAGAATCAGCTATTTCTATCTCCGTTTCTTGTTATTCCGCACCTGAAACAGAGTTGAACACCTCTGAACGACTCATTCGGGTTAGATCACGATCCTACAAGTGGTATCAGAGCTTAGGAGAAGGAGTTCTACAGAAATTAGCTGGATTTCATCTTGTTTGCTTACTTCTACACCTTTTTTTATCATTTCAGAAAGTTTTACCGGTCGAAATTCGCTCAAAATTTCACAGATCATAGACAATAGAACATTGATAAACCCTGGAAAGTTTGAGACCAAAATTCAAAGTAAATTGGACAAAATTGACCTCATACTTAATTTCGCTTATACGGACATTTCATGATTTCGCTTTTATGACATCTTGATTTCGCTCCAAGATCATCCAAACAGCTTGATTTCGCTCATATGTCCACCCTAAAACCCTAATTTCGCTCTTGTGACATCCTGATTTCGCTTATAGGGCCAATCAAAACCCTGATTTCGCTCAAAGTTACATCAGATTTCGCTCATGTGTACAACATCTGTTTTCGCTGATAAGGAGTATCTAGGATTTCGCTCTTAGTGCACAAATTTCCTGATTTCGCTTATTTGTCACTGATTTTGAAAAACGTGCTAAGTCATCATGGATACTGAGTTCTATAATGCGTTTGCAACACCGTCTGGTCCAGCTGCTATTGCTCAAGCCATGAGTTTGGAAAATGAGACGGGAACCTCCCAAAAGCCCCCGAAATTGATGAGTATCGAAGAATACTACGGGTGGAAAGACAGATTCGAGAACTGGGTACAGGAAAACCATCTTAGGTCTTGGGAATGTATACTGAAGAAATACGTGTTGCCTCGAACAGATTTGCAGGTTCTCAAAGAGTTATCTGAGTTCACAGATCAAGAACGAGCTATGTACAAAGCTGAGAAAATGATGATAAGTCTGCTTCAAAAAGCAATCAAAGAAGACATATTCATATTGCTTCAACACGACAAAACTGCAAAATCAATCTGGGATGCACTTAAAGTCAAGTTTGAGGGTAGCGAGAATATGATTAAAAGCAAGAAGGCACTGCTAAAGAAAGAGTTTGATCTGTTCAGTAGCTTACCGGGAGAGGATACGAAGAAGCTGATAGAACGCTACTGTCACTTAGTGTGATCAATATCAATGTTGGGTATTACAAAAGATCGTGAAGAGTGGGTAGACAAGCTTGCTGATGCACTACCGCAGAAAGAGTGGGGAACGTATTTGATGATTCTAAAGAATACCGGTGTTTATGATGGGTTAACGATTTCTCAGTTTATTGAAAAGATTGAGAGTCCGGATTTGGAACAACAAAAGATTGCCAGGATGAACAGTCCGAGTGGTCAACAGGATGTAAAGATGTACTACAAAGGTAGTATTCCGGTTCCAGAAGCTGAGAGAAGTTCGAAAATCCAAATTGCATTTAGTGCTGGGGATTCATCAGAAAAAGCTGATCAAGGTTCAAACAAAAGCAGAAGTGGACTCTTATTATTTCCAAGTGTAAATCCTAAAGAGTCAAACACGAGTTTGCAGTCTCAAAGCACAAAGACAGGAAATGGCTATGTGATTCAGTGCAATATCGCTCTAAATCTTCCAGAAGGTCAAAGTTTTTCAGAAGACACTGCTAAGGACCACATGGCTCTACTTGGTTCTGTGTTGTTATCTTATGGGGGTCTAGTGGCTGGTCGAATCGGAAATCCTATGCTCACAAAGGAGGATTACGATCAAATAGACGCCGAAGAGATGGAATTAATGGATATCAAACGGTGTCTTGCTAGTGTTCTTAGACGTGTTGAAAAGTTCAAAATGATTACCGGGAGAAATGACTTTCTTGATGCTCATGTATCTACTTTAGGTTTTGATAAATCTAAAGTAACTTGTTTTCGATGCAGGGAGAAAGGCCATTTCAAACGGGAATGCAAGAACAGGGAAGCTAGTGGTGTTCAGAATCCATTTGAAAAAGATGATTACTACCGGAAAGCCATTTATCAATAGGTTGGTCAATCACAAGATTCACAGACGGCTCATGGTAGAAAGATTGAGGATTCCAAGAGAGCGTGTTTGGTATATTTCAACTGGAGCAAATACATATCACCTGAAAGCAAAGCATATTTAGTCTATCAAGATGATGAAAGACTACCTGAAGGCTTCAGCTGGGATATGTTTATTGATGAAAATGGAGAATTAAAAGCTTTCATTGCTAAGATTGTCAGAGAACCAGACATGTTTGCCACGTGGATGCAGTCTATTGGTGAAACAGTGAAAAGCATGGATGAAAAATCTGTTGTTTCTGATGAAAGTTCTGAAAATTCACAGAGTGCAGATGAGAGTGTACAGAAGGATGTTACTTCAGAAAAGGAAGTTGTATTTGATCAAACACCATCAGATACTAGTTCTGAAAAATCTGCACAGTTTGATCAGTCACCTCCAGATGATAGTAGTAGTGATGATGACGAGGAAAAACACATTAATGTTGCTAAAACTCATCTTTCTCCTGAAAGTTTTCATTTCTATTTTGCAGATCGGATGGAGAAGCTGAAGGAGAAAAGAGCTGCAAAAGAACAACAGGAAATGAAGGCTGAAAGTGTTGTTCAGAAAGAGAACATTGAAAGTGTTGTTGAGGAGATGGTTGAAACTGAGAGAGTGAAGGTAGAAGAAAAGGTGATTGAAGAAGAAAAAGTGGTTGAAGTGGTGAAGACAATCGAGATTGAGAAGATTGTTGAAGTTGTAAAGCCTTGCGAGAAGTGTTTGGAAGCATGTAAGGGTTGTGCAGCAAAAGACGAGATAATTGCTGAGTATGAAAAGAAGAAAGAGCAGTTACTGGTTAACCTTAACTATGTGAAAGAATCTTATGATACCTTGAACAAAACAATAACTGGTCTCCAAAAGACAAATTCAGAAAGAGAACAAGCACTAACGATGATGAATGCTGTAATGATGACAAAGCAGAAAGCCATCAACTTTTACATCGAAGAAAGTGCTAAATGGAAGCAAGAGTTGGAGACAGAAAAGATCGAGAATGAGAGAATTAGACGTTTATTACAAAGTTATTCTAGTTCTGATTATCTCATTGATCGTATTTACCCAACTGTTGCAGGTATGGAAGCTTTTCAAGACGAGAAGCCGAAGAAAAAGAAAGATAGTGAATTTGTGTCAGGTGGAAGTGCAGAAGAGGAACAGAAGAAACCATTCTGGAGACAGTCAAATCAAGAGTTTCTTGCTGAAAAGAAGAAGAATGGAACTGAAGTTTGTCACTCAAAAGAAACTAGAACCTGTTACAAATGCAATGAAGCTGGTCACATTGCATGGAACTGTCCGAAAAATGCCAAGTCAAAACAGGGAGTTTCTAACAAGTTGAAAGGAAAAGTTGTTGATATTGAACCACCAACCGAAAAATTTAAAATTTTTGAAAACTCGACTTATGAGGTTGGTGAGTGTTCTAAAATTTTTTTTTATAAAAAGAAAGAGAAAGACAACCAAGTGTGGGTTGTTAAGAAAGTTGATGAGAAAGTCGGCGATGAATCTGGTTCCACAAAGCCAGAAGAGCCACAGGTTGAGATGAAAATTTCAGTGAATGATGATGAGTTTCCATCACTGAAATTTGAAGAAGTTAAACAGAAAGTTGGCAAGGTTGGTATCTCGAATCAGTTTTACAACGAGAATACTAAGTTTGATGTCGAGAAAACATTCAATGGAAGTGTTAAGAAATTTTTTGTGAAAATGTTGAATGGGAAAGCTAAGGGGGTTAAAGATTTTTATGCAACTAAAAAGACAACTTATAACCCTACTGCGCAAGAACTGAAACCCATCAAGTCTGAGAAGACTTGGATGGAAGTTTGTTTCCCGTAAAGTCTTAGGACTATGCCGGAGATCCCAAGTTTATATCGAGGATCAGGAATCGACATCATTCATATTTTAAAGTGTTTGTATGAAAGTCGTTAAAATTGTTAAAATTTTACAGGTTGAATGACTACGCCGGAGCTTCCAGGTTGGTAAGTGCGAAGCAGGAATCGGCATCCTAATTGATAAAATGATGCATGTAGACGTAACATTCCTACAGTTGGTATTGGTTAGTCATATCTACGAGTGGTATTGTTTGTGATCTTAAAAATGGTAATTCTTACAATTGGTACAGAGGTTGCTTAATTGCAAACGGTAAATCAGGGACATTAAATTGTACTTGATTTACTATATTTGATAAAAACTGACAAGATGATGAACCATATCCCCATACTTAACAAGTGGTAAACTTACAAGTGGTAAAAACAAACTCATTTTCCGGAAAAATCATTTTGATTAAAACAAACTTAAGTGTTTTGAAATCTAAATGAGAAAATGGTTTGTTGAAAGGGGGAGTTCTGATTGTTTATGCCTAGTGAATGGCGATTTGATGCAATTCGATGTCAGTTGTCAAGTTTTTGTACAGTTCATTTTATGTTTCAAGTGGGTCAAGAGTCTAGTAGTTTTCAAATTTCCTTTGAAATGTGTTTGCATTTTAGGGGGAGTAGAAAATTTCAGAAAATCCAAAAACATTAGAAAATTTGAAAAGGTAAAAAACATGATAAAATCAAAAATGAGTTTTTGTGTCAAAGAAGAGGAAATGATAGTACATCAGTAGACAGTTACAGTATGCTAAAGAATTGTTTTGTTTAAATAGCGTTAAACAGTCTCACTGATGATATGCCGATAGGTTTTTACACATTTAGTAAACTTTTTCGGGATATAAACTTAAATTCAAAACTTGCTTGTTTCGTGGGGAACACTACTTGGATATATAGGTAACCCCTGAAATCTCGTTTGAAAGGTCCCTCTTTCTGAGATACTAGGTCTTTATGCTCAGTGATATCTGGGGTATTATCCCGGGACTTCTGATTTTGCGGAAGCAATGGCCTAGTCCCTGGAGAATACTTTCTGCATGCTTGAAATATAGCGCAGCCCTCAGCAAATTGATGAAACAATAAAATTGATAGTCATTGCTGTTGTAATACAAAAGATCCTCTAAAGGGGACCCACCAAAAGTCGAAGCCGTCATCTCTCTGCGTATACAGGAGTATCGACCTGAGCTCTCACGGCCCTCGCAATTTAACCCCTTACAGATATCATCTGTGGTATACTCATCTGTAAGACTGAATATTGGGATCTGGATACGGGAGTATATTCAAGAGGTGGGACACATGAATGAGTTTAAGTCCTTAAAACATCTAACTCATATTCTGAATCAGTTGAAATTTGTGTGAAAATTTAATTGGATCAGTATATTGGCAATCTAAGTGAATTGTTTAATTCTTAATGTGTAACTAAGCTCAACGGTACTTGTGATTTGTCAAAATCTGATATGATCCTCTTACACAAAACTCACAAAAATATTGTCTGTAAATATTTCTTTATTGCATTTCTTTACATTCAAAAATTCAAAAA
The DNA here is from genome assembly GCA_030545235.1 of Helianthus tuberosus. Classification (NCBI taxonomy): domain Eukaryota; kingdom Viridiplantae; phylum Streptophyta; class Magnoliopsida; order Asterales; family Asteraceae; genus Helianthus; species Helianthus tuberosus. Next base: position 4,840,494 of record CM060390.1, read on the forward strand.
GATTTTGTGTGTGTTTTAGCTTAAACTTTTGAAAAAGTCAAAAAGATTTTCGACAACTGATGTTGGAAAGCTGATCTTCAAAATTCCAAGTGCTAGACATGATGACATTGTTGTGAGGGGGAGTGTGTCTTAATTGTCAAAATGTTTGTTTTAAATCAACAAATGGTTCATCATAGAGATAGTTATTTCTGAGGGAGAGTGATTGTTGATGCATATGAGAGTTGTTGTTGGTACATTTGTTTATACTCAAATTGATAAAAGTAAATCTTACTTTGAGGTAGAGTTTATGCAGGATAAGTTGTGCCAGGTTTCGATTCTGAAGACAAAGCTTGAGTCGATCGTAGACCTGTGAAAGCCAGTAAACGATCCTGTATCAGATATTGCTGAAGAACAAAGAAATGCCAACAAATCGAGAGGTGGAGTCTGAAGATATTCAAGCAGATACTGTTAAGGGAGAGTCTGTTGGTGAAGATACAGAGAGAAAAGCCCAGAGACTGATCAAGACTGAAGAAGTGAAGACATGATATTGTCAAAGACTCGATGGACGACTCATCAACATCTGAGGGGGAGTCTGTTGGTGCACTACATCTGTCGACTTCGTCTTGGATCGAGTCTTAGATTGCATTGTATAGATTAGGGCGTGTTTTACAAGAAAATAGGAAGTGTATTGTGTTTAGTGAGCTGATTTCGCTCATATGGACTTAGTAAGGGGATTTCGCTTATGTGGTTATGTTAGGGTTTCGCTTTTGTGGTCATGTTCATTGGAGCGAAATCTCATCACTATAAATAGGTGTTCCATGAGCGAAATCATAAGTCACTCTTTGTATTCCATACCGAAGTGCTGTCGGTGTGAAGAACTGCTTGTAATTGCATTCTAATCAATACAATCAGTGTTAAAAGTGAAGAATCAGTTGTTTCTATCTCCGTTTCTTGTTATTCCGCACCTGAAACAGAGTTGAACACCTCTGAACGACTCATTCGGGTCAGATCCTCATTAGCTTACTCCTACCATTAGCTTGCCAAGAAATCAATCCTCATCCTTTTTAACTATAAACCTTTGTAAATATCAAGAGGACTTTTGGGGAAAGGGTTAGGCTTGGGTTAAAGGTAGGTGGTTAGGCTCAAAGGGGTTAATTAGGAGAATTTTGGGTAGGTGGTAAAAAAGAGAAAAATAATGGTGTTGAAAGAAAAAGGGTTAGTCCTAATGCCTCCATCATTTACTTACTTGGGTTTAAGTTGGTAAGGATCGGTAATGTATCATTGTGGCAAGTTCTAGAGTTTTAAGAACCAAGCGGCTATTCACACAAGAAACGAAAAAATGAGCATTTAGTTTAAAGATGTGTATTTATATGCTCAATAAAGGCTCAAAACTCACTTTTTTGTAGGAATGGATTTTTATGTGATCAAGTATATATAATCAAATTTTAACTAGATTTGTCATGTCGTTTCATAATTTTCTTATGTTGGTTCTTTTTATCACGACGCTATCGATTGTAAATTTATAAAAGTATAACCTTTTTAGAACTTGTAATTCACAAATTAAACCAAGACAAGTAAAAAAAATAAAAAGATTTTGAAAAAAATTTGGGGTGTTTAGCGGTTCCAATAGAGTTTTGTGTAAGGCTTGTAATTAGGACTTGCAAAATTCAAGGTTTTAGCATCCCCCCACACTTAAATTACACATTGTCCTCAATGCGTCCCAAAAATAAGTTTTTAGGTTGATTGAATGTGTAAAAGTGTGTTAAAAACAAAATTTTATGTTACTGGGCATCTGGACACGGCCCCGTGTTTGATGAACACGGCCCCGTGGTCAGATTGCCAGTAACGGGAACTTATAGAAGGTGGGCACGGGGGCGTGTCGGCTGGGCACGACCCCGTGTCTGGCAAAAATCTTCATATTTTTAACAAATAGCAGGTATGGGGAAATGGGCACGGGGGCGTGTCTGCTGGACACGACCCCGTGTGGACAAACTGCAAAGGTGTAAAACAAGTTTCTGGCTTCGGTTTTGCTGTCCCGACTTTAGTAGCACTAATGTTTAGTGCTCTAAGCCTCATATGTACTTGTTTAACTAATAAATACCACACCAATCATCACAAACATCCTAAATTACCAAAGTTAATCATCCACATCACAAGTTAAAAAGAAAAAGAAAAAGAAATGCAGAAATTAAAAAGAGTTAAAGAAAGTAAATTGTCCAACAAGCCGCACGCAGGGCGGAAATTGTTCATGAGATAAGGGGGTTAACATGTGGTACCTTCAACCATGAACCGCTACCTCCACTCCTCTAGCTCAATCCATATCCTCGTCTTCATCATCATCTCCTCCGTGGCCCGCCATATATTCCCAGATGTTCTCTATGTCATCCTACATGACGGAGATGTTTCTACTATTGCTCCGACCCGGGCGTATGTGTGCTGGCCATGTTGTAGGTGTTCCTAGTGCACATAAGGTTTTCCTGCAACAAATCATGTAAGCTTTGAAACTTAGGAAAACCGCCTCCTTGAGAGGAGGATTGACCCGGATCACCCTGGTGCTGGTAGTGGTACTGAGGAGGAGGACGGATATGTGGAGCATGTAAGACGAGTGCTTCCTGTGGGTTCCATGCATGCCCTTGAACTCTTTGAAAGCTGACCGTCCCATCTTCCGCTTCATAAACCAGGTTCATTGAGCGGCAAATGACCATATCCACTCGCCCTGACCATGGTCCTTTGCATAAGGACCTTGGTATGTTCACGAAGTGTTTGAAGAGGCGGTATATCCACCCACCAAAGAAGATAGGAGTCAGGGGAGTAGCGAGCTGGTTCAACTGCATGTTTCGGAGCAGGAGGTATGGAACATCAAGGTTGACCCGGTTGTGGATGCAATGAAGGACTACTAGATCCCGCAAACCTACAACACCGCTGCTGCCGTGCCGTTGGCTAAGAGAGTAAGTGAGGACCCTATGGATGTAGCGGTAAAGAGGGTCTCTCAACTGGGTACTCTTATTTTAGCTCGGATTGTAGTTGCATTCTCCTATTTGAGCCCAAGCATCTTGGCGGTCATTTTCCCTGATCTCGCGGAGACCGCCGGTGTTTTCCTCATCCCCAGCATCTTCTTCCGAATACAACCCCACCAGAGCCCCAAATTGAGCAATTGAGATCCGGTATGTGGTTCCTCCACAGCGAAACTCCACCCTTTCATTGTCAAACGGCTCGGCTCTTGTGTTGAAGACGAGCGTACTGTTGAATTCCATGTTGTATTCATGCACAGAGTGAAGCCGAGTGCAAAGGGCAGCTCGTAGTGGGCCGGTGACAATGTTGTTGAATCGGTCCAATTGGTTCACTGCCTCAAGAGTGTTTGTGCACACTTGTCTGGGGTTCTCCTCGGGCCTAGTCCTTAACACATCATAACGAGCTTGAGCTGCCAACTCCTAGCATTGAATCGAGTGAATTTCTTGGCCATCTGAAAGAAAACACCAAACCATTAGCAAGAAACAGTGAAAAATTCAGAAAAAACTGAAAACAGTCGGCTGAACACGCCCCCGTGTTCAGCGGACACGCCCCGAGTTTGCCAGAATTCGGTTGGACACGCCCCCGTGCTCAGCGAGCATGGCCCCGTGTCCAGGCGTCTGTTTCACAAAAATCCCGTTTTTCGACCCGGTCCCGAAAACTTGAAAATTTTTGGTCCAGTAGGGGCGGTTTTCCCCGAAAATGAAATCTCAAGTGCCGTTTTTCTCAAAACAAACCGTTTACGCCTTCAATTTTATCTTTTTCCGGTTCAAAATCAAGGGTTTGGGGTTTTCGTGAGAAATCAGGCAAATCTACAAACAATACAAGTTGATTTACTTCCTATAACATGTATCTATACTAATGCTAACAGATCTATGCAATATTTTGAGATTCGATCTGGTTGAAGTTCAAGAACCCTAGATTTTTTCCCAAATCTTGATGTTAAACTACATGCAAATGCTTAATCTAACTACTAATGATGATAGAATCATACCTTGATGTTGTTAGAAGTAGAGGAGACGTCGAAATCTTGTAGAAAAATCACCGGAACCAGAGAGTTTGTGGGGAAACAGGGGGTGTGGAATGAATAAACTGTTTGAAAAGGGGTTTTATTCCCGACAGTTGCGCTGACACGACCCCGTTCTCGCTGTGCACTGCCCCATGGGCGGGTAATTTTAAATTTTTTTAAGTGCTCGTGTGAGAGCCCTGTTTTCCCAAAACTTTGGTTTTAGAAATCTTACCGATTTAGATGTTCTCCCGATTGTTCATAACTTACCAGGTATGATGTTGATGCCTTTATTCTTCGACCGTTTGAAGCAAGATTTCTTCTTCCTCATCCTCAATAAATCCTTAATAAAGCTTCAGCCGTTGGCCATTGACTTTGAACGGAATTCCATTTCGAGATTTAATTTCTACTGCACCGTGTGGGAAAATATGGGTGATGGAAAAAGGTCCTGACCACCTAGACATTAATTTACCAGGAAATAATCGAATTCGTGAATTAAACAATAGAACTTGATCTCCTACTCAAAATTCCTTAGGTTTAATGTGATTATCATGCAAGTTTTTCATTATTTCCTTATAAATTTCGGAGTTAGAGTATGCAAAGTTCCTTAATTAGTCTAATTCATTTAATTGACAAAATCGATATTTACCTGCAAATTCTAAATCCAAGTTTACATTTTTAATTGCCTAGTAGGCTTTGTGTGCAATTTCTACTGGCAAATGACAGCTTTTTCCATAGACAAGCTTATATGGGGTTGTACCTATTGTTGTTTTATAAGCAGTTCAAAAAGCCCATAAAGCCTCATCTAATTTATCGGCCCATTCCTTTTTATTTATCCCTACGGTTTTTTCAAGTATTCGTTTTAAACCTCTATTTGTCACTTCGGCTTGTCCGTTTGTTTGAGGGTGATATGTCGTTGAGACCCGGTGATAGACCTCATACCTTGTTAATTTTTTTTCGAGTTGATGGTTACAAAAATGGGTACCTCTATCACTTATTAATGCTTTTGGTGTTCCGAAACGAGAGAATAATTTTTTTAGAAATCTTACCACGACTCTTCCATCATTTGTTGGAAGTGCCTCGGCCTCGGCCTATTTAGACAAGTAATCTACCGCCACAAGTATATATTCGTTTTCTTTTGACGGTGGGAAGGGTCCCATAAAGTCGAGTCCCCACACATCAAAAATTTCACAAACAAGAATGCCATTTTGTGGCATTTCGTTTTTGGAAGAAATATTACCTGATCTTTGGCAAGCGTCACATGTCTTGACAAGACTTTGGGCGTCTTTGTAAATGGTTGGCCAATAAAATCCTGAATCAAATACCTTTCGTGCGGTATTAGCGGCACCATGATGTCCTCCGTATGGACCTTCATGACAATGGCGGACAATTCTTCTTGTTTCACTACCATGTACACATCGGTGGATGAGTTGATCGGCACACATTTTGAAAAGATAAGGATCTTCCCAAAAGTAATGCTTTACATCGGCAAAGAATTTCTTTCTTTGATGATGTGGCCATCCTTTTGCGACTATACCGCTAGCTAGCTAGGTAGTTAGCATAGTCGGCGTACCATGGTTCTTCTCGGTATTCCACCATTTCTAGGGACTTTGTTGGGAACTTTTTGTTGATTTGCTCATCCCTCGTCGCCTCCAAAGCTGGGTCTTCTAAGCGCGAAAGATGATCTGCGGCGGTGTTTTCTGCTCCTCTTTTGTCTTTGATTTCAATGTTAAATTCTTGAAGGAGTAGAATCCACCGAAACAAACTTGGTTTAGCATCCTGTTTCTTGAAAAGATATCGAATGGCTGCATGATCTGTATAGACTATTGTTTTAGAAAGAACAAGATAAGAACAAAATTTATCAAAAGCAAATACCACGGCTAGTAATTCTTTTTCTGTTGTTGTGTAATTTTCTTGTGCATCGTTAAGTGTTTTACTAGCATCATAAATTTGGTGAAAATGCTTATCTTTTCTTTGTCCCAAGACAGCTCCAACTGCAAAGTCACTTGCATCACACATGATTTTGAAAGGTAATTTCCAATCAGGCGTTATCATGATAGGTGTATTGACTAACAATTCTTTTAGGGATAGAAATCCTTGATTGCAATCCTTGTCCAAGATGAAAGGGGTATCTTTTTCAAGTAATTTTGTTAGAGACCTTGAGATTTTAGAGAAGTCCTTGATAAATCGTCTATAGAATCCGGCATGCCCTAGGAAACTTCTGATAGCTCTAACGGAGGATGGGGGTGGTAATCGAGAAATAGTGTCTATTTTTGCTCGATCCACCTCCATTCCTTCGCTTGAGATTTTGTGACCGAGTACTATTCCCTCCGTTACCATGAAATGGCATTTTTCCCAGTTAAGGGCGAGGTTAGTTTCCTCACATCGGGATAGCATTCGTTCAAGGTTATCGAGACATTGGTCGTATAAATCTCTAAAGATAGAAAAGTTGTCCATGAAGACTTCCATTGTCTTTTCTATCATATCATGGAAGATGGCCACCATGCAACGTTGAAAGGTTGTGGGGGCGTTACATAGACCAAACGACATGCGTCGATAAGCAAAAGTTCCATCGGGACATGTGAATGTTGTCTTTTCTTGGTCTTCGGGTGCTATCGGGATTTGAAAGTAACCTGAAAAAACATCTAAGAAACAATAAAATTTGTGACCGGATAACCTTTCTAACATTTGATCAATAAAAGGTAAAGGAAAGTGATCTTTCCTTGTTGATTCATTTAATCGACGATAATCTATACATACCCTCCATCTTGTGACGGTTCTTGTTGGTATTAATTCATTTTTCTCATTAGTTATTACCGTCATACCTCCTTTCTTTGGAACTACTTGGACGGGACTTACCCAAGGACTATCGAAGATAGGGTAAATAAGTCCGGCGTCAAGTAGTTTGATGACTTCGTTTTTAACCACTTCTTGGACGTTTGGATTTACTCTACGTTGTGGTTGTATTACCGATTTATAGTCATCATTCATTAAAATTATGTGCGTGCACATGGAAGGACTTATTCCTTTAATATCTACAAGCTTCTAAGCGATCGCATTTTTGTGTTTTTTCAAAAGCGAAATTGATTTTTCTTTTTTAAACTACTTAATTTTGACGAAATAATTACAGGTGATTTACCATCTTTGTCTAGAAAAGCATATTCCAAACCTTTTGGGAGTTCTTTAGGAGACTCCTTATTTGGTTGCTCATTTTGATCAAGAACTTTATAAGTTTGTTCTATGGCGACCTCTTCTTCAACAAAGTGGTCAATTTCTTCTCTTGTATCGGGTGGTTCATCTTCCTCTTCAATTAGGGGGGGTCATTATTGCCGAATGGATATTTCATTGAACCCTCAAGATCGACACTTCTTTTAAATGCCCCTAATTGAATAGATAGATTGTTGTACTTCTGGTTTTTCAAAGCTTCGTGGGTTTTTACAAAAGGTCGTCCCAACACTAGAGGAGCGTCATCAAGGATGACAAAGTCGGTTGGGATTACCATTTGATTTGTTTGGACCAAGACATCCTCAACTATACCGATTGATTTTATTACTTTCCGATTGGATAGAAAAAATGGGTATTTGAAGTGGAGAAAAATCACTAATACTTAATTTTTCGAAAATGTAGTTTGGCATTATATTAACACAAAGATCTTTATCAACTGTGATATTACTAATAAAGGAGTTTTGAAAAAAACATGGAACCGGTGTAATGTTAATTTCAAAAGGGTCTTCTTTTATTAGCGAAGTTTGATCATTTGTTAACTTAATGCTTACTGTTTCGTCAATTTTAGTGTTAGTGATTAGCTCTTTTAAAAACTTAGCATGAGTGGGTACTAAACAATGATTTTCGAAAGAAAGTGACAAGAGATTAATTTTTTCAAAATTAGACTCTTCTTGAATTTTAACGTTGTCGGACTCACCATTTTCGTTGTTTAACTCATGTGTCGGTTTTTCACTTACTTGTTCTTCCATATTTACATTTTCAACCATCTCTTCTTTATTACAAATTAATTCTTCTCTTGCGCGGGACTCCTCTTCCCTTGCGCGAGATTCTTTTATGCAACGTTCAATAGTTTTTATTTTTTCTATTATCCTATCGGCTATGTCGGTGATAGAGTAAGGATCAGGATCCTCAAAGCTTGAATCCGGATGTTCGATCCTTTGTTCCTCATAATACTCATAGGAAGGAGATGGCTCACACCATTGTTCTTCATTGTAAGTATATGATGGATAAGGGTCGTAATTTTGTTCTTCATAATACTCATATGAGGTGGGTTGTTCATCCCATGGTTCCACATAATAAGCATATGAAGGTGGAGGCTCATATCTTGGTTCCTCAAAGTATGAGCATGAAGGCTCATACCTTGGTTCATCAAAATATGAGTATGAGGGAGGAGGTTCATACCTTGGGTCTTCATAGGGTGTGTATGAAGTGGTTGGCTCGTACCTGGGCTCCTCATAGTAAGTGTATGAAGTGGATGCTTGAAATAAGTCACAACATTGAACCGAGTGCGGGTTACCACAAATGGTGCAATAGTCTTCCCCATAATCATCATCCTCATAGGTGTAGTTGTAACCTCCTGAGTATTGATCCATAAGAATCACTCAGCAGATCACAACAGAGTCTCGAGACAAGAAAACAAAAATAAAAACGGAAACAGAGGCTGGACACGGCCCCGTGTTCAGTGAGTACGGCCTGTGTTCAGGTTCTGTATCTAGGCGTTTGAATTAAAGTGACTGGTTTTGTGGAGCATGGGGCGTGTTCAATGATCACGGCCCCATGTTCAGACTCTGTATCTGGGTGTTTTGTAAAAAAAAAATGCAGCACGGCCTCGTGTTCAATGAACACGGCCCCGTGTTCAGACTACTTTAAATGCAAAAACTAACTAAAATGCAGAAAAATGCACGCGTTTAAAAAGGTTTTGAAAAACTGATTAGGCCGTTGATTTTAAGCTTTCTTAAAATCCTTTTATCCCCGGCAACGACGCCAAAAACTTGATGCGTGTGTGGTGGTTATATATTTTATGTATATTTTTAGCCCTTTTTACACTTTAGTGAGGTTTTAAATTTGTAAAACACGATATTTTACTAACACCAAACACACATATGGGCAAGTGCACCCATTGTGAGCGTAGTATAGTGTTGGTAAGATACTGAGGTCGTCCAAGGACACAAGAGCTTTTAGTACCAGTTTATCCTCCACGTCTAATCAAATCAAAATTTTAGAACAAGTTTTAAACTAGAAAATAAAAACTAAAAATGCTGAAAAATAAAAATAAAAAAAGATACACCAGATGAATCACTTTTTAAGAGATTATCTTAGTTATAGTAGTAGGCCTCGGCTAAGTAGTTTGAGTCAGCAGGGATACAATCCTAAATAGCCGGGTTAAAGTTTTAATAGTAGTTTACATATGAGGGGGTCAAGGAGTTCGGACCCCCGCCATCCAATACCAGTGGGTATTGAAGGAGGTCCTACTAAACTTGACCCAGGTCCTCGCATGATCTATACACTGGACAAGGCAAGACTCTTACCAAACCATTCCCTTAACCCCCGACTTGGTAGCCAACATATCTCCATATAGACCGTGGAGATATGAATGGTGAAAATCTTTTATTTTATATAGACAGTAAAATAACGCCAAGACACCACGGACAAATGATAAGGAAGATTCACCTTCAACATAAGAAACTAGTTATTAATGTCATTAATACATAACCAAATAAAAAGTGCGAAAAGATTAAAAATAAAAAGTATTACACTAAACACTTGTCTTCACCAAGTGATGTAAGAGACTTAGGAAAACAAGGCCTTTGATTGTCAAGAACTCTTACGATCAATCTTGGATCCTGAGACTACTCACACAGTCTATGATGGATGATGGTGGTGGATGTGGGTTGTGATGGTGGTGGTGGGTGGGTGAAGTGTGAGAGAGGTGGTTTACCAAGGGATGGTTTGCAAGTGAGCCAAGCACTCCTATTTATAGCCTGCACAGAAGCCCGAACATGGCCCCGTGTCCATTGGGCACGGCCCCATGTCTACCCATCTTCTCTTTCTTCATTAAATGCAGTTTGTTTGCATTAGTTGACTACGCCCCCGTGTCCGCTGGGCACGACCCCGTGTGCAGAAGCGTATCTGTACTATCAAGATTTGCCTAGATTCTGCGAATCTTAGCGTTGACCATGGCCCCGTGTCCTCTGGGCACGCCCCCATGGTGGGTGATAGAAGCTTCTACAGCTTTGTCTTTTTTGCAGACACTTGGGCACCCCGTGCTCATTGAGCACGTGGCGTGTTCAGCCTTCTGTTCTCTTGTTTTTGCTTGGGAAGATGCTGTCGGGGGATCGGGCATGCCACGTTTATCCCTTTTCTTGTATTATTGTTAGATTTGGCTGCATTTTTGCTTCTTTTGTTCATTTGAGCTCATTTAATCCTAAAAATACAAAAGGAAGAAAAAACATACTTTTTCCAACATTAGTACTAAAAAATGGTTAGTTTTATGCCACATTTGATGTAATTTATATGTTTCCTTTTGCACACATCAATCATCCAAACAAGCACCCGATACAACATAAAAGGATTGCGAAAACAGGGTTTGTGAAATAAGGGACGCGTAAGGAAAAACCTTGAAAGTTCGGGTTGTCACATCATCCCAACTTGAAAGAAATTTCGTCCCGAAATTTGATAAGTAACTCAAAACAGCAAGGTGTTAAATCAGGATAACTGTGGATTCTCCTCGGGTATCACATCATCCCCAACTTGAAAGGGAATTTCATCCCAAAATTTGACAATAATATCAGAAGTTGATTCAACCGCTTAGATGACTGAGGATACTAGAGCTTCCTCTGATCATTGCGTTCCCACGTGAGCTCCGGTCCACTTCTTGAGCTCCAACGAAATCTCACGATTGGAATTTGACTAAGCTAACGAACCTTGACTTCCTGGTCTATGTTTCCGATATATTCCTCGACAACTGCAACTTGTCGTTAACCTTAGGCTCTAGCAAAGGTATCACAAGTGTTTCATCCAACAACACTGCCTGAGATTCGAGACATAAATAACATCATGTACATTACCCCATTTCGTCAGGTAGCTCGAGTTTGTAGGCCATGTCATCGTTGCTTTCCAGAATTTGAATGGCCTAACGTATTGTAAATTCATCTTGCTATGCTTTCCAAAGCGTACCGCACCCTCCCCGGGTGAGACTTTCAATCATGACACGTTCGCCTGTAGTGAACTCCCAGCGTTCCTAAGCTTATCAACTTTCCTGGCGGTTACGCGTTGCCGCCATACGATTCCCGCTCTAAACAAACTTCTCAGAGGTTTCCAGTACAAGTCTTGGACCTGTGATTAGGTTGTCACCCACCTTAGTCCAACAAGGAAATTGGCATTATCGTCCATGCAATGCCTCAAACAGAGCTGTCTGAATACTAGAACGGTATCTACTGCAGTAGGACTCATCCAAAGGTAAGTGCCCTTCCAATCTTTACTAAAGTCAATCACAAACATACTCGCAACATGTCTTCGAGTTTCAAGATGGTTCGTTTACTCAGACAATCTGTCCTTACGGCGATACGCAATGTTCATGCCTAGGCGTGAGCCAAGGGTGTTTTGTATTGCCTGTCATAAATCAGGTATAGATCAAAATCAGAGGTAACAGGAGTTGGCACCTCGTGCCTAAAAAGAAAACCGCCTCTCTCAGAGGAATATTCACAAGTTGTTAAAACTCGACAGTTTCCTTGATTGCAAGAAAGTGTGCTGGTTATGTGAGACAAACAACGATCACCCAGGTGATATTGTCTCCGTTTCGGGTTGTAAGTAGACTGGTGACACAATCCATGGCAGTCTGTTCTCATTTCCATATGGGTGTTTCTGATTGCTGACATAACTAGAAGGTTTCTGATATTCCACCTTGACTTTCGCACAAATCAAACGTTATTCACATACATTGCTAGGTGGGCCTTCATGCCCGATCACCAATACGATATTTATAGATACTAATATCTCTCATCAAAACCCAGACAACTAGAATATCGAGGACGGTGTGCTTTGCTCAACACAAGTCCCCTACGGTTGCCGTATAGTGAGACCCACATTCGTTCCTTGAGGTAGCGAATATCGTCCGTCCTGCCAAAGGTTGCTTCTCCATGCATCGCATAGGTTTACCTTGAAAATTCTCTTCCTTAAGTTCTCCAGTTTGAACAGAGAGAGGCTGATCAGGTGGGTTAGAGTCGATAGTGAGCTGCAAAGCTTGTGCACTTTCAGGTTTCACAGTCATAACCATTTAAAAGTTCCATCCAGCGATGCCATTACATGTTCTAGCTCTTTCGAAACAAAGGTACATGGGAGGCCCTTGCGATCGGTCTAAGTGATGCATTTGGTACCGTCCAAGTAATGCCTCCAGCTTAAATCCAAGGCCATAGTTTCCACCCCAGGTTGTGACTCGTGCAATTCTTCTTGTAAATCCACTACGTAAGCCAACACCTTCTCGTGTTACATCGACGTGTAACCAGGATTCAGATTCGAACCATCGTCGTATACCACTAGATCACCCATACCCTTGGATAAAGACGATGCTCCGTGCATTGTAGAGTTGGGTTTCAAAGGCTGAAAGACGTCCTCCTGTTTTGTCTCCCACGAATACACAACACTCGACTGTGCTAAAGAGATTAAGACTGCGTGATCTTCGAAAATCATGTGATGAGTTTGCGATAGTATCTAGCTAAACCAAGAAATTACTGTATCCCCGGAGGGATCTTTGGTGTCGGTCAGTTTCTAACAAAATAGATCTTAGCGAGATCCACGTATGTTCCCACTTCGTTGATTACATGACAAAAAATTATACCTCTCAAATCCTGATGTCACACTTAGGTAAACTTCGCATAGAGTTGCTCCTCCCCTTGGAACTTTATGACGAATTACAAGTGTCGTTCATGGTGTTCCTTACACCTGGAAGTGATTCAAAACGTCATAGATAAACACGGTTGATGAATTTGACGAGATGAGGTGAACACATACTACTCATGTGATCCCTAAGGCTGCTGGTGTGTTGGATGACTTAAACAATAAGAACAGGAAAATTGTAGTGACCATACCATGCCTCTAACGCCGTGTTAGAAGTCATCCTCCCCTGGGTCTTCCTTCAGGTGGCAGTCCGATCTTAAGTCGGTTTTCGAATAGAAACTTGATCATTACAGCTGGTCAAGCAGGTCGTAGATGCGAGGTATAGGGTGACGGTCTACGATTGCCACCATGTGGTAGTCTGTACATGCATGAAAGGACTTATCCTTCATTTCCACAATAGAGCTCGGGCTCCCCAAGACGAGGAGCTAGATCAATAAAACTCCCATCCAGTAGTTCCTGAAGTTGTTTGGACAGTGCTTGCAACCCTCCCGGCGTAAGACGATAAGGGGTACGAGTAATCAAGGCTGCCTCTGGTGTGAGATCAAACTGAGATTCTACCTAATCAGTTGTGGGAGTAAACCTAAAAGTTCCTCTAGTAGCACACTGAGAGGAATCACGAACATTTGGTGGATCCTCAATCCTCTTTTCCTTAGCCTTAACATTAGTAATGGTTGCCAACATAGTGGGGTAATCCCTCCGTAGGCACTATTGGGCTTTCATTGCTGAAATGATGCTAACCTTTACGCCACTCTGATACTATAGGACATATAACAATTCTCCACTATGGATAGGGATACGCAAAATCTTCTCCTCACAAGGTATATCTACGCAACATCTGGATAACAAATCCATACTAACTACTGCATCGAAACAATCAAGGATAGTAGGAGGAAGGTCGAGGTCGAACTCTCGTCCCCCAAAGTCGAGTTTGCATCCCAACGAACATATAAGGCTTCAATTGACTTGCCATCAGCCGATTACACAACAAGTTCAGTTTCAAGAAGTATCAGGGTTGAACAGAACAGAGACGAACCGATTAGTTACCAAGAATGTGTAGGCCACCGCGTTGCTATAATCCTGGTGTCGCCCATGCCAATCCTAAATGCTCTTCCATGAGGATCATTTCTAGTGTTGTTGTCGTCATGAATTAACAACGGCCAGTCCATGTCGTAGGCACCTTCATTTCCATATTGTAGGCTACGATTACAAGTACCTTGATGTTGCCATGACTGTTGTCTCTAATGTCGTTGCTCGAAATGGAGCCCTACAATCTTTCACGAACAGGGTCCATCTTTTCACATTTTGTGTCACGTCCTAAGGCGCTACTCATTGTGTTGGCAGTCACACATTCCACACTATAATCAATTGTCATCGCTTATGCCCGATTGATTCGTAAGTGTTGACTCCCATAAGTCACTGACTAGGGTTAAGGATTCGATTGAAGTCAATTCGCTGGTGTTCGTTGCCGGTAATCAGGGTCGTCCTAATACTAAGGTTGGTAAAGTACTACACTCATCCTCTTGTCCATCGTTCTTGCAAGTTGATTGAGTAATACACCACATGTCTCTAGAGTGTTGCAGAGGTGATCGTACTTCGGGATCTAAGGCGTCAATACATTGAGTTCCAGCAAACGAAGAGGAGCGAGAAAGGTATAGACCAATCATTTGACGCTGCGACATCCAACTCAGGGACGTTCGTGCAAGCACCTAACGTTCTACACAGTTCACTAGGCATTTAGATGAGTGTTCAGGCAATACTCGATAGCATCGGGATTCGTAAGAATTCAGAGAAGAGTGAAAAGATCACGTTCGAGTAGGAGACAATCGCGGCTATGACTCCTATAGGTTTGTTATGTTTCTCATCGATCGAATAACAGAACAGAACCCCTTTTTCACTTGTTAAGCCTCACTGGGACTCACATGCACCCCACATTATTATTATGTGTGCACCCACAATAATATTGTGGTTTGCATGCTCATCTCAGTTCCTCCTAACTCATGTCAAATGGTTCCTCAAACTCAGATGTCAAACGGTGGTTGTCAAAATGATAAGAGCACAGAATTCCAAGGACTATGACATATTATCAACGCATCATTATGTAAGCAAGCAATTCATGTAATCGTGCTATAGTGACGAGTGTGTATCCGTACGCTACATCATAAACAAACGTGTACTAGTCATGAAATGTATGCAGCAGGTGAAAAAGAGACGAACCTTGCAATCTGGAGCTGAGTGTCATGGTCGTATTCATGTATTCAGAACTTGTTCGGTTATAGTCTGGTTTCATAAAAACATCTTTAAACCCAGTTCACTATAACCAGTGGCTCTGATACCAAACTGTCACACCCCCAAAATACCACATGCGGAATCCCCCGCGAGGCGTGTGATGTACTAGGATCTAGCCACTAATCACATTGAACTCATAACAAGATTTCAAATAAAAGCTTTCATTCATTAAGATAAAGTGTTACAAAACATTATTTATAACTCGTTGTATTCAGCGGAAGCATATACAAAGTTTAATCAAAACCCATGTGTATGTAACCAACTAGTCTTGTTTCAAGTCTCCTTGTATCTCAACCCATGACCACTCTAGCAATCCCAGACAGCAAGTTCCACAACCACACATACCTATATCATGCGAGCATGCAACAAGTGTATCAGACAACGCTGGTGAGTTCATAGTTTTACGAAAATGTTGTTTACCAAGTGTTTAGTTCAGTTCATTGATTATAATGTTGATAATAACTCGAATACAATATGACTCCAGATTTATTTTGCCCTTTCCCCAATGTTCCTATCAAAGCATTGGGCATGACTGGGTCATTAGTTCACACCCGTCCTCTCAGGTACGGGGTGAGGGTGCCAAACCTAGATAGCGCTACCAACTAATACCCTGTTACCTCTCAGGTAACAAAAAAGATGGGACTTAATGGTGATAATTTGAGTGTATTATCCAACATTCCATATTTTACCCACAATACGTATTCCTCTCAGGAATACCCATTCGATTTACCCAAAAACCTATCCCTCTCAGGGATACCCAATGACTGTCCCACCCACCGGGACGCATGCTCAAGAGGAATGAACTCACCTTAGATTGCTCGGATTGTTAAGTTAATTTACCCGTTCCATGTTGGTCAACCAAACCCTACTGTGGTTACCAATCAACATCAGTTTCACAATTAAACAAGTCATTAATTTCACACAGTTTACATCTCTCACATGATCACAGTATATCATGTAGCAAATACACATTTCTAACACAAGTTCACATCTCATGTGAATGTCACAAGGTAACACATAACATAACAGGTGAGTTTGCTATTCATACTAGTTAAACCAACTTTCTTATTCTCATTGACATGCAACATGGATCGTATACACACATAATTATCTATCATCATCATCATCATAAGTGCCTACTATTCAACTCAATTCTTACACGGCGAAGTATCCTTGTGACGAAGGATTAACCCTCATCGAATTTTCTTTTGACGAAGTCCCTCATGGTTCGTCAGACATCAATCAACAAAGGAGCAACCTTCGTCGAGCTTGAGTTTGACGAAGGGTCCATTCTTCGTCGGAATGGGGTGTGGAGAAGAACCTCAAAGGTTCGTCAAGCATCAGTCACCAGAACCCAATTCTTCGTCGCCCTCTTAACAATTACAGATCTAATCGGTTACAATTTCACGTTTTCTAGAACCCTAATCATCATCAACGGTTACAACATGATCATCAACCAATCTAATTATCATTAACATGCAACAAGGTCATTAACAATTCAAATATTCATATCATCATTACTATCATAACAATCATCCGAGTAATACCTGATTATCATTCAAAATCCGCGTTTCCATGTAATCAGATCTAGGCTTACACACCCTTGTGATTAACAATATGTTTCCGTGTACATAGAGCCCTAATTCGTCTATTAGCGCATGAACACGTGTTCTCAATTTTGCATTTATATGATTAACACAACCACAACCATTGAATCCTATACGATTAATTATCAATTACTTCACATCATACACCACACCAATTCCCTAACCAACCCTATTACTCGACGTATAAGCACGTAATCTAGCATGACAATCAATTGTAAATCATCTTAGTGATAGGTATACTAACTGTGTACCAGAAGGGTAATGAGCCGAAGGAGAGGGCTTCGCCAAGAATGAGGCTGCCGTCGAGCCAAGAGAGAAAGGAAGGAGGGTTAGGGTTTGCTCTGTTTTGGAAAACATGCATACACAAGAAGGGGAAAATAGATTAGATGTTTAAAGCTAAAGGGAACTGGGCCGAGAAGGAGAACTGGGCTGAAGCCCTTGTTGGCGAACTCTCTCTTTTGGCAAAGTCTATTCTTCGCCAAGATGGGTGTGTGACGAAGATTATCCTTCGTCGAAGGTTGATGACGGCGAAGGTTGGGGTGACGAAGACCTATTCTTCGTCGGGAGGATTGTGTGTGTTTCAATTAGATGTGTTGTGTAAACCCAAGTTAACACCAAAGTTAAACCATGAATATATAAATGACAACACATTACCTAGATACCATGAATATATAAATGACAACACATTACCTAAATACCATGTAGCACCAAACGTAACAATATTTGATCATCCAAACAAGCACCCGGTACAACATAAAAGGATTGCAAAAACAGGGTTTGTGAAACAAGTGACGCGTAAGGAAAAACCTTGAAAGTTCGGGTTGTCACATCATCCCCAACTTGAAAGGAATTTCGTCCCAAAATTTAATAAGTAACTCAAAACAGCAAGGTGTTAGATCAGGATAACTGTGGATTCTCCTCGGGTATCATAGGTAGGTTTGTTGGTCTCGGTGTTGTTTGTACCCGATTGTGCCTCCATCGATTCTCCTTCGCTTTTGTTCCTTGATGAACATCTCACCTTCGTCATAGTTTCTATTTCTTTGAGTTTTTGGAGAATCCACTTTTCTATTTGACTTACGTCTTCTAAGTCTCCTAGGTACGAGGGTTGATGGGATTCAGGTGGATGAATGTCATTATCGTGTTTACTCCTGCCCATCTTAAGGTAATCGTCACATGAAAACGATGGGGCTAAGTAGTGGGATCAAATCTTAGAATGTCACATTCTAATTCTTTATGTTTCCCACCAAATAGCTTGCACCATTCACCGTAAGAGTGGCGGGGGTAAAAATAATCATAAACATCCATGTCTGCCAGATTGGTTTTAACTGTCGGGATCAGACAGTTACTATTTTCTTACAATATGTTGTTGTTACACAGCCCTGTGTAGTTGTCACACAGCCCCGTGTTGTAGCTTGTATCTGGCAGAAAATAGTTCTGATGTTACTAGGGATGTGACACCACCCTGTGTTGATCACGCACGACCCCGTTTCACCTTTGCAAAAAGTAAAAAATTAAAAGAAAGAAGAAAAACCTAAAAGGAAAAATTAGAAAAATAAGAATGATTAGGCTGCCGATTTTAAACTTTCTTAAAATCCTTATGTCCCCGGCAACGGCGCCAAAAACTTGACGTGTGTTAGCGTGTACGGATTTTCAATGTATTTTTAATACCTTTTTATCAAGCTTTAAATTTATAAAACACGATATAAAACTATCGCTCTCTACAACACGCTAGGGTAAGTGCACCCATCGTTGGCGTAGTATAGTGATAGTAAGATACCAAGGTCATCCAAGGACACAAGAGCTTGTAATACCGGAATATCGTCGACGTCTAAGCTAACCAAATATAGAGAGAAATTTTTTGTTTTTGTTTTTAAATAAAATAAAAATAAAGAAACAGAATAAAATAAATAAAACAGATAGACAAGATAGAATCACTTAGATGCAACTCGCCATTTATATATCCTTTGATGATTTCCTCGCATTGTGTTTTTTAAAAGGTTGTAGTAGTTATTGTTGCATGTCGCTCTTTTGGAAACAACGCAACCCTCAGCCATATTGGTCTGAGTCAGCAGGGATACAGTCTCGCAAGGCTGGATTATTAAAAGATAATTAAGTAAGTTATTAATGCAAAAAGTGGCATGTCCCTCTTTTGGAAGCAACGCTACCCTCGACCATATTGGTCTCGGTCAGCAAGGATACAGTCCCGCTAGGCTGGTTTAATGTTTTAATAGTAGTTAATTTATAAGGGATTACAAGCTGTTCTTACTTCCCCCGATTTGATGTTATCTGCCTCAAGGGAAGTCCTAATAGGCTTGAATCAGGTCCTCGTAGGATCTATACACTGAACGAGGCAAAAACTTTACCCAAACACCCTTCTAACCCCCTTCCAGGAAGTTAACGTGCTTGATATAGACCGTAAAGACATGAATGAGTGAATCAACAAAACATGAAGAAATGACTAAGTAAAGTTCACCTTCAATATAAAAAAACAACTAGTTATTAAAGTCATTAACACAAACCTAAAAAAAAAGTTACCAAAGCTAGGAAATCAAAATTAATACATAAATGATTTTGTCTTCACCAAGTGATGTAAGAGATTAGCCAAGCATGGCCTTTGTTTGACAAAAAACTCTTACTCTCGATCTTGGATCCCGAGACTACACACACTCTAAGGATGGATGACGGATTAAAGTGGTGGATGATGGTGGTATTGTGGTGGTAGAATGGTGGCAGGTGTGAGAGAAGTGGTTTGCCAAGGGATGGTTTGCAAATGAGCCAAGCACCTCCTTTTATACTTGAAAATAGTAGCTTCACACGGCCTCGTGCCTGGTTGGCATGGCTTCGTGTCCGTCCCTTCTTTGTCTTCATTTAATGCTGGTGTTAGCTCTTCTGCACACACGACCCCGTGTGTTAACGGCAAGGGCCCTTGTCTTCTGTACTTGCTGTACGAACCCATATTTGCAAATCTAAGAGTTGACCACGACCCGTGCGTAGGAGGCAGGGCCTCGTGTCCCTTGTCATTTTCTATTTGTCTTTATCTTCTGGGAATCTTAAGTGGGAGCACGGCCCATGCCCGGCTGGTACGTCCCCGTGCTTGGGTTCTGGTCTTGTTATTTTTGTCTTTGGGGCAAAGCTTGGAGGGTCGGTATAGTGTGCCAACTTCCTTTCTTTGTATTTATGTTGATTTTCGCCGTTAGTTTGTTCCTTTTGTTTGTTTAAGCTCTTTTAATCCTGAAAATCAAAAGTAAACAAAGAAACACACTTTTTCCAACATGAGTACCAAAAAGGGTTGTTTTTTTACCTCATTTGATATGATTTATATGTTGTATTTGTTGCATAGCAGTGTTGTAGAGAGTGATAGTGTTATATCGTGTTTTATAAATTTAAAGCTTGATAGCCGAGTAAAAGAACTTAAAAAAATATAATAAAAATATATACACCCTCGCTCACGTTAGTAAGCTATCTCCTCCTCGAGAGAACGGATACGCTCCTCATGTGAAGGAGACATACCTTAGAACGGGGAATGAGGAGGTGGTAGTGAAGCACTCTGAGATGCTCGAATAGCAGACTACTGACTCTCAAGCTCATGGAGTGTCGAAAGATGATGCCAATCTGAATCTCGGTGATAGAACTTTGTTATCCATAACTGATGGTGGAAAGTGTGACGGGTGATATGGATCGGCAATATTCATGCCTGGTGGGGGGATGGAGGATATACCCCAGCAAAGTAAGGTGTAGAGGAATGAATAGTGGTATGTACGGGAGATGGAGGGTGAGAAGAACCTCCGATAGTGGGGGGCCTGAAATATGAACGGTGCTCAGCCGTAAATCGGCTAGCATCAATTGTTGAGACATGTGAAGGTCCTGTAGCGTAAGGTGAGATGTGAGGATCAGAAGTAGATGCGGGTGTAAGGTGTGATGGTCCTGCGAGAGAGTGAGATGATGGGTGCTTAGTAGGATGTGAAGTACCTCCTAGAGAATATCGTGATGGTCCTGCGGGGGTACTGGTCTGACTAACAACAACGGTATGGTCTGGTGTAGGATCAGTATAAGTCGGTAAAACTGATGTATGTGGGATCACGGATGAAGGAGTAGTTGGAACAGTAGGGGAGTTACCCTCAGATGGGTAAGCACTCAAACCAACGGTCGCTAAGGTAGATTGATGTGTGTAAAATGCAACATATAAATTACATCAAATGAGGCATAAAACTAACCCTTTTTTAGTACTAATATTGGAAAAAGAGTGTTTTTGTCTTCCTTTTGTATTTTCAGGATTAAATGAGCTCAAAAACGCAAAAGAAGCAAAAAGACAGCTAAATCCAACATAAATACAAGAAAAGGAACATCAGTGGACTGCCCGAACCCTCAACGGCACCTTCCAAAGCAAAATAGAGATAACAGAAGTCTGAACACGCCCCGTGCTCAGCCAGCACGGGGCCGTGCCCAAGAAGCAGCAGAAAAGACAAACCTATAGAAGCTTCTATTGCCCATCACGGGGCCGTGCTCAGCGGACACGGGGGCGTGTCGAAAGTACAGCAGGCGCATTTATTGTAATTGTGAATTACAATTAATGAGGAGAGAGAGTGTCAGACGGACACGGGGCCGTGTCCAGCGGACACGGGGCCGTGTCCAGCTCTCTGTTCAGCCTATAAATAGGAGTGCTTGGATTCATTTCATCTCATCCCTTGGCACACCACCTCTCTCACACTTCATCCACCACCCACCACCATCACAACACCATCATCCACCACCATCATCCATTGTCCATCGTAGAGTGTGTGAGTCGTCTCGGGATCCAAGATTGATCGTAAGAGTTCTTGACAATCAAGGCCATGTTTGCCTAAGTCTCTTACATCACTTGGTGAAGACAAAGTGTCTAGTATAATACTTTTTATTTCTAATCTTTTGCACTTTTTATTTGGTTTTGTATTAATTTCTTTAATAACTAGTTACTTATGTTGAAGGTGATCTTTCCTTATCGTTTGTCCGTGGTGTCTTGGCATTATTTTACTGTCTATATAAAATAAAGGATTTTCACCATTCATATCTCCACGGTCTATATGGAGATATGTTGGCTACCTGGTAGGGGGTTAAGGGAACAGTTTGGTAAAGGTCTTGCCATTGTTCAGCGTTTAGAGGTCCTGCAATGGACCTGGGTCAAATTTAGTAGGACCTTCTTCAATACTTCACGGTATTGGATGGCGGGGGTCCAAACTCTTTGATCCCCTCATAAGTTAACTACTATTAATACTATAACCCGGCTATTTAGGACTGTATCCCTGCTGACTCAAACTACTTAGCCGAGGGTAACGTCACCGCCAAAAGCGGGGCCTACCACAATACTGCATTAATAACTTAATTCATTATCTTCCAATAATCCACCCTTTTAGGATTGTATCCCTGCTGACTCAAACTACTGGGGTGAGGGTAACGTCACCTTCAAAAGAGGGGCCTACTACAATAACTAAGATAATCTCTTAATTATGTGCAAAAGTGCGGAAATAATCAAAGGTTATACTAGATACGAGTCGGAACCAAGTGATTCATCTTGTCTATCTGTTTTTATTTTTATTTTTATTTTCAGCATTTTAGTTAGTTTTATTTTTCTTAGTTTAAAACATTTTTCTAAACTTTTATTTTGGTTAGACGTTGAGGATAAACCGGTACTAAAAGCTCTTATGTCCTTGGACGACCTCGGTATCTTACCAACGCTATACTACACTCAACGATGGGTGCACTTGCCCATATGTGTGTTTAGTGTTAGTAAAATATCGTGTTTTATAAATTTAAAACTTGGCTAAAATAAGTGTTAAAAAGGGCTTAAAATATACACCTAAAATAAGTAACACTTCGCACGCATCAAGTTTTTGGCGCCGTTGCCGGGGACACAAGGATTTTAAGATAGTTAGGAATCAACGGCCTAATCATCTTTTATTTTTCTTTTTATTTTTTTAGGATTTTCTTAGTTTTTCAGCTTCTGCAGAGCTCAGCACGGGCCGTGCCCGCTGAACACGCCCCCGTGCTCAATCATTGGAACTGGCAATCCTGTTTTACATCACACAGTAAGCTGAACACGGGGCCGTGCCCACTCAACACGCCCCCGTGGCCAAATTTCAGTTACTGAAAACAGAATCGTTAGATCCCGACGGTTGGTAATTTCTGACATAAACATGAGTGATAGTAATTATTTTTACTTTCGGCACTCTTATGGTACGTGGTGTCAATTATGTGGTGGCGAACATGAAGAAGTAAAATGCTACTTCCTAAATTATAGGCCCCACTACATGGACCCACCATCTTCTCACAACCTTAAGAGAGGCGAAAGTAAAAATAAGCACTATTTCTCCCTCGAATGCGCCCAGCCAGATATTCTAGGGGAAATTCTCCTTAGCGAGTTATTTCAACTAGAAGAGCTAATTCTGAAATGGATAGAAGAGCTTGGGAAGGATTTTATTGATCCACCCCAAGACGATACCCATGAAGAAAAGTTAGAACCGCATTCCGACAACCTCGTTGCTCCCGAAAATACCTTCGTACCTAGCAAAGACTTGGACGATAGTCGTCCCTGTGTCGATTGTGCCGTGAAGGACTCTCCATCGACTTCGTTCGGTGCATACATAGACCTGAGCGATTCGGCATATACCTTCTTTAACAAGAGCCCGGGAAAGGGTTGGACTTGTCCACCTAGAATGAAAATAGGAATTACCCTCACCGACAACCTCTTGCGTTCTCGCCTTAGTCTAGGACAATTAAGGTATATTAGGCACTTTGGGGTTGTTCCGACCAGTAAGGAACCACCCGATATCGAGGAGATCCTTAATGTAGCAAAACTCCATAAAGCAACCTCCAGACACGGGGCCGTGTCCAGGTCAACACGCCCCCGTGCTCACTAAAAAGATTCTCTGCTGATCTGGTCAGAATACGAACAAAATGTGTCAGGATTTCCTCTGAACACGGGGCCGTGTCCAGTCCACACGGGGCCGTGCCCAGGGCGCTGTCGTTTTCTTTAAATACAGCCTGATTCCTGCTCATTTTGACCACTTCAATTGACAGAGATCCCTGGGATTTTCACTCATACCATCCTAGGTAAGTGTTAAAAGAAGGTTCCAAGGGACCCTCTTGTCCCTTCCACTTTTATTCATTTCCTCCTCTTTCAAAAATTTTTCAAAAGTTCCTCCATGGAAGCTTGGAAATCCCTTGATTCCAACCCTCTATGTGAAGTTTGTAAGATTATTTGCTAAAGATTCTGGCTTAAAGTTAGTTGTATAACTTTATTTTAAATTATCTGAGCTTAAAACCCAGATAGAAATCATAAAAATAATTTAAAACTCCAAGATTCTTTAGCCAAAAATCCTGCAGACAAATGGACACGGGGCCGTGCTCAACGAGCACGGGGCCGTGTCCAGGGGCTCTGTTTTGTAAAAATTTAGCTTTCTTCGGTTTTCTTCGCAGAAAATGGCAAGCAGAACAAGCGGATCATCTTCAAGGAATAACCGACAAGGGAGGAGATCTTCAACAGCAGAAGACTCTCTTGTAAACTATGTTTACGCTCTAAGGGAGGCTATTGATGAAATGACGGGGGTGGAAGAAGCATTGGTCGACCGTATCAACCATCTTACTGTGGGGCTGGAGGGCTGTCTCCATGAAGTAAACCTCTTGCACCAGAGGTTGAACCTTCTCGCCTCCCCGCCTTTGGTACCCATAATAACCCAAAGGGCGTGGAACATGGTGCCCGAAGTGTGGGGGGATGCTAAAACCTTGAATTTTGCAAGTCCTAAATACAAGCCTTACACAAAACTCTATTGGAACCGCTAATCAACCCAAATTTTTTGTTTTCAAACATTTCAATTTTTTTACTTGTCTAGGTTTAACTCGGGAAATTCAAGTTCTCAAAAAGGTTATATTTTTACAAATTTACAACCGAAAGCGTAGTGATAAAAAGAAGCAACATAAGAAAATTATGAAAAGGCATGACAAACCTATTTAAAATTTGATTATATATACTTGATCACATAAAAACCCATTCCCACAAAAGTGAGTTTTGAGCCTTTATTGAGCACACAATTACATATCATTTGACTAAATGCTCATTTTTCGTTTCTTGTGTGAATAGCTGCTTGGTTCTTACGACTCTAGAACTTGCCATGACAATACATTCCCGGTCCTTATCAACTTAAACCCGAGTAAGTAAATGATGGAGGCATTAGGACTAACCTTTTTCATTTCTACACCATTATTTTTCTTTTACCACCTACCCAAAAATCCCCCTAGTTAGCCCCTTTGAGCCTAAACCTTTTCGTTTCATCACCCAAACAAAAACCCTTTCACCCACCAAAACCTTTTTCATTTGTAACCCTTTATTTTAGTAACAAGTTCGGTTCTTCGTGAAAAAAAAAATATATATATATATATATATTGATAATGATGAAGCAAAAAGAAAATAAACAAACAAAGTAATAAAAAATAACTCTGTTTGAATAAAAGCTTCATCAAAATAAAAAGTTGCAAAAATACGAAAACCGACACTTGTTACGCTTTTAGCCCTTTTTCTACTAACCACTAACCCAACCACCTACCTTTAACCCTAGCCAACCCTTAACCCACAAAGTCCTCTTGATATCTACAAAGGTATAAAAGTTAAAAAGGAGGAGGATTGATTTCTTGGCAAGCCTATGGTAGGAATAAGTTCCGTGCCGCTCTCGAGTGATTCACTAAAAATACACCTTCGGCCGAGTGTGAGTGATTTCCCCGCGAGGTATGTGAACTTGTATATAAATAGAATTTTAAAAAGGCATGTTATGCCCAAATAAGTAATTTCTTTTATGAACAGTTCTAAATAAATCATTACGAATAGGAATGTAATTAAATAAAAATAAAACCCAAAAAGATCTTGGAAATCCCGACACTCTACGACAAGCCCAAAACCTTCTCTTCTACCTATTCCATTTGGGAGTGTAAGCCACATATTAAAGAGTTTTGCTTGAGGACATATAAATTACATCAAATGAGTTTTGCTTGAGGACATATAAATTACATATTAAAGAGTTTTGCTTCAAGTGTGGGGGTATTTGATGTGTGTAAAATGCAACATATAAATTACATCAAATGAGGCATAAAACTAACCCTTTTTTAGTACTAATATTGGAAAAAGAGTGTTTTTGTCTTCCTTTTGTATTTTCAGGATTAAATGAGCTCAAAAACGCAAAAGAAGCAAAAAGACAGCTAAATCCAACATAAATACAAGAAAAGGAACATCAGTGGACTGCCCGAACCCTCAACGGCACCTTCCAAAGAAAAATAGAGAGAACAGAAGTCTGAACACCCCCGTGCTCAGCCAGCACGGGGCCGTGCCCAAGAAGCAGCAGAAAAGACAAACCTATAGAAGCTTCTATTGCCCATCACGGGGCCGTGCTCAGCGGACACGGGGGCGTGTCGAAAGTACAGCAGGCGCATTTATTGTAATTGCGAATTACAATTAATGAGGAGAGAGAGTGTCAGACGGACACGGGGCCGTGTCCAGTGGACACGGGGCCGTGTCCAGCTCTCTGTTCAGCCTATAAATAGGAGTGCTTGGATTCATTTCATCTCATCCCTTGGCACACCACCTCTCTCACACTTCATCCACCACCCACCACCATCACAACACCATCATCCACCACCATCATCCATTGTCCATCGTAGAGTGTGTGAGTCGTCTCGGGATCCAAGATTGATCGTAAGAGTTCTTGACAATCAAGGCCATGTTTGCCTAAGTCTCTTACATCACTTGGTGAAGACAAAGTGTCTAGTATAATACTTTTTATTCCTAATCTTTTGCACTTTTTATTTGGTTTTGTATTAATGACTTTAATAACTAGTTACTTATGTTGAAGGTGATCTTTCCTTATCGTTTGTCCGTGGTGTCTTGGCATTATTTTACTGTCTATATAAAATAAAGGATTTTCACCATTCATATCTCCACGGTCTATATGGAGATATGTTGGCTACCTGGTAGGGGGTTAAGGGAACGGTTTGGTAAAGGTATTGCCATTGTTCAGCGTTTAGAGGTCCTGCAATGGACCTGGGTCAAATTTAGTAGGACCTTCTTCAATACTTCACGGTATTGGATGGCGGGGGTCCAAACTCTTTGATCCCCTCATAAGTTAACTACTATTAATACTATAACCCGGCTATTTAGGACTGTATCCCTGCTGACTCAGACTACTTAGCCGAGGGTAACGTCACCGCCAAAAGCGGGGCCTACTGTTAGTGCATTTATCTGTCTATCGCCTCCGTCAATCTAGTCTGTAGTAGAAAGCTGAAGAAAACGAGAGTTATATTGTTATTTTAGAATTAGTTAGTCAAAAAGGCAAGGTGGCATAACTGTAATTAATGAGATTTCTCATTAATCCCTTGGCCTATAAATAGATCTCTAGGGCTTCTAGTTTAGGACTTTTGCCATTTTCACATCTTGGAGAGCTAGAGGCTAGAGAGAGAAAGCTAGAGAGAGAAAGTTTATTGTTAGTGATTCAGGTGCTGTACGTTATCAGATTTTATAAAAGAATCACGTTTATATTACGTCATGTGTGTTTAGGTCACGTTCGTGTATGGATTCCGCACGTTTCACGTTCGTTTTGCAATCGTTTCGGAGTCAAACCGGTCCTAACAAGTGGTATCAGAGCAGGAGCTCGATTGCGTTGATCAAACAACAAGATTCGTACCAGATTACAACGTTATCAGATCTGAATTGCATCTTTTCTTCTTCATCTATTCTTTCTTTCACGTTTTCTATGGATTTTCGACAAATTGAACGGGATTTCACGGTCCGAATTGGATGATTTTTTAGTATATCGTGCGAAAATAGTTGATCTTCATTCCTACCAAGTTTCAGATCAAAACTCCAAGTCGTTTAGGAGTAATTTGAATTTTTGTGATCGGATTTCATTGCAATCAGCGAGATTTCGCTTGAAAACATTGACTGTTTGAAGCGAAATAGTTAATTTCGCTTAAAAATCCTTATTCAAAAAGATTTCGCTTGAACAGAAGAACATTTGATTTCGATTCAAGTCAGAACATTTGATTTCGCTTCAAGTCAGAACATTTGATTTCGCTTCAAGTCAGAACATTTGATTTCGCTTCAAAACATTAGTGTGGGATTTCGCTTGAACAGTTAACACTTGATTTCGCTTGAAAGTTGTTAACTGATTGATTTCGCTTGAAGGTGTTGGTCAAGAGATTTTACTTGAAGTCTGATTTCAATTCAACTTGGGATTTCGCTTGAGTTCGCTATTTTACTTAAAAAGTGAAATTTCGTGTCGAGTACATTTCACGGCAACCGAGTGTCAGTCTATTTCAAGTTGTTTAATATTGTTTGAACTGATTGTGTTTATTTGTTTGTTTTCAGGTGATTCAGGTTTGCATTATGGCTGAGGAATTCTTCAATACGTTTTACAACGCATTAGCAACCGAATCGTCTGAGACTTCAAATATTACGCCAAAAACCATTTCTAAAGTGCTAAATGAAAATATCAAGAATGATAACTTTTACGGAACTCATTCAAAGCCACCAGCTCTTGATAGCATTGAGGATTATACCTGGTGGAAAGAACGCTTTATCAACTGGGCAAAGGCGTATGCTCATGAAAGTTGGTTTTGCTTGGAATATGGGTATGAAAAACCAAAAGACGATAAAGGCGAAGATCTTGTATTCAAAAAGTTTACTAGAGAAGATAAAGCTGAATTTGGAGCTGAACAGAGAATGATAGCATTGATCCAGTCCGCAATCAGAAATGATATCTTTGCTTTACTAACTCATGACGGGTCATCTAAGTCTGTCTGGGAAGCTTTACGTGTTAAAGCTGAAGGGGGTAAACAGATTAAAAAGAACAAAATTGCTTTATTAAAGAAAGAATTTGATCTGTTTGATAACATAAAAGGAGAGTCGGTGAGGCAAATGATTGAGAGATTCTGTCATCTAAAAATTGAATTGGAAAGATTAGAGATAAACAAAACAAGAGAGGAATTGATAGACAAAGTGATTGAAGCGTTACCACAAGCTGATCAGTGGCAAACGTTTGTTTTTATTTTGAAAAATGATGTTGTGTATGATAATATTACTCTTGATGCTTTGTTTGAAAAGATCGAAAGTCATGATTTGGAGTTGCAGAAGCAAAACAAGATGACTGATTCTTCACATCAACAGAACGTTGGCTTGTACTACAAAAGCAGTGTTTTTCTGATAAAAGCGTTGGTTCACCAAAAACAGCATTTAGTGGTGAAAAGATGAAAGAACCATCAACAACGTCAACAAGTCATCATTCTGGATATCATTCATCTTCAAAGACAAATTCTGATGATTCTGAAGAAATTCTGTGCAACATTGCTCTTAAACTGAAGAATTCTCCTGCAATGAGCATCAATGCAGCGAAGCAGCAAATGAGTTTCCTTGCATCTGTTCTGGAGTCATATGAAGGTCTTGTAGCTGGCAAAATTGGAAATTCCGAATTGACCAAAGAAGACTACGACCAGATTGATCCAGAAGAGATGGAACTCATTGACATTCGTTGGTGTTTAGCTAGTTGTATTCGAAGAGCTCAGAGGTATATGGAGATTACCGGGAAACAATCGCTTGGAGGTGCTTCAACAAAGCTTGGATTTGACAAATCCAAAGTGACCTGCTTCAAATGCAAGCAGAAAGGTCATTTCAAAAGAGAATGCAGAAATTCTGAAGTTGGTGAAAGAAATGAACGTCCTTTCAACGATGATTATTATCGAAAGGCGATTTACCATCGAAGCAGAGAAGAACCAAAGTTGATTGAAGATAAACCGAAAGAAAAATCAAGAGCTTATGCTGTAATTTACGAGGATGAAGGATATGATTGGAGTGAGGTTCTTCCAATAGATGACATTGTTGATGAACGATTCAAAGCTGAAGCCAAACAGGAAGAATTAAATAAACATTATGCTCTTGTTGCTGAGATTCAAGAAGAAAACAAAGACAAAGACATTTCTGAAGTCCATGAAGAAAAAGTTGAGATCAAAGAGAAAACTCGGGAAGAGATCTTAAGTGAGAAGACTTACAGAGAAAGAAATGTGGTCTACAACAGAATGGATGATATGCAGGAGGAGTATGAGATGGCTGTTGGTAGCAAACGATGGGATAAAAAGAGAGAATGTTACTATAACAGAGAAGGAGAACCAGTTGTTCCCAAGAAAGACATAATCTTCGATGATGTTCTTCTTGCTGTTCCGTTAAGAGCTGAATATTATAGAAGAGTATTGAAAGATGACAAATATGCTAAGCAATATGAAAAGGATATCAGATATGCCATGTTATCGTGTCTGAGAAAAAGGGATGAAGAGAGAATGAAGAAGAATGTTGAAGAAATGGTGAACAATCTGAAGAAAGTTGCTGAAGAGGTTAAAACAGAAACTATTGAAGTTGAAGCTGTGAAGGAAATCAAAAGTGAAGAAGTTGTTGTGAATGAAGAGGATAAGAAAGTTGTTACTGAAGAACAGCAGATTGAAGAAGAGATGAAGAAAGAGGTGAAGATAGAAGAAAAGAATGAGAATTTGAAAGTTGGTGATGTTGGTAATGAAGTTAGTGTTGAAGAAAAGCAGAATGTTGCTGAGCAGACAAAGGTTGCTGAAAACACCGAAGTGCCAATCACTGAGGTAAATTCTGATTCTGAAAACTTAAAACAGATTGATAAGTGCAAGAAATGCATGGAACCGTGCAGAGCTTGTACTGAAAAAGATGAGCAATTTAGAACAAGAGATCTTGAGTTCATAAAAATTGAAAAGATTTTCAAAGAAAAATGCAAAGAAATGCTAGAAAAAGAAAAGGTTTTTAAAGAAAATGATGAAAAACTTTCAGAAAAATGTAACAAATTAGAGAAAGAAAATGAAGTTTTGAAAGAAAATGTTTTGAAAATGACAAATGAATGTGAACAAAAGGAAATTGCTTGTCAAGAAATGAAGAAAGATTATGACTCAATGAAATTAGCATATGATATTATGAAAGAGTCATACGACAAAGTGAAAGATGAAATGAAATATGCTCAATCAAGAATGAATTATATGTCTGAAACAACCAAAGAACTTAAACGAATGTATTCTATAAAACAAGATGTTGTTAATTCCTATATTGAGGATGTTGCTAAGTTGAAGCGACAGATTGCTGATTTAGAACAAGATAACAACAAGTTAAAGAGTTACCACGTGTCGTCATATGTGCTTGAACGAATTTTCAATATAAAACCGGGTGATGGTGAGTCTGAGCAAAACAAGAAAGGTATTGGTTCAGAGTTTCATCAAGTTCCACCACCGGGAAAATTTGCATTTTATGATGAGGAAAAGGTCGAAAAAGCTTTCAACATGGTAGACAAATTGCCAGACAACATTGACATAACCTATTCCAAATCTGATGATTCTCATGATTCAGAGGTGGTAGGTAAAGTTGTTGAAAGTGTGTTGAAAGAAGAGTCAGTTGATACAGGTAAATCTGAATCACAGGATGAAGATGAAGGAAATATTCATGATGGATATCTGAAAAACACAAAATCTGAGGAAAATTTGAATGATGATTCAAAAGGATTGGTTTATACCATGATTGGATCGGACAAATTATTCTTAGATGTTGTATTCCCGATTCAGAATGTGATTTCAGAAAAGGTTGACAAAGTTTTCAAAATGGTTGAGATTGAGAAGTCTGAGATTTCAAAGTTTGTCGGTAAGAGTCATAGAGGTTCGTATACCAAACCTGATTTCAAAAAGAAGAACATGAAGGCTGGGTTGGGTTATAAGAAGAAACAACATCAAAACAAAAATGAAATGCCGAATTTTCAAGCAAAAATGAGTTTTGTTCAAGGAGGCAGTTTAGAAAAAGAAAAAGAATTCAAAATGAAACAGTCTAATGATGAATTCTTTGCTAAAAAGCAAAAGCAACAACCACAGGTCAAAGATGTGTCCATGAGAACATGTTTCAAATGTGATCAAAAAGGACATCTTGCACGCAAGTGTCCTAATTTAAAACCTGTGGATGTTGACAAAAAGAAGATTGATGCTGAGAAACAAAAATCTGAGAATGTGAGACAAAGGTCAACCAAATTTGATTCGAAACAAACTTGGAGGTTCAATACAAACAAGTTTGCTTCAAATCAAAACTGGAAATCAAACCAGAACAGGTTCGATTCAAGACAGACCTGGAATTCTCATACACCCAGATTCAGAACAACACAGAGTTGGAAAACAACAGTTGATATGACAAAACCTCAAGAGTTTTGGAAACCAAGAGTTGTTGTTCAAAATCAAAATGTTCAAAAAGATTCACATTTTTACAAACGAGGAACACCAAAAGGTCAGACATGGTCTGTTAAGAAACAAGTTGAGTTGGTAAAAGATGAGAAAATTGAAGTTAAAATTGAGAAAGTTTTTGTGAAAAATGACAAAGAATTTCCAGCATTGAATGAAAATTATTGTGTTGAAATGCCTAAGGTTCAACAGACCTGGGCTAATTTGTTCAAGTAATCAAGTAGGCTGAATGTGCAGGTGCTCAAGAATACCAAAGATTGTGAGATTGGAAGTTGGAGCAGCCTGGCACAACGAGGAGAGGAGGCTGCTTGATCCTGTGTTGGTTGAAACAGGAAGTTTATATGTTTTCTGTAAATAAATAAACAATATTTTCAAAAACCCTAAAAATTGAAAAATTTGAAAAATCAAAAATATGTTTGTTTTTAATTTTTGTCAAATATTAAAAAAAAATACAAAAATATGTGTTGATTGAATATGCTGAAACCCTCACGGCTGAACAAACATGATTACTTTCATCAGATTGAAAAACGGTTTTCAAACTGTAAAAATCAATGTGTTGTATATCATGGGGGTATGTTATATTTTCTGCAAAACAGAGCATGAGATGCAGAAAATGGATGGCGAGACAAAGCTATCAGTGTTGGTTGTCAAATTTTCTTTAAATGGTTTTGCATTTTAGGGGGAGTAATATTGTTAGAAAATACAAAAACATTTGAAAATTTGAAAAAGACAAAAACATGATAAAATTAAAAAATTTGAGTTTTGCGTAAAAAGAGGAAATGATAGTACATCAGTAGACAGTTACAGTATGCTAAATAAATGGAAAGTTTAAAATGTGTTAAACGATCTCACCGTGGATGTGTCGGTAGATTTTTATACATTTAGTAAACTTTTTCGGGATATAAACCTAAATTCAAACACTTGCTTATTTCGTGGGGAACACTACTTGGATATATAGGTAACCCCTGAAATCTCGTTTGAAAGGTCTCTTAATCTGATATACTAGGTCTTTATACTCTATGATATCTGGGGTATTATTCCGGGACTTCTGCTGAACGGTAGTTCTGACCTAGTCCTTGGCTAATACTTTCCTCAAATGCTTGAAACACAGCATTAAACCCTCAGCATGCCGATGAAACAATAAAATTGATAGTCGCTGCTGTTGTAAGCAAAAAGATCCTCTAAAGGGGACATACCGTAAAGTCGAAGCTGATATCTCTCTGCGTATACGGAAGTATCGACCTGAGATCCCTCGGCCCTCGCATACCTAATTTATGTACAGATATCATTGTAGTATACTCACCTGTAAGACTGATTATTGGGATTCTGGATACAGGAGTATATTCAAGAGGTGGGACACATGAATGAGTTTAAGTACTTAAGACATCTAATTCGTATCCTGAATCAGTTGAACTTTGTGTGAAAATTTAAGTGGATCAGTATATCGACAATCTAAGTGAATTGTTTAATGCGTATTGTGAAAATTAAGCTCAACGGTACTTGTGACTTGTCGAAAACTGATATGATCCTCTGACGCATACTCAAACAAAAATATTGTTTGTAAATATGTTTGTACATATTTCTTTATTGCTTTATATTTTCAGAAAATACAAAAAGATTTTGATTTCTGCTTTATTTTCGACAACTGATATCTGAATTGCTGAGTTTCAAAATCTATGTAAGCTGATTGTGTTTCTGAAAATAAAACAAGTTCATTAATTTGAAACTTGAATTAAAATCAAAAATTTCAAAAACAGTTTGTGATATCTCCAAGGTCATTAACTTGAACTTGGATGATAAACTGTGAGGGAGTTGGATTCTTTAATACTGCTAAATCTATACAGTTTGTTGATAGGGGGAGTGGATTAGAGAGATTAATAGTTGAAATTTGAAATGCTGTTACTTATAAATGTTTGAGTGATTGCAGATGAGATTCCAGACTACGATCCCGGAAGTTGAGTCTAAGGGGGAGTCTGAAGATGAGCTCAAAGCAAGGGGGAGCTTGTATACGGAAAGCAAGGTGTCGATCCCAAAGCACGGAAGCTTGACGAAAGGGGGAGCCTGATGAAGAAAAGAGTCTACTGAAAGGAGAAGAAACTGAAGCTGAAGACAGATCCACCGGGATTCTGTTCGAGAAGATTCAAAGAGAGAAAGAGAAAGAAAAGTCGCTACGAGCTTGACTACAGATTGACTACAGCAATATCCAAGGGGGAGTCTGTTAGTGCATTTATCTGTATATCGCCTCCGTCAATCTAGTCTGTAGTAGAAAGCTGAAGAAAACGAGAGTTATATTGTTATTTTAGAATTAGTTAGTCAAAAAGGCAAGGTGGCATAACTGTAATTAATGAGATTTCTCATTAATCCCTTGGCCTATAAATAGATCTCTAGGGCTTCTAGTTTAGGACTTTTGCCATTTTCACATCTTGGAGAGCTAGAGGCTAGAGAGAGAAAGCTAGAGAGAGAAAGTTTATTGTTAGTGATTCAGGTGCTGTACGTTATCAGATTTTATAAAAGAATCACGTTTATATTACGTCATGTGTGTTTAGGTCACGTTCGTGTACGGATTCCGCACGTTTCACGTTCGTTTTGCAATCGTTTCGGAGTCAAACCGGTCCTAACACCTACCACAATACTGCATTAATAACTTAATTCATTATCTTCCAATAATCCACCCTTTTAGGATTGTATCCCTGCTGACTCAAACTACTGGGGTGAGGGTAACGTCACCTTCAAAAGAGGGGCCTACTACAATAACTAAGATAATCTCTTAATTATGTGCAAAAGTGCGGAAATAATCAAAGGTTATACTAGATACGAGTCGGAACCAAGTGATTCATCTTGTCTATCTGTTTTTATTTTTATTTTTATTTTCAGCATTTTAGTTAGTTTTATTTTTCTTAGTTTAAAACATTTTTCTAAACTTTTATTTTGGTTAGACGTTGAGGATAAACCGGTACTAAAAGCTCTTGTGTCCTTGGACGACCTCGGTATCTTACCAACGCTATACTACACTCAACGATGGGTGCACTTGCCCATATGTGTGTTTAGTGTTAGTAAAATATCGTGTTTTATAAATTTAAAACTTGGCTAAAATAAGTGTTAAAAAGGGCTTAAAATATACACCTAAAATAAGTAACACTTCGCACGCATCACAGATGAAGTCACAGAATCGGTCGATGTAGATAAAGGAATGGTCGAGATATATGAAGAAATATCAACAACTGAAATAACTGGAGATGCTACATCAAGTATAGCCAAATCAAAAACCTCTCCATCACCAAGATCGTCATCAGGGTGATCAACATGAAAGATGGGAACAATATCATCATCATCAAAGTCGATGACATCGGGAACAACATTAGCATCATCTATGTCAATGATGTCAGGAAGAACATCGTCGTTATCATCAAGATCAATAACGAAAGGAAAGGCTATGGCAAGGGGCATGGCTAGGTGTATGATCTCTACGACGTGTTCCCCTTCGGGATGGTTGTATATGACCATCTCGTGGGGTGGGTGAGCAATAGCTAAGATGTCATCCTTGGCAAGGACATCAAAATCCTGAAAACATGTTTTAAAGTATAGTTCAATACTAAACTATAGTTCAATACAAAAGTATTGGCGAGTATACAAGTTTTGGAATACTAGTATAAGTATAAAAAGGTTGTCTCAAATCCAACATGGCAATTTATATACAAAGTAAAAGCTAGCATGCATAACTATAGGCCAAACCCGAGTGTCCACAAGAATAATGTGCATCCCTCGTCACCAAAGTGAACAAGACCGTAATATATAATATGCATCCTTCGACACCGAAGTAGTCGAAACCGTAAAGCATGTTAACTTAACAATACCACGTCGGGTGGTGTGCTACTCCTATAGTGCTATATTTATTAAGGTGGGCTAGCTAAGTTAATGACAAATAGAGTGCATGTATGTATTCTAGCATAAACAACCTAAGTATAACAAATGGCATGTATGGCGGATTTAGTGAATGAATAAGTTTGTGTGAATTGTGTATTTTACTAAGTAAAACATGTTACACCCAAAAGTGTGTTAAAGCATAAAAAGGGTCAAGTATACTCATAATATTGCAAAAGCTTTCCGATTATCCGTGTCTCGATGAGTTAATGAGAATATGAGAATGAATGTGGTTCGGTGTTTGGAGTTTAAGGAATGTTTGGATTCAGAATTGTTGCAACCCTCGTCCCCTAATAACCCGGGAACAGGCGGTCGCGGCTAGTTTCAGTGGTATCGGTGTTTATCATTTTGGCAGCGGAAATTACATCAGGATCGTAGTTAGGAAATATTTTATCAGAGTAAAATACCACACTTTTATAATATTAAACACATGGGAAATTCCCAAGTTTCCAGTACACATATTTTTATAGGGATAAACCCTATTTTATTTAAATAAAAACATCTCTTTATTTAGGTAACTTTTATAGCCAGTTTTTCAAGCCTTCAGTATTGTCCAACTGACTTCTATTTGGCTTTCACATTTTGTTAGTTGAAACGCGTTTAAAAACATTTTGTCAGTGGGAAATTCTGGTGAGTGAATCCCAGTTTAATTAAGACAGGTAAAACTGTTTACAGCATTGAGGGCGGTCGCGCAATTACATTTGTTTATTTTTCTACCTTAATTACCACCCACGGTACTGTCAACCTGACTTGTGGTCATGTTACTACTCACAGTGAAGTAACAAATTTTGTATACAAAACCCCAACATACCGACGATAATTGTAAAATACAAATACTCAATCATTGTTTAATATAATGTAAAACATTTGAGGTTTTGTAAAAACAGTTTGCAAAAAGGTTCACAAAAAAGAGATTACTCACATTGCTATCTTAGGGTTTTCCTTTGTGATTTCCTGGTGATTATCTTTTAATTATACAATGCACACGCGTTAGTATAATAACCCAATATTTACATTAGTAATACCCTCCCCGAGACATAATTCCAACGACTACGTCGGGCAGAACCACGACAGCCGTTACGGAACCCTAGATCAATCGGGCAACGTATCTAATACGTAACCGGGGGTTAAAATACTTACAACGAGGTAGAACTTTGTTATTTAGGGGGGTATAATGCCTGGGTATTATGATTCCTACACAAAAATTAGAGAGAGAAATTGTGTGTGAACGAGTTGGGACTGAAGGCCGATTCCTTCTATTTATAGTGTCCTATCGACACTTCCTCGCGGCCCGCGTAAGCTGAAGGTAAGTCCTTCGCGGCCTGCGACGTAGCCTATGTAGGGCCTAGCTTGGTCGATTCAGCTTACTAGCTCAAACACGTTGCTGACACGTGGCATCTCAGGGTGTAGCCCTGACCTTGAGTTATCGTTCCCCGCGTAGAAGGCCATGATGGTCTTCGCGGCCCGCGAGCAACACTCAGAAAGTTTTTTATTATATTTTTAATTATATAAGGTATTTTGGGCTCGGTTTTCATATACGGGGTGCATTTTAAGACATATAGGGACATTCTAAATATATTTAGGGGTGTCGGAAATAATTTTGGAGGGTTGTTATATCCTCTCACCTTGTTTTAGAACTCGTCCTCGAGGTCTACTGAAATAGGTGTGGATATTTCTTCTGCATCTCTGATTCAAGCTCCCAAGTGTATTCTGGTACTCTCTTGGAATCCCATTTTACTTTGACTAGAACCAATCTTTTGTGTTTGAGATTCTTGACCTTTCTGTCTTCAATCTGTAGAGGCTTCTCTACAAATTTAAGCTTTTCATTTACCACTATGTCCTTAAGAGGCACTACTAACGATTCATCGGCTAAACACTTTTTGAGATTAGATACATGAAATACATCATGTATTCCTGCCATTTCCTTTGGCAGTTGTAGCTGATAAGCTACATGTCCTATTCTTCTAATAATCTTAAAGATTCAACATACCAGGGTCTTAACTTTCCCCTTTTGATGAATCTGAGTACTCCTTCCCAAGGAGAGACTTTCAATAACACCTTGTCTCCTACCTGAAATTCCAACGGCTTTCATCTTTTATTAGCATTTTCTGTCGATCGCGCGCTGCTTTCAATCTTTCCTTGACTTGAACAATCTTGTCTATTGTTTCTTGTACTATCTCTGGTCCAGATAATTGCTTTTCTTCGATTTCTGCCCAATAGACTGGGGTTCAACACTTTTGTCCATAAAGTGCTTAGAATGGTGCAGCATTGATACTGGTATGATAGCTGTTGTTGTAAGAAAATTCTATGAAGGGTAAGTGATCGTCCCACTTACCTCCAAAATCAATTACATAAGCTCTGAGCATATCTTCTATTGTCTGAATTGTTCTTTCGCTTTGTCCGTCTGTTTGAGGATGATAAGCGGTGCTTAGATTTAGCTTGGTTCCCATGGCTTTTTGGAAA
Source organism: Helianthus tuberosus (assembly GCA_030545235.1). Lineage (NCBI taxonomy): Eukaryota > Viridiplantae > Streptophyta > Magnoliopsida > Asterales > Asteraceae > Helianthus > Helianthus tuberosus. The sequence goes on from CM060390.1 coordinate 4,878,957, forward strand.
CTTGTCCAAAAATGAGAGGTAAAACGGCTATCTCTATCAGAAACAATTGATAAAGGAATTCTATGTAATGAAACTATTTCATTTACATACAATTTGGCTAATTGTTCCATACTGAAAGTTTCCTTCATTGGTAGGAAATGAGCCGACTTAGTTAACCTATTACCTATCTACAATCACCCAGATTGTGTCATTACCTTTTCTCGTCTTGGGAAGTTTGGTAACGAAATCCATTGTTATCAATTCCCATTTCCACACTGGCATTTCTAACTGCTGCAACAAACCTGAGGGTTTTTTATGTTTAGCTTTGACCTGTGAACAGGTTAGACACTTGGCAACATAAGCTGCTATATCCTTCTTCATTCCTATCCACCAAAAATTCTTTCTTAAATCCTGATACATCTTATCACTTCCAGGATGCATCGTATACTTAGACTTATGGGCTTCTTCTAATATACGGTGGCGTAGGTTTCCTAATTTGGGTATCCACATTCTTTTCTTATGGAATCTCCAAATTCCATCTGTTCCCTGTTCTAGTCCTTAATCATTCCTTTCAATTTTTCAATATCATATTCGATTACCGATTCTTGTGCTTTTCTAATCTGTTCATTTAAGTCTACTTGTAGGTTTAATTTAAGAGAACGTACTCTTTTTGGTTTCTCATGATACTTTCGACTTAAAGCATCAGCAACTACATTTGATTTTCCTGCATGATACTGGATATTACAATCGTAATCACTAAGTATCTCCATCCAGCGTCTTTGTCTCATGTTTAGTTGCTTTTGTCCGAAGCCATACCTTAAACTTTTATGATCGGTGAAAATGGTAAACTTACTACCGTAAAGGTAATGTCTCCAAATTTTAAGAGCAAAAATTATAGCTCCTAATTCTAAATCATGGGTTGAATAATTTTCTTCATGATTCTTAAGTTTTCTAGATATATAGGCTCTAACCTTTTGACGTTGCATTAACACACATCCATAACCTAACTTAGAAGCGTCATAATAGACTACAAAGTCTTCAGTTCCTTCTGGTAACGCTAGTATGGGTGCGTTGGTTAATCTTTGCTTAAGAATTCTAAAGGCTTCTTGTTTTGCTCCCCATTCAAACTTAACGGATTTATAGGTTAACTTAGTTAATGGAATGGCTATTCTAGAAAAATCTCGAATAAATCTTCTATAATAACCGGCCAATCCTAGGAAACTTCTAACCTCGGTTGGTGACTCAGGGGTTTTCCATTTGGTAATTGCCTCAATTTTTGTAAGATCCATATGAATTCCTTCATGATTGACTAAATGCCCAAGGAACTGTACTTCTAACCAAAATTTACACTTTGAAAACTTTGCATAAAGCTTTTCTTTTCTTAATAAACTTAGAAGTGCGTGCAAATGCTTTGCATGTTCTTTTTTGCTCTTAGAGTAAATAAGAATATCATCTATAAAGACAAATATGAATTTATCCAAATATGGCTTACATATTTGGTTCATCATGTTCATAAATGCGGCTGGGGCATTGGTTAGACCGAATGGCATGACAGTAAATTCATAATGGCCATACCTTGTTCTAAATGCGGTCTTAGGAATGTCCTCTTCCTGTACCTTCAATTGATGATATCCTGAGCGTAAATCGATTTTCGAGAAAAATCGAGCTCCTTGCAATTGATCAAACAAATCATCGATTCTCGGTAATGGGTACCGATTTTTTTATCATGACTTTGTTCAATTCACGGCAATCAATGCACATTCGCATTGATAGTCTTTCTTTTTAACGAATAAGATTGGTGCTACCCAGGGTGATGAGCTTGGCTGTATGAATCCTTTTTCCAATAGTTCGTCTAACTGTTTCTTTAGTTCTTGCATTTCAGCTGGTGCCAAACGGTAAGGTGCTTTGGCAATTGGTGTTGTTCCTGGTAGCAGTTGAATTCTGAATTCAACTTCCCTGTCTGGCGGTAGTCCTGGTAGCTCTTTGGGAAACACGTCTGAAAATGGGATACTACAGAAATATCTTTCAATTCTTTTCCTTTAGTGTTAGTGATTATGGAAATTAGATACACTAGTGATCCTTTTCTTACATAACTGGTTGTTTTCATTACAGAGATGAATTGTGTAGATCTAGATGGCTTATCTCCTTTGATTGTGATCTTTTCACCCTTTGGTGAATTTACTTGGATTGACTTTTGATCACATAAAATACTGGCTTTATTGGTGATTAGGCAATCCATTCCTAATACAACATCAAATCCTGCCAGATTTATTGGATAAAGGTTTGCAATGAACTTTTGATTTAAAAATTCTATTCTTGCTCCCTGCAAGATTTCGGTAATCTTAATAATTTCTCCATTTGCCGTTTCTACTAGACATTATTTTGGGAGTTTAGTTAATGGTCGATTGAGAAGTTTGCAAAATGAAGTATTGATAAAACTTTGGTTTGCACCAGAGTCAAATAATACTTTGGAAAAAACATCATTAACTAAAAACGTACCGGTGATCACATCCGGGATCATCTTTGCTTCTTCCGCAATCAGCACAAATGCTCTAGCATTTTTAGTATTCTTGTTGGTTGTGGCTGGATCTAGTTTCGGACAGTGTGGCTTGATGTGACATTTTTCTCCACAGTTGAAGCACACTCCATTACTGGGTTTCTTCCAACAATCTTCTTCCTTGTGTCCTGGTATCTTGCAGAAATTGCAGTGGCTGGAGCATTTTCCTGAATGCTTCTTCTTACAGGCCTTGCAGTAAGGTGCGGAGGTAGAACCTATGTTTTTCCCACTGTTAGAATTTCCATAGCGGAATTCCTGGGTAAGCCTTTGAGCTGGGTTCCTCCTCTGATCCTCTGATCACGTACGTACTAATTCATTAGTCAAGGTGTTTGCTAGTTCTACAGCATCTTCTATGGTTTGGGGTCTAGCTGCCTTGACCACATGCCTAATCTCACTGATTAATCCCCAGATGTAACGGGAGATTAATGCAGGTTCTGGTGATGTAAGGGTTGGCACTATTCAAGCATATTCAAATAATAAAGTAGTATAACCCTTACTATCTACTCCAGTCATTCTAAGGTTTAAGAACTTATTTGCTATCTGTTCTTTTTCATTGGGAGGGGCAGAATTTCCTTTCCACCATGTGTTTAAATTCCTCCCATTACATATTGTAAACCCTATCACTTCATCTAAACTGAGGATAGTGTTCCACTATTCTAATGATGGGTTCTTAAACAGATTGGAGGCAAACATTATCTTATCCTCTTCCGCACACTTGCTTATTTTCAAGACTGCCTTAGTCTTTTCTATCCAGCGTAGAGCTACATAGGCCCCTTCATTGCCAAAGAATTTAATCGGCTTACAAGACCAGAATTCTTTGTAAGAACAAGCATAAGACATGGTTCTTCTTCTTTCTGGAATTGGCATTTGAAAAATGGGTCCATTATGCACGCTGTGACTAAGTTCAGTATGGGTTCGTTTACTCCTATTATTACTTTTATTATTATTTTCCACGTCCCTAACATTTTGGATGATAGCTGGGATAGCATCTATAATTCCTTGAGTTACAATGTGTCGAATTTCACTGTTATTTATTTGATTTTCGTTATTCTGGTTTTCCGGATTTGCTACGTCGGCCATCTGGATTTTAAACAATTACCAAGTATTAATATCGCATGAAAGTATCCAATGCAACAATCACACAACAAGCATGTTGATCCAAAATCGTCGAACATTACGACTTACTCTATTTTATATATTATGTGTCTAGTACAAACTGGAACTGAAATCTAAAATTACAATACTATTATGCATCCGTAACTATTGTCTAGAATTTTTTTCAAACATACACACATATTATATATATATATATATATATATATATATACTAGCAGGGACCCGCGCGATGCAGCGGCGATGACAATTTACAACCCGGTTGTTGTTTATAGTTAGTTTATCAATTGCTTCGTAATTTACTATATAGTACGCCTGTATCGTTTTGGTTCATTATAGTACTGGTACGTCACTGACATTCGGTATAGCAATCCAAAAAGATATGCCAATTGGGATATTCACAACTTGATTTTAATGAAAAACGTAAACATAATACTCAAAACAAAGACATAATATTCACAACTTGATTTTACTGTATAATACGCCTGTATCGTTTTGGTTCATTACAGTACTAAATGTATCGCCCATTATCATATTTCACTACAATACTTACCCATCCTCGTATATGAGTTTTTCTAAATTCTAAATTTCCAAACAGCAACCAACACCTTTATATTGATATATTTAGAGATATTTCTATATATGTGGACTGCACTAAAAGCTATTTGGATATGGTTATGTTAACAGCTTGTTCTAAGCATTTGACAACTTTTGTGACATCTTAGAATTTGGACGTATTTTTATTTCAACTCTTTTTCTTTTGCAAATTCGGGACAACTTGTGTAAAAGGCCTAGCAAGCCTAAATCGTGAAACCAAACCCGAACCAAACTGTTACTAACGGTTTGGTTCAGTTCAAAAGTTCTACGGTTCGGTTTTGGTTTACAAAAATAAAAAAACCGTTACTACAGTTTGGTTCACAGTTTCACCTAAAACCATGAAAACCGGACCGTGAACACCCCTATTGTATGGTGTTTTTCTTACATTAACTCGTGTTACAAAGTTTCGCGTAACATTAGTATTAAATAAAATATCCAAAAAAGAAAAAGAAATAAATAATACATGGAAATCTTAAATACAAAAGCATCCATGCTTACCATATATTACATTAGAATTATAATTAGATTTTATGTACGAATTGTAAAGGGTCGAAACAAATAGCATCCATGCTCCCCATATATTAGAAAAGACCATATCTAGTAAACAACCTTGTTGATGCAAGTGAGCCAGTGAGGTGCTTCTGGTTTGTTTGAGTTTTAATATTAAAGATTCGTTGGTCAATAGTAGTTGGCCTGATCTCTTGCAGTTATTACCATATTATAAATAAGCAACATGTTGTTGCTTCATGGTTGTACACTATGCATAGGGTGCTTTTCAAAAAAAAATTGAATTTTATTACTTTAAATCCAAAAGTCTTTTACCTTTTACATTTTATTTAGGTTCATTAAGAGTATACGGAGTGGTAATCGGTAAAGGGTGGCAAACCACTTTACCGAGTGGTAAACACCACCGCCAACAAGTGTTTAGTCACCAAACTTTACCAATTCGGTGGTGGAATGCCGCATCGGTGAAGAAGAGGTATGTGTGTGGTGGGGTGGGGTCCATGCCAATCTCAACCAATCACACCTTTTTCTTTTTTTTTAAAGTTTACCACTTTATCAAATGTCTAAACCATTACCAACACTTTTCACCAAAGTTTAAACACTTTTGACTGATTGTCATGGCACGCTCTGATTGGTCGGTTTTTTGGTTTGCCACTCCAAAGTGTTTAACCACTCCCTAAACCCTAGTAGTTTTCTAGCTTCTATTTGAAAGTGATGTAGTGGGTGTTTGGGATTCCTTATTCTCCCAACTTAGGAAATCCCGACTTATTAACTTATTGAACAATGAAATAGAAGTGAAAAGGAGTTTTGAGAAGGAATCCCAAACACCCCCGTAATGTTCCTTCTTTTGCATCAAAGCATGTACTACTATTTTGCAGTCAACAATAAAAGTAAATTTGATTTCTTTATTGCTCTTGTTCTTTAGTGAGTTTCATTTTTTGTTTTACCAGCCAATCCAACTTTCGTTAATTAAACAGACATTACAACTGTATCTGAGCAAGGTATTGGTTGCACTATACCCAAGACCAAAGAACAAATTACATCCAATAACAAATCCTAAACATCATAGCCTTAGGTACCAAAATTGCAAAACCCAATACAAAGTAATGACCAAATTAATATTCCTTGAGCAGAAGGCAATGTAGTATTACTGTATTAGGAACCAGAAGCAAGCCATGAAAAATCTTCGAATTAGCCAATCTAAGTATTGACAGTATCTCCTCATAGTTGTTGCATACCATGATTTAGACTTCTAAACCAGTAGGCAATGAGCTAGTAGGAAACAAAAATCAAGCCATGAATTAGCGGTCGGTGATGCTCAAAGTTATTTGTACTACATATTAGTTGGTAATTCAAGGTTTCAACCAAGGAGTAGGTAAGGATTATAAAGTTAATATGAAATTAAAAAAATTAAAACCTTTTAGCCATTAAGCTTCTTACAACACCATGCGGTTGTCATGATAGTTAGAACTTTATTGCGGTTCTTACAACATCAAGCTTCCGTGGGTCAAGCTCAACAACAGAATCCCCAGCCTTCTGATGGATCCTGCAGGCATGTCAATAAGACCCAAAAGTCCAGCTTGATTCTGAAAATCATTGTAAAAATTAACCCCCCATAGCATAGGAGTATCATCTGAAAACATTTACAAAAATAAGTTAGAACTTGCATTTCAACGGGTCAGGAAATGACTATTAAGAATCCGAACTTGCTTATAGAAGAAGTTTATCAAAGTCCGGGTGTTAAACGACTAAATTTCACGGGGGTAATTCATCCGGTAATTAAAATTTCAACGGGTCAAGAAATGATTATTAAGAATCCGAACTGAAGCCAGATATGATGAGTATCTGACTATCTGCTGCAAAAACCATTAACCCGTTACCTGATTGCAAATACAAAACTTAGGTTGATCTGGTGACCCTTTAGTACACATGTAGCCAACATAACATACCTTAGAACGATTTTGTTCTTCTTGTTGTCCCTAGCAGCGTTTTCGGCCAACTCTACCAACTGGAAACCACAGACCCGCCTTGACCAAACGCAAATCCACCTTCTTTCTCGGACCACCCTTTCGTCGCCCAGCGGCCTTCATAAATGCATAAAATAAAACATGTACATCTTCTAAACACATACCTTCCTCGGACCACCCTATCTTCCTCGAACCACCCTAACAGCTTGCCCGTCTGAGCAAGATCATGTGTAATTACAAAAAGAATCAAGAACATATAAGCAAAAGCAAAACAACTTGAAACAGTGAAAAAGTTTAAGAAATACCAAGACTGAATAACAAACTCCTATCATACGCGACCCTTGAAACCTGGTTAAGTATAGCATGATGGTGTCTCATGTAAATCTGGCGTCCGACAAGAACAACAATAAGCGAGAGAAAAACGTGGGCTTAATTCTGTCAGGAGCTCCTTTCTTTTTTATGGTATTTTTACAGTTTTTTCACAGCTGTAAACCATTGCTTCAACTGACTTGAAAAGTCAACCTTTTAACCATTGGATAAAGATGTGTCTCCTTGTCCTTTTTATTCTAATCAGCCACCACCAGACCATACTCATCTTTTTTTTAAATTAAAACACCAAAACTAATGGCTTTTATAATAGTTTCTTTATTTTATATGTGGAATTGTGTTAATTTTCAAAGCATAATATATCTTTTAATTTTTTTTCCTCTATAGGCGCCTTTCTTGAAAAAGCCCTCGCTTTTTTTGCGCCATGCGCCTAGGCTCCAGGCGAGGCCTATGCGCCTCGCCTGCGCCTTGATTCTTTGACAACATAGGTCTAAGGCTTAACATGTTGTCATTTTTTTCTTTAAAGGCTCTAATACAACAACTATTAGCATCAGATCCGTTTTGCTCTAAATAAAATAAAGATTAAAAAATAGAAAAATTATAAAAGACATTACCGAGCCTACCCATTTCCACCCATAACTATATGTATACACAAGTTGAAATTAAAACCTGCATACAATGGAGACTCACAAGACTTTTAATACCTAAAACCCCACCACCTGTACGTGTAGAAAACAACTTAAAAACAACCCTAGCAACAAATGACCCAGTGCTGCAACACATCTGACCTGTTTGACCCATTCATCCGTATATGAAGCTCCAGCTTAACCTCATGGCATAGCAGTTTAGTATGTCATTATCAGTCAAGTCCTCACAAGGATCGACTTCCTGCAAGGGTAACTCAATCAATATCAGAATGAAACATGAGAAATAGTTGAAACTTGAAAGCTGCAAATTTACCATGTGCGGGCTGAACTTCGGTCTAAGAGGCATACGGTTACTCTGCACTAAATGCCCCCGGCTCTTCTCTGCAATTTTTTAGCCTGCAAAAAAAATGGCATTCATTGATTTCTTTAGCTTTAATAATATCTATAGGATTCTACTAAATTTTCTAAAAAAAAAAGCAAAAACTTCCTTAGGCTTATGGTCCTCTCCAAGCGACCCATGATATCAAATATTACTTGTGGTGGCCCATGATATCTACATATATAATGTGGGTTTTATCAATTTAAAGTATAAAAGTATATTCAAATAAAAAAGTACCCAAAATGTTTAATGGTTTGATCAGACCGTGACTGGCCTGGTTAACCAACTTGACCCGCTCACCAAACAGCCCCCCAATCGCATCCAGGCTTCTTATGATATTTTCCAATGAAGAAATCTTATGGAAACAAATAAACTATATCAAATTACATTCAAATTAGAATGTCAATTAATAAAACATTAACAAATGGATCCAAAGGGAATATAGCCTCAACCTTCATGAAAAACTGTAATAGATGCCAAATAAGAAATGTATTAGGCTCACTTTCCTCCAACCTGAAGATTTAGAATACCTGATGGGAATTATGCCTTTCAAATTTCAAAGTCCGTGATATATTAAAAGTTTAGAATACCTGATGGATATGGTAGAAGACTCTTGACACCTTTCTCATCAACTTCAATGATTGTTTGGTCCATGTAGATTTTTCAAGCATTCAACAAGGCCAACTCTACTCTGTATCAAAATATAAATACAATGAGAATCACAACTATTAGAAATTAGAATACATACATCAAGGTTAGCAATCTAATCTCAACAGAGTAACATAATCAACATAATCATTATGAGCATGATGTTTAACATCAGTTAGGTACCCAATCTCGATCACACTCCTTCATACCTATAAAGATAAAATCCACACACATCAAAATTGTAACTTTTTACTTTAAAAACAGATACAGCAAATGAGTCCAATAGTTGACTTTTTAAGCGTCAAATGAGTTAAGCTTTGACTTCAAAATCGACACAAACTGGTATGTTTTATATAGAAATCTGTACATGGACACAAATCAGACAAAAAAAAGTTCTAATCTCAACAGAGTAACATAATCAACATAATCATTTAATGAAGTCTATAAAAGTAAACATGCAAAAGATTTCAAGAATTTCATAATCTCAACAGAGTAACATAAACTTGAAACTGGATCGATTTTGTGTGTTTACCTTCATCTGAAACATGATTCCAGAGAGATTCATGGACAGACAGTCACCTGATTCCGCAAATCTGTGGATCCCTTGTTCAAATCTGTGGATCCCTTGGTGCCTTCGACATCTGAAAAGCATATAGAAACTACCGTCAAACATCATGAAACCCTAGATTAAACGGTATCAGTTCTTACCAAGTTGCCAGATAAAGCTTGTGATAGATCTCATGAAACCCTAGATCTGCTCATCAAACGGATCTGGTGATAGATTCAAACGGATCTGGTGATAGATCTCATGAAACCCTAGATCGCCGAGAGAGAGAGAGAGAGAGAAGAGAGAGAGAAGATCTGATGTTATTTTGTGAGATGTGTGAGGAATGAGAGAGAAAGCAATTGGTGATCCGTGTGAAGTCAAATGGACGGTCCAGATGATGATCCGTGTGAAAAAGTTAAAAAAATGGACGGTTGAAGATGATCCGTGTAAAGGGTAAAAAGGTTGTGTTTTCTTGTGCTTTAAGTGTTGTACATTGTGCATTAAGTGTTTTTTCAACACCTTGTTGAATTACCATCTTGTCCTTCATATATGCTTATTAAAGTAGTATAGATATATATATATATATATATATATATATATATATATATATATATATATATATATAGGATAAGGATCATTACAGAACACTAATTATTACGAGAACAAAAAGAACAACTCTAAAACACTAAATTTTGGGATTTAAGATTCATATTTCTTAAATTTTATGTTTCTTAGATTCATATGTGTATTATATATACATAAAAAATCATATATTTTTTTCCTACACATAGTATACATACATGTAGATAATTTAGCCTACACATAACCTACATGTGTGTAGGTTATTTCAAAACTGAAGATTTTTTATATTTTGTTTCCAATTCTAGTGTAAGAAACAATAACTCTTACATTTATAACATTTCCATTTACTTTTAGGTTTTTAGGATTGAAAAAAATGAGTGGTTCATTTTGTTCTGCGTGTTCTCGCAATATTTAGTGTTCTGCATAGAACCTTATATATATATATATATATATATATATATATATATATATATATACATTACTACTACTATTGATAGGGGTTCATCCAAAAGTCCATATTACGCTCGTCATATTTCCAGACAAGTCGTTCCCCTATTTGTCTCATCCTCTCACTTCTTTCTAAAATCTCCTCACCAAAGGTTCGGAGTTCTTGCACATTCTCTGTGCTCATGGGTGGTGCGGGTGCTGGTATTGGGTTTGGGAACTGGGGCATGGGTCTTCGTAAGGGTAAGGGTTTTCTAGAATTTCCCTAATTTATTGATCATTATCATAATAGGGATCTAGAGGGTCAAGGTATGGGTAGGCTGCTAGGTTTGGCATGGGTTCCTCTGGTATTGGGTAGTGTTGTTGGTAATCCCTATGGTCATCAAACCATGGGTCATAGTCTGGGTCTGAGGGATGGGGTGTTGGTACTCTAGGGATCTCAGCTGGATCAAAAGCAGGTGCTGAGATTTGGTTTTCTGGGTTGGATTCAATTTCCATTGGTTGTGTGGGAAACAACGGTAAGGGCTGGGGTGCTATGAGTTGCTCAAGATTCGGGTTTGCAGATGTAGTTGCTAAGATATGAAAATTTGCTAGACTCCTATTAAGCATACCCTGAGTGTGAGCATCTGTTTCTCTCTTAGCAGATGCTAAAGCTCGCTGTTGTTGTAACTTTTTCATCCTTTTTCTACATTCATGCGCTCATCTGCTGAACCATCCTCTCTTCTTGGGAGGGAATGGCTCTTCAGATTGGGCCTTGAACACGAATATCCCGTCTTCAGAATCAGTCGAATACCCTGAGAGGGTAGGCTGTGAAGAGGTGCCTTTGTTCCTAGGTGAGCTGGACAACTGACGGTAAGCGTCTTAAGGTCCTTGGTCGCTCATACTATAAACTAACAAATAGTCAAATAACACAAAACAATAATATACAGATATACACGTATCCATGTAAATTATTTCCTAACATATTGAATAATATTTTAATGTCAGCAGAACACTTCTGTGGCTGAATTAGTGTCTTAGCTCTGATACCACCTTTTGTCGCAACCCTCGTCCCCTAATAACCCGGAAACGGGCGGCCGCGGCCGGTTTCAGTGGTATCGGTGTTTATCATTTTGGCAGCGGAAATTACATCAGGATCGTAGTTAGGAAATATTTTATCAGAGTAAAATACCACGCTTTTATAATGTTAAACACATGGGAAATTCACAGGTTTCCAGTACACATATTTTTATAGGGATAACCCCTATTTTATTTAAATAAAAACATCTCTTTATTTAGGTAACTTTTATAGCCACTTTTCCAAGCCTTCAGTGCTGTCCAGCTGGCTTCTATTTGGCTATCATATTTTGTTACCTGAAACGCGTTTAAAAACATTTTGTCAGTGGGAAATACTGGTGAGTGAATCCCAGTTTAATCAAGACAAGTAAAACCGTTTACACCATTGAGGGCGGTTGTGCAATTACATTTGTTTATTTTTCTACCTTAATTACCACCCACGGTACTGTCAACCCGACTTGTGGTCATGTTACTACTCACAGTGTAGTAACAAATTTTGTATACAAAACCCCAACATACCGACGATAATTGTAGAATACAAACACTCAATCACTGTTTAATATAATGTAAAACATTTGAGGTTTTGTAAAAACAGTTTGCAAAAAGGTTCACAAAAAAAAGATTACTCACATTGCTATCTTAGGGTTTTCCTTTGTGATTTCCTAGTGATTATCTATTAATTATACAATGCACACGCGTTAGTATAATAACCCAATATTTACATTAGTAATACCCTCCCCGAGACAGAATTCCAATGACTACGTCGGGCAGAACCACGACAGCCGTTACGGAACCCTAGATCAATCGGGCAGCGTATCTAATATGTAACCGGGGGCTAAAATACTTACAACGAGTCAGAACTTCGTTATTTTGGGGGGTATAATGCCCGGGTATTATGATTCCTACGCAGAAATTAGAGAGAGAAATTGTGTGTGAACGAGTTGGGACTGAAGGCTGATGCCTTCTATTTATAGTGTCTGATCGACACTTCCTCGCGGCCCACGTAAGCCGAAGGTAAGTCCTTCGCGGCCCGCGACGTAGCCTATGTAGGGCCTAGCTTGGTCGATTCAGCGTACTAGCTCCAACACGTTGCTGACACGTGGAAGCTCAGGGTGTCGCCCTGACCTTGAGCTATCACGCCCCGCGTAGAAGGCCATGATGGTCTTCGCGGCCCACGATTGACACTCAGAATTTTTTTTTTTTTTTAATTATATAAGGTATTTTAGGCTCGGTTTTCGTATACGGGGTGCATTTTAAGACATATAGGGACATTCTAAATGTATTTAGGGGTGTTGGAAATAGTTTTGGAGGGTTGTTATAAGAATTAAGTATAAAAGTATATGTATGCAAAAGTATATCTCGTCTAGACACTCGTTTGGACACTAAGTTTTTAAAGTGTTTTCATGGGTCCTAACGTGCCCATTAGAATCACAAACGAGGAATAAAGAACAAAGATAATATAACTTATATTCATGACGTATAATCATGATTCGATTAACATCAAGAATTCAGTTATGTTTATATTTATATGTTAATATTAACATAAAATTAAGTCCATCATAGATATCATAGATTATGATGTAAGTAATGCATGGAGGATTAACCTCTTTGTATGATTCACCACTACACAAATCATCACAAGGATGATTCAGAGGGTCATGAGTAACAATGTGACAACTCGAATTTCCGACAGTCTTTATTCGCATTTAATGCACGTTGACTTTGACTTGTTTGACTTATAACTGTACATTGTGATATGATGAATGCATTGTGATTGCATGGTTATGTGTGATTATGTAAACATGTGTACTGTTTGTGAAACTTAAACTGTTAAACTATAAAAGAATCCGACGAAACATAATGTATTTCGCCAAGTGAGTTCCGACGAAACAAAACCTGTTTCGCCAACAATCCTCTCGACGAAACAGCTGTTTCGCCGAGCCCAGATTCGCTGAGGCCCAGTAGGGTCCAGTACTGTTAGACATGTTTATATTACGTAGAACGATTCCATTCGCCACACTTTAGCAAACCAGAAAACCCTAGAGGACTCTCTACTGTGTGACGGCGAACTAGAACCCACCGGAAACTCGTGTGCGATCCAACCTTCATCTCGGTTAGTACGGGTTTGTTAAATCGGTTCTGTTGATGTTTCTGATTACTTGTTATGCGTACATGTAAATGCTGATTTATGCAACGGATTATGAATATATGTGTATGAGGGTATAGATGTCGATGTACATGATTAATCGGATAAGTAATTATAAGCGAAACTTAATACGATCAAAAACAATCGGTTCTGAATGTTATTGATATACTCTGATTCTGAATACACATTAGTATCGGGATAGGATTCGATGATATGATGTTATATGTTAATCGATTCGATATACGTTTAAACTAGGGTTCATGCTAGACAATGATTTTCGAATGATTGAGTTGTGATGTTTCTGCATGTACGTTGATCTCCATACAATTCTGATATTTGTGACGACTGTTAGGACGATTAGGGTTTCTGTATGATACGTAACTGATATTCATGACGTAGCTGAAATTGTGACGAATCAAACAGCTCTTGACGAAACAGAGGTAACGACGAAACAGTATGTGTTTCGTCGAGACCTCAACGACGAATCAAATTGTAGACGAAACAGGGTGTTTCGTCGAAGGGACTTATGGCGAAACAGGGGTGTTTCGCCAAGTGGGTAATCAGCACAGTAACATGTTTTTATTCTGTTTAAAAGTTAACCGGGTTAGTTAACTGCTGTTAAGTGTTACCATCTTGTGTATGATCTGAAATACGTGCTACGTGCTACTTGCTTACCAACTGTGTGTCTATACATGAAAACAAACTGATTTCACATACGTGCATACTTTAGGACGTGATTGATTATTTGCGAGCATACATACTTAACATACCGAGCAAACCAAGGTGAGTTCACACAGCCAAGGCATGGGATTCTCGGGATGGGAATCGGGTTGGATTGTTTGGAATGGATAACTACTCGTACTTACGCTATCGCTAGACTATAGACCATCGTCCTCAGGATAGTCAGGACACTTACGTAAAACCTACGTAACCTAGTATCTACCATTGTCTCCCGGGTCGGGAGGACACTTACGTAAAACCTACGTAAACTAATACCTACCATTGTCTTCCGGGTCGGAAGGACACTTACGTAAATCCTACGTAAACCCCACACGTACCACTGTCCTCGGGGAAGGGCACTCACGTAAATCCTACGTGACCTTGTACGTATTCCTGTTCTCGGATTTAGAAGAACACATGGTTGCAAATAGTCTAGTAAGTACCAACATGGGAAGCCCCCATTAGTAAAGATAAACGTGGGAAACCCCCACCAGTAGTACATACGACCATGGGAAACCCCCCACTATTAGCACATACCTACATGGGAAGCCCCCACTAAATGCATATATGATTTGTTATAGCAAACTTATTAACTGTGAACTCGCTCAACTAGTTGTTGACTCTCTCTTGCATGCCTTGCAGGACCTTAGGTACATATGGAGCTTGCACAGGGAGGAGTAGGTCGTTGTGGGACATGGATCGATGATGCCATGCTAATTATCTAAACATTTGAATTTACGATTTACTTTGGGTTTACATACTTATGCTTCCGCTATACACTTGTTGATGTTTGGTTTGAAAACACCTTTCGTATTGATGAATGATTTTTGGTATTTACTTATATGTTCAATATGATTGGTGGCTTGATCCTGGTCAGTCACGCCTCCAAGCGGTGATACTCCGCGTGTGGATTTTGGGGGTGTGACAGATTGGTATCAGAGCCATTGGTTATAGAGAACTTGGTTTTAATAAAGGGAAAACGATTTTTGTTAAAACCAGACTATAACCAGAACAGTGCTCTCAATGATCCACAACGACGCTTCGCTCCACGTGCAAGACTCAACATCCTAGGTAATAAGGTTTATATTTATTGCCTACTTGCTAGAATTACATAGAACTTTGCTCGTGGTATGCTTAGATTACATTGTTTACTATTCGTTACTGCTTGAGAACGCTTATATGCTCACACTCTTCTGTCATCGCACGATTCGCGATCCTCTCTGACTTATGCTATCTTTACTATGAAGATCATGTCTGGACGTATCAACATGACACAAGCCCAATTGACGGCTCTCATCGCTGAACAAGTTACTGCGGCAGTTGCAGCCGCACAAGCAGGAGGTATACCCTGCAGTTGAAACTCACACTAGGGTCCTTAGATCCTACATTCCTAAACCAACTCTTGTGCTAAAATTCTTGTTTACTCTTACGCACACAACAGGTCAAGCACCTGTTTGCACTTTCAAAACGTTCATGGACTGTCGTCCCAATACTTTCAGCGGCACGGAGGGAGCAGTCGGACTCCTCCACTGGTTTGAAAAGATCGAGACTGTATTCGAAATGTGTGAATGCCCTGAGGCACGCAGGGTGAAGTATGCCACCGGTACCCTAGAGGGTTTAGCTCTAACATGGTGGAAAGCTCAGGTGCAAATGCTGGGGTTGGTTGCTGCTAACGCTACCCCATGGAACAACTTTAAGGAAATGATCAAAGAAGAATATTGCAGTAGGGATGATATTCATAAGCTGGAGGTCGAGTTTTTCAATCTCAAGATGAAGGGGTCAGAGATTGAGGCATACACCAAAAGATCTAATGAACTTGCTCTATTGTGTCCTACGATGGTGGACCCTCCAATCAAGCGAATCGAACTGTTCCTCAAGGGTCTAGTGCCAGAGATCCAGAGTCACGTCACTTCAGCAAATCTCGCCACTTATCAGCAGGTTGTACAGCTGGCTCACCGTCTCACGGATCAGGCGGTGGAGCAGAACAAGTTGCCTGAACGCATCAGCACTACTACTACCGCTACTACTTCGGTCACTCTTGCTACTCTCAGTGACAACAAGCGGAAATGGGATGGAGATTCCAGCAAAGGTTCAGCCATAGTTCAGTCCCAGGCTCAGCAACGCAAGACTAATGACTACCAGAGCCCAAGTCAGCAAACTTCTGGTGGGCAGAGACAGAGTGGTTATCGGGGAAATCATCCACTGTGTAACAGGTGCTACAAACATCACAGTGGGTAGTGTCGCAAGGCCTACTGTCAGAGATGTCTCAAAAACGAGCACGAAGCTAAAGATTGCAGGAGTTCACGACCTGCGAATCAGAACCAGCAACAACAGCCACCTGCTCCACGAAACCAGCCACAGCAGCAGTAGCATGGAAATAGGGGATGCTACCAGTGTGGGGCTGAAGGTCATTACAAGCGGGATTGCCCCCAGTTAAACCAGAACCAGAACAATAATAACAACAACAATCAGGGTAATAGGAACAACAACAACGGTGGGAACAATAACAACAATGGTGCTAGAGGCCGTATGTTTGTGATCGGTCAGGGTGATGCCAGGAATGATCCCAACGTGATTATGGGTAAGTTTCTTCTTGACGACTTTTATGTTACTGTACTATTTGATTCTGGTGCGGATACAAGTTACATGTCCCTAAAAGCTAGTGAAATGTTAAAACGTGCACCAACTCCCTTAAACACCAAACATGTTGTAGAGTTAGCTAACGGTAAAAGTCTAGAGGCCACACACATAGTTAAAGGGTGTAATCTTATCCTCGCTGGTCAGACTTTCTCCATTGATCTCATTCCTATACCCTTGGGTAGCTTTGACGTCGTCATTGGTATGGATTGGTTATCTCAACAACAAGCGGAGATTTTATGCAAAGAGAAAATTATTCGTATTCCTCGGTCGGGCAAGGAACCCCTCGAAGTTCAAGGCGACAAGAGTGGTGTCGTGAGTGGCATCATTTCCTTCTTGAAGGCTCAGAAGTGTCTGCGCAAGGGTCACACAGCTGTTTTAGCTCTCGTTACAGATACCTCGAAGAAAGAGAAAAAGATTGAAGATATTCCTGTAGTACGTGATTTTCCTCAAGTGTTTCCTGAGGAATTACCTGGGTTACCGCCTCATCGTCAAGTTGAATTTCAGATCGAGCTCGCTCCAGGAGCAGCACCCATAGCTCGAGCGCCTTATCGTTTGGCTCCAACTGAATTGGAAGAACTGTCAAAGCAGCTACAAGAACTCTTGGAAAAGGGTTTTATACGTCCTAGCTCTTCGCCTTGGGGAGCCCCAGTGTTATTCGTAAAGAAGAAAGACGGTACGTTCAGGATGTGTATAGACTACCGTGAACTCAACAAGGTGACGATCAAGAATCGTTATCCTCTTCCGCGCATAGATGATCTATTCGACCAGCTGCAAGGGTCGAGCTACTACTCCAAGATAGACTTAAGGTCAGGATATCACCAGCTGAGAGTCCGGGATGAGGACGTCTCCAAAACAGTGTTTAGAACACGCTACGGCCACTACGAGTTTATGGTCATGCCATTCGGGCTAACGAACGCGCCTGCCGTATTTATGGATCTTATGAACAGGGTGTGCAAACCCTATCTCGACAAGTTCGTCATTGTTTTCATCGACCATCGACGACATCCTGATTTATTCGAAAAGTCAGGAGGAACACGAGCAGCACCTGCGACTCATACTGGAACTTCTACGAACGGAACAGCTATACGCTAAGTTTTCCAAATGTGACTTCTGGCTTCGTGAAGTCCACTTCTTAGGCCACGTGGTGAACAAGGATGGGATCCATGACGATCCATCCAAGGTAGATTCGATCAAGAACTGGCCTGCACCCCGTACACCAACAGAAATACGCCAGTTCTTGGGTTTGGCGGGTTATTACAGAAGGTTCATCAAAGACTTCTCAAAGATTGCTCAGCCACTTACACTACTGACGCAGAAGGGTGTTGTCTACCGTTGGGGTAATGCACAGGATACAGCGTTCCAACACTTAAAGGATAGACTCTGTAGCGCACCTATCCTCTCATTGCCTGAAGGCACGGACGATTTCGTAATCTACTGCGACGCATCTATCCAAGGTCTTGGATGTGTATTGATGCAGCGGGATAAAGTTATTGCTTATGCTTCGCGCCAGCTTAAGATTCACGAACGAAACTACACTACGCATGATTTAGAGCTGGGAGCTGTTGTTTTTGCGCTCAAGATATGGCGACACTACTTGTACGGTACCAAATGTGCAATCTACACTGATCACAGAAGCCTTGAACATATATTCAAGCAGAAGGAACTGAATATGCGACAGCGACGATGGGTCGAACTGCTAAACGACTATGAATGCTCAATCAGGTACCACCCAGGCAAAGCCAATGTTGTGGCTGACGCCCTCAGTCGAAAGGATACCGCGCCTAAGCGCGTACGAGCTCTACAACTCACTATACAGTCTAGTCTTCCTTCCCAGATAAGAAATGCTCAGGTGGAAGCATTGAAACCAGAAAACGTCAGGGCAGAAGCCTTACGCGGCTCAAGGCAACGCTTAGAACAGAAGGAAGATGGAGCTTATTACGTAACAGGACGCATTTGGGTCCCACTGTACGGCAACTTACGCGAGCTGGTAATGGATGAAGCTCACAAGTCTCGCTACTCGGTACATCCTGGTTCGGATAAAATGTACCACGATATTAAAACTACATACTGGTGGCCTAGCATGAAGGCCCACATAGCCACATACGTTAGTAAATGCTTGACTTGTGCGAGAGTCAAGGCAGAATATCAGAAACCGTCAGGTCCACTCCAACAACCTGAGATACCACAATGGAAATGGGAACAAATTTCCATGGATTTTGTTACTGGCCTACCTAGATCTCAGCGCGGAAATGATACTATTTGGGTGATCGTAGATCGACTCACAAAGTCTGCTCACCTCTTGGCTATCAAAGAAACAGACAAGTTCTCTACCTTAGCAGACATTTACTTAAAAGAAGTGGTCTCGAGGCACGGTGTGCCCACCTCTATTATCTCTGATCGCGACGCCCGTTTTACTTCAGAACTGTGGCAAGCAATGCATAAATCTTTTGGCTCTCGTTTAGACATGAGCACGGCGTATCATCCTCAGACCGATGGGCAGTCTGAGTGCACTATTCAAACTCTAGAAGACATGCTTCGGGCGTGCGTAATAGACTTTGGCAACGGTTGGGAAAAGCATCTGCCACTCGTGGAATTTTCATACAATAACAGCTACCACACCAGCATTAAAGCTGCTCCATTCGAGGCATTGTACGGGCGTAAATGCCGGTCACCTCTCTGTTGGGCAGAGGTGGGAGAAAGTCAAATCACAGGTCCAGAAATGGTAGTTGATACTACTGAAAAGATTGCACAAATACGACAACGCATGGCGGCAGCTCGTGACCGTCAGAAAGTATACGCTGATAAAGACAGGAAACTACTCGAATTCCAGGTTGGGGATCGAGCGCTACTTAAAGTTTCACCCTGGAAGGGTGTGGTTCGTTTTGGCAAACGCGGCAAACTTAATCCACGATACGTCGGACCTTTCAAAGTTATTGAGAAAATAGGCAAAGTGGCCTACAGATTGAACTTACCACCTGAACTCAGTGCAGTTCACAATGTCTTTCACGTATCGAATCTGAAGAAATGTACGTCAGATGAGACCCACGTAGTTCCCTTGAAGGAACTCACTATCGACGAACGGTTGAACTTCGTCGAGGAACCTGTTGAAATCACGGACCGGGATGTTAAGGTCCTCAAGAACACGAGAATCCCTCTTGTACGAGTTCGTTGGAACTCCCGCCGCGGCCCAGAGTATACCTGGGAACGAGAAGATCAAATGGAACTCAAATATCCCCAGTTATTCGGAAACAATGCAACTACTACTGAGGCTGAAGCTACCAATACAGAATTTCGGGACGAAATTCCAAATCAACGGGGGGATGATGTGACACCCCAAGAAAACCAGTAATCTTCGCAAACCAGCTCGAGGAGCCGCGATACAATACAGGTAAACAACGTCACACCATTAGCTTTCCTCAGTAACCGCATGCTAAATTTCGGGACGAAATTTCTTTCAAGTTGGGGATAATGTGACAACTCGAATTTCCGACAGTCTTTATTCGCATTTAATGCACGTTGACTTTGACTTGTTTGACTTATAACTGTACATTGTGATATGATGAATGCATTGTGATTGCATGGTTATGTGTGATTATGTAAACATGTGTACTGTTTGTGAAACTTAAACTGTTAAACTATAAAAGAATCCGACGAAACATAATGTATTTCGCCAAGTGAGTTCCGACGAAACAAAACCTGTTTCGCCAACAATCCTCTCGACGAAACAGCTGTTTCGCCGAGCCCAGATTCGCTGAGGCCCAGTAGGGTCCAGTACTGTTAGACATGTTTATATTACGTAGAACGATTCCATTCGCCACACTTTAGCAAACCAGAAAACCCTAGAGGACTCTCTACTGTGTGACGGCGAACTAGAACCCACCGGAAACTCGTGTGCGATCCAACCTTCATCTCGGTTAGTACGGGTTTGTTAAATCGGTTCTGTTGATGTTTCTGATTACTTGTTATGCGTACATGTAAATGCTGATTTATGCAACGGATTATGAATATATGTGTATGAGGGTATAGATGTCGATGTACGTGATTAATCGGATAAGTAATTATAAGCGAAACTTAATACGATCAAAAACAATCGGTTCTGAATGTTGTTGATATACTCTGATTCTGAATACACATTAGTATCGGGATAGGATTCGATGATATGATGTTATATGTTAATCGATTCGATATACGTTTAAACTAGGGTTCATGCTAGACAATGATTTTCGAATGGTTGAGTTGTGATGTTTCTGCATGTACGTTGATCTCCATACAATTCTGATATTTGTGACGACTGTTAGGACGATTAGGGTTTCTGTATGATACGTAACTGATATTCATGACGTAGCTGAAATTGTGACGAATCAAACAGCTCTTGACGAAACAGAGGTAACGACGAAACAGTATGTGTTTCGTCGAGACCTCAACGACGAATCAAATTGTAGACGAAACAAGGTGTTTCGTCGAAGGGACTTATGGCGAAACAGGGGTGTTTCGCCAAGTGGGTAATCAGCACAGTAACATGTTTTTATTCTGTTTAAAAGTTAACCGGGTTAGTTAACTGCTGTTAAGTGTTACCATCTTGTGTATGATCTGAAATACGTGCTACGTGCTACTTGCTTACCAACTGTGTGTCTATACATTAAAACAAACTGATTTCACATACGTGCATACTTTAGGACGTGATTGATTATTTGCGAGCATACATACTTAACATACCGAGCAAACCAAGGTGAGTTCACACAGCCAAGGCATGGGATTCTCGGGATGGGAATCGGGTTGGATTGTTTGGAATGGATAACTACTCGTACTTACGCTATCGCTAGACTATAGACCATCGTCCTCAGGATAGTCAGGACACTTACGTAAAACCTACGTAACCTAGTATCTACCATTGTCTCCCGGGTCGGGAGGACACTTACGTAAAACCTACGTAAACTAATACCTACCATTGTCTTCCGGGTCGGAAGGACACTTACGTAAATCCTACGTAAACCCCACACGTACCACTGTCCTCGGGGAAGGGCACTCACGTAAATCCTACGTGACCTTGTACGTATTCCTGTTCTCGGATTTAGAAGAACACATGGTTGCAAATAGTCTAGTAAGTACCAACATGGGAAGCCCCCATTAGTAAAGATAAACGTGGGAAACCCCCACCAGTAGTACATACGACCATGGGAAACCCCCCACTATTAGCACATACCTACATGGGAAGCCCCCACTAAATGCATATATGATTTGTTATAGCAAACTTATTAACTGTGAACTCGCTCAACTAGTTGTTGACTCTCTCTTGCATGCCTTGCAGGACCTTAGGTACATATGGAGCTTGCACAGGGAGGAGTAGGTCGTTGTGGGACATGGATCGATGATGCCAGGCTAATTATCTAAACATTTGAATTTACGATTTACTTTGGGTTTACATACTTATGCTTCCGCTATACACTTGTTGATGTTTGGTTTGAAAACACCTTTCGTATTGATGAATGATTTTTGGTATTTACTTATATGTTCAATATGATTGGTGGCTTGATCCTGGTCAGTCACGCCTCCAAGCGGTGATACTCCGCGTGTGGATTTTGGGGGTGTGACAAACAAGGAATAAAGACCTAACTAATGTATGCTCAAATGACCACGTAAATCCTAACCCGGGTGAACCAACACGACATGGAAACGTAATCCTAAGTGTCGAAGGCTAGGTGGGGCTAGGTTACTTTGAT
This sequence comes from Helianthus tuberosus, assembly GCA_030545235.1. Classification (NCBI taxonomy): domain Eukaryota; kingdom Viridiplantae; phylum Streptophyta; class Magnoliopsida; order Asterales; family Asteraceae; genus Helianthus; species Helianthus tuberosus. The sequence continues at coordinate 4,901,530 of CM060390.1, forward strand.
ACTAGGAAGTCACTTGAGTGTTTATACACAAGTTTACAAGTGAAGGAGTGGAACTAGATTGGAAAACCCAAGCTCTCATGGCTCACACTTCACAAGTCACAAGTTCATCATATGAAAGATGATGAATCATCCTTGCTTTCAACACTTGGATTATGATACGACATGTGGCGTAATAAAGGTGCATGCGCGACAAGTGGCGTAGGGTGAGTATTCTTGTCTCACTCGGTACATGTACCCGTCTCTCAGTTAATACCCACGTATCGTTCGTAATTACCAGTTAAACAGGTTAAGTGGATTTTAGTTCGTTGCCCAAGGTGTAACTCTTACGGGTCAAGACCCGGTCGACAGCGTTGACTTATAGAAACCGAACATAATATCCAACAGCTCCCACTTGGACGGTCTCTGATAAGATCTCAACGCAGACAGCCAGCGGTGTTCTAGCTACACATAGCTGCCCCCAACAAATCATGACACTTAAAAGTCATTAATCAAGGTATCTTCTCTTTAGCAACGGCTTGCTACATGAAGACTATAGACTTATGGCAATCGTTGTCATCTATCCTTTCTGTAAAAGACCTCAATTGAACAATGAGACATGGATCAGATTCAATCTCACATGGGGTTCAATCATTATCTTTCTCGTTCATAGAATTAAAGTGGTCCAATCAAACACACAGTAAGTTTGGGTAAGGCCTTACATTTCACCAGTTCGAATCAACAAGGGCGCCCAGATGTCTAACTGTTACATATAATGTAAGAGTACAGAATCCCATCTTGACTACACACAACTCCCATTGAACTTCAGAACCACTCCCAACCAATGTCTTTATGACTAGCAGTTACGCGACAGCGTTTGACATTGATCAAAGAATAGTCTTCAGTAAACGAAAGTTCTAGTATGTATCTCAGGTCAGAGGATACTAAATCAGTATACCTAAATCAAATACATCTTATGACCATGATCCATGAAGATAATTTGATGCGAGTTACATCCAACGTCATTCATAATGAGGTTTGTGAGTTTGGAAGTCAACTCCTTGAGTCCAAAGTCAGAATAGTCTTACTCCAGAGTCATTCCCACGAGTCTGACCGACTACGGGATAATTTAGAATACAAGATTCATGGATTAAACGTATCAAAATCAAACACAGTTGTAAGATTCAAACTTTGCATTTATCCAGTAAATCAAAGGTGAATTCAAAGGTACAACTATTTGAATGTTCGTACATCTAAATACTAAATCAAAACAAATGGTTATCCAATCTAAGACCGATAACTTGTCCTGGGTCATTGGTTTAGAGAACGGGTCTGCTAGGTTTTGATCTGTGTCTATTTTGCTTATTAAGATGTCTCCTCGTTCAAGTATTTCTCGTATATAGTGGAGCTTTCTTAGAATGTGCTTAACCCTGTGATCTGGGCTCCTTGGTTTGAGCAATGGTTCATGTGTTATCACATAACACCTAGATTAGTTTCTGAATACTTGAAACCACATCGAGGTCGTTGATGAACTACTTCATCCAAGTAGATTCTTTCGCAGCATCTGATGCAGCTATTCATTCGGATTCGGTGGCTGAATCCGCCACTACACTTTGTTTGGAGCTTTTCCTACAGACAACTCCTCTATTGAGAGTGAATACGAATCCTAATTGTGAACGAGAATTATCTCGGTCACTTTGGAAGCCAGTATCAGTGTAACACCTTACACTGAGCTCATCTTCCACTCCTCCAAACACCAAGAACATATCTTTGGTTCTTCTCAAGTACCTCAGAATGTTCTTTACTGCAGTCAAATGGGCAATGCCAGGAATGTGCTATAAAATGATTGGTCATGCTTAAAGCATACGAGACGTTAAGTCTAGTACATAGCATACATGATTGAACCAATCGCTAAAGTATATGGAACAGCTTCCATTTGCTTAGTTTCAATGTCTGTTGAAGGAGATTGCGATTTGTTCAACACGGTTCCTTTAGTCATAGGAACACCTCCTTTCTTGGAGTTTTCAATCTTGAAGCGTGTCATCGTTTTGTCTATGTACGTTCTTTGACTTAGCCCTAGAAGCCCCTTAGATCTATCCCTATATATCTTCATTCCCAGAACGTAAGCAGCTTCTCCAAGATCTTTCATTGCGAAGCAAGATCCCAAATAGTGTTTAACTTCGTTAAGCATAGGGATGTTTATTTCCAATGATTAGTATATCATCCACATACAGGATGAGGAATGATACGGTGATCCCACTAACCTTTCTACAAACACAAGCTCATCTTCATTCTTGACAAAACCAAACTCTTTGATCTTCTGGACAAAATGAAGATTGCAGCTACGAGACGCTTGCTTGAGTCCATAAATGGACTTATTGGGTTTGCACACCTTAGTTGGATATTTAGGATCGACGAAACCTTTAGGCCGAACCATATAGACATCTTCAGATAGATGTCTATTAAGAAAGGCGGTTTTGATATCCATTTGCCATATTTCGTAATCTCAGTAAGCAATTATGGCAAGCAATATCCTGATTGATTTAATCATAGCAACGGGTGAGAGGGTCTCATCACAGTCAATATTTTGAGTTTGAGTGAAACCCTTCGCAACTAGCCGTGCTTTATAGGTGTGTACATTTCCATGTATATTGGTTTTTCTCTTGAAAATCCATTTACTCCCTACTGCCCGAGATTCGGGGGTAGCTCAACCAAGTCCCATACTTGATTGTCATGCATAGATTGCATCTCGACGTTCATGGCTTCTTGTCATTTCTCAGATTCTGAATCTAAGATTGCAGATTTGTAGTTAGCAGGTTCGTCATTAGACTCAGCTACTAATACGACTTCGGGACCTTTTAGATGCCATAGACATCTATCAGATTCTTGTGAATTCTACTACTTCTGCAAACGCTTGTGTTTTCTGATTCATTGGCAACAACTACTTGTTGATCAGACATTCCGACTACATTAGCGGTTGTCTGTGGTTCTTGAATTTCTTCAAGATCAACCACATTATTTCCAGTTTCTCGATTAAGAAGTTCTCCCTCGAGAAAGTGTCCCTCCCGTTTGATGGAAATCACATTTGCATCTGGATGGTAGAAATAATATCCGCTTCTTTTATAGTATCCGACGAAAACAACCTTTTCGCCTTAAGGATCGATCTTATCATCAGAATCACTTGTGATGTATGCATCACATCCCCATACTCTAAGGTATTCCAAATCGGGTTTACGCCCATGCCATATCTCATATGGCAGTTTTGTTTACCTTTTAGTCGGAGCTAAATTGACAATGCGGGAAGTGATCATAAGAGCTTGTCCCAAAAGGAGTGAGGCAAGTTAGTTCTACATATCATCGATCGAACCATATCAAGTAGAGTTCGACTTCTCCCTTCACTCAAGCCATTAAGTTGGGGTGTGCTAGGTGGAGAGGGTTGTGAAACTATTCCACACGCTTTCAGATGATTGAGAAACTCAAAGCGGAGGTATTCACCACCTCGATTTGATCAGAGTACTTTTACCTTTCTATCAAGCTGGTTTTAGTCATGGTTTCTAGTCATGGTTCTGAAAGGGCCATATACATCATGTGAATGAGTTCTGGAAGACCATTGATCACCAACATCGGTGAAGGGGTGCTTTGTGAGTTTGCCAGCTAAGCAAGATTCGCAATCATCAAAGGAGTCCTGTCTAGTGGATTCAAGAATCCCCTCGGACTGGAGTCATTTTATGCATGCCTTACTTATGTGGCCAAGTCTGCAATGCCATAAATATGTTTCATTTATGCCAACTTTGTTACGTTTAGAAAGATGATATATGTTATTACTTGTTTGAACATCCATCTCATAAATGCCATTTCGAGGTTTAGCCTCAAAATAAAGGACATCATTCAAGTAGGCTAAAATAGAAAAACCATTAAAACATACTTGAATCCTTGTTCAAACAGTGAAGAAACTGAAATAATGTTTCTGGTCAAACCAGGTGCATATAAACAATTAATTAAAGTAACTACAAGGCCAGGGGAACATGACAAACAAAAATGTTCCAGTTTCCAGAACTGGAACTCTCTTTCCATTACCAACTATGAGTTCCAGGTGGCCTTGTTTCAGTTTCTTCCACTTTTCAGGCTCCTGCGAGACATTAACGATGTGGTAACCACATCCGGGATCAAATACCCATGTGTTGCTAGAAACAGTGAAAAGTTCGATAACATAAATGAGAATATTGGAAGAAGTGCCAATGTTATTGGCCTTGTTCATTTTTATCTTGGCTAGATACTGTGGGCAGTTTCCCTTCCAGTGCTCATTTGGTTGCATTCAAAGCACTGAAGCTCTTAGGAGGGTGTGGTTTTGCAACATGCTTGTTGTTGGTGGCATTTCTGGCACCAACAACAACTTTTCTCTTGCTTTTTGCTCTTATGTTTCCTTTTCTTGTTATTGGGCTTCTTAACACCACTAGACTTGACCATTAGAACTGTGGAATAACCAATTTTGTTCATCTGGTCAATGTATCCTTTCATCTTAAGCACATGAGTACTGATACATGATCCTTCCAGCATTTTACAACTTATGAGCTATTTCATGGTGTCATATCGCTCCTGTCGGGCTTGTTTCTGTAACATGCTTTCAGTTGCTGGATTATGTCATAAGCATCCTTATCTTCCATGTTCTTCTGAAGTTCAAGAGACATGGTGGCTTTCATAAGGTAGGCTACCTCAACGGCGTCCTCGTAATGTTTCTCCAATGCCTTGCGAGCAGTAGCAGAATTACTTTCAGGCTCGGTAGGGACTGGGCCATCTAAGGTATACAACTTTTCCACCATCCTGAGAACTATTCTCAGATTGCGGTGCCATTCGAGAAGGTTGGTGTTATTCAATTTTTTATTTCTTTTCTTTTCAAATATAAACTTGAAAATGAAGGAGTTGTTTTCATTAGACATCTGTTATATAAGCAAGGTGATTTTAATTAGTATTTTCGATGTATATCTCCTTATTTCATGAGGTGAGACGATAAGGAATGAGAATCCGGTTAGAAGCTCTTTCTAAAGGCGGCTGGGGAACGCAACATTAGCAAGAGGTTCAAGCGGACTGACAACGATTGTTAATTGTGAGAAAGGCACAACTCCCGAGGTTTATGAGGCTGCGAGGATAACCTATTAGCCTTGCATTGATACGTTTGGCCTCATCTATGCCACTTTTGTTCTTGAGACAACTGGGGCATGTAAACACGAGAAGAAAAGTAATAGTTGTCCTAAAACGGTCACATGTGGAAGGGTCGGATGTGTCGACGAAGCCCTGGCACCTTGGAAGGATAAACTAGACACCAAGTGTCGTGCTGTGGCTCCAACACTGATGGTTCGCATTATGCCCCAAGTGTTACTAGTAATAGGATGACATAGACTATTGATTTTAATTTTTTACCAAATAGGGTCGTTATAGTCGGTCTTAATTTAGATATTAAATTTGCGACATAACCAAAAAACCCTTTCACCTCTCGGGACAATTAGTTTTAGATAACCTATAAAACTAAGTTTGTCGCGACTTGAAATAACCAATTTTAAGTTAATAGAAAACTACTAAGTTAATAATTTTGGAAAATAAAAACTAGTTTAATTTGCAAAACTTAATTGGTTATTGTTTGTTTCAAAAAACAACCTTTGTTTTATAACAAAAACTTTAACAAGTTGTAAAAGCAATTTAGAACTTCTTTTAATGTGATTGTTTTTAATATTTTAAAACTTCTTTTGAAATCATGTTGGTATTTAGGTTGGTTACGTTATAACAATTTATAAGATAAAAGCAACTACAATAGCAAGATAAATATGTAAATTCATATGGCCAAAATTGTTCGATCTTGCTAGAGCCTAATAGCAAGATCAAACGGGTCACGGGGTCACAACACATAAACAACCACAAGGATGGACTTGAGTGCATCTTGTTGTCTTGAGCAACTCCCACTAACTCCAAGACTCCTCTTGGCATTCGGTTTTGCTTCGGGTCTTCGTATCAATAATATTTAACAAGTAAATAAAATAAAGACAAAAGGTCTATCTATTACAACTTTGAACCACAAGACGGGCCAAAACTATAAACTAATCTATTACAATTTTGAACCATCTCGGTGGCCAAAAAATAATTATTAAAAAACCGAATAAAAATACAACTACAAAAATAAGGTCAGGCTGGATTTACACATCGCACAACAATCACAAAATAAACCGGGTAATGTTTTGGTCAAGCAAAACAAATAAAATATTGACCAAAATAAAAGTGCCCTTAAAAATACTTAGATAAAAAACTTTAAATAAATAAAGTTTGTGTTCTAGTTCTGGTTAAAAGCACCGGTACCGACTCGTATGTTGTAACCAAGGATCTGGTAGCACTTTTGGGTTTCCGTGGTGATCAGTTAAAATTTTATTTATCAAAAGCCCGGTTCAATAAATAATAGTTAATTAATTAAGCGAGTTAAAACGCAGCGGAAAATATAAACTAATGATCAACAAAATGAAACTCGACAGGATCCGGTTACATGCAAATACGAGCATAATAAAATATATTTAACTATCGATGAGAAAAATTATACCTTGGTTAATGACTAACCGGTCGAGACATTGAGGTTCAACGAACAAGTGCTAATAAACGAAACAACGAAACGCGACGAAGAATGCGGTGCCTAGCAGCGGCCAACCACGGAAAAGAGCGGCGGCAGCCGCAACAATCAGCGGCGGCAGCCGACGACGGGCAGCAGGGTTGCGGCGACTTGCAACGGTGAGCAGTAGGGCGACGGTAAACCGGCTGCGGCTCGGTTAATATTGAGAGCAATTTTCTTGTTGCAACCTCTAACTAATTTTGTTCATGTAATTAAACAATGCAAGACCCAATCACGTAAAAGGATATGGACCCTTTATGCTTGTTTGCCAAGTGGCAAACATGCATAATGCATGTGTTGCAATTGGCCAAAAGGTAGGTGCATGACAAGTGGCGGTAGGTGGACGCATGTACGACATGTGGCGCAGTAAAGGTGTATGCGCGACAAGCGACGTAGGGTGAGTATTGTTGTCTCACTCGGTCCATGTACCTGTCTCTCAGTTAATACCCGCGTATCGTTCGTAGTTACCAGTTAAACAGGTTAAGTGGATTTTAGTTCGTTGCCCAAGGTGTAACTCTTACGGGTCAAGACCCGGTCGGCAGCGTTGACTTATCGAACCGGACATAATATCCAATAGTTATTACTATTATAATAGAGTAAACTGCCATTTTGGTCCCTTTGGTTTGGCCAGTTTTGCCACTTTAGTCCAAATCTCAAACTTATTACATCTGGATCCCTGTGGTTTGCATTTTGTTGCCATTTTAGTCCAAAATCCAAAAACCCTTATTTTTTACTGTTCCAACATCCCTATTTTGTCCTTTAGTGCAAGGGTATTTTGGTCCAAGTGCTTTTCATTTAATCTTTTGTTAATTATAAAACTAAATTACATCATCTTCAACCCCCAATTACCAGAGATTATATAAAACTAAATTACATCATCTTCAACCCCTAATTACCAGAGATTATCTCCAATCATCTTCCCCCCAAAAATCATCGCCAACATCTGCAATCTTGCCAAGACCAGAGACGATTCATCGCCGACATTCATCACGGTTAACATCAGAAGAACGAAAGTTATTAATTTTGAATCATCATAAGAGATATTAGAGAAAATACAAAACAATGTGGAAACGAAATTGAAGACGATAAACCTGAAGAACTGGATGGAGATTTGAAAGCTCGAGATTGGTAGAACAATGGAAGGATGTGATTTTGGGGAAGACGTGATGAGGGTTTTATAAGCAAAAACATTAAGATTGACTGGCGACTGTGCTCCGATTTGTTTTCCGGTAACTTTTCCGATCTATTCTTGATCCTCCTCGCTTCCGATCTCCTTTTCTGCATTTGTTCTTCCGATTGTTCATATTTCAGATCTGTTCCAATATTAGATCGGAAAACAGATCTGTTCCACCTCTTTACACCTCCCACCGCCAATTTCAGATATGTTCCACCTCTTTACACCTCCTACCGGAACAACCACCACTCTTCGCCATCTCTCTCCTCTCTTCAGAGCACAACGACCCCCGTTCTTTCCCCCCTCTTTCTCTCTCTAAAACCTAAAACCCTAGCTTTTACACTCTCATTCTCTCTCTAAACTCGTTCTAGGGTTTGTGAAAGGTAGGCGGTGGCGGTGATGGCGGTCATCTGCAGATGAGAGAGAGATTAAAGAGAGAGAGAGAGAGAGACGGTGGCATCCGGCGATGATGCCGATGATGACACCGGTGGTTGGTCCTTGTGGTTTTGGTGCCTGTGGTTTGGTCCCTGGAGTAATTTAAGTAGTCTGCAGATGATGATGATGAAGATGATGACGCCTGTTATATATATAACAGTTTAATATGTTATAATAATTGTATAATAGTTAAAATGACCAAAATACCCCTGCACTAAAGGACAAAATAGGGATGTTGGAACAGTAAAAAATAAGGGTTTTTGGATTTTGGACTAAAATGGCAACAAAATGCAAACCATAGGGACCCAGATGTAATAAGTTTGAGATTTGGACTAAAGTGGCAAAACTGGTCAAACCACAAGGACCAAAATGACAGTTTTCTCATTATAATAAGATAAATATGATCATAAAATCATCACTTCAAAAGTTATTCACCAACCATGTCTCACTTCACTAGTAACCACACGTTCACTACATAGGCCCGAATTCTTTCCCTACCGGCACCAACACCCATCTCAATTTCCACCCCATCAGTTGTACTGTCATCGACTAGGCTCCTCTTATGTGCAACCACCATGAAGATATATATAGAAGAAATATATATCGCTGGCATAATCAAAGATTGAAAACTTAAATCAAAATCATAAATAAACATGTAAGTCTAATATAATATTTGAAGTAATTATATTGTAAATTAAAATCTAATCTAATCTAACTTATAATATAAGACTCCAAATAATGCCACATTCTCTCCTCCAACCTAATAAATTTTATTTATATTTGTTTAATAAATTTATTTTAATATTAATATTAATTAATAACCAATATATAGATATAACTTATTTTTATCTTTATCTTTATCTAAAATTAATAAATAACTTCAATTTTGCAATTTAGACCCTTTGTTTTTTTACTTTTAACCCAAAGTTTTTGATCTTTTGCAATTTAATCCCAACTCTTTTTTATTTTCAATTTTGATCCACCATGCTTTTCATCTTTCTCAAGTTTTCCGTTTCGTTCTAAATTTGTGAGTTAACGCACCGCAACGTGCGTGTGGGATTCACCATTTTTTTGTATATTTTTTTCCCATTTAACTGGTCCGTCGTCACATCTATTTTTCTGCGTTTGACAATTTCGTACAACACGCGGGTCCTGGATGGACTTAGTTATTTTTTCTATGTTTTACGTTTCGGTTTAATTTCTCAGCAACGAGCGTGCGTGATTCAAAGATTTTATGTCTGCTTTTCGCTCGGCGTTATTTTTTTCCTGTTTTTGTTTATTTTGTTTTTACGAGATTTTCCGGTGTTGGTGGTCGCTAACAATGGTATAGTATTGCTATTTCTTAACACAATTTTATGACAACCGCTGCAACGCAGGGCTTAATACTAGTTAGTCTAATATAATATATGAAGTAATTATATTGGAAATTAAAATTTTATTGAAGTGGAGTTCATAATAATATTTACATTTATATATTGTTAGGCAAATCTTATATATTCCGATTGTTTAAATGTTCATAAAAATAAGAGATAATGTGAGAAATAATGTAAAAATACTTAAATATTATAATTTGCGCTGATAATTGGAATGAAACAATATAAACTAGTAATATTCCCCGCGTGTTACGGCGGGTCTACGGAAGTATCAGTTCGATTTATAATGGGATCGGTATGGTATCGGCACTCGATATAGTAACCAAAAGATAAAACCAAAAAGTAAACGAATATCGGTTCCAATAATAACGATACCAGTACCAATGTTATTCGGTTGAAATCGACAGGGCATTGATGTTGCAATGGTCAAAAGACGAAAACCATAAAAACGAATATCGGTTCCAATAATAACTATACCAGTACCAAAGTTGTTCGGTTGAAATCGACAGGGCGTTGATGTTGCTAGGACGGTGTCATTTTAGTTAGTCACGGTAAGGGTATGGTACCAACACTCGCTAAAAATAAGCATGTCGCAACATTATAGTCGAAGTTGTTCAAATGGTATTGGTTTGGTTCGTCACAATAAACAACAAAAAAGACAATTATATTTTACCCGTTCGATTCAAACAAAACTTATATTTAAATATTGATAAAAATAAGCATATCACAACATTATAGTCGAAATTTTATAAGGCATTACTTGTATTATTAAAATAATGTAAACGATAAACGGTGTCGACATATAATAAATACTAAAACGTAGATAAAAAATAGACACGTCGTAACTGCATACTCAAAATTTTAGAAAACATCATATCATAAAAGTTATAATAAAAAAAACAAATTATGTTTAATTAATATAAAAAATAATTAAAAGCTAAAAAAAAATATAATAACATGTATAATATTAATATTGTTTACTGTTCATCAACCCTTTATTTTAATATGTATAATATTTAAAAAAGGTAAAATTAGAAAATGTAAGTTGAAGAACCAAATGCGCCAATTGTTTTTTTTTTTAAACGGTGTATAACTATACTAAATGATTTTTTTTTAATTTTTTGAAACATATGATAAAGAACTTAAAATGAATACGAAAATTTGAGAAACTACACGATAAAGATCTTAAAGCGAATACGAAGAATTGAGAAACTGAAAAAAATTATAATAAAAATACATTTAAAAGGTGAATTAATTTGAGTTTATCCCATTTGGTTTTAATACTTTTGGTTTACTTGCACTAGAGCCTATAGACCTATTTAGTCGAGTTCAAAGTAGGGATGAGCATATGTCACCGAATACCGATCCCGATCCCGAAATACCGATACCATGCACTTTTCGGTATCCCGATCGGTATCCACTTTTTGGCGTTTTCGGTAACGGTACGGTATCGGTATAATACCGATACCGACCCTCAAAATACGGTATAATACCGATAGCGTACCTTACCGATACCAAACCGACATGTTTCGGTATCGGTACCTAGTTTGGGTGAAATTCGGGATCGGTATTAGGCGGTATCGGTTCGGTATCGGATACCGCTTTGCTCATCCCTAGTTCAAAGTATCATGTACATATAGTAATGTTATGACTCCAGAATCTTTGAATGTAATTTTTAAAAGACTTGGTTTTCCTATTAAAGAAAGGGGTAGCGACACAACATGTTATCCGTTTACCTTCTATCTAAGATATAATTTCTATTGGGAAATTTCGTATTGTCAATATATTATTTGTAGTTTAAAATATGTTTAACTAATTACAATGTTAACTGTTCTAAGACAATATTGATATGCGCACAAGCCTTAGGGCAGACGGGGTGGTCCGTGATGGGCACCCCATCACGCGTTATACCACCACGAACACCGCCGCCCCTATATGTTTAACGCGTTATAAATGAAACGCATTGAAATGGTCACGCGTTGAAAAGTTTGAAAATTTCGACCGTTACTTGATTTTTAACGTTGAATAACGGTAATATTCAATAAAAAAAAAACCTTTAACCCATTTATCTATTTATATCTCCATTTTAAACCATTTTACACACACCAATCTACATCTTTAAACCATTTTAAACCCATTTCACACAATTTTTATATCTTTCTCAAATGGAATTCCCTACGAATTCGACGTTTCTGATGTCTAGCGATAGCGATACCGAGTCGTCTTCCGACAACGAGACGCTAAAATATTTTGTGTCGGTGTATAACGAACTTGATGCCGAGTCGTCCCGCCCAAAGAAGAAGATGGTCGACCGTGATCGTATACGTGCCAACGAAGTTTTGATGAACGATTATTTTGTGGAAAATCCGCTCTACAATGCCGAAACATTTACATATTGGTTTCGTTTACCCAAAGAATTATTTTTAAAGATTGTTGGAGACATCGAAGCAAGCGAGGAATGGTTTCAAGAAGGTTACGATGCGAGGGGCAAACCAAGTTTCACGCTGATACAAAAATGCACGTCCGCCATTCGCCAACTAGCGACAGGTAACCCTCCCGATCTATATGATGAATACCTAGCTATGTTGGCCAGAACTTCACGTGAATGTTTGCAATTTTTTTGCAACGCGGTCATTAAGTTGTATGCTAAAGAGTTTTTACGTAAACCGACGAGCCACGACATCTCACGTATTTACGTCGCACACGAGGCTAGATGACATTTTCCCGGGATGCTCGGTAGCATCGATTGTACACATATCGAGTGGAAAAATTGTCCAAGAGAGGTGAGAGGGGCGTATGTTAGGGGAGACATCAAAAGACCAACCATCATACTAGAAGCGGTGGCGTCGAATGATTTATGGATTTGGCATTCGTATTTCGGTGTTCCAGGTTCAAACAACGACATCAATGTGTTGCACACGTCGCCGTTGTTTCAAACAGTAACGGATGGTACCGCACCTTCCTCTCCTTTCTATGTTAACGGTTGACATTACAGACGAGACTTTTTTCTTGTGGATGGTATCTACCCGTCTTGGTCTGTTTTTGTGAAAGCTCCCTCATTTCCTGTCGAGCCTAAAGAAATCGTGTTCAAAAAATTGCAAGAATCGGCAAGAAAAGATGTTGAGAGGGCATTTGGTGTTTTAAAGGGTAGATGGGGTATACACCGACCGGTTCGTGCGACGAACAAGAAATCAACACATAGCATAGTGTATGCATGTATCATATTGCACAATATGATGATCAAAGAAGACGGACGTGCAATATCCCCGGATTGGGTGCCAGATCCTTCTACACAAGTTCAAGTTCCACAAAATATCCATCTAGAATTGCGTAATGAAGAAACTCACTTTCGGTTGAGATAGGATTTAATCGAACTAGTAGGTTCTCTAGGTTTGGAGTTTCATGATTCGGACGAGGAGTAGGTTTTTTTTAAATTGTATGTTTCATGATTTCTAGTATGTTAAATTGAAGTAGTGTGTTTTAAATTTAATGAAATTTATAATTTTAGTGTTTTATTGTTAATTTCTAATTTAAAATAAATAATTAAAAAAACTAGTGAAATTTATAATTTAGTGTTTAATTTCTAATTTTAAAATAAAAATTAAAAAAATTTGGGAGTGATGGAATTGTATCACTAGTGACCACCCTCACTACATTTCTATCACTAGTGATAGAATATTGGGTGATGACATGCCATGAGTTGATTGGTGCTTGTGAGTGATAGAATTGTATCACTAGTGACCACCCCCTCTCACTTATGATGATAAACAATTCATCTAATTACAACAATGTTATGTCTAATTTTAATTATGGTCTAAATTATCAAAGAATTATGTGTTTATAATTATGCATTCAACTCATTATAAAGGTACGTGTAAAATCACTTGTTATTGAACGGTCACAACTATCCGCACCCTAGCTAAAACTCATTGAATGTATATCCGTTGTATCTTTAGAGGGTGTTTGAGATTACGTTTGGAAGCGATTATTTGATTATTGCGTTTGTAAAACATAAATAATCTAAAAAAGTGTTTGGATGAAAAAGTGATTATCTGCCTCAAAAACACAGTTTTGGAGAAGCATGTACCTACATGTTTTTTTCAAAATACAGTTTTGAAAACGCAAAATCTAATTTGAAAACGCAACACCAAACACCCGTTATTTTTTTTCGCTTTCTCCCTTTACATTAACCGTTCCTATATATATGAATAACCTTTTGAGACTTTTTTTCTCTTAAAACTTCATGAAATTCCGAAAACGCTTCAACGTTATTAGATTTTATATACATTTTTTAATAATATCCTTTTTTTTAGTCATTTATACTTTGAGTCGTGTTATGAATTTACATGAAGATAATTGGTAAACGGGCAACAAGCTGCGCTTCTAGTATCTTTTTTAATAGAAAAACTAAGCTTTTTAATTGGTTTTGGATACTTGAGGCAAACAAACTTAAAACTTCACCATACCAATATGAAAGTGTGTTTTAATTACCTTTATTTAAATATTAAAAAAATTAAACACTTCGTTTTCATTGAATAAAATAAATGATTTAGGGTATTTAACTTGATTCAAGAGCACCACACTAATTCAAAATTTAGTTACAACTTAAAAGATTAAAAAATAAACTTCTCTGAAAGGTTTGGAGTGAAAGAAAAAAGAGGTTTTGAAAGGTGTCATTAGAGTGGGTTGTTGGGTGATCTGGAGAGCGAGAAATGAAGCGAGATTTAAGGATAAAGAGATTAAATTGGAGCACATTATCGGAGAGGTTAAGAAGACGGGCTTCTTATGGTACAAAAATAGGAATAGGGGTATATTGACCTCGTGGGATGATTGGTGTAAATTTGTAATGTTTGTTGTAGTGGTAATTGCCTCGGTTTGGGGTAGCTTTGTTTTTTGTTAATGAAGTTCACTTTTAAAAAAAAATTAATAAACTTCTCTTGGTAAAGTGAATATGAAATGGACACGAGGTGTATTTCTATAAATAGAATCGCTTTGTCACCAACAATGTAATTCCTTAATAAGTATTCGGCAATTTTGTTAGGTGAGATGTTTAATTCTTTTAAAAAAGATACAATTTATGTGATGTGCTCATAACTAGAAATAATCCTAAAATAAGTCTAAGATGGCCCATCGCTATTTAGTCGTATGTTAAGATGATCAGGCCATTGAATCACTAAAAAATTGTCACACACGACTTTTAACACCAAATCTCCATATCACTGCACGAGATAAATGAAGACTATTATGTTGTCAAATATAACACCATATAGCAACCGATCCAAGGGTGTTTTGTGGGGTTCCCGGGAACCTCCTCGGTTTGAAAAAAATGAAAAGAAAAGTGGAAATTTTGTATGATTTAAAAAAATAGCTAGAATTAGTGAAAATCTACGAAAAGGAATCCGATGGAAAAATTCTTTGATTCGCCACTGAACTCTATGGTTCCATCGTGTTTGTTTTATTCTAATCACGACTTCAAAGTGAAGATAAAACAAAGATTCTGAAGGGGTATGGTCCCAAAAAGCCGCGCAACCCTCCGTCAGGGTAGCGCGCGAGATCATACTCCTTATCCAACAAATTTCTTATTGGCAACCTCGCGCGGGTTATAGCACACTCTATTTTAACCGGCACGAGTCCTGGACAATAGGAAGCTCCAATCACAATTCTGAAAGAGCACTCAGTCATCCAAACCATGCGCGAGTTAGTTACGTACCCATCAAGAATCGCACAGGGCAGCAGCGCAAGGCTGTTTCAGATAGTACGCAAGGTACAAGTGGCAGAAGAAAAGGGCCAATCAGCGTCCTTCTGGCCCTGCTCATTCGTGCTCCACGATCATCTGACATGCAGAGACAAGAAGTACTTAAGGACGCCTACATGGCACCAATCACAGGGCAGAGACAACTGCCCCACGATCTCCACCTACCTGCTGATGGCAGAAGGGCGGCCAGGCCGACAACAGTGACACGTGGCTCCAATCACATTGCGCCAACTCCCAAGAGCTCCTGCTAACCACTAACGGTCGACACTAGTGAGACAAGGAGCATATCCCTTCAGGCCCAAGGCCCATCAGCCCACATCCTCTTACACCTCTCCGGCTATAAATAGAGACCTCACCTCACAGGTTAAACATTCCATTCCCTCTTAATACTTAATTATCTCTCAAAAGCAGTCGCTTATTCTCACGCCGGAGCCTGGTTAAGAGGGAAACCCCCACATTCCCCTCTTAACGAGTAACGGTGTTCTGTTTTGCAGGACTTAGACGATCATTACGAAGCTCAGAAAGCCATTAGAAGATTAACCACTATGGTAGGAACATAAACCAAACTGATTAGCCCCTTAATTAGTTCCGTGTTTCTTCATTGGCGCCCACCGGTTTTCTACAAATCACTTTCATCTTCTTTTTTCTGAGTTTTCGTTGTTTTTTCTTCCTTCGATCATGGCTGGTCAAGGAATCATTCCTGAGTTTGTTGGTTTCGGAGAAAACTCTAATGCAGCGTTGGGGGAGGGTAATCAAAATGTCCAACCTCAACACATTGAAGAAATTGGCGAAATCGAAGTAACCAACACTGGGTACCGCGCGGGAGCATCACCCGCATCACTCAAACGGTAACCCCAGGAAACAACGGCGCTGGACCTTCAAACTCAGCTCCACCTCAGAACATTTCGGCGTTACTAGGGCTACCAGAGGGCGAAACCCCAGCCTCATGGTACACCAAGAAACTTGCCACCATTAATGAGGCGTATCAATCTCTGAGCGCACAGCAAGAAGTCTTAACGGCAGAACCGTCCTTGGTTACACCTACAGGTCCCAGTCACGGGGCGCGCCAGATACCACCA
Source organism: Helianthus tuberosus (assembly GCA_030545235.1). NCBI lineage: Eukaryota > Viridiplantae > Streptophyta > Magnoliopsida > Asterales > Asteraceae > Helianthus > Helianthus tuberosus. The sequence goes on from CM060390.1 coordinate 4,917,968, forward strand.
CAGCAAAACATCCAAGGAAGAGCTAACAGACCTCCCCCTACCAGAAGACTAAGCGTGCAGGACACGCGCGATACACGGGGAGAAACAGAAAGCTATTATGACTATCCGTCAAACGTCCAAAGAGGCCCAGTTCATAGCCGGCTCACGCCGCGCAACATGAACAATGAATGGGAAGATACTGACCCGAATGATCCAACTTGGCAAGACGATGAAGGATCTTCAGTCTTCAATCGTTTACAGAGGAACCATGAATACTACAAACCAAGACAACACGTTGGGTACACCGAAGAGGCAGAGCAGGACTTTCGCCTCGCCTATCGACCAGCTGAAGCCGTAGAACATTCAAAGTTCATTCTAAAGATCGCGCTGGCGCCGCTTAAAAGAGAAAAGTTACCTCCGACAGTTGGAAAGTTTAATGAATTGACTGATCCCGATGATCACGTCAGAGTTTTCACAAGCGTGGGTTGCATGGGAGGATGGAATATGCCCATGTGGTGCCATCTGTTGATTCAAACGCTTACAGGGGCTGCTCGCGCCTGGTTCGACAGCCTTCCTCCGGGAAAGATCAAGTCATGGGTGGATTTCAGGACACAGTTTTTAAGTCGCTTCAGTCAACAGCGACGTTACCAGCGCGACACAGCCGAGGTAGAGGACATCTGGCGCAGAGATAACGAAGGTTTGGAGGATTTCATCACTCGTTTCAACAAAGAGTGCTTGGAAATCGGTGGCGTAAGTGAACAACTCATGCGTTGTCACTTCAAGAAAGCCATTCGCTGTGATAGTCTCATCAGAACTATCACTGGGAAAGATGGGATGCCCAAAGAATGGGATAAACTCATGGAAGCCGCAAAAATAGTCGCGCAAACTGAAGAGTCACTCGCCGCAAACAAGAATTATTATGCTGAAGATCGATTTTCTAAGGGGAGCCATTCGCGCGACAACAATAGACGAAACAAGGGCAAAAACCTTGGGTGGAAAGCCAACCACTCCAGCGGTTATGGCGAACGATCTCGTTATGAAGAACGGTCTCGCTATAAGGAAGACGCGCGAGACACTATTGATCGCATTGGTTATCGGAAAGCAGTCAGGGATGACAACCGAGAAAAACACTGGACTCCGCTCATAAAAACACCGAAAGAGGTGTTGATGACGGAGAATCACGATTTCAAGGCTCCAAGGCATATGACAAACAAGAAGGGGCAAGACCCCAACCTGTACTGCGACTTCCACAAAGATACAGGACACCTGACAGATGACTGTTACAGTTTACGTCAAGAGATTGAAAGAGCGCTAAAAAGAGGGAAGCTAAGCCATCTGGTGAAAAACGTGCGCAAAGAAACTCGACAGATCCAACACCATGAGGAGGGGAATCACAAGAAAGTTCGACGATTAGAAACCCATATGGTCAACAGACCAAGATACAGCGCAAAGGAGAAGGGCAAGAATTCCCTTATGAACCCTCATGGCAAGAGCAACAGGTCATTTTACCGGTAGTGCGCGGCGGCCCTCGCGCCACTCGACCCGTCGTCATTACCGGTATTATCGGCCATTATGAAACGGAGTACGTCTTCATCGACCCAGGGAGTACGGCTGATATCATCTATGAGCAGTGTTTTAATCAGTTTGATGAGAGCGAGACTTGAGCAAGTTGATTATCCACTGTCTGGATTTTGCAACGAAATGGTTTTCCCGCTAGGCCAAATCAGCTTCCCCGTCACGTTCTCTGACGGGAAACATTCAAGAAGAAAAAATGTGAACTTCATGGTGATGCCTGTCAAATCGAGGCATGATGTGTTGATTGGGAGAGAAACCCAAGTCGAACTGAACATGGTAACTTCCATGCCCCACTCAGCGATAGGGTTTCCAACCAAGACAGGGGTGGCGATTATCTATGCCAAGAAAGAAGTAATGTCCACAGAAGAGATGCGCCCAACAAAAGTGGCGAAGGTTTCAACAACCGAGCCAGAGAAATGGGTGTTAAACCGCAAGTACCCAGAGCAAACGGTGACGATAGGCCATGCAATCTCACCAAACATCAGAACGAATCTCAAGCAACTCCTGTTCAAGAATATGGATATCTTCGCCTGGACTCCAGCCGACATGACCGGTGTCCCGCGCGACATTACTGAGCATTGTTTAAACACCTACCCCTCTGTTGAGCCGAAAGTCCAAAGAAGGCGCAGCTTAGGGGCAGACAAAACCAAAGCAATGAATGAGCAAGTATGCAAACTACTCAAAGCTGGAATCTTGCGAGAAGTGCGTTATCAAAGTTGGGCCGCGAACCCAGTGATGGTGGAAAAGTCTAGTGGAGGATGGCGAATGTGTGTTAACTATACCGATCTCAACAAGGCATGCTCTAAAGATTACTACTCTTTGCCTGAGATCGACAAAAAGATAGACTCTCTCGCGCCATACAGATGGAAATGCTTCTTAGATTGCTATAAAGGGTACCATCAGGTTCAAATGAAGCTAGAAGACGAAGACAAGACAACTTTTCGAACCGATCTAGGGATCTTATGCTACACAAAGATGCCTTTCGGCCTGAAAAATGCTGGCGCGACGTATCAACGCCTGATGGATAAGACCTTCGCCGGAGATATCGGGAAGCATATCGACGTTTATATCGATGATCTGGTGATCAAAAGTCCTGAAGAGGACCAAATGTTGAAGGAAATCGAAAAAACATTCAACTCATTACGCAGCGTGAATATGAAATTGAATCCATCCAAGTGTTCTTTTGGTATGGAAGAAGGGAAGTTCTTAGGCTTCATAGTCACAAATGGCGGCTTTAAGGTGAATCCAGAAAAGGTCCAGGAAATAGAAAGAATGCCATCACCACGAACAATCAAAGAGATGCAGCGATTGGCCGGCCGTCTAGCCGCGCTCAATCGTTTTCTCTCAAATCATGCCGCGAAGTCGTATCCGTTTATCAGCACGCTGCGCAATTGCATGAAGAAGCAAGAATTCAGATGGACGCCTGAAGCAGAGGCCGCTTTTCAACAAATGAAGGAGTGTTTGATCGAACTCCCAACCCTGACTGCACCGTTCAAAAAGGAGCCGCTCATCTTGTACTTGTCATCATCGGACAAGGCAGTGGGATCGGTATTGCTTGTAGAAAGAAATGGTGCTTACCGATCCAGAGACAAGATACTCCACAATGGAGAAATTGGTGCTTGCGCTACTACACGCCTCTCAGAGGCTGCGCAGATACTTTACAGGGCATGTGATCACCGTACTTACCAATTTCCACATCAGCACGATATTTAAATAGCCAGAAATATCTGGGCGGTTAGCAAAATAGGCGATCGAGCTGGAGGGCCACAACATTTTGTACATGCCGTGCCCAGCCATCAAGGGTCAAGTCCTTGCAGACTTTATCACAGAAGTCCTAGCAGAAAAAATCAAAGATTGTGAGCTTGTTGAGACTCCCGTGAAAGACACGACCAACGAGTTATGGATGTTGTACACTGATGAGGCATCAAACGAGGATGGCGCGGGAGCCGGATTGCGCCTTGTGAGCCCCTAAAATCATGAATTTACTTACGCCATCAAGTTGGATTTTAAGAACACCAACAACGAGGCGGAGTACGAGGCATTTCTGGCAGGCTTACGCCTCGCCATAAAAATGGGAGCTAAAAATCTTCCAGCGCATGTTGATTCACTCTTGATAGCCAGCCAAATTAACGGTATATACGACGCAAAGGGCGAAGTTATGGCCCTATATTTAGAGCAAGCAAGAGAGTTGCTTCAACAGTTCAAATCCTATAAGAGAGTTGCTTCAACAGTTCAAATCCTACAAGGTCGTCCACATCAATCGCTCCGAAAACAAACCAGCTGATGCTTTGAGCAAGCTTGCTTCAACTTCCTTCCAACATTTCGCAAAAGATGTACGGATTGAAGTACTCAAAAATCCATCAGTCCTGCTGCGCCAGGTAAATGTGATCGAAATAGGGCAGCCATCTTGGATGACCCCTATAATCCAGTATTTGCAAGAAGGAATACTCCCTGAGAGCAAGGCAGAGGCAAGAAAGATTCAAAACAAAGCTCTGCATTATGAGATGAATGGTGGTATCTGTTAGGGGAGGATTTTTGAGTGACCCGTGATCCTCAATTGTTATCCAGTTTGGTGATCCTTACTTCTGTGTCAGTTAGTGATCCTCAGAAGTGCTTCAGGATCAGGATCATGGATCATCCTAAGGATCCTTATACTAATGATTGTCTGCTTTGAATTCGATGTTGTTTTGCAGGAATACCAGCTTGGACTTAGTCTTGGTAACGTTCCTGAAGAATATTCCACGCTTATTCCGCACGTGCTTGACCATGGTAAACGTTTTAGAGATCGTAGGGAGAAGGCATGAATTGCGGATAGTTAGTTATTTAGATATTTTACTAAATTTAAAAGGGGTAGCGAGCTAATTAGACAACACTTGGCTATTTTTTGGCTACACATACTCGTACAACTGCTCTCACCAGCTCTCGGCAAAACACTTAGCATTTTTCATACACTTCCACACGATACACTATAGTGATCCTTGTATTTAGCTCGCTATTATCCGAAGTTGTAAAAGAATTATTGTTTAATTTGAGTTGGTGATTGGTAGTTTCCATCACCCGAGGTTTTTTATGCCGGAGATGATTCATTGATCAAGGGCTTTTTCCTCGTATAAATCTTTGTGTCCCTTGTGCAATTCATTTCATAGTGATCCTCATTGTTGTTTACCAATTCAAGCATCATACCCCGTAACAAAGAGTTTGGTTGCATTATCCTCGTCTGGTTTTTTACCAAAACAGTTTGGCGCCCACCGTGGGGCAATTGGTGCTTCGTTCCTAAGAAATTCTCATTTTTGTGATCATTTCGATTCGTTACATCCAAGCAGATGGCTTCATCATCAAAGAACACATCCAGTGCGATATCTGCAGCCAATTCATCCCAGGGCATTCCACCTTTGCCTCCACCACCTTCTGGACCTCAGAAAAATGCCGAGAAGAAACCAACTCCCATTTTCTCAAAACCTCTAACTTCTTCTGCTTCTTATACTCCTACTACTAGTGACTTGTTTACTCTGATTTTGCAGATGAAGGAGCATATACAGCAGCAGGATAAGACCAATGAAAGGATTCTTAGAGAAATTGGAGACATCAAGAAACAAAAGAGATCGGCAGAGGATCATTCCCCACTGATGCCCAGATCTTTGAATTTCGATACTCCGGTTATAACTTCTCAGCCTTCAGCGGTTCCAGATGCTCAATATGTGGTAGGGCCAAAAGGAGTGCATTACGGATCATCAGCAATGACTCAGGCTTCAGGGTCATACTTCCAACCAGCAGGATCCCATCCTCAACATATAGGATCCTTCGTAAGCTCAGGAGGATATTCAGGAGCGCAACAGATTCAAGGATTCTGGCCGTTTCAAGGATCCTCTCAGGTTCAAGGATCCTCCTATGTTCTAGGATCCTACCAGGTTCAAGGATCCTCCTATGTTCCAGGATCCTCCCAGGTTCAAGGATCCTCTCAGGTTCAAGGATCCTCCCAGGTTCAAGGATCTTCCTACGTCCCAGGATCCTCCCAGGTCCAAGGATCCTCTCAGTTTCAAGGATCCTTCCAGATTCCGGGATCCTTAAGGAGTTTGCAATCAGGGAGTTCCGATATCCATCAGGGAGATTTTATTCCAATGCATACCATAGCTTCTACTGGTCCATCGGTCATTCCAGAGCCCCAACAATATGGATTCACATCCGCTCTTCCTAATTTGAATCCAGTGGGAGGTAACACTTTCAATAATTCTTATACCACTAACCATGGCCTTATGCAGGACACATGTATCAATCATGCCATGGCCAGAGAATTGCAAAAGTTAAAGGGTATGATATCAAGTGTCCCAGGAGTGGTCAAGCCTATCCCGGAGGATATCAAGATCCCTATTATTCATATCCTGACCCCGGCTATCGAGGATCATGTGGCTATGGAGATAGGAGAGGATTCTGCAATCATCCCCAGTAATGATAATCAATCTAATTCAGGATCATGGATCCTTCCAATCATGAGATACATACAATATGGAGAGATTCCTACAGGAGAAAACCCTAGGGCTTTCAAAATTAAGGTATCTCAATTCACAATTTTAAATAATATGTTGTATAAACGATCTCTTGCAGGACCATATTTAAGATGCATTAAGGATCCTGAAATCCAAGAAGTTTTAAAAGACTTCCATGAAGGAGATTGTGGAAACCACACTGGGGGCAGGGCATTATTCTTAAGGATCCTGAGGACAGGATACTATTGGCCAACCATGAAGAGAGATGTTGTGGAGTATGCTAAGAAATGTGATCCTTGTCAGAGACACAGCAATATCCTTCATCAACCAGCTGAATTTTTGCATCCTATATCCTCCACTTGGTCGTTCATGAGATGGGGTATGGATATAGTTGGTAAGCTTCCTAAGGCACCTGGTGGAAAAGTGTTCATGCTTGCTATGACTGATTACTTCTCCAAGTGGATAGAGGCTGAAGCTTTTTCCCAAGTCAGAGAAAAGGAAGTTATATCCTTCATTAAAAGAAATATTATAACTAGATTTGGTATTCCTTCTGAAATTATATGTGATAATGGTTCCCAATTCATTGGGGGCAGAACTACTAACTTTTGTGACAGCTGGGGGATTAAGATGATAACATCAACACCAGTCCACCCACAAGCTAATGGTCATCATCAACAATTTGAAGAAGAAGCTTGGATCCAAGAAAGGGAAATGGGTAGAAGAACTACCTTATGTGCTTTGGGCTGATAGGACAACTCCTAAGAATGCTACAGGCCAAACTCCATTCTCTTTGGTATTTGGGGCAGAATCAGTGATCCCTACAGAAATGGTGGTTCCAACCGCTAGAACAAGCATTCGTGATCCTGAGGAAAATGATGAGAACTTGGTTCAAGACCTGGATACTATAGAAGAAATCAGAGATTTGGCAAGGATAAGGATGGCCAGTTATCAGCAAAGAATGGCTGGAGCCTACAACAAAAATGTCAGGATAAGGAAATTCCAAGTTGGTGATATGGTACTAAGGAAAGCATTTCAGAATACCACCAATCCTGCTGATGGAAAGTTGGCACCAAAATGGGAAGGACCTTACTTGATTGAAGCTGAGGCAGGAAAGGGGGCATATCGATTGCTAACAATGGAAGGTGATTTGCTACCTAGAGCCTGGAATGCTGTCCATTTGAAAAAATACTTCATGTGATAAGGATCCATGATCCTCACATGATAAATATCCTTAAAGGATCCTTAAAGCACATATGATCCTCATTTTGGTAACATTCTAATCTTAAACTATTTCATTTCCTTACTTTCTCACATAAGGATAAGGATCCTGCATCCTTTATCCCCCTTTCACGTGATTTTGAGTTTTGAAGGTTCAGGTACTCTTAGCAAAAGGATGATTATCCACAAAAGCAACCAGTTATTTGGGCTTGACCCCAGTTCCGCCAGTAGCGCACGATGATCCTAGTATAGTTCATGGCAGTGGGACCAATACTCGTTTTAGGGGCTGATAATTCCATTGTACTGGCTATACTTAGGATCCTACGTATAATGCTAGACGTACCATACATCCGTTCTTAAGGTTTCTAACGTTTTCACGTTAGCTAAGGTTTTGGCATTTTCATGCCACTAAGTTTGGATAGTCGCCAGTTAGGGCCATACTCCAGTTCACACACGATCCTTGGGCTTGTCCCCAGTTATCCTTTGGGCTTGTCCCCAGTTGCTAACTTTTATCTTATAATGGCTTAGTCCCAAGTTATGTTCTATTTCAGGTCTTCGAAGTTAAACAACCAAGGATCCTTGATCCTTACCTCTTACTAAGGTTTGTCCTATGGTTATCCTGGTTATAGTATTAAGGGTTAGGATCCTAACTTGGATCCTCAGGTATAATCCTTAACTATTTTGATTTTACTCATTGATTATTTGAATAACCCTAATACTTTGACAACTGAACTCATGATCCTTAAAATATACTACTTTTTGGAATTTTTCAACTATAGGATATTTGATCCTGGATCATATCCTAAACTTTTTATCTGATTTGTTCAACTTTTCTTATTCAGACAAGTGTACTTCAAAACAATTGAAAATTAAAAGGACAAACAAGGATAATAACACAAGATAAGCCAAAAAAGATTAAAGTTATTTTATTAACAAAGGTTTAACCGTTGAAGGTTGTCAAAATTGCCAATCCACGTTTCTACCAGCAAAACGTGGCCCGTCCACATGGGTTGGCAACGGGTGTCCATTGTTAATGCGGTTATAGCAAGTGCAGGAAATCAAAAGGCGGTAGGATCACAATGGCTTCATCCCCCAAACAGAGGATCCCTCCACCATTTGTAATCCTACCTATTGTTCAAAGGATCCTAGATCCTTAATCCTAAAACTATTGTTCAAATACAGACCATCATTGTTTTAAAACAGCACAACCACAAAACAAACTACTACCGAATTTAAAAAATTGGGCTCCGGCTACGTCTAAGAATGTCCATCATCGCCCAATCATGCAACCTACACCTTCGCTGCATCTTCATCCCCTCCAGCTTCGGTATCCTTCACCTGATCCTTTCCACTGCTTCCAGCCTCGATCGCCAAAACCTCCTCAGCCTCCTCATCATCTTCCAGATCAGCTAACCTCGCCTTCCAACCCTCAACATCCCAGCTGCTTCTGTCGAAGTCAGGATCTTGAGCCTCCTCGGCCATCTTCAGTTTTGTCTTGTACATTGTGATGGCAGCGGAGACCTTTGCACCTTCTATGAGATCATGCTTCTCGTAGTCGATGTCGATCAAGATTTTAGCTGTCTTAGTCTTGGCGTCTTGAAGGGATTTTTCGAGATCATCAATCTTAAGATCCTTGAGCACTGCAACTTGTTGGAGGTCGGCAATCTTCTTATCCAGCTCCTCAACGCTCCCCACGTAGTCTTCAATCTCAGCAAATTTCTGCAAAAGAGACAAAGCAGTTCAAGATCAGGTGATCCTCAGATAAGTAGGATGCCTAGGCAGAATTGGTGATCCTCACGTCATTGAAGTATTCAAGGAACTGGTGGCGGATCAGTGGCAGGCCTTGTAGGTCCTCTATCTCAGAGTTTTTCCTCTTCTTGCCACCCCTTCCTTTAGTGGGTGCCTTGGGGATGGAGACACTAGGGTTGGAAATGGCCTTCTTCTTTCTGGATCGAACAGTGTCAAGGTCGCCCATGTTGAACTGGGAGGCAGACTTGGAAGCTTTTCCGGCACCTACACATTCAAAAGCAAGATAAGTATCCTTATCCTATTTCTATTTAACTATTTATTTCAATCTTTAACTATATAAAAAGCAGGATACTTACTTGACATGGTGATAGAATCTGAGGATACTTCTTGTGAATCCTGGGTGTCTGTCTTGAATGATCTGGTTACAGGTTCAAGCCTTCTAAAAGCAGCAAGCTTTTCCTTGGTGGTAGGTGATGGTATGAGGTGCGACACAGAGATAGTTGTACAACATAAAACAAAAGGGTGTTAGTGATCCTTATACAAAAACAAGACTACCTGGTGATCCTTCTCAGGATCCTCTGTCCTACCATGGGTGGACCACTTCCTTGGTAGATCCTTTCCGTTTGGAATGGTATCCCTTCTGACAAAGAAAAAGCGTCGTTTCCAGTTTGTATCGTTCTTGGTGGCTTTAAAAATGGGATGTTCCTCGCCGGGTTTTCGCTTAAACAGATATCGGTGGGATCCAAACGTCGTAAGACCATACATCTCTGCCAGTTCTGACATTCCTAAATCAATCCCTTCCTGCTCTATGATCCTTTCAAGGGTATATAGGACCCTCCAGATCATCGGCATAGCTTGGATGTAGGAGATGCCGGTAAGGGAGAAAAAGGATTGGGTAAAAGCTGGGAAAGGATAGGTGTATCCTATGGTGAATGGGGTAACCGGAAAGGCAACCCATGTCTCAGAAGTGTAGTCTCTCAGAACAGTGGGATCGAAGGGTTTGAAAAAGGTGTTCGCCGGAAAGCAGTGCCGGATCTTATCTATTTGGGGATCAGAAAAGCAACACCTCTCATTCGCTGAGTCTTTGATGATCCCTTGACTCTTCAAGGGGCTATCCTTCTGGTGATCCTTGGCGGGGGAGGACCGGAGCATCATTCTTAATGTGATGACGGTAAAGAAAGAAAAACAGAATAAGAGAAGGAGAAATAGGAAAAGAGATACCTGATTGATCTTCGGCTGAGAATTTAAAGGGAGTTTCTCTCAGATTTAAATGCAAATTGATCCTATCTCTAACTCCTATTTATAATGATGATTTGCAGGATTGTCACTTCAGTGACGTCAGGTTTGCAACGGCTAGTCCGTCTTCAACAGCTAGTTATCCGTTACTTTGTTGCGGATAAGATCAACAAAATACAACTCGTTTATTTACAATATTACTCCTTATATTTTGGGGGCAATTGCTAGGGGAGGATTTTTGAGTGACCCGTGATCCTCAATTGTTATCCTGTTTGGTGATCCTTACTTCTGTGTCAGTTAGTGATCCTCAGAAGTGCTTCAGGATCAGGATCATGGATCATCCTAAGGATCCTTATACTAATGATTGTCTGCTTTGAATTCGATGTTGTTTTGCAGGAATACCAGCTTGGACTTAGTCTTGGTAACGTTCCTGAAGAATATTCCACGCTTATTCCGCACGTGCTTGACCATGGTGAACGTTATGGAGATCGTGTGGAGAAGGCATGAATTGCGGATAGTTAGTTATTTAGATATTTTACTAAATTTAAAAGGGGTAGCGAGCTAATTAGACAACACTTGGCTATTTTTTGGCTACACATACTCGTACAACTGCTCTCACCAGCTCTCGGCAAAACACTTAGCATTTTTCATACACTTCCACACGATACACTATAGTGATCCTTGTATTTAGCTCGCTATTATCCGAAGTTGTAAAAGAATTATTGTTTAATTTGAGTTGGTGATTGGTAGTTTCCATCACCCGAGGTTTTTTATGCCGGAGATGATTCATTGATCAAGGGCTTTTTCCTCGTATAAATCTTTGTGTCCCTTGTGCAATTCATTTCATAGTGATCCTCATTGTTGTTTACCAATTCAAGCATCATACCCCGTAACAAAGAGTTTGGTTGCATTATCCTCATCTGATTTTTGACCAAAACAGTATCTTATACCGCAAATCCTTCTTGGGGCCACTGTTGCGTTGCGTGGACCCCCATGATGCGAATTACTTGATCAGGGAGATTCACGAAGGGATCCGTGGAATCCATGCAGGACAACGCATGGTTGTCGCAAAGATTATAAACGCTGGATATTATTGGCCAGGGATGCACGTCGACGCCCTGAAGGAGCTGCGCAAATACGACTCCTGTCAGCGACATTCTCCGAAAACCCTGCGCCCAAAAAATGATCTTATCCCAGTATCCACTGCTTGGCCTTTTCAACAGTGGGGGATTGATATGGTGGGACCCTTCCCAGACGCTCCCGGAGCCGTGAAGTTCATAATCATGGCCGTTGATTATTTCACTAAGTGGGTGGAGGCCAAAGCTCTCGCTTCAACCACTGCAATGATGGTGCGCAAGTTTATTTGGGAACACATCATTTGCAGATTTGGTCTGCCACTGAAAATTGTCATAGACAACGGTACTAACTCTGCTTCTGAAGACCTCCAGAAGTGGATGAAGGAAATGAAGATTGAGCATACCTTCTCCTCCGTTGCACATCCTCATGGAAACGGCCAAGTGGAAAGCGTCAACAAAAGTATCGTCGAGGGGATAAAAGCCTGACTGGGCACAAAGAGAAGAGGCTGGGTAGATGAGCTCCCAAGCATCCTGTGGGCTCATCGAACTATGCCGAAAACAAGCACCGGCGAAACTCCTTTTAGCCTAGTATACGGCTCGGAGGCAGTTATCCCGGCGGAAGTTGGACTCCCCTCTCCGCGCTTGACAGTAGTCAACACGGTTGACAATGAAGCAGAGCGCCGTCTCGATTTGGATCTACTAGAAGAAAGACGCGAGATTGCGCGTATTAAAGAAGCGAAATACAAGACACAACTGGAAAGGTACTACAATGCGAAAGTCCGCATTTGTAACTTCACTCCAGGAGAATACGTCTTCCGAGACAATGATGCTTCAAACGCTGAACGCCCAGGAAAACTAGCACCCAAATGGGAGGGCCCATACTTGGTTCACGAAGTGCTAGGAAAAGGGGCATACAAATTGCGCACCCTGGATGGACACATCATCCCGCACACATGGAATGCGCAACAACTGCGCAAGTGCTATATGTAACTACTCTAGGCCACGCGCCATTCCTCTCATGTCGGCCACGAGCCTACTTAATTTCCTATGTTGGCTAAACGCCCTTTATGTTACTTATCTGCAATGTATGATTGGCCTAAGCGCTTGTTTCCGAATTAATGAAAGCATACGACATGTTTTCTTTTATCATATTGCTTCTTGAGTTACAAATGCATGTTAAACTTTTGATTAGCACGAAAACACTTCAGTGAACTACGAGCTCTTGAGTTATGCCTCTGAGGTCCTCCGCGAACATAGCGCGAGACCAGAGCTACACTTACATTTATTCGCGCTAACTTAACCAAAGTTTTTAACAACAATGCAATAATTGTAACGAGACAGAATAAGCATAAACATCATATTTAATTAAGCGCAAACGCGCATCGGTTACACAAAACACATCATTCATTTAACCCAAAGAAAGCGCGACTGTGCAAGAGCTTATGTTCAAAACCTAAACGAAAATTACAAGGCACAAAGCCTTTCGACACTACCTATTCGAATCCATCACCATCATCATCGTCGTCATGCTTATTGCCTTCACCATCATCACCAGCTGGTTCCTCTTCGTCCGATAGCTCAACGGTCTCTGGTGGGTCAAGGATGGCCTTTAGCCGATGACACCAATCATCATGCTTCAGCGCTTCAGTAACCAAATCCATCACAGGTATTGATAGATGATCATAACCATGTTCAGCGCGATCTAGCTCAGCCTCAGCTTGATCAGTCACTGAGCAGTGACTAGTGTCGAACTCCTGTACAAGCATTGCTGTAGCATGTTGCGCACATTCAAGATAGCCTTTACGGTGACCAACTGCGAGTAGGGTTGTAAACGAACCGAACGAACACGAACAAGGCTATGTTCGTGTTCGTTCGTTAAGGAAATTTGGGTGTTCGTGAACTGTTCACGAACACATGACGAACAGAAGTTTGTGTTCGTGTTCGTTCGTTAAGGGATTTTGGTTGTTCACGAACAGTTCGTGAACACTAACCACGAACGCAAACGAACACAAATGAACATTAATTTTGAAAATTAAAAAAATGTATCGTTAATCTTAAACATTGTACACAACGAAAGTAGTTAAATATAACCATTTAGAGATTGAAGGGATGGATGATATTGGGTTCAATCTATTGGAGATAGACTGAATGAAGGAGCGTGATATCAAAGAGAGAGAGGGCCAGATGGGTGTTGAACATTCAAATGTCGTACTTACCGGTTAGGGTTTCAACTTTCAATATCTTTATATTTAGATAAGGCCACATGGGTTATTAGTTTTTACTAATTTTTAATATAATTAGTGTATTGAAGTGTGGGAATTAGGCGGGAAAGTAAAAAAAGGTGGGAAAGGTAAATAAAAAGAGAGGGAAATAATACATATGGGGAAAGTAAAAAATTAACAAAACATTAAAAACTTTTAGAAAAATAAACATAAAAAACCAAACACGAACGGACATAAACGAACGAACATAAACGAATATATTACCGAACGTTCACGAACGCAGTCGAACGAACGAGACCTTTGTTCGTGTTCGTTCGTTAAGCTTATCGAACAAAATTTTTTGTTCGTGTTCGTTCGTTAAGCTTATCGAACGAACATAAACGAACTTCCCGCCGAACGGTTCACGAACTGTTCGCTGAACGTTCGGTTCGTTTACAGCCCTAACTGCGAGGGAAGCATCTATAACGGCCGCAACAGCCTTATCCAGTTCTCCAGCATTTAGGATGGAGTTGGCCATCTACAACAAACGTAACTCATAACTAACCAGGTTTTGGAAAATAAAGCCAAAATAGAAACATCATACCAGAACAATGCCTCCGCCACGCAACCACTCAGCCTCAGAGACCAAAGTATCAACGATGCCCTGAGCTTCAGAGTAGTTGTTTTGTGCCACATTCAGAGCAGATGTGCTAATATCCTGCGCTTCCTCCGCTCTCTGTTTGGCCTCCTCGGCAGTAGCAGCCTTAACTTTTTCAGCTTCAAGGTCGATTTCCAAGGACTCGCTTCTGTCAACCTGCTCTTGCAAGCGGCGTTTCAAATCAGCGATCTCGACGTCCTTGACACTCAAATCCTTGTCCCTACTTGACAGCTGCACCCTCACCTCAGCCAGCTCAACCTGCAAGGGATAAAAGACTCAGTTAATTCTGCCAACTAAAACAGAAACTAGAAGAGAAGTTTCTCGAACCTCAGCCTGCTCTTTAGCAGTTTGCACAGCTTGCGCACCCTCAACCTTCGCGGTCAGTTCAACAACCTTGCCTTCAAGCTCGACAATCTTGGTTCGAGCAGCATAAGCGCGCTGGTTGACCCTCTCACATATTTTCTTCCATTCTGCCTTCTCCTTCACCACCAACTCTTCAGCAGCGCGAAGCTTGCCCTTAAGGCCTTCACGGCCCCACTCCTTCGACTTTCGATCAGCCTCGAACTTTGCCTTCTCTTCATCAAAAGTAGCTTTTGGCGTTTCAAAGTCATTAACGTGCCTCAATATCCGCTCACAGTATTTCTCCCAATCATCCCTCTCCCTAACCATGGTTCGCCACTCGCGAACAATTTCTTGGGTAGCAGCACAGGTGTTGGCCTCACCAACAACATAGGCGTAATACAACCCGCTGTGGGTTCGCGCCCTTTGACGGTCAACCTCACCAGGAGGGATAGAATTCAGAAGCCAGTCGCGGCAAGGCGCGAACTCGAGAAAAGTATCTTTTTGCTTTAAACCCCATGGCGGCTGGTGCGGAGCGTCACCACGGCTCTCTTCCGTATACGACTTATAATAAATATCCCCCAAAGTGTCCCGGGGGCCTATCGGAGAACGCGGCGGCGCGCCGTGTTTTCCTACACCCGCGCCTCTTGCAGTAGAAATTCCAACAGACTTGTCGGCAGCGGTTTTTTCCTTCTCCTTCTCCTTAGTTTTCTCTTTTTCCTTCTCTCTTTCAGCAGCCTTTTTTCCCTTCTCCTGCTCAGCTCGCCTCTTCTTCTCCTCATCAACTTTTTTCTTCTCCTCCTCAGCCTTCTTTCGTTGGTCTTCATCAGCTTTCCTACGCGCCTCATCAGCTTTCTTCCTTTCTTCCTCAGACTTACTCATCTCTGTCACAGCAGTTTTTTCCTTCTCTACCTCGACAACATGTTTTGCCTTATCAGACTCCATCACAGTTTTAAAAGGTTTAACGGTAACCTTAGGCCTCTTATGCGCCGGCTCTGTGGGATCTGTAAACACCACACCCTTCTCAGGGGTCTTCTTTTTGGCCTCTGCAGAAACTGAGTGTTAAAAAGAGCGGAAGTAACAGAATAAAGAAACTAAAGAAAACTAACCCGGAGAAAATTTGTAAAGGGAGCGCAAGTTGCTCCGTTTCCCAATCAAGGGAACCTCACCAGCTTTGGGCGCAGTTGACCCACCTACTGTGGTCTCGCTCCTACTCCTTTTCCTAACAACCAAACTTGCAGCAGGCTCCTCCTCGTCTTCCTCTTCCTCCTCTTCTTCAACGTGCGCAACAGAGGGCGGAGTCGCGCCAGCATCTAGGTTGCGAGAACCCGCGCTACCTGAACTTTTTGAGCCACCTGCTCCAGTTTTCTTCTCGCCTATACGCGACAAGCCTTCAAGTGAGTCACTAATTAGCACATAATCTTTCCAGTTACTCTGACGAAGGCGAAGAGTACCTTTATCAGCAACACCAGAAGCTGCGCGGCTACTCCCGCCTTTTTTGCCTAGCACCCCAGGCTCAAGGTTGATCACCTTCTTCTTCCTAGAAGGTTTCTTCTTCTTCTCTTCAGGGTCGATACCCAGGTAGCGCAGCACACCTGCAAAGACGTTAGACCACGAACTTAGCTCCCCATTCAAAGACCCTACAGACTCCTCGCTGGAAAGATAGAGAATCTCTTTCCCAGCAGAGGTCACAGACCGCAAGGGGCGGGGATTGGGAATACGCGCACCTTCAGTTGCAGTAGGTGGATCGGCGAACGCATCAGCAACTGGATACGTAAAATGACCCTTAATTTGGTCATACCAATACTCTTCTCCAGCCCTGAGCGGGCGCACGCCCATGGACCCACCAAAGGCGGGGAAGGCGGCTTGATACAGATGCGCCTCTACATGACAAATCGCATAAATGAAAACGAGTTACGAAGCAAGAAATCAAAGAGGCTAAGAAAGTTACTAACCTTTATCGTCGAACATCAAAACTGGAACGTCTTCCCTATTTGCCGGCCACTGATCACTCATCCGCGCAGCTACCAAAACGTTCTCACCAAACACCCGGTTGGGGGTGGCAGTAAGCTTCTGATACCAAGCCTCAGTCTTGGGGATCGCCAGGTCTTCCTTTAAAATTGGTTCAGACCATGCACGGAAAGTCATAGCAATTGGGATCACCTCCTCGCGAATATAAAAGAATTTTGGTTTCCAGTCATGGAAACTCTTAGGAGGATTCAAGAGTATCTTCTTCGTAGCCCCTCGACTGGCGAACGAGAAGAAGCCCATATTCCGGATAAGCTGGTAGAATGCCCTAAACCTCTTAACCGTCGGCTCAATATCATGAGATCGACATAAAAACTCAAAATGTCGAACTCTCACCATACCCGGTGGACTCAACTGGGAGATGTGAAATCCATAGAACTGCAAAAAATGTGCCAGAAACTTCGTCGCCGGCAACCGGAAGTTGCCCTGATGGAAGAAATCTTCAAATAACGTGATATAACCCGGCGGTGCATCACGGCCGTCTGATTCTGACCGGGATATTTGGCATCCCACTCCGGTGGAAACCGGAAACTCCTTACTATCTGCTCAAAGAGACCTAAGTCCCACTGGAGAACGGGTACAGGACCTTCCTCACCGGGATTCTCCTGTTGATGTTCTTCAGCCATCGATGATAAAACAGAAATTTTTTCAAGAAACTTGAGGATCTGCTACTATGTTCTTCAAGGGTTTGAAGATCCAAAGAGAATTCCAAGAACAAATAGGAAACAAAGAAGACAACAGATGGAAAGTGATTTGCTCTCATCCCTCATCGAGTATATATACCCATCACATTTAATGCGATGGGTAAACGTGCCGAAATCGCCGCGCACGTGACCAATCAGAGGACGACACGTAAGGCGAGAATCACGGAGTGACGGTTATCACGCGCGCGTGGAGCCCACTCTCCTGACTGAATGACCAACCGTCAGAGACAACTTGATGACAGCCGTGTAAGTGGTCAACTCAAACGTCACCATCAACGACGTTTCTCACCAGCTTGTCAGAATTCAAATTTCGAGGGTTTTCCCGCCCAAAATTACTACAAAAATTCATATAGAAGCTACTAGGGTCGCGCAGTATTAAGAATGACTCAATAGCCTTGCGCGCCTACAACCAAAGGCAGTAAACCACCTGGAGCCAAACCTGGTAGCCGCGCCGTAGTAACCAACAAAAGCTTACACGCGCGCCGTCTACCCAAGTCAAGGAAGCATTTTTCTACAACTTTATTTTTCTAAGTCTAGAGCTCCAACCACTTGCCTCGTGCATGGTGCAGCACTGGACTGGGGGGACTTGAATGGGTATGGTCCCAAAAATCCGCGCAACCCTCCGTCAGGGTCGCGCGCGAGATCATACTCCTTATCCAACAAATTTCTTATTGGCAACCTCGCGCGGGTTATAGCACACTCTATTTTAACCGGCGCGAGTCCTGGACAATAGGAAGCTCCAATCACAATTCTGAAAGAGCACTCAGTCATCCAAACCCTGCGCGAGTTAGTTACGTGCCCATCAAGAATCGCACAGGGCAGCAGCGCAAGGCTGTTTCAGATAGTACACAAGGTACAAGTGGCAGAAGAAAAGGGCCAATCAGCGTCCTTCTGGCCCTGCTCAATCGTGCTCCACGATCATCTGACATGCAGAGACAAGAAGTACTTAAAGACGCCTACATGGCACCAATCACAGGGCAGAGACAACTGCCCCACGATCTCCACATACCTGCTGATGGCAGAAGGGCGGCCAGGCCGACAACAGTGACACGTGGCTCCAATCACATTGCGCCAACTCCCAAGAGCTCCTGCTAACCACTAACGGTCGACACCAGTGAGACAAGGAGCATATCCCTTAGGTTGTCGCCTTCAGGCCCAAGGCCCATCAGCCCACATCCTCTTACACCTCTCCGGCTATAAATAGAGACATCACCTCACAGGTTAAACATTCCATTCCCTCTACTCTCACTCTTAATACTTAATTATCTCTCAAAAGCAGTCGCTTATTCTCACGCCGGAGCCTGGTTAAGAGGGAAACCCCCACATTCCTCTCTTAACGAGTAACGGTGTTCTGTTTTGCAGGACTTAGACGATCATTACGAAGCTCAGAAAGCCATTAGAAGATTAACCACTATGGTAGGAACATAAACCAAACTGATTAGCCCCTTAATTAGTTCCGTGTTTCTTCAGATTCAAATTTGAAGACAAAGTTGGATATTGAAGATATGAGCAAATATATCTCAGTTTATGAATTAATGTTTATCGGTTTTGTTTAACTGTTTTCTTCTTAGGTCATAATTTATCTCTTACATATTAACAGACGATTAGTATGATCTCATTTGTAAGTTCGCTATAAATGTTGTGACGTGTGTGTTTCGACGTTTTTATGTTTGTTTTAAAATGTTGCGAGTTAACAAGGCGCAACATACATGTGTGGTTCAACGTTTTTATGTCTATTTTTTCTTGTTTATCGCAACGCATGGGTTCTAGATCGACTTACTTATTCTTTTTTTAGTAGATTTATAGGGTTTTCTATTCAGAAGGAGATGACGGTGCAGTTTGTTGCTCATCTACCTGCTATTCTTATTTAATTTGCCCTGATGATTGGAATGAAATCTTAATTTTAAATGTAAAAAAAAAAATAACTTACGTTTCAGTCTAATTTGTTTTCATTAACATGCCACAACTTCAGTATTGGTAATCGCTGGCGGTGGCGTGGCATTGGTGACACGGGAGGGCTTAATTCTAGTGAAGTATATATTAGAAAAAAGCTCTTTCGTAACCGGATTCTATTGCACATTGAGAATTATTATAATTACACTTAAATTTTGATGATTTAAGAACACAACCTATTAAAGAAATTCCTAACAAGTTTAAAACTATAAATTCTTTACAACTGTCTCACTAATCCTTGGGTTCAACATGCACATTTTCTATTAATATTCGAAGAAAAACATAATGATACCAGGAGCATTACAATAGTAGCCATAATGAAGTGTTTACGAACAAAAATACAAAGGCTTAATCGTGTGTTACACTCGAGCTAAAAATCTGAAGGATGCTACAAGCCTAACAAGAGAGTGAATAAGAAAATAATGGATAGAGAGTCTGAGTATATATTTAGGTTGATGCAAATCTTTCACCATATTTGATTGCGAAGATTTGAGACTGTTGCTTGGATGAATCGCAAGCTTAAATTCAAAAAACACACAAAAAGTATGAAAGGAAAGGTGATGAAAAGGCATTAAGAGATGATGTAAGTTAGAAAATTAAATGGAGAGTAATGATTAATCTTAGCTTTAAGGGGGAGCAATAGAGTGACTACTTTCTTCAATGGGTCCCCTTGTTTTTATATTTTGGTGTTTTTTTTGTTGATGTTGTTTAACTATCAACTTTTGTAGGTTTTTGTTCTTATTAATTTATAAATAAACCGCTGAATCAATATATGGTCATAAAAGCATCTTATAACAGCAGAAGTTAGAGAGAGGGTTTGAGAGAATTTGTATTATTGTTTAATGAACTTAATTACAAGATCGAGATTACAAGAGTTACTTAACTATCGAAACTAATAAATAACAAAGTAACAAACCTAAACAACCAGTGTCAAAAAGAATAAGTACATGATGTATTCTTGACTGGTGAAAGCACGCCTAGGAAGATATAAGAGCATGAAATGCAATACGTTATGCAAGAAATGAATTTATTAGTTCTTACATTGGCAATTGAGTGACTTTAGGAGTAGAGTTAATTGGCAAAATCGTCCTTGAGGGTTGGGCACGTTTGTCATTTTCGTCTAAAATGACACTTTTGTACCAAATTGCCCATAACGTTTGTAACTTTTTGTCATTTTCATCCAAATCACTAACTTAGTTTATTTTTTCTGTTAAATTGAGGATATTTAGATAAAACTGTCAAATATAAAACCATAGCGACGATTTTGGCAATTTACTCAAACCCTTTTTAATTTCTTTTATTTAATTATTTTTGTTAAATATATAATAAAAAAGAATATACATAGAGTTTTTAGAAAAAAAAAAATTAATAGTTTTGTCACATAATTTATATAAATTTTCATCCAAATCACTAACTCAATTTATTTTTTCCGTTAAGGTGAAAGATGTTTTAAATATTACAAATTAAGACAGAAATTAATTTACAGCTTCTTTATATAAATCAGTTTTATAAAGAGAAACGTCATTGGTGTGCAACACATAACAATCGATTACAATTTTTAGTATTTATCAGTTGTAGAGATAAAAATTTTTTTGTAAAACATTACATATTTTTTAAATGTGTTGAACAACTAGAAAATATGTTGGTAGAAATAAAATATTTATTTAATTAAGATTATGAGGGTAACTAACTAATACTTATACTTTCTGAGTGACTTCAGTAAAGAAACTTTTGGTTCATAGCATTATAATTACAATTTGGTGGGTAATTTTAAGGTTTGGTAATGATACGTTGTTTGATTAGGGGGGGGGGGTGCACTGGCTTCTATTTTTCCTTAGGAGCGAATTTAAAAGAGTGGAAGATGAATTACTAACTTGGTACATATGATAAGATTTTTTTATTTGACATTTTTCAATAAGGTCACTAGCATTTTAGTTTTATAAAATTTAGAGGTTTAAGTAGATTTTATTTTTATAAAATTGATCTATATAAAAAATTAGAAATTAATTTCATTCTTAGTTTAGGGTTATTGGATTATATCACCCCTAACTATCGGCCATTGGCCGTTGTCACCCTCAACTAACACTTTGACGCCCGGCACCTCCAACTTGACATTTCATTTGTGCTGGCACCGCTAAGTTAAATCTCCACTAACTGGGTTTGTTTTTTGTCCGACGTGTCACCCACTTGCTTACATGGACTTCATTATGTTGCTCCCTTTCCTACGTGGATTTAATTCCGAATTAAAAATTATTCTTTCTCTCTAATATCTCTTTGTACATATATACACACATCTGTATAAATATAGACACCCACCGGCCATATCGAACAAGAACATACGTGAACGGGATTTGACTGTGCTGAAAAATATCAACAAGAACGACGATTGGTGAAGGGGATTTGACTGTGCTGAAAAACATCAACAATCCGCCGGACCACGACACAAAAAAACCCACCGCCGGCCATATCCGGCGAAACCTGCAACTTCCGGTGGTGGTTGATATTCTTCTTCGTGAAGAACAAACCGTCGCCTCGCTACTCTAATTGGCCTATCTCTCTCGCTCTCCCTCTCTAGATCCGCCACCAGATCTTGCCGATTTGTGGTTAGTAAAAAATGATCTGATGTGTCTCCTTCTTGTCTATTTCTTGTGTCTTACTTGCCTAATTGTTGAACCTGCTGGTGATTCAAAAGACAGTGGCCATTTTAATTTATGAACCTGTTGTTCATCAAAACCATATTAATCTTCAACTTCATAACTTCAGAACTGAGATCTGGAACTTTAGATCGGTGGATTGATTTAGGGTTTATAAGTGGGTTGTTGTGGTGGTTTGGTGGTTACGGTTGCGTGGGGATGTCGGAAAGTGGGTGGTGGCGATGGTGTATGCTGGTGGTGGAAAGAGTATTTATACAGATGTGTAAGCAAGTGGGTGTTTGTATTTAAAATATACACATACTTAGCCACGTAATGAAGTCCATGTAAGCAATTGGGTGACAGGTCGGACAAAAAAA
The DNA here is from genome assembly GCA_030545235.1 of Helianthus tuberosus. NCBI lineage: Eukaryota > Viridiplantae > Streptophyta > Magnoliopsida > Asterales > Asteraceae > Helianthus > Helianthus tuberosus. The sequence continues at coordinate 4,940,178 of CM060390.1, forward strand.
AAAAAAAAACAAACCCAGTTATTGGAGATTTAACTGAGTGGTGCCAGCACAAACGAAATGTCAAGTTGGAGGTGTAGGGCGTCAAAGTGTTAGTTGAGAGTGGCAACAGCCAATGGTCGATAGTTGGGGGTGATATAATCCAATAACCCCTTAGTTTATAAACATCATTCGCCTTAATAGAGAAATTAACATAGTTACTGGTTGGATGAAAATTTATAAAAATTATGTGACAAAGCTATAATTTTTTTGATATAAAAATTGCATGTATACTTTTTTATTATATATCTAACAAAATTAATTAAATAGAAGAAATTTAAAATAGTTTGAGTAGATTGCCAAAATCGTCCCTGTGGTTTTATATTTGCCAGTTTCATCCAAATATCCTCAACTTAATAGAAAAAATAAACTAAGTTGGTGGTTTGGATGAAAATGGCAAAAAGCTACAAACGTTGGGGGGCAATTTGGTACAATAGGCATGACAATCTTTGTTCAAGTTTGTTGAGTCTCGGCAAAAAAAATGATGTTGAAAAACATAGTGTAACACCCTGAAAATTTCGTCCAATTACTTGACAACACGTGTCCAGTTCTCCAACTATTCCCGACTGTATGGAGGGAGAAACCTCCAACTAATCCCGACTATGTGGAAGGGGGAAGGACCTACACTGTACGTTCACTGAAATGTGTCCCAAATCTCCGACTAATCTCGACTCTGAGAATGAGAGGGACTATTATTGTGCGTTGACTGAAACGCGTCTCGATATCCAACTAATCCCCACTGTGCGGAATGATGGGGACTAATATTGAATACACACACACACACACACACACACATATATATATATATATATATATAGGGGAAGGTTTAAATGAAAACCATTTTTAACGCGAAAACTCGAAAACTAACTAACAAGCCTAAAAAACATACAAAAAAAAATTACAATTTTTTTATTAAAAATCGCTATTTTTTATATATATATATAAACTTTTTTCATGAAATTTGTTATTTGAAAAAAAGTTTTTTTATATACAAAAAAATAGCGAAAATTGTTAAAATAAAAATTGGTTTCTTTTTTAGGCTTGTTTAGTTGGTTTTCGAGTTTTCGCGTTAACTAGTGGTTTTCATTTGAACATTCCCCTATATATATATATATATATATATATATATATATGTGTGTGTGTGTGTGTGTGTGTGTGTGTGTGTTGTGTGCAAAAATCTATATTTTGGAAGTTCTTACGGACCGTAAAGCACATTGGCTTACGTACTATATGTTGGACTTTGTATGCCCAAGACACATATTAAATTGATGTGGCTAGTACGTTATGATCTAAGTCAGGTCATACCCAATAACAAGCTAGACAAACACCTATAATATTTATTTATGATATGACCAAACAAATAAATATTAACACTTAAAATATTTAGAAATTGGTTATCTAAATAAATTGCACTTGAGAAATTAATAAATTATATGGATAATTTATTTTGAGATAATATTTTATTTTGTTATTTAAATGGTTAAATGACATTTTAAAAGGTTGCATAAGTCTTATAACATATGATGTTATACTTTATAAAATTTATAAAATATAAACAAGACTTAAATAAAATGGAAATTTGAAAAATTTGGTTTAAAAAAACATGGTTGGGCCGCCCCCATGGGGTCTTCCCTAGATGTTTTTGGCCAATAAAAATGCATGTAATACTTCTCTCATACTTTAACATATGATTTGGTGATTTTATGAAAAACCTCTCTCATACTTTCACACATGATTCTAAGTAATATTCAAGTGCAAGAACTCAAGAAAAATGCTCTACATATTTCGGCCAAGAGGTGGTTGTTGTAGGGATTTTTCAAGTGAGTTTACAAGTATAGAAATCCTAGCAAAACATAAGGTGTTTGTTGAAAGGATTGAGGTATACAAGCTTGAGGTCTTCTACTTTGAAGATTTCCATTCAAGAATATCATTCTCTTCATATCTTTTACTCTTGGAAGGTAGTATTCTTATAACACCCTATGGTTGTGTTTTTGATAACATGCATAGTCGTATATGGATCCGGGTTATTGGGTTTTACATATAAAATGACTTTTATATCTTGTAAGTAACATGTTTTAAATAACTTTTCTGCTGCATTTTGATCTTATATGGATAAAATCACTTTGATAATCATGTGAAAAACCTAACAATGGTATCAGGGCCGTTTATATGAGTGCATGCTTCACAGGATTTAAAATTTTCGGATTTCGGGTTTGGAGAAACCCTATGGCCGAAATTTTTACCATTGGTTCTCCTTTTATTTTCAAGATTATTTTCTAACATGTATAAAGAAATCTTGAAAAATTATGTCATTTGGATGTTTGGATAAAAACCCACTTTTTCGGTTTTTTCATTCTTGGCCGAAAAGTAGGTTGTAAAAGGGAATCATTTTTGTTCTTTAATAATATATATATGTGGATGTTTATTTTTGGTGTTCATAACTGTTTTGGTCAAAAATCAAGCAATGACAATGTAACCAAACTTTCTGTTGTGAGGTATGATGCTTGAATTGATGAACAACAATAAGGATCACTATGAAGTGTAATGAACAACTGACACGAAGATTTATACGAGGAAAAAAACCCTTGATTAATGAATGATCTCCGGCATAAAAAACCTCGGGTGATGGAAACTACCGATCACCAACTCAAATTAAACAAGAAATGTATTACAACTTCGGATGATAGCGAGCTGATTACAAGGATCACTATAGTGTATTGTGTAGAAAATGTGTGTAATCGCCAAGTGTGTTAGCGAGAGCTGATGAGAGCAGTTGTATGAGTGTGTGTGTAGCCAAAAATAGCCAAGTGTTGTAAAAGATAGCTTGCTACCCCCTTAAAATTAGAAAATATCTAGCCTAACTAACTATCCGCAAATGGTGCAAGTCCTCCACGACTCCACAACGTCCATTTCTGGCCAAGCACGTGCGGAATAGACTTAGAATATGTGACAACCCTCACTAAACCAGGAATCCGTACGACTTAATTAGCAATTAATTACTACTTAATTACTGTGCTTGTTTGAATTTACTGATGAACTGCTACTTGATTTCTGATACATGCATATACCTGCATCATACTTTACTTACCGTCACTACATTATTTACATGCTGAACCTTAGTGACAAACATGATGCACAAAAAGCACAGTAGCACTATAAACGGATAACCTATTGAACATGCTGATAAAGCCAGCATCAGGCAGACACTGCCTCTAAGGCCTGTATGAGCCAGAAATATTTTACTACACTAGTGGTGAGTGTAGGGATACAAGGATTGTAGAACTGCGTCTCTAGGAATAAGTTACAATGACTGGATGTGCCTAAAACGTGCTCTAAGCACAAAATTCAGCACTTTACATAATAATTCAGCTTTTAGCTAACTAATAAAGTGCCAAAACATGAGCAAAATATTACTAGACACTTTCCAAAGTGTCAGAAATGAGTTGTGTCACTAAAAAGGGTATTAACGACACTTTAAAGCTTTGTTAAGCACTTTAACGGATTACTATCCAACCGAACAACCGGACTATACCCGGAACCTAAAAATATTGTCATTTTCATTGTTTATCTTTTTTCTGAGCCAGTTAGGGTCCCGTCATAACACACCACACACTAGTAACCGAGTTAACACTTAACTTAACTAACTAGTAATTGGTGTTTAGTTGGATTTGAACCGGATTAACCCCCCCCCCCCACCGAATCGGTCACCTTGTGACCCCCCATGGTACTTTGTTGATTATAAAAATTACATATGTCTAATATCTAGTAGACATATGGACTATTGGTTAATACTCTTGTAAAATTGTCTATAAGTTCATCACTAAACACAACATAACTTTCACTACACAACTCAACACACTCACACTCTTCTCTCTCTCTCTCTCTAAAGGCTTCCGCCGAACACACCCACAAACACCCATCATAATTTCGGTTTTGATCTTCACATTCCAAGATCATACAAGTGTTAAGGATCTCGTATAAGGAAGCTTGGTTCAAACGGAAGGCGAAGGACCTCACTACATTGCTTTTATCCACTCATTTTGCGCGTAGATTCTTCCCTGGCCTCGAGCTAGTAGTAAGTTGCTTAAATCACCTTCCCGAACTATTTTAAAGTGGTTAATATGATTTGTAACGGTTAAAACTCGTGAACATACAAGATGAAGCTTAAAAGTCTACTAAAAACACTAAAAATGGTGGTTAAAAGCTCATATGTTGTGTAAAACTTGTAGTGTTTGATTTGTGTGGTTATTTGGACCCGATCTATGTTGTGGTAGCTCGGATCGTCATTTAACCCGGATTGGTCATGATCTTGGATCATGACATAAGGTTGTTTTGGAAGTAACAAGGGTTAAAGGATAAACTCTACCACACATAAATCATGAACTTGTGTAAAAGCGATTTTGTTTGTGAAATAGTGTTTAAAACTAGTAGATCTACGTATCTACAAGCGGTATTTTCAAAGGACCACGTGTCAAGAGAAAACATACTTTAAAAGACGGATCTTACACTAACACGAATGGTTTTTAGAACACACAAGTGTGTAAATACTTGTGTAACACTAAGTTTCGATAAAGAACTAGTTTTGTCAAATTTTACAAGAAGTTGTAAAGATGGAATTTCTTTAAAAACGAGGTTTTTACAAAATCGGATTGTTTTATATAAAGATCCACTAAAAGTAATGGGATTTACTTCATAGTTTGGATAAATCACAAGTTCATGAAATTTATGTTATTTATATATATTTTGACTAGTTGTGGTTTGAACATTGTTTTGATTGAATGATAAAAATGGCTGGTTTGATTTGTAAAAGAAAATGATACGCTTAAAAGCGTGGCCACCTCCAGTTACAGGGGAAACTCTGGCGAAATTTTCTAAAAACCTAACACTTAGAATTATTTACACTATAAGTGTTAGAAATACTTTTCGACGTGTTTTCAAAAATATAAGTTTCGCCACGACTATATTTACAAAATACCGGAGGTGAGATTTCACAAAATAAAACGTGATACATATATATATTTAGTATATATTTTTCACAACATCACTGGTATAAGTGTTTATGATTATTTTGTGAACTACGTAAATATTATTTTTAGGGTAAAAATAATATTACTAAGTATTATTTTGGGAAAATCACATGTATTAAAGTATAATATTTTTGAGAAGAATATTATATTTTGGAGATAGAAATAAAATATATTTTAAGTGAGACTTAATAATATATTTCGAAATTATACGAACACACATGTATTAAATCCCCCATCCTTGGGAAGGAAAATGACTACCAAGTATATACAGAATGTAAACACGAAATAGTTGCCTAACTATTTCCCAAAAACTTAAACCATAAAGCTAAGGCACGGCCGTCCGTCTAATAGAGTTAGCGCGTGTAGGTCGTCACATAGCTGCTTGATTTGGAGGCATACTTGGTAAAGACGCACCACTGTGAGTTCATGTCCCCCTTTTCTCTTAACTGTTTTCAGTTTTATAACTTCGGGGGTGAAATACATGTTACTATGATTACGAATGTTTCTTACATGGTATGGTCAGCTAAGGAAGGAACTGTTAGGTTATGTGATTGGGTAGGTGAAACCTTAAGAACATTAGTCCTCGTAGTACGATCGAGGGATACAAGCGATAGGCCTATTTGAGCATAACAAACCCCACCCATGCGCCCTAAGGTTGGACCATGTGGTGACCTTGTCTTAACACCACCCATGCGCCCGCAGGTTGGACCATGTGGTGATCTTGTCGTAACACCACCCATGCGCCCGCAGGTTGGACCATGTGGTGACCTTGTCCTATCCCCTCCCATGCGCTCGCAGGTTGGACCATGTGGTTACACATTAACTGATATGTTTCCTTATTTGCTTTCATACCAGAGTTTACAAAACATTCATACTTACAATGATTATAAAGGTTTATTCGCGCGCACATACTAAACACATGAACTCGCTCAACATTATTGTTGATTTTTCAACTTACATGTATTCCAGGGAATTAAAGGATCTGGCGCGGTATGACACGTTTTCCCGCTGCACTAGTTACGAGGTCATCCGGGTTTGGGGAATGTGACTCTTTCCTGGACAAGTCACAGTCCTTAAACTGTGTTTATGTCCTGTTGATGTTTGTGATTGTTAAGACAATGTTGTTGTATTTGGTTTTTAAAACTTAATTAAATGGATGATCTTGCATGGTTTTATTTCATATAGCTTTGTTATGGTTAAGCTATGGTATTAAGAAGTCACACCAAATTAACCATGCTTCCGCAAAGCCAGGGTGTGACAGCTTGGTATCAGAACTCTGATCATAGCGAACTAGGATTCTTTCTCGAGTCTAGACTATGATCACTAGGGATCTCACGAAAACATTTTTACTGTATACCACTTAAGTCCAGATCCAAAACGTTTTTACAAACAAATGTTGAGCACATTTATTTATTATTTATAGGCTCAGTCTGGGAGGCTGAGGCTTGGTCTGGAAGACCGAGGCTCGGTCTGGAAGACCGAGGCTCGGTCTAGGAGACCGAGGTAATTGGCTAGTGGGACTAGGAAGAGCAGTCTGAGAGGCTGGGAGAATTGGCTAGTGGGACTAGGAAGAGCAGTCTGAGAGGCTGGGAGAATTGGCTAGTGGGACTAGGAAGAGCAGTCTGAGAGGCTGGGAGGCTAGTGGGACTAGGAAGATCAGTCTGGGAGGCTGGGAGGCTAGTGGGACTAGGAGAATTATTTGATTGCTTACTTGGTGACTAAAGTGTTTATATGATTATATGATTGATTGTTATACGTATGTGTGTTTGTGTTACAAGCGTCATGCCTTCATCAAGTACTAGAAAGATGGACACTACGAATCCCATGGCCATAGTATCAGACGACATAGTTTCATCAGAGCACGAGGTGTACATTTCCGATACTACCGACACCGACGATGACGACTTTCAGCCCTTTGCGCTGCCTGATGTCGTAGCAGAGACTGCTGATGGCCATCTTGTTGGGAATTTGCCACTCGCGGTGGTCCTTGCTCATGTGCCCCTTGCCGCTTATCCCGTTGTTGATATGCCCCCCCCCCCCGACGTTGTCTCTGGCAACAATGTCGATCTATTGGAGGAGGACCCACTTGAGGGCGAGGCCCTATTGTTGCTGGTGATAGCCTACTGCTTTCTGACGCTCCGGCAGAGGAGGCTCATGCCCATTCGCCTGTCGCAGACTCATTTGAGCTTGTGGCGTCCGCATCTTTGCATATACAGGGAGTGCAGCACTACTCACATGACGCCGACCCTGATATGGCGTCATCAGCTGCACCAGTTCCCGCACACAGCTTTGAGTCTGATCGCGATATTGAGGACAATTATGTTTTTCCACCTGGTTTTGATCCAGACCATGACATTGAGTACATACGCTTAGACCAGCCCTTGGAGGATCCTGTAGCCCCTGTGTTTGTTGATCCAGCTAGCTTTGAAATAAAGTTTGTTGATCTGGAGCCGGCCATGGCCCCTGAGCCAGGCGTTGCTCCTGACCCCGCATTAGAGCATGACACTGATCATGCCGATGCACCTGCTATTGCTCCTTGATTGATCAGCTGCTTGGACGAGAGAAAATTTGGGGTAACTGTGCAAGACAATTTATTATTACGGGGGCCCACGTAATAACGACTTGTAGTGCACAGAAATCCTGGTGGACTCTGCGGGTCAAGCTAATGAAAACCAATGTAGCAGGAAATAACTTAAACACGAATGACCAAGGTGATGTAGCCTCGTGTTCATTCTATTATAAGCAATAAGCCAATTTGGCAAGCCTATGTGAAGGCTTAGAAATTTATTTCCCCACTCATACATTGAGTATATTTACGAGTGAAATTGGCTGATTACATGATGGCTTATGATGCTATATATCTCCTAGACAACTGAAACGTTGTCAAACCCGCTTCATGCCACTTCGACAGAAGAGAATGCCACCCAGGCGTGTCCCAAACACCAGTACGTTGCCAAGGACAGAAGCCGAGCCGCAAGAGCGCATCTCACAGGCAACTGCACGACGTAAAGCCCTCCACTCTAAGCACAGCAATGGCACCACTGGGAACAACCCCCCCCAACTGGCTGCACCTATAAGCAGTTCCTGAACTGCAAACCTTTTTTAACTAAACGGGAGGCACCGTGGCATTTATGCGTTGGTCCGAAAAGATTGACTCCATTCTAAGAATGAGTAACTGTTCGCCCCAACAGAGTGTTTCCTATATCTCGGGGTTATTTCTAGATGGCACACTCTCATAATGGAACCTCCAGGTTCAGACCCTTGGTACAGATACTGCTTATGCACTGAGTTGGGACGAGCTCAAGGAAATGATGGAGAAGAAATACTGTTCTAGGGCTGAAATCCAGAAGCTTGACGCGGAGTTCTAGAATTGATAATGGACGGGCCAAAGATTCCTGAATACGTCCAGCAATCTCACAACTTGTCTAGGTTCGTCCCCTACTTAGTCAAACCGGAGTTCAAAAGGATCGAACGATTCATTTGGACACTTGCACCCCAGATCAGGGGCATGGTTACTACCTCGAAGCCCTCAACCATTGCAGAGGCTATCAATATGGGTGATTGATTTATAACATGAGATGTTATGTGATTGATTTATTTATAACATGAGATGTTAGGTGATTGATTTATTTATAACATGAGATGTTATGTGTTGATATTATTGTATACTTACGTACACTTTACTTACTATGACCTGACCCATACGATCATCATTTAGAAGATGCCTCCAAGACGGGATGTACGCATACCCACCAACGAGGCGGAACTTCAGGGAATCATTGTTGCAGTCATCGCACAATACGAGGCCCATCACTCCGAGCACAACGGAGGTACCTCAGGAAATAACCCACCCAACGGCTGCACCTACAAGCAGTTCTTAGGCTGCCAGCCCCTACATTTCGACGGCACTGGGGGTGCCGTAGCCTTCGTACGCTGGATTGAGAAGACGGACACTGTTTTGCGTGCGAGCAAATGCGCCCCAAGAGATCAGGTCACGTACATTTCCGGGCTGTTCCGAGATGGGGCTCTGTCATGGTGGAAACTTCAGGTTCAGACAATGGGCGAGGTTGCCGCGTATGCTCTATCATGGGACGAGCTGAAAGAGCTAATGCATAAAAAGTGCTGTTCGAGAACAAAAAGCCAGAAGGTAGAAACTGAGTTCTGGAACTTGAAGATGGAAGGTCCAAAAATAGCTGAGTATGTGGAGAAGTTCCAAGTTCTATCGCGTATCGTTCCTTACATGGTAGATCCGGAGTTTAAGAGGATTAAGCATTTCATTTGGGGATTGGCACCCCAAATCATGAGCATGGTAACGACATCAAAGCCTGCAACAATCACTGAGGCCATCAATCTAAGTGTAGCCCTGACGGAAGAGGCAATCAGGATGAACAAATTTTCAACCTCTGAGGAGGAGAAGGAGACTCATGTAGAGTCATCTGGGGACAACAAGAGGAAGTTGGCGAATTTCAAACAGGGTACCCAGTCGAGTAGCGACGACAAGGCCAAAAAGAGAAAATAGTACACGGGTATCCTACCAAAGTGCGACAACTGTCGACGTCACCATAACGGGCGGTGTAGATATGGAAAATGTGGTAACTGTGGCAAGGTGGGACATGTCAAGGAAACGTGTCGGCAAGGTACTAAACATGGAAATAGAGGTCAAGATGGTAGCGGAAATCGCGGAGGAAATAACGACGACAACAACTATCAAGGCAGGGATGGTGATGATCAAGGCTGTGGCCAAGCATGTTTTAATTGCGGTGATGTGGGGTATTTCAGGAAGTATTGCCCTAAGAACACTCAGGCACGTGGATGAAAGCTCAACAGCGGGGATAGAGTCCAAGTGTGGATATCGGTACGTCTCATAATAGTCAATGTTATGCTCTATTTGACAGTATTGTCAAATTTTAGCTTAAGAAAATATAGTTGTTTTAGTAGTAAGTAACCTAGATACCCAGTTCTCGATAGAACAAGCCTAACGGAAGCTTCGATGTGATAATTGGGATGGATTGGTTGTCGAACAACCCGGCGGAGATTGTCATCCGCGCCCCGACGACGAACGGGGAAATGATTGTGATTCATGGAGCAGGATACGCTCCTACGGATTATCAGACAAAGAAGACACAAAAATTTTCGCACACAGGATGTGTTGCATTCTTGGCTCATGTCATGGAAAAAGAAGCCGAAGAACCAAAACTCGAAGATATCCCTGTGATTGGAGAATACCCCGAAGTCTTCCTCGAAGACTTGCCAGAATCGCCTCCCCAACGATTAGTCGAATCCCGCGTCGATTTAATTCCAGGCACTGCACCCGTAGTCGATGCATCGTAGCGACTTACATTTTCGGAGATGCAAGGATTGACAGAGAAGTTTTAGCAATGGATAGAGAAGGAAGATAACAGGCCAAAATTCCCTTTTGGGGTAACCCCATTTCTACTCGTCAAAAAGAAGGATGATGATTTTCAAATAAACATCAACTACCGGGAGCTGAACAAGCTGACGATCAAGAATAGATACCCTCTGCCAAGAATTGATGATCTGTTTGATCAACTGCAAGGTTCAAGCTCTTACTCAAAGATCGACTTGCGATCTGGATACCATCAGTTAAGGATACAAGAGGAAAGTATCCCGAAGACAGCCTTTAGAACTCGTTATGGACACTACGAGTTCCTTGTTATGCCGCTTGGTTTGACAAACGCACCTGCAGTGTTTATGGACTTGACAAATAGAGTTTGCAAGCCGTACTTGGACAAGTTCGTGATTGTGTTTATCTACGACATCTTGATTTATTCAAGAACAAAGGCTGAGCACGAACAGCATCTAAGAGCTATTTTGGAGCTGCTGAAGGAAGAACAGCTGTATGCCAAATTCTCTAAGTGCGAGTTTTGGCTACGCGAAGTCCAGTTTCTTGGACACGTGGTTAATGGAAATGGAATCCATGTTGATCCCACAAAGATCGAAGCGATCAAGAGTTGGGAAACGCCAAAGACGCCAATCGAGATTCGACAATTCTTGGGTTTGGCTGGCTACTATCGAAGGTTCATTGAGGATTTGTCGAAGATCGCTCAACCATTGACACTCCTCACCCAGAAAGATAAGAAGTTTGATTAGGGAATCAAACAGGAAGAAGCGTTTCAGCTGTTGAAGGATAAGCTCTGCAATGCGCCAATTCTAGCACTACCGGAAGGTACTGACGATTTCGTGGTATACTGTGACGCCTCGCGTCAAGGATTGAGTTGCGTGTTGATGCAACGCCAGAAGGTTATTGCTTACGCATTACGTCAGTTGAAGGTACATGAGAAGAACTATACCACGCATGATTTGGAACTTGGCGCAGTGGTTTTTGCATTAAAGATCTGGAGACACTACCTTTGTGGTACAAAGTGTACAATTTTTACAGATCACAAGAGCCTACAACACATATTCAACCATAAGGAGTTGAATATGAGACAAAGACGATGGGTTGAGTTGCTGAACGATTACGGCTGCGAGATAAAGTATCATTCAGGGAAGGCGAATGTGGTCGCCGATGCCCTAAGTCGAAAGGAGAGGATCAAGCCCATAAGGGTTAGGGCTTTAGAAGTGATTATCCAAACCGATCTTTCCTTGCGCATTCGTGCCGCGCAGAAAGAAGCTCTTAAGGAAAGAAATCTTGAAGAAGAATATCTCCGTGGGATGGAGAAGCTATTGGTGCTAAACGAGGAAGGAACGTTATGTTTTGAGAAAAGGATTTGGGTTCCTCTGTTTGGTAGTTTAAGGAAGGTTATTTTCGATGAAGCTCACAAATCACGGTACTCTATCCATCCAGGAGCGGATAAGATGTACCAAGACCTCAAGGATTACTATTGGTGGCCTAGGATGAAAGGCGATGTTGCTGTTTATGTGAGCAAGTGTCTAATGCGCGCTAAGGTGAAAGCGGAATACCAGAAGCCTTTAGGACTTCTGCAACAACCTGAGATTCCCAACTGGAAATGGGAACAAATCTCCATGGATTTTATTACAAAGTTGCCAAGAACCCCGAGAGGCCATGGCACTATTTGGGTAATAGTGGATCGATTAACAAAGTCAGCACACTTCTTACTTATCAGAGAGAAGGATAATACGAGCAAGTTGGCCGAAATTTACATGAGAGAGATCGTTACGCGCCATGGAGTACCTCTCTCAATCATCTCTGATAGAGACGGAAGGTTTGTGTCAAGGATATGGCAATCCTTCCAAGAAGCTTTTGGCTCACAATTAAATCTGAGCACTGCGTTTCATCCGCAAACTGACAGTCAAAGCGAGCAAACGATACTGACTTTGGAAGACATGCTGAGAGCGTGTGTTATGGATTTGGGCGGTAGCTGGGACAAGCATTTGCCTTTGGTCGAATTTTCATACAACAACAGCTACCACACCAGTATTTGTCTCGCGCCATTTGAAGCCCTATACGGACGCAAGTGCCGATCACCCCTATGTTGGGCTGACGCAGGAGATAGGCAGCTTGCTGGTCCCGAAATCGTCCAAAAGACGACAGACAAGATTGCGCAGATTCTGAAACGCATCGAAGCCGCTCGCCACAGGCAGAAAGCCTATGCGGATCCAAACCGGAAACACTTGGAATTCCAAGTGGGAGAAATGGTTTTATTGGAAGTTTCACCCTGGAAGGGGTGTGGCACGCTTCGGAAAGCGTGGAAAGTTAAATCCGCGCTACATTGGTCCTTTCAGAATTTTGGAAAGAATAGGACTAGTAGCATACAAGCTGGACTTACCTGCTGAACTCCATTCAGCTCACGATACATTTCATGTATCCAACCTGAAGAAAAGTCCAACTCAAGATACCATTGCCATTCCCATCGACGAGATTCATGTTGACGACACGCTCCATTTCGTTGAAGAACCGGTTGAGGTTACAGATTGGAAAGTAAACAAGGCCCGCTGGAGCAGTGTCAAACTCGTCAAAGTTCGTTGGAATGCCAGACATGGTCCTGAATACACCTGGGAGCGTGAGGACCGGATGAAAGAGAAATACCCCCACTTATTTCCTAGGAACCCTGCATCTACAAGCAGAACTTAAAATTTCGGGACGAAAATTTTCTAACGGGGGGAGAATGTGACAACCCTCACTAAACCAGGAATCCGTACGACTTAATTAGCAATTAATTACTACTTAATTACTGTGCTTGTTTGAATTTACTGATGAACTGCTACTTGATTTCTGATACATGCATATACTTGCATCATACTTTACTTACCGTCACTACATTATTTACATGCTGAACCTTAGTGACAAACATGATGCACAAAAAGCACAGTAGCACTATAAACGGATAACCTATTGAACATGCTGATAAAGCCAGCATCAGGCAGACACTGCCTCTAAGGCCTGTATGAGCCAGAAATATTTTACTACACTAGTGGTGAGTGTAGGGATACAAGGATTGTAGAACTGCGTCTCTAGGAATAAGTTACAATGACTGGATGTGCCTAAAACGTGCTCTAAGCACAAAATTCAGCACTTTACATAATAATTCAGCCTTTAGCTAACTAATAAAGTGCCAAAACATGAGCAAAATATTACTAGACACTTTCCAAAGTGTCAGAAATGAGTTGTGTCACTAAAAAGGGTATTAACGACACTTTAAAGCTTTGTTAAGCACTTTAACGGATTACTATCCAACCGAACAACCGGACTATACCCGGAACCTAAAAATATTGTCATTTTCATTGTTTATCTTTTTCTGAGCCAGTTAGGGTCCCTGGATACCCTAACACCCGTCATAACACACCACACACTAGTAACCGAGTTAACACTTAACTTAACTAACTAGTAATTGGTGTTTAGTTGGATTTGAACCGGATTACCCCCCCCCCCCCAACCGAATCGGTCACCTTGTGACCCCCCATGGTACTTTGTTGATTATAAAAATCACATATGTCTAATATCTAGTAGACATATGGACTATTGGTTAATACTCTTGTAAAATTGTCTATAAGTTCATCACTAAACACAACATAACTTTCACTACACAACTCAACACACTCACACTCTTCTCTCTCTCTCTAAAGGTTTCGGCCGAACACACCCACAAACACCCATCATAATTTCGGTTTTGATCTTCACATTCCAAGATCATACAAGTGTTAAGGATCTCGTATAAGGAAGCTTGGTGCAAACGGAAGGCGAAGGACCTCACTACATTGCTTTTATCCACTCATTTTGCGCTTAGATTCTTCCCTAGCCTCGAGCTAGTAGTAAGTTGCTTAAATCACCTTCCCGAACTATTTTAAAGTGGTTAATATGATTTGTAAAGGTTAAAACTCGTGAACATACAAGATGAAGCTTAAAAGTCTACTAAAAACACTAAAAATGGTGGTTAAAAGCTCATATGTTGTGTAAAACTTGTAGTGTTTGATTTGTGTGGTTATTTGGACCCGATCTATGTTGTGGTAGCTCGGATCGTCATTTAACCCGGATTAGTCATGATCTTGGATCATGACATAAGGTTGTTTTGGAAGTAACAAGGGTTAAAGGACGAACTCTACCACACATAAATCATGAACTTGTGTAAAAGCGATTTTGTTTGTGAAATAGTGTTTAAAACTAGTAGATCTACGTATCTACAAGCGGTATTTTCAAAGGACCACGTGTCAAGAGAAAACATACATTTAAAGACGGATCTTACACTAACACGAATGGTTTTTAGAACACACAAGTGTGTAAATACTTGTGTAACACTAAGTTTCGACAAAGAACTAGTTTTGTCAAATTTTACAAGAAGTTGTAAAGATGGAATTTCTTTAAAAACGAGGTTTTTACAAAATCGGATTGTTTTATATAAAGATCCACTAAAAGTAATGGGATTTACTTCATAGTTTGGATAAATCACAAGTTCATGAAATTTATGCGATTTATATATATTTTGACTAGTTGTGGTTTGAACATTGTTTTGATTGAATGATAAAAATGGCTGGTTTGATTTGTAAAAGAAAATGATACGCTTAAAAGCGTGGCCACCTCCAGTTACAGGGGAAACTCTGGCGAAATTTTCTAAAAACCTAACACTTAGAATTATTTACACTATAAGTGTTAGAAATACTTTTCGACGTGTTTTCAAAAATATAAGTTTCGCCACGACTATATTTACAAAATACCGGAGGTGGGATTTCACAAAATAAAACGTGATACATATATATATTTAGTATATATTTTTCACAACATCACTGGTATAAGTGTTTATGATTATTTTGTGAACTACGTAAATATTATTTTTAGGGTAAAAATAATATTACTAAGTATTATTTTGGGAAAATCACATGTATTAAAGTATAATATTTTTGAGAAGAATATTATATTTTGGAGATAGAAATAAAATATATTTTAAGTGAGACTTAATAATATATTTCGAAATTATACGAACACACATGTATTAAATCCCCCATCCTTGGGAAGGAAAATGACTACCAAGTATGTACAGAATGTAAACACGAAATAGTTGCCTAACTATTTCCCAAAAACTTAAACCATAAAGCTAAGGCACGGCCGTCCGTCTAATAGAGTTAGCGCGTGTAGGTCGTCACATAGCTGCTTGATTTGGAGGCATACTTGGTAAAGACGCACCACTGTGAGTTCATGTCCCCCTTTTCTCTTAACTGTTTTCAGTTTTATAACTTCGGGGGTGAAATACATGTTACTATGATTACGAATGTTTCTTACATGGTATGGTCAGCTAAGGAAGGAACTGTTAGGTTATGTGATTGGGTAGGTGAAACCTTAAGAACATTAGTCCTCGTAGTACGATCGAGGGATACAAGCGATAGGCCTATTTGAGCATAACAAACCCCACCCATGCGCCCTAAGGTTGGACCATGTGGTGACCTTGTCTTAACACCACCCATGCGCCCGCAGGTTGGACCATGTGGTGATCTTGTCGTAACACCACCCATGCGCCCGCAGGTTGGACCATGTGGTGACCTTGTCCTATCCCCTCCCATGCGCCCGCAGGTTGGACCATGTGGTTACACATTAACTGATATGTTTCCTTATTTGCTTTCATACCAGAGTTTACAAAACATTCATACTTACAATGATTATAAAGGTTTATTCGCGCGCACATACTAAATACATGAACTCGCTCAACATTATTGTTGATTTTTCAACTTACATGTATTCCAGGGAATTAAAGGATCTGGCGCGGTATGACACGTTTTCCCGCTGCACTAGTTACGAGGTCATCCGGGTTTGGGGAATGTGACTCTTTCCTGGACAAGTCACAGTCCTTAAACTGTGTTTATGTCCTGTTGATGTTTGTGATTGTTAAGACAATGTTGTTGTATTTGGTTTTTAAAACTTAATTAAATGGATGATCTTGCATGGTTTTATTTCATATAGCTTTGTTATGGTTAAGCTATGGTATTAAGAAGTCACACCAAATTAACCACGCTTCCGCAAAGCCAGGATGTGACAGAATATTCTCCAGGAATATCGCCAAGACCAAGTCCAAGTTGATACTCCTGCAAAAAAATTACGAATTCAAAGTAGACAATCGTTAGTACAGGAATCCTTATAGTGATCCATGATCCTGATCCTGCAACACTTCTGAGGATCACTACTTCAGATAGAATTGAGGATCACTAAACCTAACAGTAAATAAGGATCACTGATCATTTAGAAATCCACCCCTAACAATTGCCCCCAAAATATAAGGAGTAATTATGTAAATAAATGAGTTATATTTTGTTCTTATCCGTAACGAATTAATCAGATAACTAGCCGTTGGAGTCGGACTAGCCGTTACGATCATGACGTCAGTGAGATGACTATCCTGCAGAATCATCATTATAAATAAGAGTTAGAGATAGGGATCATTTCACATTTAAGTTCAAGAGAACTCCCTTTATATTCTCATCCGACGATCAAGCAGGTAACTCTTTTCCTTTTCTTCCTTCTCTTACTCTACTTTTTTTTCTTTACCATCATCTCGTCAAAAATGATGCTCCAAAACTCACCGGGCAAGGATCACAAGAAGAACAACCCCTTAAAGAGCCAAGGGATCATCAAAGATTCCGCAAAAGAACGCTGTTGTTTCACCGATCCACAAATTGATGGAATTCGCTATTGTTTCCCGGCGAAGACCATTTTCAAACCCTTTGATCCCACTGCTTTGAGTGACTATATCTCTGAAACTTGGATTGCCTTTCCTGTTACACCTTTCACAATAGGATATTCGTATCCCTTCCCTGAATTCACCCAATCCTTTTTCTCCCTCACCGGCATCTCCTATATTCAAGCTATGCCAATGATCTGGAGGGTCTTGTATACCCTTGAAAGGATCATTGAGCAAGAAGGAATTGACTTGGGAATGTCAGAATTGGCCGAGATGTATGACCTTACCACATTTGGATCCCACTGATATCTATTCAAGCGTAAACCCGGAAAAGAACATCCCATCTTTAAAGCTACTAAAAATGATACCAACTGGAAACGGCGGTTCTTCTTCGTCAGAAGGGATTCTATCCCGGATGGAAAGGATCTGCCAAGGAAATGGAGCACCCATGGTAGGGTAGGAGGATCCTTAGAAGGATCACTAAGTAAGCTCATTTCTGATAATGATTACTAATATTCTTTTGTTTCTTTTGTACAGCTATCACATTCTCGCATATTATTCCTTCAGCTGCCACCAAGGGGAGACTTGCTGCTTTTAGAAAACTTGATCCTGCCATGAGATCATTCAAAACAAACACCCAGGATTCTCAAGAGGTATCCTCAGGATCTGTCACCATGTCAAGTAAGTATCCTGTTCTTTTTATATTCAAATGTTTCAATAAATAGTTATATATGAATAGAATAAGGACACTTATCTGTTTTGGGTGTGTAGGCGCTGGAAAGTCATCAAGATCTGCTTCCAAATTTAGTGTCACTGAGCTTGACACCGTACGATCCTCCAAGAAGAAGCTTCCTGCCAGCCCAACTGCTTCGATCCCCAAGGCACCCGTTAAAGAAAATGGTGGCAAGAAAAGAAAAGCCTCTGAAGCTGAGGATCTGCAAGGTCTGCCCCTGATCCGCCACTAGTTCCTTGAATACTTCAACGATGTAAGGATCCTTGTCCCTGCTTTAGGTATCCAGCTTATTTGAGGATCACCTGTTCTTGAACTGTTCTTTATCTTCTTTGCAGAAATTTGCTAAGATTGAAGACTATGTTGGGCATCTCGAGGAGCATGACAAGAAGATTGCTGACCTCCAACAAGTCGCATTGCTCAAGGATCTTAAGATTGCTGACCTCCAAAAGGATCTCAAAGATGCCAAAGCTCAGACAGCTACAATCCTGATTAATTTTGATTATGATAAGAGCGAGATCACGGAGGATGCCAAGGTCTCCGCTGCCATTGCCATGTACAAGACCAAATTGCAGATGGCCTCGGAAGCTCATGATCTTGCCTTTGATAGGGGCGGCTGGGATGTGGAAGGCTGGAAGGCTAGGTTGGCTGAATTGGAGGATGAGGATGAGGCTGATGAGGTTCTTGCAATTGAGGCTAGTGGTAGTGGCAAAGATCATGCAACGGATACTGGAGCTGGAGGGGATGATGATGCAGCGAAGGTGTAGGCTGCTTGAATGGGCGATGAAGGACATTTCTAGACGTAGCCGGAGCCCATTTTTTAGTTTGGTTATGGTTTTTTTGTTTTGATGATGTTTTGATAGACAATGGTTAGTCTGTACTTGAACAATAGTAATTAGGGTTGAGGATCATGGATGATCCTTTGAACAATAGGTAGGATTACAAATGGTGGAGGGATCCTCTGTTTGGGGGATGAAGCCATTGTGATCCTGCCGTCTTTAATTTCCTGCACTTGTTAGACCTATGAACAATGGACACCCTTTGCCAACCCATGTGGACGGGCCACGTTTTGCTGGTAGAAACGTGGGTTGGCAATTTTGACAACCCTAAAAGGGTTTAAGCTTTTGTGAATAAAATGACTTTAACTTTTTGGCTATATCCTGTGTTGATATCCTTATGGTTATTTTATTTTTCAATCTATTGTGATGTTCACGTTGTTTAAACTTATCAAGTAAGGAAAAAAATTAAAAAATATCCCTTAAGAGTTAAGGATATGATCAAGGATCACATAAAAAATAGTTTAAGGATCATAAGTTCAGTTGTCAAAGGATAAGTGTCACTTAAATACATAATGAATAAAATCAAAACAGTTAAGGATCATACCTGAGAATCCAAGTTAGGATCCTATCCTTTAACACTTAAAATTAGGATAACCCAAGATACAAACCTTAGTTGAAAGTAAGGATCAAGAATCCTTGGTCATTTATCTTCACAAACCTGAAATAAGATATTGCTTGGGACTGAGCCAATATAAGATGAATGTTAGTAACTGGGGACAAGCCCAACAATTCTGGGGACAAGCCCAATATACTGGGGACAAGCCCAAAGGATAGCTGGGGACAAGCCCAAAGGATCGTATGTAAACTGGAGTATGGCCCTCACTGGCGACTATCCAAACTTAGTGACATGAAAATGCCAAAACCTTAGCTAACGTGAAAACGTTAGAAAGCTTAGGAACGGATGTATGGTACGTCTACCATTATACGTAGGATCCTGAATATAGCCAGTACAATGAAATTGTTAGCCCCTAAAGCGGGTACTGGTCCCATTGCCATGAACTATACCAGGATCATCGTGCGCTACTGGCGAAACTGGGGACAGGCCCAAACTGGGGACTAGCCCAAAGAACTGGGGTCAAGCCCAAATAACTGGGGACAAGCCGAAAGCATAACTGGATACTTCTGTGGATACTCAATCCTTAGTTAAGGATACCTGAACCTTCAAAACTCAGAATCAAGTAAAAGGAGGATAAAAGACGCAAGATCCTTATCCTTGTAAGAGAATAAAAAGAATGAAATAGTTTGAGATTGGAATGTTACCAGAAAGAGGATCATCTGTCAGTGGGAATCCTTCAAGGATATTTGTCTGGTAAGGATCACGGATCATGATCACATGAAATATTTCTTCAAATGGACAGCATTCCAAGCTCTTGGTAGCAAATCACCTTCCATTGTTAACAATCGATATGCCCCCTTTCCTGCTTCAGCTTCAATCAAATAGGGGCCTTCCCATTTTGGTGCTAGCTTTCCATCAGCAGGATTGGTGGTGTTTTGAAATGCTTTCCTTAATACCATATCCCCAACTTGGAATTTCCTGAGCCTGACATTTTTGTTGTAAGCTCCAGCCATCCTTTGTTGATAACTGGCCATCCTTATCCTTGCTAAATCCCTGATTTCTTCTATAGTATCCAAGTCTTGAATCAAGTTTTCAGCATTTTCTTCAAGATCACGAATGCTTGTTCTTGCAGTTGGAACCACCATCTCTGTAGGGATCACTGATTCTGCCCCAAATACCAAAGAAAATGGAGTTTGGCCTGTAGCATTCTTGGGAGTTGTCCTATCAGCCCAAAGCACATAAGGTAGTTCTTCTGCCCATTTTCCTTTCTTGGATCCAAGCTTCTTCTTCAAATTGTTGATGATGATCTTGTTGGATGACTCTGCTTGACCATTAGCTTGTGGATGGACTGGTGTTGATGTTATCATCTTAATCCCCTAACTGTCACAAAAGTTAGTGGTTCTGTTCCCAATAAATTGGGATCCATTATCACAAATAATCTCAGAAGGGATACCAAATCTAGTAATAATGTTTCTTTTAATAAAGGATATACCTTCCTTTTCTCTGACTTGAGCAAAGGCTTCAGCCTCTATCCACTTAGAGAAGTAATCAGTCATAGCAAGCATGAATACTTTTCCACCAGGTGCCTTAGGAAGCTTTCCAACTATATCCATTCCCCATCTCATGAATGACCAAGAAGAGGATATAGGATGCAAGAGCTCTGCTGGTTGGTGAATGATATTACTATGCCTCTGACAAGGATCACACTTCTTGGCATACTCCACATCATCCTTCTTCATAGTGGGCCAATAGTATCCTGTCCTCAGGATCCTTGAGAATAATGCCCTACCCCCAGTGTGGTTTCCACAATCTCCTTCATGGAAATCCTTTAGGACTTCTTGAATTTCAGGATCCTCAATGCATCTTAAATATGGTCCTGCAAGAGATCGTTTATACAAAATATTATTTAATATTGTAAATTAAGATACCTTAATTTTGAAAGGCCTTGGGTTTTCTCCTGTAGGGATTTCTCCATGTTGTATGTATCTCATGATTGGGAGTATCCATGATCCTGAATGAGATTGGGTATCATCACTAGGGATGATTGCAGAATCCTCTCCTATCTCCATAGCTACATGATCCTTGATAGCAGGGGTCAGGATATGGATAATAGGGATCTTGATATCCTCAGGAATCTTCAAAGATGATCCTAAATTGGCTAATGCATCAGCTTCTGCATTCTCTTCCCCTGGTACCTGTGTCAATCTAAAGGATACAAAAGAGAGTGCCAATTCTTTGACTATCTCCAAATATTTGATTAGCTTTTCACCTTTAACAGCATAGGATCCATTAAAGTGATTAGTGATCAACAAAGAATCTACATGTACCTCAAGGTACCTGATCCTCATGTGCTTTGCAATTTGCAAACCAGCTATCAAGGCTTCATATTCAGCCTCATTGTTGGTAGTTTGAAATTCACAAGCTATGGAGTGGGGTATTATGTCCCCCTGTGGCGATTTTAGTAGTATTCCAAGCCCTGTTCCATTTACATTGGAGGATCCATCAGTGAATAGTATCCAAGGATCCTTGGTTTCCTCTAGCTGCTGGACTTCTAATTCAGCTTCCTTTTGCAAATCACTACTGAAATCTGCCACAAAGTCAGCTAATGCTTGGGATTTAATGGCTGTCCTGGGCTCATATCTTATATCATATGCACTAAGCTTCACTGCCCACTTAGCCATCCTTCCTGACATTTCAGGTTTCCTGAGGACATTCTTAATTGGAAAATTAGTTTTGACAATAATGGCATGAGTTTCAAAATAATGTCTCAATTTAGTAGATGCCATAATTAATGCAAGGATAAGTTTTTCTAAGTGTGAATACCTGGATTCAGCATCAAGTAAACTCTTACTTACATAATAGATAGGATGTTGTGTACCTTCGTGATCCTTAACAAGGACGACACTTACTGCTTTTGAGGATACCGCAAGATATAAGGATAACACATCTCCTTTTTCTGGTTTCATCAAGGCCGGGGCCGAGGATATGTAGTCTTTAAGAGCTCTTAGGGCACTTTCATGCTTCTCAGTCCACTCGAATTTCTTGTTCTTCCTTAGGATGTCATAGAATTCCTTACACTTTTCTGAGGATTTGGATATGAATCTGTTTAAAACTGCAATCCTGCCTGTTAGCCTCTGAACATCCTTAGCATTGGCGGGGGACTTGATGTTCACTATAGCTTTGATTTGTTCTGGACTGGCTTCAATGCCTCTCTTTGTCACCATATATCCTAAGAATTTACCTGCTTTAACATCAAAGTGACATTTTGAAGGATTAAGTTTCATGTTATATTTGTCAAGGATGTTGAATGCTTCCTCCAAGTCCCTTAGGTGATCCTCAGCCTTTTTGGATTTTACCACCATATCGTCTATGTAAACCTCCATAGTTTGTCCAATCTGATCCTTGAACATCATATTCACTAGCCTTTGATAAGTTGCACCTGCATTTCTTAGTCCAAATGGCATAGCAATATAACAGTATATACCAGTTGGGGTCATAAAGGCTGTATCCTCTTGATCGGATGGTTCCATCTGAATTTGTTGAAATCCAGATGAAGCATCCAAAAAGGTTAATAACTCATGACCCGCGGTAGCATCCACCATGGAGTCAATGTGGGGTAATGGGAAAGGATCCTTGGGACATGTCTTGTTTAAATCTGTAAAGTCGACACATACCCTCCACTTTCCATTTTTCTTTTGAACAACAACCACATTGGCTAACCATCTTGGATACTTAACCTCTCTAATCATACCTGCTCGAAGTAGCTTATCTACCTCTTCCTGGATAATAGCATTTCTTTCAGGTGCAAACTTCCTACTCTTTTGATGAATCGGCTTGAATGACCTGTCAATGCCAAGTTTGTGAGTAATTATATCTTTAGATATACCTGTCATATCTTCATGTTTCCAGGCAAAGGTGGTTTTCCTTCTTTTGAGAAAGGATACTAGCTCCCGTTCAATATCTCTAAGGATCCCTGACCCTATGAAGATCTTGGATTCAGGATCATCAGGATCCATGATGATTTCTTTCAAATCCTATTCTCTTGCCTCCAAGATATTTCTTGAAGGATACTTTAATTGCTATTGCTCCCTTGGTCTTGAGGCTGGTTTCATTGATGAGCTATAGCAATTCTTAGCCTCCTGTTGACCACTCTCAATTTTCACCACTCCCCATGGACTTGGAAGCATTACACACTGATGATAGGTGGATGGGACTGCCTTCATATCATGTATCCATGGCCTACCAAGGATAACATTACAACACGACAAGCAATCAATAACACAAAACTTTTGATAAGAATGCAATCCTTCAATATAGATTGGGAGTTTGATGTCCCCCAATGTATTCTTTGTTTCTCCACTGAATCCCACAAGTACTGAGTATCTTGGGATAATATCAGACTCTGGGATATTCATTTTCTTAAGAACATCCAGCTGAATGATGTTCACAGAGCTTCCTCCATCTATAAGGATTCTGCGAACAAAGTGGTTAGAAATAAACAATCTAATTACAAGACCGTCATGATGAGGATCCTGGATGTCAACACGATCATCCTCATCAAAAGTAATGACTTTATCCTGGGTGACAACGGAGGTCCAGACGGGTCTGTCTCCATTATCCATCTTGTTTTCCTTAGCGTGTCTTTTTGCTGCTGAGAAGGATGTACCACAGATGTCTGATCCACCGGATATGAAATTTATGACTTGTGCATCTGCTGGAGGAGCAGGAGCCCTTTCTGGGATCCTTTCAGGATCCTGGGTCCTCGACTTCTTTCGTCCCAAGAGTTCCTTTAAATGCCCCTTGCTCAAAAAGTAACCAATTTCCTTTCTAAGTGCAATACACTCTTCAGTGAGTTGCCCAAAATCCTCATGATATGCACACCACTTGGATTTATCCTTTGTAGCAGCTGGTTTATCACTTTTCCTTGGCCACCTAGCTTTCTCACCTAGATTCTGCATTGCAAGGATTAGTTCATTGTTATCAACAGAAAAACAATATTCAGAAATAGGAGGATAATCCTCATCATCCTCTTCTTGTTCCACTGCGTGCACATTCTGGTTATCGGATCTGTTGTAGGACTTGGATTTGTTGTTCCTGAAGTAGGATCCTTGTTTATCCTGTTTTGAGGATCCTGTCAATCTGTCCTGGATCCTTTTGTCATCCTCTAGGCGGATGAACCTAAGGGCCCTAGTCCTTACTTCATCAAGATTCCTGCAAGGTGTCATAACAAGATCATCATAGAATAATGAATCCCTAAGTAATCCCATTTTAAAGGCTTCTACAGCCATAGCAATATCCAAATTAGGAATATCTAAGGATTCTTTACTAAACTTAGTGATATAATCTCTAATTGATTCATTTTGACCTTGTGTTACCCTATATAAATCACTAGTTAATCGTTCAAACTTTCTACTACAAGAGAATTGACTATTGAACAAGTTAACTAAATTAGCAAATGAAGTAATAGAGTAAGGGGGAAGACTTAGCAGCCATTTAAGAGAAGATCCTGTAAGTGTGGATCCAAATCCCTTGCATAGACTTGCTTCTTTCAACCTTTCAGGAATTGGATTGATCTCCATCCTCTCCCTGTACTGAGCTACATGCTCTTCTGGATCCGTTGAACCATCATATAGCTTCATTGATGGTATCTGGAATCTTTTAGGTATCTCAGCATCACATAAAGGTGGTGCAAAACGAGATATCCTATGGCTACCATCCGCAATCTCAGGAATGGGTTTAACCACTCCTGGTACACTGGATATCATATCCTTTAGCTTCTGTAGTTCCCTAGCCATGGCCTGATTGATACCTGTATCCTGCATAAAGCCATGGTTAGTGTTATATAAATTATTAAAAGTGTTACCTCCCACAAGATTCGAGTTTGGAATTGCGGATGTGAATCCTTCTTGTCGAGACTCTGGCATGATTGAAGGACCAGAGGAGGCAACGGTCTGCATTGGTATGAAGTCTCCTTGATGAACGTCCGAGTTCTGAGGATGCATACTTCTCAAGGATCCTTGATTTTGAAGGAGGTTGGATCCTTGGAATTGAGATGATCCTTGAACCTGAAAGGATCCTGGGACCAGGGAGGATCCTTGAACAAGGGAGAATCCTGGGACCAGAGAGGATCCTGGGACCAAAGAGGATCCTGGGATCTGGGAGGATCCTTGGATCTGGGTGGATCCTTGGACCTGGGAGGATCCTTGGACCTGGGAGGATCCTTGGACCTGGGAGGATCCTCGTACTTGGGAGGATCCTTGGACCTGGGAGGATCCTTGTACTGCATGCGTTCCCACATATCCTCCTGACATGAAGTATCCCTGATGCTGAGAGGAGGATCCTGATGGTTGAGAAGAGGATTCCTGCGGCTGGAAGTAAGAGCCAAATGCCTAACTCATTGTTGTTGTTCCATAACGCCTTCCTGGTAGTTCACCCAAGTATTGCACGTCCGGAACTGCTGAGTGTTGGGAAGTTATGACCGGAGTGTCGAAGTTCAGCGACCTTGGCATCAGAGGGGAGTGATCCTCCACTGATTTCTTCTGTTTCTTGATTTCATCGATCTCCCGGAGGATCCTTTCGCTGGTTTTATCCTGCTCTTGTGCATGATTCCTCATCTGCAAAATCAGGGCATAAAGTTCATTAGTAGTAGGATTAGTTGAAACAGAAGAAGTAGGTGGTTTTTGGAAAATAGGATTTGGTTTCTTCGCAGCATTCTCAGCATTCTTCTGGGATCCAGAAGGTGGTGGAGGCAAAGGAGGAACGCCTTGTGAAGAACTGAATGAGGGCATCAAACTTGAAGTATTCTTCACTGAGGAAGCCATCTGTTTGGTTGTAGCGAACCGAAATGACCACGAAAATACGAATCTTTCTAGGAATAAAGCACCAATTGCCCCACGGTGGGCGCCAAACTGTTTTGGTCAAAAATCAAGCAATGACAATGTAACCAAACTTTCTGTTGTGAAGTATGATTCTTGAATTGATGAACAACAATAAGGATCACTATGAAGTGTAATGAATAAGTGACACGAAGATTTATACGAGGAAAAAGCCCTTGATCAATGAATGATCTCCGACATAAAAAACCTCGGGTGATGGAAACTACCGATCACCAACTCAAATTAAACAAGAAATGTATTACAACTTCGGATGATAGTGAGCTGATTACAAGGATCACTATAGTGTATTGTGTAGAAAATGTGTGTAATCGCCAAGTGTGTTAGCGAGAGCTGATGAGAGCAGTTGTATGAGTGTGTGTGTAGCCAAAAATAGCCAAGTGTTGTAAAAGATAGCTCGCTACCCCCTTAAAATTAGAAAATATCTAGCCTAACTAACTGTCCGCAAATGGTGCAAGTCCTCCACGACTCCACAACGTCCATTTCTGGCCAAGCACGTGCGGAATAGACTTAGAATATTCTCCAGGAATATCGCCAAGACCAAGTCCAAGTTGATACTCCTGCAAAACAATTACGAATTCAAAGTAGACAATCGTTAGTACAGGAATCCTTATAGTGATCCATGATCCTGATCCTGCAACACTTCTGAGGATTACTACTTCAGACAGAATTGAGGATCACTAAACCCAACAGTAAATAGGATCACTGATCATTTAGAAATCCACCCCTAACAATAACCTAACCATGACCTTGTGTTTGAATATGTTGAATGTTTGTGTTTGTGATTTATATTTAATTATTTCAGTGGGTTGTAATAACTAATATCTTTGTTCTTCCATTTGTAAAATGTGTAATTTATTTATTTTCATTTGGTATGTAACTAAATAGATTAGTATTTATTTTTACTAGAAAATGTATTAGGATACTTTATTGTAAAAGAAGATGCACACAAAAATGCGTTTTTGGTTTTGGCTAATTTTGGGCCTAAAGGGCTTCATAGTTCTAAACGGGATTTTAGCCCAATAACTAAAACACATTTTTTTGAAGCCCAAAGGAGTTTGGAGCAGAATTTAAAGACATTTTGGAAGCCAAAAGAAAGTGGAGAAATCACAACACAAAAGGAAGACTTGAAGCATTTGAATTCAGAATCAAGTGGGAGTTCAACGACACATTACTTATGTCAATATTCACCCCTTAGGAAGGACCTTTTGGCACACTTGTTTCGGCTAACAAGTGTTGTCAAAAATAGTTGGCTATGGTTATGCATCTATTGATATGTGTGTTGTGCTTGTGTGGTTGCTTATTTATGTTGTTTGGATGATATGTCGATATGCATGCTTAACAAACTAATAATCAACAACAAACTTATAATTGGTTCTTAACAACATCATTAAAGTGGTTAATAAAAGGTTTTTATTAAAAGTTAATGATTTTATAATAAAATGGGTTTTATTAAAAAGAACTTTGAAAATTTGTTTTCACTAAAGTACCATTAATTTGAATGCATGCAAATGTATGGTACGTAAAGTTTTCTAAACTAGAATTTTGAAAACTCAAAACCCCTTTTACAAAACAAGTCAAACACCATCCTTTTATACAACACTCGAATCACTTGGGAACTCTTTTGTGGGATAAAGGTCACCTAACCACATTTGAGGGAACTTGTATGTTTGAGGTGGGGTTACCATGTTTGTGGAATAAAGGTCACCTAACCACTTATATGTGTTAACTCACATGTGTATGTAAGTTGGATGACTTGATTTGGAAACTGTTAGGCCCTTAAAGGTTAATGGTTGTAAATGGGCTTTTGGGTAGATTGGGCCTAGGGTTTAGGGAACATCCTCCCTAATCCCTTTCTATAAATAGTAGCTTATGTCATAAGGTGCATGGTGGTGGTTCTTAGAGTAAATCTTGTATTTGACAAACTTTTGTATGCAAGATTGAATCTTTCGATTACATAATCATCCTTTTTCTTTCATCTCTTTGTTTCTTTGCAACTTGTTTGTGTGATTTTGCCACCTTACGAGTTGTGTGATATCATTGTGATCTCGGTTTTCGGGACTTACAATTGGTATCAGAGCCTGTCGAACCTGATTTCCAGGCTTGGATCTGATATCGCGTTGCTGGATACTGCTACTGTTTCATTTCTGTGTTACTGTTCCGACTTCTGGAGGTTTCTGGACTGTTTCTGTGCATCTCGGATTGTCTTCCTCGTATTCCGGATCATTTCGGATTATCATCAGCTATCTCGGACTTGAAGATTGCCTTATCTCGGATCATCTTCAAGTCATTTCGAACCATCATCAAAGCATTTCTGACCATCATCAAGTCATCTCGGACTGTCATCATAAGATCACAGACTGTCATCATCAGATCACAGATTGTCATCATCAGATTACGGATACACTCATCAAATTCCGGATTGTTATCATCAGATTACGGATAAAATCATCAGATTCCGGATTGTATTTAGTCATTTCGGATCGTTTGAGTTTGAAGATTGTCTTGTGTCTCATTTCGGACCCATCATCTCGGATAGAACCCATCTCGGATAGAATCCATTTCGGATAAAACCCATCTCGGACTACTGTTCATTTCGGACTACTGTTCATTTCGGATCATTAACCATTTCGGACCACTGTTCAGACTTAAAAACATGTTGAACCCAATCGGTATCATGAACGGCATTGTGACCGCAGCTGATCTCGCTAATGCCACCCTTGCTGCCATTTAGACTCAGTCTTTGGCTTTCCAATAAGAACTTGACCAAGTTATCGACACGTCTACCAAGGTTCCAAGATTTTTGTACGGAGACGACTACTATGAGTGGAAGTTTAGGTTTGAACAGTACTGCAAGGCAAAGGAACCCCATGTTTGGAGAAGCATCAAGAATGGACCATGCATTATCATGTACGCTACTAAAGATGACCTGCAGACCCAGATTCTGAAACCTGAAGGCATTTACACTGAGGAAGTTAAAAAGGTCGTTGCTGAGGACGAAGCTGCCTATGGAACTCTTTCAATGGCTCTTGGTCTAGACATCTCAATTGGAGTTCGAAATTGAAAAAGTGCTAAGGAAATTTGGGATCAACTGACACACTTATTTGAAGGAAATGCTGACATGAAGGCCAGCAGAGTCAACATGAAGAATCAACAGTTCAGTTCATTCAATCACATATATGGGGAAACTATCGAGAATCAGATTAGGAGGTTTGTCAAACTCGTGTCGCAAATAGTCAGTGCTGGAGTCAACATCTCAAATAGTGGAATGAATCGTCAACTGCTTAACTCTCTGCCTAAAGGATGGGATGCTGAAGTTTCTATGATCAAGCGTACCAAGGATCTGAATGAGATGACACTAACGGAACTGATTGCTACTATCAAGTCTTATGAGATCACCAATCAGAAAAGAGAAATTAATCACAAGAACTCACTGATGGCTGCTGGAGTAACTAGCCCCAACAATGCAGCATTGATGTCTCAAGTTCATCCAAATATGGTGTTCAGTCCTGTTCATGGAGTTATGAATCACAACCCAAACATTGTTTTCAGTCCTGTTGCTGCACCAAAAGCCAATTATGTGTATGGAATGTCTCTTCCTACATCTCAGGCACCTACTGTCAATGTCACAAGTGTGCAACCGCAATCTCAGCCCCAGCCTCAACCACAACATGCTAACGTTGTTTTTGGTTCGACCACCCAGTCTGCTTCCCAGAATAACCCATCATCACCGTCAGTGGATCACATGGCTTTCCTGACCAAGCAAAATGAAGAAAAACTTGCTCCTGTAGCCTCTATGATATCCAGTTTCAATGCCTTTCTGGCAGGAGATCTCATGCCCTCAGGAGAGATAACACCAGATGTGAATCAAGTTTTGGAGGAAGATTTGGATGAACAGGATGTAGCTTGGAACATGGCTATGTCAACATTTAAGACATACAAGTTTGCTAAGAAATATGGGCGTCGTCCTATGAATGCTCGTCCTAGAGTGCTGAAAGACAGACTAAGGTGCTACAGGTGCTATGAATCGGGACATTTTGCAAGGGATTGCAAGAAGGTTATTGCAAGATATGAAGCTACTTAGGCAGCTGCAACAAGAAACAAGGAAAGGTCTATGGTTCCCGTTACACCTGCTGAGACTTCGACTTCAACTGGACAGGGAAACACTGGAGTTGGAAGGGCTTTGATCGCACAAGAGCAGAATGGATTTAATTGGGCTGATGCAGTTGCTCAAGTGGAATCAATGAAGCTGTCTGAAACTTCTGCTGTGGAAAGGGTTCATCAGTGCTTGATGGCGATGACCGAGGAACCAAAATCACTCCCCGAGATGGAAAATTCCCTTTTATGTACTAAACATTATAGAAAGAAAGTTGCTTTGCTGAGATCACAAAACTCAGCATTGATCACATATTACAACACTGTGATGGGAAAGTACATCAGTCTTCGAGAGAATAATAAAATTCTCTATGAAAAGATTGAAGCACTTAAGAAGGACAAAGCTCAACTTCATAGAGACGTGAATCAACAACAATGTTGGGTTCACGATTATAAACATAGAGACGAGAATAATAAAATTCTCTATGAAAAGATTGAAGCACTTAAGAAGGACAAAGATCAACTTCATAGAGACGTGAATCAACAACAATGTTGGGTTCACGATTATAAACATAGACTCACAGTTAAAACTCTTGAATGTGACTCTGTGAAGGCTGAGCTAGAGCTCCTCACTGGAAAACACAAATAAAATGAGTTAAACATCAAATAGTTTGATACTTCCAGTGACACTGTTCGTAATCTATGTAATGTGCAACTTGCTTATAAAGAAAACAAGGGAAAGGGATTGGGATACACACAGGTTCCGCCACCATATAATCATAATTATTCCAGATTGCCTATCACTGAGTAAGAGATGGAAAATTATGACAAAATGATGTATGGCAAGCCTAGTGATTATATTACATATGAACCATCAAAGCTTAAAAATGATCAACAAGTTGATTTTAAGAAACCAATGAATTTTGTCAAAAATGAAAATTTTCAAAATGAATCAGCAAATAAGTCCGATCATGTAAATGAAACAGTAACAAATACAAAAGCTGAAACTGAAACAAAAACGGAACCAGTTAACACACCCGTAGAGGAGATGAAGGAAAGTCCACCAAATTCTGAATCTGTTGAAAATACCAACTTTTCTAGTTCGTGTGCAGAGTCAGTAAGAAAAGAAGAGAAGTCTAAAGAGGATGATGAATGTGATACTGATAATGTTATTTCTGATAAAAATGACCTTTATGCTTGGAATTGTGTTTTTTCTTGGTTTGCTGAGACTTTGGGTGTTCCCACTAAGACTGATGAATCTGGTGCTATTATTCTAGATTATGCATGTGATAAAAATGACAATGTTGAAAATGTTTATGTTATTTTGACAGGAGAGCCTTATGCGTCGTCTGAGGAACTTGAGACATCTGTTTCAAGTGACTCAGAAATTAACTCTGATGTTTCAGGAAATTTGTGCGTGTATGCCTGAAACATCGAATGATACATCAGAAGCTCCCTGCAATGATAAAATTTTTGATGATTTTGTTTGTGATAATGAAGAGATTGTTGTTGAACAGGGATCTCCTGATGATCTTGACGGCCAACCAGAGGATTCAGGAATCTCAGATAATGAGCTAAAATCTTCAAGTGATTCAGATTGTGATGAACAATCAGAATCCAGCAGCATTGCGAAAGAAGGCAGTCAAACTGTCTTAGACACAGACTGCTCATCATCTAAATTGCTGGAATCGTCTAATGTTGAGAGCTTAGAGGCTGATTTGACTGAAGAGGAGACCTCCATAGAGTCCAATTCCGCAGAAACCCATGGAAACATGAAAACTATGGAGAAGGAATCCATGGAAATCAATTCCACAGTCGAATCAGATGATGAAACTGTTGAAGAAATTATTGTGGAAACCTTCTCTACAGAATCTCCTGAAAACATGGTCTCTAAAGAAAAGGAATTAGTGAAAGTCACTTCCACAGACAGTTCATCTATCAATCTCAAAGGTGACCTTAACAAAATTGAGTCAACTGAATCAGTTCCCCCTAAAAGTAAGCGGTCACGTAGAAACAGAAAGCTAAAGAGAAAGAATGTTAAGAGGGAAAACCCAAATCTCAAGCAAACAGAACCCAAACTCAAGGGTAAGGTAGCGAATACTTACTCTTGTGCTGACAGCTCTGAGCCGGGTTCATCCAAGATCAATCATCCTCGAAAGCACTCAGCGTCAAATGAAAGGAAAAGACGTGATCAGTTCTCGAGAATAACACAAGCTGAACTAGATGTCTTTTTCTCAAAAAGACATACATGTTTTAACTGTGGAATTCTGGGACACAATGCAAGAAATTGTGTTCATCGTCCCTACTACTCTAAGAACATGTATCATCAAAAGGCCATGCATTCTCACTTTAACAAAAAATGGTCCTCCCAAAGTAAGGCCTTCTGACAGAGACTGGAATCTTGCTAAACAGGAAAACCAAAAATTTTTAAACACAAATAGGTTTCAAGGGAAAGCGAAAGTTTTTCCATCGAATGGAAGTATCTCGGACACCAAAAAATGGAAACCTAAAATTCCTATTGGATCCCAGTCTCCGTGTTCGCAAACATCAATTTCTACCGCGTCACGAAAACTACAAGCAATGATAAAAATCACATGATCTTTCGTGAGGTTACTTACACAGATAGCAACGGTGAACTCAGGTCCACTATGGCCTGGGTTCCGGTTTCTAACTAATTTCGTTAAATGTGCAGGAAAGACTATGGAGGGCTATCTTTAGACTTTGGTTTATTGATAGTGGTTGTTCTAGACACATGACGGGGGACATATCCCAGTTGAATGACATCAAGATCTTCGGCGGAGGGTGTGTCAACTTCGCAGGAGGAGAATCGGGAAGAATCACCCTGAAAGGCACGGTCAAGAATGGCATCCTCACCTTTTCACATGTTAACTATGTCCCTGAGCTTAAACATAGTCTTCTAAGTGTCTCTCAGATGTGCGATAAAGGAATGGAGGTCCTCTTCACCAAGAGTGGCTGTGTTATTTTGAAGCCTGGAATCATGATACCTGAAGACTGGTTTCTGATTGAAGCTGAGCGAAGAGGAAATGCTTATGTGATTGATATGAACAAAGCTCCTACTGATCAAGTTACTTATTTGTTTTCAGAAATTGTTGAACATGATGCTATGCTGTGGCACCGTTAGTTGGGTCATCTGAACGCGAAAAATTTGAATAGATTATCAAAAGGAGGTCTCGTCAAGAACTTGCCAATCAAGGACTTCATGCAAATTGAGAAATGTGAAGCATGCGCTAGAGGGAAGCAATATCGAAGGCCTCATAAGTCAAAACCTGTTCACACCACTTCAAAGGTGTTGGAACTACTGGATATGGATTTATTTGGCCCAGTCAATGTACTCAGTATAGGAGGAAAGGCTTACTGTTTGGTCATCACTGATGATATTTCTCATTTCACTTGGGTATTCTTTTTGGAGCAGAAAAGTGAAACAACTGGTTTAATCAAGAAATTTGTAATACTCATGGAGAATCAGTCAAATGAGCGTGTAAAACTTATTCGCTTTGACAATGGGACATAATTCAAGAACGCCGAGCTAAATGATTTTTGTGCCCCGAAAGGAACCGATCGTCAATACAGTACAGCAAGATCTCCCCAACAAAATGGAGTTGCAGAAAGACGTAATCGCACACTTATAGAAGCTGCTCGCACGATGCTGATAGATTCAGGTCTTCAACTAATATTCTGGGCAGAAGCAGTGAACACGGCCTGCTACGTTCACAATCATGCCTTGATCAACAAACATCGCATGAAAACTCCTTATGAGATAGTAGAAGGTCAAAAACCCTCAGTGCATCATTTCCGAACTTTTGGTTGTCCATGTGTACTTCTTCTCATGGACTCAAAAGGGAAGTTTGAAGCTAAAGGAGATCCCTGCTACTTCATTAGATATGGCAAAAATACCTCAAATCAGGTATACAACAAGGTCAAGAAGTAGATCGTGGAAGCATATCACGTAGACTGGTTGGAAGAAAATCCTAAAGATGCTCGTATTGGACCTGATTGGCTATATGATTATTCGTCCTTGTTTAAATCTTTTCCTATTCTTTCTGATGAAATTATTGATGCAAGAGTTTCAGCTACATAGATGCCTATTCCTTTTGAGGATGAAGATGAGGATGTGCCCCTACAAACTTTAATGAAGAAACTCAATGTGAATCCTTTGGGATATCGCAAAAACACTACAGCACAACGTCACTCTTCCACTACTCAGGAGCCAACTCCTGAACCCGCGGCAGCTACCACTGATGGTGCAGCTAATAACATGGAAGTCTTTGCTGGACCATCAAATGATCAAGGAGCCTCTCTGTTTTGAGATACAATTCCATCGGACTGCACTGCAGATCCTCGATCAATCAACATCGCTGCACCAAATGAGGGGGAGTCATCTGGAATAGCATCAGGAAGCTTCTCAAATTTGCAAACAAATTTGCATGTCCCTGCAACAACAATTCCACAACGTGTTCAGAAAAGTCACCCAATCACGAATGTCATTGGCCAGTATCTGCTGGTGTTCAGACCCGCAATAAATCCGGGGACATCAACTCGTGCTTATACTCTTGTTTCATATCTCAGATTGAGCCTAAAAACATTAACGTTGCTTTGCAGGATCCTGGATGGGTTGATGCAATGCATGAAGAGCTCAATCAGTTCGAACGACTTGGAGTATGGAAGCTTGAAAAACTGCCTCAAGGAAAAAGAGCTCTTGGCACACGTTGGGTATTTCGTAACAAGCAAGATGATTCTGGAATAATCATAAGGAACAAGGCCAAATTAGTAGTTCAAGGTTTCAGTCTGGTCGAGGGTTTAGATTATGATGAAGTATATGCTCCAGTGGCGCGTCTTGAAGCCATCCGTATTCTTCTAGCATATGCATCCTTTATGGGCTTCACAGTCTATCAAATGGATGTAAAGACGCCTTTTCTTTATGGGAAGGTCAAAGAAGAGATCTATGTTGCTCAACCCCCGGGGTTAGTTGATCAAGAAAAGGAAGGCTATGCCTACAAGCTGGACAAGGCTCTGTATGGTTTGCACCAAGCACCCCGTGTATGGTATGCTACTCTAACAGAAGATTTGCTCGCTCATGGGTACACTCGAGGAACAATCGACCATATGCTGTTCATTAAACGTGTTGACAAAGATATCATCCTAGTTCAAATATACGTTGATGACATCATCTTCGGATCGACAAATGATGCACTTTGCAAAGAATTTGAAGAAGTTATGAAGAGGAAGTTCGAAATGAGTTCTTTAGGAGAGATGACAATGTTTTTGGGTCTACAAGTTAGCCAGAACAGTCAAGTAATCTTAATTCATCAGGGTAAATATGTACATGATGTTCTTGCAAAGTTCAGCATGACAGATTCAAAGCCAATAGACTCCCCAATTGAAGAACAGTCGTTGTTGACAGAGGATCCGGAGGGAAGTCCAGTTAATCAGACATTGTATCGATCTATGATCGGTTCACTGATGTACTTTACTGCTAGTCGGCCGACATTATGTACGCTGTCTGTCAGTGTGCTCGTTACCAGGCTAACCCTAAACTCTCTCATCTGACTGCTGTTAAGAGAATTTTTCGATATTTGAAGGGAACTCCTACACTCGGACTCTGGTATCCCAGAGACTCGAAGTTTGATCTGTTTGCTTTTTCAGATAGCAATTTTGGAGGAACAGAAAGGGATAGAAAATCAACATCTGCTGGATGCCAGTTCTTGGGAGATAGACTCATCTCTTGGCAGTGCAAGAAGCAGCAAACTGTTTCTCTCTCCACAGCGGAGGCCGAGTACGTTGCAGCATCTGCCTGCTGCTCCCAGGTTCTTTGGATGCAACATCAGCTGGAGGATTACGGTTTGACTTATCTTGATATAACCATATATTGCGATAATGATGCCGCTATCCAGATCACAAAAAAACCCTGTCTTTCACTCCAAAACCAAGCACATTGACATCAAAATTCACTTTATACGAGATTGCTTTGACAGAGGTTTAATTAAACTTGAGCATATCTATACTGACGCTAACACAGCGGATCTTTTTACAAAGCCTGTTAGCATCTCAAGATTCAATGTGCTTGTAGACCTCTTGAAAATGATATGTTTCACCGACTGAGTTAAAAAAACCCTCATTTGTGTATAAATAAAGGGGTTTTATGAATATGAATATCGGTATCTCATCCGGTAAATTTGGGCATAAAGTATTCTACTTTTGCACAAATTTAGGGGGAGAAAAGTTGCTGGGAAATGAAATGAATTTTCGTGCTAAAGAACTTGATTAACACACGTAAGGTTTCAATGCTGAACAGGCTAGGATCCACTGCGATGTGCTGATAGGTCTACCTCTCGAAAAGAAAAAAAGAGGCAAAATAATATAAACAAAATGGACTGGACATCTCGTGGGTAACAGATCAACGGTGTATGATTTCATGGTCTTAAATCCTGCGTTGATAGATAGCCAACATCTGAAGTTTCGGGTCTTTATGCTGATGAATCATCCGGGATATCAGGGCTGTCCCTCTGTTGCATCCAGACTATATGCAGACCTGGGCACAGTCAAGATATGTTGCAAAAAGAGCCACAAGAGGGCCAAAGCCTGAAAACGGAAGAAATCTCACTAAAAAGGGAATTCCGCGTGCTATTAAAGCCAAAATTCGTACCATTAAAGGTATCTATCTCGCCCTCGTCAGATCTTCCATGTGCTATACGGAAGTACTGACCTGTTCACCAGGAAGTCTGGCGTTGAAAAATCAAAAAGGATGATCTCAGTATACTCACCTGCTACGAGGAATTGTTGTTCTTACCTTGATCGCGTGGGTATGCCTTGAAATGGGACACACAGATGTTTCAGTATAAATCTACCTAAAGCGTATCACAAAGCTGAAAAGTTGAAGTTTGAGCGGTGGATTTGAGAGGACAAGCATATAAACAATCGCATGGACCGGTCCAAGTAAACGAAGAGCTGAAAAGTGCTCCTTAATCAGTTTGAGAATGATTTGATCCCTTGGCACTCTTCCCTAAAACACCCCTGTGTTGGTATTTCATACATATTACTATTTTATTATTTTAATATTTTATTATTGTGGCTCAGTGGGTAGATTCGTTGATTTTAAAGGGGGTATTTTGCTAATCTTGAAAAGTTTTTGCTGAAAATAATAAAATATTAAGATGGATGGCCCACCATCTCGGATGGGACCCATCAGGAATTGACCTGGTCAAAGCCTGAACAGGCCCATTATCTCGGACCAAACATTCGAAATGGGCCTGGCCCATAAACCGATCCAGGTTATTTAATGTGAAAAGGACAAAGGTCCGAGACACATTTCGAATCATCTTGGACTAATATTTGAAGATTCTCTCTCAACTTTTCTCATTTCGGACTATCTCGGACGATCTCGGATACATTTCGGACTGAAGGTATATGATTCCGGATCACAAAGCAGCATCACGGATGATCTCAGACCAGAGATCATCATCACGGATGATCTCGGACTGGGAGATTCCATCTCGGACAATCTTGGATGGAATGACTATGTCATTCCTGATGAAGATGTTCATCCGAGATGAACCCATCATTCCTGACCTTGACCATTTTTGACCTGAACCTTTGACTTGACCTAGACCTTTGGACTGATTTTCTAGACTGCTTTAATGACATGTTTACTTGTGCTTGAATTTTTGACGTGTTGATTTTATTAACTCATCATTAACTTAAAATACAAGTTAACATTTGTTTTAAGAAGTGATCTAACGTCTTCATTTTAGTGCAGAAAATGGCTGGTGCTATGATGCAGGAAAGGAATCAACGGCAGTTAGAGTTGTTTGGATCTCTCATTAGGGGTCTGAACATTTGTCCTCTCACTCACGCTTTAAGAGTAGAACCAGTTATGTGCAACAGCTGCATCAACACCTTTTGGAATACTGCAAAAATCAACAGACAAGGTGCAAGCTCAATTGAAGCAACGATTCAGAAGATAAAGATCATTGTGACCGAAGCCATAGTACGGGAAGTGTTACGATTGGGAGATCAGCCACATCATCCAACCTCGTATGATCAATCCAGAGTTCAAGCTGCACTTAGAAGGATGAGCTATGAAGGTGGATATCCAACAGTCCTAAAGAAACTATTCCCGCCATAATGGAGGCTATTTGTACACTTCTTTCTCCAATGCATCGCTGAGAACAAAGGTGGATTTGATCAGCTTAATAAAACACAAACATCACCAATTGTGGCGTTAGTGAATAGATGGGATTACAATTTTTCAGCCTTCATCTTTGATAATATGAAGAAAATGCTCGATGATCCGAAAAAGAAGATTTTCATGCATTCTAGACGATCGATACCCAGCGTTGGTCAAGGGCCCAAACTTCATCAACTTAAAATCAATGGGGCCAGGATGTTTTGAGAACGCATGTAGAAATAAAAGAGCCAAACATCATAATTTTGAGGGAAGGTTTGCATTTGAGAAGCATGAGAGATTTGCAGAAGCTGTGCAAGGAGCTCCTGTTGCTCCAGCTCCTCTAGTGGCCCCTGTTTCTCCAGTTCCTCCACCGATAAATGCACAGATTGCAGAGGAGCACGACGTACAACTTATGCAGCAAGTACAACAGGAGGCTGCCAATGACGAAGAAGTTGAAGTCATTGATTCAGAATTAGAAACAGGCTCAAGTGACGAAGAAACATATTCTGAAAGCGAAATTGAGATAGTAATGTCTGATAAGAAAGAGGATGACGTTCGCAAACCTGTGCCCATGACTTCTGAGAATCTGGCAACATTACTTCTAAGTTTACAGGGTGGTGATGGAAACCCTCCATCCGTCTCCACTACTGAAGTCCAAGAAACTGCTGTTGCCTCACATGTTGAAATGGAAGTAGAAGCAAATGCTGATGTTACTGAGGAATCAACTTTAAAGAAACAAAGAACCGACACTGCACCTGATGATACTCATTCTAGGCCTTCAACTGCCCCTGAGTCCACTCCTATCATTGATCCTCAACCTGATCCACAAACAAAAGATGTATCGAAGAAAACAAACTTAGAGGACACATATTTATATGATTTCAACTTTGATTTTGAAGCCACCCCCTCACAGCTAGGAAGTTCTAGTGGTAGCGTTCAATTTGAAGCAGGAAGCTCAAGTGGGAGAGGCAATACTGAGCATGATGAAGCAGCTTTTTGTTATGTGACTGAGAAACGTCAGATCTTTGAAAGCGAAAGTGATAGTGATGAAGATGAAGATGTAAAAGGATTGAAAAGGCGTGTGGTCATATTAGAACAAGATGCGGAGCTGAAGAATGCTCAAATCATTTCTCTCCAACAAGATGCTGACTTGAAAGAAGCCCAGATCTCGTCATTGCAATCACAACTCACCAACAGAGATCTCAACATAGATCAGCTGCAAGGTGATGTAGGGATGTTGATGTCAACTGTTTACGATCTGAAGGCAAAGCTTGAGAAGATATTTGGGAATGAGTTTGTAGATAAAGAAGATGAATAGTTTTATGTTGGAAGAACATAACAAACTCCAGAGCAAAGAGCAACAACACATGCAGCAGCAGAAGCGGAGCGTGCAGCAGCTCTAGAAGCTTGTTTGGCTGCTAAACCAAAAAGGCAAAGCATCAAGTCCAAGAAGAGACGGGAGCAGAAAGAGAAAGAGAAGCAAAGCAAGAAACAATTACTAGTAATGAAGAATCGGGATCTGAATCCTTTAGATGAGAACTTTCAACTAAAGGATCCCACTAAGAGGCCAGACAGATTGGTGATGGAATTAGGAGCTTCCCATTATGATGAAATCGGAAACAAATCAGAGGTGACATGTTGGAGATATGAACCAGATAAACAGATGTGGCTGATTACGAGAAAGGGTGGGCACAGGGAATATTATGGCAAAGTGCTCCATACTATGATCCAAAACTGGACAAGAGAGGCAGGGGTTGGGCATTCCATTCCAGATTAGAGAGAGAAGTGAAAAGAAACTTCGCAACAATGAAGACTGTTGACTGATGTCTGTCGTTAAGGACATGCAAAAACCAACTAAACTATGTAGATAGGATAAGTCGGATATCGAACCAGAGGAGGATTGTGGAAAGTGTTATTATGCTAAGTATTGATTAACTACTGCTGAAAAGTAAAACTCAATTGATGGTTTGATTGTTTGATTAACTAGCGAATTACAAAAATAAAAAGTTGTAAACAATGGGAGAGAACAATGGTTCCTCCAGACTTTGGAATTGCAGTTAACTTCAATTATATGTTTAATCGAACACTTAAATAGACATAAGTGGACTAACCTAATCAACTAATTGTGATAACCAAAGACTAAGTACTCCGGTCAATACATAACGGGAGGTTATCAAGTGGTTACCAATCACAATTACCAACCCTAATCCCATAACAAATATATCCCAATTACTAGAACTCTCGGGAACTGAATGATCAAAGAATAAGGTTAAGCAAATGCAATCGATTACAATTAATTAACTAAATCATAAGTGAAAAGCATCGAATGCTTAGATCACTGAGTCAAACGATTGTCACCAAACACATAAAATCTGTTAACTTACAAAAACCCTCCATCCGGAGGAAACCATTAAAAAGACTAGCCGCTCATGGTGGTTGATGGATCTTCGAAACCCCCTTCTCTGTCTGCGTACCAGCCCTCTTGCCGTCTACTGCCGTCGAAGATGTTTTGATATATCTTTTATGTCATCGATGTTGAGTTGTGGACCCAAAAGAAATCCGTCTGGCCTCTCTCTATTCGGCCCACTATTAATAATAAT
The DNA here is from genome assembly GCA_030545235.1 of Helianthus tuberosus. Taxonomy (NCBI): domain Eukaryota; kingdom Viridiplantae; phylum Streptophyta; class Magnoliopsida; order Asterales; family Asteraceae; genus Helianthus; species Helianthus tuberosus. The sequence continues at coordinate 4,981,225 of CM060390.1, forward strand.
ACCCAAACCAAAAAGTTGTCTACATGTGTCTCTCGAAACCCAAGATTGTGCCGTCCAATGGGTTGAAGCCTCATGTGCGGCCCAATGTCTCACAAGCCCAACTGTCTATACGTGTGTAATATGGTTGCAATAATGATGTCAGCTGACTTAAATACTCTCAATTCATTCAACACTTGTTTGCATGTATGATGTTCCCCAAAAAGGCTGCCTCCATTTGATAATTGTGATATTGCTTTATGATGATGTTGTTGACTTTTGTTCTCTTTTTCCATTAGTCCAATATATCGGTCACCCACATGTATCAATACCGTAAGCTACGGTTAAAACCGTATGCTACGGTTTTGATTTTCTGTTTCTTTTATGTATGCTAGACCAAAATTCAACATGCACCATCAATTTTGGTTCAACCAAATATGCACGTGTCATCTCCTGCGATTATTGATAATGTTGTTTCATTAAATGCCCTTTAAAAGTCCATGTGATATTTTGCTTTTGATCCTTTGACTTTCGTGCACCGTTCTTTACATTCTGAAATCCTTTTGGCCATCTTGAATTCAACTTCCCGTTTAACATGATATCTCTTTAATAAGCATCCGTGCTCGTCTCGTTTCATCACTAAACTCTCCAACTTCACCGTATTACGCATTTTACCTGTAAAACCACAACCACACGTAGTTAACATATTCGAGATGCGTAATCGTTTAATACACAATAAGATACGTAATTTAACACACTTAACACTCTTGTTTTGCACCCTCCATCACATCCCCACACTTGACATTGATTGTCCTCAAGCAACCATCACAAACATTACTCACCTTATTAACAAATCACCATTAAATCCCTTACTGAAATAGCAATTTAAGGTCCCAAGTCATATCCGACCCATAGACTGACACAATCGAGATTGACAATCTGACAAATAAGTGACACGCATTTAAGACAACTTAAGACTTGCCTAACTAAAAGTAACATGCTTATGATACTACACACATGCCGCACGCCCCTCACAATAATCACTCCTCTCGGCTTTATCAAGACTAGCGTGTAATGTGCTAGTATATATTTCACTCAAAACCAAATACGTTACCTTGTAATCATAAGCTTGTATAGCAATCACACCTCCACTGTATCAACTAACGTAGCACATATCAAAAGGACTTTTGGGTTAAGGGTAAAGGTAGGGATGTATTTTTGGATTTTTATATTTATTGGCAAACACAAATGAAGATACCAAACCATGACAACTTTATTCACAATAACTACTAACACTTTGGGTATTTTCGACCCATTTATTCAACACGAACTTAACAATAATTTTTTTTTTCTTTTCTTTTTCTCTTTTTTTTCTTTTCCTTTTTTTTTCTTTTCAATTTTTTTTCCAACAAATCTCTAACACACAATTGCCATTCATGGTTGGTAATCAAACAGGTCAACAAAGATGTAACAAACGAAAGGTATAAGGCTCAACATGGTTAACTAAGGTGGGTGGATAAACAATCAACATATGAAATAATGAATGGATCATAATGCCTTTATCGTCTATGCACACGTTAAATCACAGTCTCAGTACGTATCAAACCACACAAGTTCTAACACAAAGTAACATATGGCCTACACTCAACAAATGAACAGTTATTGTAATTTAACTAACAATCTAGTAGGCTCAATTATCTCACCGAATAGAAGGAATATGGGTTACCGACACGTAGCATGTGTAATTCCTAAAGCATGTTACCCCTAGTTAGGCATCTCTTCTCACTAATTTTTAAAAACCTGTCAGAAATACTCTCATGAAACTTAAAGGGACAACCATGACTAGGGATCTAGATTAGCTTAATATCAGTAGGAACCCTTTAGCGATTGAAAATGTTGGTTTTCATGTAGTTCAAACATACTTGAGAAACAAAAATTTTCAAAATTTATCAATTTTAAGCAAATTCAAGCATTTAAGATCAATATCTTACCAACCCTCTCTCGAGTTACCACATCCCCACACTTGGGATACATTGTCCCCAATGTATGGTGCAATTTATACTCTAAACTCGAGAGATACCACCCACAGACCATGAACGGCTAACAACCTAGACGACTCAACACAAAGAAACCACTCCCAACACAAAAATTCACACCACCAAGTAGACAAAAACAAATAAAACACAGGATAGATAAACACATGCACCTGATCAGAAAACAAGTAAGTGTTTGTAGTGGTGTAGCTGCTGCGATCTAACCGGACCATACGCCCCTCATAGATACTTTGAGATCTCACCGGGGATGTTGCCAAACATCCCCACACTTGATTCATTGCATCCGTGAAGATAAAATCGTAGAAACCTGTCAAAACACAAACACACCAAACGAAACCAAAACAAAGTACAAACTCTACATCCTCGGGCTGCCTCCCGAGAGCGCTAAGTTTAAAGGTCTTCAGCCAGACCGTACCTGATATGCGCTATGGTGGTCTCAATGCACACTTACCTAATGTATTTCCAATGAATGCCCGGAAATTTACATGCCATCTCCATAAGTTTGTCAGTATAATTGGCATGTTCAGAAAGCATCTGCAGGTTTCGCTAATCCACTTCATGATGTATACCCTGATGTCTTGTACTTTCACCCTTCTCATCTTCTTCCTCGAACCCTCTTCCCCACACTTATTAATTTGAATGATTGATATGGGGAGAGGTTCGGTACACATATTCATCTCATCAGACTGTTCTGCCTCCTCATCCTCACACACCATCTGATCCACTAGTGACTCTTCATCAGATAAAGGATTCATTGGTGTGGTATTATCCTCCACAACCTCCTCCTCCATGTGAGAATAATCTCTAATATCATCAGGTAATGGTGAGAGACGCTCTTCTATATGTATCTTCATTTTTAACTTCTGACACTTGGAAACTAGGCAGCTGATTCGATCTTCATCGGAAAGGTTGGGTGCTAATAAATACTGCTCGAGTTTGGACAAACTCGCTTCCAACATAGCAAGCTTTTTCTCCTCCTCGGTCTGATAAGTATAGACACCCTCGGGCTCAGGATATTCCTCGGGATGATATTGTCGGTATCCCTGATACGGTGTTGAGATGTACGCATCCATCATTTTTTTATTCCAATACTCTGGATTTTCCAAATATACCGCGCACACATCTTCATAAACAGAATTATGATTACGACCGCAACAGAAACATCGTTCATCCGTCCTTGGTTCATAATAAGCATCCTCGTCCCGATCCCATCCGTCAGAGTAATAATCAACCTCCACCATTGTATCAGAATCATAGAAATATGGTGGAGGGGAAGGATTACCATAGCAAGGCATCGATGGTTCTTCCAATTTCGCTCTTTCCCGTTTAAATCGGGCCTCGCGGCAACCGATACACGGGTGAAGTGGTTCCCCGCACAAAATACATGTAGAAGAGCCGCAAAATATAGTAAGATCTGTCATCCTGCACAAACACAGCTCAACTACCCACGTAAATCACGAACAAAGAAGATGACAAAATAAACACAAATTTTTTTTTTTATTTTTTATTTTTTTTTATGAAACTTAACACTAAACACTTTGCGCACGCCTCCCCGGCAGCGGCGCCATTTTGATGTCTGTCGTTAAGGACATGCAAAAACCAACTAAACTATGTAGATAGGATAAGTCGGATATCGAACCAGAGGAGGATTGTGGAAAGTGTTATTATGCTAAGTATTGATTAACTACTGCTGAAAAGTAAAACTCAATTGATGGTTTGATTGTTTGATTAACTAGCGAATTACAAAAATAAAAAGTTGTAAACAATGGGAGAGAACAATGGTTCCTCCAGACTTTGGAATTGCAGTTAACTTCAATTATATGTTTAATCGAACACTTACATAGACATAAGTGGACTAACCTAATCAACTAATTGTGATAACCAAAGACTAAGTACTCCGGTCAATACATAACGGGAGGTTATCAAGTGGTTACCAATCACAATTACCAACCCTAATCCCATAACAAATATATCCCAATTACTAGAACTCTCGGGAACTGAATGATCAAAGAATAAGGTTAAGCAAATGCAATCGATTACAATTAATTAACTAAATCATAAGTGAAAAGCATCGAATGCTTAGATCACTGAGTTAAACGATTGTCGCCAAACACATACAATCTGTTAACTTACAAAAACCCTCCATCAGGAGGAAACCATTAAAAAGACTAGCCGCTCATGGTGGTTGATGGATCTTCGAAACCCCCTTCTCTGTCTGCGTACCAGCCCTCTTGTCGTCTACTGCCATCGAAGATGTTTTGATATATCTTTTATGTCATCGATGTTGAGTTGTGGACCCAAAAGAAATCCGTCTGGCCTCTCTCTATTCGGCCCACTATTAATAATAATACCCAAACCAAAAAGTTGTCTACATGTGTCTCTCGAAACCCAAGATTGTGCCGTCCAATGGGTTGAAGCCTCATGTGCGGCCCAATGTCTCACAAGCCCAACTGTGTATACGTGTGTATATATGGTTGCAATAATGATGTCAGCTGACTTAAATACTCTCAATTCATTCAACACTTGTTTGCATGTATGATGTTCCCCAAAAAGGCTGCCTCCATTTGATAATTGTGATATTGCTTTATGATGATGTTGTTGACTTTTGTTCTCTTTTTCCATTAGTCCAATATATCGGTCACCCACATGTATCAATACCGTAAGCTACGGTTAAAACCGTATGCTACGGTTTTGATTTTCTGTTTCTTTTATGTATGCTAGACCAAAATTCAACATGCACCATCAATTTTGGTTCAACCAAATATGCACGTGTCATCTCCTACGATTATTGATAATGTTGTTTCATTAAATGCCCTTTAAAAGTCCATGTGATATTTTGCTTTTGATCCTTTGACTTTCGTGCACCGTTCTTTACATTCTGAAATCCTTTTGGCCATCTTGAATTCAACTTCCCGTTTAACATGATATCTCTTTAATAAGCATCCGTGCTCGTCTCGTTTCATCACTAAACTCTCCAACTTCACCGTATTATGCATTTTACCTGTAAAACCACAACCACACGTAGTTAACATATTCGAGATGCGTAATCGCTTAGAACACAATAAGATACGTAATTTAACACACTTAACACTCTTGTTTTGCACCCTCCATCATTGACCCCACAATGAAGACTGTTGACCCCACAATCAGGAGAAACCCTGGAGTCCATGATCCTCACACTAAACGCACTATCAAATCAGTCATCTGGCCAGCCACTGATAAAGAGAAGATCATTCCACTCTCCAGGAAGTTTGAAAAGGGAATCCTAAGAAACTTTAAGCTCTGGGCTTATGATCCAAAGATGGCAGAAGTTGTTATAGTTACTGAAGAACAATCCATCAGGATTCCCAACTCCTATGATTTAATGAGTTTTCATGAAGAGGATATCCTGGTTCTCAACGCTCATCAAATTCGCACAAATGAAAAGTATGAGGAATGTGCCAAGAGTTGGACAAGTGCTGCTGCTAATATCACAATTTATCATCTTTTTGCTCCAGATCAAGACGAAGGTGGTCCTCAAGTGTGATGCATCTACTGATCCAATAAACCTAGAGGGAGATTGTGTCACACCCCAAAAACGAAACAACGGAATATTAAACGTAGTGGTGACGGAAGTTGATACCCATTTATATCTTGTTGAACGATGAATTTAATTGTTGGACATTTTCATTTATTTTAAACATAAGTTATTAAACATTACGTTTTAAGTAACGACACAACCACATAGTTAAGTTGTCTTTGATCCTCGCGGATCTTATTACATATGTCCCAGAAAGTTTAAAAAGTAGTCCAACATTTTAAGTAACACAACATGCATCATCAAACACAAGATACACCATGATTCCCGAAGCTGAACTCAAGTACCTGTAGAACACGTTAAAATCAAGTGTCAACACAAAGAAAGGTGAGTTCACATATTCACATTCAAACAATTCATTCCGAAGGAAAACTTTCTGATTATGTGTTTATTTTAAAACATCTATATAATTTTTAGAAAGTCCGTTTTACTTCCTTAATAAAATCCATGGGTCATCCGTCGTAAGTTTAAAAACCCGACATTAAAGCTCCTACCCAAGTTTTGTATATTAAATTCATAGCGTCAATTTTCAGACTCGTATGTTAGCTAGACAATACGAATATATTTACCATGCAGGGATAATCAATTCTAGACAATAACTGTAAGACCCTTACTATTATTTTCCGGTTTTTGTATAATTTAAGTCCATAATCATGTAATTACGGTTACAATTACAATGCAAAATACGGGTTTATTAAAAACTTTTACAATTTAAAATAATACAACATAATGTGATTTAATTCATCATTTAAGGATAACGACGAAATAACTTGCGAAAGCTTCATTTTCGTGTATTCGGTCCTTTGTCATCGCTTGATCTCCATCCGGGTACACTTGATATCACCTATGATCAAAACCAGCATATAAGTTAGTTTTGATAACTTAAATATAAGTTTAAACAAGTTCTACGCATCAAATAATCAACAAAATAATTATTTCCAACTTTGATGTCTCTCGCGTGTCGCACGAGACTCATCTCAACGTGTCGCGTGTCGCGCCCGAAACAACATTGCCCGTCGCGTGGTGCGGGGGAGACCCTTTTCCAGCGATTCCAGGTCTGGGAGCTGCATATCTGCCCAGCTATGGTTTTAGTCGAAAAACGAACTTTAAAAGGGTATAAGTTTCATTCTACTTACCCGTTTTGTGTGATTCTTTTTCCTACGAGTCTGTAATTTAATTACGGACCCGTTTATCTTCTGGTTCACATCAAATTCAGATTTATAAGCTTAAGGCTTATAAATCCCTTTTTATGATTATTCGACCCGTTTAGAGAATTTGAACTTTTAAGTTTAAATTTCACTCATTCTTTTCACCCATCCTTTTCCCACATTTGTATTATCTACTTACATTCCACCACAACTATTCTTGTGGTGGATTTAGTATATTTGAACAATTTTCGGATTCTATACTTCGGTTGGTTGTTTTACGGAAAAGACCCGTTTCTAGGCGTTTAACCCAAAAGGCCTATGTTTAAAACCTTTATGCTTATTAAAAGCTCACCTAATTATAATACATATTCCTAAACGACCTCAAAGGGTCATTGCCCAATTTACCCTTCAAGGGCGTTTTGGTCAACTTCAGTCCCTCCTTTTACGACGAAGGACTTTAACTAATTATTTAACAAAAAATTGCACTTTTAACTATAAGTCTATATATGCGTACCTGGCCCGGGTCAACAAATAGACCCGATTTATACCTCGCTTTAATCATCACACAATCTATGGCGACGCAATTATCCGATTTGCTAATCGCTCCTGTCAATATAAGACTTGACAACCACATTAGTCGCTATTGTCAAATGGCGTTGTCACCTCCATTCGACCCGTTTAGCCTATATGCCCAATATTACCCCTTTTTACCATTCATTATGGTTTTCATCACTTTCGCTTATTTTGACCCATTTCAATTTACGTCGGAACATCACATTTCAAATATTAGCTTATCATTTTCATAACCTTTATAATCATTACGCATTCTAAGATAAAAGGGTGTAAGATTCACTTACCTTGCATCCATGCCACGCTTTTCTTTCCATACTCGCTCCGTTTGACCCGCTTCATCCACAAGCTTCCACCTAGCTTGTTAAGCGCCAAACTATTATCCAATGTTCACAAGGTGGTTAGATTAACCATAATTTAATATGATCTTTCACCTTACACATTTCTATGCATTCATCCGAACACTTAATATAATCACGTTTTACACACAACCAAGTAGACCGCGATTTCATTTAGGCATTTCATATCACTGAAAATGGGTTGTTTTTGGTGACTTGTTTAACCTGTTTACAAGTCTTAAAAAATTATGATTTTTTTATGTGGCGTACCTCTCGGAGGGTTAGGCCTTGTGTTAAAATTTCAAGATCTAACTCTTTACCAAAAATTCGTAAAATTTCATTTACTAAGCTGCAATCAGATTCGTCACTTATGACAGCAGCTTACGGAAAAATTCATTTAAAATTCCTCGTTTATCCGATTGACAAAATTCCAATTGGAGATTCTTTTAATCACTTAAAACTATCTACAGTAAGAATTTGAGATCATAACTAAATTCCTAAATTAAGTTATTACATTCGTAATGGGCTGCATATTCTGCCAGAAAACGCAGCTTGATCCTTTGATACGGAAAAATTCATAAAACGCTCAATTTTCGTCGAAAAAATGCGATTCCAGTGGGATTTTAAAGATATTTCCTGGAATTTCATTTTAGACTCAAGAAACACATGTTTTTGTCACGTTTTGTCTATGTTACAGCCAATACAAGTCCGCTGTAAATTCTTATCAGGAGCTGTTTGAATTCAGCTTTCAATTAAAACATGTTCTTGACATCATAACACTATTTTTTAGCAATCAAAACCCTAAAACATCTCATACATGAATTTAGCATCAACAAAATCTGAATTTACTTGAGCTAGGCATGATTCCAATATATACTTGTCTAGGGTTTACTCCTAAACACTACAATGTTCCTATTTCATCCATATAACAAGCATGCATCAATAAATTTTTGAATTCTCTAGGTTTACTTAGAAATTCAACTAGATATTTCACATGAAATTTACATACCTTGTGACTACTTTTTCAGTGGAGATCACTAATTCGTGCTCAGATTTTGATTTGGGATTGATTTGGACCTTCAATTTGATGCTTTTGCTGAAAATAGGGTTATACCCCTTTTGTTTCTCCCCTGGTCGATCGAACTAGAACACACACGGGTGTGTGTGTTTTAATTTTTCTTTTATAAATGTTTTAATTAAAACACTTTCCTATTTACCCACCTTTAGTCCCTCATGTTTTGTTTTGATATTAAGTAGGCCACAACCTACTTATTTCTAGTAACATTCCCTCTTATTAACTAGGTTAATTATTCCTAGTTAACTTGATGGGTTCGGAAGTCATAACCCGTTTTGTTTTAAGTCCCGTTAATTCGGGCCTTTTACATACTTTGTTTTCTCAAAGTATTTATCCTCCTGTTAATTAATATTAAGTTTCTTTATTTCAATCCTAATATTTACTGGGTTAATTTTTACCACTAACGGTATTTTACCCGTTCATAAATGTTAAGGTGGTTTGATTACCAAACCCGTTTTCGGGGTGTTACAATAACCAGAATCTAAATTCGTCGTTTGACTTGACATGGGGCGACCGGTCACGACGGGGTTGTCAACCGGTAGATCTACCAACAATTCCTCGCGTACATTTACTTAATCGATTAAACGACATCATGGGCGCAGGGTCCATTTTAAGACCAAATATGATGTCTGCCTCACGTACAATATATATATCCTACTAATATGACAATTTAATATACGAAGTTGTACGAATCCCCTAAAATCCCCTCTCTTGAGACCAGGCAACATTCGTTCCAACTTTACGGTCTGTTTCTCCTCGGAAACACCGTACCATCCCAATTTCTCCTCCAAACATTCATTCATCAAAAACGTTTTATCTCGAAACGTATGATTTATCAAACTCCATATATTTTCAACAAAAATATATATATATTTTATATTAAAAGGTATGTTTTAATCCAAAAACATCTGTTGGTGCATACATCTGTTGTCTTCGTCTTATATCGAGTCTCGGGTGCGTTGCGGGTTTGATCAAGCATGATGTCATCATATCCAATGATGACATCAAAATGGTGACATCATCAATTGATACATCACGTGAAATATCTCATGCATACACAAATCAGATTGCATATTTCACTAGGTGACAAAATTGGTTGCATGTTAAAGTTGGAGTTCGGTCAACATGTATTTTCTAATTCCGCTCATGTGTCAATATGATGATTTCGCTCATTTGAACATGTTAGATTTCGCTTATATGTCAGTTGAAGATTTCGCTCATACGGCATGTCCTTAAGAGCGAAATCACAGCTAGTATATATAGGGGTTCATATAAGCGAAATCAGTAGTAAGATCTGGTATACCGTACCGAACTGCTGCTGGATTACGTCACGTTTATCAGAAAGAGCAAGTTCTTGTATTACAAGTTGAAACTCTGTTCGATTGTAGTTGTTACGTAATAAAACGTTGTTTAATTACGTCTTCGCGCACGATTACGGTTCGATTTAATGGATTCCGCACGTTAAATCGAATCTACCGCAGATCTAGTGATCGTTTACGATCCGTTCCTGAACTCACAAGTGGTATCAGAGCTACGGATAACTCTGCGTGTAATCGTTAGCGAATCGGACGAGTTTCGCTCAGTTTCAGTGAAATCGAATCGAATTTCGGTTAATTTCGGACTATTTTCGGTGAATTTCGATTTGTTTTGGTGTGTTGTTTGAACTCTCTGAATTGTTTACAGTGATAACGTGACTGATTTGATGCGATTCGATGATTTTTGAATGATTATCTGTTAGTGATTGATGTTACGTCATGTTTCAGATCTGATTTGATTTAGAAATTCTGATAAATCATGTTTGAATTGTTGATAGGTGTTGTTTGAATTCGAAGTGTAGGCTGAATCATGTTAAGTGTTGATGATTGTTATTCGTGTTTGCTTATCTGATTGTTATTCATGTTGATAGGATTGTTTTGATTGAATTTCGGATCATTTCGATTAGTTTCTGACTGTTTCAATCGGCATTCAATCTGTTTTTAGTTGAGTTCACGGCGATTTCAGTTCGTTTTCCGATCATATCAGAGTTCTAAGAACGCTAATTTCGGAATCATTTGATGAATTGTTGGTAAATTTCAGATCACAGAGGTAAACTTGACGGAAATATTTTACAAAAACAAGTCTGATACTCACAAACTGATTAACAAACTGTTTACATCATCATACATAAAAATCAGATCTGAATTTGTTGTTGATTGTTTGAAATAACAATATGCAGTAAGCTGCAATTCACAAGTGATCGAAATCGGACAAATTTCGGTGACATTGATTCTGATTTCGATCATTTTTGAATCTGATTTGGTTGATTTTCGATCAGTTTCTGCTTGTTGTTTGTGTTAATTCGGGCGATTTCGGACTGAGTTTTGATTGCTTTCGGTGAAAACTTATTGTTGAACTTAGTTTGGTTTAGATCACATCGTAGTATAATCAAAGATCACATTTATGATATGAAGTTGAGATTTGTATGATTTCAGATCTGGTAATTGCCGATTGTAATTGTTACTCCTTGTTTGAACATGAATTGCTGGTGCTTTACATAATGATTTGCGACGTTTGTGTTGTTATAAAAGATTTTAAGGTGTTGTGAAAGATAACAAATTGAATTGATTTTTCATTAAAGTGTCAAAAACTGATATCACCTGATATGTCTTTGTGGGCTCATCAAGTGGATTGTGATTTGGGCTGATCATTGTTTAAGTTTGCGCCAAGGCTGCTTGTTTGGCCGATACTGTTTGTTTGATTTGGGTCAAGATTTTCGTGAATAAAATCAATACTGGGCTGTGTAGTTTGGGCTGAATACTAAGTTTGTTTTGGGCCGCGAACGTGTTAAAGGTGATTTGAAACGGATTTTGGATTAGTGGGCCGCTAGCTTGTGGATTTCTTGGTTACCAACAGTTTGTGGGCTTCGTGGAAGTTAAAATTTGTGGAATTTGAACTAAATTTTTTTTGAACCATGTCATTTAACGAAGAAAGTGTGTTTAAAATGTTTGACGAAGAGGAAAACTATAACCTTGAAAGGTTAAATGATTGGTTTGATGGGTGTTGGAGTAAATATCAAAATGAGAATAAGGATATTTGGGATAAAAGATTTGAATGTTTTTTATGTATGGAAAATGAAACAGTGGATATGTTGGAAAGACGGTTTAATTGTCTAATTGAAAAATTAACAAGGTACGAGATAAGGATATCAAATGCTGAAAAGATATCAAAATTTGCAGACACGTTACCTTCTGAGTGGAATGAATTTTTGAGTGAACTAAAAAAGGATTCTAGGTTCTCAAATTTTTATCTAAATGGATTTATCAATGAGCTCAAAATACTCAAGTATAAAAATGAAAAGAAAAAGAAAGAGTTGATGAATGTAATAGATAAAAATCTAGACAAAATAAGTTTGGATGTGATTGTTGAAATATGCGAAAGAGTTAATATGTGTTGTGTAGCAAAAAATGTTATGAAATACGATATTAAGAGGGGTTGTTATATTGATGAATATATGAATCCTCTTGATTTTGTTAAAATTTTTTGTGCAGGCACATACAAAACAGAGACACAAGATATTTCAAAGAATGAAGAATCCAAGCAAGATGAAACTTCAAAATGTGAAGTTGTGTGCTCAAAATGCGAAAAATTCGAAGCAGATAACGTCAAACTCTTGAAGGATGTAGAGAGTTTAACAGTGGAAATCAATCGTGTGAAGGATGAGAAAAGGTCTGATGATAAACAGATTCTTGAAATGACAGAAAATTTTGATAATTTGAAATCTGAAAATGTCAAACTGTTGATTGGTTTAAACAGTTTGACATTGGAAAACAAAATTTTGAAAGAAAAGGAAAAAGATTTTGAAAATGAAAAATTGAAAAAGATTTTCAAAGTCAAATGAAGATTTTAGAAGATGAGAAATCTGTTATCTTTAAAAATAATCTTGAAAAACAAATTGAAATAAATTCTCATCTTCAGAAAATCATTAGGCTTGAAAATGAAGCTGAAATTGCTCGAAATAAAATTGATGAGCTTGAAAAGAAATTGAAAGGTTTTGTGAATTCATCAGTACCAGATTATATCTGTCCAAAACCGATCAATTCTCTTCCAATAAGTGAAGATGTCACAAATTTTGACAAAGTCAAAATTGAGGATTGTGATGATAAAGCTGATGATGAAAAAGAAAAAGAAAAGAAAAATATTTTTAGAATTACAAGAAAAATTTCAAAATACTGTTTTGCAGTCTACTGAAATAGGTGAATGCTCAAAGCAAAAACCTGTTAAGAAGATTGCAGAATAGAAACAAAAAGTTAAAAATTTGAAAAATTTTAAAAATGAAAATAAAAGCTCATCAGTTCAGTCATCCAATCATTATAAAAAACCACAAAAATCTGAAAATATAAACTCACAAAAAGTTGGTAATAAGTGGTGCAGGTTTGACCACAGTGCTCAAGCGTCAAATCAAGCTTATAGGAGAAGTGATGATTACCACAAAGCCAGACAATGCTATGATCTGAGCGTTTGGTGTGAAGGTGGTACATGGTATGATAACAGGGTGTGTTACAAATGTGGTTTTTAAGGACACATTGCTGTTAACTGCCAAAGTCGAAGTTTTGAAACAAGAAGATGTTATGAATGCCAAATCAAAGGTCACATTGCCAGAGATTGCCCAATGAGATCAATTGAAAGATCGAGGGTTGTATCTCAGAAAAGGGTGATGAAGTCAGTCAAAGTCAAAGAAAAGCCCAAGGAACTGAAAGTTTCAGAACAGAAAGTCAAAGAACCTAAAGTTCAAGAAAAGAAAGTGAAGCTTTCACAAGGGCAGAAAGACCGACTGAGAAAGAAAAGAAAGAAAGCTCGAGAGTATCTTGAAAGGATTTTGTCCTCGGGTACAACAAATAAGAGTACTGATAAATCGTTTCACTCGACAACAAAGTCAAGTAAACCAAATTCTTCAGTTGCAAGTCTGAGGACAAAAGAGGAGATAAAGAAAGAAAAAGTGGTTAATCAAACGATTAACAAATCAAAGAAAGTGAGATTTTCACTTCCTGGCGATGAATTTGTTTCTTTGGAAACAAAGGAGCCACATGTCGGCGATGAATCTGGCTCATCAAAGTCAGACAAGCCACGTTCAGGCAATGATTCTGGTTCATCAAAGCCAGAGGAGCCAGCTGTTGAGGTAAAAGTAGAGAATTCTGGTTTAACAATGGATGATGCAAATTTTCCACCATTGTTGAACGAGAATTCAAAATCACCCAAGGACCGTCAGGCTTGGGTGAAATTGTTTAAATGAAAAACCTGACTTGCCGGAGTTCCCTGGTTGGTAAGCGTGGAACATGAATCGGCACATTTCTTGAGAAATTTCACTCTGGTGATTTTTCGCCTTACATGTGGTAAATCAGGGACATTAAGTTATACTTGATTTTCTACAAGTGATGTTTGAGATCTAAAACTGAAATTGTAAAATCTGTCATGTGTTTGAAGAAAACAATGTGATGAAGTGACCCAGAATCTACGAATGATTAGTAAACAAACTTATTTTCCGGAAAAACCATTTTTGATTAAAACAAACTTAAGTGTTTTGAAATCATAATGGGAAAATAGTTTGTTTTCAGGGGGAGTTCTGATTGTTTATGCCAAATGGATGGCGATTTGAAGCGATTCGATATCGGTTGTCAATTTACTTGTACAGTTTGTTTTCAAATTTCCTAAAATGTGTTTGCATTTTAGGTGGAGTAAGAATTTTTAGAAAATCCAAAAACATTTGAAAATTTGAAAATGACAAAAACATTGAAAAATTCAAAAATGAGTTTTGTTGAGACAAGAGGAAATGATAGTAAATCAGTGGACTATCACAGCATGCTAAAGAAATGAAATGTTAAAATGTGATAAACGGTCTCACTAAAGATGTGACGATAGGCTCAGCTAGACTAGTAGATTTGCGATAACGATACAAACCTAAATGTAAAAGCCTAGTTCTAGTGGGAAACATGGTTGAAAGCATAGTACTTAGTTTTGTCCTTCTTGACTGTGTGCCTACTCGGTAATCGCTGATTGTCGAACGACATAAAACTGGTTAAGTCTGTGAACTTTCACAACTGTGCTAAAAAGTCACTGTGATTGTGCATTTCATTTTGCAAAGATTTAAACTTGTTTGATTTTCTTTATTTTGTTTAAGCATCGGACATCCTCTGCGTATACGTGAGTATCGACCTGGATGTTGTTGCCTAAACGTTCTGCTTTATTTTCTTTGGTGTTTCGTTTAAGCTTTGGACCTCCTCTGCGTATACGGAAGTATCGACCTGGTGGTTAAAGCCTAAACAACTTCAACTTGTTTTATTTTCTTATTTTGTTTAAACATTGGACTTTCTCTGCGTATACGGAAGTATCGACCTGATTGTTAATGTTTAAACATTCTGCTTTGTTTTCGCACATATCACAGTTGATGATAGTTTAAAGGCATTACTTGAGTTAGTGTATTGCATGATGAGGGGATATGCTGAGATCGTGGGGTCCATAAGAATTTAGTGCAAAATTAATATACCTTAACGTATCGGCAAGCATTTCGAAAGTTTTTAGATTGAGCTTAAGAGGACAATTATATCGTCAATCAACGTGAATCGTTTAGAACTTAAAACGATTAAAAGCTTAACGGTGCTTGTGATGTGTCTCAAAAACTGATATGATCCTCTTTCGCAATCTCACAAAAATAGTGTTTGTACATATTTCAATTCTGCATTTAATTTCTGTTATTGCATTTATGTTTCATATTTTGAAAAATTCAAAAAGATTTTCGACAACTGATGTTGAAAAGCTGATATTCAAAATCTCAAAGGCTAAACAAGATGAACAATTGGTTTGGTTAAGATGATGAGAAGTTGGAAGATAATTCTCAAATGTTTAGATGATTCATTAATTTGAATCACAATATTGTGTGTTATATGTTTGAAAATGTTGAATGAATTCTTTTAGAGTCAAAATTATTTTGTCTTACGAGAGGTTGAGATGTGTAGGTTTCTGATTCTGTTGCTACGGAAAGCCAGGCGTCGATCCTAAAAGCACGGAAGCTTGACGAAAGGGGGAGCCTGAAGAGACTACCGAAAGGGGGAGCTGAAGCTGAAGACAGATCCACCGGGATTCTGTTCGAGCAAGAGGGAGTCTGTGTTTGCTGATTGAAAGAGTGAAGCACAAAGACTGATAAAGACTGAAGATTGTAAAGACTCGACACTTAAGACTCGTCAACATCTGAGGGGGAGTCTGTTGGTGCATACATCTGTTGTCTTCGTCTTATATCGAGTCTCGGGTGCGTTGCGGGTTTGATCAAGCATGATGTCATCATATCCAATGATGACATCAAAATGGTGACATCATCAATTGATACATCACGTGAAATATCTCATGCATACACAAATCAGATTGCATATTTCACTAGATGACAAAATAGGTTGCATGTTAAAGTTGGAGTTCGGTCAACATGTATTTTCTAATTCCGCTCATGTGTCAATATGATGATTTCGCTCATTTGAACATGTTAGATTTCGCTTATATGTCAGTTGAAGATTTCGCTCATACGGCATGTCCTTAAGAGCGAAATCACAGCTAGTATATATAGGGGTTCATATAAGCGAAATCAGTAGTAAGATCTGGTATACCGTACCGAACTGCTGCTGGATTACGTCACGTTTATCAGATAGAGCAAGTTCTTGTATTACAAGTTGAAACTCTGTTCGATTGTAGTTGTTACGTAATAAAACGTTGTTTAATTACGTCTTCGCGCACGATTACGGTTCGATTTAATGGATTCCGCACGTTAAATCGAATCTACCGCAGATCTAGTGATCGTTTACGATCCGTTCCTGAACTCACAACATCATTAAACCCTTTTATTGGTGTGTTCTACCCCCAAAATATATACAAAGCAGTAAAAGAGGGGTTTAGTGACACTCTTTTATGACATACATACACATGCATGTAATCCATCTTTCAAGGATCAAATTCATCTTCAAATCACATGACCTCCTTAAAAGCTGAATCTTCTTGAAATCACTTCCAAACCTCCTTACAAGCTTGAAATCACCATGAAAGGCCTTTGAATCTTCATAAAAAGGTTTAATTTTTTTGAATATGTGTGTATGAGGGGGGTGTTTCGGCCGAGATATACACGAAAGAGAGAGAGAGAGAGAGAGAGAGTAGTTTAATCTTGATTTGTTAAATGCAAAGTGTATAAGAAAGGTTTCAATGATTACTCATTTTCCCAAGACAACACTTGGCATAGAAGGTATGAAAATTGAAAGAGGTGGGTTGCCCTATGGCCGCCACCTATCACCCTCACACACACACACATCTTATACATACACTTATATATATAATCTAGTGTTAAAAACATGTATTTTACTGGATACCGGGTATTTTATCTAGCGTATTAATCCTGTTTTAGTGCGTTTTAAATTATTTTTATCATTCTATAAAAATAATCACTTAAAATTATTACTGAAATAATTACCAGTTGCCTTGACTGGCTGCGTTGACAGTATTTTGTCTTAATTCGCGCAGTATCGCGCGATACGCGCTCAAACTCGAAAAATAGAGTTTCTTAACGTTTTAATTTATTTTTCCTCACGAATAAAATTAAAATTACTATTCAAATCATAACAGACTATTTTTAGGATTTTAACACTGATCGGGTGGTCACCGACGTTTGTTTCGCATTTTAATCGTTACGCGATAAGCATTTATCTTATCGTTGCCAACATAATTTTTACCAAGGTTTAAATTTACCAACTCGTTAAATTCCACACATAAACATCATAACCAGTCATATACAGCCTTTTACCTATTCACAACACGTGTTACAATTGTACGGTACGGCCTGAAAAGCCGGGTGTCACAGTCTCCCCCTGTTTAGGAAATTTCGTCCCCGAAATTTTACTGTACAGGTTTTGTTTTCGCACTAGGTGGAAACAGTAAAAACAAGATTGATGAATATGGTCTTGTAGTTTCTGTGAGAAACTTTGATCCTTACGAAGAATCTTTGTAGACCTATATTACACACATCATCAATTCCTAATCTCACGTCTCAACGCTCTCCACCCTTTCCAAAGTTCAACATTTACAAGCACTTAATCAAGAAGATTAAGTCAAAGTTCCACCATTTTGGGTTTAACATACGTATGTTTACATATACATTACCCTGTACCTGAGGTAGTCTGAGTTTACACATGATTGATCCAACTCAAGATGGGCTCTCAAAGTATCTAATCTCATAAACTCATTTTCTTTCCTTCTTACATTCATTTCAGGTATCCACGGATTACACAACCAATAAATCACATATACTACTAGAATGTTGTAATCACCTCTCTAGTTATTAACATAACTCTTCTAGCTATACGTACTGCTTCTACGGTACTTCGATAAACTTCTGTTTTTCTTCTAAATAAATCTCTACAAGAACAAAATCAGTGTATTATCCATTATACACTTTCTCAAACTGGACCAAACAATACTTTATGTACACTACTCAATCTTTATGGTAGCTTGAGCCTATAAGCGACTGATCCAACTCAAGATGGGCTCTTGAAAGGACCAAGTCAATGTGGCTCAGCTTTTCCCTTTCTCTGCTAACTTAATAACATCCTTTAAAGTAACTCTTCCCATAATCCAAATCTTCGATCTGAAATCGCAATTATTTCCCTCAATCCAGGAAAATCCTGTCGCTGGTTTCCTAGATAAACTAAGGTATGGTTAATCGTCTTTTGCCACATTAGCTCAACAAAGTGGCCATCAACACTTCCATCCATGCAAGGCTTCAAACAGAGGAACCTGAATACTAGTGTGTTAACTATTATTGTAAGATAACTCTGCCAAGGGCATGTGAGTATCTTAATTTCCTTCGGAGTCCATCATACACGCTTCCAACTTTTCTTTCAAGGGTTTGAAAAGCTTCATCCTATCTTGCTGTCCAATCAATTCCCCTTTTTCCTTTTTGGGTTTATTAGTGTCGAAGGCTGCACTAATTTAGAGAAATTCTTAATAAATCTCCGGTAGCACCCAGCTAGTCTTACGAATCGTCGTACTCCCGACAGGGTCTTTAGCGCTTCTCATCATTTGATCGCTCTAATCTTAGACTGATCTACATGCATGCCTTCCTTATTCCTCAACAACTCCATAGTCAACTTCAAATGTTACTCATGATTCTCTTTGGTTCGTGTATAGGCAAGTATGTCGTCGATGAATATTATCACAAATTCATCCGATTAGGGTTTCCATACCCTGTTCATGAGATTCATGAATATAAATGGCGCATTGATTTAGTCAAAAGTCATGACTAATAACTCGTAATGGCCTTATCACGTTTGAAAAGCAGTCCCCGGAGTATCTTCGTCAGCAATCCTTCAACTGATGATATCCTAATCGTATATCGATCTTCGTGTAGTAGCTGGATCCCGGTAGCTTGTTTGAACAAATCGTCAATCCTCGGTAAAAGGGTACCGATTCTTGATAGTCAACTTGTTCAGCTCTCATAAATCATCACACATCCTGAAGGATCCATCCTTCTTTCTCTCAACAAAACAGATGCGCCTCAAAGTGAGAAGCTTGATCGAATGAAACCCTTCTCCAGTAGCTCTTGAAACTGACTCGACATTTCTATCATATCAGACAATGCTTAATCTATAAGGAGATTGTGCAATTGGGTGCAGCACCGGGTGCAAGATCGATTCAAAATTCGATCTGTCTCCCAGGGGAGATCCAGGTAAGTTGATGTAGCGCGTGATATGGAAACGAAGATCAAACACGTTGATTCTAAGAATACCCGTGTGTTCTTCCCCAACTCCCAAGATTCCACCCAAAAGGCACGGAATTTGAAGTGAAAAATCAATAGTTTCAAAATTCAATTCTGATCATTCATATTACTAGAGGGACATATAAATAGAAACCGAAATTCGAAATAGGCCTAAAAAAGATAACGGGCCAAACACACGGCCTAAAACAAAATGCCCAAAATAGATAAAAAAAACATAAAAATGAAAATAAGTAATAGAAATAAGCGTTTTTTGGCCCGGACGATGACCCATTGGCGGTTTGCAGCAAGATGGAGCTCGTTCTCACGTTCGTTTCGCCTGGTCGCACGCCCAAAACGGACCTTCGTAGCCCAAGTTAGAGCCATTTTAGTGAAGCCCCTTTTGTTACGCGGTCTTGGGCCTCTAAATACAAAATAGCCCGTTCCTCCACATTTGGGTCTGCATCATAAGTCTTTTTAGGAAAACTTCTGGATAATCACGAACAATAGAAATCTCTTCGCTATTCCTACATTTGGCCTTCATATCCACTACGTTAACAAAGAACGCAGGATAGCATTTTCGCAACAACTTGAGCATCCTCAAAACACTGACGACTCTCAACCATCAAAACTCGACACTCTCAGCTCTTAACACTCAACACTCGACTCGGCGGTCTCTGCGAACAACCACCACCTCTCTTCCATCATCAAGTTGAGATATCCTAGCTATCTTCTTCAACCGATAGTCCCCACTTCGTTCCCGGGTAATCAATCCATCCTCACATCTTCGTCAAAGCTCCCCAGCTCCACTGGAAACAAATTGACACTAGAACTATGACCACCTAACTAAATACTACACCGGCAAAAACTTCACTAGTTTCTATCAACTTACCAATTACTAGTTCTATCTAGCACTTTATACTCAGCTTACTTGTTGGTGAACACAAAAATGATTCAAAGTTTTTCAAAACAAAACTCAAGTCAGCTTTGGTATTAAACGTATGAACATAGATTGGTCTTTGATTTCGAAACATACTAGTAATCGTAGCTGGATTCTCACGTGCCTTCCCAGCACTCACCTCAACGGCTTTGCCCTTAGCATCGTGTCCTTTCGGTTCCGGGAAATTTCTTTTGTTGTGTCCTTGCTCACTACATGCGAAGCATCCTTCAAGCGCAACTCCATCCAACGTACTCTTAGCATAACACTTGGGTGTCACATGTCCGGTTCGGCCACACCTGGTGCACTTCTCTTTTTCATCACCGACTTTACCCTTTCCCGACTCTCTAGGGTTAGCTACACTCGCTTTCTCAAAGCTACGTTTCTTCTCACGTTCCTCTTCGAGATTCCTCTTTGAGCTCTCAGGTTTGCGCTTTCTCGAATCTCCAGTTCTAGGTTCGGAACGCTGAATCACTCGAATGACTGACTCGTTTTGACAGCCCGATATTACGCATATCGCTGTCACATCATTGCATAGGGCACCAGTAAATGATCTTGGGTTACAACCCTGGATTGTTTTGTGTATACTTCTATGCACTGTTCATACGGTCAATGAAAATCAGGAATACGTTCCAACGAAATCATAACACATGAACTACTAAAACTTTCCGATCATTACTTTACCTGGAGGGTTTCCAATCTGTGTCCCACCAAGATCATGCCCGTGAGCACCACATCCACGTTCCTGGCCATTATTCTGGTTAGCGTTACGCTGTTCCAAGGCAGTATTAATGTGTTGGATTATGAGTCGTGCCAACTCTTCTGGTGTGGCAGGTAGTCCAGTACCTTGTCTTGCTTTTGGCGGCATTTCATCGTTTCTATTATTTACAACAATAATAATCACATGAGACGATAACCAAAAATGATTCAATCACTAAGTGTTAGTGCATCAAACATTGCGCATGTATATTATCCACATATTAATGAGAACAATTTTTAAACCAAAAGTTAATTATCTGATATTATCATAGAAATTATCAAACTTGTTTTTCAGTACATCCCAACTATCCTTGGGATGTCTACATCGACACCCATAACAAGTTTTCACAAATATTTCTACCTAATATCACAAAAATATATCTGGCACGCATGCCCCAAACAAAAGTACCAAAAAGTGTCTAACACAACAACCAAAAACAAACAACAACTAACATCTAACGCGTCATCCCTAGAAAATCCAACATCTTTCTGACCAGTTCCTCCAGATCCACTATCCTCCAATGCATCTGGTCCATCGCACTATCATTCAAATCCTTCAACTCATCCTACCAGTCCATTTTCCCCTCAAGGTCCTTCATCTTACCCATGGTCTTTCCAGTTCTTCGCGCAAGGTAGCAAACTGTCGATCACAGTGGCAACATCAATCTACCCAAACCCCTTTCTGGTTCTTAGAAGCAGATGCAGTCTCAGCACGTGATGTAGAAGCAATCTCCCTAGCAGGCCTAACCCTCTTCCCATGGCGATAATACACTAATAGAGGCGTAGTAGATATGCGTGACTCTAAGACAGGTAAAGATGACTCTGACAGAACAGGTGGAGGGACCTCAACAATAGACTCGATCACAGTAGCAGGTGGAACAATTGAGGGCTCTAATGGTCGAGCTGTGACAATATTGGCATCCACCATCGGTGAAATACTAAGAGATCCTCCAATAACAAGGACACCTTTGATCACGTCATCGATAACTGGTACTGTGCCAGATGATTGTCCCGTCTCATGAATCGAGAGAGGAGCGTCATCGTTGTCATCAATCCACCCGTTGCTAGTGAAAGCATATCGGGGGTCTACCTGACTGGCAAAAGCAGCAGGGTCGACGTGGAATGATGAAGCAAACTCAGCCATACCAACCATCTGTGGGGTCGTGACAGGTATCTCTGGTAGAATGGATCTGGGTGAGGTCTCGAAATCTGGCTCGCTACCTAAGTCATTGATCTCGATGACCTCGTGCTCGTGCGACATCTGTGACACATATGTAACCGTACAAGTAAGTGTGTGATCAATATGAATAGTAACACATAAGGCCCAAATAAACAGAAAATCACGTATGCACATAAACACATAAGGGTTTTCATACATGATAAAACTTTCCATGTTTATTTAAAAATCTTGGCTTCGAGAATTTTGGACTTTAAATCACAAAATTCTTCGGTTGAAGTCTAGTGTTTTCTCCTGAAAACATCTAGTTCGCTAACAACCATTGGCTCTGATACCAACTTCTGTCACACCCCAAAAACGTCGCAGCGGAATATTAAACGTAGTGGTGACGGAAGTTGGTGCCCATTTATATCTTGTTGAACGATGCATTTAATTGTTGGACATTTTGATTTATTTTATACATAAGTTATTAGACATTACATTTTAAGACACGACACAACCACATAGTTAAGTTTTCTTTGATCCTCGCGAATCTTATTACATATGTCCCAGAAAGTTTAAAAAGTAGTCCAACATTTTAAGTAACACAACATGCATCATCAAACACAAGATACGCCATGATTCCCGAAGCCGAACTCAAGTACCTGTAGAACACGTTAAAATCAAGTGTCAACACAAAGGAATGTGAGTTCACATATTCACATTCAAACAATTCATTCTGAAGGAAAACTTTCTAATTATGTGTTTATTTTAAAACATCCATATAATTTTTAGAAAGTCCGTTTTACTTCCTTAATAAAATCCATGGGTCATCCGTCGTAAGTTTAAAAACCCGACATTAAAGCTCCTACCCAAGTTTTGTATATTAAATTCATAACGTCAATTTTCAGACTCGTATGTTAGCTAGACAATACGAACTATATATTTACCATGCAAGGATAATCAATGCTAGACAATAACCAGAATCTAAATTCGTCGTTTGACTTGACACAGGGCGACCGGTCACGATGGAGTTGTCAACCCGATAGATCTACCAACAATTCCTCGCGTACATTTACTTAATCGATTAAACGACATCATGGGCGCAAGGTCCATTTTGAGACCAAATATGATGTCTGCCTCACATACAATATATATATCCTACTAATATGACAATTTAATATACGAAATTGTATGAATCCCCTGAAATCCCCTCTCTTGAGACTAGACAACATTCGTTCCAACTTTACGGTCTGTTTCTCCTCGAAAACACCGTACCATCCCAATTTCTCCTCCAAACATTCATTCATCAAAAACATTTTATCTCGAAACGTATGATTTATCAAACTCCATATATTTCAATGAAAATATATATATTTTATATTAAAAGGTATGTTTTAATCCAAAAACATCATTAAACCCTTTTATTGGCGTGTTCTACCCCCAAAATATATACAATGCAGTAAAAGAGGGGTTTAGTGACACTCACCTTTGGGTGCGTATTTTAAATAGCGCAATCCCAGAGATTGATTTCTACACGTCCTATTATATATATATAGGAACGATTTTAAATCAATATACATAACACAAAAATCCTAAGTTTCTCCGTTTCTTAGAATTGTCACATAACTTTGAGATTTTCTCGAAAAGTTATCATTTTTTTATTATGTTGGCACGTTAATATATATATATATATATATATATATATATATATATGAGTCCATATATATATTTTTTAATATTTTTGCGACTTGAACGATTTTATTGGTGACCGTTATTGTGTAACTCCGTTAACACTCCCGATTATACGCAATATATCTACGATTTGTGCGTCGTAATATATATACATAAACGTTCACATAATTTATCATCGAAACACGTGAAATCTTGTTAAATTATCTATTTTGTCATTTTTAAAGCAATTATACATAAAATATCTCATATGTATCAAATTCCATACTCGACAAACAAGTTACACATTTAACACGATTTTTACCGTTTCTACCGCACAAAACGCACAAGTATACATGCATAATCCAAATTTTCATTATCATGTTAAAACTTAACATATTTTCAAATTCTCATGTTTAAATCACATAACACATCTTAACACATAAGGTGCACCCAAATTTTACCCATACTAGTGTTCATTGAAAAATGCGTATTTTAGCGATTCGGTAATGTTTTCAGGTGTCGGAAGTCACGTATGACTAACCAAACACCAAGTAAACTTAAAATTAGTTAAAATACTTACTTTTAAACTAAAAATACCGAAAAGCCGATTTTTGATCGCTTACTTACTGATCTAAATCATTTTTATAAAAATCACTCGAAAAGCCGATTTTTGATCGTTTTAACGCATAGTTTTGCGTTAAACATTTCTATAATCATCCCAACTCGGAATGACTTGATATTTTAACACAATACATATTATTTACTGATTAAAATAGTGGTTATAATCAGATTAGTGCAGTTTTTGTGTAAGTCATATAAATCATGCGATTTCACGTATTTTACAACTTTTAATGCACCATGTACAGCATGCAAAGCTAGTAAACATTATGACAAAGTTATATGTCACTAAACACTTTAAAATAACTTTATTCTAGTGTTTATAATCTGATTAAAACTGATTTTTACAAAATCATAATCAAATCACCTTTTTATGATCACATATCATCATGCATGTCTAAGTATATGCATCTAGTATACCCATATCATAAAATCATCATCCAACATGATCTTAAATGCATCAAGAATATATTTATTTTATGTTCATATAAATCAAAACATATCCATTTCATTATCATCAAATCATTTTCACATAAATGCAAACATTCCTTCATTTAAGTACATGTGACAAAACTTACATACATGCATACATATATACATATATACGGCACATATATACACATATATAAACTTCCAAAAGTACACTTTTCATCATATTCATCTTCAAATCACATGACCCCTTTAGAACATTCTTTTATGACATCTTTTTATCACAGGCATGTAATCCAACTTTCAAGGATCAAATCAAGTCTTCCAAGAATCATTCAACAAAGATCAAAACACAACTAAACACACACACACACACACACACACTCATAACTTTCGGCTATACATACACATATATATATACTCATTTCCATTTTGTTTGAAATCTTATTCTTTGTTTGTTACAAGTTTGTGATTTATTCCAAGTTCAAGAGAAACCATCTAACATCTCCATTATCACTAAAAATCAAGAATGTGGTTTTAAAAATAAGTTTATACCTTCAAGATTTCTATGTGGGTTTTCGAGAAAAGATGGTGATATGAGGCTTGTTCTTGCTTGAATCTTCTTGAAATCACTTCCAAACCTCCTTACAAGCTTGAAATCACCATGAAAGGCCTTTGAATCTTCATGAAAAGGTTTGAAAATTTTGAATATGTGTATGAGGGGGTGTTTCCGCCGAGATATACAAGGAAGAGAGAGAGAGAGAGAGAGAGAGAGAGAGAGAGAGAGAGAGAGAGAGTAGTTTAATCTTGATTTGTTAAATGCAAAGTGTATAAGAAAGGTTTCAACGATTACTCATTTTTCCAAGACAACACTTGGCATATAAGGAATGAAAATTGAAAGAGGTGGGCTGCCCTATGGCTGCCACCTATCCCTCACACACACACACACATCTTATGCATACACTTATATATATAATTTAGTGTTAAAAACATGTATTTTATTGGATACCGGATATTTTATCTAGCGTATTAATCCCGTTTAATGCGTTTTAAATTATTTTTATCATTCTATAAAAAATAATCACTTAAAATTGTTATTGAAATAATTACCAGTTGCCCTGACTGGCTGCTTTGACAGTATTTTGTCTTAATTCGCGCAGTATCGCGCGGTACGCGCTCAAACTCGAAAAATAGAGTTTCTTAACGTTTTAATTTATTTTTTCCTCGTGAATATGATTAAAATTACTATTCTAATCATAACAGACTATTTTTATGATTTTAACACTGGTCGGGTGGTCACCGACGTTCGTTTCGCATTTTAATTGTTACGCGATAAGCGTTTATCTTATCGTTGCCAACATAATTTTTACCAAGGTTTAAAATTACCAACTCATTAAATTCTACACATAAACATCATAACCAGTCAAATACAGCCTTTTACCTATTCACAACACGTGTTATAATTGTACGGTACGACCTGAAAAGCCGGGTGTCACAGATTGTTAGGCCATTAAAGGTTTATGGACAAGTAGTTTAGTAGATTAGTAGGAGTTTGGGGTTAATGGTTGTAAATGGGCTTTTGGGTAGATTGGGCCTAGGGTTTAGGGAGCATCCTCCCTAATCCCTTTCTATAAATAGTAGCTTATGTCATAAGGTGCATGGTGGTGGTTCTTAGAGTAAATCTTGTATTTGACAAGCTTTTGTATGCAAGATTGAATCTTTTGATTACATAATCATCCTTCTTCTTTCATCTCTTTGTTTCTTTGCAACTTGTTTGTGTGATTCCACCACCTTATGAGTTGTGCGATATCATTGTGATCTCGGTTTTCGGGACTTACAGAAACCATGTGCTTAGGGTCACCGAAGCATGGCATACAAAGGTGTTGATGGGATTAAACATGCCAACTAAACATAAAGATATTTAACTGATCCCATATGGCTAGAAATTGCAAAGGGTTGCAATCGTCAAACGTTGACTACCTTGTTAATTTAAATAATGGGATAAAGGTCACATAACCAATATTTAAATGTAACGTTGGATTCTAGATTTTAATTATTAATTGTCTTTAAGACATAAAAGGTTATTAATGATTAAAATATAATAATATCGAAAATACTAAAATTGAACCTTGTTAAATTTTGTAGATGGCCACTAACAATTACCCAAACCGTCCGTAACATATCACTAAGAACAATCCTTGAAAAGGATCGTCTCAATCATAACACTTCATGGATTGGTATCGAAACTTGAGAATCATTCTCAAGCAAGAGAAGAAATCCTATGTGTTGAACGATTCTATTCCTGATGAACCTTTTATGGAAGATGAGGATGCCTATAGCGATTGGATTAAGCCTCTTACCTCATGTTGGGAACTATGATTCCCGAGATTCAAAATGATTTTGAACATCATGGGCATACGACATGATTACCCAATTGAAGGAAATGTTCCTACAACAAGCAAGGGTAGAACGCTTCGAAATGGTTCGGGCGCTTCATGCATGTTGAATAGAGGAAACCCAATCGGTCTCATCTTATATCTTTAAGATGAAAAGCCACATTGATCACCTCGAAAGGCTCGATATGGGTAAAAAGGCTTTACCCATTCCAATGATCAATGAGGGTGGCAATAAGAAAGGCATCACCCCGACACCAAAGCAAATGTTGCCAAGGGAAAGGGGCACTTCAAAGGGAAGGGAAAAAGAAAGGCTAAAGCAGAACCACCGAAACAAAAAAGGAAGAAGGAAAAGGTTGCCATGAACGATCCATGCTTTGAGTTTGGTGAGATAGGGCATTGGAAAAGGAATTGTCCAACCTATCTCAAAGAGTTGAAAAACAAGAGGGATGCGAGGCAAACCTCAGGTAGAATCTTTATGATACATATTGATCTTAATGTTATTTCTTCTAACACATGGGTATTAGATACCGGATGTGGAACTCATATTTGCAATTCGTTGCAGGGGTTCAAAAGAAATAAGCATTACAAGAAGGGAGACATTAGTCTCTTCATGGGCAATGGAACGAAAGTTCAAGTTGAAGCCCGAGGAGACTATGTTTTGAAACTTCCAAATGGTTTGGAAATCGTTTTGAAAAATGTTTTCTATGCTCCTAGTTTAACTAGGAACATTATTTCAGTTTCCCTTTTAAGACAATATGGTTTTGATTTAAAGTTTGTAAACAATGACATTTATATTTTGATGAATGACATGTTTTACTTTAAAGCTATGCCTCCAAATGGTATTTATGAATTGGTTCATGATAATACATCATTTGATAGTTCTATGTACCAAGCAATCACCAAGAAACTCAAAATGGATTTGAGTGAGACCTATCTTTGGCATTGTTACCTTGGTCATATAAACAGAAATCGCATGCAAACACTTCAAAAGAATGGTCTTTTGGACACAAATGAAGTTGGTTCATTTGATACATGTGAATCTTGTTTACATGGTAAAATGATTAAGAAAACCTTTAGTAGGAAAGGGCAAAAGATTTAGTAGGTATCATACATTCGGATGTATGTGATCCTTTTAAGCCAATGACTAGGAATGGTGAAAGATACTTCATTATTTTACCGACGATTATAGTCGCTATGGTTATGTGTACTTGTTAAGACACAAAGATGAAGTTTTGAAGCGTTCAAAATCTTCAAAAATGAAGTAGAAAATCAACTCAATTAGAGTTCTTCGTTCTGATAGAGGAGGAATCGAACTCTATTTGGATATGGTTCGATCTATGATGGCTAGGAGCACATTATCTCTATCATTTTGGGGTTACGCTTTGCTCTCGGTGGCCCATATACTAAATATAACTCCAACCAAGAAAGTGGATAAGACACCTTTTGAAATATGGCATGGAAGGGCTCTATCATTATCATATTTGAAGGTATGGGGTTGTGAAGCTTATGTTAAGCAATACACCCCAAACAAATTGGAAGTACGATCTACTAAGTGTATCTTTGTAGGATATCTTAAAGATGATATAGGATATTATTTCTGTCACACCCCAAAAATCCACACGCGGAGTGTCACCGCTTGGAGGCGTGACTGACCAGGATCAAGCCACCAATCATATTGAACAAGCATGTAAGTAGTATATAAAAATCCAACACAATACAATTGGTGTCTAAACAAAACATAGTTTAAGTTGCAAGCGGAAGCATAATGTTTAAAACCAAGTCATAAGTTTAAACGTTTAAAATGTTTAGCATGGCACACAGCTGTTCATGTCCCACAACGACTCTTCCCACTCCAATGCAAGCTCCATGAGTGCCCAACGACCTGCAAGGCATGTAACAACGAGTCAACAACAAAGTTGAGCGAGTTCACAGTTGATTGTTTAGTTATAGCATTCGTTTCGTAAATCATATGTTCGTTTTGTAAACCATGTATCGTATTAATTCGTATCACGGTCTCCCAGACATGTTTGCGAAGATTAGTGGGGGCTTCCCATGTGTATCGTAGTAATCCATATCACGGTTTCCCAAACATGTTTGCGATGATTAGTGGGGGCTTCCCATGTTGTATGTTACTAGACTAGCCGTATCCGTACGTGCCCTTCTTGATCCAAGGACCATAGCAAGTATGAGTGTACGTAGGTTTTACGTACGTGCCCTTCAATCCGAGGACAGTAGTAAGTATGAGTGTACGTAGGTTTTACGTACGTGCCCTTTCCAACCCGAGGACAGTGAAATGTAGTTTAATAGTAATGATAGTACAAGTAGTTATTCAATTCCATTCCCAACCCACTGGGAATCCCATGCCTTAGGAGTGTGAACTCACCTTGGTTTGCTCGATATGCTAAACTATGTGCTCACAAGAAATCAGTCAAGTCCGCGAGGCACGAAACAATACTGGATCGATCTAGGGGATTTTGGGATGTTGGGGAATCCAAGGTTGCCGTCGGGTTTTGCAAAGAGTGTGTAGGAAGTGTCTAGGGTTCTAAAACTACACTGATGTAACCAATCCAAGGGTTTATACCGTAGACACCAATGGGCCGACCTAACAGCCTTGGGCCAAAGCCCATATATGATGAAAACACCTGATTTCGCCGAAGTGGGGTATTTTCGTCGTTAAGGTGTTTTCGGGTAGGGGTTTTCGTCGGACAGGGGGTGTTTGACAAAGGTTCCATTTATTTAATTGTAAAACATAAATTAACACCACCACATTATAAACATACACAAATAATGCACATCAAGTATATATATAACACACTTTGCAAATAGGTACAAGTTTAAATCAAATAGAGACCTTGAAAACTCGAGTTGTCACAATTTCTACGATCCAACAGAGCAAAAGATATTTGTTGCTCGAAAGACTGAGTTCTTGGAAGCTAAGTTCCTTGTAGAAGGAATTAGGATAATAGTGGAACTTGATGATGATCGAGAACCACAAGCCGATACATGTTTGGTTGATACTAGCACTCAACAAGAGGTTGTTGAAAAAGGATCAAGTGGTTGATCAATACACATAAAACATTCGCAGATCTGTAGAATTAGTAGTCTACCTGAAAGATATGGATTTTTCATGGATGGAAGCTACGTGGTAGATTCGGGTGAACCAACCACATACCATGATGCAATGTCAAATCCGATTGTGACAAATGGCTTGAAGCCATGAACATAGAGATGCAATCCATGTATGACAACCAAGTATGGGAATTGGTTGTGCCACCTCCTAACTCCAAAGTAGTTGGAAGTAAGTGGGTTTTCAGGAAGAAAAATGATATGCATGGTAACTTGGATACTTATAAAGCGAGACTTGTAGCAAAAGGTTTCACTCAAACTCAAGGGGTTGATTATGATGAGACCTTCTCGCCCGTGGCGATGCTAAAGTCAATTAGGATATTATTTTCCATAGCTGCATATTATGATTATGAGATTTGGCAAATTGATGTCAAAACGGCTTTCCTTAATGGATATCTTGAGGAAGATGTCTATATGGTTCAACCTGAAGGTTTTGTCGGTCCAAAACATCCTGACAAAGTATGCAAGTTAAAGAAATCCATCTGTGGATTGAAACAAGCATCGAGAAGTTGGAATAACTGTTTTGATGAAGAAATTAAGAATTTTGGATTCATCAAGAATGGCGATAAAGCTTGCGTGTATAAGAAGGCTAGTGGGAGCATTATCACTTTCTTAGTATTGTTTGTCGATAACATTCTACTATTTGGAAATGATATTCCAACCATGGAAGGTGTAGAAACCTAGCTTGGAAGTTGTTTTCCATTAACTATCTTGCAGAAGCCGCCTATATTTTTGGAATAAATATCTATAGGGATAGATCAAGGGGCTTGATAGGTTTAAAGCAAATTGCATACATTGACAAAGTCTTGAAAAGGTTCAAGATGGAGAACACTAAGAAAGGTTTGGTACCTGCTCAAAAGGGGACAACATTAAAAGCGTTTCAATGTCCAAGCTCAAAGGATGAGCAAGAAAGAATGAAAGGAATCCCATATGCGTCTGCTATAGGATCCATTATGTATGCAATGATATGCACTAGACCGGACGTGTCATGCGCTTTAAGCATGACGAGTAGATACCAGCAAAATCCAGGTAACAGTCATTGGATGGCTGTTAAGAGCATATTGAAATACCTTAGTAGGACTAAGGATATGTTTCTAATATTTGGATCTGGTGAAGAGGAACCCGTTGTAAAAGGTTACACGGATATGAGTTTCCAAACTGATCGAGATGATTCTCGATCACAATCAGGGTAGCATTATCCACTACATAAGCAGAATACATCACCGCTTCATTGATCGAGATGATTCATGTTGATCTGCCACTTGTATTATTGCCGATCTAGGGGTAATCCCTACCATTCAAGACACCCAAGAGATCTTTTGTGATAACGATGGTGCGATTGCTCAAATCAAGGAACCTCGTGCATATCAAAAGACTAGGCGCATTGGGTGGAAATTCAACTACATAAGGGATGAAGTTGAAAAGGGAAAGATATGTATTCACAAAGTTCACACCGATCAAAATATTACGGATCCACTCACGGAGCTCCTTGAACGGGCAAAGCATGAAGGGTCATACTTGTTCCTTAGGACTTCAATATTCTAGTGATTGGATTTGATCTATTTTGTATTTGGATTTTGGATCAATTGTTATTTTAACTCTCTCACATGGTATGTTGAGTTATGTTCCATTTTAGCATGTTTAAATCCATGAATAAGTTACTTATTCTAAATGTCCGTGGTCGATCATACTTGTGGGAAAAATATTAATGTAAGACTATTATGAACTTGGATTGGTGGATTGAATGGGTAATGTCCCAAAAACCATGCACAGGTGTTTAGGACCATACCATAACTTCACCAACAGTAAACCTCTTTCAAAGAACCTTGTCCGACCACGCATTGGTTCTAAAAAGAGAACTTAAAAATAAAGCAATCTCCAACATTCGTGCGCCAAGAAAGATATAACATATCCTTGCGCAAGCTTTCATATAACAGATAGGACAAAATCCTAACAAAGTCCCTGCGCAAAAGCCACTCAATGTGACACTTGTATCACTACAACCTTCATAAAAATACCAAACCAATGAAATATTGTGTTTCATACTTGTATTTGTATAAATATGTGTATCATTTTCACATATCAATTCTCGTTCGATTTCGAGCTCTAAATCGTTTTCTGGAAAGTTATACGTAAGCTGATGCGTAAACGTAGTCAGTTTAATGTAACAAACACTCTGGAATAGTGACATAGGCTTAACATAGCTTAAATAACCTTTACATAACTTAGAAATAAGTTTTGGATGGTTTGGTGTGTCGAAATCAAGTTTATTCGCTTACAGGGACTAATTTCGACAAACTGCGAAAGGATGCTGATTCGTATTGTAACGAACATTACGGAACTTGATCATAATTTAAATATGCCCTAAATTTCCTTTACATAGTTTAGAAATAGGCTTTGAGGTGTTCGGGGTGCTAAAATAAACTTATTTGATCAACAGGGACTAAAAGCGTCAAAAAGTGCATAAGTTTGCATTTTCGCGCATATCTTATGTTCTGAATATATCCAGACATCCAAAAACTTATGTAATCATTAAAATATTTTATTTTAGTGATTGGTATGATAAAATTCCATTCATCGCGTAATTTGGATCGTTTTTCGCGTCCGTTCGTGTTTCATCGTAATTAACCGAACAACGCAACCGCACGGCCAAACGAATCAACATCCGATATGTTTTTGAGCATATTTTAAGTTCCCTATACTTTAACTTCATTTTAGAGCCTTGAAATGAGGTTAACGGGGCTTAAACGCGTCAAAAATGCATCGAAATCAAGTTTTGGACATTGCACGGACCATTTCTGACATTTCTGGAATCTTATCTCTCTCGGGCCGCGTAAGATAAGGCCCATTCTTACGTGGGGCGCCACATATACCCAGATCAAAACTTGTTTTTGATTCAGCAGCTGGTTTCCTGGGTTTTTGCACATGGTTTCTTCATTCTATGGGCTTGTTTTTAGCACCCATGGTATTCCAAATCAGTGGGCACACTTGTACGGTCCAGATTGAAGCTCGTTTATCAAGGAACGATCCTAACGGTTGTGGATTTCCTATAAGTACCCAACCCCAATTCACTTGTTCCTCACAATTGATCTGAATTTCTCTAAGTTGAGGTTCCAAAACTTCATACCTGAGAACATTTAGATCAATATCTTCATTGCTTGGACCCGTTGTAAGTTTCTTTCATGCTTTTATGCATTTTTTAAGCACAAAAGTCAAACAGTGTTTGACTTTCTGCTTTGACCGGTCAATGGTCAACACGAAGTTCGTTTGAACTTCGTAAGGTGAGTGTAATCACGATGGTCATAGTCCTTTGGGACTATACCTACTGATTACCACGTTATTTAGGCTTAGTGACGAGTCATAGTTTCAGTCAAAATACGCGTTTATGCGTATTTTGCAACCAAACTATTCTTGGGTATCAAAACCGTTTGTTTTGATATCAAACTTGTTTTCAAATCTTGTTAAACATGTTTTAACATGTTTAACTCGTCACTTTTAGATTAGTGCTTATATAGGGTCGTAAGATAAGCAATCTAAACAACCGCTGAGACTTTCGAACCCGACCCGTTTGGTCGAACATTAGGATCTGACCAAGCATTTGTTGTGACCATAGTTCTATAGGGAATAACCTTCCGAGGTCATACCTTATGGTCACTTCGTTTGGTTAGTTGTATGATAGGTAGTTTATATGCCTTAGGTAAATGACCAAAATGCCCTTTTCATGCATAATTGGTATTTAAGCATATGTAGCTTAAACTTTTGTCACTTAACTGATTATGCAACATATTTAAACATGTTTAGGCATATAATACTTGTCATAGGACTAGTTAGGCGTTCCAAACGCGTTTTACGCGAACGACGCGTTAAAGTAGCGTAAGCTACCTAAACGAGTCGTAATGGGTCATAAGCACTTAGGTTAGGATTCAATTTAGAATATAGGCTTTGTTAAACCACATTACAAGATTTCCTATACTTATTTGGTTTACGAAACCTCATTCTATCCGATCTTCCGATTTAGGTCCGGTTTATTAACGTAGTTACCTATTGTAACATCTGTGTCTGAAATCAATGTAAACAATTCAGTTATCAATAAAACAATGTTATTTGATCCCAATGTTTGTTTAGTTGTGATTTACATTTTTCATGTTTTGACTTTTATTCAATTTCAAACTCTACATCGCTTTCTCGAGAGTTATACGCAAACTGGTGCGTAAACGTAATCAGTTTAATGCGAAAAATACTCCGGAACATCAACATATACTTAACATACCTTAAATAACCTTTACATAACTTAGAAATAAGTTTTGAAGGCTTTGGTATGGCAAAAACAAGTTAATTCGCTTACAGGGACTAAACTTGACAAACTGCGAAAGTATGCCAATTTGAACTGTAACAGACATTCCGGAACATGACCATAAGTTAAACATACCATAAATATCCTTTATATAGCTTAGAAATAGGCTTTGAGGGGTTCAATGTGCTAAAATAAACTTTTGGGTCATTCAGGGACTAAAAGCGTCAAAAAGTGCATAAGTTTGCACTTTCGCGCATAACTTACGTTCTGAATACATCCGGACATCCAAAAATTTATGTAAGCGCTAAAATATTTTATTTTAGTGTTTGGCATGAGAAAAATCCATTCGTCACGCCATTTGGATCGTTTTTTCGCGCTTATGCGCATTCCGTCGTAATTAACCGAACAACGCAATCGTACGGCCAAATGAACCGATATCCGAGATATTTTTGAGCACATTTTAAGTTCCCTATACTTTAACTTCATTTTAGAGCTTTGAACTGGGGTTAATGGGCCTTAAACGTGTCGGAAATGGCCTTATTACACAACAGGGACCAAAACTGCCAAAAATCAAAGTTTCTGGTCTGCAGGTCCTTGCGCACCTCAACACTCTGAGTGTTACGGTGTGCAAGCAGTCCCCAGACAGCAGAAACTTGCAAAAACTTTGAATCTGGTCCATTCCACCTTGCACATGGTTTTGGGGCAATACCATGGGCTCTAATGGTTTTCAAAAACCAGGGTTTTGAGGTGGAGGGTGGAGATTGAACCACGGTTAACGAGGAACGATCTTAACGGCTCTACAAATCCTATAAATACCCCTTGCCTTCATTTGCCAAAACCCACAAGAATCATGATTTGAGAAGCTCTAAGTTGAAACCATTGTTTCATACCTGAGCTACTTGGATCGAGATTAGCATTCGGGGACCCTTTATAAGTGTTCCTTCGTTCTTTTATTGCTTTTCGAGTCCGAAAGTCAAACTTTGTTTGACTTTCTGCATTGACCAGTTTATGGTCAATGCGAAGTTCGTTCGAACTTCGCAACGTGATTGTAATCACGATGGTTATAGTCCCTTGTGACTATGCCTACTGATTACCACGTTGTCTAGGGTCGCAAGGGTAAGCGATCTAATAAATCGCTTATACCTTCGAACCCGACCCATTTGGTCGATCATTAGGATCCGACCAAATACATTAGGTGACCATAGTAGGTAGGGAATAACCTTCCGAGGTTATACCTTATGGTCACGACGTTTAAGTAGTTGTATGATAGGTAGTTTATATGCCTTAGGTAAATTACCAAAATACCCTTTTCATGTGTAATTGGTAATTAAGCATATGTAACCTAAACTTTCATCACTTAACTGATTATGTGACATAATTAAACATTTTAGGCATATAATACTTGTCATAGGACTAGTTAGGCGAACGCGTTTTACGCGAACGACGCGTTAAAGTAGCATAAGCTACCTAAACGGGTCGTAATGGGTCGTAAGCACTTAGGTTAGGTTTCATTTAGTATGTAGGCTTTGTTAAACCATACTACATGAGTTCCCATACTCATTTGGTTTACGAGCCCTCATTCTATCCAATCCTCCGATATAGGTCCGGTTTATTAACATAGTTACCTATATTAGGTGCCGTTTGATTCCGAGATCTCTAGCATTGCTTGGTGGTTATCTTAGGACTTCTGAGCAATCTCAAGTGAGTACATAGACCCCTTTTTTACTGTTTTCCAAACTGTTTTGGGGTGAAACACATGTGCCTACTTGTTACTTTCATGCTTTCCTGTTTTCACATCATATACCTGCTATGTTCGTTAGTACATTATAGTACATGATTTCATTACATTTCAAGCTATGTATGACCATTGTGTGCGTACTTAGTACATCATTTTACATTACATTTCATGCTATATATGCCCATTGTGTGCATACTTAGTACATTGTTTTACATTACATTTCTGCTATGTATGTTGACTGATAGCATGCTAGCACATTGATTTACATGACTTTTCTGCTTTGTATGTTAACTTAGCATACTTAGTACATTGTTTTCATATGACATGTATACAACTGCTATAACATTTGGTTTGCACAAATGGGACTTATATACGTTCATTAACATTAGCTACGCCGCTCGGTAGTAAGTAGTGGTACCATAGGACTTGACAAATCCCATTCCTGACATCTCGGGTTTGTTTGGATGTAAGGAATGACTGAATCCGAAAACATTTCTTTTGATAACCCTGACTAAAAGGGTTATCCGACTGTCTCAAGGCTTGAATGTATGCGTTAACTTACCACATAAATGTTTACATGCATTCACTTTGCAAAACATAACTTTTTGATATATTCAAAATACTTTGTTTTGTACATTTCTACATTTGGATTATGTGACAATACTTTACTTACAATACATAACATTTGTTACACATTACTTGACTACATTTGGACTTTTAAACATTTGACATGGCTTATACAAGGACTTTTGACTATTGGTTTAAACATAGACTTTATACATTGGTGGTTTGTTTAAGTGACTTAAGTAACGAGATGTGAGTAATATGATACAAGCAATGTGGATACGCTGCTGGTACTTCCTATATATAAGTGTTTGTATTATATTACATATCATAGCGTTATTTAAATCATTCAATTTGGACTTATACATTTTACACAAGTAACACGATTTTCACAAGACTTTGATTTACAAACACTTTACTTTATACAACTCATTTTACTTGGTTATACATTTAACCATACATTATTCTTTTATTTATACATATCCTTTGATCTTATCTCTTTTTAAATGACTTACAAAACAAAACAATTTACAAGGTTTATGACTGACTTTTACTAAACAACTTTTTCTTAAACTTAAGTCATGAATCCTATTTTCACAAAACCTATGTATCTCACAGGCATTTTTATGCTGACGTACCTATTTTCACATGTGTTTTCAGGAGCTTTTGCATAGGATGATGATCGTGACACTAGGGCGGACCTGTGCCTTAGAGACATAAAATGAAGATAGACTTAGTTTAATTATGTTCTGAACTCTTTATTTCCTGTTTAAGACAATGTAACTCTTATGTTGATAAATAAAATACAACTTTGAATGCCATGGTTATGAAACAAATAATTTTGTTACAACACTCCCCGACGTTTCCGCCACATTTTGTATGTTCTACGTGGTCGGGGTGTGACAAAAGAGTTGGTATCAGAGCCAATGGTTATAGGGAATTAGGTTATTAGTAATTCTTTGACCTAGACTATAACCTTTCTAGGACCCTAACACAAGTTATCTTGTGTTTAGATCTTAAAACATGCACATCACCTATCCTTAGGTGTTTAACAAAACAAAAACCAAATTTTTCCGAAACGATTTTTGAAAAACAATCTTCTGTTTTTGAATGATTTATTACAAGGTTTTGAACCCTCTATTGTATGGTTTTGAACCCTCTGTTATAAGGTTTTGAACCCCTTTGAATTTTCAAAATCTCGTCAAGGTTTTGGGTTTTAAATAATGTGAACACGTGCAAACTGGAAGGGTGAATGCCTGTACCCTGGGTTTTCTGTCTAAGGCTAGAGTGTTCGTACAAATCCACATAATCGGACCAGTCACTCTTACCTGGGAACTCTTGGGGTGAGTGTTCACTTATAGGCGAGCATGTCTTCGCGATACATTATTTTTGACCCATTTACTTTGATTAGTCACTGTGTGTCGTTTGTTAGCTTGGTAATGCGAACGAATGACCACCATCTTTGCTTTTGTTGATTTTGTTTCATCTCATTGTCTTCATCCAATCATCTCACTCGTTTCCTTTCATGTTTTCCTCTTTTAGAATGCCTCCTCGACGCGAAAACCAGATAGCGACTGCCGAACTGGCAGAAATCATTGCGCAGCAGATGGCTGCTCAATTCCCAAATCTCTTTGCTCAATGGAACCAAGCCAACAACAACAACAATGGTCCATGCAATTTCAATAGTTTTAACTCGGCTAAACCACTCAAGTTTAGTGGTTCTGAGGGAGCGAATGGGCTTCTTCAATGGTTCGAGAGCATTGAGAATACTTTCCGCCACGTGCAGTGTCCTGACAATCGCAAGGTCGAGTTTTCTTCGAGTGTGTTTCAGAAGAGGGCTCTCACATGGTGGAACGGGGTTATGAGAGACCGTGGTGCAGAAGTTGCTCTAGCATAAACTTGGGCTGAACTTAGGGCCCTTATGATGAGGGAGTTTTGTCCTCGTCATGAACAACGAGCTTTGGAGAAAGAGTTTGATGACTTGAAACAAGACAGTGGCGAGCACAAGGCGTATACAGACAGGTTTGAGGAGTTGAGTCTGCTTTGCCCAACAATGGTTACCCCACTCGACAAGGCTATCGAAAGGTACATCGACGGCCTACCTGACTCAGTGCAAGACATCATTACTGGTAGTAACCCTGCCACACTCCGTCAGGCGATCGAGTTAGCAGCGACATTGACTGAGTCGCAGGTTCGAAAGGGAAAGCTGCATAAAAAGGGTGACAAGGGTAAGAAGCAGGCGTCTGACAAGGAGGATAGCAAGAAAGGTCAAACCAAGAATGGAAAGAATTCTGGTTCCTCAAAGGGTTCTTGGAAGAGAAAGGCTTCCCAAAACTATGCCGTTACTGCACAGGCCCAAGCTGCACCAAATCAGCCTGCGCAACCACTAGCCAAGAAGCCATATCTTGGCACTGCGCCTTTGTGCAACAAGTGTAATGGCCATCACCTACCATATCTCCAATGTCGTCATTGCACTAACTGTGGGAGAATTGGTTATCTTGCCGCTACTTGTCGCATTCCTGCTAACCAGAATCAGGCCATTCATAACCAAGCCCAACAAGTTGCTCAGCCTCTTGCTCAGCAACAAGGTCAAGCTGCACGACCTCATTTTCCTCCTGGTTCGTGCTACAATTGTGGGGATCTGACCCACTACAGGAACCGGTGCCCAAGGCTAGCCAACCAGAATCAGAATCCAAATCAGAATCAGGCTCAGGCTCGAGGTCGAGTCTTCAACATGAACGCACAAGAGGCACAGGCAGACAATGAAGTGGTGAACGGTACGTTCTTTATTAATAATCAGCCTGCATCTGTTCTTTTTTATTCTGGTGCCGACAAGAGTTTTGTGTCATTGTCTTTTGAGCCAATGCTTCGCGTGTCTAGAACGAAACTAGGAAAACCTTTGACAGTAGAAGTTGCTAGTGGTGAACCCATTGTTCTTGATTCTGTTCTTCGCAACTGCCAGTTGAACCTTAACGACCATCTTTTCCCTATTGAGCTCACACCTATGCAACTTGGAAGCTTCAATGTTATTGTGGGTATGGATTGGTTAGCCAAGCATCGCGCAGAGGTAGTTTGTTTTGAGAAGATTATTCGTGTGCCGCTTTCGACAGGCGAGATCCTACAGGTTCGTGGTGAGAAACCTACTGGTGGTCTCAAACTCATGTCTTGTTTTAAAGCTCGTAAGTATCTGCGAAAGAATTATGTAGCCTTCTTGGCACATGTCACATCAGATAAAGGCAAAGGTAAGTCTATCCAAGATATTCCCGTTGTTCGGGATTATTCTGAAGTATTCCCTGAAGATTTACCTGGTCTACCTCCAGCACGCTAAGTCGAGTTCCGTATTGATCTCGTACCTGGTGCAAATCCCATTGCCAGAGCTCCATATCGTCTTGCACCATCTGAGATGCAAGAGTTGTCTAAGCAGCTTCAGGAGCTCTCTGACAAAGGTTTTATCCATCCTAGCTTTTCACCTTGGGGTGCTCCCGTTCTTTTTGTAAAGAAGAAGGATGGATCTTTTAGGATGTGTATCGATTATCGTGAGCTTAACAAGCTTACCATCAAGAATCGATATCCCCTACCACGCATTGATGATCTCTTTGATCAGTTACAAGGCGCTTCTTATTTTTCGAAGATCGATATGCGATCTGGATATCATCAACTTCGTGTGCATGAAGAAGATATTCCCAAGACAGCGTTCCGCACTCGTTATGGGCATTATGAGTTCACAGTCATGCCATTCGGTTTGACTAATGCTCCTGCTTTTTTCATGGATTTAATGAATAGGGTCTACAAGCCTTATTTGGATCAGTTCGTCATTGTTTTTATTGACGATATCTTGATTTATTCTAAGACGCGAGCTGATCATGAGCAACATCTTCGTCTTACTTTGGAACTCCTAAAGAAAGAGCAACTTTTCGCCAAATTCTCCAAGTGTGAATTCTGGCTTAAAGAGGTTCAATTCTTAGGACATATTATCAACGAACAAGGTATTCATGTAGATCCCTCCAAGATCAGTGCGATTAAGGATTGGGATACGACTACTACTCCTACTGAGGTTCGTTCTTTTCTTGGTCTTGCGGGTTATTATCGCCGCTTCATAGAAAACTTCTCAAAGATTGCAGTTCCTCTAACTGCTCTAACTCAGAAGAACAAACCCTTTGATTGGGGAGTCAAACAAGAGGAAGCGTTTTTGACTTTGAAACAAAAACTTTGCGACGCGCCTATTCTAACTTTGCCTGAGGGCAATGATGATTTCGTCGTTTATTGCGATGCATCTAAATTGGGTCTTGGCTGTGTTCTGATGCAAAGGAACAAAGTCATAGCATATGCATCGAGGCAGTTGAAGATACATGAGAAAAACTACACCACTCATGATCTTGAGTTAGGTGCAGTTGTTTTCACTCTCAAGATCTGGAGACACTACTTGTACGGAACAAAATGTATGGTTTTCACTGACCATAGGAGTCTTCAACATATCTTCAATCAGAAAGAACTCAACATGAGGCAACGACGTTGGGTTGAGCTTCTAAACGACTATGACTGCGAAATTCGCTACCATCCTGGTAAGGTGAATGTCGTAGCCGATGCATTGAGTCGTAAGGAACGTACTAAGCTTCATTGTGTTCGTGTTCAATCTGTTATTCAAGCTCGATCCGATATCCAAGCACGCATTTCTCAGGCTCAACAAACTTGTGTTTCACAAGGTTTGATGGATAAGGAATTTCCCTATCACATAACACCTGATCTAGAACTGAAGAACAATGGATCGTATTACTTCATGGACCGTTTGTGGGTCCCAAGCCAAGATAACCTTCGCACCTTGCTTATGGATGAAGCCCATAAGTCTCGTTATTCTGTTCATCCTGGCTCTGATAAGATGTATAAGGATCTTCGTATTCAGTATTGGTGGCCTGGTATGAAGAAAGACATTGCCTTATATGTATCAAAATGACTTACTTGTCTTAAGGTTAAGGCTGAACATCAACGTCCTTCTGGTTTATTGGTGC
The DNA here is from genome assembly GCA_030545235.1 of Helianthus tuberosus. Taxonomy (NCBI): domain Eukaryota; kingdom Viridiplantae; phylum Streptophyta; class Magnoliopsida; order Asterales; family Asteraceae; genus Helianthus; species Helianthus tuberosus. Next base: position 5,023,416 of record CM060390.1, read on the forward strand.
AACCAGAGATCCCAGTTTGGAAATGGGAAAACATTACTATGGATCTCATTACTAAACTTCCGCGCACAAAGAAAGGTCATGATGCCATCTGGGTAGTTGTTGATCGTCTTACTAAGTCAGCGCATTTCTTGCCAATCCGTGAGGATTTTTCTGCTGACAAACTTGCTAAAATCTATGTGGATGAAATTATAGCTCGACATGGTGTTCCTTTGAACATCATTTCTGACAGAGATGCTCGTTTCACTTCTCATTTTTGGAGAACCATACAATCTGCTATGGGAACCCAACTTAATCTGAGCACAGCTTATCATCCGCAAATGGATGGTCAATCTGAAAGAACAATCCAGACTCTGGAGGACATGCTTAGAGCTTGTGTGATCGATTTTGGTGGTAGTTGGGATTCACATCTTCCGTTGATTGAATTCTCCTACAACAACAGTTATCACACCAGCATCAAAATGGCTCCTTTCGAGGCTCTCTATGGTCGAAAATGTCGTTCACCAGTCTGCTGGAATGAGATCGGCGAGGCTCAACTTACTGGACCTGCCCTCATTTTAGAGACAACTGACAAGATTAAGAAAGTTCGTGATAACCTTCAGACAGCTAGAAGCCGTCAAAAGAGTTACGCGGACCCAAATCGCAAGCCCTTGGAATTTCAAGTCGGTGATCGAGTATTACTTAAGGTCTCACCTTGGAAAGGTGTGATCAGATTCGGAAAGAAAGGAAAACTTGCACCTAGATATGTTGGACCATTCAAGATCGTCGAAAGAATCGGTAAGGTAGCCTACAGACTTGAGTTACCTCCTAAACTTGGAAATGTTCATCCAACTTTTCACGTGTCCAATCTCAAGAGGTGTTTAGATGATGAGAACCTCCACATACCGCTTGACGAAATTTGTGTTGACAAAACACTGAAATTTGTTGAGAAGCCAGTGGAAATCATGGAACGTGAAGTCAAGTGGCTTAAACGCAAGCGCATTCCTTTGGTCAAAGTTCGCTGGGAAGCTAAACGTGGACCCGAGTTTACTTGGGAACGCGAAGATCAAATGAAGGCGAAATATCCGCATCTTTTTCCACGAGTTTCCTCTAAATAAATTTCGGGACGAAATTTCCACAAGTAGGGGAGACTATAACATCTGTGTCTGAAATCATTGTAAACAATTCAGTTATCAACAAAACAATGTTATTTGATCCCAATGTTTGTTTAGTTGTGTTTTACATTTTTCATGTTTTGACGTTTATTCAATTTCAAACTCTACATCGCTTTCTAGAGAGTTATACGCAAACTGGTGCGTAAACGTAATCAGTTTAATGCGACAAATACTCCAGAACATCAACATATACTTAACATACCTTAAATAACCTTTACACAACTTAAAAATAAGTTTTGAAGGCTTTGGTATGGCAAAAACAAGTTAATTCGCTTACAGGGGCTAAACTTGACAAACTGCGAAAGTATGCCAATTTGAACTGTAACAGACATTCCGGAACATGACCATAAGTTAAACATACCATAAATATCCTTTATATAGCCTATAAATAGGCTTTGAGGGGTTCGGTGTGCTAAAATAAACTTTTGGGTCATTCAGGGACTAAAAGCGTCAAAAAGTGCATAAGTTTGCACCTTCGCGCATAACTTACGTTCTGAATACATCCGGACATCCAAAAATTTATGTAAGCACTAAAGTATTTTATTTTAGTGTTTGGCATGAGAAAAATCCATTCGCCACGCCATTTGGATCGTTTTTCGCGCTTATGCGCATTCCGTCGTAATTGACCGAACAACGCAATCGTACGACCAATCGAACCGACATCCGAGATATTTTTGAGCACATTTTAAGTTCCCTATACTTTAACTTCATTTTAGAGCTTTGAAATGGGGTTAACGGGCCTTAAACATGTCGGAAATGGCCTTATTACACAACAGGGACCAAAACTGCCAAAAATCAAAGTTTCTGGTCTGCAGGTCCTTGCGCACCTCAACACTCTGAGTGTTACGGTGCGCAAGCAGTCCCCAGATAGCAAAAACTTTGAATCTGGTCCATTCCACCTTGCACATGGTTTTGGGGCAATACCATGGGCTCTAATGGTTTTCAAAAACCAGGGTTTTGAGGTGGAGGGTTGAGATTGAAGCACGGTTAACGAGGAACGATCTTAACGGCTCTACTAATCCTATAAATACCCATTGCCTTCATTTTCCAAAACCCACAAGAATCTTGATTTGAGAAGCTCTAAGTTGAAACCATTGTTTCATACCTGAGCTACTTGGATCGAGATTAGCATTCGGGGACCCTTTGTAAGTGTTCCTTCATTCTTTTATTGCTTTTCGAGTCCGAAAGTCAAACTTTGTTTGACTTTCTGCATTGACCAGTTTATGGTCAATGCGAAGTTCGTTCGAACTTCGCAACGTGATTGTAATCACGATGGTTATAGTCCCTTGTGACTATGCCTACTGATTACCACGTTGTCTAGGGTCGCAAGGGTAAGCGATCTAATAAATCGCTTATACCTTCGAACCCGACCCATTTGGTCGATCATTAGGATCCGACCAAATACATTAGGTGACCATAGTAGGTAGGGAATAACCTTCCGAGGTTATACCTTATGGTCACGACGTTTAAGTAGTTGTATGATAGGTAGTTTATATGCCTTAGGTAAATTACCAAAATACCCTTTTCATGTGTAACTGGTAATTAATCATATGTAACCTAAACTTTCCTCACTTAACTGATTATGTGACATAATTAAACACTTTAGGCATATAATACTTGTCATAGGACTAGTTAGGCGAACGCGTTTTACGCGAACGACGCGTTAAAGTAGCATAAGCTACCTAAACGGGTCGTAATGGGTCGTAAGCACTTAGGTTAGGTTTCATTTAGTATGTAGGCTTTGTTAAACCATACTACATAAGTTCCCATACTCATTTGGTTTACGAGCCCTCATTCTATCCAATCCTCCGATATAGGTCCGGTTTATTAACATAGTTACCTATATTAGGTGCCGTTTGATTCGGAGATCTCTAGCATTGCTTGGTGGTTATCTTAGGACTTCTGAGCAATCTCAAGTGAGTACATAGACCCCTCTTTTACTATTTTCCAAACTGTTTTGGGGTGAAACACATGTGCCTACTTGTTACTTTCATGCTTTCCTGTTTTCACATCATATACCTGCTATGTTCGTTAGTACATTATAGTACATGATTTCATTACATTTCATGCTATGTATGACCATTGTGTGCGTACTTAGTACATCATTTTACATTACATTTCATGCTATATATGCCCATTGTGTGCATACTTAGTACATTGTTTTACATTACATTTCTGCTATGTATGTTGACTGATAGCATGCTAGCACATTGATTTACATGACTTTTCTGCTTTGTATGTTAACTTAGCATACTTAGTACATTGTTTTCATATGACATGTATACAACTGCTATAACATTTGGTTTGCACAAATGGGACTTATATACGTTCATTAACATTAGCTACGCCGCTCGGTAGTAAGTAGTGGTACCATAGGACTTGACAAATCCCATTCCTGACATCTCGGGTTTGTTTGGATGTAAGGAATGCCTGAATCCGAAAACATTTCTTTTGATAACCTTGACTAAAAGGGTTATCCGACTGTCTCAAGGCTTGAATGTATGCGTTAACTTACCACATAAATGTTTGTATCAATGTAACATGCATTCACTTTGCAAAACATAACTTTTTGATATATTCAAAATACTTTGTTTTGTACATTTCTACATTTGGATTATGTGACAATACTTTACTTACAATACATAACATTTGTTACACATTACTTGACTACATTTGGACTTTTAAACATTTGACATGGCCTATACAAGGACTTTTGACTATTGGTTTAAACATAGACTTTATACATTGGTGGTTTGTTTAAGTGACTTAAGTAACGAGATGTGAGTAATATGATACAAGCATGGTGGATACGCCGCTGGTACTTCCTATATATAAGTGTTTGTATTATATTACATATCATAGCGTTATTTAAATCATTCAATTTGGACTTATACATTTTACACAAGTAACACGATTTTCACAAGACTTTGATTTACAAACAATTTACTTTATACAACTTATTTTACTTGGTTATACATTTAACCATACATTATTCTTTTATTTATACATATCCTTTGATCTTATCGCTTTTTAAATGACTTACAAAACCAAACAATTTACAAGGTTTATGACTGACTTTTACTAAACAACTTTTTCTTAAACTTAAGTCATGAATCCTATTTTCACAAAACCTATGTATCTCACAGGCATTTTTATGCTGACGTACCTATTTTCACATGTGTTTTCAGGAGCTTTTGCATAGGATTATGATCGTGACACTAGGGCGGACCTGTGACTTAGAGACATAAAATGAAGATAGACTTAGTTTAATTATGTTCTGAACTCTTTATTTCCTGTTTAAGACAATGTAACTCTTATGTTGATAAATAAAATACAACTTTGAATGCCATGGTTATGAAACAAATAATTCTGTTACAACACTCCCCGACGTTTCCGCCACGTTTTGTATGTTCTACGTGGTCGGGGTGTGACACCTATATTAGGTGCCGTTTGATTCCGTAATCCCTCTAGCTTTGCTTGGTTGTTATTCAAGACTTCTAAGCATCCTCAAGTGAGTGCATAGTCCCCTCTTTTACTGTTTTCAAATGTTTTAGGGTGAAACATGTGTGATTAATTGTTATTTTCAGGATTTCAAAGTATAAATTGATTATACATGCTAGTACTTATCTTTTGACAAACTGAATGATTATCTATGGTTTAAACACTAATTTTTCAAGGATTATAAAATTAATTGTTGGATTGTACTTATTTTATACATTCACCAAGCCAATTGGTAGTATGATATAGCGCTATAGGACTAGACACCCCATTCCTGTTGTATGGAATGTCAGAAACCAAATTTTATCCAAATAGGAATTGCCTTTGTGGTATTTCTATAGTCTCTAAGGTGTAGTTTGATACACTAAGGTTTGAATGAATTCTAAATCACATTTTCTTTTGTATATTTTGATATACTTCCAAAGTATAGTTTGATATACTCCCATATGTGATATTATTTACCAAAGTATAATTTGATATACTATGTACAAACCAACATATATTTTGTTAATTACTAAAGCATAGTTGATATGTTATTTACAAAACCAAAGCATAGTTTTGATATGTTATTTACAAAACCAAAGCATAGTTGATATGTTATTTACAAAATCAAAGCATAGTTTTGATATGTTATTTACAAAACCAAAGCATAGTTTTGATATGTTATTTACAAAACCAAAGCATAGTTTTGACATGTTATTTACAAAACCAAAGCATAGTTTTGATATGTTATTTACAAAACCAAAGTATACTTATGATATACTACTGAAAACTATTATTTTAACAACTAAAGTATATTTGATATGTTATCTGTTTAACTGTTTTGAAACTTAAATATATTTTAATATATATTACTTATCCGATTTTCTCAAAACCAAGGTATATTTTTATATATACTACTAACCTTTTTATCAAAACATTGTTTTACAAACAACATATTTTTACAAACTCATTTTTACTTGGTTATTTATTTATTTGTGCATTATTCTTTTATATCATCTGAGTTCTTATCAAATTTCGCATGATTTATAAAGAAAACATTTTTAAGTTCATGACTACTTTTGTTAAACATTCTTTTAAACTTACATGTCTTGAATCCTATTATTAGTAAAAACCTATGTATCTCATAGGCATTTTTATGCTGACGTACCTATTTTTACATATGTTTCAGGTGCTGCCATGTGATGATTGTTGATGCAAGTTATACATAGGATGGACTCATGGCCTTAGCGACTTTAAAACTTGAAAGACAGTATTTGTATTATCTGATTTGTAATAGAACAATGAGTTCAATAATTCAATAAAACAAAATTATTAAATCCATGGTTGTGGAACAATGATTCTGTTGCGACACACCCCGATGTTTCCGCCACGGTTTGTTGTTTTACGTGGTCGGGGTGTGACTGAAAAGTTGGTATCAGAGCCAATGGTTATAGGGAATTAGGTTATTAGTAATGCTTTGACCTAGACTATAACCTTCCTAGGACCCTAACACAAGTTATCTTGTGTTTAGTGTTAAAACAATACCGTCGCCTATCTTTAGGTGACAACCAAAATAAGAACACAATAATGAATCCGCTTCAAAAATTAATCATCTGTTCTAGGATGATTGATTACTAGGTTTTGAACCCTCTAAGTTTTCAAAAATCTCATCAAAGTTTGGGTCTTATAATGTGAATACATGCAATCTGGAAGGGTGGATGCCTGTATCCTGAGTCTTCTGTCTAAGGCTAGAGTGTTCGTACAAATCCACATAATTGGACCAGTCACTCTTACCTGGGAGTTCTTGGGATGAGTGTCCACTTATAGGCTAAAGCAGGTCTTCGTAATACATTATATTGACCCATTTACTTTGATTAGTCACTTCGTGTCATTTGTTTTGTTCAAGGTAATGAACGAATGATCGCCTTCCTTGTGTTTTGTCGATGCTTTCAATAGCCCATTTGTTTTCCAATTGTCAACCTCACTCGCTTCTCATATTTCCTTGTTCTTTTTAGACAATGCCTCCTCGACGAAATGCACAACCTCTAACCAACGAAGAAGTCGCAGCCCTTGTCTCTTAGCAAATGGCTGCTGTGCTTCCGGGTATAGTAACCCAGATCCATCAGTTATACAACAACAATAACAACAACAATGCTTAGTGTAGTTTCAAGACCTTCAATTTTGCTAAACCTTTGAAGTTTTCTGGGTCTCAAGGAGCAACCGCGCTCCTGCAATGGTTCGAAAGTTTGGAGAGCACATTCAGACATGTGCAATTTCCGAATGAGCGTAAGGTTGAGTTTGCATCCAGTGCATTCGAGAAGCGTGCTCTTACATGGTGGAACGGTGTGATGCGTGATAGGGGTGCCAATGTGGCACTAGCTCAAACTTGGGAAGAGCTTCGAGCTCTAATGATGAAGGAGTTATGTCCTCGTCATGAGCTTAGAGCGTTGGAAAGGGAATTCGACGATCTAAAGCAAGATAGTGGTGAACATCGAGCCTACACTGATCGTTATAAGGAACTGAGCCTATTATGTCCTGCCATGGTTACGCCTTTGGAAAAGGCGATCAAGAAGTACATTGATGGTCTCCCTGACCCAGTTCAGGATATCGTTACTGGTAGCAACCCTACTACCGTCAGACATGCCATTGAATTGTCTGCTACCCTGACTGAATCCCAGATCAGGAAGGGTAAGCTTTTTCGAAAGGGCGACCCGAAACCATCTGACAAGTCTGCACAAGAAGAACCAAAGGATAAACAGGCCGAGACATCCAAGAAGAAGAAGCGTAAGGTTTCACAAAACTGCGGAATAACTGCTCAGAACAATCAGGTTGCACCAAACCAGCCAGCACAACCTCGTGCAAGGAAAAATTATGTTGGTACCGCACCTTTGTGCAACAAATGCAACCGTCATCATCTGGAGCAAGTGCAGTGTCACAAATGTACCCACTGTGGGCGATTCGGACATTTGGTCAATACATGCCGTTATGCAAATCAAGTTGCTGCAAATCCTGTTGCTGCGCAAGCACAGTTTCCTCCTGGGTCGTGTTATAACTGTGGTGACCTTACTCACTACCGAAACAATTGCCCAAGACTTGGTAACGCAAATCCAGCGCGTGGACGAGTGTTTAACATAAACGAGGCAAACGCAAACGACATTGCAGCAGTGAACAATTAGTCTTTTGTATTTCTTTGTTCGTTATCCTTTGACGTTTGGAACAATTCAGCTGTTATATAAATAAAATTTGTTAATTCAAGTTTATTTTACGAAACTGATGCAATTATGTGATTATGTGCTTATGTGATTTCTCTATGTCTTGTGTTTTTTTTGTGTAATCCGAATATTCATTATCCAAATCCTCATAGAATCTTCCATATCTCCATATGGGGGATTCATAGTAGGATATCCAAAGGTACTACCTTAAATCCTTAATGGGCTTCTACGTAATAGTTACGACCCTTGGATTATGAAGTACTATTCTATAATTGGACCCCTTGAGTGGTCTAGTTAAAAAGATTGATTCAAAATCTGGTTAGGAATATCATGTGATGATATAGCTAAAAAGATCCCTTAAGTGGTCTATCTATGGAGATCGTATGACGGTTTGGTTAAGGAGATCATGTGTTGATCTAGTTAAAAAGATCGTTCGTTGATCTAGTTAAAAAGACACTTTGGTGGTCTAGTCAAGTCACTTCATGTTTATTCGATTGATTTTCCCATACCCATTATGAAATGAACTGTGCGGACTGTTCAAGGAATTACGTAATTATGGATGCATACATAATTATGGAATTCAGTGCACAGAAACCACAACAAGTTATGTCATGTGTAAAGACCTATAGTGATGAGAATAACGAAACGGGAACAATGTAGAAAGGGGCATGGTGGATACGCCGCTGGTACTTCCTATATATAAGTGTTCCTTATTACATTGTGAACGTAGCGTTATTTAAGTTACTAGAAGTCCTGGACCTTGACCAATGTTATTTTATCTTACAATCTTCGACTTTGATTTTCGAGCACACACAAGTTTCCTATGATAGTCTTCGTAGAAAACGTTCTTCTTTCCGTAGTTCAAAACTCCATGTTTTGTTACTACAAGGACATCACTTTGACGGTTGACAAATTCGCTAAGAATCCAAATGTGGCCTAGAATTTTACTTAGGGTACGAAAGATTCATCTGAAAGCGAAACAATCACAGTTTCCTTCACAGGTTTCCTCTAAAATTAAATTTCGGGATGAAATTTCCTAAAGTAGGGGAGACTATGACACCTGTGTCACTAAAACCATCATACAAATACCAAACCATTGAAATATTGTGTTTCATACTTGGATTTTTATAAATATGTGTATCATTTGCACATATCAATTCTCGTTCGATTTCGAGCTTTAAATCGTTTTCTAGAAAGTTATACGCAAGATGATGCGTAAACGTAGTCAGTTTAACGTAACAAACACTCCGGAATAGTGACATAGGCATAACATACCTTAAATAACCTTTACATAACTTAGAAATAAGTTTTGGATGGTTTGGTGTGTCGTAATCAAGTTTATTCGCTTACAGGGACTAATTTCGACAAACTGTGAAACTATGTCGATTCGTACTGTAACGAGCATTCCGGAACTTGATCATAAGTTAAATATGCTCTAAATATCCTTTACATAGTTTAGAAATAGGCTTTTAGGTGTTCGGTGTGCTAAAATAAACTTATTTGATCAACAGGGACTAAAAGCATCAAAAAGTGCATAAGTTTGCATTTTCGCGCATATCTTACCTTCTGAATATATCCGGACATCCCAAAATTTATGTAATCATTAAAATATTTTATTTTAGTGATTGGTATGATAAAATTCCATTTGTCGCGTAATTTGGATCGTTTTTCGCGTCCGTTCGTGTTTCGTCGTAATTAACCGGACAACGCAACCGTATGGCCAAACAAACTGACATCCGATATGTTTTTGAGCATATTTTAAGTTCCCTATACTTTAACTTCATTTTAGAGCCTTGAAATGTGGTTAACGGGGCTTAAACGTGTAAAAAATGCATCGAAATCAAGTTTTGGACATTCTAGGGACCATTTCTGACATTTCTGGAATCCTATCTCTCGCGGGGCGCGTAAGATAAGGCCCATTGTAGGTCCTGTGAGCCGTGCAGATCGTAACAGAATCGTCGATCTAACCTAGAGTGCGGAATCCCCTAGATCAGATTTCACAGAAAACAAGTAGAAACAAAATCATTGAACACGATACACTTTCAATCCGGTCTTCTATTGATTATCCAACACGAAGTTTACAATCAATTCAATACCCACTAGAAATCTCCTAGCCACTCTCTATAGATTTCTCCAAATGTCTCAAATGTCTAATTTCTGACCTAAACCCTTATGCCAAGCCTTGTTTATATAGGACAAGGTTTGCACATGGGCTTTGGTCTGGGCCAGGCCATTCTCCAAGCCCATAACACTAATTAACTCCCTAACCAATAGTGCTAAGCCCAATACAAAATACCCAAAGACTAAATAAACAAACTATTAAGCTGTTGTCATAAAACATGCACCAACAAACTCCCCCTTGACAATAGCTTCATAGTGTAACTTTGTCTTCAAACATCTTGCAGTCTTTTGGTCTATGGATAGCGTCAGCTACACAGTTTCTGACATCAACAAACTCCCCCTTAGCTGATGCTTCCAATCTCCAAAACTTTCATTCGTTGTAGATCAGTGAACTGCAATGTAGTAGAAGGATCCTACCATGCATCTTCACACATCCTCACTTCACTCTCAATCTGCACTTTACTTGTATTCTGCACTTCATTTTGATAACTGCATCAATATGTTTAGCAACACAAGAAAGTATCTCGAAAAACCATTAGCCTTTTTCACATTTAAAGATAAACCAATATTTTATCTTAATTTGCAAAAACAACTACCTGTCAGTTCAAAATGGGAGATATTTTAAAAGGAAATCTTTTTTGGTATTTTTGATTTTTCAAAACAAACTAACAAACTAAATTAAACTCAAAAAAATATTTACAATACTTCTTTTTGTGAGAATCATGTGCAAGAAGATCATATAAGCAAAATCAAACTGTTTTCACACTATTAGATAATTCTTTATATAATTTTCATGAAAAGCAGTTCAAGACGATTACCAGTATGTTCGTCCACCTAAACAAAATGCATGAACATTTCAAGTACCATTACCGTATGATACGTTAAGGTAATATTAATTCTGATATATTAGTGTGTCCCACTTCAGGATATACCCCCGCGATCAAGGTATGCACAAAGATTCATCGTTGTAGGTGAGTATACTGAATTCATCCATTTTATTTTTCAACTTTTAGATAATTGGTGAACAGGTTAGTACTTCCGTACAGCAGAGCGACCAAAATATCTAACGAGGGCTAAGACAAATACCATTTTTGGTACGATTTATGCATTTTGCACTTTTTAATGACTCTCTATGAGAGCTTCTTCATTTTCAGGGTTTTGGCATTTTTAGCTCTTTTAAGATATCCTGGGTGTGTCTAGGTCAGCATGTATCTGGATGCAGCAGAAGGACACCCTTGATATCCCCAGATGAAATAACAGTATAAAGACCCAAAACTTCAGATTTTGGCAATCTATCAACGCAAGATTTAAGGTCATTAAACCATACACCACTGACGTGTTCCCCACTAATACTCAGTGCATTTAGGTTTATATCACATTGGTAAGTTGATTATTTCATGCTTTTTGCCTACTGGTACATCATATGATGAAGCTGCTATCACACGTAAGCATTTTAATTCAGTTCGAATGTGACAGTCTAACTTGCTGATGTACTATCATTTCTTCTTTTTCACACCATGAAAACTCATTTTTGATTTTCTATTCTTTGTTTATGTTTTTGGATTTTTAAAATTTTAAAAACAAACAAACTCCCACCTTAACCTGACAAAAGTTTTTCACGTTTAAAGTTTAGAATAAATAAGACAAACACAGAAGAAAATAGTTTGTTACCCATGTTAACCTACTATCCACCTCAGATGCTCTACAGGAATAACCACTGTCGAACACATCAACAGTCCTTCTTGGTCATCCTGCATTCACTCAACAACTCAGTTAGACTTTAGAACCCAAACCTTACCGGTTTTGGGTCGACCATGGAAATCCACATAAGATGCTTCAATCCAATATCCATCACTCCTGACTGGAGTCTTGGATCGCTTATCCGTTGAACAAGATTGATAATTCTCACTAGGTCTTTGATTGCGAGAGTTCCAAGAACCTCTCAGATTTTCTGACCTTTAGAAATTATTATCGTGACACCTTCTTCTCCCATTATTATACCATGAATTTTGAAAAAAATTTGGATGTTGTTGAACATTTGAGTTACAAAAACTCCTATATTCGTTTCTTCTTTGAAAATTTCGATTACCAGCAGTTTGGTATCGAGTTTGATATCCAAAATTTATATTTTGACTTTGAAAACGATTTGATTTACCACTATATTGACTAAATTGTGGAGAAATACTTCTTGGTCTATCAAAACGTTTCGAAGTTGAGGGTTTTGATTGAGATTCAGGTTTCTTTGTCTGACAACTTGATTTTACATTATTTTTCACACCCCCAAAATCCACCATGCGGAGTACCACCGCTTGGAGGCGTGACATGACCAGGATCGAGCCACCAATCATATTGAACATCGTAATTAAGTAAATAAGACCAACCTCAATACAATTGGTGACCAAAGCTAGTTAACCATGTTTAGTTTAAACAGCGGAAGCATAAAAGTAAATCCAAAAGCATAAGTCCATAGTTTATAAGTTAAGGTTCAAAACACAGGTTTAATAAGTTCATAAGGATTTAAACAATGAGCACGGAACATAACAGTCCGTACACCACAACGACTTCTTCCTCGTGCAAGCTCCAAGCATTTAGCGACCTGTAAGGCATGTAACAACTAGTCAACAACAAAGTTGAGTGAGTTCACGTTTAGTTGTTTGATTTTAAGTTATTTCTGAAAAACGTGGTTTGACTTTTCTGTACATTACTAGTGTGTTAATAGGCGCATGTAAATATAACACAGATATCAGAAAGTAGTTATGTAATTCCACACAGTCGTCAAGCACATTAATTATTATTAATGAATTGTACGGAATACATGAGATTTTGAGGGTTGTCACATTCTCCCCCTGTTAAGAGAATTTCGTCCCGAAATTTAGCGCGTGGTTACTGAGGAAGCTAGTTAAGTTGCGTTGTTTTCCTGATTTTCCTGAGGTGTCACATCATCCCCCCGTTGATTTGGAATTTCGTCCCGAAATTCTGCAGTAGCTTCAGCCTCAGTAGTGGTTGCGTTTTTCTTAAACAGTTGGGGATACTTGAGTTTCATTTGGTCTTCTCGTTCCCAGGTATACTCTGGGCCACGACGAGCATTCCAACGAACTCGGACCAGAGGTATCCTGGTACTCTTTGTTGATACATGATGTCTAAAGCCTACGTCATAAGTCTAGGGTCTAAATATGTCAAGTATGTTAAGTGTAGGGGTCTTAATGTAAGTTTAAGTTAGTTTTGTTAAGGTTTCGCTTCAGGGTCTTGATGTAAGCCTCAAGCGAAATCAAGTGATAAGATTTCGCTTGAGGAATGTTGAAGCGAAATCTTGTGCCTATATAAAGGCTTGTGTAGTTCTCAGTTGGTACGCTTCAGGAAAAGTTGTAACGAAGTGCTGCCAGTTTTTCAAGTCAATATATAACAGAGAACTAGTGTTTAAAGTGAATCTATTCTGTTTTCTACTCCTTTCTATTTGATTCTAATCTATTTAGATGTTTCCGCCATCTGAATAGTGTAAACACACTCAGACTGACTCATTCGGTCGACAAATACGATCCTACAATTGGTATCAGAGCCAAGTATGAGTGTGTTCACTTGAATCAGTAGGTTTTTACTCACAAAAACTGATTTCTGGACGAAAACACGGACAAAATGGACTAAATTTTTCACAGTGTGTGTAAAAGTGTGTTTTAACAAAGCCTTGAGAATCTCAGATTAAAACTCGGACTAAAACTGACAAAAATGACTTGAAAACCAGGTTTCGCTTGAGCGAGTAGTTTGTTTGTTGGTTTTGTGAAGCGAAACCATAGATTTCGCTTGAGACATTTTGACTGCTTGAAGCGAAATTGTAGATTTCGCTTGAAAAATTCTGTTTTTGGTTAAAAAGTTGGGTTGAAGCGAAACCATAGATTTCGCTTGAGATTTTGCTGATTGAAGCGAAATCATACTTTGTTTGATTTTCTAAGATTTCGCTTGAAGTGTTTGTTTGATTTCGCTTGAGATTCTGTAAAGTCCATAGTGTTCGTGAACTTGTTCGATAGTCTGATTTTGTGAAAAGTGTGTGTGAATATTTTAAAACTAAAAATACTCGGTAAATTTCTAAAAATGGAAAACCAAGAGTTTTATAACTTCTTCTCGGGAAGTGGTATGGTAGCCGGACAAACCTCGGGTAGTGTTATGCAAAACGTCAACATGGAGAATGAATTGGGAACAATGCAAAAGCCTCCCAAACTGATGAACATAGATGAATATGCGGGATGGTCAGGCAGATTTAAGATCTGGGTTCAGGCTAATCATTTTGAATGTTGGATGAAAATAGAGAAACAGTATGTTCCACCAGTTGATGGTTTAAACACCAAGAAGAATATTCAGAGCCTGACAGAATCAGAACAGAATGATTTCAAAGCAGAGAAAAAGATGATTAGTATTCTCCAGCAGGCTGTCAAAGAAGACATTCTAGTATTGTTGCAATATGAAGATAATGCTCAATCTATGTGGTTTGCATTGAAAGCAAAGTTTGAAGGTAGTGCTTCCATGATTAAAAATAAGAAGGCATTGTTCAAGAAAGAGTTTGATATTTTTACCAGTATGAAGGGTGAAACTACAAGGCAACTAATTGAGAGATATTGTCATCTGGTGCTTGAGATGAATAGATTAAAGATTGAAAAGACAGATGAAGAATGGATTGACAAATTGGCTGACGCATTACCTTATGACGAGTGGGGTACATATCTGATGATGCTAAAGAACAATTCAGACTTTGCCAATTACAATCTTAGTTTGTTCATAGAAAAGATTGAAGCTCACGAGTTGGAATTGATGAAAATTAAGAAAATGAATGCAGCAAGTGTGCAGCAAGATGTATCGTTGTATTACAAAGGCAACCCTTCAGTTTCAACCAATCAAAGTCCAAAAATACAAACAGGGTTCATTGCTGATAACACTTCAAATGTTTCTTCAAACACTCCACAATCCGGAAACTCTTCACCATTTGTGAACTATGATCCAAATTTCAAAGCTCAAGAGCAGTCTTCACCTCAAAGCTTTACAAGTTCAAATAATCAGGCTTATGTTTCTGGGGTGCATTGCAACATCGCGGTGAATATTAAGAATGGAAATGAAATTACTGAAACAGCCGCGAAACAAAACATTGCATTACTTGCTTCCGTTCTTGAGGCGTATGAAGGATTAGTGGCGGGTAGGATTGGTAATCCTGATATGACCAAAGAGGATTACGACCAGATTGACCCGGAGGAGCTTGAACTGATTGATATAAAATGGGGCATGGCGAGTTTGGTTAGAAGAGCACAACGGTTTATGGAGATTACTGGTAGAAACAGTCTCTCAGGTCCTGATCAGAAGTTAGGGTTCGATAAATCGAAAGTTACGTGTTTCAAGTGTAAGGAACGTGGTCATTTTAAGAGAGAGTGTCCAAATCGTGAAGTGAACAACCATCAGAATCCATTCACCAAAGACTATTACAAGCAAGCAATTTATCACCGACCAAATCAACAACAAATTGTTCAAAGGCCACAAATTGAGAATAAACCGGAAAAGGCAATGATCGTGAATCAAGACGATGAAAAGGTAGCTGCAGGGTTTAACTGGGATAAATATATTCCCGGTAGCGATGGACAGGCAATGATGGCTGAAGTTGTGGAAATTTCTAAGAAAGTGTCTGAACCGGAAATTGTTACTGAAGATGTTTCTGTAGTTGCTGAAGAGGTTTCTGCTGAAAATACAAACAATGTTGAAGAAATAATTGCTGAAGTTCATCAATCTCAATCTGAGCAGGAGGTATTAGCTAGTTCTTTGAAATCTATCATGCCTCCTAAAATTTTTGAATCTTTTGCAGGTTTCTTTGAAGAACCAAGGACTGGATTGTGTCCAAGATATGATGAAAAGAAAGAATTTGTAGAAGAAATGATTGATGTAACAAAGGAAATGAATGAAGATACTTTAAAAGAAATTGCTGACAAGGCTCTCATGGCGAAACTGAGAGAGGTAGACTCAGAATCCGAGGAGTCTAAGTCTGTCAGAAGTGAGTCTGTCAAACAAGAGGAATCTGGAGTTCAGGGAAACGAATCAGTCGAATTGTCTGAGTCAGAGTCAAAAGATGTCGGTAAACTAGAATTAGAAACTGTTCATGAAGCAGAATGTGATGAGATAGTGGATTCAATATCTGAAACACCATGCCAACTGTGTTTACAACCGTGCATGGAGTGTCTTGAAAAGGACACTAAGTTTCAGGAATTGAAAGAACATGCTGACATGTTAAAATTCGATTTAGAACAACTTAAAGAAGCATATGATACACTAACTAGATCAATCAAAATGATTAAAGAAGAAAGTGTTGAAAATGATAAAGCCACCAAACTTGCAAAAGCAACACTTTTTGATAAACAAGTGGAAGTTAATTTTCATCTTGACACAATCGCATCATTAAAAAGGGAATTGGAATTGACTAAAATTGAAAATGAGCGAATTGATAAAAAATTGATGAGTTATGTGGCTTCATCATATGTCCTTGAACAGATTGTGCCACAGCAACTATATGATGATCCGGTCTTTAACAGTGTTCCACCCCCAATGTGGAATCATTACACTCAGAAGTATCCAGATGGGGTGGAATCTGCATTGAATCTCAAGTTGAAAACATTTGAGAATGAATTGCCTGAGAGCATTGATGTTACATTCTCTCCGTCCGACACTGACAATGAGTCACAGGTTATAAAGACCGTTGTTGACAAAGTGTTAGATGAAGAGAGTGATAACTCAGATTTTGAAACTGTGAAAACACATTTGGAAAGTTCCAGTTATGAATGTGAAGATGAGGGTAATTTCTTGGAACGGTTCATACCAAAATCGGATAAGAGTGCGAATGATGATCCGATTATGGTAGTATACACTATGGTTGGAACAGACAAACTTTATTCCGATTTCGAGTATCCTCTTCAGAATGTGAAAATTAAGAATGTTGAGAAAGTTTTCAAATTGGTTGAAATGAACATTGATGAGGTTAATAACAAAGAATTCTTTTCAAAACCTAAAAAATCATTTGTTACAACACATGTCAACAACTTTGGGAAAAAGGAATGGGATGGTAATGGTAACAAGAAAAATGGTAACAACTTTAAAAACAAAGGAGTTGGTTTTGAGAAAAAGATGGCTAAGAAGGTTGTCAAGCCAAAAGATAAAATGAATGATGTTTTTGTTGTTGGACCAAGTGTAGATGATGAGAAGGAATACATTTTCAGTCAAAAAGCAGTTGATGATTTCAATATGGCTAAGAAAATGAAAGAAGAGTCGTTCAAGTCAACTTTTGTCGAGTATGACAAAAGAATTTGTTATCGTTGCAATGAAATCGGACATATGGCAAAACAATGCAAGAAAATTTTTGAAAAACCTGTCATTAAACCATTTGTTAAAAAATCTCAACCTAAGTCACCAGTTAATACAAAGGGCAAAAAGCCGATGGTTTCACCAATTCGAATCTTGAAAAAGGGTGAATCATTGAAGTCAGAAGATAAGCTGAAATCAACATTTGAGATTGGCGAATCTTCAAAGTCCCAAATGACTTCAAAGATTTATCCAAAAACGAAAACTTTTGAGAATCAATTTTGGGTTGTAAAATCAAAACCATCTGTCGAGGAGAAAAAGATGGAAAACATTTTGAAAAATGAAACAAAAGTTGGTGAAACCAAATCACAATCAGTTGAGGTAAAGAAAATGGAAAATGAGTTAAAGTTTGATTCAAAAGCTTTTAATCCTACTGTTCAAAATATTTTTGGAAAAATGGTTGACAGAAAAGTAAAAGGGGTAAAGGAATTTTATGCATCAAAAGTGGATGCTAATGATAAACAAGAATTTGAATCTGAGCTTGATAAGTTTCTTGCAGAGTTTCCTCCTATCAAAGAAAATGTGTTAAAATCAAAAGTAGAAACTGTTGTTCCAAACGTCACATTTGACTTTCCTAAGATTGATGAAAAGTGTGATGTAGTGTTTGGAAGTGTTTCAGAAGTTAAAAAGTCATGGAGTTCATTGTTTGAATGAATTTGATATGATATGTGCAGGGGCTGCCCAAGTCAATTCTATCAAAATGGATCATGGATAGTGGTGCGTCAAGGCACATGACTGGGACGCTTGCTTTACTCTATGATGTAAAATCCATCAATGGAGGTCATGTAGGGTTTGCTGGGAGTCAAGGTGGAAGAATTGTTGGTCAAGGAACTTTGACAAATGGCGTAATATCTTTTGACAAAGTAAACTACATAGTGGAGTTGACTAACAATCTACTCAGTATTTCACAGATTTGTGATAAAGATTTCAATGTACATTTTACAAAAACTGAATGTGTGGTTTTGAAACCAGGGTTTAAAATCCCTGATGAGATGGTGTTGTTGCGTGCTCCACGTGAGTATGATCTTTATTATCTTGATATGAGCACAGCAACGCCAACGTCTCATCAGAAACAGTGTTTTGTGTCTAAAAACAAAGCAACAGAAAAGGATTCAATCATGTGGCATCGTAAGATGGGCCACATTCATGTTCGCAAAATGAATTTTTTGGTTCATAATGATTTAGTTGAAGGTGTTAATTTGAAGAATTTTCACTTAAATGATGATTGTGTAGCTTGTAAAAAGGGAAAGCAAACTCGGAAGTCACACCCATTGAAGATGGTGAATACAATCAGGTTACCTCTTGAGAGATTGCACATGGATCTCTTCGGGCCTGTCAACGTAAAGAGTATCAGCGGAGACATATATTGCTTAGTGGTGACTGATGACTTTACGAGATTTTCTTGGGTAGTGTGCTTGGAACGAAAAGATCAAACTTTTGAGTCTTTGATGGTGCTTTTCAAAAAGATGGAAACAGTGTATAAACTACCAATCCGGAGGATTCGGAGCGACAATGGAACTGAATTCAAGAATAACAAGATGTACGAGTTTTGCAACGAGAAGGGAATTCTTCATGAATTCAGTGCACCATACACTCCACAGCAGAATGGCGTAGCTGAACGAAAGAATAGAACCCTGATCGAAACCGCACGTACTATGTTGGCAGACTCGAAGCTTCCGATTTTCTTCTGGAGTGAAGCAGTTTCAGCGGCTTGTTATACATTGAATAGAGTTCTAACAGTGAAGAAGTATAAAAAGACTTGTTTCGAGTTGTTGCATCGCTATAAGCCAAATCTTGAGTTCTTAGAACCTTTTGGCTCTCCGTGTACTTTCATCGATGCTGATGGTAAATTCGGAGCGAAAGCGAATGAAGGATTTTTCGTAGGATATGCCAGTCCATTAAAAAGGGTGTTTGTACCATGTCTGGGGAAAATGATTCAGGTCCTTCATGTGGATTGCCGGAAGCACACGCTATCGCAACAACTTCCCGGACAAAGATTCCTATTTGACTACGATAAACTCTGGGAATCGTTTCATTTGCCATCCGAGCCAAGTGAAGAGGAACTTGCTCTCATGTACTTGTATCAGCAAAGTCACTTGCAAGAGCCGGAATCTAGACCGCTAGATGATCCTATACCCACCGTGGGTACTCATGATGATGAAGCTGGACCAAGTGGGACCGTTCATATACCTCCAGAGGAACCAGCTCCGTCATTTGACGTTTCTGACGACTCAGAGGAGGAACCCGCTCCTACCTTTGACAAGGAACCAAATGAAACATCAGAAGAGGCTGTTGATCAAATCGTGGATCTTGACATCTCAAATCTGGAATCGGAAGTTGTGGTGCCTGAAAATGTGATGCCACGGACTCTGTCTTACCATTCTTCAGAACAAATTATCGGCGACCTACAGAGTGGTGTCAAGACGAGACATCAAATAGACCAAGCTCTTACATGTTTTTATTCATCTATTGCTGATTTGCAAAAAGAAGTCTCATTAAAATGTTTTATTTCGCAGATAGAGCCCAGAACCTACAAAGAAGCATTGACCGAGGATAGTTGGGTGAATGCAATGCAGGAGGAGCTGCAACAGTTCGAGAAGCTGGGCGTCTGGAGACTTGTAGATTTGCCTGAGAATCAAAAGTTGATTAAAACAAAGTGGGTTTTTAAATGCAAAAGAGACGATAGAGGGGTTGTGGTCCGGAACAAAGCACGACTTGTGGTACAAGGCTTTAGTCAACAGGAAGGAATAGATTATGATGAAGTTTACGCACCGGTTGCCAGACTTGAGGCAATTCGGATCTTTCTAGCCTTCGCGTCATGGAAAGACTTTAAAGTATATCAACTTGACGTCAAATCTGCTTTTCTTTATGGATCGATTAGAGAAGAAGTGTATGTGGGGCAACCGCCGGGGTTTACAGATCCACAACACAAAAACAAGGTGTATCTACTGGACAAAGCGTTATACGGACTTCACCAGGCCCCGAGAGCCTGGTATGAGACGCTTTCAACATACTTGTTGGACAACGGGTTCACAAGAGGCACAGTAGACAGCACTTTGTTCACCAAGGAAGAAGCAGGCCACTTGTTGATTGTGCAGATATATGTTGACGATATTATTTTTGGATCCACCAACGACGACATGTGCAAAGAATTTGAAAAGGTGATGAAGAAAAAATTCGAAATGAGTTCGATGGGGGAGATGAAGTTTTTCCTCGGGCTGCAGGTGGAACAAATGTCCGACGGAATCTTCATTCATCAATCAAAGTATGTGAAGGACGTGCTCGACAAGTTCAACATGACAGATTGCAGTCCTGCATCAACCCCCCTCGCACAGAATCATGGTATTTGTCCAGATGAACAGGGAGTGAAGATGGACGAGACATTGTACCGATCAAACATTGGATCTCTGATGTATCTCACGGCTTCCCGTCCAGACATCATGTACCCGACATGTCTGTGTGCACGATATCAGTCGAATCCGAAGCAGTCACACCTGACAATCGTGAAACGTATACTACGGTATTTGAAAGGCTGCCCAAGCATCGGCTTGTGGTATCCTAGATTGGGTGACTTTACTTTATCAGGTTTCGCTGATTCAGATTTTGGTAGCTGTAAACAGAATGCAAAGTCCACCACTGCTGGGTGCCAGTTCTTTGGAACTCGGCTCGTTACCTGGCAGTGCAAGAAGCAAACTGCAGTTGCGCTCTCCACGTGTGAGGCTGAGTACGTCTCAGCCTCTAGCTGTTGCTCGCAGATCCTCTGGATCCAACAGCAGATGCGCGACTTCGGCCTGCAATTCTTGGATACTCCGATATTTGTGGACAATGAAGCGGCCATAAATGTTACTAAAAATCCGGTTCACCATTCAAAAACAAAACACATTGAAATCCGTCATCATTTTATTCGAGATTGTCACGAAAAGAAATTAATACGGATTGAACATGTAAGCACCAATGAACAGAAAGCGGATTTCTATACCAAACCATTTGACAAAAAGAGGTTTTATTATCTTTTAAAATTGAATGGGATGAAAAATCTGCAATCTGGGAGGGTTATTGAATGTGATGCCGAATTGGACGGCGATCTGACGTGAACCTTGTCATGTTGTCAAATTTGTTTGTACAGTTTATTTTCTGCTTTTCGTTAAAAACAAAAACACAAAAATATGTTTTAGTTTTAGGGGGAGATATTCGCAGAAAAATACAAAAACATGATAAAATCTATAAAAACCAAAAACATTTGAAAAAGTAAAAATGAGTTTGTGTATAAAAGGGAAATGATAGTACATCAGCTAGACAGGTGCAGTACGCTAAAGAATTGGAATGTATAAAATGCAATTAAGCAGTCTCACTAAAGATGTGCCGATAGGTTTTCACAAAATTAGTAGATTAGTTTGGGATATAAACATAAATTTTACTTGCGTTTATGTGGGGAACACCTCCAGGATATATAGGTAACCCCTGAAATCCTGTTTGAAGGGTCCCGTATTCTGAGATACTAGGTCTTTATGCTTAGTGATATCTGGGGTATTATCCCGGGACTTCTGCTGAAAGGAATTTCTGACCTAGTCCCCGGAGAATACTTTACGCTGCTTTGAAATATAAGCCTCCCCTCAGCATAAAAAATGATAACACATTGCAAAATTGTTAATCATGTGCTGTTGTAAAGAAGATCCCCAAAGGGGACCCACCAAAAGTCGAATCCGTCATCTCTCTGCGTATCGAAAGATCGACCTGAGCTCTCACTGCCCTCGCAATTAACCCTTTACAGATATCATCTAGGTATACTCACCTGTAAGACTGAATACTGGGGTCTGGATACGGGAGTATATACTGAGATGGGACACATGTAGATGTTTTAAGTCCTAAAACATTAATTCTGTATCCCGAACAGATTGAAAATTTTGTGAGAATTTAAGAGGATCAGTATATCGGCAATCTATGTGAATTGTTTAATGCTTAAAATGAAATAACAGCTTAATGGTACTTGTATCTTGTTGGCAGCTGATATGATCCCTTGACACGCTCACAAAAAGATTGTGTGTACATAGTTTCAGTTTGTTCAGTTTAAAATTCAAAAAGATTTTAGTTTTCATTTTATTTTCGACAACTGACATTGGGAATCGGAAGTTCAAAGTCTAGTGCAGATCATGTCTGAGATTGATGAGGACTGGGTAAGCTTGTGATGAAGTACAATGTTTGGTAAGAGTGTTTGTTGATTAAACTGAGATTGAAAGTTTAAAATGTTTTAAAAGTTCATTAATTTGAACTTAATTTTTTTTTTCAAGAAATCCGGTATTTTCATAGTTTAGTCAGCCAAGGTCATTGAGTTGGACTTAGCAGACTAGTCAGTTGACCAAGGTCATTAACTTGGACTTGGTTAACTGGGTGTGACATTAAAATCTGAAAAATTAAAAAGTTAAAACATTTTTCAAAAGGATTTCGCTTCAAGAAATTAAATTGCATTTAAATCCGTTTCAAGCGATACCTTCAGGTTAACGATTTCGCTTCAAGAGGTTTTTAATTAAGCTTCAAGCGAAATCTTCAGAAGTATAAAAAGGTTAAGGTGGTCGCTTCAGTCATTATTTTCTCAATTATTTCGCTTCAAGGTCTGTCAAAGCGACCTCAAGCGAATTCATCTGATCTTCGTTTTCTGCCGTTACTCTGTCAAGTCCATGTGAAGACTTAGACTGAAGACTCCGGCTTTATCCAAGGGGGAGTTTGTTGATACATGATGTCTAAAGCCTACGTCATAAGTCTAGGGTCTAAATATGTTAAGTATGTTAAGTGTAGGGGTCTTAATGTAAGTTTAAGTTAGTTTTGTTAAGGTTTCGCTTCAGGGTCTTGATGTAAGCCTCAAGCGAAATCAAGTGATAAGATTTCGCTTGAGGAATGTTGAAGAGAAATCTTGTGCCTATATAAAGGCTTGTGTAGTTCTCAGTTGGTACGCTTCAGGAAAAGTTGTAACGAAGTGCTGCCAGTTTTTCAAGTCAATATATAACAGAGAACTAGTGTTTAAAGTGAATCTATTCTGTTTTCTACTCCTTTCTATTTGATTCTAATCTATTTAGATGTTTCCGCCATCTGAATAGTGTAAACACACTCAGACTGACTCATTCGGTCGACAAATACGATCCTACACTCTTGAGGATCTTAACATCTCGATCCGTAATCTCTACTGGTTCCTCGACGAATCGCAGCTGGTCGTCGATTGTAAGTTCCTTAAGAGGAACTATGAGGGTCTCATCTGACAGACACTTCTTCAGATTCGACACATGGAAAACGTAGTGAACTCCGCTGAGTTCTTCAGGTAGGTTCAACCTGTAGGCGACTTTGCCAATTTTCTCAATGACTTCGAATGGTCCGACATAACGCGGATTGAGTTTGCCTCGTTTGCCAAAGCGGACTACACCTTTCCAAGGTGAGACTTTGAGTAGCACTCGATCCCCAACCTGGAGCTCGAGTGGTTTTCTTCCCTTATCAGCATAGCTTTTCTGACGGTCACGAGCTGCCGCCATTTGCTGTTGTATCTGAGCAATTCTCTCGGTAGTATATACCACAAGATCTGGGCCAATGATTTGGCTGTCACCAACTTCTGCCCAACAGAGAGGTGATCGGCATTTGTGTCCGTACAATGCCTCGAATGGAGCGGCTTGGATGCTGGGGTGGTAGCTGTTGTTATATGAAAACTCCACTAGCGGGAGGTGCTTTTCCCAGCCATTACCAAAATCGATTACACATGCCCTAAGCATGTCTTCAAGGGTTTGGATGGTGCGTTCAGATTGGCCATCCGTCTGTGGGTGATAAGCGGTGCTCATATCTAAATGTGAGCCAAAAGACTTGTGCATTGCTTGCCACAGTTCAGAAGTAAAACGTGCGTCACGTTCAGATATAATAGAGGTTGGCACTCCGTGCCTTGACACTACTTCCTTTAGGTAAATGTCCGCAAGAGTAGAAAACTTATTCGTTTCTTTGATAGCCAGAAAATGTGTAGACTTGGTCAGTCGATCTACGATCACCCAAATGGTATCGTTTCCGCGTTGAGATCTGGGCAGGCCGGTAACAAAATCCATGGAAATTTGCTCCCATTTCCATTTCGGGATATCCGGTTGTTGAAGTAGGCCTGATGGTTTCTGATATTCAGTCTTGACTCTCGCACAAGTCAAGCACTTACTGACGTAGGTGGCTATGTGGGCTTTCATGCCAGGCCACCAATACGTAGTCTTGAGGTCGTGGTACATCTTGTCCGAACCAGGGTGTACCAAATAACGAGACATGTGCGCTTCGTCCATCACAAGCTCGCGTAAGTCTCCATAAAGCGGAACCCAGATGCGTCCGTTTACATAGTAGGCACCGTCTTCCTTTTGTTCTAGCCGTTGCCTCGATCCTCGTAGGGATTCAGCCCTGATGTTCTCTGCTTTCAATGCTTCAACCTGAGCATCATGAATCTGAGCGGGAAGGCTAGAGTGAATGGTAAGCTGTAAAGCACGTACACGCTTAGGTAGGGTATCCTTTCGACTGAGGGCGTCGGCCACAACATTGGCCTTGCCCGGATGATATTTGATAGCGCATTCGTAATCATTCAAGAGTTCGACCCATCGGCGTTGTCGCATGTTTAACTCCTTTTGCTTGAAGATATGCTCGAGACTCCTGTGATCGCTGTAAATGGTGCACTTGGTACCGTACAGGTAATGTCTCCATATCTTAATTGCGAAAACAACTGCTCCCAGTTCCAAGTCGTGTGTAGTGTAGTTCCTTTCGTGAACTTTAAGTTGGCGCGATGCGTAGGCAATGACCTTGTCACGTTGCATCAAGACGCAACCAAGTCCTTGGATGGAAGCGTCGCAATAAACCACAAAATCTTCTGTGCCTTCAGGCAATGAGAGGATAGGCGCACTACAAAGTCTATCTTTTAGGTGTTGAAAAGCGGATTCCTGTGCATTACCCCAATGGTAGACGACACCCTTCTGGGCCAGTGAAGTGAGAGGTTGTGCAATCTTGGAGAAATCTTTTATAAACCTTCTGTAATATCCGGCCAAACCCAAGAATTGGCGGATTTCTGTTGGTGTTCGGGGTGCAGGCCAGTTCTTGATCGATTCAACCTTAGATGGGTCCACATGAATTCCATCCTTGTTTACCACAAGGCCTAGGAAGTGGACTTCGCGAAGCCAGAAGTCACATTTCGAAAACTTGGCATACAACTGCTCTTTTCGAAGAAGTTCCAGCATAAGTCGTAGGTGCTGCTCGTGTTCCTCCTGACTCTTAGAATAGATCAGGATATCGTCGATGAACACAATAACGAACTTAACCAGGTAAGGTGTGCATACTCGGTTCATGAGATCCATGAAGACCGCTGGTGCATTCGTCAGCCCGAATGGCATAACCAGAAACTCGTAATGGCCGTAACGAGTTCTGAATGCTGTTTTGGAGACGTCCTCATCTCGGACCCTCAGCTGATGGTATCCCGATCTCAAGTCAATCTTGGAGTAATAGCTCGACCCTTGCAGCTGGTCGAATAGGTCGTCAATACGTGGAAGAGGATAACGATTCTTCACAGTCACCTTGTTAAGCTCGTGATAGTCAATACACATTCTGAAAGTACCATCTTTCTTCTTTACGAACAAGACTGGAGCTCCCCAGGGCGAAGAGCTAGGACGTATAAAACCCTTTTCCAAGAGTTCTTGTAGTTGTGTAGACAGTTCTTCAAGTTCTGATGGAGCTAGACGATATGGTGCTCGAGCTACTGGCGCTGCTCCAGGAGCTAGCTCGATTTGAAACTCAACTTGGCGATGAGGCGGAAGACCAGGTAATTCCTCAGGAAATACCTCGGGAAAATCCGCACAATAGGGATGTCTTCAATTCTCTTCTCTTCTGTTGATGTGTCAGTAACGAGTGCTAAAATGGCAGTGTGGCCCTTTCGTAAAAACTTCTGGGCCTTGAGGAAAGAGATGATGCCTTCGACAGCACCACTCTTGTCGCCATGAATCATGAGAGGTTCTTCACCAGGACGAGGAATGCGAATGATTTTCTCCTTGCAAACAATCTCCGCTTGATGATGAGATAGCCAATCCATACCAATAACAACGTCGAAACTACCAAGTGTGATAGGAACAAGATCGATAGGGAAAGTCTGACCAGCTAAGACGAGGTTACAACCTTTAACTACGTGTGTGGCTTCAAGACTTTTACCATTTGCTAGCTCTACCGCGTGTTTGGTGTTCAAAAGTGTTGGAGTGCGCTTAAGCATTTGGCTAACTTTTAAGGACACATAACTAGTATCGGCACTCGAATCGAATAAAACAGTAACAAAGAAGTCATCCAGAAGAAACTTACCCATCACAACATTGGGATTGTTTCTTGCTTCTCCCTGACCAATCACGAACACACGACCCCTTACTCCATTGCCATTGTTGTTTCCCCCATTGCCGCCTCCATTGTTGCCTCCATTGTTATTCCCATTGTGATTCCCATTTCCTTGGTTATTGTTCTGGTTTTGGTTCAGCTGGGGGCAGTTCCTCTTAAAGTGGCCTTCAGCGCCACACTGAAAGCATCCTTTATTTCCCTGCTGATGCTG
This sequence comes from Helianthus tuberosus, assembly GCA_030545235.1. NCBI lineage: Eukaryota > Viridiplantae > Streptophyta > Magnoliopsida > Asterales > Asteraceae > Helianthus > Helianthus tuberosus. The sequence goes on from CM060390.1 coordinate 5,050,334, forward strand.
CTGCTGCTGCTGGTGGTTCTGTGGGGCTTGTTGTTGTTGTTGTTGGCGATTCTGATTTGCTGGTCGGGCGCTCCTGCAATCCTTTGCTTCATGACCAAACTTGTTACACCACAGGCAACGACCTTTGCTGCACTGCCCGCTGTGATGTTTATTGCACCGGTTGCACTTGGGGTGGTTCCCTCGGTATCCACCCTCGGTATCCATTTTCGCTTGTTGTCGGTAGGTGCATCAGAAGTAGTTGTTGCACTAATACATTTAGGTAGCCTGTTTTGCTCCACCGCCTGGTCGGTGAGACGATGAGCCAACTTGATAATTTGCTGAATGGTACCCAGGTTGGCTGAAGTTACGTGACTTTGAATCTCTGGTACAAGGCCCTTGAGATACAGCTCAATACGTTTGATGGGAGGGTCCACCATAGTTGGACACAGGATTGCCAGCTCGTTTGACCTCTTAGTATACGCCTCAATCTCAGACCCCGTCATCTTCAGATTGTAAAATTCCACTTCTAGCTTGTGGATGTCATCCCGACTACAATACTCCTCCTTGATCAGCTCCTTGAAACCATTCCAGGGTGTGGCATTAGCAACTGCCAGTCCTAGTAGTTGAACTTGTGCCTTCCACCAGGTTAACGCAGCTCCTTCAAGTGTTCCGGTAGCATATTTCACCCTACGGTCTTCGGGGCATTCACACATCTCGAAGACAGACTCAAGCTTTTTAAACCAGTGAAGAAGGCCCACTGCTCCTTCGGTGCCACAGAAAGTGGTAGGTCGGCAGTCCATGAACGTTTTGAATGTACACACGGGAGTTTGAGCATGTTGACCTGTTGCGCGAGAATAAAAGACAAGATTAAGCTCGAGGGTTGTTTTGCGAAGGTAGGATCTAAACGTCCTAAGGTGGGTTGATATGGCAGGTTATACCTCCTGCAGGGTTAGCGGCGAGTGCCTCAGCAACTCATTCGTTGATCAAATCCGTCAACTGGGCTTGAGTGAGGTTGATACGTTCTTCGCGTCCGCTCATGATCTTCATAACGAAGCAACGTAAGTGAGGAAAGTGTCGCGAAAGTGCGTAAGTGTGGGACGACATTAGAGAGTAAGCACACAAGGTTCAAGTAGCAATTATCACATTATCTAATGCACAGTGAGAACTATCTAACTGACAATATAACATTAATCATACCACTTATGGTGTCGAGTCTTGCACGTGGAGCGTAGCGTCGTTGTGGATCGTTGAGCACTGTACTGGTTATAGTCTGGTTTTATCAAAAAAACTTTTTCCTTTTTAAAAACCAAGTTCACTATAACCAATGGCTCTGATACCAATCTGTCACACCCCCAAAATCCACCATGCGGAGTACCACCGCTTGGAGGCGTGACGTGACCAGGATCGAGCCACCAATCATATTGAACATCGTAATTAAGTAAATAAGACCAACCTCAATACAATTGGTGACCAAAGCTAGTTAACCATGTTTAGTTTAAACAGCGGAAGCATAAAAGTAAATCCAAAAGCATAAGTCCATAGTTTATAAGTTAAGGTTCAAAACAAAAGTTTAATAAGTTCATAAGGATTTAAACAATGAGCACGGAACATAACAGTCCGTACACCACAACGACTTCTTCCTCGTGCAAGCTCCAAGCATTTAGCGACCTGTAAGGCATGTAACAACTAGTCAACAACAAAGTTGAGTGAGTTCACGTTTAGTTGTTTGGTTTTAAGTTGTTTCTGAAAAACGTGGTTTGACTTTCGTTGGCTTATTTGCCGTGGGGGTTACCCCGAAGTTGAAAGTATGTTTAACCATTTCCTTTTTCTTTACCCAAACCGTATCCATAATTAGTGGGGGCTTTCCCCGTGTGAACTACTAGACGGTATGATATCGACTACTACGAACAATAGTTGTGCCCTACATCAGTGTCTATCATCACTGACAGTTTGCAAGAGTCCATTAGTACACGCCCGTCCGAACGGCACGGTGTGAGGTTTGTTAAACCTAATAGCGCTATTAACTAATGACCCGCTCGCCATTGGCCTCGGCGATTAAGTCGATATGAAGAGGGACTTATTGATAGAGTTTTGTCTAGCTAGTTTTAAGGTTGTTGTCCTGCACCAGGAGGACGAACGTACGTATTCTGCACCAGGAGAATTCGTAGGATTATTAATGGCATCCACTCTATGGAGGATGGCCGTACATATCCTACCCAAGGAGGATATGTAGATTTATTTTTTATTTTAACCCATTCCCAAACCACCGGGAATCCCATGCCTTAGAAAGTGTGTGAACTCACCTCGGTTTGCTCGGTTAGATTCTCAATATAGCTAACAGTCAAGGTCGGTTAATCATGTCTACTAGCTCGAGGCTAGGGAAGAAAATAGACGAAAAACGAGTGGTTAATAGCAACGTCGTGAGGTCCTTGGCAATCCGGGTGCATCGAGCTTCCTTATGTGTGATCCCTCACACTTGTATAAGCTTGGAATGACTTGAATGAAATTGAAAAGTGGGTGTGGTGTGGCTTGTGGTTTCAGCCGTGAGTTCAAGAGAGGGAGAGGGAAGAGTGATTTTTGTGTTAAGTGTTTTTAGTGAATGATAAAGTGTTCCTTCTTACAAACTTATAAACCATATCTTGCAATTATCCAAGATGTAATATGTTGTCTAGATATAAGGCAAGATTATTAAAATAATCAATCTTGTAAGAATGTGTCCCCTCATGGGACGATCGGTTATGGGGGGGATAATTGGTTTGGTTCAATTTCAACTAAATAGGTTAGTTATATTTAGTTAATTAGGTATAATAAATAAATTATTAGAGTGTTATATAATATAACGGGGGTTAGGGTATTCGGGGACCCTAACTGGCTCAGAAAAGAAAAACAATGTTATGTAAATATATTTGTGTTCCGGGTAAAGTCCGGTTGTTCGGTTCGAAAATGTTCCGTTAAAGTGCTTAATTAATTCGTAACGTGTCCTATGTATATATTTTTGTAACGTCTTTAATTTTCTAATACTTAGGAAATCCCAACAGACTATCTAATGACTTTTCTGTACATTACTAGTTTGTTAATAGGCGCATGTAAATATAACACAGATATCAGAAAGCAGTTACCTAATTCCACACAGTCGTCAAGCACATTAATTATTATTAATGAATTGTACGAAATACATGGGATTTTGAGGGTTGTCACATTATTGCTTGACCCAACCTGATTCTCATCCTTAACCTCATCAACCTTTTGTTTACCTTTCTTCAAAGGACAACAACTCGCCACATGCCCTTTGTTGTGACATTTAAAACAGAATCTTTTCTTATAAGTTTTCTTTTTGTTTGATCCCTTTTTAAATGTTTTGGCCTTTTTTTCTTCAGTATCCTCATCCACTTTATGAGGTGTACTGTTAGACCCTACAGATTCTTTCAAAGAAACTGGACTATTTGGTAAGTCCACAGCTATCGGATCCACTACTACTTGTGTAGTGGTTACAAAAGCAGTTAGCTCATCTTCAGTTGGTAGAAAAAAGGTAGTCTTGATTTTCAGTAGATGAAGCTTTAGTAAACCCCACCCCTGTTTTATCATTACTCCTTTTTAAACCTTTTTGAATTGGAGTCCTGACTAACGAAGAATTTTCAAAATTATGTAACTTCCCCTGAAGTTCTACAATTTTGGCTTGTGCATCAGCCAATTCTGTGCAGTTTTCTGAAAGGTCGTTAGTCTTTTCTTTCAGAGTTTCACGAGCCAAATCAATGATCTGTAATTGTTCATTGACTTTGCTTGTTAAACTGCTAATTTCTTGTTCATTTGATTTGAGTTTTTCTAAAGAATTTGACTCTCTTTTAATCAAAAGAACATTTAACTCCTTTCGGTTTTCCAAATAAGCTAACAAAATTTTGTTCTGCTCCGATAGTCTGTCAACTTTACCCTGTAGTTCAGTGCAATTAAGACATGTATGACTTACAGATTCTGATGATACCTTTACCTCTGCTGTAAGTCCGTTCACATCCTTCAAGCTCTTTGATACCTCTGCATGTTTCATCTCATCATTCTCCTTCTTCTCTTCTTTCACAGCATCTGCTTCTTTACCTAAAGCACGATCTCCTACACTCTGGCTTGATGAACTCTGATAACGTTTTTCTAAAGCTTCCCACAGATCTCTAGAATTCCCATAGTTCTTGAAAGTATGTTTAACACTCTCAGGCAAGGACATCTTTATTGCTGCGAAAGCTTTCTTCTCAGCATCAACCAACTGTTTCTCAGATTCATCCATCTTCTCATAAGAAATTACTTTTACTCTACCATCAACTCGCCGTGTGGGAGCAAAGTATCCATCTATCATACAACTCCACGTTCTCGTATCTTCACGTTTCACAAATGCCTCAAACTTCTCTTTCCAGTCAGTATATTCTTTGACATTTATAAGCTTTGGCCAGTTTTTAACAGTCTGCCTTCCATTGTTCATCTTAGCCATCACGCAGCGTAAAAGTTTAAATGAATTTTGGTAACCTGTGTCAAAATCCAAATCTAACTTCTCTACTGGTCCTTGTCTAGCTTTTACCGTAAGCGAACTGATAAAACCGTATAAAAAAATATCCAAAAACTGTTTTTATCAAAATATACCGTTAGATTCGTCTTGAAAGTACGATTCCAATGATACAAAAAAATATCCGAAAACTGTTTTTATCAAAATGCAAGTCAATCTGGTCCGAAATGCAGGTATTTGATCCGAAATGCAAGCCTGTGAATCCGAAATGATCCGAAATGCTTGTTTCTTGATCCGAAATCCAAGTTATCAATCCGAAATGGATCCGAAATGCTTGATTTTGATCTGAAATCCTTGATTTCTATCCGAAATCAGCAGCAGAACTCCGAAACAGCCTTCAAAAACGTCCAAAAACTCTGATTTTCTGCAGAAACGATTCTGAACCAAGCCAATCAAGAGCCAAACGCTCTGATACCAATTGTAGGTCCCGTGAGCCGTGCGGATCGTAACAGAATCGTCGATCTAACCTAGAGTGCGGAATCCCCTAGATCAGATTTCACAGAAAACAAGTAGAAACAGAATCATTGAACACGATACACTTTCAATCCGGTCTTCTATTGATTATCCAACACGAAGTTTATAATCAATTCAAGACCCACTAGAAATCTCCTAGCCACTCTCTATAGATTTCTCCAAATGTCTCAAATGTCTAATTTCTGACCTAAACCCTTATGCCAAGCCTTGTTTATATAGGACAAGGTTTGAACATGGGCTTTGGTCTGGGCCAGGCCATTCTCCAAGCCCATAACACTAATTAACTCCCTAACCAATAATGCTAAGCCCAATACAAAATATCCAAAGACTAAATAAACAAACTATTAAGCTGTTGTCACAAAACATGCACCAACACCCATTCTTATGCGGGGCACGACATATACCCAGATCAGAAACTTGTTTTTGATTCAGCAGCTGGTTTCCTGGGCTTTTGCACATGGTTTCTTCATTCTATGGGCTTATTTTTAGCACCCATGGTATTCCAAATCAGTGGGCACACTTGTACGGTCCATATTGAAGCTCGTTTATCGAGGAACGATCCTAACGGTTGTGTATTTCCTATAAATACCCAACCCCAATTCACTTGTTCCTCATAATTGATATGAATTTCTCTAAGTTGAGGTTCCAAAACTTCATACCTGAGAACATTTAGATCAATATCTTCATTGATTGGACCCGTTGTAAGTTTCTTTCATGCTTTTATGCGTTTTTTAAGCACGAAAGTCAAACAGTGTTTGACTTTCTGCTTTGACCGGTCAATGGTCAACATGAAGTTCGTTTGAACTTCCTAACGTGAGTGTAATCACGATGGTCATAGTCCTTTGTGACTATACCTACTGATTACCATGTTATTTAGGCTTGCTGATGAGTCATAGTTTCGGTCAAAATACGCGTTTATGCGTATTTTGCAACTAAACTACTATTGGGTATCAAAACCGTTTGTTTTGATATCAAACTTGTTTTCAAACCTTGTTAAATAGGTAGTTTATATACCTTAGGTAAATGACCAAAATGCCCTTTTCATGCATAATTGGTATTTAAGCATATGTAACTTAAACTTTTGTCACTTAAGCAACATATTTAAACATGTTTAGGCATATAATACTTGTCATAGGACTAGTTAGGCGTTCCGAACGCATTTTACGCGAACGACGCGTTAAAGTAGCGTAAGCTACCTAAACGAGTCGTAAGCACTTAGGTTAGGTTTCGATTTAGAATATAGGTTTTGTTAAACCATATTACAAGAGTTCCTATTCTCATTTGGTTTACGAAACCTCATTCTATCCTATCTTCCGATTTAGGTCCGGTTTATTAACGTAGTTACCTATATTAGGTGCCGTTTAATTCCGTAATCCCTCTAGCTTTGCTTGGTTGTTATTCAAGACTTCTAAGCATCCTCAAGTGTGTACATAGTCCCCTCTTTTACTGTTTTCAAATGTTTTGGGGTGAAACATGTGTGCTTAATTGTTATTTTCATGATTTCAAAGTATAAATTGATTATACATGCTAGTACTTATCTTTTGACAGACTGAATGATTATCTATGGTTTAAACACTAATTTTTCAAAGATTATAAAATTAATTGTTGGATTGTACTTATTTTATACATTCACCAAGCCGATTGGTAGTATGATATAGCGCTATAGGACTAGACACCCCATTCCTGTTGTATGGAATGTCAGAAACCAAATTTTATCCAAATAGGAATTGCCTTTGTGGTATTTCTATAGTATCTAAGGTGTAGTTTCATACACTAAGGTTTGAATGAATTCTAAATCACATTTTCTTTTGTATATTTTGATATACTTCTAAAGTATAGTTTGATCTACTCCCAAATGTGATATTATTTACCAAAGTATAATTTGATATACTATGTACAAACCAACATATATTTTGTTAATTACTAAAGCATAGTTGATATGTTATTTACAAAACCAAAGCATAGTTTTGATATGTTATTTACAAAACCAAAGCATAGTTTTGATATGTTATTTACAAAACCAAAGCATAGTTTTGACATGTTATTTACAAAACCAAAGTATAGTTTTGATATGTTATTTACAAAACCAAAGTATACTTATGATATACTACTGAAAACTATTATTTTAACAACTAAAGTATATTTGATATGCTATCTGTTTAACTGTTTTGAAACTTAAATATATTTTAATATATATTACTTATCCGATTTTCTCAAAACCAAGGTATATTTTTTTATATATACTACAAACCTTTTTATCAAAACATTGTTTTACAAACAACATATTTTTACAAACTCATTTTTACTTGGTTATTTATTTATCTGTGCATTATTCTTTTATATCATCTGAGTTCTTATCAAATTTTGCATGATTTATAAAGAAAACATTTTTAAGTTCATGACTACTTTTGTTAAACATTCTTTTAAACTTACAAGTCATGAATCCTATTTTTAGTAAAAACCTATGTATCTCACAGACATTTTTATGCTGATGTACCTATTTTTACATATGTTTCAGTTGCTGCTATGTGATGATTGTTGATGCATGCTATACATAGGATGGACTCGTGGCCTTAGCGACTTCAAAACTTGAAAGACAATATTTTTATTATCTAGTTTGTAATAGAACAATGAGTTCAATAATTCAATAAAACAAAACTATTAAATCCATGGTTGTGAAACAATGATTCTGTTACGACACTCCTCGACGTTTCCGGCACGATTTGTTTTTTTACGTGGTTGGGGTGTGACACCCAGACTTGGATAAAAATAACCTCTTTGTCATAACAGAATTATCATGAGGAATAGCCACACAGGATTACAGCTGTAATCCTTCTAGAAGGTTTATCGTGCACAACCATTCAGTTATAACCGAATGGCCATGTGACACCATCCCAAGCACTTCTTAAAGTCACGATGATGGCACGAATTTGAAGGAAGATCCACACTTGCCCACTTTCCATGTGGCATCACCCCAACCATTGATCATGACCACAATCGGTGTGCATACACACCAGTTAGTGATTAACGGTGAAGAAATAACCGCTTACGGAAAGGTACTTTCCGTCAAGTTTTCATCAACAGACATTCCTGCCCAAACTTCGGCTATAAATAAAGAATAATTCAGGTACAAATTATCACGTTACTCTCACTTCACTTTACTTCTTCTTCATCAAACCTTGTACTTATTCTCACGCCGGAGGGTGGTCACGGGGAGAACCCCCATTCTCCCTGTGGCGAGTCTAACGGCTATTTGTTTTGCAGTTGTTGTTCGAAGAAGGAGATCATTTACCTCTGAATCAAACGAGAAGACCTAACCCTTTTATGCAGATTCAAACCCCCTGGTTCAATTGATTCCGGTCGATTAAACCAGCGTTTCTTCATTGGCGCCCACTGATTTTTCAGTTTTTGTTAGGCCCAGTTCAGGCTCAAAACAACTTCTTTTCACGTAATATGGCAAGTGATTTCAGTAGATGTGAAAAAGATGTGCGGAAATGGAAATCAGACTTTCAAGAAACAAGACCTATAGAATTATCAAGTTTATATCACTTTGAAACAAAATGGTTTACAAGGTGATTGTAAGATTATTATCTAATACAAACGAATCTTGAATTCTGTGGGGGAGAGAGCAATGGAGTTTAGATGTATGTGTGAATGCTAAGCTTCAAACTCACTTTGCTTCTCCTGGTTTAGCCTTCTATTTATAGACGGCTTGGTGTACGAATAAACAATAGTTTATTCATACAATAATTCCTGCAAAAAGTAGCCAATTGACATATTCATTGATTCCAACGTTCAAGTTGCCTTTTTCATCATGATATCATTAAATGTCAACTTGCTTCGGTAAGTGTGGCAGGACAGAGCCAATTTCAGACAAGTGGGTTCTTTCATCAGAAATTCTGATAAACCACTTCATCAGAAATTCTGATGAACAAATCATCAGAAAATCCTTGATGATCAGAATCGTCAGATACTGATGATATTTCATCAGAAATATCATCAGATCCATCAGAAATGACCTCTTCTGATAATCCAATTCAGCTCTTGATCAACTTGTGATTCTTTGAAGTAGATGCTATGTATTCCGGTTGTCCCATCTGATCTTCTTTTTCTAGTTCGTGATCTTCAGGACTGTGATCTCTTCATAGATCCAGTTGATTGTGTTTTTCTTCAATACTTACAAATAAAGTTTCCTAACAGTTTCCCCCTAAGTATTGTAAGAAAATGAACTACCTCTATATCAAACATAAACAACTTTCTTTGAAGGAGAAATTCAAAAACAACTAAGTTCAGAAACATTGAACATAGTCAAACCAACTGTAAATCAGACATTGATAAAATATTGTTCATAAACAGGAAATTTAATCTTATTAAATCGTTAGTTGATCTTCACTCCACTTCTGTATTTGTCTCCAGGTTTCATCCTTTTCTTGTAGTTAATTGCCTTTTGAGTTTCTTTGTACATTTCTTTATACCATCCTCTTGCTTCCATCCAATTTTCAATGCACTCTTCAATTGTTTTTCTCAGCTTTTCATTGTTCTTTCCCTTCGTTTTGAGCGGCTCTTGTTTTTAATTCATGCAGTTTTTTATATATTTTAGAGTTTGATTTGAATACCTGCATATATCACTGTTTCTGAACAGAGCTTTCTCTTTATTAGCATCTTTGAAGACTACACTCATTTCTGGTTGATCAAAGATTGCTCCAGTTCTTAATAGTTTAGAAGCAATTTCAGCTGGAATTGAAGTGTTCGGAGGTGGTATTAGCACTTTGTTGCTGTACTCAAAATTGATACATAGATCAAAGTCTGCCAGTGCAGCCCTTTTGTATAACTTTGCTCCTACACTTTTGAGACTTTCAAGGGCTCTTCTGATTATAACTGAATTACCTTTCATTTCATCAATGATATTCTTCATTTTGACTATTCCCAATGGGTGAATATCATCAGCCAGATCTGCATCAGTAACCTTTTGTTGACTGTTGTCTTTTCTGATCAAGGTATACTTGTTTTGTGCTTCATTGCCTAGGATGCCTCCTCCAGTGGTCGTTGTATCAATTCTTTCAATTGATACTATTGGATTGGTCATGTGCTTGTGTAAAATTACCCAACCTCCATTGTTTCTGTTTTCAACAATACCTTTGCTCATTGGAGAGAGTGGTCTCTTTGGGTTGTCTTCTGGACCTTTCCAATAGTAATTCTTTTGATGTTCTTCAGGGTACATAATAGTGTGTAAATCACCTTTTAGCACTTCCATTTCTCTGATGTTCCCTTCTGAATCTTCTATCATTTCTTTTCTTGGCCTTTTTGAGGAAGTCACTTCATGTTCCATTCTTCTCTTTTCTTTTGTATCCATTATTATGCTCAACTCTGTTTCTCCTGTTTTGGTTGTAGAAACTGGTTGTACTGGAACATGATCTTTTGGTTGTACCCTTGATGTGTCTAGCTTTGAGACATTTGGTGGAGGACCCATGAGTATCTTCTGTTTATCTTGAGGTGGACCCATGAGTATCTTTTGGTTTGATCTTGTTAAACAATTTCTGGTTGTTGTTGAGAAGTTTCTGATCTTCTTTCTTGTCTTTCTTGTGGAATTGGGGCTTTCAGTTCATGAAGATCAATATTTGCTAGTCTGGCAACATTATACTGCAATCTATTAACTAACAGATGAACATTAGTAAGAGCTTAAGTATTTGTTTCCTCTTGTTTCTTCATTTTCTAGAACTCTTGATTTTCTTGATTTCTTTGTGCAGCTAATTCCATCAACAGTTTCTCAAAAGCCTCAGTCATGTTGCTGTTGTTGGCTCTGAGGAACTGTATTTCTTCAAGAAGCTTCCCTGAACTTGAGCTTTCTCCTGCAGTTGAACCCTCAGCCATCTTTTTCTTGATATCATTCAGTTCCTTGATAGCTTTCTCAATTTCTGATGAGCTTTCTTTGTTTTCTGATGATTTTTTCAATTTGTCGAGAGTTGCAGTATTGTCTTCAGTTTGCTTCTGCACAGCTTTGACAGTTTCTGACAAAAACTTGATCTCTGACTTTTGATTTCTGATTTCTTCTAGTATTAGATCAAGTTTTTCTTCTGTTGCTATTTTCACAGTAGCATCTTTATCTTCAGGTTCTTTTTGAAATTGTTTGGGTGACATAGATTGTTGTTCTTGGGAAATTGGAAAAACAATAGATGTTTCTCTTCTAACACCAGCAGAAAACACATTCTCTGCTGTTTTAAGGTTAAAAGGATTGGACAAATCCAAATTCCCTATATCCTCACCAGAAAATTGAAACAAATTCAAGTTCTGGATTTCCTCATATCCTTGAACCTTTTCAGGTTCTCCATGAGTTGTTAAGAAACTTTTTGTTTTCTCATCCAGGTTTCCTTGATCAGCAGGCTGATCTCCACCTGTTGTTACTACATTTTCCTCCTCAGAATCTGATTCAGAAAATGAGTCTTTTGTTTTACTCACATCTTGTTTTGAAAAAATAGTATCTCTAAGTAAGATTTCATGTTTTCCTTGAATTGATTCATCAGAATCATTCTCAGAATCTTAAAATATGTTTTATTTTAGACTGTTGTGCACCTGTTTCTCCAATGTGTGAGTCTTCAGCATGATGTCCTTCAGTCACAGGATTCATATTTATATCTTTATCAGCTAGATGAGGATCAGATTCATCCTGCTGTTCCATTCTTGGTGTGCTTGACTCCTGTGCATCATGCTCCATAGGGAACACTTGTTCAAAAACTCCTTTTCTTTCTGACTTTTTGTTCAACATTTTCAGGTATTCTGCTCTGTATGGTGATTCTTTTGGTATCATACTCATCATTTTTTCTGTCAGAGCAGGTACATCATAATTTGACTTCCAAGACCCTGTAGCATTCCAAGGTTTCATAATTTTTGTCTTCCACATATTTTCTGATGCTGGTATTGCCATGTTTCTTTTCAGAAAAGCATCAGAAATTATGATAGATAGAAATCTTGGAAAGGGTAGATGTGAATCTATTCTACCATCTTTGGTCAGAATTGATCTCCTGATCAGAATAAATATTTCTGCTCCATAATCAATGTTCAATCCATTAATTAGACTGAACATAATTGTTAGAATGTTCATATTTATCTGATCTGTACCTCCAATCTTTGACGATAGACACTTGTTGAGAATTTCCATTAAGACTTACCAGAAGGAAGGTAGCTTGTTTCTCTTGAATTTATTGATTGTTGAAATCTTTGTTTTGTATCCCATTACAGCATCAAGTTGTGAAAACATATCTTCTCTTTCTGGTGACTTTTCAAAGTTCTGATGTAAGGGTAGCTCCAAACATTCCCTTATCTTTTCTGGTGAAATTTTAATGAAGATATTTCCCCATACATGTGCTGTTAGCTCAGTTTGACTTGAGATTTTGAGAGTTTTTACAACTTGTTGTATGAGTTCTTGTGGTACCTCTCTGGTCTTTGTAAGAGCTTGAGCTAACGGGCATCTTGTTAGAAATTCAATGAGAATTTGACACTTCATATCACATTCTTCGATGTTATCATTCATTGCTTCATTGTTGCTCTTTAATGGAAAAAATTCATCTTCAGTGATGAAAGGAACTGAGTGTTTAATTTGAGTTATGTTGATGTTGACAGCAGCCATTGAGAATTTGGGTTTTGTTTTTGGAAAAGGGTTTTAGGGTTTTGAATTTGAAGGTTGAAGATGAAAGAGTCTGTTTTTGAATGAGGTATTTATAGGGTGTATCGACAGAGATTTTTGAGTGTTTGTCGTGGGTTGTTTGAGTTCAGGGTGATTAATGACACCTTTAAGATGTTTTAATCCTTTAAGGAAACAACCGTTTTTGAAAAACATTTGATTTATCTCTAATTTAATGTATATCCTTTTAAAGATACTTAGAGACTTCAAAGATTTTGCAGATAAACACTAGTTTCCAACTTGCATCTTTTCTCTATGTGGGAACCCTTTTTAAAAGGTCCAATCGAAACCCTTTGTGTGTCTCCCCATATATTTCTCATAATGATATATATATATATCATCAGAAATTTTTTTTTGAGATGAGAGGAAATAAGTAGAGTTCTGAGATTTTACTTACATTGTAGTCTTGCAGTTCTGAACTTCACACCTTTGTTCTGATATACCAGTGGTATATTGTTTTTTTTATATAGCTTGTTCCAGTCCTCAGAAAAAAATTTAGAAAGAAACTTTTTCTTAAAAATTTGGATTTTCATAAATTCAATTAAATCTAATTAAAAGAATTGTTTTTCTGATGATATGTTAAACTTTCTAGTTTTTCAAAACAAAATATGATTTTCTGATTTGTTATCAGAATTTTCACAGTTTTCTGGTGAATGATCAGTTTTTCTGATTGATCATCAGATTTTGAGTTCTACTAACTTCTGTCAGTATTCATGTGTAATCCACCAGATTTTCTTTGATTTTATCAGTCAAGTTGTGTTAGTTCCCCCTAGATCTATTTACCAATAAAAAAAATTTAAAACAAACCTGTTGAAAGAAAACATAAAACAAACATGTTAAACGAAAACAAAACATAAAACAAAGAAAAGTACTCCTCCTCCTCCTCTAACACATTGAACATGCACTTCACAAATTTTATCCTTCTTTGAGGATATCAAAGGTAATCCTTTTACCAGACCTTTGCTTCCTAATATGCTTAGGTTTTTTAAATTTAAATGAGCAAGCCTTTTGTGCCATAACCAACTACTACCTTTCTTATGTTTTGAAAATAAACATAGTTTTGGATGTTCACTTTCTTCTTTGAAGTCAAAATAGTAGATTGATTTTCTTATCCTTTTCCCACTTAAATAAATTTTGTTATCATCTATACCTATTAACAAGCATTTTTCTGGTAAAAAGGTTACCTGAAAACCTTTGTCACAGAATTGACCACAACTCAGCAAATTATACTTTAAGCCTTCAACATAGGCTACTTTCTCTATGGTCAAACATCCATATTTTATGCAACCATATCCCATGATCCTCCCTTTTACTCCATTTCCAAAATTTACCATTCTACCCAGCTTTGAAACAAAGTTGCTGAGTAAGCTCCTGTCCCCAGTCATGTACTTGGAGCTTCCTGAGTCGCAGTACCAGATCTGCTGCACATGATGGTCCTGAAATGAAATGATTAGAGGGTTTTTGGTACCCAGGCATGCTTGGGTACTGTTTCTGATGAAATTTGAAACATTTTATTTTTATTTCTTCTTGGTTTTGCATCAGAAACTTTGTTATATGCTGAGCCATTAACAGATTTTACATTTTTCTTTTGAAGATGGTGTTGGACAAGCTTCAGTATGTCAACACACATACAAGAGTTATCAGAATTTTCTGATAGTTCCTCTTGTGATGGAATGATTGGATAATTTTGAAAAGATGAGTGAACTGCTTCTGGAGTTTTTATAGATTCTTGACTGCATTCACTCTTGCTTGTTTTGAAGTTTGGTTTGTCAAAAGAATATTCAGAACAGATTGATTTGAAAGATTCAGATTCAGATTCTGATACTAAATTATCAGAAATCTGATGAGTTGCTTTTACAAAGATAGTGGGTTTATTTCTATTTGATCTTGTAGTACTTGTATAGCCTAAACCCTCTCCTTTGTTCTTTGGTGTAGACTCAATAAAATTTATGAATTCTTTAGCCTGTTGAAAACCTCTTACGTTGATTTCTTTGTCATTGATTTTCTTGTAAAGATCTTTTCTTTCATTTTCATAAAACTCAATTTTTGCTCTTTGATCTAAAATGTCCTCTATAAGATGTTGGTTTTCAAGAATGATTCTATTCAAAGTCCTTTGCAACTCATCAGATTTTCTAATATCTGATTGATGTTTTTCTTGCATATTTAGAAAATCTGACATGAGCTTGTTTAGTTTGTGTTCAAGATCAAGATTGTCTAAATTTACCTTTTGTTCTGAAGTTTCTGGTAGTCCTTCAGAGAGTGCCATGAGCCAAAAATTTGCCAATTCTTCTTCTTCATCATCAGAAGAATCATCAGATAACCATGTATCTGTTCTAGCAATTAAGCTTACTTGTTGCTGCTTCTTTGCTTCTTCAAGCTTTTTCTCATAATAGGTAACATCCTTCAGCTTTTTGGTCTTGCATTCTGATGCATAATGACCTCTTTGCTTGCACTTGTAACACACAACTTCAGCCTTCCCTTTATCCTTAGATCTAAACTCTTCTTTAGATCTTCCATCCATCCTTCCTTTGTCACTCCTCTGGTATCTCTGGTTACTTCCCCTCAACCTCTGCTCAAATGTTTTGGTGAGCAGTGCTATTGCTTCAGCAAAAGCTGAAAAGTCTGATGATGCATCAGAAGTTTCAAGATTTTGACTGTTTGATGGTTGTGGATCATTTGTTGTTGTTGATCTTTGTGAGTTTGAGATTAGAGCTAAAGATCCCCCTCTTTGAATGGTTCTTTAAATATTTCTTCCTCTCTGGGGATCAAGATGTTGTATAAGTCATGAAGACTCATGTTTCCTAGTTCTAAGGTTGATGATAAAGTCATGGTTAGACTTCTCCATTCTCTAGGAAGGGCATCAAGAAATTTTATGTTTCTTTCATCGTTTGATTTTGTTATACCAAATTTCTTTAGCTCGTTTAAAAGTTTTGTAAATCTTTGATATGTATCGTTTAACCTTTCATTTGGCAAACTTTTAAACCTTTCATAAGATGAGACATTATTTGTTCTCTTGTTTCTTCTCATCCTTTCTCCTCCTTCACAAAGATTTTCTAACTGATCCCATATTTCCTTAGCTGATGCACATGCATCAACTTGTGAAAATATGTCATTGGAGATGGCCATAATTAAAAGTGACTTTGCTCTTTCATCCCCAGCCACCAGGTCCTTGTCTTCCGCACTCCAGTTTATTTCACTTTTGGGAGCGCGGGAGGCAGGGATTGCTGGTGATTGGTCAGTTGTTGGAATAACAGGTATATCAGTCATTGGTGTATGTGGACCCCTTTCAATGGATTGAAACAGAGCTCGGTCATGACCATTAAGGAAATTGACCATCCTGATTTTCCATTGGGGATATTCCTCTCTGACCAGAGTCGGAGGTTTAGACATAGAACCAATGTTAAAAGCATTATTCCAGGATTGAAAGCTGGCCATATTTAGAGAAAAGAAGATGAGCGATTGATCGTTTGAAAATAGTTTATTCAATCTGCTCTGATACCAATTGTTAGGCCCAGTTCAGGCTCAAAACAACTTCTTTTCACGTAATATGGCAAGTGATTTCAATAGATGTGAAAAAGATGTGCGGAAATGGAAATCAGACTTTCAAGAAACAAGACCTACAGAATTATCAAGTTTATATCACTTTGAAACAAAATGGTTTACAAGGTGATTGTAAGATTATTATCTAATACAAACGAATCTTGAATTCTGTGGGGGAAAGAGCAATGGAGTTTAGATGTATGTGTGAATGCTAAGCTTCAAACTCACTTTGCTTCTCCTGGTTTAGCCTTCTATTTATAGACGGCTTGGTGTACGAATAAACAATAGTTTATTCATACAATAATTCCTGCAAAAAGTAGCCAATTGACATATTCATTGATTCCAACGTTCAAGTTGCCTTTTTCATCATGATATCATTAAATGTCAACTTGCTTCGGTAAGTGTGGCAGGACAGAGCCAATTTCAGACAAGTGGGTTATTTCATCAGAAATTCTGATAAACCACTTCATCAGAAATTCTGATGAACAAATCATCAGAAAATCCTTGATGATCAGAATCGTCAGATACTGATGATATTTCATCAGAAATATCATCAGATCCATCAGAAATGACCTCTTCTGATAATCCAATTCAGCTCTTGATCAACTTGTGATTCTTTGAAGTAGATGCTATGTATTCCGGTTGTCCCATCTGATCTTCTTTTTCTAGTTCGTGATCTTCAGGACTGTGATCTCTTCATAGATCCAGTTGATTGTGTTTTTCTTCAATACTTACAAATAAAGTTCCCTAACAGTTTTTATTCACATCTTCTCATTTCGATTCATTTATTTTCATTCTCTGTTTTCCACGGCAGAGAAACCCACAATTCACCCATCAAGTCCTCGATCTGAAACCAAGGGTAAGGAAACCCAGGATATTCAGATCGACGGAATCATGGGCAAGATATATAGCAGCAGCAATTATCTAGGGGGAAAGAGCTCCGTTGTGCAAACAGGATTTCCTAACCACCCAGATATCCTTCCGAAGGAAACTCCAGAATACTAGCTTAACAGAGCCAAGGAAACCATGAATAAAATTTTCGCACCAAATTCCAGATCGGTATTCTTCCACAACAGGTCTGGACACCACGATTTCGAAAAGAAGGACTCCAGGAGCACAATGATGGGTCCACAACCAACACAATTGTGGGATATTCAACCCAGTCGCAAAGAGTTTCTAGAAACATTGAGAACGATATAACGAAATACAGGAGACAGCAACCAACAAAAGGCAGACAAAGAACATATAAACATGGTGCTAGGAGGACCTTTACGAAGGTCACACAAACGGAACCACAATCAACACTGGCGAGAGCAACAAGTGGTTTTGCCTATCGTTCCAGGAGGTCCTCAAGAAGAACGCCCGGTAATCATCACTGCTATTTTCGGCCATTACCGTACTGATTACATGTTTATAGATCCAGGAAGTTCCGGGGATATAATTTACAAGCAATGTTTTAAGAAAGTGGACCCAGAGGATAAGGCACGCTTAAAACCAGTCAATTTTCCTCTCACTGGGTTTTGCAACGAAGCTGTCTTTCCGCTGGGACAAATCGCTTTTCTTGTAACCCTCTCAGACGGGGAACACTCGCGTACTGTCACAGTCAATTCATGGTTATGCCAGCAACATTGCGTCACGATGTATTGTTAGGGAGACGATCTCAGAGAGAGTTCAGCATGATTACCTCCATACCACATGCCGCTTGTGGTTTTTCGACGGAAAGCGGGGTAGCAATTTTGTATTCCAGCAAAGAAGTTATGTATCTGGATGATGAGCCACCAACAAAAATTGCCAAACCTTCACCACCAAACAAACCAGAAAAATGGGTCCTCAACAAGGAGTATCCTGAGCAAACAATTTTGTTGGGACACGCCGTCTCACCGGCAATTCGTATAAAGTTGAAAGCACTCCTATCTAACAACATGGATATCTTCGCTTGGTCTCCGGCGGACATGACTGGAGTACCAAGAGACATAGCACAACATTGCTTAAACATCCGACCGTCTACGGAACCAGTCGTGCAAGGAAGGCGCAGCATCAGCGTAGAAAAAGCAGACACAATGAACGAACAAGTAACTGAATTACTTCAAGCCAAGATTCTGCGCGAAGTACAGTATCAAACCTGGGTAGCCAACCCAGTAATGGTGCAAAAGCACAACGTCGGGTGGTGCATGTGTGTCGATTTCAAAGATCTAAACAAGGCCTTCCCAAAGGACTGTTACGCCCTCCTAGAAATAGACAAGAAAGTCGATTCTCTAGCATCCTTCCGCTAGAAGTGTTTCTTAGACTGCTATAAAGGTTATCATCAAGTGCAAATGAAAGAGGAAGACGAAGACAAAACGGCCTTCCGAACAGACAAAGGTATTTTTTGCTACACGAAAACGCCCTTTGGTCTTCGCAACGCGGGGGCTACTTACCAACGATTGTTGAACAGAGTCTTTGGAGAGGACATAGGCGTAACAATAGAAGTTTACATGGATGACTTTGTTATCATAATCCAAGAAGAAGAGTCTATGCTTGCAAACATCCAGCACACCTTTGACTCCTTGTGCAGCGTTAATCTGAAGCTGAATCCAATAAAATGCTCCTTCGGAATGGAAGAGGGCAAATTCCTAGGGTTCATAGTAACCAGAGACGGCTTCAAGGTTAACCCAGAAAAAGTAGAAGCCATCCAACTAATGCCATCACCAGCAACAGTTAAAGAGATGCAACGTCTCGCTGGTCGATTAGCGTCACTCAACAGATTTATGGCAAATCACGCTGCAAAATCTTATCCATTCATCAGCACGTTGCGCAACTGCGCCAAAAAGAGCCATTTTCAATGGACACCAGAAGCAGAAAAAGCTTTCAAACAGATGAAAGAGTGTCTGATCCAGTTACCAACCTTAACAGCACTACGAAAAGAAGAACCATTAATCCTATATCTATCCGTAGCAGAAGTAGCAGTTAGCGCGGTACTAATGGTAGAAAGGGATGGTGTTCAAACTCCAATATACTACATCAGCAAAATGTTAACTGGTCCAGAGACACGCTATTCTATGATAGAAAAACTCGTCCTTGCACTGGTCCATGCATCACGAAGGCTACGGCGATATTTTTTCGGCCATGTCATCACCGTCCTTACGAATTATCATCTAGGGCAGATCCTGTCTAAACCAGACGTTGCGAGACAGTTGGCCAAATGGGCTGTCGAGCTGGGGGATACAACATCTCGTACAAACCTAGACCAGCTATTAAGGGACAAGTCTTAGCAGACTTTGTCACCGAAGTTCCCATCGACAAAATCCAAGAATGCGAGGCAATCCAAAATCCTACCCCAGTCTTCGATGACAGGGTTTGGACATTGCATACAGATGGCGCCTCAAACGATGACGGTGTAGGCGCAGGTCTTCGCCTGGGTAGTCCTGACAATCATGAGCTCACATACGCAATCCTCCTGGATATCAAAAGTACCAACAATGAGGCGGAATACGAAGCATTTCTCGCGGGCCTTCGCCTGGCACTCAAGATGGGAGCAAAGAACCTCGAAGCGCATGTCGACTCCAAATTAGTAGCGGAACAAGTCAACGGTCATTACGACGCTAAAGGCGAACCCATGGCTCTATATTTGGAACAAGCAAGAATCCTTATCAACCAATTTCAAACCTTTAAAATAGTCCACATCAACAGAAGTGAAAACAAACACGCAGACGCGCTAAGCAAACTGGCTGCGACAAGCTTTAGACACCTTGCAAAGGAAGTCCGCATCGAGGTATTATCTAACCCATCTGTTCCCTTAAGATAAGTAAACATCATAGAGGTCGGAAATCCGTCTTAGATGTCCCCAATCATCACGTACTTGCAACACAGGATCCTTCTAGCAGGAAAGGCGGAAGCCAGAAAAATTTAGCATAAAGCGTTAAACTACGAAATGGCGGATGGTATCTTATACCGCAAATCGTTCATGGGTCCACTTTTACGATGCGTAGATAAGACAGATGCGCAATATTTAGTCTGCCAGATTCATGAAGGGTTATGTGGGATCCATGAAGGCCCACGCATGGTAGTTGTAAAGATCATGAATGCAGGCTACTATTGGCCAGGTATGTATGTAGACGTAGTGGAACTGTTACGCAAGTGCGCGGCATGTCAGCGCCACGCCCCAAAAACCCTTCGTCCTAAGAATCCCCTGGTCCCAGTCACCTCAGCCTGGCCTTTCCAATAATGGGGCATCGACCTTGTCAGCCCTTTTCCCGACGCGCCCGGCGCAATCAAGTTCATAGTAGTAGCCGTAGACTACTTCACCAAATGTGTAGAAGCAAAGGCTCTGCCGTCAACTACAGCAATGGTGATCCGCAAGTTCATCTGGGAACATATCATCGGCCGATTCGGGTTACCATTACGCATCATTTCTGATAATGGCACAAACTTTGCGTCAGAAGACTTACGAAAATGGTTCAAAGAAATGAACATTGAACACAGCTTCGCCTCTGTGGCACACCCACAAGCGAATGGGCAAGTTGAGAGCATAAACAAGCAAATAGTGGACGGTATAAAAGCAAGGCTAGGGACCGCACGCAGGGGGTGGGTGGACGAGTTCCCAAGCATTTTATGGGCCCACCGCACCATGCCTAAAACCAGTACAGGCGAAACTCCGTTCAGTCTTGTCTATGGCTCAAAAGCGGTAATCCTAGCATAAATCAGTCTCCCATCACCGCGTATGATCGCCATGGAAAACAAGATAATGAGGGGGAACGAAGAGTTGATCTCGACCTTCTTGAAGAAAGGCGTGAGAACGCAGCCATTGCATAAGCCAGGTATAAGTCAAAGTTAGAGAAATACTATAATGCGCGTGTACGCGTATGCACCTTCGTTCCAGGAGATTTTGTCCTACGAGACAACGAGGCATCTAACGCGGAGAAACCAGGAAAACTAGCGCCTAAATGGGAAGGACCATATGTCATCCACAAAGTCCTGGGTAAAGGTGCATACACTTGAAAGAGGCTGGATGGAACGGATGTACCACGCACCTGGAACGCGCAACAACTATGCAGGTGCTACATGTAACCAACCTAGCCAACTCACACAATAGCCGAACACATGCGCATTCAACATATTTATTTTAAGTTATTCACTTTGTATCCATTGGCCCCATGCCTTACCAATACAAAGATTACCCTTATTATGTTCTATTGTTTATTACAAAATGCATGTAATTCCTTTTGGTATGCGCAAAAACACTATGGTAAAACATTACAAGTCTCATGAACGGTCTACGGGGCAAGTCCGTGCACAATCCAGACCTACGTTCACACATGAGCTTCATACCATCTTTATTCGCTTTACCTAAACAAAGTAATTATACACATGCAAGATATTGTAATCCAAACACATAATAGATTCAAATTAGTTACTTGCGTACTAAACGCAATAACAAAAATCTACATGCAGAGTCGTGCATCAAAAAAAAGAAGTTACTTGTGCAACAAAGCACATTAACAAAATATACAAAACACAGCAGTGTACCAAAACAGTAGTTTCAGAGAAAACAAACTAAACACCAGGAAACATATCCAACACATCCAAAGGAGTATGCAGTGCTTCACCATACCAAGAAAGAGGATGAGGATCAATAATCCAAGGGTTTTCACCCCTCCCATCACCCATAGTAGAAGCAGTCATATGCACACCAGACGGAATCACAGATGGTCGTCCACCTTGACGCCGTTTGTACACCACCGACCACTGTCCCCTCCGATCAGACAGAAAAGACTGTATCAGAACATTTGCCGATAATCAAGTAACTCCTTCGCCATTATCACCTCTGGTACGAAGGGAAGCATAATTTTCTCCTGAATACAAGGAAGGAATGTTACTTTCGGCATCCTTGTCCGAAGACAAACCTGCAAGGAGCAGCAGAGCTTCTGTAGCATCGAAAGTTTTCAGAATTTCAGAAACTCTCCGAGATCGGAACTTTCGCCTAGTCCTCATTTTTTGCAAATCTGGTAAAATTTCAATAAACTCTATATATAAATATATAACCAGGAGGAGTTGACGTCAGCATCGACAAGAGAGCTGTAAGAAATTGCGATGATTAGTGTCAAATCACCAAGGGCGCTGCCACAGTAATCATCACAATCCTATTAAATGCTCACTGACAACGTCCGCACACATTCCCAAAGCTAAAGTTTCAATAAGAAGGCGAAAAGTCAACACATAAATGCATTTTTCACTTATGGGTCACGTCACAGCAATCAACTCATGATTAAAAAATGATTCACTCTAAATGAACAGTTCGAAAAATATCTTCTCCAAGAAGATTTCTATTTTTCGAGCCTAAATGCTCCACTGCAAAAACCACCCACCTCTTATAGTCCAATGTTCCACTTATTTGCATAAGAGCAACACTAGACTAGGGGGACTTGAAGGGGTATGGTCCCAAAAACCCTACACAGGTGTTCAGGACCATACCATAACTTCACCAACAGTAAACCTCTTTCAAAGAACCTTGCGTGGCCGCGCACTGGTTCTAAAAAGAGAACTTAAAAAGAAAGCAATCTCTAACATCCGCGCGCCAAGAAAGATATAACATATCCTTGATCAAGCTTTCATATAACAGATAAGAAAAAAATCCTAACAAAGTCCCTGCGTAAAAGCCACCCAGACTTGGATAAAAATAACCTCTGTCTCATAACAGAATTATCATGAGGAATAGCCACACATGATTATAGTTGTAATCCTTCTAGAAGGTTTTATCGTGCACAACCCTTCGGTTATAACCGAATAGACATGTGGCACCATCCCAAGCACTTCTTAAAGTCATGATGATGGCATGAATTTGTAGGAAGATCCATACTTGCCCACTTTCCATGTGGCATGACCCCAACCGTTGATCATGACCACAATCCGTGTGCACACACACCCGTTAGTGATTAACGGTGAAGAAATAACCGCTTACGGAAAGGTACTTTCCATCAACAGACTTTCCGCCCAAACTTCGGCTATAAATAAAGAATAATTCAGGTACAAATTCTCAAGTTACTCTCACTTCACTTTACTTCTTCTTTTTCATCAAACCCTGTACTTATTCTCACGCCAAGGGTGGTCACGGAGAGAACCCCCATTCGCCCTGTGGCGAGTCTAACGGTTGTTTGTTTTGCAGTTGTTGTTCGAAGAAGGAGATCAATTACCTCCTAATCAAACGAGAAGACCTAACCCTTTTATGCAGATTCAAACCCCCTGTTTCAATTGATTCCGGTCGATTAAACCAGCATTTCTTCATGGATATTCATTAGGTATGAATATAGAGCAAAGTGTTGTTGCCAAAGTTCATAGATATTTGTGGGACACAAATATTGGACTGACCCGCTGAAGTGCGTTAGGTGTGATATAGTTTTATGTATATTTTCGCCCTTTTTAGCACTTTAGTCAAGTTTTGAATTTATAAAACACGATATTTTACTAACACTAAACACACATATGGGCAAGTGCACCAATCGTGAGCGTAGTATAGCGTTGGTAAGATACCGAGGTCGTTTAAGGACACAAGAGCTTTTAGTACTGGTTTATCCTCAACGTCTAATCAAATCAAAAGTTTAGGAAAAGTTTTAAACATGAAAATAAAAACTAAAAATGCTGAAAATAAAAATAAAATAAAAATGATAGACAAGATGAATCACTTGGATCCGACTTGCCTTTAGTGTAACCTTTGATGTTTTCCGCACTGTTGCACTTTTTAAGAGATTATCTTAGTTATAGTAGTAGGCCTTCTTTTGAAGGTGACGTTACCCTCAACCCAGTAGTTTGAGTCAACAAGGATACAATCTTAAAGGGTTGGATTATTGGAAGATAATTAATTAAGTTATTAATGTGTAATGTGGTAGGCCCCTCTTTTGAAGGTGACGTTACCCTCGGCTAAGTGGTTTGAGTCAGCAGGGATACAATCCCAAGTAGCCGGGTTAATGTATTAATAGTAGTTTACATATGAGGGGATCAAGCCATTCGCACCCCCGCCATCCAATACCAGTGGGTATTGAAAGAGGTCCTAGTAAGCTTGACCCAAGTCCTTGCAGGATCTATAAACTGAACAAGGCAAGAACCTTACCAAACCAATCCCTTAACCCCCGACCAGCTAGCCAACATATCTCCATATAGACCGTGGAGATATGAATGGTGTAAATCTTAATGTTATATAGACAGTAAAATAACGCCAAGACACCACGAACAAATGATAAGGATGTTTCACCTTCAACATAAGAAACTAGTTATTAAAGTCATTAATACAAAACCAAATAAAAGTGCAAAAAGATTAAAAAACAAAAGTACTACACTAAATGCTTGTCATCACCAAGTGATGTAAGAGACTTAGGCAAACATGGCCTTTGATTGTCAAGAACTCTTACTATCAATCTTGGAACCCGAGACTACTACACACACTCTATGATGGATGATGGAGGTGGATGTGGGTGTTGTGATGGTGGCGGAGTGTGGATGAAGTGGGAGAGAGGTGGTTTGTCAAGGGATGCTTTTGAAGTGAACCAAGCACCCCTATTTATAGCCTGCACAGAAGCCCGGACACGGCCCCGTGTCCGCTAGGCACGGCCCTGTGTCCATCAAATTTCTCTTTCTTCATTAATTGCAGTTTGTCTGCATTAGCTCCACACGCCCCGTGTCCGCTGGGCATGGCCCCGTGTGCAGAAGCGTATCTGTACTATCAAGATTTGCTTGAATTCTGTGAATCTTAGCGTTGACCATGGCCGTGTTGAGCTGGGCACACCTGTTGGTGCATGTTTGTGACAACAGCTTAGATTTGGTCTTTGGATATCTTGTAATTAGTTAAACGATAAACAGTTAGCGTGTTTAGCTTTGTGATAGTTAGTTGTAATGTTTGGGCTAACTAAACCCAACGAATTGGGTGATGGAGGCGAATTGGGCCTGTCCAATTCGCAGTCCATGATGTTTAACTAAGCCCAAGTAGCAAACCTTGTGTTATATAAACAAGGTTAGGCTTTAGGGTTTAGGTTAATCAGCTAATCAGCCAAAACAGTTTAGAGAGAGTAATTTCGTGAAGGACTAGAGTCTCGGACGAAATTAGGGTTGGTTAGGGTTTAGATTGATTGTAATTCTTGAGTGATTGATAATCAATAGAAACCCAGGTTGAAATTGATTTGCTGTTTCTGTTTCCTACACGTTTTCTGCTTATTCTGATCAAGAGGATTCCGCACTCTTGATTGGAAAGACAATTCTGTGAAAGATCCATACGAATAGGGGACCTACAATTGGTATCAGAGCATTAGGCTCTTGAAGGCTCGGTTCAGAATTGTTCTTGGCAGAAACAGGGAGTTTTCGTGATTTTTGAAAAATTAGGGTTTTTAAAATTTTCGAATTTTTCTGTTGGTTTGATAAAATTTACGAATTTTGTTGGCTGTTTTGATCTTCTGCATTGTTTGTTTGCTGTTTGTGCAGGTTTTAGGGTTTGCAGGACAGTTTTTGGTTGTTTGTGTGAAGAATTTTGGCTGAATTTCTTGAAGATTCGAAGACTGTTCTTCGTGTTCTTCGTGGTTTTCAATCTGTTCTTCATAATTTTCGAAAATTTTGAGCTGATTAGGTTGTTTTGATTTTGCAGATTGTGTTGGAGAATCTTCAGAATATTTGATCAGATTAACTTTCCAGATTTACAGGATCTGCGAAATTAACAGGCTGCGAAATTAACTGATCAGCTCAATCATCAGCGAAATTAACTGAAACCAGCAAATTTACCGACGACGTTAAATCCAAAGGCGACTTTGGTAACCGTGTGATTGTCCACAGCAAAATCATCACGGTTTTCAGCGACTTTACAGATCGTCGTAATCGAGAAATTGACTAGCGAATTTGGCAGCGATATAACCAGCGAATTTAACCAGCTCAGCGAATTTCACTGAGACCCAGCGAATTTAACTAAAACCAGCGAAATTAAGAGGTGGAATTTTCGTTGGCAAGCGTCGATAAAATTTCAGTGTTTTGCAAATAGAAATTAATCCGTAGCTCGTTTGACAGAACCGTTTGGACCGTTAGATTCCTTGGATTTTTAGGGTAAAAAAAAAATATCATTGGATTTGTCTTTTCGAGACGATTCTAACGGTGTAAGTTAGTAACCACAGTTTTCGGAGATATTTTGTATGATTTTACCAGTCTGTTTGCGTTAAAATGTCAAACATGACAAAGTTAAATGCACCTAAGATGATGAAGGTGGAGAATTATCTTACATGGAAGGACAACTTCAAATCTTTCATTGAATCTCAGGATGCACGCATGTGGATCTGTATTGAAGATGGGTATGTAAACCCTACACACGATTTTGAGGGCAGACAACGTAGAACAGACTATGTGAACATGAAAGAGGATGATAAAAGGAAGTATGACGCTGAAAAGAAAGCATTGGCTGCAATTAAAATGTCCTTACCTGATAGCATCAAGCATACCTTCAAAAGGTACAATAATTCAACGGATATGTGGGATGCATTACAAAAGCGATATCAGGGAAATGAGAGAGCCACTCAGGCATTCATGGCAGAGATAGTGCCAGTTGATGAGGCTGAAACTAGTGTGAGTGATGCTGAATCTGAAGTGAAGAATGCTGAAGCAAAAGTGGATGCTGAAGTAGAGAAAGAGAGTGAAGCTGAACAGGTTGTTGCTGATGAAAACTCAGAAGTTCGTGAGAAAGAGGTACAATCTATTTCTGTGTGTTTGAGATGTCGTGAACTACAGGGTGAGGTTGCCAGGTTGACAACACAAAACCAAAGTCTGGTAAGTGAGATGTCTAACATAAAAGAAGCAAACTTTTTTGTTAAAAGAAATGAATCATCATACTTGAAGAAAATAAAAGGTTGTGAAGCTGAAATTGAAGCTTTAACATGCAAGTTAAATGAAAAACTTCAAGTAATAGATTTAGCTCATGACATGATGGCTGAGAAAACAAAAGAGATTTCTGATAAAAACAAAGAGTTGTCAGATGCATAACTCAAAATTGTTGAACTTGAAAAGAAATTAGGTCAATTCAGAGATTCATCTTTTGTAATGAAACACATGATGGGTGGGTTAAAGAAGAGTAATGACAAGACAAGTGTGGGCTTCCAAGGCTTTAATGAAGTTCCACCTCCTCTTAGTCATGACTATGCATTCCTGCCTAGTGAAAATGAGCTAGCAGACTTTATGGCATCTACACCTAGTAGTTTCGCATCCACATCAAGTCAAGGTGATGGATCTGAGAGAGATGATGATAAGAAGAACAATAACAGGGAACCTTTTAAAAAGAAAAATTCACCGCCTAAGAATAAAAATCAAGCTTTTGTTAAAAAGATTAATTTTGTTCAAGGTAGTGATATGAAAAACGAAACTGCTGTTATTGAAAATGAATCGAATGTAGAGTTTGCTAAAAATAAGAGCATAGAAAAATCTGAAATAAAGCAAACTGAACATGGTTCATCCAAGGGATCATCACCATCTGATAAGGGATCTACCTCAGAGACTCCAGCTAAGAAGTCTTCGAGAAAGAGATCGTGCTTCAAATGTCACGTCAAGGGAC
The DNA here is from genome assembly GCA_030545235.1 of Helianthus tuberosus. Classification (NCBI taxonomy): domain Eukaryota; kingdom Viridiplantae; phylum Streptophyta; class Magnoliopsida; order Asterales; family Asteraceae; genus Helianthus; species Helianthus tuberosus. The sequence continues at coordinate 5,078,096 of CM060390.1, forward strand.
ATGTAGCAAGCTGCTGTCCTAACAAAAAGAGTGAAGCAAAACTTAGTGAAAAACATAGAGGGAAATTACCAGTGAAGGAAGGTGATAGTGAGGAGAAAGGCTCAAATTCTCCAAAGAAATATGCTCCTAAGCAACCAAAGAATGTTGCTGTTGGTGTAGATAAGGCTGAAAAAGGAACTCCACAAGTTCCTCGTTTTCAAAGAAATCAACAAAGATTTCAGCCTAGATCTCCACCAGGCAGATACGAGAGACCTAGAAGCAGTTCACCTAGAATGAACAATTTTAATGGAAAAACAAATAATTTCAGAAGTCAAGGTCAATATCAAAATCGATACCAAAATAATGGTTGTCGAAATTTTTATAACAATGGCTTTAGAAATTATAACAATCATGCTTCTTGGAATCAAAACTCAAGGTTTTAAAATCAAAATTTTCAAAGGTCATATAGTCCAAATGTATATAGGAACCCTCAGGACCAAAGACCTAGTGGAAATCAAAATCAAATTCCATCCACAGGTCTAAGATCCAAGACTCCAGTTAGGAGTAATGGATATTGGATGGATGTTCGAGTGGTTGGTGAATTTGGACGACCCAAGACCATTAAGGCTTGGGTCCCCCAATCTAACTAATTTCTTAGTTGGTATGTGCAGGAGCTGCTAAGGAGGATTATCAACTTATGTTGATAATGGCTGCTCTAGGCATATGAATGGGGATGTGAGATTGTTATATATATATTGATTGATTTAAATTGAAGTTCAAAGTGCTGAGTCGAGACACTAGATAACCTGGCAGATCTTTATACTAAAGCTTTTGACAGGGCTCACTTTGAACACTTAGTCGAACTCAACGGGATGAGGAATCCTGAATAACTGGTTTTTCATAAGAATTTTTGTAAATAGTTTACTGCTTTTCTTAAAAATCAAAAATAAAAAAAAATTGAAAAATCAAAAACATAAAAAAATCAAAAATAAAAAATGAGTTATCACTGTGTAAAAAGAAGAAATGATAGTACATTGGCAAGTTAGACTGTCACACTGAAACTGAAATTAATTTGCATAAGTGTGATAGCAGCTTCATTATATGATGTACCAGTAGGCAAAAAGCATGAAATAATCAACTTACCAATGTGATATAAACCTAAATACAACTGTGTATGAGTGGGGAACACATCAGTGGTGTATGGTTTAATGACCTTAAATCTTGTGTTGATAGATTGCCAAAATATGATGTTTTGGGTCTTTATACTGTTATTTCATCTGGGGATATCTTGACTGTCTTTCTGTTCAGAACTAAAATTGTACATGACCCCAGGAAAGAAAGTCACTTGGAATTAGCACATTTCTATTTGAATGTCTGTATGTTGTCCCGATACACACAATTTTGATCTGATTCTGAAATCTTCTCTGAAAAAAGTCGTGTATCTCCTCTGCTGCATCCAGATATATGCTGACCTGGAGGTGCTAGGCAACGACAGCTTCTGCTGCATCCAGATACATGCTGACCTAGCTGTACGTTGTCGCGCTATAGATCTAATACACCCGAAAGAGGCCCTCAAGTTCCCAAATGAAACCCAATAAACCTATATCAAATTGAGAAAATCTTATTTGATCTGTATATTATACCATCTCTCCTAAAGATCTATTCTGTTCTCTTTTCAACCTATTCCCAGTTAAGATTTCAGAAATCTGGATTGGACTTGTGAAATATGTGGTAGGGAAGATACTTGCATGATAGAGTGTGTTGTTTATATTTCCAGGATTTGATTACTATTTATTTGGGTGTTCATTGTTAAGCAATTAAAACATGATAAAACAGATTATATGCAGAACTAGACATTGTCAGGATATCTTAAAGGATGACATCAGTATACTCACCTACTACGATGAATCTTTGTGCATACCTTGATCGTGGGGGTATATCCTGAAGTGGGACACACTAGTATATCAGTAAATAAAATTACCTTAACGTATCATATGGTAATGGTACTTGAAATGTTCATGCATTTTGTTTAAGTGGACGAACATACTGGTAATCGTCATGAACTGCTTTTCACGAAAAATTAAATAAAGAATTATCTAATAGTGTGAAATAGTTTGATTGTGCTGATATGATCTTCTTACCAGTGATTCTCAAAAAAAAAATAGAGTGTTTATTGCTTTTGTTATTTACTTGCTTTCAGAAAAATATAAAAAATCCAAAAATAGTGTCTTTTTATGTTTAAAATTCTTAACGTACGGAAAACTGTTATTCTTGGAGGAATTGTTACTGATAGGGGGAGACAATGTTGGAAAGTGAGTTCAAAATTTTTAAATCATGCGGGTTATAGGGTGTGATTAAAAAAAAAAAAGTTTTGCGTGTTGGTGATAAATTGAAAATGCTTAATCTGTGATACAGTTTCACAAATCTCTTGAATAATAATAATTTGTTTAACTTATGTTGAAAAATTCTTATGGTTTCTCGAGATGTTTGTTTTATAGTAAACAGATTGAAGCAGTATGTTGCTGAGAAGTTAAAGTGATGAGTTGCTGTGAAAAGATGAGAGTTTGATTGGATGCATGGTAGAACCTCCTTTCTATATTCCAGACAAAGTTGAAGAGTTTGAAGATTACTATACATATGCTGAACTGGAGTTTACTCAAACGCTAAAGTTTTGAAGATTTGGTGATTGGATGCATCAGCTTAGGGGGAGTCTGTTGCTGACAGAGCTATTGAAGCTGAAGCTATCCAAAGACCAAAGACAGTGCAAGAATACATGAAGATTGCAAGATGACTGAAGACAAAGTTATTTTATGAAGCTATTGTCAAGGGGGAGTTTGTTGGTGCATGTTTGTGACAACAGCTTAGATTTGGTCTTTGGATATCTTGTAATTAGTTAAACGATAAACAGTTAGCGGGTTTAGCTTTGTGATAGTTAGTTGTAATGTTTGGGCTAACTAAACCCAACGAATTGGGTGATGGAGGCGAATTGGGCCTGTCCAATTCGCAGTCCATGATGTTTAACTAAGCCCAAGTAGCAAACCTTGTGTTATATAAACAAGGTTAGGGTTTAGGTTAATCAGCTAATCAGCCAAAACAGTTTAGAGAGAGTAATTTCGTGAAGGACTAGAGTCTTGGACGAAATTAGGGTTGGTTAGGGTTTAGATTGATTGTAATTCTTGAGTGATTGATAATCAATAGAAACCCAGGTTGAAAGTGATTTGCTGTTTCTGTTTCCTACACGTTTTCTGCTTATTCTGATCAAGAGGATTCCGCACTCTTGATTGGAAAGACAATTCTGTGAAAGATCCATACGAATAGGGGACCTACAACACCCCCGTGTTGGGAAATAGAAGCTTATAAGCTTTTGTCCTTTCTGCAGACACCTGAACATGCCCCCGTGTTCGCTGGGCACGGGGCGTGTTCAGCCTTCTGATCTCTTGTTTTTGCTTGGGAAGATGCTGTCGAGGGGTCGGGCATGCCACGTTTATTCCTTTTCTTGTAATTGTGTTAGATTTTGCTGCATATTTGCTTCTTTTGTTCATTTACGCTCTTTTAATCCTGAAAATACAAAAGGAAGACAAAAGGACACTTTTTCTAACATTAGTACTAAAAATGGTTAGTTTTATGCCTCATTTTATGTAATTTATATGTTGCATTTTACACACATCAAATACCCCCACACTTGAATCTTTGTTTGTCCTCAAGCAAAACTCTTTATAATGTGCCTTACACTCCCATATAGAATGGGTAGAAGAGAAGTTTTGGGCTTTTCTTGAGTGTCGGGATTCCAAGATCTTTATTAGGTTTTATTTTTATGTTATTTACAATCCTATTCGTTATGATTTATTTAGAACGTTTCATAAGATAAATTACTTATTTGGGCATAACATGCCTCTTTAAAATTCCATTTATATACAAGTTCACATACCTCACGGGAGATCACTCAACACTCGGCCGAAGATGTATTTTTGTGAAACACTCGAGACCGGCATGGAACTTACTTCTACCATATACTTGCCAAGCAATCAATCCTCCTCCTTCTTAACTATACACCTTTGTAAATATCAAGAGGACTTTAGGGAAGGGTTAGGCTTGGGTTAAAGGTAGGTGGTTTTGGGTTAGTAGTTAGTAGGAAGGGCGAAAGGCGTAAAAAGCGTTGGTTTTCGTAAAACTTTTTATTTTTGTGACTTTTTATTCAAACAAAGCATTTTCAAACAAAGTTTTTTTTAGGGAACTTGTTTGTTTATTGCTATTTTATCATCATCATTTTTTTTATAAGGAATGTCACATGAAGACCGAGCTTTTTACTAAAATAAGGGTTTAAAAATAAAAAGGTTTTGGTGGGTAAGGGATGTTTGTTTTGTGGGTTTAGAAATGAAAAAGGTTTAGGCTCAAACGGGTTAACTAGGGGGATTTTTGGTAGGTGGTAAAAAAAATGAAAAAAATGGTGTTGAAAAGAAAAAGGGTTAGTCATAATGCCTCCATCATTTACTTACTTGTGTTTAAGTTGGTAAGGACCGGAATGTATTGTCATGGCAAGTTCTAGAGTCGTAAGAAACCAAGCGGTTAATCACACAAGAAACGAAAGATGAGCATTTAGTTTAAAAATGTGTATTTATATGCTCAATTAAAGGCTCAAAACTCACTTTTTGTGGGAATGGGTTTTTAATGTGATCAAGTATATATAATCAAATTTTAACTAGATTTGTCATGCCGCTTCATAATTTTCTTAACTATCGGTTGAAAATTTGTAAAAATATAACCTTTTTAGAACTTGTTATTCCCAATTTAAACCAAGACAAGTAAAAAAAATGAAAAGTTTTGAAAACATTTGGGGTGTTTAGCGGTTCCAATAAAGTTTTGTGTAAGGCTTGTTATTAGGACTTGCAAAATTCAAGGTTTTAGCATCCCCCCACACTTAAATTACACATTGTCCTCAATGTGTCCCAAAAAGAAGTTTTTAGGTTGATTGAATGTGTAAAAGGTGTGTTAAAAACAAAAATTTATGTTACTGGGCATCTGGACACGGGTCATGGTGACCGGGCATTGCCCCGTGTTCAGATTGCCAGTAACAGAAAGTAACAAAAGGCTAGGCACGGGGGCGTGTTCAGCGAACACGCCCCGTGTCCAGTTACCTGAACTGTGCATTTTTCTACAGTCCATAGAGCACGGGGCGTGTTGGCTGAGCACGGCCCGTGCTGAACTTGCTGTAATGAAGAAAAAATGTCGGGAGGCTCTGTTTTTGTGTATGGGGTGTTGGTTCACGCTTCCCTTAGTATCCTTCACCATCCTGAGTGTGTTTTACCGTTACAACATCACCCAAACACCATTTCGATACTTAAAACCATCATTTCATTTAAAGAATGCATTACATAAGATCCTAGAAAATAAAAATAAAGCTTAGAAATGAAAATTTAGAAGTTCCTAAAATAGATAGGTCAAGTAGTACAGAAAATCATCTCAAGGAGTTCTACTCTTATTCTAGGAATTTCCCGGAAATGGCTTTCCGGTTGTAGCACTCATATCCGAAGGATGTCACTTAGATGTCATTGAGCCACTCCTCTATCTCCCTTGGGAGGAAGAAGGTGGGCTCGTTTTCCACAGTGTCTTGTGTATGGGGTGTGTTGGCAACCAGGACCCCATGTAATATTTCTTGAGGGGGTTCCGAGTGCATGACATACCATTCAGCTGGGATGATGACTTCTGGAACTACATTCCATCCCCTTTGTGTGATGATTGGCACCAAAGGAGAGGAAGCGAGAATATTCAACCTTTGGTGCAAAATGTTGACTTCTCGAAGACATCCTTCTAGCCCCACCGACAAATGATTTATACGGTCGACCAAAGCTTCTTCAATTCCTGTCATTTCATCGATGGCTTCTCTTAAGGCATACACGTAGTTTGCAAGAGTGTCTTCTATCGATGGCCTTCTCCCTTGTCTGTTGTTCCTGGATTGTGACGAAGATGTTCCGCTGTTTCTGCTTGACATTCTAAGGAAGCAAACCGAAAAGAGTTCAATTAAATGAAACAGTGCCTCGAACACGGCCCCGTGCTCACCGAGCACGGCCCCGTGCTCACCGAGAACGGCCCCGTGTTCACCTCTCTGCAGATTTTTGGAACAAGGAATCTTGGAGTTTTAAATTGTTTTTCTGACTTTTGAAGCATTTTTAAGCATAGATAACTTTAAAAAGTGTTGTAAAACTTATTTTTGACAAGATTCCTTGAATAAAAACCTAACAAATATCACATTAAAGCTTGAAACTATGGGGATTTCAAGTTTTAATGGAGGTTTAGAGGAGAAAATAAGGAAGAAGGCAAATGACAAGAGTAGAAAAGACAAGATGGTTGTTGAGAACCTTCTTTAGAATGTACCTAATATGGTATATATGAAGATCCCACCAAATCTCTGTCTTTGGAGTGGTCCATGAGTGCAGGAATCTTGCTGCAGTTATAGAAAACGACAGCACGCTGGACACGACCCCGTGTGCATACGAGATTCTGACACTTTTTGTCCGTATTCTGACCGAGAGTCAGATGAGAATCTTTTGGTGGACACTGGGGCTTGCTGACCTGGACACGACCCCGTGCCTAGAAGCTGTTTATGAAGTTTCATCTATTTTCAAGGAATTTATTCAGATCGGGTGGTTCTTTACTAGACGGAACAACACCGAAGTGCCTGAGATACCTAAGTTGCCCTATTTTTAGACGAGAACGCAAGAGGTTATCGGAAAGGGTGATTCCTATGCTAAATGTTAAAGAAGGTATATGCCGAATCGCTCAGGTCTATGTATGCATCGACGGAAATCGATGGGGAGTCCTTCTCGGCACAATCGACACAGGGACGACTATCGCTCAAGTCCTCGCAAGAGTTAGAGGAGATTTCAGGAGCAACGATGTTGTTATAATTCGAATGCGGTCTCACTAATTCTTCTTGATCGTCGTCTTGAGATGAATTAATTATATCTATCTCAAGTTCTTTTATCCATCGGAGAATTAGTTCTTCTAGCTGAAAGAATTCTTCAAGAAGCATTTCATCTAGAAAGGATGATTGAGAGCATTCGAGGGAGAGATAGAGATTATTTTTACTTTCACCCATCTTAAGGCTACATGAAAACAATGGGTCTATATAGTGGGGAGTATAATTTAAAAAATAACATTTTAAATCTTCATGAAATCCACCACATAATTAACACCACGTTCCATAAGAGGAGTAAAAGTAAAAATTATCAGTATCACTCAAGATTGCGTCAGAAATTACCAGCCGTCGGGATCTTACGGCTCTGTTTACAGTATCTGAAGCTTGGGCACGGGGCGTGTTCAGTGGGCACGGCCCCGTGTTCAGCTACTGTCTGACTTAAAACAAAATTGCCAGCACCAAAGATTGGGCACGGGGCGTGTTCAGCGGGCACGGCCCGTGCTGAGCTTCTGCAGAAACTGAAAAATCTAGAAAAATCCTAAAAAAAAAAAGAAAAATAAGAAAAACAATTAGGCCGTTGATTCCTAACTTTCTTAAAATCCATGTGTCCCCGACAACGGCGCCAAAAACTTGATGTGCGTTAGGTATGATATAGTTTTATGTATATTTTTCGCCCTTTTTAACACTTTAGTCATGTTTTAAATTTATAATACACGATATTTTACTAACACTAAACACACATATGGGCAAGTGCACCCATCGTGAGCATAGTATAGCGTTGGTAAGATACCGAGGTCGTCCAAGGACACAAGAGCTTTTAATACCGGTTTGTCCTCAACGTCTAATCAAATCAAAAGTTTAGGAAAAGTGTTAAACATGAAAATAAAACGGTTTGTCCTCAACGTCTAATCAAATCAAAAGTTTAGGAAAAGTTTTAAACATGAAAATAAAAACTAAAAATGCTGAAAATAAAAATAAAAACATATAGACAAGATGAATCACTTGGATCCGACTCGCCTTTAGTGTAACCTTTGATGTTTTCCGCACTTTTGCACTTTTTAAGAGATTATCTTAGTTATAGTAGTAGGCCCCTCTTTTGAAGGTGACGTTACCCTCAACCCAGTAGTTTGAGTCAACAAGGATACAATCCTAAAGGGTTGGATTATTGGAAGATAATTAATTAAGTTATTAATGCGTAATGTGGTAGGCCCCTCTTTTGAAGGTGACATTACCCTCGGCTAAGTGGTTTGAGTCAGTAGGGATACAATTCCAAGTAGCCGGGTTAATGTATTAATAGTAGTTTACATATGAGGGGATCAAGCCATTCGCACCCCCGCCATCCAATACCAGTGGGTATTGAAGGAGGTCCTAGTAAGCTTGACCCAGGTCCTTGCAGGATCTATACACTGAACAAGGCAAGAACCTTACCAAACCATTCCCTTAACCCCCGACCAGGTAGCCAACATTTCTCCATATAGACCGTGGAGATATGAATGGTGTAAATCTTTTATTTTATCTAGACAGTAAAATAACGCCAAGACACCACGGACAAATGATAAGGAAGTTTCACCTTCAACATAAGAAACTAGTTATTAAAGTCATTAATACAAAACCAAAAAAAAGTGCGAAAAGATTAAAAAACAAAAGTATTACACTAAATGCTTGTCTTCACCAAGTGATGTAAGAGACTTAGGCAAACATGGCCTTTGATTGTCAAGAACTCTTACTATCAATCTTGGATCCCGAGACTACTACAAACATTCTATGATGGATGATGGTGGTGGATGTGGGTGTTGTGATGGTGGTGGAGTGTGGATGAAGTGGGAGAGAGGTTGTTTGTCAAGGGATGCTTTTGAAGTGAACCAAGCACCCCTATTTATAGCTTGCACAGAAGCCCGGACACGGCCCCGTGTCCGCTGGGCATGGCCCTGTGTCCATCAAATTTCTCTTTCTTCATTAATTGCAGTTTATCTGCATTAGCTCCACACGCCCCGTGTCCGCTGGGCATGGCCCCATGTGCAGAAGCGTATCTGTACTATCAAGATTTGCTTGAATTCTGTGAATCTTAGCGTTGACCATGGCCGTGTTGAGTTGGGCACACCCCCGTGTCGGGAAATAGAAGCTTCTATGCTTTTGTCCTTTCGGCAGACACCTGAACATGCCCCCGTGTTCGCTGGGCACGGGGCGTGTTCAGCCTTCTGATCTCTTGTTTTTGCTTGGGAAGATGCTGTCGAGTGGTCGGGCATGCCACGTTTATTCCTTTTCTTGTAATTATGTTAGATTTTGCTGCATATTTGCTTCTTTTGTTCATTTACGCTCTTTTAATCCTGAAAATACAAAAGGAAGACAAAATGACACTTTTTCTAACATTAGTACTAAAAAATGGTTAGTTTTATGCCTCATTTGATATAATTTATATGTTGCATTTACACACATCACCCGCGCTCAAATGTTATTGCATGAAATCATTTGTGATTAATCATAAGTAAATTTTGAGTAAAGGAGAATATCATAGTATCCTCTGACCTGAGATACATATTGGGTCTTGATATTCACCCAATATTATACCTTGACTTAGTTCTTCGCTGTCTGTAATAAGACAGTATATAAGGCTAAGCTCGGGTGTAGTACAAGGTGATTGCGAGAGACGTATGTAGTCAAGAAGGGATTTGTTCCTCTTATTTGTTGAGAGTAAGATGTCTAAGGCCTCTGCTAAAGTTAAATCAACTGAGAATGATCACACTATGTCTCTGGATTTGACATGACATCTGCAACAAAAGGATAAATGATAGATTCACCTAAATCATGCTCAAGTAAGGGACTTGAAGGGGATGATGTTATTGAATGGCACTTCGTCATACGAATTAGGGGTAGTAAACCGTTGTTAGGCATCATTTATTGCTTGCATCAATCTTCTATGTATCTTGTGCAAGTGGGAGATTGTTGCACTCTGTATGCCCAAGACACATATTAAATTGATGTGGCTAGTACGTTATGTTCCAAGTTGGGCCATACCCAATAACAAGCTAGACAAACACTTATAATATTTATTTATGATATGATCAAACAAATAAATATTAACACTTAGAATATTTAGACATTGGTTTTCTAAATAAATTGCACTAGAGAAATTAATAACTTATATGGATAATTTATTTTGAGAGAATATTTTATTTTGTTATTTAATGGGTTAAATAACATTTTAAAAGGTTGCATAAGTCTTATAACATATGATGTTATATTTTATAAAAGTTGTAAAATATAAACAAGACTTAAATAAAATGGAAATTTGAAAAATTTGGTTTAAAAAAACATGGTTGGGCCGCCCCCATGGGGTCTTCCCTAGATGTTTTTGGCCAATAAAAATGCATGCAATACTTCTCTCATACTTTAACATATGATTTGGTGATTTTATGAAAAACCTCTCTCATACTTTCACACATGATTCTAAGTAATATTCAAGTGCAAGAACTCAAGAAAAATGCTCTACATATTTCGGCCAAGAGGTGGTTGTTGTAGGGATTTTTTAAGTGAGTTTACAAGTGTAGAAATCCTAGCAAAACATAAGGTGTTTGTTGGAAGGCTTGGGGTACACAAGCTTGAGATCTTCTACTTTGAAGGTTTCCATTCAAGAATATCATCCTCTTCATACCTTTTACTCTTGGAAGGTAGCATTCTTATAACATGTTGGATCTGAGTTTGGTTTTGATTGTATTTTTTGTTTGAATTAGAATGAAAATGGATGAGTTGTGCAGCGGAATTAAGATGGAAACAAACTTTGCATACAATCAAACGACAGTATTGCTTTGATCAAACACTTTTCACGAAGAACCGAAAGATTGAATTTGATTTCAACAACGATTACAATGCAATGCTTAATACAACCCCCCCCCCCTCAGCCAGAGCTCAGTGTTTGTTCGTGCAGAGAAGACGATTTTGCAAAGAGCTAATAGAACAGTACAGAGCACTGTTCTATTTATAGGCACTAGCAAACCACTGAGCATCTAAGCTGACGTCACCATGAAAGTGACATCTAACCTCCTAACAAACTCTAACCTCTGATCAATACAAACACTGCTATGCTAACTACTGCTATTACATTTCATTACATAAAAGGCATCTAAATAACTGCTGCAACCTTCCACTGCTGTGAACCCAACAGTACTTGTCCGGATCAGCAGTGCTTGACTCAAGGCAGTAGATTGAACAGTAGAGCTTTAGTCTTTCATCAGGCCTTTACTTGATCAACAGTTTGGAGGTCAGCAGTTTGCACGATCAGTAGATAGGAGGTCAGCAGATGTTGAAATCACTTTCAAGGGGAGAGACATGTATGTAACATCTGCTTATTCTGGATCCACTACTCTGATCCAGTTTTGGCTTTAATTATCTGTTCCTCAGGTAGGGTTCAATCCCAACATAACACCCTATGGTTGTGTTTTTGATAGCATGCATGCTCGTATATGGATCCGGGTTATTGGGTTTTACATATATAATGAGTTTTATATCTTGTAAGTAACATGCTTTAAATAACTTTTCCGCTGCGTTTTGATCTTTTATGGATAAAATCACTTTGATAAACATGTGAAAAACCCAACACGGTAAGGCATTTAAACTATTGCGTGCCAGGAGCTCTTACGGACCACAAGGTACTATGGCATACGGTTCGTAAGCTTGTGCGCTGAACAAGGCAAAATACACTGCCTTAGGTCCTTTCGGTCCGTAAGGGACCTGCATGCAGCAAACAGCTGGCTGCTGTTGCTACTGTTTTGCCACTTTATGTCCTATATTGCTAAACTCTCTACCCTCCTTACACGTCCCTAAACACTTGGCAATGCCTAGAAACTCCTAAGAATACTTGGCACCTTCTCCTTCTTCCTCATTGGCTATAAATAGCAACCATCTCCATCTTGTTCAACTCACACCATTCACTCTCATTCTAAACTTTCTCTTGGAGCTCTCATCTGGACAAGAGGACTCCCATCTTAGTCTTATTCTGCTCTAACACTTCCAAGTAAGTGTTCCTACTAGTTCTTTTCAATTTATATTAATTATTTTAAGCTTAAAGTCAAACAGTTGACTTTTTGTTTGACTTTAGCTTCTGACCAAATTGGTCAAGGTAAAGTCCAATCCGAACTTTCCTACGTAATCGAAATAACGATGGTATGATCCCTCTGTGATTATACCCTCGGATTATCACGTTTACTAGTTGAATTAATAAGTCGAGCATGCTATGTAAAAGTCAAATTTTTTAATAAACTTCATAAATGATATAAATTGTTTTTACAAACTTAGATTTTTGACACTTATGCAAGTTATACAACTTATATAAACTATAATTACCATGCCCAACTCATCTAATTCAGTCTAAAACCCCATTCTATGTCAAAAGTCAAGCAGTTTGACTTTTAATTCTAACCCGTTTGGTCAACGTTAAGATCTGTTTTAAACTTATTTTGAGACCGTATTATTGTTGAGTGGAGTTATACCACATGGTCATTCTGTTTGATGGGTTAAATGACATGTCTTGAAAATATTATTAAAATGACCACAATGCCCTTATGTGGTCAAAATAGCTAATTAAATGGTTTTAATCTAAACCAAGCTATAATATGAATTTGGAACAGAATATATATCAACTAAAAATATATTTTTAATACTTGGACATTTCATAGGCCCATCCAACCTTCCGAACCCGCCTTTACGTATATAACTAGTTATGCGAAATTAGTTCGCATACACTAGGCGTAACGGGTTAAAATCTCTCAAAATCTTTCAAATCAGAATGTTGGTCTAAAGAACCTTTATCCAACGAGTCCTTACACTCGGATAGGTATAAACAACATTCTACCCGGTCTAAGCTTAATCTAGCGAACCGATTCTATTTTTAAAGTAACGGGTTGTGTCTAAGGAACTAACCTATGACCCATATACATTCTAACAGATAACTAATTATGTTCACTACAGACTATAGAAACCATCTCACATATTTGGACTTGAGTTTTAATACTTTGACTTACGGATTTTACTAAATTAAAACCGTTATCGGTTGGAAGCTAGGAAAAAGGTAAATACTCTTAACTTATTTTGTTTTAAAACTTGGGGTTATAAATGAGCCGCCTATGATTTCTTATAAATATAAGAACTCAGTTTAATCCATTTTTCTTGATAACTGAAACAATTGGGGGTTATTGGTAACGTGTCCGGGCGTCCCGACTCATGAACTATTATGGCCACACGGAATAACATGCAGGGGTAGGCATACTGACTATAAGACACGTTATTCAACTTTGGTGTGTACCCTAATCATTATAGCACTGAAAATGACCGGCTTTGATCTCTGGTTCCCATTGTATGACAAGTATATAAATTTGGTGACAAGATAAAATCCCAAGAAATATTAATTACCTACGGGTTTTCTCTATGTATAAAATTATTTTTTTAAAACTATTTTCAAAATGAGTAAGTTAATTGTATTTACTAGCGGAAGCTGATGTATTTTCAAAAGATTGAACTGTATGTATCCAACCTAGATATTAGGCTGGGAATTCGGGTTAGCTATGATAAAGGATATGGAATTTACAACTCCTAGCTTAAGGCCTATGATGTCTAAAACTCGTTTTACTAGATTCTACCTTTGGGCTTGTACTCGAACATTCGTATAAATTTTTATTTGTATATTCAAGACTTTTAATAAATATGAATATTTTTACTCCAATACTTCCGCTGCATATTATAAATTATGATATTGTTATCCAATCGTCACGCTAAAACCCTACCCATCCGGGCCCACCGAAAATCGGGGTGTGACAGGTTGGTATCAGAGCAACAATTTGAGTGAATTAGACACTAGCCTTTTGTGTCTAAACTCAAATATCACCAATGAATATTCCATAAGACTATTATGAGTTCTAGACCCGAACCTAGGACTACTCCTCTCATTATATAAATACAAATATCGATTTTTATGAATTTTTTTGGAATATGGCTCACGAAAGAGAAACCGCTAATGTTGATCCCATAATTTTTCCTTTCACGGGAAATTCCCAGACGAAGCCACAACAATGAAAGCTTCGCACCAAACCGAGGATGTCTGTACGACCAGGCGTAAGGATGAGCTCTTTACTCTCCTTCTATGGCCAATATATTGTTTCCCCAATAGAACCCCAAACTAAAAAACCTTTAAACCAGACATCAAAACTTGTATCAGTGGACGTTGATGATCTATACTTTCTACCTTCCAATTTCAAAATTTCAAATCTTACATACACGAGCCAGTTTACAATACGTGACCCATACTATTAACTATCATTGGAACCCGCAAGCTCCATTCCTATTATAAATCCTCACCTAGAAAACTTTTCGCTAAACTATCTACTACCAACAGAGGACTAGCAAGAATGATGAAAGGGACGATTGGAGACTCTTTTCTTTTACGGTGATTTGTTTTTCAAAAGTCCACTTATGGACAATGCTGTATTCAATACCAAAAGTCCATATAGGACAATGTATTGTAATCTGTCGATTTAATAAAATCCAATTTCAAGTTTCTTTTCTATTGTTTAATTGATTTGCTACTAATATCCCAAAGTCTTATTAATGGCAAGATAGCTCTTGACTAAACTCATAGCAAGCCTGAATATTGGCAATATAACTAAGAAAAACGGTACTGACAACTGTGATCACCGAGGCCGTACGGACGAGAAGAATAATCTTCGATCCTTGATTGCCAATGAAGTCGGTAAAGCTATGGCTGAATTCATAGCTACGTTTAAAGGGCCGGAGCCATCAGTACCAAAGAAAAACTATGTTTCTAAACCTCACTCCAAGACTGAAAAATCTCACTACTCCCCAACTAAGAGTGAGCAAAACATTAAGAATGTAGTCAGAACTGAGCCCTATAACTCTAAGGAGGGGTGTACATATAAGTATTTTGTCTCATGTAAACCCCGTGACTTTACGGGTGAGAAGGGAGCCATTTATGTTTTAAAATGACTTGAAGAGATGGAAACCGTCATTGATATAAGCGGTTGTGCTATTAAGGAAACTATCAAATACGTGTCCCAATCCTTCAAAGAGGATGCTTTAACTTGGTGGAAGGCACTGATCCAATCCACGGGCAAGGTTGCAATGTACAACTTAAGTTGGCCCAAATTCATGGAACTGATCCGTGAAACTTACTGCCCACCTCACGAGGTGGAGAAAGTTGAATCCGACTTTCTTAAACTGACCATGAAAAACCTAAACTGTCGAGCTAATGTATTTGATTACAACTCTCCCAAGACTCGTACCTTATCTGACTACCCCGAGTCTAAGCGCATTGTGCGATTCATTGGAGGACTCGCTCTAGAAATCAAGGAGATGGTTAAATCCTATAAACCTGCAACGTTTAGATCTGCTGTGATTCTAGCCTTAATCCTTAGCAAGGATGAGAAACGGGTAAGAGTGGCCAAGGCTGATGAAGATCACAAGCGGAAGCATGATGGCACTCCTACTAGGGATTCTAAGAAGGGTAAGACTGGTTTAAGTTATTACTAGTCCAAGCCAACTGAGGCAAAGCCCGAATGTAAAACCTACAGGAAAAGACATTTTGGAAAATGTCAATATAATCAACTCAAAGGTTGTGGCATCGGTAATCAGATGGACCATAAATCCCACAAGTGAAAGGATCTGAAAAATGCCACATGTTATGGGTGTGACAAGAAAGGGCACATAAAGACCCATTGCCCGAAGTGGGCAACTACACCAAGAACAAGGCCACTGAAGCTAAGAAAGGCAATGCTAGAGCCTTTCAGCTAACTACAAAGGAAGCAGTTAATGATGCAAAAGTTATTATGGGTACGTTTATCATAAATGATATATTTGCTAGAGTTTTATTTGATTCCGGAGCTGATAAGAGCTTCGTTAACCATAAATTTAGCAAACTTCTAAACCTGCCCTTAAGAACCTTAGATGTTAGTTATGAGGTCGAAATGGTCGATGGTAGTATTGAAGTAGCTTCCACGATTCTTGATGGATGCGCTATATCCATCAAGAGCAAATCTATCCTAGTAAACCTTTTACCTAAGAATCTCGCAGGATTCGATATAGTTTTAGGCATGGATTGGTTAGCCCATAACCAAGCCCTCTATAACACCTCGTATTTCCGTATTTCCATGTTTTTAGAAAATACGTGTTTGTTTTGCTATTTTTAGAATCACAGTGGAAAACGGATCGAAAAACGGATAAAAAACGACAAACGACGCGTTTTACGCGTTTTAACGCAATCGACAAACGAACGCGCCGCACATCGATTTTTGACACCACTTACGTATTTTGACCCTAAAACTTTATTATACGACATCTTACGAAGTTCGTTTTAAAAAACGGGCCGTAGAGACGTCTTTGGGCCATGCGAAGAATGGACACGCACTAATGGGCTTTAGGCCCAACCCACTTTAAACGCTACTTATTTAACCTCTCTTTCTCCCTCATCCCCACAACACCCTAGCCCCCAAGATGAAACAACATGCCTCCCTCTAGACTCCGGTTACCGAAGTAAAGTCCGACGACCTTCTCTGGCCGGTTCCAGCCGTGTTTCCGGCAAGCCGACACCCACAACAGCCCATCCCTTCTCTCCGGTGAAACACCTTCTCACCACTACGACACACCGTAACACCCTTTCTGTTCTTATCTTTTCGACACAACCCCACAACATCTTTTGCACAAACCTTACACCATTGCCGGAGAAGCTAGTTGTCGCCGGAGAGAAGCCGCCATCGCCGGAGATCGAGAAGACGACCGGAATTCACGTCGAACACAAGCCGCGCTTTGTTTCGGTATATTTTTTTCTACTTTGTTATCCTTCATCACTGTCATTTTTTTATACTAAAAGCTATTATTTTTTTTTTTTGAACAAAAGCTATTATATGGTTTGAGTTCTGTGTATATGAAGGCATGGTCAAAACTAAAGTAAAAGAGGAAACAGTTGTTCGGTTGTTCTTTCCAACGAAGAAGGTGAATGTTTAATGATATCTATATTTTTTATAAATTAATTACCACTAATAATTCAAAATGAATTTGATTTAATGAGAAATGGAACTGTATTTGAAAGTAAACACAACTAAGTTATGTTCGTTATTTTAATAACCATAATGTCTTTTAACCAACAAAATATATTTGTTAGTTATTATATAAATATTAACTTTACTTGTTTATTATTTTTCCAATTAAGAAATAGTGGGAGTTTTGTTTTGTTAACGTTTTCCATTTAGTAGCTAATCACATATACAAACTATCATCCATTTGTAATATTAACGACAAAGTGAAGTTGTAAATATATATAGATTATTTTAATCCTTAACCTTTTTCATTAACAGTTGACAATTTTTTATATATATTATTTCTATCTAAATTAAAATCCTAAACCTAAATAAATAACAAATTATTTAGAAAAAAATTATGATATATAAATAATTAACTTATAAACCACAAATGTTAGGAATCTTATTTAATTTACAAATATTAACGAGTTCGTTATGTGTTATTTTTTAATTATTTAGGATAACCATTTCGTTCTCTTGGATCCCCAATCTTACTCGTGCGTTACTTACAAGAAATCTCCATACGCAATCACTATGAGTATACTTGACCCATTTTACCATTTTCACACCTTTGGGTGTAACATGTTTTTATACAAAACACACTTAGTATACATATTCTTATGCAAATACATAAACAAACAATCCAATACATGCTAACTATTTGTTATGCTTGATTCGTGTTTTCTGGGTGATTCTTATGTGATGAACTTGTTATTAGCTTCGTACGTGCCTCCACTTAACATGTATAGCACTATAGAAGTACCGCACCGCCCGTATTCTTGAGGTCATGTTAAGATATCATTCATGCATTTTGCTACTTGCGTAATAGAGGGTTGACTTGTAAATCGCATGCCAGTTTAATATGTTAATCTTGATAACTAGGTTTGCCATGTGGATTGTTCCTTATCATTTTTATACTTAAATACTACGCACCAAACTTGTATACTTGCCAATACTTTTGTATTGAACTACGCTTTTAGAACATGTTGCAGGTTTAATGATGATGTTGGTAATGCATGGAATCTAGTAGGATGATTAGATACACACTTTAAACTTTGTACTCTTATTGTATTGTATTTTATTATTCATGTTGTTGTATTTGTTTCAAATCCTTGTATTTGACTCTTTAGGAGTGGAAAGAAATTTATTTAATTATTGTCACAAAATAGAGTTATTTGACTCTGATGTTTCCGCCATTGGTTGGGGTGTGACAGATTAGTATCAGAGCCATAACTATAGGGAATTAGGAAAATTGCCATGCTTTTGACCTAGTCTATAGTTAAGTACAAAATTCGACCATACTTGATTCATATGCTAATTTCTTGAAATGTCTCTTGCGTGTTATTTTCTTGAAATGCTTTATGTGCTCATACTTATTATTATTTCAAACATACGTTTTTTTACTTGTTTATACTAAACTCGAAATCACTCATATTATACAAACGAGACGACTTCACCAAAATAGGCGTGAAACCCACAATTTGGTGAACGACACTAAATCCATCTATTCTTTTTACACGAAATTCGCCCCCAAGTTAGGAGTGCAATCCTCACCTTGATGGAGAATTTCTATTCAAATTCTAGTGAAACCTCGTCAAAGTGTCGAAATTGAATTTTGACCCGATGAGTACCAAGCACATTTAGGGCACGAAATCGTCAAGTTAGGGGTGAAACCCGCATCCTGTCGACTAGTCCCATTCCTTGATTTTCAAAAATCCCGCCAAGTCTCGAATTTTCGATTGATTTGGAACATGTAGTAACTCGAAGGGTGAATACCGTTAACCGAAATATCGGCGAGAGTATTCCACCTATTAGGCCAAAGCATGTTTCTTAAATTCGAAAGAATATTCGAACACTTTGGTCTAGTCAAAGTTTCGTTTCGGAACAATCCAAGTTTTAATCAAACCTATGTTTTACAAGTATCAATCTCATATGATGCAATTCTCCCTTTTCAAATTCAAGTTTCTTTCGGGATTGTTTACTTATATACACATCATACTAAATCTTTCTTAAATCTATACATCATTTACATGCATGATTTCAAAAATGTCACTCAATTAGATTTACATTTCTTATAACCACAAAATGGAGACAAATCATCGAGATAGGAGTGATTTCCTTACCTTGACGATTAAATCCACTCCTTCTTTTCTTAAAACGACCTCACCGACGAGTTAGGGGTGATTCTCATACCTAGGTGATCGTTACCAAAATTTTCTTTCAAAAGAGACTTTATTATACAAACGCGATCAAGTTTTATATCTAAGTCATTTTCCATTTGTCAAAATCCCTACCTATGCAAATTTCAAAATTCATTGTTCTATTAAACGTACATCTTACCCCATAATCTATTTCACATAAACCGCATACACGAAATACTTAATCATACCATAAACATTTTGTTTTCCGATTTTCAAAATTTGATGAAATGCTACCCATCAATTTAATCGGTCTACCGAATATCTTGCCCACAAATTTCACGCTTAACGTAATCACTAAAACACGCTCACATTATATCATTGTACTAAGGACTTTTATTCACAATCGAAAATCAAACCAACCTATCTCACTTGCCTATAAGAACTCATAGATATTATAAGATCATTTTTACTAAAACTCTTTTCAAAATCAATAAATCATTTTACAAAAAGCAGTTTTCAACGACCACTAAGTTCAATATACTAAATTTCTTTTTAAGAATCAACGTTTTCACGAGAACTTTCTTATTTTTATGCACGATCCTTAAAATGATGCAAACTAATTATTTTCGAAAACCCTTTTCATACACCGCTCAATACATCATTCAAATTTCCAAACACGTGGGCAAGAAGACCTCATGGGGACCGACAGTCTTCAACTTACGTAAATCTTCTTTTGAAACAAAAGTAGCATTTTCGTTCCTTACAAAATACGTCATGCATAACCAATAAGTACTTTACATTCTTTTGCATTTACAAACTAGATTCTACATTTCGAATCAAACTCAATCTATTTTGGTTCGATAAACTCAACATTTCTCTTAAACAACTATACATGCATATCATCATACACGTTTTAGTCGATACCTCGCGACGCTTTCATTTATATCATTTGTTTTATAAACTCAATTTTCTCAAACGTTTTATATGCCTGAATTCGTTATGCTTCAACGTATATTATATACGCGATTTTTATTATTCGTACCTACACTCATACTCATACGTTTTATGTTTATACTTACACCCACATGCGTATTTACACTTACACTTATACTTATACTCATACTTTCTTTCATACCCATGATTCATACATTCGTACCCGGACGCGAGCGGAATCCGAGGGATTCGCTTACGTGGGTCCCATACATGCTTAAACATAAACATGCTTACATACTACATTCTTATACGCACACGTCCTTATTTTCCAAATTTATGTATACCCTAATTCATATGCAACTAGTACAAGCTATGTGGATCATGCAATGCTCAGTATAATCGCGGGTGCACATGGGATTATAGTGATAGGCGCATGAGAATCATGAACTGTACTACTGTGTATGGTAAGACATGGAACGTCACATGACACCGAATACGAAACGACGTAATGTGGTCAAAACATGGTGGATACGCCGATGGTACTTCCTATATATAAGTGTTTTCACCATGTTACCAAACTTTCGTAAAACGTGCCATGAGAAATTCGGTGTTTTGCAAACCTTTTAGACCCAATACAAAACTTTAACAACTCATAAACGCATTGCTAAGCACGCAATATTCGATTATTCATGACGAGACTTCATTCTTAACACATTGCTTTCGTTCGCCCAGTACACTTACACTTCTCATACTTGCATTCGTTTATTAGACCAATCATTCCCTATCCTACCTCCGTTATTCCCCGTTATCTGTTGTCCTTCATACAAGCCTCGTTACGAACAAATCCTTTTACACATTCGAAGTTTAAAGTACTTCTTGGTTAAAACTATCTTTCTATCCTTTATTTATGCGCAACATACTTACTTGGCCATTACCTCCAAAATTGTTTTACTTAAAATACCTATTCTTCTCGTTCCTTGTCAATAAATAATCTCTTACAAACAAGTGATTTATTATTCTTCTTTGAAATCAACGAAATTCTTCTTACAATTTACAGTGCGGCCACACTTTTCATCGAAATGCTTACCGTTTTATACGAAAGGTTTACTCCTTGGATATCATATTTTAAAGTTACCTCTTCATTATGATTTATTCAAACTTGTTTAAACTCGTTTTCCTATACACAAACATGGACGTTTTATTTATGACCAATGCCTTAAATCATTTCAGTCAAGCAACCTCTTTTTACAAACCTAACTTTTCGTTCCTCAAAACTTCATGCTTTTCCACACGTATCCAAACTTCCAAGTCTCGATTTTTGACGATCATTCTTTAGCCAAGATCCTTTTTTAAAGTCTTCTTCTTGAATAAATTTCGGGACGAAATTTCCTAAAGGAGGGGAGACTGTATCGCCTTGTATTTCTGTATTTCCATGTTTTTAGAAAATACGTGTTCGTTTTGCTATTTTTAGAATCACAGTCGAAAACGGATAAAAATGACAAATGACGCGTTTTACGCATTTTAACGCAACCTACAAACGAACGTGCCGCACATCGATTTCTGACACCACTTACGTATTTTGACCCTAAAACTTTATTATACGACATCTTACGAAGTTCGTTTTAAAAAACGGGTCGTAGAGACGTCTTTAGGCCACGCGAAGAATGGACACGCACTAATGGGCTTTAGGTCCAACCCAATTTAAACCCTACCTATTTAACCTCTCTTTCTCCCTCATCCCCACAAAACCCTAGCCCCCCAAGATGAAACAACCTGCCTCTCTCTAGACTCCGGTCACCGGAGTAAAGTCCGGCAAGCTGACACCCACAACAGCCCCTCCCTTCTCTCTGGTGAAACACCTTCTCACCACCACGACACACCGTAACACCCTTTCTGTTCTTATCTTTTTGACACAACCCCACAACATCTTTCACACAAACCTTACACCCTTGACGGAGAAGCTAGTTGTTGCCGGAGAAGCTAGTTGTTGCCGGAGAAGATGCCGTCGTCGCCGGAGATCGAGAAGACGACCGGAATTCACGTCGAACACAAGCCGCGCTTTGTTTCGGTATATTTTCTTTCTACTTTGTTATCCTTCCTCACTGTCATTTTTTTATACTAAAAGCTATTATATTTTTTTTAACAATAAAAGCTATTATATGGTTTGAGTTCTGTGTATATGAAGGCATGGTCAAAACTAAAGTAAAAGAGGAAACAGTTGTTCGGTTGTTCTTTCCAACAAAGAAGGTGAATGTTTAATGATATCTATATTTTTTTATAAATTAATTACAACTAATAATTCAAAATGAATTTGATTTAATGAGAAATGAAACTATATTTGAAAGTAAACACAACTAAGATCTGTTCGTTATTTTAATAACCATAATGTCTTTTGACCAATAAAATATATTTGTTAGTTATTATATAAATATTAACTTTACTTGTTTATTATTTTTCCAATCACGAAATAGTGGGAGTTTTGTTTTGTTAACGTTTTCTATTTAGTAGCTAATCACATATACAAACTATCATCCATTTGTAATATTAACGACAAAGTGAAGTTGTAAATACATATAGATTATTTTAATCCTTAACCTTTGTCATTAACAGTTGACAATTTTTTTTATATATTATTTCTATCTAAATTAAAATCCTAAACCTAAACCTAAATAACTAAAAAATTATGAAAAATAAATAATTAACTTATAAACCACAAATGTTAGGAATCTTATTTAATATACAAATATTAACGAGTTCGTTATGTGTTATTTTTAATTATTTAGGATAACCATTTCGTTCTCTTGGATCCCCAATCTTACTCGTACATTACTTACAAGAAATCTCCATACGTAACCACTGTGAGTATACTTGACCCATTTTACCGTTTTCAAACCTTTGGGTGTAACATGTTTTTATACAAAACACACTTAGTATACATATTCTTATGCAAATACATAAACAAACAATTCAATACATGCTTACTATTTGTTATGCTTGATTCGTGTTTTCTTGGTGATTCTTATGTGATGAACTTGTCATTAGCTTCATACGAGACTCCACTTAACATGTATAGCGCTATAGAAGTACCGCACCGCCCGTATTCTTGAGGTCATGTTAAGATATCATTCATGCATTTTGCTACTTGCATAACAGAGGGTTGACTTGTAAATCGCATGCAAGTTTAATACGTTAATCTTGATAACTAGGTTTGCCATGTGGATTGTTCCTTATCATTTTTATACTTAAATACTTCGCACCAAACTTGTATACTCGCCAATACTTTTGTATTGAACTACGCTTTTAAAACATGTTGCAGGTTTAACGATGATGTTTGTAATGCATGGAATCTAGTAGGATGCTTAGATACACACTTTAAACTTTGTACTCTTATTGTATTGTATTTCATTATTCTTGTTGTTGTATTTGTTTCAAATCCTTGTATTTGACTCTTTAGAAATGGAATGAAATTTATTTAATTATTGTCACCAAATAGCGTTATGTGTGATGAGCAATCTTTCTTCGTCCCCCTCCGATGTTTCCGCCATTGGTTGGGGTGTGACACCCTCATTGCTTGCGATAAGAAACTTATCGAGATTAAATCCCCATCCGGTGATATACTCACTATTCCTGGAGGTCAACACTATGGATTGCCCGAGGGAGCGTCTCTGCTTAAGGCATCTAAGTGCTTGAAAAGAGGATGCGTCATTTACATGGCACAGGTGATTATTGACGAACCAAAGAAGAAAATTGAAGATATTCCAATCATCCCGGAGTATCCTGATGTTTTCCCTGAAGACTTATCCGGTCTGCCCCCGAAGAGGCAAGTCGAGTTTAGAATCGACATTTTTCCTGGATCTGCTCCTGTAGCTAGAGCTCCATATCACTTAGCACCCACTGAGATGAAGGAGCTGAAGGCACAATTGGAAGAGCTTTTAGAGAATGGCTTTCTTCAGCTGAGTTCCTCGCCCTTAGGAGCTCCTATTCTCTTTGTAAAAAAAGAAAGACGGTTCGATGCGAATGTGCATCGACTACCGCGAACTAAACAAGATCATAATTAAGAATCCATATCCTTTGCCAAGGATCGATGATTTGTTTGATTAGTTGCAAGGAGCTAGCTACTTTTCAAAGATTGATTTGAGATCTGGTTATCACCAATTGAAAGTCCGAAGTCAAGATGTTCCGAAGACTGTGTTTCGAATTAATTACGGCCACTATGATTTTCTCGTGATGCCTTTTGAGCTCACGAACGCACCTACTGCATTCATGGATATCATGAATAGAGTCTGCAAGCCGTACTTAGATAAGTTTGTCTTTGTCTTCGTAGATGACATACTTATCTACTCGTGCAACAAGGATGATCATGAGAAACATTTTCGATGTATACCCAGTCTGTTGCAACAGGAGAAACTCTATGCTAAGTTCTCCAAATGCGAATTTTGGCTCTGCTAGTCCAATTCTTAGGACACATGATTAGTGAGCGTGGTATCCAAGTGGATCCCGCAAAGATTGAAGCTATCATGAATTGGGAAGCACCCAAAACCCCTTTAGAGATCCGCAGTTTCTTAGGAGTGGCATGCTGCTATAGAAGGTTCATTGAGAACTTCTCTCGAATTGCCACTCCTTTAACTACGTTGACCTGCAAGAATGTAAAATTTATCTGGGGACCTAAGTAGAAAGAATCCTTTGAGATTCTAAATCAGAAATTGAGTAATGCTCCCGTCTTAACCCTATCTGAGGGGATTAAAGATTTTGTCGTGTACTGTGATGCTTCGCACACATGAATAGGTTGCGTGCTTATGCAAAGAGGCAAAGTGATTGCCTATGCCTCACGGCAACTTAAGGTACATGAAAAAATTACACCACCCATGATTTAGAACTGGGTGTGGTTGTGTTTGCATTTAAGTTGTGGATACATTACTTGTATAACACAAAGTGTATTATACACACGGACCAGTAAAGTCTTCAACGTCTTTTTAATCAAAAAGATCTTAACATGCGACAACGCCGATGGATGGAAACTCTAAATGATTACGAATGTGAGATTCGTTACCATCCCGGTAAAGTAAATGTTGTTGCGGACGCTCTAAGTCTTAAAGAAAGGGTTAAACCAATTAGGGTTAATGCCAAAAGCATTGAGCTACGTACTATCTTGACTGAAAAGCTATTAGAGGCTCAGAACCAAGCCCTGCTACAGGCGAATGCTCAGACGGAAGGACTAGGTGGAATTGTAGAAAAGTTAACGCCTGGAAATGATGGAATCCTAAGACTGAATGATAGAATCTGGTTCCCATCTATGGAGGACTCAGAGAGTTGATTCTTGAGGAATCACATAACTCGAAATATTTAGTACATCTCGCTAGAGACAAGATGTACCAAGACCTGAAAAAGAACTATTGGTAGATGGGTATGAAAAAGTCCATAGCCACCCATGTAGCAAAATGTTTAACATGTTCGCAAGTTAAGGCCGAACTTCAGAGACTATCTGGTCTGCTACAACATCTGGAGATTCCCACCTGGAAATGGGAAATCGTAACGATGGATCTGATTACCAAGTTACCTAAGACCAGTCATGGCAATGACACGATATGGGTCATAGTCGACAGACTGACTAAGTCGGCGCATTTCTTGCCAATTAAGGAAACTTATAGTTCCGACAAGTTCGCTAAGTTGTATGTTGACAACATTGTGTCTCTTCATGGAGAACCATTGTCTATAGTATCAGATAGAGATACTAGATACACTTCGCATTTCTGGAAAAGTTTCCAGCAAGCACTTGATACGTGCATGAACTTAGTACGACTTATCATCCCCAGACTGATGGGCAAAGTGAGCGTACAATCCAAACTCTAGAAGACATGCTGCGTGCATGCACGATTGTCTTAGGCGGTACTTAGGATGAACATCTACCCCTGATCGAATTCTCCTATAATAATAACTATCACACTAGTATAAAAGCCGCACCTTTTGAGGCTTTATATGGGAGAAAGTGTAGAACACCTATCTGTTGGGCTGAAGTTGGTGAAAGCCAACTCTTTGGTCCTGAGGTTGTCCTTGAAACAACTGATAAAAATGTACAAATTAGAGATAGAATCAAGGCTTCCCTAGATAGGCAGAAGAGCTATGCTAATAAAAGGCGAAAGCCTCTCAAATTCCAAATTGGAGACAGAGTAATGCTCAAAGTCTCGCCTTGGAAAGGCATAATGAGATTTGGGAAGAAGGGCAAGCTGAGCCCTAGATATATTGGACCATTTGAGATAACAGAATGTGTCAGTTCTGTAGCTCACAGGCTTATGCTACTAGAAGATCTGAGTGGAATCCATGTTATATTCCATATCTCTAATCTGAAAAAGTGCTTAGCTAATGAAGCGCTTGTCAAGTCTCATCATGACGTTCAAATTGACGAGAGCTTAAGGTTTATCGAAAAACCTTTGTCCATTGACGACAGTGAAATCAAAAGGCTCCGTAAGAAAAAGGTTTCCCTCGTGAAAGTGAAATGGGATTCCCGTTGTGGCCCAGAATACACTTGGGAGGTTGAATCCGAAATGAGACAGAAATAACCATATCTGTTTGAATAAATCTCGAGGACAAGATTTCCTTTAAGGGGGTGAGGATGTAACACCCTGAAAATTTCATCCAATTACATGACGACACATGTCAAATTCTCCAACTAATCCCGGCTATGTGGAGGGCAAAACCTCCAACTAATCCTGACTATGTGGAAGGGGGAAGGACATACACTGTACGTTCACTGAAACGTGTCCCGAATCTCTGACGGATCCCGACTTTGGGAAGGAGAGGGACTATTATTGCGCGTTAATTGAAATGCGTCCCAGATATCCAACTAATCCCCATTGTGCGGAAGGATAGTGACTAATATTGAATATATATATATATATATATATATACATACGTATATATAGGATCCGGTTCAAGAGAGAACCGATCCCAGTTGCGAGAACCGTAGGAACCACTCTAAACCAATAGTTTTTTGACACCTCATCTTTCCAACCATTTAAACTGGAAGGGTATTTTGGACATTTTATAATTCATTCTCTCTCCCTTGTCAATCCTGTCATTTCTCTTTTAAAGCATTTCATATCCATCTTCAAAATCAGATCTCTCGCTTCAACTCTCTCTCTCTCTCTCTCTCTAAATAACCCCACCAGCGACCACCACATTCGCCCACTACCACCACCCATTTGCCACCTCGTCAGGATCCACCACCAGCCACCCCATTTCTCTTTAAAGCATCTCTCTCTCTAGATTATGACGAACCCATAAACAACAGCGGTGTAATCAACAGATCTGGCGGCAGATGGGACTCAAAATGATTTTTTTGGTGAGACAACACAAAACTCAATAACTTGTTCCCTCTTTTTTAGATCACTACTAGAAAAGTGCATAATTTCCTACGGAAATTTCCTACCCAATTATTTTTGTCACAGATTCAAACACATTTGTGACAAATTTCCTACGATTTTTTTTTCCAAAATTCTATGTCAAATTTTTGACGCAACAATGACAGAAAATAAAAAAACCCTAATTAATTGATAGTTGCGTCACAGATCTGTTAGAAATAATCTACAAAAGGTTGATTATTAAATCATTTCCTACAAGTTTGTGACAAAATATTTATTCTTTAGTTTAATTAAACATTCCGTCGGAACTGCGTCACAAGTTGCGACACATTTCCGACAACTAAGTCATATTACTTAATTTTATTAAAAATAAATACAAGGATATACACTTCTATATTTATATATAATAGTAAAATTAGTATAATAATTAAAAATTATTATATTTCCTACACATTTGTGACAAAATATTTATTTTCTAGCCGATTTAATCGTTCCGTCAGAATTGTGTCACAACTTGTGTCACATTTCCGACAAACAGTTTATTTTTTAGTTGATTTAATCGTTCCGTCAGAATTGTGTCACAACCTGTCACAGATTTCCGACAACTAAGTCATATTACTTAATTTTATTAAAAATAAATACAAGGATATACACTTCTATATTTATATATAATAGTAAAATTAGTATAATAATTAAAAATTATTATATTTCCTACACATTTGTGACAAAATATTTATTTTTTAGCTGATTTAATCGTTCCGTCAGAATTGTGTCACAAGTTGTGACACATTTCCGACAAACAGTTTATTTTTTAGTTGATTTAATCGTTCCATCAGAATTGTGTCACAACCTGCGACACATTTCCGACAATCAGTTTAAATCTAGTTAGTGTATAAAAGTAATTAAGTTTCATATTCTAACATCTCCTAGTAGGAGGATAAACTGGTTAAGGCGTTGCGGTTCTAAACGATAGGTCAGGAGTTCGATCCTTGCAAAGGGCCGGTTCTTTAAGGAAGAACCCCTTTTTGACAGATTTTTGAAATATTTACACTTTGGTCCCTGAAGTTTCAGTTTTTACAAAAGTAGTCCCTGTAGTTTCTAAAAAATTTTCTGTCGGAAATTTGTCACGAATAATGCTTTTGTCGGAAATTTGTAACAACTATTTTTATATTTCTGTCGGAAATTTGTCACCAATAATGCTTTTGTCAGAAATTTGTAACCACTATTTTTATTTTTCTGTCAGAAATTTGTCACGAATAATGCTGAATGAATTTTTTTTTTTTTTTTGTCGGAAATGTGTAGCTAAAAAAATTCCGAAAATATAATAATTAATATTTATCATAAATAATATATTAAAAATAACTATGAATTGTTGTAAGAGATCTGTAACAGTTTGTGACACGGCAATTTTGTAGGAAATGGGTAGGAAATTGCGTAGGAGATGCGTTGGAAACAGGTTTCCTACGAGGCATTTTCCTACATCATGTATTTGTCACAAATGTGTGGGAAAGCCTGTTTTGTAACGAAATTCCTACGAAAACTGGTGTAAGAAATTTCAGATTTTCTAGTAGTGGATTTTGCCACTGATTATTTTGATTTCGGTCGGTTACGGTTTCTGACGTCAGCTGACGCTCACGGCCACAAAGTACCGCCACTTCTCCTCCCAATCGGCTCCATATCCTACCGACCCAAATCACTAACCACCACCACCATCGCCATCGTCGCCATGAAAGACGGCTTCTTTGCCGTGTCGGAGATGATCAGGGACGACACTTCAACTGTGGATATCAAGCGAGCGTACCGTCTACTCGCTCGAAAGGTATATAATAAGTTGATTGTTAATTTTACTAGTAGTGCGTGCCTCTGATTTCAGTTATAAGTGATGTTAGGAGTGAGATTAAAAAACGTGAATTAGGTTTTGATGAATTGTTTAATTGTTGTTACAAATTAGCTCTGTGAGAGGAAACTTCTGATGGATACAAGTTCTTTAACAAGGTAAGAAGCGGCTAGTATAAGCAGAATCTTTAACATAGTTTTTTTTAAAAGGAGAGATGCAGAAATGAAGTATCTGGTTATGATTATTCCTTTATTTTATAGATAGATGGTGGAATTATTGAATTATAACTAGCTAGGATGCGCTATGAGGCGTATCGATAACCTTATTAGGATAAAGCAGATGGAAAATAAAATGGTTGCACACCATGAAGTTCATGTTGTCTTAACAAATTCACTACGGTGGCTTGAAGGGTTAATGTAATTATAAGTGTTAGTTTATTGCTTGCAGGATATAGATACTTAAGCAATTGTTCATAAGGAAAAGGAAACATGTAAAGAACCAGAAGAAATTAATTACAAGTAGTAAGCAAAAGGATATCTGAAAGCAAACAAATACGAAAGTGTGCAGACCTTAAAGAACAAAATTTTTATACATGTGGAGTCTTACAAACGAGAGCAAAATTGAAGAAATGTACAACGGGAGTGTGCAGACCTAAAGAAAACGTAGTTACTGTTTAGGTGAGAAAGGCCTTCAATTTAGCATTACGTAATTACATGTATATTTGTACCCAGATGGTGAAAAAAACAATAT
The DNA here is from genome assembly GCA_030545235.1 of Helianthus tuberosus. NCBI lineage: Eukaryota > Viridiplantae > Streptophyta > Magnoliopsida > Asterales > Asteraceae > Helianthus > Helianthus tuberosus. The sequence continues at coordinate 5,108,089 of CM060390.1, forward strand.
ACTTAACTAGATACATGCATAAAATTTAAAGGTGATATGTATAAAGCGAGGTCATTGATTGGTACCATTTTCGTGTAGTAACATATTCATGTAGTCAGGGAAGCCATCATTGCGTTGTAACAATGTGACTTTCTAATTGCAGGGGTTAACATCTTCTGGATATTTACTGGCCATTTCTGATGATGGTGAAATGTGAGAGCTTCATCCAGATCGCAATAGGTATTGTATTTAGTGTGTGCTACTTAACTTGTACATAATTGCATATGCTACTCCTTGCCATAAAAGAGTACAAATTGGACTTATGAGTATCAAGTCATGAGTTTATTAGTGTCAGTTGGGTTGTGAGTATGGGAGAGTGATGTGTTCAAAATACAACATATAAATTACATCAAATGAGGCTTAAAATCAACCATTTTCTATTGCTAATGTTGGAAAAAGCTTGTGTTTTTGTTCATTTTTAAGAAACATGGCTAAAAGAGCTTAAAAGAGCAAAAGAAGCAAAATGACAACAAAAAACCAACATAAAATGCTATAAAGAAGGATTGACCAACTTGCCGAGTCTCCATCCACATCCAAACCCAAGAAATAACAACGACAGGAGCTCTGGCACGGGGCCGTGCTCACCTAGCATTGGTCGTGCCCGATGGGAATTCTCTCCAGTACAAAGAGACAACAACAAAAGACAAATTTCAAGATCAACACGGGGCCGTGTTAAAGCAACACGGGGCATGCTCAACTCTTAGATTTCTAGAATCTGAAGAAGTCCAACAAGTACATTGGCCACTGGGCCGTGCCGTTGACACACGGGGCCGTGTTAGTACAAGTCTGACACTGCAGTTAATGTAGAAGAGAGAGATTGATGGCCACGGGGCCGTGCCAAGCGGGCACGGGCCATGGTGGACGCTCTGTTTTCAGCTATAAATAGGGATGTTTGGTTTCACTTCAACTCATCACTTGCCAAACCACTTTTCTCTCACTTGCCACCACTCCACCACCACTACAACACCATCATCCATTTTTCCATCTTTAGAGTGTGTATTTAGTCTCAGGATCCAAGATTGATCGTAAGAATCTTTGTCAAACAAAGGCCATGCTTGGCTAAATTCTTACATCACTTGGTGAAGACATATCTTTTGTGTATTTATTTTATGATTTCCAATCTTTGGCTACTTTTTAATTGGCTATGTATTAATGACTTTAATAATTAATTTTTTAATATTGAAGGTGAATTTTTTCACCCATTCTTCATATGTCGTTTACTCAACATATTCATGTCTTTACGGTCTACGTAAAGCATGTTAATTGCCTGTAAGAGGGTTAGAAGGGTGGATTGGGTAATTCTATGTCTTGTTTAGTTTATAGATCCTGCGAGAACCTGGTGCAAGTTTAGTACTACTCCATGGATTGGCCGGGAATGACTGGCCCGAGTGAGAGTGAGAAAGTGCTTGCATCCTTTATTCATAAACTACTATTAAAACTTTAAACCAACCCCGCGAGATCTGTATCCCTGCTGACTCAGACCAACGGGTTGAGGGTGATCACTGCCTCGTAAGGGGGGTCCACCACATTTTGCATTAATAACTTACTTAATTATCTTTCGATATTCCGACCTAGTGGGATTGTATCCTTGATGACTCAAACCACTAGGTTGAGGGTAACGTCGCCTCCAAAAGAGGGGTCTACTACTATAACTAAGATAATCTCTTAAAATGCCCAAAGTGTGGAAATCATCAAAAGGGTACATGAAAGATAAGTCAGATCCAAGTGATTCTTTCCTGTCTATCCTTTTTATTTTCTGTTTTTATCTTTTTATTAGTTTAAAAATCTTTCTCAAAATTTGGTTCGATTGGAAGTTGACGATAAGCTGGTATTAAAAGCACTTGTGTCCTTAGACGTCGGTATCTTGCCATTACTATACTACGTCCGCGATGGGTGCACTTGCCCTAATGTGTGTAGAGTGATAGTAAAATATCGTGTTTTATAAATTTAAAACTTGAAATCAGCGAGTTAAAATAGAGCTAAAAATATAACTAAAAATATACTCACACCGACACACGTCAAGTTTTTGGCGCCGTTGTCGGGTACACAAGGATTTTAAGGAAGCTTAAAATTAACGGCATAATCAAATTCTAACATTTTTCCAGAACTGCGTGCTCGTTTTTAATTTTTCTCTTTTTACAGTAGGTTAACACGGGGCCATGCTGTTGGGACACGCCCCCGTGCTGCAAAATTTTCAAAAACTTTTTCAAAACTCCCAGATACAGAACTGAACACGGGGCCGTGCCAATCCAGCACAAGGTCGTGCTCAACATTCTGTTAAAATTTTAAATTATGTTTTTTATCCCAAGACTCGTTATTCTTCTGGGTATCTTCCAATACAATGGATTACTACTCTGAAGACTACACCTATTATATAGAGGATGATTATGAGGAGCCTTATTGTACCATTTTCGGTAAACCCCATTCGGTACAATATTGTGACCTTTTAGACCATCAACCTCATACACCACACCAAGTTCTTCATACACCACTTATGAAGAACCAAGGTTTGAGCTCCCAAAATTAAGCTTTTAGGATACCAATCCTTTTGAAGACTACAACACTCCACCAACAATCTTCCCCGAAGCCACAAAACTCATAGAAAGTATGAAAAATCTAGAACTCTAATTTAAGAAATCTAGAGAAAAAGAAGAGGCTATTTCTACTAAAGAGGTAATAATCGAAGATGTAAAAATAGAAGAACAAAATGAAAAACTCACGCATGAACCAACTCAACAAGAAGGTAACTCTAAAACTAATGATTCTAAAATTGATCAAACTTTTTCAGAAATTCACGTTTTACAACCTTCTTTTGAAAATCATTGTTTGGGTTCTTCACATGCTATGTTTTTAAAAGAGTTGAACACTTCTACAAAAATCGAAAAATTAGTAAGCGTCACGTTAACAAATGATCAAACTTCGCTAAGAAAAGATAAATATCATGAAATGAACATAAAACCGGTACCATGTTTTTTTCAAAACGTCTTTGTTAGTAATGTGATAATTGATAAAGATCTTTGCGTTAACATAATACCTAACTAAATTTTCAAAAAATTGGGTACAAGTGATTTTTCTCTTCTTAAAATTCCTATTTTTATCTCAAATCGCAAAACGATTAATACCAAGGGAATGGTCGGAAATGCCTTAATTCAAACAAGTCAAGAGGTGGTCCCAACTGACTTTATCATCTTAGATGATGTTCCCCTCGTGTTGGGACAACCATTTTTAAAATCCCATCAAGCCTTGACCCAACGGAAGCAAAGCAACCTACCACTTCAATTAGGGGCCGACAAAAGGTACGTCGATCTTGACCAATCAATGAAATACCCAATTCATGATGATGACCCTTTAATCGTAGATGAAGTGGAACCACCCGATATGGAAGAAGAAGAGTTCATCGAAGAGGAAATTGCCATAGAGCAAACCTTTTCGGCCATCGACCTTAATAAAGAAGAAAATAAGTGGCTATTGAAGACCCACTGCCACATGAACTCAATGAACTACCTAAAGGTCTAGAATACGCATTTTTAGACGAGTATGGTAAGTTCCCCGTCATCATTTCTTCTAAACTAACACTTTTTGAAAATGGAAAATTAATACAACTTTGGAAAAACATAAAAATGCAATTGCATAGAGTCTCATGGATATCAAAGGCATCAACCTATCCATGTGCACCCACAAAATTTTAATGGAAGATGACTATAAAATGGTAATACAACCAAAATGTCGAGTAAATCCAAATGTGCAAGAAGTGGTTAAAATTGAACTCATCAAGTTACTTGACGTCAGACTTATCTATCCCATCTCCGATAGCCCCCATAGGTAAGTCCCGTCCAAGTAGTTCCAAAGAAAGGAGGTATGACGGGAATAACAAATGATAAAAATGAATTAATACCAACAAGAACCATCACTGGATGGAGAGTATGTATCGAATATCGTAAGTTAAATGAAGCAACAAGGAAAGACCACCTTCCTTTACCTTTCATCGACCGAATGTTTGAAAGACTATCCAGTCCTAAATTTTATTGTTTTCTCGATGGTTTCTCCGGTTATTTTCAAATTCCAATAGCACCGGAGGACCAAGAAAAAATAACTTTTACATGTCCCTGTGGAACTTTTGCTTATCGACGCAAGCCTTTTGGTCTATGCAATGCCCCCGCTACGATTCAATGTTGCATGGTGGCCATCTTCCACGATATGATAGAAAAAACTGTGGAAGTTTTCATGGATGATTTTTCTATCTTTGGAGATACATATGACCAATGCCTCGATAACCTTGAATAGGGTTGTTCATGAACCGAGCCGAGCTAGGGCAAGCTCGGGCTCGACTCGATTATAAACCGAGCTGGCTTAGCTCGGCTCGGATTGGTTTGACTCGATTTTAAAAACAAAAATTAATACATAGCTCTCAAAATTCAGTATTCTAAAATATTATTCAATACTTCAAAAGAACATATTCAAAATAAGTTCAACCTAATACAATACAAGCCAAAATCACGTTCAAAAACGCAAAATAAGTTTTATATTTCAAGTATATACAATATTTGTTCATTAGCACGACAATCAACCTTTAAATATGTCATAGATATCAAACTACAAGCCTAAATAAATGTAAATAATAATCACTTTTTTGTAATATATTATATGTATATAAAAATAAAATATATTATAAGTAAAATATATCGAGTTAAGTCGAACCGAGCTACCAAGAGAGCTAAACCGAGCCAATTTGGCTCGTTACGAGTCGAGTCGAGCTGAGCTAGGCTCACTTTCTCACTTTCAAACCGAGCTATATCGAGCAAGCTTTTTGGACAACCTTAACCTTGAACGAATGCTATCCCGATGTGAGGAAACTAACATCGCCCTTAATTGGGAAAAATGTCATTTCATGGTAACGGAGGGAATAGTACTCGGTCATAAAATCTAAAACGAAGGAATGGAAGTGGATCGGGCCAAAATAGACACCATTTCCCGATTACCTCCACCTTCCTCCGTTCGAGCCATCTGAAGTTTCTTAGGAGATGTCGGACTTTATAGGCGATTTATAAAAGACTTTTCAAAAATTTCTAGACCTCTAACAAAATTACTTGAAAAAGACACACCATTTGTCTTTGACGAGGAATGCAATAAAGCATTTCTAACCTTAAAAGAAATGTTAGTCAATGCACCAATCATGATAGCGCCCGATTGGAAACTACCTTTTGAAATCATGTGCGATGCAAGTGACTTTGTAGTTTGAGCCGTTCTAGGACAATGAAAAGAAAAACATTTTCACCCAATATACTATGCAAGTAAAACTCTTAATGATGCTCAAGAAAATTATACAACAACCGAAAAAGAGTTACTAGCCGTAGTATTTGCTTTTGATAAATTTCGTTCCTATCTTGTTCTTTCTAAAACAATAGTCTATACGGATCACGCCGCCATTCGATACCTCTTCAAGAAACAAGATGTCAAACCACGTTTGATCCGGTGGATTCTTCTCCTCCAAGAATTCGACATCGAAATAAAAGATAAACGAGGAGCCGAAAATACCGTCGCCGATCATTTGTCACGTTTAGAAGATCCCGCTTTGGAGTCGACTCGAGAAGAGCTCATCAACGAAAAGTTCCCCACCGAATCTTTGGAAATGGTCGAATACCAAAAAGAACCATGGTATGGCGACTATGCTAACTACCTCGCTAGTGGCATTTTAGTCAAAGGTTGGTCACATCAACACAGGAAAAAAATCTTTGCCGATGTAAGACACTATTTTTGGGAAGACCCATATCTTTTTAAAATGTGTGTCGATCAACTCATTTGAAGATGCGTCCATTGAAAGAAGCAAGACAAATTCTTCGCCATTGTCATGAAGGATCGTATGGAGGACATCATGAAGTCGCAAGCACCGCACGAAAGGTACTCGATTTAGGATTTTATTGGCCAACCATCAATAAGGATGCTTACAATTTCATTCGAACTTGTGATGCATGCCAACGAACAGGTAATATCTTTACAAGAAACGAAATGCCCCAAAAAGGCATTCTTATTTGTGAATTTTTTGATGTTTGGGGTATGGATTTTATGGGACCTTTCCCACCGTCAAAAGGTAATAAATACATTCTTGTAGCAGTTGATTACGTGTCTAAATGGACCGAGGCCGAAGCTCTTCCAACCAACGACGGTAGAGTTGTGATAAAATTTCTAAAACGACTATTTTCTCGTTTTGGTGCTCCAAAAGCACTAATTAGTGATAGAGGTACCCATTTTTTCAATCACCAATCATACAAAATTTTAACAAAGTATGGGGTCTATCACCACATTTCAAACGCCTATCATCCTTAAACCAACGGTCAAGCCGAAGTAACAAACCGATGGCTAAAAAGAATCTTAGTAAAAAACCATAGGTCAAAACAAGAAAGATTGGGCGGATAAATTAGATGATGATTTATGGGCTTTCCGAACCGCCTACAAAACACTAATAGGCACCACCCCATATAAGCTCGTCTATGGAAAAAATTGTCACCTCCCGGTAGAAATTGCTCACAAGGCCTATTGGGCGTTAAAAAACGTAAACCTATACAAGACCTTGCCGGTAAAAATAGATTCTATCAATTAAATGAATTAGACAAATTAAGAGATCAAGCATATTCCAATTCTGAAATTTATAAGAAACGCATGAAAAATATACATGATAAAATAAGCAAACCTAAAGAATTTCGGGAGGTGGATCAAGTGCTATTGTTTAATTCAAGGCTTTGATTATTTCCGGGTAAACTTAAGTCAAGGTGGACGGGAATTATTCAATCACCCAAGTCTTTCCACATGGAGCGGCAGGAATTAAGCCTCTAAACGGTGTACGATTCAAGGTAAACGAACAAAGGCTTAAACCATACCGAGACCTCATCGAGGAGGAGGAAATTGAAATGGATCTTCAAAAGGTAGACACATGATCGGTAAAACGATCAAATATTTATTTAGTTATTTTGCATATTTTTCTTTCTAATTATCTTGTAGGAACAATTGGAAAGCATCAACCATGAAGATTTGAAGAAAAATAGGTAAGTACCAAAGGAACCTCAGAGAAACGGTCAAACACAACTACACGGATAAAAAAATAAAGTTACTGGCAGTCTGAACACGGAGCCGTGCCCACCTGACATTCCCCCGTGCCCAAACGCCCAGATACATAAAAAATAAAGACCTGGCACGGGGCGGGGCCATGCTCCAGCAGTACGAGGCCGTGGCCGACTAACTATTGGGATATAAAACCCTTCAGTCTTCACTTTTTTCAAATACAACACAACCCGTTTCTCTGCCATGACGGTTCCTGCCGATTTTCCGATGATTTTCCACGTTCGATCGATCCAATCCAACCACAAGGTATGATTCTAACATCATTGCAGTTTGTTTAACGATTTGCATGTAGTTTGACACCCAAAAATTCGGGTTTAATCTAAGGTTCTTGAAGTAGACCTGTGCCAATCTCGAATTTTTGTTTAGATCTTGTTAGTTGTAGTAATAATTTTGAAAGTAAATGTCTGAACATTGTTGAGGAAATCGATTGATTCACACTGTTTTCGCCAAACCCTTGTTCTTGACGAGGAATGTTAAAATCGAAAGGGTAAACGGCAAACGAGCCGAGCGGCTCGCGAGCTACTCGAGATTGGCTTGAGAAAAAGCTCGAAACGAGTCGAGCCTTATCGAGCCAGAGCCAAGCTTGAGCCTAAAATAAAGCTCGTCTGTTTATCAAGACCGAGCTCGAGCCTCGCATGTGAAGCTCGTTAGGCTAGTCAAGCCTTATCGAGCTTTAGTGTAAACGAGCCGAGCCGAGCCGAGTCGAGCCGAGCTTATTCAAACTTGTTTACAAGCCGACCTCGAACCTAAAAATAAGCTTATTTAGTAAACGAGCCCGAGCTTCACTTATCGAGCTCACGAGTTTAAAAAGTCTATTATTTATATTATTTTTATTTAATATATTAATTAATAGATAATAAACGAGCCGAGCCCGAGCCGAGCTCGAGCTTGAGAAAATACAAATGAGCCGAGCTCGAGCCTTGAAAACAAAGCTTGAATCGAGCCGAGCTCGAGCCTGAGCTCACATAAAGTTAATCGAGCTCGAGCCTGAGCCTGGTCAAGCTTGGGCTCGGCTCGTTTGCACCCCTAGTTTTAAATTTATAAATGTATTGATATTTTTTAATAAACTTAATATATTGTACAATAATTAACTTTAACTAATATATTAAAAACTAAAATATATTATTAAAATGTAAGAATGTAGGTTTTTTTTTCTCTTATAAATTTTGAAATGATTTGTGTTTAGTTTTTGATACTTGAAACTGTATAGTTTATTCAGATATGTCAGTGGTTCTCTAAGGTATTTAATGAAAATTATTTTATTACTTCATTGGCTAAGGATGTAAAAATATAATTAGAAAACTCACTTAAGAATTGATGACTACAACGAGAGTTGTTAAGCACTTTGCAAACGGGTTGGGTTTTTATTATTATAATCAAACGATTGCAAGCTTCTGGAGTGACTATCAATGCATCTATTTGTCTTATTATGCCCTACAAATAAATAGTTTTCATTATTCAACACGTGTAATACACATGACTATAACTTACTATATAATATATGAAAAAGTAAAATACAATTGAAAAAGATTAGCTAGATATGTTTTTATTATTATAATCAAATAATTTCAAGGTTGTGGGGTGACTATCATACATCTGTTTGTTTTATTGTGTCATACAAATAAATAGTTTTCATTATCTAATATGTGTAATACACATGACTATAACCTAGTATATAATATCTAAAAAAGTAAAATAAAATTAAAAAATATTAGCTAGATATGTGAATGTGATTAATTAGAATATACTTTTGGGACTTTGCTTTAAAAGCGTGGTTGGTTAAGTTATTAAGTTTTTTGATGAAACGTCTCCACCACATAACATCCTTTTACAGACATTATTGTGTTACTCTAAATCTACATCAATCATTTCTTGTCTTGAGTTAATGCACTTTCTATTTATTAAAATATCATACTTACTATCATAGCAAACCAAATTAATATGTAGTTCCATCGAATCTATTAACATATCTCCTTTCTAGTATACTATTTTAGTTAAACAAATATGGTGTTTAAGGGACATGGTGTAACGATAATATGTCTCCTATCTATCCTAAAATTAGAGAGTTCAAACCTTATAAGATACAAAAATAAAAGTATTTAAGAGTAGATTAGTTTGTTATTAAAAAACATATAAGATAATAAATTTGAAAACTAAGAGTGACTTAACAAAATGGCCATTTAACATACAGACATATGCATAATAGATCTCAAATACAAAATTTACCTTGTCTAAGAAAATGTAGAAAGTATTATGTATCTTTTATCATACAAATTTATAGTTAAAATTGATTCAGAAGTTATTTAATAGCTAAAATGGTTGTGTGAATTTCCTTACAAATCCGATGGAAGGGAGATCTACATTGAGACCAGCGGATCTGCTCGTCTTTGGCTGGGCGGGAAACATATTCTGTGCATTGTCATATTACATCCGATTTTAATTGGAATATGTTTGAATGATTATGAGTTTGCCTGTCCTATTCTTCTGAAAGTTTATAAGAGGCAGCAATGGGTGTAGGATTTCCTTCATAGCATATATGATGTAATTAAAATTTAGTAGAATAATCAAATGCTTATATTAAACATTGCCTTCTTGATTGTAGTAAAGTCGTTGGTGTTTTGAATTTGCAGTTGCCATTTTGTATGGAGCCTTGACTGGTGCTTTAATTGACCAAGAAACAGAGAGTGGATTCGTTAGAGGTGCTGTAGTTCCAACTAATACTGCCAGCCTTCATCGACCTATGTCTTCTTTGCCTCCAGTTATAGGTGTTAGTATGCTAAGTTGTGATAAACTTTCTACAACAAAACATTTTGAAACCTTTGTTTTGTATATCCTTGATACATAGGTTAGGTTATAGAAGTGAACATGAACTATAATTGGAAAAAACTTGGAACTTTATATAAAAGATGGTAAAGGGGGATCTTTTTTAAGCATACCATTGCATCTATGCTAGATGAATTAGGCACGAACAGGCTATCGTAGCAATATGAATACGATAAAATACATCATTAAATACTTATATAGATTCTTTTAATTAATACAATGCAAGTATATGAGTAAACATTATGTCCTTTAATAAACTGTTTGCTTAGTAAATACAAATTTTAGCAACTGATAATGTATGAATGTACATAGATTAGCTACCTGTACGCAAACATTATGAGTAAACATTATGTCATTCCCAACTGTTCACTTGCTCATGTTTGTCCTCTGCACAAGTCTAACCAATGCCTCCACCACTTCTGACATAGGTGGTCGGAACTCAGGCTCAGGCTGACATCATCAAAGCATATTATATTATATGGGGATGATATATGTATAAAGTATGTATGTATATACATTAGCTACATGTACACATACAACTACAAACCGAGAGAAAGATTTAACTGGATCAACAATCTTGGCAATGGCATCAATGTCATGAAGCTAAGGTGTTGCACACCAGCTCTGATCGTGTCCTTGAGTTGTTGTCCAAATCAATATTATTGTTATAAAACAAACAAGTCAGTCTTTTATGCCTTAAATAAATAATATTAAAAGTAAGACATGGAAACCTCTAGGGCACTGTTGTCCAATTCCTGTAGCAATTAAAAGTAAGACATAACTAGGAAGGTGTTTTGTTACTTTTCAACCATACCGGATCTGCATCTTAAACAAGGCTTTCGGAACCACAGTCAGAAAGGTGAGGGTTCAGCTCTAAGTTCAGCAAAACATTAGGGATGAGCTCGTGTAACAACTCTCGGTAAAACCAACACCCTTATAATATTTCCGACCCTCTATTATATCTTAAATTTTCCCAATATGTCTTATATTATGCCCGTATGTAAAAACCGAGCCTTAATTTTATTATAGTATATAAAATAAATAAAATTCTGAAAGTGTAAGCTGAGGCGGGCCACGACATACTCTACCCTTAGTTTACGCGGGCCGTATCAAGGCTGGACTTGACTGCGCTGATTTCTTAAGTTGAAGCGGGCCGCGTAAGGGTTATGCTAAGTTAACGCGGGCCGCGAGAGCTCGTGAAACGGGGATATACCCAGAGGCCGACACGTGTCATGATCGTGGCAGTCTAGTGAACGACTCAGCTAAGCTACTGCGTTGACTGGTGTTGACGCGGGCCGCGTAAGGGTCCCCTGTCTTTTACGCGGGCGGCGACAGGACTGAAATCAGCAACTATATAAGAAGGCCATCAGTCTACGTTTTCCGTCACTCATTTCTTTCTTTCAATCTCGAAATTCTGTAGAGAAGTTATAATACTTCGGGTATTATACCCCTAATTAGCGAGGTTCTGCTCCATTGTAAGTATTATAACCCCAGTTTCGTAACAGTTACGCTGCCCGATTGATTTAGGGTTCCGTAACCAATGTCGTGGTTCTGCCCGACGTAGTTGTTGGAATGTCGTCTCGGGGAGGGTATTATTAATAATTTCAAAGGGTTATGGTACTAATCAATGTACATTTGTATAAATTATAGATTATATCCAGGAAACCCTTACGAAAAGCCTAAGACAACAATGTGAGTTATCCTCTTTTTGTTAAACTTTTTGGTAATGTTTTACCAAACCTTAAATGTTTTACTATAAAAATTAGCAGTAATTGAGTCTTTGTAGTTATTCAATTACTGCCGGTATATTGGGGTTTTGTATACAAAATTTTGTACTACTTGCGAATAGTAAGTCGGGATGACAATACGTTACCATTAGACAATGAGTTAGCCAATGGGTAATATGACCCACAAGTCAGGATTGTTAATACCAAATGGAGTAATTGTGTAGACATAAACAAAGTGATCACTCTCAATACTGTTCACTGTGACTTTAAACTTGATTAAATTGGGATTCACTCACCAGTATTTCCCGCTGACAAATATTTTTAAAACATGTTTCAGGTAACCCAATGTGACAGCCAATTAGTAAAAAGCCAGCTGGAGAGCACTGAAGGCTTGAGAAAATGTGGCTATAAAAGTTACCTAATAAACGATGTTTTAAATTGAATAAAATAGGATTTGTTCCTATAAATGTATTGTAATAAGAAACTTGGGTTTTTCCCATGTGATTATTAATATAAAAGAAGGTGGTTTTACTCTGATAAACATTTCCTAATTACGATCCTGATGTAAATTCCGCTGCGAGACTAAACAAACTGATACCACCAAACTCTGTGATCACGTCCGCCCGTTCCCAGGGAACAGTGATTGGGGGTTGTGACAGAAAGGTGGTATCAGAGCCTAGCCACTGGTCTGAGCCAAAGAAATGTTCTGCTGACACTTAAATTCTAAATTTTGTGTTAGGAAATACATGCATAACTGTAATTATGTGTTATGTTTTATTTGACTATTTGTTAGTTTTCAGTATGAGTGATCAAGGACCATCAGATCTGAACCGTCAGTTATCTGATTCCCCTAAGAGTGAAAGTACATCATCACAGCCTGCCCTCTCTGGGTAACTGCTGATCAGGAAGACGGAATATTTGCTTTTAGAGCTCAATCTGAAGAACCATTTCCTAATAAGAAACGAGGATGGTTCAGTAAAGAAGCTTTTGCTCGTAGGAAGAGAATGAGGAAATTGCAACAGCAAAGGGCTTTAGCAGCTATTAAGAGAGTAACAGATGCCCATAATCAAGAAATACTTAATAGAAGCCTAGCTAATTTCCATATCTTAGCTACAACTGCTGCTGACCCGAGTCTGGAACAATTAGTAGCCCCACAACCACAAAACCCAGAACAGCCCATGGAGATAGAAAATCAGGAAAACCAAGTGAAGATGCACGACTTTAACCCAGAAGAAATCCCTAGAGTGCCTGCACCAAATCCCCTAGACCCGAATTACGACCCCCGGTGGGACAACAATAGGGACTTTGTGCAACGTTACCCTATTCAGGATTATCCACCCATACAGAACATAGAAGCCTACCCAGGTAGAGACCCTTTAGATCTCTATTACCAAGATGATTATATTAGGGAAATATTAGAGGATCCTTACCAATTTCATGAATTGTCACCCCCATATCAGGAAAATGCACCCCAGATTCCAAACCCAGTCCGAGAACCTGTACCCCCAAATGAGTGCAGAAAACGTTCAAGAACTTAGGACTTTTGGGGAGGAAATTTTGGAGAGCAGTGAAAGAATGCGTCAGGTAGGAGAGCGTCTCGTATGGAAATACGATGAGCGCAATATGGATTTTTGGATGAATCCATATCCATGAATGTGAGAATGGAGGAAGTGGTAGTAATAATAATATAATAAAATAAAATAAGATATGTGTGTACGGATGCATATTATTATTTTATTTCTGTTGGTATTGTAATCTTTAATTCTGTACTAGTGTGTAATAGACGCATAGTATATGAAAAAGAGTATAGTCGCAGTGATCGACGGTTTTGGTTAAATTGCGTGTCATGTGAGTTATAATATTACTTATTATCTTGTGATATTAATATGGGATAAATGTTTAAAATTCAGATGGCCGATAAAGGAAATCAAGGAAATCTGAATAATGATAACCAGAGTAACATTAACGTGGTTAATGATAATCCGAGCATCCATAACAACGAAAACCAAATGGATAATAGTGTTGTTCAACATATAGTGGCACAAGGAATCATAGATGCTATGCCATTTATACTTCAAACTGTTAAAGATGCTGAAAATAAAAGTAAACATAGCAGTAAGCGACCAATTGAACCAGAAAACAGCGTGAACAATGGGCCTATACTTCAAATGCCTATTCCCAAAAGAAGAAGAACCGTGCCTAACGGTTGTTCTTATAAGGAATTCTGGTCTTGTAAGCCAATAGAATTCTCGGGCAATGAAGGGGCCATTGCAACATTACGCTGGATAGAAAAGACTGAGGCAGTCTTAAGGATAAGTAAATGTGCTGAAGAAGATAAGATAATGTTTGCTTCTAATCTGTTTAAGAATGCATCATTAGAATGGTGGAACACTATCCTCCAGACAAGATGAAGTGATCAAACCTATAATATGGAATGAAGAATTTAAAAACAAGGTAGAAAGGAAGTTCTGCCCACCCAATGAAAAAGAACAGATAGCAAACAAATTCCTAAATCTTAGGATGACTGGTGTAGATAGTAAGGGGTACACTAAGATATTCTTTGAATATGCTAGAATAGTGCCAACTCTTGCTTCACCAGAACCAGTGTTAATCTATCGTTATATTTGGGGATTAATAGGGGAGATAAGACACATAGTCAAGGCAGCTAGACCTCAAACCATAGAAGAAGCTGTAGAATTAACAAATACCTTGACTGATGAGTTAGTCCGTACTAGAGAAGAGGATCAGAGGAGGAACTTAACTCAAAGGCTTACACAAGAATTTCGTTCTGGAAATTTTAATCGTAAGAATATGGGTTCTACCTCTACAAAATACTGCAAGGTCTGCAAGAAAAAGCATTCGGGAAAATGCTCCATTCTCGGCAATCATTGTAAGATGCCAGGACACAAGGAAGAAAATTGCAGGAAGAAAACCAGTAATGGATTATGCTACAACTGTGGAGAAAAAGGTCATATCAGGCCAAATTGTCCAAAATTAGCTCCAGCCACAGACAACAAGAATACTAAAAATGCTAGAGCATTTATTCTGACTGCAGATGAGGCCAAATTGATTCCGGGTGTTATAGCTGGTACGTTTTTAGTTAATGATGTCTTTGCTAAAGTATTATTTGACTCTGGTGCAAACCAAAGTTTTATTAATACATCGTTTTGCAAATTTCTAAATCAGTCATTAACTAAACTACCACATGAATGCATAGTAGAGACAGCTAATGGAGAAACCGTTAGAATTTCTGAAATCTTGCAGGGAGCAAGAATAGAAATTTCAAATAAGAAATTTATAGCAAACCTATATCCCATGAATCTGGTAGGATTTGATATTGTTTTAGGAATGGATTGGTTAATAGCCAATAAAGCCAATATTTTATGTGATCAAAAGTTAATCCAAGTAAATTCACCGAAAGGTAAAACGATCACAATTAAAGGAGATAAGCCCTTTAGATCCACAAAATTCATATCTGTGATGAAAACTGCAAGTTGTATGAGAAAAGGTTCTAGGTTCTATAATGTATTTGATTTCTATAATCACTAACACTAAAGGAAAAGAACTAAAAGATATTCCAGTAGTATCTCAGTTTTCCGATGTCTTTCCAGAAGAATTACCAGGACTACCTCCAGACAGAGAAGTTGAATTCAGAATTCACCTACTACCAGGAACATCACCAATTGCCAAAGCACCTTACCGTTTGGCACCTGCAGAAATGCAAGAATTGAAGAAACAATTAGACGAATTGTTAGAAAAAGGATTCATACAGCCAAGTTCGTCGCCATGGGGAGCGCCGATATTGTTTGTTAAAAAGAAGGACGGATCAATGCGTATGTGCATTGACTACCATGAACTAAACAAACTCACGATTAAGAATCGGTACCCATTACCGAGAATCGATGATTTATTTGATCAGCTGCAAGGAGCTCGATATTTCTCTAAAATCGACTTAAGGTCAGGATATCATCAATTAAAGGTACAGGAAGAGGATATTCCTAAAACCGCATTTAGAACAAGGTATGGCCATTATGAATTTACTGTCATGCCATTTGGTTTAACCAATGCCCCAGCTGCATTTATGGACATGATGAACCGAATATGTAAGCCATATTTGGATAAATTCATAATTGTTTTTATAGATGATATTCTAATTTATTCTAAGAATAAAGAAGATCATGCAAGACATTTGCACATACTTTTAAGTTTGTTAAGAAAAGAAAACCTTTATGCTAAATTTTCTAAGTGTGAATTTTGGTTAGAACAGGTACAATTCCTTGGACACTTAGTCAATCATGAAGGAATTCATGTAGATCCAACTAAAATTGAGGCAATTACTAAATGGAAAACCCCTGAATCACCAACCGAGGTTAGAAGTTTCTTAGGATTGGCTGGTTATTATAGAAGATTTATTAAAGATTTCTCTAGAATAGCCATTCCCTTAACTAAGTTAACCTGCAAATCTGTTAAGTTTGAGTGGGGATTAAAACAAGAAGAAGCCTTTAGAATCCTTAAGCAAAGATTGACCCATACACCTATATTAGCATTACCAGAAGGAACTTAAGACTTTGTAGTCTATTGTGATGCTTCCAAATTAGGTTATGGATGTGTGTTGATGCAACGACAGAAGGTTATAGCTTATGCATCTAGACAACTTAAGAATTATGAAGAGAATTATTCAACCCATGATTTAGAGTTAGGAGCTATAATTTTTGCTCTTAAAATTTGGAGACATTACCTTTATGGTAGTAAGTTTACCATATTCACTGATCATAAGAGTTTAAGGTATGTTTTCAGACAGAAGGAGTTGAATATGAGACAAAGACGCTGGATGGAATTTCTTAGTGATTATGACTGTGATATCCAGTATCATGAAGGAAAAGCAAATATAATGGCAGATGCTTTAAGTCGAAAGTATCATGAAAAGCCAAAAAGGGTACGTTCTCTTAAATTAAATCTGCAAGTAGATTTAAATGATCAAATAAGAGAAGCACAAGAGTCAGTAATCAAGGATGATTCTGAGAAATTAAAAGGTATGCTAAAAGAATTAAAACAAGGAACAGATGGAATTTGGAGATTCCATGAAAAGAGAATGTGGATACCTAAATTAGGAAATCTACGTCATCGTATATTAGAAGAAGCCCCTAAGTCTAAATATATGATGCATCCAGGAAGTGATAAAATGTACCAGAATTTAAGGAAAAATTTCTGGTGGATAGGAATGAAAAAGGACATAGCAACCTATGTTTCTAAATGTTTAACTTGCTCACAAGTTAAAGCTGAACATCAGAAACCCTCAGGTTTGTTGAAACAATTAGAAATGCCAGTATGGAAATGGGAATTAATAACAATGGATTTTGTTACTAAATTACCCAAAACTAGGAAAGGAAATGATACAATCTGGGTGATTGTAGATAGGCTAATCAAGTCAGCTCATTTTCTACCAATGAAGGAAACAATTAGTATGGAACAATTATCTAAATTGTATGTAAATGAAATTGTTTCTTTACATGGCATTCCTTTATCAATTGTTTCTGATAGAGATAGTCGATTTACATCTCATTTTTGGTCAAGTTTCCAAAAGGCAATGGAAACTAAGTTAAAATTAAGCACAGCTTATCATCCTCAAACAGATGGACAAAGTGAAAGGACAATTCAGATAATGGAAGACATGCTCAGAGCTTGTGTAATTGATTTTGGAGGTAATTGGGATGATCACTTACCTTTAATAGAATTTTCTTATAATAATAGTTATCACACTAATATCAATGCTGCACCATTCGAAGCACTTTATGGACGAAAGTGTCGAACCCCAGTCTGTTGGGCAGAAATTGGGGAAAAGCAATTATCTGGACCTGAAATAGTACAGGAAACAACTGACAAGATTATTCAAGTCAAGGAACGACTGAAAACAGCACGTGATCGAAAAAAGAGTTATGCTGATAACCGATGCAAACCCTTGAAATTTCAAGTAGAAGATAAAGTATTGTTAAAGGTCTCTCCTTGGAAAGGAGTGGTAAGATTCATCAAACGAGGAAAACTAAGTCCTAGGTATGTTGGACCTTTTAAGATTATTAGAAGAATAGGACCTGTTGTGACAACTCGAATTTCCGACATTCTTTATTCGCATTTAATGCACGTTGACTTTGACTATATGGATGTGTTATGATAAAACCTAGTGTGTTTGCATGGTTATGTGTAATTGTATAACATATGTACTGTCTGTAGAACTTAAACTGTTAAGAACCCGACGAAACACAAGGCTGTTTCGCCATAGCCCATTCCGATGAAACAGGCTGTTTCGCCATGAACACTCCGACGAAACAGAAGTCTGTTTCGCCGGCCCAGATTCACGAAGCCCAGTTTGGGCCCAAAACGTTATTCTGAGTTTATTTACGTAAAACATCATCATATTTCACTTTCTATCAACACAACCGAAACCCTAGAGCTCTCTTACTGTGACGGCAAGGTAGAACCCACTAGAAACTCTTGTGCGATCAAAACCATCATCTCGGTTAGTAATCCTATGTGTCTTGATTGATCTCTCATCCATGTATGTGTTTCTGTGCCATGTGATTCTGCTATGTTGATGTATAATTGTAACTGACACATGTTAAATATTAGGGTTCTTGTTATGATGATGATGATGATATAGATTTTGATATGCATGGTTAATCGGATACGTAACTATATGCGAAACCTAATATGATCGAATATTCGGTTCTGGATGTTGTTATTATGATATGATTCTGAATGCAAGTTAGCATCTTGATAGGGTTTGATGATGTGATGTTATAATCGATATGTTGTATACGTAAACTAGGGTTCATGCTAGACGTTAAAGTGATCCGATGATTATACTATGATGAGGTTACTATGATTCTGTGTTGAATGATTACTGCATGATTGATAATATTGATGTCGGCTGCTATTATGATTAGGGTTTCTGTGTATTTCGTAACTGCTGTAACGGTGTCTACGAATCAGACATTCGACGAAACAGGAATCTCGGCGAAACAGAATGTGTTTCGCCAAGAGTCGTCGATGAATTAGAATCCTGTTTCGCCAAGCAAAGCCACGACGAAACAGAGTGTGTTTCGTCACTATATGTGTTTCGTCACTATATGTGTTTCGCCACTAGGTGTGTTTTCGCCAACTTATGTGTTTCGCCATATATGTGTTTCGCCGACCTGTGCAGTAAACTGAGTTAATTCTGTTGAGTGTTAACTGGAATATTTAACTGCTGTTAAGTGTAGCCATCATGTATATGATTGTGATTACGTGATTACATGTTTTTACGTGCACAACTTGAACACAAACTGATTTCACATACGTACATACTTTAGGACGTGATTGATTTACCTTGAGCACATACTTAGCATACCGAGCAAACCAAGGTGAGTTCACACTCTTACCAAGGCATGGGATTCCCCGGTTGGGTTGGGAATGGGAATGAATGATTATCTGCACTTACATTAACACTAGACTATTTACCACGGTCCTCGGATTGGGAAGGATGCCTGTGCCAAATTCTACGCAAAGCCTACGTACTGTCCTCGGATTGGGAAGGACACCAGCACTAAACCTACGTAAAACCTACGTAAAACCTATGTACTACCGTCCTCGGATTGGGAAGGACGCCAGTGCTAAACCTACGTACTACCGTCCTCGGATTGGGAAGGACGCCAGCGCTAAACCTACGTACTCGCTACGTACTGTCCTCGGTTGGGAAGGGCACTTACATAAAACCTGCGTAAACCTATACATACTACTATCCTCGGATTGGGAAGGATACTTATGATTACGAATAGTCTAGGGGATATATAACATGGGAAGCCCCCACCAATAGAACGTACTATCGGCCCAGTAGAGCCACATGTTACATACGAACTTACTATCACGCATTTACATTCTGTGAACTCGCTCAACTAGTTGTTGATCCTCTGTTACATGCCTTGCAGGTCTTTAGATACATGGAGCTTGCACAAGGAGGAGCTGGTCGTTGTGGACTTGGATCGTGATTGTTACGTTAAACACTTTATGATATTTCATACTTTATTTTGTTGGGTTTTATTCATACGCTTCCGCTAAACAGTGATAACATCTTTTATGTTTTGGAACACCTCTCATATGGATTGGTTTGATTAAATTGCAATTACTTTTACTTTATACATTGTTCTATATGATTGGTGGCTTGATCCTGGTCCGTCACGCCTCCAAGCGGTGATACTCCGCGTGTGGATTTTGGGGGTGTGACAGATTGGTATCAGAGCCATTGGTTATAGAGAACTCGGTTTTAATAAAGGGAAAACGATTTTGTTAAAACCAGACTATAACCAGAACAGTGCTCTCAACGATCCACAACGACGCTTCGCTCCACGTGCAAGGCTCAACATCATAGGTACTACTATTCATGTTACTTTACCTACTTGCTAGAATTACATAGAACTTTGCTCGTGGTATGCTCAGATTACAGAACCTACTATACGTTATTGCTTGAGAATACTTGTGTGCTCACTCTCTTCGCACTATTCGCGAACCTCTCTTACACATGTCCTCCTTGATGTCAAGATCATGAGTGGACGCGTTAACCTGACTCAAGCCCAGTTGGCGGCTTCGATCACTGAACAAGTTACTGCAGCACTCGCAGCTGCCCAGACAGGAGGTGTAACCTGCCATCACCACTTACTCTAGGATTTTTAGATCCTACTCTTGTAACTCAACACTTGTGCTTAATTTTGATTACTCTTACGCACACGACAAGTCAACACGCTCAGCCACCTGTATGCACATACAAGACTTTTATGGACTGTCGTCCTACTACTTTCAGCGACACTGAAGGAGCTGTTGGACTCCTCCATTAGTTCGAGGAACTCGAATCGGTCTTCGAATGTGCGAATAACCTGAGGCTCGTAAGGTGAAATATGCCACTGATATTCTCGAAGGCACCGCGCAAACTTGGTGGAACGCGCAAGTTACGATGCTGGGGCTGGCGGCTGCTAATGCCACCCCATGGAATGATTCTAAGGAACTGATCACACGTGAATACAGTAGTTATGATGCCATCCACAAGCTGGAAGTGGAGTCCTTTAACATGAAGATGACGGGGTCAGAGATAGAAGCGTACACGAAACGATCCAACAAACTGGCAATTTTGTGTCCAACTATGGTGGATCCTCCCATCAAGAGCATTGAGCTGTACCTCAAGGGTTTAGTACCAGAAATTCAAGGCCATGTGATGACTACTAATCTTGCTACTATTCAAGATGTTACTCATCTTGCTCATCGTCTCGCAGACCAGGCAGTGGAACAGAACAAGCTGCCTAGACGTATTGGTGCTACTACTACTACTTCTGCTATTCCCAGTGACAACAAATGAAAGTGGGATGGAACCTCTAGCAACGATTCCGTCCCAGGCACAGCAGTGAAAGATCGATGACAACCAAAGTCCTGGTCAGCAACCTTTTAGTAGTCAAGGGCAGGGTGGATACAGGGGAAACCACCCTAAGTGCAAACGATGTAACTTGCACCACAGCGGGCAGTGCAACCGAAATCATTGTCAATGATGCGACAAGCTTGGTCATGGAGCCAAAGATGGTAGAAACTCACGTCCTGCAAACCAGAACCAACAACAACAGCCACAAGATCTATAGAATCAGCAGCAACAGCAAGGTAACAAGGGATGTTATCAGTGTGGTGCTGAAGGACACTTCAAAAGACACTTCAAAAGACACTGCTCACAGTTGAACCAGAACCAGAATCAGAACCACAACCAAGGAAACATGAAAAATAATGGAGGCAACAATGGGGGTAATAACGACGGCAATGGTGCCAGGGGTCGAGTGTTCGTGATTGGTCGGGGTGATACTAGGAATGACCCCAACGTTGTGATGGTTTCGACATCGATATTGGTATGGATTGGCTACCTCAACTTCGAGCAGAGACTTTTTGCAAAGAAAAGATCATCCGCATACCTCGTGCTAGTTAAGAACCTTTGGTAACTTATAGTAACAAGCTCCAGGAGCAGCACCCATAGCTCGAGCACCTTATCGCTTAGCTCCAACAGAACTGAAAAGCGTTTCATACGTCCTAGCTCTTCGCCTTGGGGAGCTCCAGTACTATTCGTAAAGAAGAAAGACGGTACGTTCAGGATGTGTATAGACTACCATGAACTCAACAAGGTGACGATCAAGAATCGTTATCCTCTTCCGCGCATAGATGATTTATTCGACCAGCTGCAAGGGTCGAGCTACTACTCCAAGATAGACTTAAGGTCAGGGTACCATCAGCTGAGAGTCCGGGATGAGGACGTCTCTAAAACAGCATTTAGAACTCGCTACGACCACTACGAGTTTATGGTCATGCCATTCGGGCTAACGAACGCGCCTGCCGTATTTATGGATCTCATGAACAGGGTGTGCAAACCCTATCTCGACAAGTTCGTCATTGTTTTCATCGACGACATCCTGATTTATTCGAAGAGTCAGGAGGAACACGAGCAGCACTTACGACTTATTTTGGAACTTCTACGAACGGAACAGCTATACGCTAAGTTTACCAAGTGTGACTTCTGGCTTCGTGAAGTCCACTTCTTAGGCCACGTGGTAAACAAGGATGGGATTCATGTCGATCCATCCAAGGTGGATTCGATCAAGAATTGGCCTGCGCCTCGTACACCAACAGAAATACGCCAATTCTTGGGTTTGGCGGGTTACTACAGAAGGTTAATCAAAGACTTCTCAAAGATCGCTCAGCCGCTTACACTGTTGACGCAGAAGGGTGTTGTTTATCGTTGGGGTAACGCACAGGAAACAGCATTCCAACACTTAAAGGATAGACTCTGTAGCGCACCTATCCTCTCACTGCCTGAAGGCACGGACGATTTCGTAGTCTACTGCGACGCATCTATCCAAGGTCTTGGATGTGTATTGATGCAGAGGGATAAAGTTATTGCTTATGCTTCGCGCCAGCTTAAGATTCACGAACAAAACTACACTACGCGTGATTTAGAGCTGGGAGCGGTTGTTTTTGCACTTAAGATATGGCGACACTATTTGTACGGTACCAAATGCGCAATCTACACTGATCACAGAAGCCTCGAACATATCTTCAAACAGAAAGAGCTGAATATGCGACAACGACGATGGGTCGAACTGCTAAACGACTACGAATGCTCAATCAGGTACCACCCAGGCAAAGCCAATGTTGTGGCTGACGCCCTCAGTCGAAAGGACACTGCGCCTAAGCGTGTACGAGCTTTACAACTCACTATACAGTCTAGTCTTCCTTCCCAGATACGAAATGCTCAGGTGGAAGCATTGAAACCAGAAAATGTCAGGGCTGAAGCCCTACGTGGCTCAAGACAACGTTTAGAACAGAAGGAAGATGGTGCTTACTACGTCACAGGACGCATTTGGGTTCCACTTTACGGCAACTTACGTGAGCTAGTGATGGATGAAGCTCACAAGTCTCGCTACTCGGTACACCCTGGTTCGGATAAAATGTACCACGATATCAAAACTACATACTGGTGGCCTAGCATGAAGGCCCACATAGCCACATACGTTAGCAAATGCTTGACTTGTGCGAGAGTCAAGGCAGAATATCAGAAACCGTCAGGTCCACTCCAACAACCTGAGATACCACAATGGAAATGGGAGCAAATTTCCATGGATTTTGTCACTGGCCTACCTAGATCTCAGCGCGGAAATGATACTATTTGGGTGATCGTGGATCGACTCACAAAGTCTGCTCACTTCTTGGCCATCAAAGAAACAGACAAGTTCTCTACATTAGCAGACATCTACTTAAAAGAAGTGGTCTCGAGGCACGGAGTGCCCACCTCCATCATTTCTGATCGTGACGCACGTTTTACTTCAGAGCTGTGGCAAGCAATGCATAAATCTTTTGGCTCTCGTTTAGACATGAGCACGGCGTATCATCCTCAGACCGATGGGCAGTCTGAGCGCACTATTCAAACTTTAGAAGACATGCTTCGGGCGTGCGTAATTGATTTTGGCAATGGTTGGGAGAAACATTTGCCACTCGTGGAATTTTCATACAATAACAGCCACCACACCAGCATTAAAGCTGCACCATTCGAGGCACTGTACGGGCGTAAGTGCCGGTCACCTCTCTGTTGGGCAGAGGTGGGAGAAAGTCAAATCACAGGTCCAGAAATGGTAGTTGATACTACTGAAAAGATTGCTCAAATACGACAACGCATGGCGGCAGCTCGGGACCGTCAGAAAGTATACGCTGATAAAGACAGGAAACTACTCGAATTCCAGGTTGGGGATCGAGCGCTACTTAAAGTTTCACCCTGGAAGGGTGTGGTTCGTTTTGGCAAACGCGGCAAACTTAATCCATGATACGTCGGACCTTTCGAAGTTATTGAGAAAATAGGCAAAGTGGCCTACAGATTGAACTTACCACCTGAACTCAGTGCAGTTCACAATGTCTTTCACGTGTCGAATCTGAAGAAATGTACGTCAGATGAGACCCACGTAGTTCCCTTGAAGGAACTCACTATCGACGAACGGTTAAACTTCATCGAGGAACCTGTTGAAATCACGGACCGGGATGTTAAGGTCCTCAAGAACACGAGAATCCCTCTTGTACGAGTTCGTTGGAACTCCCGCCGCGGCCCAGAGTTCACCTGGGAGCGCGAAGATCAAATGGAACTCAAATATCCCCAGTTATTCGGAACCAATGCAACTACTACTGAGGCTGAAGCCACCAATGCAGAATTTCGGGACGAAATTCCAAATCAACGGGGGGATAATGTGACACCCCAAGAAAACCAGTAATCTTCGCAAACATGCTCGGGGAGCCGCGACACAATTCAGGTAAACAACGTCACACCATTAGCTTTCCTCAGTAACCGCATGCTAAATTTCGGGACGAAATTTCTTTCAAGTTGGGGATAATGTGACAACTCGAATTTCCGACATTCTTTATTCGCATTTAATGCACATTGACTTTGACTATATGGATGTGTTATGATAAAACCTAGTGTGTTTGCATGGTTATGTGTAATTGTATAACATGTGTACTGTCTGTAGAACTTAAACTGTTAAGAACCCGACGAAACACAAGGCTGTTTCGCCATAGCCCATTCCGACGAAACAGGCTGTTTCGCCATGAACACTCCGACGAAACAGAAGTCTGTTTCGCCGGCCCAGATTCACGAAGCCCAGTTTGGGCCCAAAACGTTATTCTGAGTTTATTTACGTAAAACATCATCATATTTCACTTTCTATCAACACAACCGAAACCCTAGAGCTCTCTTACTGTGACGGCAAGCTAGAACCCACTAGAAACTCTTGTGCGATCAAAACCATCATCTCGGTTAGTAATCCTATGTGTCTTGATTGATCTCTCATCCATGTATGTGTTTCTGTGCCATGTGATTCTGCTATGTTGATGTATAATTGTAACTGACACATGTTAAATATTAGGGTTCTTGTTATGATGATGATGATGATATAGATTTTGATATGCATGGTTAATCGGATACGTAACTATATGCGAAACCTAATATGATCGAATATTCGGTTCTGGATGTTGTTATTATGATATGATTCTGAATGCAAGTTAGCATCTTGATAGGGTTTGATGATGTGATGTTATAATCGATATGTTGTATACGTAAACTAGGGTTCATGCTAGACGTTAAAGTGATCCGATGATTATACTATGATGAGGTTACTATGATTCTGTGTTGAATGATTACTGCATGATTGATAATATTGATGTCGGCTGCTATTATGATTAGGGTTTCTGTGTATTTCGTAACTGCTGTAACGGTGTCTACGAATCAGACATTCGACGAAACAGGAATCTCGGCGAAACAGAATGTGTTTCGCCAAGAGTCGTCGATGAATTAGAATCCTGTTTCGCCAAGCAAAGCCACGACGAAACAGAGTGTGTTTCGTCACTATATGTGTTTCGTCACTATATGTGTTTCGCCACTAGGTGTGTTTTCGCCAACTTATGTGTTTCGCCATATATGTGTTTCGCCGACCTGTGCAGTAAACTGAGTTAATTCTGTTGAGTGTTAACTGGAATATTTAACTGCTGTTAAGTGTAGCCATCATGTATATGATTGTGATTACGTGATTACATGTTTTTACGTGCACAACTTGAACACAAACTGATTTCACATACGTACATACTTTAGGACGTGATTGATTTACCTTGAGCACATACTTAGCATACCGAGCAAACCAAGGTGAGTTCACACTCTTACCAAGGCATGGGATTCCCCGGTTGGGTTGGGAATGGGAATGAATGATTATCTGCACTTACATTAACACTAGACTATTTACCACGGTCCTCGGATTGGGAAGGATGACTGTGCCAAATTCTACGCAAAGCCTACGTACTGTCCTCGGATTGGGAAGGACACCAGCACTAAACCTACGTAAAACCTACGTAAAACCTACGTACTACCGTCCTCGGATTGGGAAGGACGCCAGTGCTAAACCTACGTACTACCGTCCTCGGATTGGGAAGGACGCCAGCGCTAAACCTACGTACTCGCTACGTACTGTCCTCGGTTGGGAAGGGCACTTACATAAAACCTGCGTAAACCTATACATACTACTATCCTCGGATTGGGAAGGATACTTATGATTACGAATAGTCTAGGGGATATATAACATGGGAAGCCCCCACCAATAGAACGTACTATCGGCCCAGTAGAGCCACATGTTACATACGAACTTACTATCACGCATTTACATTCTGTGAACTCGCTCAACTAGTTGTTGATCCTCTGTTACATGCCTTGCAGGTCTTTAGATACATGGAGCTTGCACAGGGAGGAGCTGGTCGTTGTGGACTTGGATCGTGATTGTTACGTTAAGCACTTTATGACATTTCATACTTTATTTTGTTGGGTTTTATTCATACGCTTCCGCTAAACAGTGATAACATATTTATGTTTTGGAACACCTCTCATATGGATTGGTTTGATTAAATTGCAATTACTTTTACTTTATACATTGTTCTATATGATTGGTGGCTTGATCCTGGTCCGTCACGCCTCCAAGCGGTGATACTCCGCGTGTGGATTTTGGGGGTGTGACACCTGTAGCCTATCAGCTACAAATGCCAGGGGAAATGGCAGGAATACATGATGTGTTTCATGTATCTAATCTTAAAAAGTGTTTAGCCGATGAATCATTGATAGTGCCTCTTAAGGATATAGAAGTAAATGAACAACTCAAGTTTGTAGAAAGACCTCTACAAATTGAAGACAGGAAAGTCAAGAATCTCAAACATAAAAGATTAGTTCTGGTCAAAGTGAAATGGGACTCCAAAAGAGGACCTGAGTACACATGGGAACTCGAGTCACAAATGAAAAGGAAATATCCGCATTTATTTCAATAGATCTCGAGGACGAGCTCTAAAGTAAGGTGGGGAGAATGTAACAACTCTCGGTAAAACCAACACCCTTATAATATTTCCGACCCTCTATTATATCTTAAATTTTCCCAATATGTCTTATATTATGCTCGTATGTGAAAACCGAGCCTTAATTATATTATAGTATATAAAATAAATAAAATTCTGAAAGTGTAAGCTGAGGCGGGCCGCGACATACTCTACCCTTAGTTTACGCGGGCCGTATCAAGGCTGGACTTGACTGCGCTGATTTCATAAGTTGAAGCGGGCCGCGTAAGGGTTATGCTTAGTTAACGCGGCCCGCGAGAGCTCGTGAAACGCGGATACACCCAGAGGCCGACACGTGTCATGATCGTGGCGGTCTAGTGAACGACTCAGCTAAGCTACTGCGTTGACTGGTGTTGACGCGGGCCGCGTAAGGGTCCCCTATCTTTTACGCGGGCCGCGACAGGACTGAAATCAACAACTATATAAGAAGGCCATCAGTCTACGTTTTCCGTCGCTCATTTCTTTCTTTCAATCTCGAAATTCTGTAGAGAAGTTATAATATTTCGGGTATTATACCCCTAATTAGCGAGGTTCTGCTCCATTGTAAGTATTATAACCCCAGTTTCGTAACAGTTACGCTGCCCGATTGATTTAGGGTTCCGTAACAGCTGTCGTGGTTTTGCCCGACGTAGTTGTTGGAATGCCGTCTCGGGGAGGGTATTATTAATAATTTCAAAGGGTTATTGTACTAATCAATGTACATTTGTATAAATTATAGATTATATCCAGGAAACCCTTACGAAAAGCCTAAGACAGCAATGTGAGTTATCCTCTTTTTGTTAAACTTTTTGGTAATGTTTTACCAAACCTTAAATGTTTTACTATGAAAATTAGCAGTAATTGAGTCTTTGTAGTTATTCAATTACTGCCGGTATGTTGGGGTTTTGTATACAAAATTTTGTACTACTTGCGAGTAGTAAGTCGGGATGACAATACGTTACCATTGGACAATGAGTTAGCCAATGGGAAATATGACCCACAAGTCAGGATTGATAATACCAAATGGAGTAATTGTGTAGACATAAACAAAGTGATCACCCTCAATACTGTTCACTGTGACTTTAAACTTGATTAAATTGGGATTCACTCACCAGTATTTCCCGCTGACAAATATTTTTAAAACATGTTTCAGGTAACCCAATGTGACAGCCAATTAGTAAAAAGCCAGCTGGAGAGCACTGAAGGCTTGAGAAAATGTGGCTATAAAAGTTACCTAATAAACGATGTTTTAAATTGAATAAAATAGGATTTGTTCCTATAAATGTATTGTAATAAGAAACTTGGGTTTTTCCCATGTGATTATTAATATAAAAGAAGGTGGTTTTACTCTGATAAACATTTCCTAACTACGATCCTGATGTAAATTCCGATGCGAGACTAAACAAACTGATACCACCAAACTCTGTGATCACGTCCGCCCGTTCCCAGGGAACAGGGATCGGGGGTTGTGACAGCTCGGTACCAACCACTACCAAAAAATGGGTACTGGTACCAAAAATCGGTTTGGGAAATTCAGTACTGGTTCCGAACCGGTACCTGATACCATTTGCTCATCCCTACTTTACATAGTTAAAAATCATGAAACTGAAAGCATTATCAAATAGATTCATCATTCACGTAGATTTACGTGTAGCGATATAATAAATAACATCAAATATGATTGTTTCATAAATTTATTCAAATCGTAGTTCTGAACTTCGTGCAATCACAACAATTAACTTGAATCATAAATAAACCGTTGATAATACAGAGTGCTTACAGTTTTACAGTTTACATAAATTCTATTCATATAATCTATGGCACTTTCCATAGTTAAATCATACAAAATCACAAAAATCATGAAACTAAAGAAGTAGCAAAATGATTCACGTAGATTAATGTGTGTAGATCTAGTAAATGACGAGTATCAACCGAATATGAATGGTTTCATAAATTTATCAGATCTTAATTCCGAATTCAATGAAACTTTCACGATAATTAACTTGAATCATAACAAACTGTTGATAATACAAATTTCTTACAATTTCAGATTATTGAGAAAAAGGTGAATAATAATTGATAGCTTACAGTTTTAGATTGATGAGAAAATTTATCAGATTGACCAGTAACCGCCTTTGATTGCAACTCTTTGATCGGAACGGCACCGTAGTTCGCCGCGAGACCGTCGATTGAAACTCCGGCAATGCCTTTCAGCCTGCTGCTTCCTTTTTCACGGCTTTTTGCTGGTTTCTTGTGATTGTTGTTGTTCAGGATCCATTGATGAACGTTAGTGTTAGGGTTAGGGTTTGTTAATTATGGATTGAAGAAGATGAAAAACGGTTAGGGTTTGTAGAGTTGATTTGTGTTTGTTTGGATAGTGTGTTTGGTATATATGTAGAGGGTTATTCCAAACTTGAAGAAACTTATGTTTTGCACCTTTTTAAGAACTTATAATCAGGTTTAGCCCTTGAATGTATGTTGTATAGTAACCTATATATTATATATTTTTTTGTCTTCTTATATTTTAACAAGATGTTTTTATACAATATGTTTATTATAGTTATAGGACTTAAGTTAGAAACATCAATCAGATAATTATGATGATAAGGGGGGATATTTTATTTTCTTGTGAAGCGTATAAAGTTTTTTAATATTTATAATATTTATTGATGTTAAAAGCCATACATTTTTTTGAATTTTTTATTTTCTTTTGCTTTTTATTTTATAAATTTATCTTTTTTGCGATTGCTTTAGAAGGTCGCAATTTTTTAAAATATCTTTTTTTGTATTTGCGACTGTGTTTAGACGGTCGCAACTTTTGTTTTTTATATATTTCTCGTATTTGCGACCGCTTTAAACGGTCGCAGTTTGCTCTTTTATATATTTCTCGTATTTACAACCGTTTTCCTGACCACTATTCAACTTCTTTCGAATAGAAAAATGTGGTCATAAAATTTGCTACCATTTTGCGACTGAATCTAGGTTGGTCTTTAATTTTGAGATTGTTAGTTTTGCGATAACCTTATATCGGTCGCAATTTTTCGTCGCAATTTCCTAGTTTTCTAGTAGTGTGTGTATATATATAGGGTCAGGATTTAGGGAAAGCGGTGAAAAGTGTGAGAACAGTGAGAACGGTTATGGATCGCCCGATTAAAACAATCTATGGACTAGATTGGCGCGGTAGTGTTTTCGTAAATAACACCAATTCTATTAAGTGAACGCGCCTCATTAAGGGTAAAAGGGCCTTTTACCGCTCAAATTCAAAATGCCAACTATATGATAACACGTCATCCAAAACAAAATAAAACGCCATTAATACAAAACGCCAAAAATTAGTGATAAAACGCGTTGGAGATTACAGGAAGATAAAACAACATAGTAACTGAAATTCAATTATTAACATTTATTAGAAGAAATTCCCTCCTAAATTACGCGCCAAAAACATCATTATATAAACGACGTTAAACATCGCTTCCATAATCACTTCAATCTGTCATTCTAAAAAACATCTTTTACCAAAAAAGCCAAGTTTAACAAAATGCCAAAAATGGCAACCATCGTTTCATGGAGATACACTCTGAGAATCAGAAGATTCGTCATACGTTTTGACAACAGAAGGATGGTGTATGTTAGGACAATCAAAGCAATTTTGAAGATGGAAGAAGAGGTACAGAGGGGTATCATATCGCTTGGCATCGCTCTGGATAACGAATGTCATGAAACACATAAGCTTATGAGAACATAACAAGGAAATTTGGACCAAGAAAAGAAGATGGAAAAACGAACCTCGTCATAACATCATGGCGTTTTAATGAGGAAACATACATGGTGACCGTTATATGTGACAACTGAGAGCAGGAAGACTACCTGCTTGAAGACATCATGACACAGCAAGGGGTTGGGTTCATGGAAGAATTGCACAACGCCACATGTTTGAACACAGACATGGACTTAAAAATGGCATTGATGCAGGACATGTTCAAATAGAGGCTTCAGAATCTTCAATAACAAGAAGCTAATGAAAGTGAAAGTGATGAATTAGATGAAAGACTAGAAGAAGACGAAGGAAGTGATGGATACTTCTCAGATAAAGTACCTTCTGACGAGGAGTTTTAGTTTTTTTTTTGTTTTCTTTTGTTTAATTTTTTTTAGATAATAAAATGCTATATTTCTCCCCTTAGTTTTAAAACGCCAAAAAATACTACAAAAAAGGTATTGCTTACAAAACGCAAAAAATGATTAAAAAAATATTTTTCTTGTTTAATATTTTCTCTGTTAGTGTATTTTGTCATCTTGGTCTACAAACGTCATTAAAAAACGCCAAACTTGGAAGATGGGACGTCTATCGCCCTAAAAACTGATAAAGCTGAACAAAACAGTAAGTACACACAGTAACTGAAAAGACGGTTACTTTATTACTATTACTAGTATTTATTATATTAAAATCTCTCCTAAACTACGCTCCAAAAGCATCCTATAAAGAGACATCTCTGCACAATCAATTGATCACACCCAAAAAACAAACGCCATGTTTCCTAGAAACCACTCACTTTAAAACGCCAAAAAAAAATACTTAAAAACCCACATACAGCAAAGCTCATTTCTTCTATATCCAGCATTGTTCTGCATGAAGTTTCATTGAATGGATTCTTCTCTGAGGTGGGTATCTCTATAAGCTTTTGCTGAATGAGATGGACAAATATTCAAGAAAAAGAGACTAATGACAGTGATATGTCCTTGTGTGACCTTTGTTCTTGATGGATATATTGATGGCATGAAAGGATCAATACCAGTATAAATGCTATTTTGGACTCCATTATTATAATAGCATCCAAGTAGGCGTTGATCTTCAACGACATGTCACCAAACAAGAATATATCACACCAAAATACAGGATGCCACTAATAAGCTTTGTCTAAAGACGGACGTTATGTAGGAAAATTGGCATCTAGCTAAGATATTCAAAGGTTCAAAACGCCAAAACAAATTTAAGAAGAAGAGGCTGATGACAGTGAAGATTTGGATGAGAAATTAGATTAGCATTTTTAATTTTTTTTCATTTTCTATTGTTTATTATCTGATTCTCTGTTGTTTGTTATCTAATTCTCTACTAATAATATACATTATATCTTTTAAAAAAATTGATTATAAAACGCCAAAATTTACAAACACCAAAACGCCTAATAGTATGAAGACTGTGAGAACGGATACTAGCAAAGCACATTGTTACTATATAAAATGCTAGAAAATGCCAAAGAATGTTTTATTAAAAACAACACTAATTGACTAAACGCCATTAAAATAGTATATAAAACAACGTGCCATCTTTATCTAAACGCGATAAAAACAAAACGCCAAACCCTGAAAACATGGGAAGTGTTACAGCCTTAACAGATGAAACTGAACAAAACAGTAACTGAAAAAAAGTAAAATGAAGAGACGGAAACATTATTGCTAACATTTATTATATTAAAAGCACAACAATTGATACAAAAAATACACATCAAAAAAATTACTGATGTTTTTTACCGCAAAAAAAAAAAAAAATCTACCTGGTGCCAAAAAAAAAAAAAAACTCATCATATAAGTACAACAGCTAAACAAAAGCTTCACACTCCACTCATTCACTAAAAACGCCACAACTTGTCTAAAACACCATACAATTTAAAAAAAATGGCGCATGTTATTGCATGGAGGTTTGAGAGGTCGGAGGGACGTTTCGTCATAAAGTTCTCTGATAGGAGAAGGGTGAAAGTCAAAACAATCAAGGCCATACTTAGTATGGATGAATCCGTTCAGAAGGATATTCTAGCCCTTGGGGTCCTAGTGGCCTACGATTGTGAGAGGAATCGAACGGTAATAAGAAGATTAAAAAAAAATTTCTGGA
This sequence comes from Helianthus tuberosus, assembly GCA_030545235.1. Classification (NCBI taxonomy): domain Eukaryota; kingdom Viridiplantae; phylum Streptophyta; class Magnoliopsida; order Asterales; family Asteraceae; genus Helianthus; species Helianthus tuberosus. The sequence continues at coordinate 5,141,119 of CM060390.1, forward strand.
ATATGATGAAGATAATGATGATGTTGAAGATACTGATCTATCAAAAGTTACCAGTTGGATTCTGAATGAACAAGCAAGAACGGTGCGGGTGAGCTTTCAACACAGGGGGGGATCATTCATTGACAATGGATGAAGTGCTGAACACAAATAAGCTACATCTTATTGAACAACTCTGTGATATAGCACTTTTGAACAATGCTAGATCCAGCGTTATGAATACATTCAAGTATAGGATGAAACAAAGAAGAGACGAGATTATGGCGTTATACGCCAATGAACAAGATGATGACGAGTCTTAGGAGAGTAATGAACAAAGCGATGATTACATCTCAGATATAATACCATCCACAGAAGACTATTAGTTTTTGTTTGATTTCGTCTTAGCTGTATTCTTTTAAATTTCTAATGAATTTAAAAATGCCATGAACGCCAAGAAATTTACATTGATAACATATATCAACTGTTGAAAATCTACAAAAACGCCTAATGAATTTGGGAAACGCCATGGAGGTAAATAACTTATAATTACTAAATGATTTTATTAAATTTGGGGACGCCATAAACGCCAAAATATTTACTATGATCCTGATCTAAAAAACAATAAAACGCCATGTATTTGTTGAATCTAACTAAACGCCAAAAAAAATAAAGCGGTGTTGTGAGACGCGTTTAAAAAAGAATATAAAAGTACAAAAAAGACCCTCCGCCCTTCACTATATTGCGTGCCACATGTTGGGCCAGGATCCGTTCTCACCATTCTCACACTTTAGGGCGTTTCTACCTGATCCCGTACCTATATATATATATATATATATATATATATATATATATATATACACACACACATATACATAGACAAAAGATCAAATAAAAATAATTTTAACGTACAAAACGTACGAACTGAAAGGTTTTGCTGAAAAAACGAGATGGCATTTTCGTAATTATTAGTAATTATCAAAATCAAAATTACTCTACAAATTATCATGTAGAGTAATTTTGATCTTGTAGAGTAATTTTGCAAAATGTTCTTATAGAGTAATTTTGATCTTGTAGAGTAATTTTGCAATAAAAAAATAGCATTTAGTTATGTGGTTTAGCTTTATGGGTTAGTTTTTAGCATTTAGTTTGGGTGGGGAGGGGATTAGGTTTTTTTAGGTTTTTGGGGGGTGGGGTGTTAGGTTTTTTTAGGTTTTTGGGAGGGTTGGGAGGTTAGGTTTTTTGGGTGTTTTTTTTGTTTTTGTTTTGTGAGGTATAGTTTTTTTTTATCAAAATTATTCTACAAAGAACATTTTACAAAATTACTCTACAAGATCAAAATTACTCTACAGGATCATTTGTAAAGTAATTTTGATATACGAGCAAATAATTACGAAAATGCCACCGAGTTTTTTTGTCTTTTCATGTTATTCGTACGTTTAGTACGTTAAAGTTATTTATACAGGAACTTTACTCTATATAACCTGATAAAATGCCTTCTGTACAGAGGTTTCAATATCACCCGTAATATATGCCTCATGCTTGAGCACTTGCTGATTAAGATACTTTGCACAAAACTTAGCAGCAAATTTACCTGAGGCGAAGAAATAAATAGTAATGAAATTGAAGAAAACAATCAAATTTGAATCTTGTATAAACATTTCACTTATATGATATATAATTAACATAATGCAAATGTGTACTAAGTAACTTATGATCTAACATAGAACTTAACAACGTTGCACCTCCATGGTCGTCATATATACACTATAGAAAGAGGTATTGAGGCCCACAGATCAGGAAGCGTCGCATGCTAAAAACACAACCAAAAAGCCAAACTGAAAACCATCAACCAAATCAGTTCTACTTACAGTCTCTTTTCAATTTAAACTCAAAGCCCATAATTTATTATTGTATCAAATATGATTAAAAAGTAATATCGTTTTTAATATTCTAATTTAGGAGATTTTATATGAGGTCAAATTTTGAAGTTAGCTTCATATCAAAGGTAAATTAAGCATAATCCGTAATTCTGAAACTCATTATCTACTAACAACATCTTCCATTGTTGCACGCTATCCTTGCATTGATGATAAACCAAATCTGACACGTGATTCTCACCATCTTCGGAGAGCTTGTATGTTTATGAGTGTTTAGATAAATAGCCAGAAGCCACCAATAAGCTCTTGGAAGTTCAAGAAAACGAAAAATATTTGTGACAACCCGTAACTTCGAGGTAAAAAACCATTAGTTTCGCATTTATAAATCAATTTAAATATACTTATCTTACTCGACGAATTAATTTTATAGTTATTTAATTTATATTTATAAACGAGTATTTGGACCAACTTCATATCGTCTTTGTTAGTGCATATGTCTGTCGACTTCGTCTTGTATCGAGTCTTGTATTTGTATAGATAGATCAAGGCACGGAATATGAGAAATATGTTTTTATAGGTATTTCGCTTTGTCACACCCCAACCGATGGCGGAATCATCGGGGCATGGCACTGAGCGAAACAGATTGTCCAGAAGTTACCATAACAATTATCAAAACTATTCAATTTAAATAATACGTCCCATACCGTATCTCAAACAGTCAAATAATTATTACAGACAAGCATCAAGACAAATATTATGTTCCGACCACTCAGATTTAAATAAGTAGCAATTGTTTATCTGCTTCTAGAGACCCCTGATTCGTTATCTACAGACAACTATTTGTTGGGCTCTAAAGCTTTATTCTAGCTTCCAATTCCTACCACACATGCATCCTAAGCACCTATCACATACGTTAAAATAAAGTCAATACATAAAATGTAAAGGTGAGCATACAAGTTTGATAATAGCATATAGAGTTCGAATTCGTTTACGCATAACCAGCACGTACACATAGTGAAATGAAGCATGTTAGTTATCGACACAGATCCATCGATACCAATGACTGCGGGTTGACTGCCCGAGGCAGTTCGCAATACATTATTACCACTATAACCCATGCAAGTAAAAGATCCTTAACAACCCCCGTGTGAACGGGTGCTGAGTCCAAACTATAGTACTATCGTTGCTTAGGCAGGTAGACATCATTCCATGTGTAAACATAACAAACAAGCGTTCATGAGCCACGTATAACATGCATTAACGGTTAGCGTTCAAATAGTTTGAGTAGTGTGATAATCGTAGTTTGAATATTCGTAACGTATGTAACACCCAAAAGTGCTTAAAGCAAAAAGGGATTGAGTATACTCACAGTGATTTATGGATTGAATGGAGCGCTTAGCGAGTACGGTTAGCCTGAATAGATTCGGCAGCATAACGATAAGTGAAACGTAGAACATGAAAACAAGTATTGAGGAGTCGGACAACTGGTCGATCGAACGGCAGTTCGATCGGACGGCTGACCGTTTGGCTGACAGTCCATACGGTCTGCTGTTCGGTCGGTCGGTGGGCCGATCGGATGGCTGTACGAGTGGATTGTTCCTTCCTTTGAGAAGGATGTGTTTGTGTATGATGGCTTGACCTTTGAAGTTTTCGTTGTAGCATTTTGAAAACGTTGAAGTACCTTTGCCCTTCTGGTCGGTCGATCGGTCGGCTGTTCGACTGGCCGGCAATCCGATCGGTTTGGCATTCAACAGAATTTCAAGGTTTAGCCTTTGAATCGGACAGGTGTTCGATCGGACAAGTGTTCGATCGGACAGGTCAACAAGTCAAAGACTTTAATGAATGTAAAGTGTGATACATCGGATCGGATGGTTGATCGATCGAATAGCACAACTGATGTTCGATCAGACAACAGGGGTGTCACCTGATCGAACGACTGTTCGATCGGGTGGCACTTCTAGTGCATTGAACATGTCGAAAATTGATTGAGTTATTGAAGCATAGTATCTCATGATTCGAAGAGTAATCCGATCGAATAGTAGTTCGATCGAAGAACAGTTCGTTCAATGGCATTCTTCAAAACAAGTTGATTATGTGGGGCCAAGTGCTAGCAGATCGGCTGGCTGGTTGATCGGCTGACTATCCGATCGGCCGGCTGTCCGTTCGGACAGCAGTCCGATCGGTCAGCATCCTGACCTAATCAGTCCCTTTCGTCTAACACTTGGTCGTTCTGTTCGTATGTCGTTTTATCGAGGTATTTTGACAGCGAGTAAAACCATAGATGCCTCGTCCTTACTTGGTTTCCCCTGGTCGGATAGGAATCACCCAAACCCGACCGGTGTTCTGTTCGGAACGAAGTTTAACATTTAACCCGGAGTCAGTTAACCTCGTGGATAGAACCCTGATCTTGAGTCGTATAACCACTGAAGTGATTTGTAAACCAGCTCTGGTTCCGTTTCTACTGGTTCGAGTGAAAAGAGTTGAAGAAAGTTGGGAAAATCGATCCGTCAATCCTTTTCACCAAGTATATGTTCAGATCTATAAAAGATCCTTGTTTGTTTATGTGGAAATCGGCTAGATCCAAGTCATTCTTGGTGGATTGAGGCCAAAACATGAAGTTCTTCAAGAACCTATGATGACATCATCCCAGAACAATTGATTCTTGATGAATTCACGGTTAAAAGTTTAGATTTGAAAGATAGAAAGGTGTAGGAGTGTGTATAGATCAAGAAAGTACAAGATTTAGGACGAAAACTTACCGGAATTGAGAGAAATCTAAGAAAAGGCGAGTTGAGCGTGCTGGTCGAACAAGGGTTTCCAAAAGTGGAAAGAATGACAATGACAGGGGTATTTATAGGATGATAAAAGAGGAAAGGGCTGGCCGATCGGCTCTCAGCTCAATCGGACAGCCTGATCGATCAGTCGCCCCTTTCGAGTGTTTTGCACGACGATTTCCGATATTTCAATTTCGATTGCGAGCGGTTCGATACGATAGGGTTTCCTAGTCAAATTACTTTCAGTCTCAACCACTTCGTATCTAGCGTAATCTCTTTTCCATTATCTATCCTGGTTCGATTTGTGATTCGAGTTCGAGTTCGATTGCATTCGAGTTAGATTTCGAGTTTTGATTGAGTTCGCTTGATTACCACAACATAACATAAATAAAAATGCACAGGTAACACGTAAGGCACACACACCCGTATAAACAATAAGTAAAATACATAGTTCGATTTACGATTCGACGTCGATTCAATTAGCATAGTTTGATCGTTAGTTGATTAACTTTATCGCATTGTTACTTCCTATAGTTCACAGTCGTAGGTCGATTGAAATATGATTAATACTCATCGATTATTGCAATGAACGACATTTACTCCATATAATACAAGTAAAATAAAGACATTTCTACAAGTCAAGTTGCGCGAAATCGGTCGTTGACTTTGACCTTGACTTTGACTTTCACTTATGAAAACACGGGGTGTTACAGCCTCCCCTTGTTTTGGGAATTTCGTCCCGAAATTAAGCTGGAAGCTGCTACAACCGTTGTGAATCACGTGAGGACTTTCTCTATCTAGACTTTCTCCTGGAACAACTGTGGGTACTTAGCCTTCATGTCGCTTTCGAGTTCCCAAGTGAACTCTGCGCCTCGATTGCCTTCCCATCGGACTTTCACAATAGGAATGCGTGAGCGCCTGAGCTGCTTGGTTTGGCGGTCCATGATTTCGACAGGCTTTTCCACGAAGTGCAATGTTTCGTTCACTTGTAGATCGTCTAGAGAGACATGTAAATCGTGGTCGGCTATGCATTTTCGGAGGTTTTACACGTGGAAAGTCGGGTGGACGTTACTAAGTTCCTCCGGTAGTTCGAGTCTGTAGGCGACTTTTCCGATCCTTTTCTAGAATCTTAAAAGGTCCAACATATCGAGGCGCGAGTTTCCCTTTCTTGCCGAATCGGACTACACCCTTCCAAGGTGATACCTTTAGGAGTACGTATTCACCAACGCCAAATTCACGGGGCTTGCGCTTTTTATCGGCGTAAACCTTCTGTCGATCCCGAGCCTTTACCAGGTTGTCTCGAATTTGGAAAATTTTGTCTGTCGTTTCTTGTAGTAGCTCCGGACCGGTTAGTTGCGAATGACCGATCTCGTGCCACACAATAGGCGATCGACATCTTCTTCCATATAATGCCTCGAAAGGTGCCATCTCGATGCTAGAATGATAGCTATTGTTGTACGAGAATTCGACCAACGGTAGGTGCTTATCCCAATTACCATTGAAGTCCAAAACACACGCACGGAGCATGTCTTCAAGAGTACGGATCGTTCTTTCAGTTTGACCATCGGTTTGAGGGTGGAAAGCGGTACTTAGATTAAACGTTGTACCGAGTGTCGTTTAAAATGTTTCCCACAATCGTGAAGTAAACCGAGCATCCCGGTCAGAGATGATGTCACGAGGCGTCCCATGATTACAAATGATCTCGTCGGTGTAGATTCGGGCTAATCGTTCCACCTTGTAGTCTTCTCGTATAGGCAGAAAGTGAGCTGATTTAGTCAGGCGGTCGACCACAACCCATATGCTGTCGTGACCTGATGACGTGGGTGGTAGCTTGGTTACGAAGTCCATAGCTATGCTCTCCCACTTCCACATGGGAATTGGTGGTTGTTCGAGCAAGCCAGAGGGTCTTTGATGTTCAACCTTGACTCTAGCACAAGTTAGGCATTTTCCGACGTAGAGAGCGATATCCCTTTTCATACCCGGCCACCAGTATTTGTAACGAAGATCCTGGTACATTTTGTCAGCACCGGGATGAACTGAGTAGCGGGATTTATGGGCTTCGTCCATTATAATCTGTCGCAAATTGGTCCGCTTGGGAATCCAAATTCGGTCTAAATAGTGGAATATCCCATTCGATCTGCTCACAAGTTCGGCTCCATCGTGGTAGATTATTTCTTTCTTCAAGGTGCGTTCGTTAAAACATGCATGTTGAGCGTCGCGGATGAGAGTTTCGAGGTTGTGCTGGGCTTGAACATTACGAGTGCTGAGCAAATAGCTCCGTCTGCTAAGTGCGTCGGCAACAACGTTCGCTTTGCCTGGGTGATAACGAATCTCACAGTCGTAATCGTTTAGAAGTTCTACCCATCGGCGTTGACGCATATTAAGTTCCTTCTGATTAAAGATATGCTGTAGGCTCCTATGATCGGTGAAGATCGTACACTTAGTACCATACAGGTAGTGTCGCCAAATCTTTAATGCAAAAACAACCGCGCCTAGCTCGAGATCATGGGTTGTATAGTTCTTTTCGTGGATTTTGAGCTGACGAGATGCGTAAGCTATGACCTTGTCCCGTTGCATGAGAACACAACCGAGACCAAGGTTGGAAGCATCACAGTAGACAATGAAATCATGGTTTCCGTCGGGCAATGTGAGAACAGGAGCATTGCAAAGCATGTGTTTAAGGGTTCGAAAGGCAGACTCTTGTTTAGTTCACCAAACAAAAGGCTTGTCCTTATGCGTAAGAGAGGTAAGTGGTACAGTGATCTTTGAGAATCCTTCAATAAATAGTCGATAGTAGCCCGCTAGTCCGAGAAATGAACGGACTTCAGACGGGTTCTTAGGCGTAACCCAACTCTTGACTGCTTCAATATTCGTAGGATCGACGTGAATACCATGAATATTAACAATGTGACCCAGAAATTGAACTTCCCCTAACCAGAATTCGCACTTGGAGAACTTGGCATAGAGTTGGTTCCCCTGGAGTAATTCGAGAACCAAACGTAGATGTTGCGCGTGTTCGGCTTTCAATTTGGAATAGATCAAGACATCGTCGATGAATACGATGACGAAACGGTCGAGATATGGTTTACACACGCGATTCATTAGATCCATGAAAACCGCTGGTGCGTTTGTTAGACCAAAAGGCATGACAACGAATTCGTAATGGCCGTATCGAGTACGAAACGCGGTTTTGGGTATATCCTCCTCTTGAATACGTAGCTGATGATATCCTGAACGTAGATCGATCTTTGAGAATCACGTAGCGCCTTGTAGTTGATCAAATAAATCGTCGATGCGAGGCAGAGGATAGCGGTTCTTGATAGTTAACTTATTCAATTCCCGATAGTCGATGCACATCCGGAACGACCCATCCTTCTTTTTGACGAAAAGGACTGGCGCGCCCCAAGGAGAGGTGCTCGGGCGAATGAAGCCTTTTTAAAGTAATTCCTAGAGTTGGGTTGAGAGTTCACGCATTTCGGACACCGCGAGTCGATAAGGTGCTTTGGCAATAGGGTTGGCTCCAGGAATGAGGTCTATACGAAAGTCGATATCACGACTTGGCGGTAATCCGGGAAGATCCTCTGGAAAAACGTTAGGAAATTCTCGAACCACAGGAACATCTTTCACTTCCTTCTTCTCTTTCTTTTCCTTCTCTGCTACTACAATGTTTGCCAAGAAAGCCCTGTATTCCTTGCGGAGATACTTGCTGGCTTGGATACATGACATAAGCTTGAGCCCCTTTGAGGTAGTATCGCCATACACACACAATAAGTCACCATTCGCGAGCGAAAATCGGATCATCTTGTCGAAACATACAACTTCAGCATGGTTTCCTCGAGGAAAGTCCATGCCTATTATGACGTCAAAGCTTCCGAGTTGCATTGGAATAAGGTCGATCGAAAAGATGTGATTGTTGAGCTCAAGAGTACAATCACGAAGACCAGAATTGACAGTGACGGTTCTTCCGGTAGCGACTTCAACATCGAATGTCGAGGATAGTTTGGAACGTTTATGACTAAGGAGTTTCTCAAATTCGAACGACACAAAGCAATTATCGGCTCCGGTATCAAATAAACAGGAAGCATAAATACCATTCACGAGGAACGTACCATTGACCACGTTGTTGTCAGCCTGGGCTTGACGCACGTTGTGGTTGAAAGTTCTGGCACGTGCGGCCTGTTGTTGCTGCTGCGGCTGCTGTTGCTGAGGCTCTTGTTTCACGACCCTGTTTGGGCACACGTTGGCGAAATGGTTCGGGTCGCCACACGCAAAGCAGGCTCTGGCTTTGACTGCGGGTGCCGGAGGAGCTTGTTGACCCTGTGGGGCAGTGAGTAGAGCTTGATTAGCAGGAGCTTGACGAATACGGCAGTTAGCAGTGAAGTGGCCGTATACATTGCAATGAGCACAGAAGCGGCATTGAATAGCAGTCGGGTGGTGGTAGGTGCAAGTAGGGCAGGGCGGGTGTGGTCCAGTGTATGCACGCTTGGCAGGCGGTGCATTGGCCACATGCGCCGCTACTTGATGCTGTTGGGCAGGTACAGCTTGAATCGGTGCAGCAGTAATCGCACAATTCTTGTTGGTGGAGCTGTTCTTTCTCTTGTTCTTCCTCTTGTTGCTTGATGAGGTGGGTTCAACAGTTGGTGCGGTAGCGGTAGCTTGATGCAGATGCTTGGAAGTCTTATCCCATACCCCAGCCTTAACCCGTTTGTCATTGATTTCAGCGGCCAGCAGATAGGTTTCCTCGATCTTTGTAGTCTTAGCCGCTTGCACGAAATCAGCAACGCAGTCGGGCAGGGCCCGGATGTACTTCTTGATCGTCATGTCGGGAGTCTTGACTTGATCGGGATAGATAATGTTGAGCTGTTTGAAATGAGCAGTGAGACCAGCATTGTCACCATCCTTTTGTTGTATGTGCCAAAATTCATCTTCCAGCTTTTGACGTTCGTGAGGAGGGCAGAATTCCTCTAGCATAACTTCCTTGAGCTCGTCCCATGACAGTCTGTAGGCTGCATCATTCCCTCGCTTGTTCCTCTCGGCCGTCCACCAGTCTAGTGCACGGGACTGAAAGACGCCGGTAGCATTCAGAGTTCGAAGGTCATCAGGGCAACCACTCTGTCGCAGAGTAACCTCGATAGAGTCAAACCAGTGAAATAGTGCAGTGGGACCTCCTTCGCCAGTGAATTCTTTTGGCCTACAAGACTTGAATTGCTTGAAACTGAAGGGCCTTGTGGCAGTCTTAGGAGCTTCGGTTCTCGATTCCTCGGATGATTTGCTGGCATTCTCATAAACATCACTCACGGCCTTTGCTACACTTTTCGCGATGATGGAAGCAAGGCGTTTGTCCCTCTTTTCCTGACGAGAGAGTGCATGACGGGATCCAGACGACATGGTCTGCAACATATATCATCATAGGACTCATCACATTGTATTCGAATCTCCCCTCACACGTCTGTTACTTACTAAAGCTCAGGAACACGTGTACTTACGTAAATACTTATCACGAAATCACATAATCACATAGCACATAGAACACATAATCATTTAGTACCTAAGCACGTAAGCACAGAAGCAAAGAAACACATACGTATTTAACCAATAGAGGCAATCAGAAAATAGAAACCTATCATTCCAAGTCTGCAATCGTTCGAAAAGAGCGTAATGTAAGCTAGGGAGAGAAACTAGAGAGAAAGGCAAAAGGTGATTCACGTTTCTTGTACATTTTCAGATCTATCAAAGAATCACAGTTATAATTACGTCTCGTGTGTTCGGTCTCGTTCGTGTACGGATTCCGCACGTCACACGTTCGGTTCGCAATCGTTTCGAAGTCAAAACCGGGATATAACAAGAATCACGGTAAATTGTACATCTAGTGTGTTTGGTCACGCACGTTCACGGATTTCGCACGTTGAGCGTGTCGTCACGCAATCATTTGGAGCACAAAATCACAAGATGCAGTGCGAGTCGTGTGTGTCGATCGAAGTGGAAACAAAATCGAGTAAATCCAAAAGTTTAAACGCATAAACAGGAAAGCACATAAATAAGCACATAAAATCGGCGAAACCTCAGAGTCAGCAGTTGCGAACTCAAAGTTGAAACACATGAAATTTGATAAATAGATTGTCTGCGGCTAGTAGACTTAGACTAGCCAAAGCGGTTCGACTATTCACAAAGATCCGTTGTGCACATTTAACCTTCAGGGCTGTGCCTTCGCCTCGATTCTTGGGGACTTGGCACGCATCCCGTTGGTCATATCGTGACTTCAGGTCATTGGAGTCCGTCGAGACTTTGGTGAGAGTTTTGTATAGGAGCGGAACAAGTCGTCAAGGTTAGGGTTTCACCCCTGGCTTAACAACCTCGTTCCTGTTTTGATAAAATTGAGGAGATTATTCATCAAAATATGGATTTCACTCCTGATTTGGCATATTTCTCCTCGTATGTAGTTTAAAATGCGAGTTGTTTAAGCAACTTTAGTAGAGAGTTTGCGGTTTTCACACCTATTCTCGACTTTATTGCCTACTCATAGTTGGAAATTTCGAGTGTGGTGATGGCGTGAAATAAGCGAGAATTAGCGAGAAGTAAGCTCGTACATAGTCCCTATTGGTTATGCACAAGTCGGTCTTGCTGGTTCTTAACTATAGTCTAGGTATCTAAGACTTCGACCCGGACTAGGTCGAGTCTTGTCTAATTCCCTATAGTTATGGCTCTGATACCAATCTGTCACACCCCAACCGATGGCGGAATCATCGGGGCATGGCACTGAGCGAAACAGATTGTCCAGAAGTTCCCACAACAATTATCAAAACTATTCAATCTAAATAATACGTCCCATACCGTATCTCAAACAGTCAAATAATTATTACAGACAAGCATCAAGACAAATATTCTGTTCCGACCACTCAGATTTAAATAAGTAGCAATTGTTTATCTGCTTCTAGAGACCCCTGATTCGTTATCTACAGACAACTATTTGTTGGGATCTAAAGCTTTATTCTAGCTTCCAATTCCTACCACACATGCATCCTAAGCACCTGTCACATACGTTAAAATAAAGTCAATACATAAAATGTAAAGATGAGCATACAAGTTTGATAATAGCATATAGAGTTCGAATTCGTTTACACATAACCAGCACGTACACATAGTGAAATGAAGCACGTTAGTTATCGACACAGATCCATCGATACCAATGACTGCGGGTTGACTGCCCAAGGCAGTTCGCAATACATGATTACCACTGTAACCCATGCAAGTAAAAGATCCTTAACAACCCCCGTGTGAACGGGTGCTGAGTCCAAACTATAGTACTATCATTGCTAAGGCAGGTAGACAGCATTCCATGTGTAAACATAACAAACAAGCATTCATGAGCCACGTATAACATGCATTAACGGTTAGCGTTCAAATAGTTTGAGTAGTGTGATAATCGTAGTTTGAATATTCGTAACGTATGTAACACCCAAAAGTGCTTAAAGCAAAAAGGGATCGAGTATACTCACAGTGATTTATGGATTGAAGGGAGCGCTTAGCGAGTACGGTTAGCCTGAATAGATTCGGCAGCATAACGATAAGTGAAAAGTAGAACAGGAAAACAAGTATTGAAGAGTCGGACAGCTGGTCGATCGGACGGCAGTACGATCGGACGGCTGACCGTTCGGCTGATAGTCCGTACGGTCTGCTGTTCGATCGGTCGGTAGGCTGATCGGATGGCTGTACGAGTGGATTGTTCCTTCCTTTGAGAAGGGTGTGTTTGTGTATGATGGCTTGACCTTTGAAGTTTTCGTTGTAGCATTTTGTAAACGTTGAAGTACCTTTGCCCTTCAGGTCGGTCGATCGGTCGGCTGTTCGACCGGCCGGCAACCCGATCGGTTTGGCATTCAACAGAATTTCAAGGTTTAGCCTTTGAATCGGACAGGTCAACAAGTCAAAGACTTTAATGAATGTAAAGTGTGATACATCGGATCGGATGGTTGATCGATCGAATAGCACAACTGTTGTTCGATCGGACAACAGGGGTGTCACCTGATCGAACGGCTGTTCGATCGGGTAGCACTTCTAGTGCATTGAACATGTCGAAAATTGATTGAGTTATTGAAGCATAGTATCTCATGATTCGAAGAGTAATCCGATCGAACAGTAGTTCGATCGAACAACAGTTCGTTCAATACCATTCTTCAAAACAAGTTGATTATATGGGGCCAAGTGATAGCCGATCGGCGGGCTGGTCGATCGGCTGACTATCCGATCGGCTGGCTGTCCGTTCGGACAGCAGTCCGATCGGTCATCATCCTGACCTAATCAGTCCCTTTCGTCTAACACTTGGTCGTTCTGTTCGTGTGTCGTTTTACCGAGGTATTTTAACAGCGAGTAAAACCATAGATGCCTCGTCCTTACTTGGTTTCCCGTGGTCGGACAGGAATCACCCAAACCAGGCCGGTGTTCTGTTCGGAACGAAGTTTAACATTTAACCCAGAGTCAGTTAACCTCGTGGATAGAACCCAGATCTTGAGCCGTATAACCACTGAAGTGATTTGTAAACCGGCTCAGGTTCCGTTTCTACTGGTTCGAGTGAAAAGAGTTGAAGAAAGTTGGGAAAATCCATCCTTCAATCCTTTTCACCAAGTATATGTTCAGATCTATAAAAAATCCTTGTTTGTTTATGTGGAAATCGGCTAGATCCAAGTCATTCTTGGTGGATTGAGGCCAAAACATGAAGTTCTTCAAGAACCTATGATGACATCATCCCAGAGCACTTGATTCTTGATGATTTCACGGTTAAAAGTTTAGATTTGAAAGATAGAAAGGTGTAGGAGTGTGTATAGATCAAGAAAGTACAAGATTTAGGACGAAAACTTACCGGAATCGAGAGAAATATGAGAAAAGGCGAGTTGAGCGTGCTGGTCGAACAAGGGTTTCCAAAAGTGGAAAGAATGACAATGACAGGGGTATTTATAGGATGACAAAAGAGGAAAGGGCTGGCCGATCGGCTGGCAGCTCGATCGGACAGCCTGTCAGATCGGACAGCAGTCCGTTCGACTGGCTGTTCGATCGGCTGGGAAGCCTGATCGATCAGTCGCCCCTTTCGAGTGTTTTGCGCGACGGTTTCCGATATTTCGATTTCGATTGCGAGCGGTTCGATACGATAGGGTTTCCTAGTCAAATTACTTTCAGTCTCAACCACTTCCTATCTAGTGTAATATCTTTTCCATTATCTATCCTGGTTCGATTTGTGATTCGAGTTCAAGTTCGATTGCATTCGAGTTAGATTTCGAGTTTCGATTGAGTTCGCTTGATTTCCACAACATAACATAAATAAACATGCACAGGTAACACGTAAGGCACACACACCTGTATAAACAATAAGTAAAATACATAGTTCGAGTTACGATTCGACGTCGATTCGATTAGCATAGCTTGATCGTTAGTTGATTAACTTTATCGCATTGTTACTTCCTATAGTTCACAGTCATAGGTCGATTGAAATATGATTAATACTCCTCGATTATTGCAATGAACGACACTTACTCCACATAATACAAGTAAAATAAAGACATTTCTACAAGTCAAGTTGCGCGAAATCGGTCGTTGACTTTGACCTTGACTTTGACTTTCACTTATGAAAACACGGGGTGTTACACGCATGAAATGACACAGGGTCATTTCATGCGAAATCAAGTGACTAATTCTGCTTGAAATCTGTTGCTGATTTCGTTTGAGTTAATTTCGTGCGGAATTAGATTCCGTTTGAACCATTTCAAGCGAAAATACCTCACCTATAAATACCTATTGTGCCTAGTCATTTGTAACGATTCTGATTCCGGTAGCGAAGCTCTGTCGAAGTGTCTACAGCATTGTAATCGATCTAATATCAATCAAAACACAGTTTAAAGTGATTTCTAGTGCATTATAGCTGAAATAACACCTATACATCTGTTTCCGCCTCTTGTATTGGTGAAGAGCTCTTCTGATCGACTCGTTTGGGTCTGAAAACGATCCTACAAGTGGTATCAGAGCACATGAGGATGAGTTTTTACCATTTCAGCTGCAATTTCTGTTTTCTACACCTTCTTTTCACAATTAAAATTGATTTCACGGTTAAAATGGTTTGATTTTCAAATATGTGCGTAACAGTGTTTTAACAAACCCTTGAAAGTTTCAGACATTAATTCGACTAAACAGTTCAAAAGTTTAATTTCGCATGAAGTTGCTGTTAATTTCGCTCGAATTCAGTTTTCGCTTGGGTGATTCCGTTTGAAAGCCTTATTTCGTGTGAAAATTGATTCCGTGTGAGTTGGTATTTCGCTTGAGATTGTTGTGCAGGTGATTTCACTTCAACTGTGATTTCGTTTGAAAGGGTATTCCGTTTGAAGAGGTGATTTCGCTTGAGTTTGATTTCGTTTGAACTGTCTGTTTGTGAAACTTCTTGAAAACCGAAACATGGAAGAGGAATTTTATAACGCATTTTCTACTACCCCGACTACTCCGGCTAGTGTTAATCAGAACTTGACAATGGAAAATGAAACAGGCACTATGCAAAAACCGCCAAAGCTTATGAACATTGAAGAGTATAAAGGATGGGAGGAACGATTCGAAAATTGGGTGCAAGCAAATTATTTGGATGCTTGGGAATGTATTGAGACGAAATATGCTAGACCGACGAATGATGACGAAGAGGAAATTGCTATTAAAGATTTAAGTGTTGATGACAGAAAGAAATACAAAAATGAAAAGATGATGATTAGTCTATTGAATCAAGCTGTTAAGGAAGATATCTTGGTTTTATTGCAACACAATGGAAGTGCATACTCTATCTGGAAAGCATTAAAATAAAAGTTTGTTGGAAGTAAAGAGATGATTAAAAACAAAATGTCACTTTTGAAGAAAGAATTCGATTTATTTTGTGGTTTGAGAACTGATAACACCAAGCAGATCATTGAAAGATATTGCAATCTGTTAGTCCAAATGAAGAGAGTGAGCATCAATAAAGATAATGAAGAGTTGATAGAAAAGTTGGTTGATGCATTGCTACATGAAACTTGGGGCACATATCTCATGATGTTGAGAAATAAGAAAGATTTTAGTAATTTGACACTGAATAAATTCATTGAAAAACTTGAAGCTCAGGAAATGGAACAAAGGAAGATCTCGAGAATGAAAGATTTTGATGGTGAACAAGATGTAGGTCTTTATTACAAAGGAGGTGTTAGTGATAAGGCCAATATGTCACCAAAGGTTGAAACCGCATTCAATGCTAAAAGTTCATCAGGAGGGTCATCTCAAGGATCAAACAGCAAAACGGGATTTTCTTCATATTCATCATTTGATCCAAATTTTTCAACAACCAAGAATGGCAAGAGATTACAATGCAACATTGTTTTGAATCTTGAAAATGGTGAAAATTTCTCGGAAGAGGTTGCAAAAAGTCACATGTCATTGTTGGGAACTGTATTAGAATCATATGAAAGTTTAGTTGCAGGAAATATCGGGAATCCAATGTTGACAAAAGAGGATTATGATCAGATTGATGCTGAAGAGATGGAATTGATGGATATAAAGTGGTGTTTGGCGAGTGTTTTGAGAAGAGCCGAAAAGTTTAAACAAATTACGGGAAGAGATGATTTCCGTGATTGAAATGTTTCTACTCTAGGTTTTGATAAATCTAAAGTTACTTGTTTTCGTTGCAGGGAAAAAGGACACTTCAAGAGAGAGTGCACAAATCGCGAAGTAAGTGGAGCTCAAAATCCGTTCAACAACAATGACTATTATCGGAAAGCAATTTATCATCAAGTTGCTCAACAACAACAAGAACCACAAACTGCACATGCCAGAAAGGCAATCGAAGAATCATCAAAAAGAGCTTGTATGGTGAATCAAGATGATAAAAAGTCAACAAAAAATTTCAGTTGGGATAAATATGTTTCAGCTGATAGTAAAGCATGTCTGATAAACAAAGATGATGAAAAATTACCAGAAGGGTTTAGCTGGGCAAATTTCAGTTGGGATGATTATGATCCTAACAAAAATCCAAATCACAAAGCTTTTGTTGCTCGAGTTGATGAAGATAGTGATAATGATGATGATTATTATGCAAGAAGAATGAAAAAAACATTTAAAAATGATGGAAGAGAGTGACAATGATGATGGAAAGACTCAAAAGAAAAAGAAAGAGAAAAAGATGAAGAAACCTGTCAGCAGTTATAATGAAGAAGTTCCTGTGATAAGGAAGAAAATAAAAGACATTCCAGCTTTTAAAGTTGATGAAGAAGTTAATGCACAAAAAGTTCCTATGAAATGTGAAAATTGTGAAGCAGTGAAGAAGCAGAACAATACATTGATTCATAACTTGAACAGATTGAAAGAATCTTACGATGTTTTGAATAAAGCAATGAATTAGTACAATTAGTCAAGCAGTGAGCAAGCAACAGCAATGAAGACACTTTAAGGAGCTTTCATGACAAAGCAGAAAGTTGTCAACAATTACATTGAAAAATGTGTTGTGCTTGAACAAAAATTGGAAACCCAAAGGATTGAAACAGAAAGAGTTAATAGATTGTTAAAAAGTTACTCATGTACTTCTTATGTTATTGACAGGATTTATCCAACCGTTGAAGGCATGAAGGCTTTTTATGAAAATGAAATGTCTGAAGACAAGAGTTATGAAAAGAAAAAGTATACTGAAGTGAAGACATCTGGTAAGAAACAAGATGCCAGTTACAACAAGTGTCCACCTCCGCTTGAAAATGTATATTCTCCTAGAAATCCAAATTCAGAAAGAGTCAAAAAGGCAACCAATTTAGTGTGGGAATCTGAACCATCAGATAATTTGCCCGATAACATTGATGTTACTTTCACTTCTTCTGATACTGATCATGAGTCTGAGTTAATAAAGAAAGTGGTCGATCAGGTGTTGGATAAAGATGAAACCGAGGAGTCAAAGTCGGAGTCAAATTCAGAGTCAAAGTCTGAAATGTCAACTCCAACAGTCAAAAAGGAGAAATGGGTTTACAATAAAGAGTTTTTGTTATCAAAGTCTAATTTGAATGATGAAACATTCAAAGTAGCATATACTTTGAGTGATTCGGACAAATTATATTCTGATGAAGAATTTCCAATAAGAGGTGTTAAAACTGAAATGATCAAAAAGGTTTTCAAACTTATAGAAATTAATATTTCTGAAATAAAAGATGTAAATCTTTCTCAAAAATCTAAAAAGTACACCTCAAGAGTTCAACAAAGAGAAAACAAGAAAAAAAGGTTACAATTCTGGTTCTGGTTTTCAAAAGAAACCAAACCATAATGGTAATTTCAAAAGAAAAGGTCTTGGATTTATTCCATCAAAAAACCATAAAAATGAGAAAACTTATAAACCAAAAACTGTGTTTGTTTCAGGAATGTCAACTGAAGAAGAAAAGGAGAAGTTGTTCAGGAATTAATCAAATAAAGAATTCCTTGCTAAGAAGCAAGAAGAGATGAAGAAGGAAGTTGCTCAACAAAAGAAGGAGACAAGAACCTGTTTTCAATGCAAAACAGTTGGTCATATTGCTAGGAATTGTCTAATGGCAATCCAAACAAAACAGGGAGTCTCTGAAAAACTGAAAGGAAAGATTGTTGAGAATGAACCACAAACCAAACAGTTTAAAGTTTTCAAAAATTCGAAGTTTGAGGTTGGTGAATGTTCAAGAAGGTTCTACAAGAGGAAAGCAAATCTTGACAATCAAAAGTGGGTTGTTAAGAAATATGATGATAGTTCTAGCAATGATTCTGATTCGTCAAAATCAGAGGAGCTATTTCAGGCGATGAATCTGATTCCATAAAGTCAGAGGAGCCACATGTTGAGTTGAAAGATGGAAAGTCAGTTCCACCAACGGATGATGAAAATTTTCCACCATTGCGGGCTGAAAATTTTAAACAAAAAGTTGGTAAAGTTGAGATTGCAAATCAATTTTTCTCTGAAAAGAAAGAATTTGATATTGAAAAGGCTTTTAACCCCAAAGTAAAACATATTTTTGGTAAAATGATTGATGGTAAAGTCAAAGGGGTGAAGGAGTTTTATGAGAAGAAAACGAAGAAACCAGGTAAAGATGGGTCATCCCAGGTTTGTGACTGGGATGGAACCTATTATGATGATTGAAAAACCAGGACTTGCTGGAGCTCCCAAGTTGGTAATCGTGGAGCAGGAATTGACATCCTTCTTGAGAAATTCACGTTTATGATATTTCGACTTACAAGTGGTAAATCAGGGACATTAAGTTGTACTTGATTTTCTACAAGTGGTGTTTGTTGATTGAACTTAAAATTGTTATATTTTTCAAAAGGTTGAAAATGAAAGAACAATGTGATGAGATCCCCTAACCTACAAGTGGTTTATGATGAAAACAAAACTTATTTTCCGGAAAAACCATTTGATTAAAACAAACTTAAGTGTTTTGAAATCATAATGGGAAAATAGTTTGTTGTCAGGGGGAGTTCTGATTGTTTATGCCAAGTGGATGGCGATTTAAAGTGATTCAATATCAGTTGTCATTTTACTTGTATAGTTTGTTTTTAAAGTTTCTTTTAATGATTTTGAATTTTAGGGGGAGTAAGAATTTTCAGTAAATCCAAAAACATTAGAAAATTTGAAAAATGTCAAAAATTTGATAAAATCAAAAATTGAGTTTTGTTGAAAAATGATAGTAAATCAGTGGACTATCACAACATGCTAAAGAATTGGAAAGTTTAAATGTGATAAACGGTCTCACTGATGATGTGCCAGTAGGTTTTTGCACATTTAGTAGATTGTGACGAGATATAAACCTAAATTTCAAACTTGCTTATATCATGGGGAACATCTCTCGGATATATAGGTAACCCCCGAAATCTTGTTTGAAACGTCCCTCTTCCTGAGATAGTAGGTCTTTATGCTTAGTGATATCTGGGGTATTATCCCGGGACTTCTGATTTTGCGGAAGCAATGGCCTAGTTCCCGGAGAATACTTTACGCTTGCTTGAAATATAGCCCACCCTCAGCATAAAAAATGATGAAACATTGCAAAATGCTAATCATGTGCTATTGAAGAAAAGAGTCTCTAAAGGGAACACACCAAAAGTCGAAGCCGTCATCTCTCTGATTTTGCGAAAGCAATAGCTTGAGCTCTCACGACCCTCGCATTTAACCCTTTACAGATATCATCTAGGTATACTCACCTGTAAGACTGAATATTGGGATCTGGATACGGGAGTATATTCTGAGGTGGGACACGCGAATAAGTTTAAGTCCTTAAAACATTAATCTCGTATCTCGAAACAGTTGAAATTTGTGTGAAAATTTAAGTGGTTCAATATACTGACAATCTAAGTGAATCGTTTAGAACTTAAAATGTTTAAAGCTTAACGGTGTTGGTGATTTGTCTCAATAACTGATATGATCCTCTTACACAAACTCACAAAAATATTGTCTGTAAATATTTCTTTACTATATGTTCATTCTAATCAAAATACCAAAAAGATTTTAAGTGTGTTTTAGCATAATTTTGAAAATACAAAAATATTTTCGACAACTGATGTTTGAAGAGCTGATTTTCAAAATTCCAACTGCTAAACATGATGAACAGGTTTGGGAGAGTTGGTTTAAAATGAAAAATGTTTTGAATGTTTGCTTACAAGTGGTCATCAGAAGTTTTTAAAATGTTAAATCATTCCATTCATACAAGTGGTTCATCAGAGATTAACATTGTAAAATCATTTTTTGTGTGTTTATGTATACAAGTGGTAAGTAGAGAATAAATTTGTCAAAATTTTAAATTTGAGAAATTTATTTCTGGGTTAAGAATGTGTAGGTTAGCCAGGTTTCGATACTTGAGCAGGATGTGAACCAGATTATAATCTTGAATCTGTGAAAGCCAGACTACGATCCCAAGTACAACTTAAGGGGGAGTCTGATGATATAAGAGCCAGATTGAGATCTTGGAAAAGAAGAGAAGACAGAGATTGAGGATGCTTTATATTGTTAGATACTTCAGAAGAGGTCGAGAATGTGACAACCGTCACTTTTCCGTACATTCCGTACACTAATTAAACAGTAATCTGTACTGTAATAATTGTGCATGATCTAGTTTACAAGACAAATGAAATTTTGATTACTGTTATATACATACAATGGCATTTCATGTTGCAAGACTTTATTCGTTGCTACATGCAACACGAGATAGTTCTAATGATACACAGAACAAAATCGGCACCATTACCAGACAAACTAAAAATGCTGACGAAGTTCAGTACATAGACAGACAATATTTTGAGGCCAAGTATGAGACAGAGACTACGTATTACACTAGTATAGTGTGTAGGGAAGTAAGGACCACAAAACTGCTTTTCTAGATGATAGATAAAGTGCCGGAAAGTGCCTAAAACACACTAAAAGTGCAGAATTCTGCAGAAAATAACCAAAATTCAGCTATTTTCAGCATTTAAACTCCAAAATATAATGCAGAAATGTGGTTTATTGGTCCTGTATGCTTTCCTAAGTGTCGGGAATTAAAAGTGTCACAAAAAGTTACATAAAGGACATTATACGGTATAACTAAGCACTTTAACGAAACGGTATCTAACCAAACAACCGGACATTACCCGGAACACTAAAATATTACTAGAAGCATTGTTTTAGTGTTACAAAGCTAGTTACGGTAACCGAACATCATATTACACCTTATAAACATTAAATCACCTAAACACATAACTTAAACATTAGACTGTAACTAAACTTTTAACTTACCATTAAAATCTAACTAGTTACCCCCCACCCCCCTTATTGGACGGTTACAAGGGTCCCACACCCTTGATTTTCTTTGATTAGTTTATTTGATATGTTAGGATGATATGGGACATAATACCCATAGTGTAAAATAATGTTGGAAGGAACTTAGTTAAAACCCCTAGACTAACATCTACATCATTTTAACATATTCAAAACCACAAAACTCCTCTCTTCTCCTTCAAGAGCTCACGGCCAACACCCCCTATCTCTACACTTTCATTTCAAGTCCATTTCCATATAATCTAAGGTGCCTCTAAGGCGATTCAAGCATACTTAGGAAGGTTGGAAGCAAGGAGACTTGAAGGACCTTCTTAGAGAGCTATTAACCACTTCTTTTCTTCATCATCTTGCATCTTGATCTTCCCTAGCCTTGTGCTAGTAGTAAGTTCCATTGATCTTGTTTTTACTCACAATTTTAGTGGTTAAAGCATGAAGTAACTTGGTAAACTAAAGATCATAAAGAAACATAAGCATAAACATGAACATAAAGCTCTAAAACATGAAGATCAAGTTGTTCTAGTGTATGTATTGAGTTTGTTTGATGATTTCTTGTGTTTGTGGTGTAGATCACCATATGAAGCTTGCTAGATGATGATTAAACACATGATCTAGCAAGTGTAAGGATAGATCTTGAGAAATTTGTAATGATCATCCTTTATGTTAAACATGAACTTGAAGATAAACTAGTTTTAGTGTATAATGATTTGTGATACATGTTATAAGTCTTGAAAATAAAGGATTTCAAAGATAATATTTTCAAGAGAACAAAGTTATTTACAAGATTTACAAGATCATGATTTTTAAAGAAACTAATCATGTTTTTAGTGGTTAATCAAGTGTAGAAAAATATATTTAACAAGAAAAACTCAAGAAGAAATATTTTTAGAAAATCACTTCACAAGTTGTGAGGATCTAAATTCTTCAAGAATGATATATTCAAATAAATAACCACACTTTAAAGGGTAACTAAACTTACTAAGCACACTAGTAAGTTACTACAAATTTTTACAAGGTTTCAAGTTCATGACATAGTGTAAATTTCATATTTTGACATATAGTAAGTGTTGAATGATTTGTTGATGATTGGTGATGATTTTACAAAAGAAAATGATATGCTTGAAAGCATGAAAACCCCCCATTTTTAGGGGAAACTATGGCGAAATTTTCTAAAAATAGCAACACTTAGAAAATATTTTCTAAATAAGTGTTTACTAGAGTATTTTAAACTATGTTTTTCAAATACAAACTTCGCCATAATTTTGTGACAAGAATATAAGTATTGGAGGTTGGCTTTTGTAAACAAAAATGGATAAATATGTATCTAGAATATATATATTTACATTAAAATCATTGTGAGTGATTATGTGAAATAGTTATATTATTTTAGGAAAAATAATGTAACTTACAAATACCAAGAACTTACAAATCCAAAATAATACCAAAAATCACAAGGAATAAAGTATATAAGTTACATGCTTAAATATTGACAACCGAACAAGAACGTAACTTATAAAATATTCCGGAAAATACCATTACAAATATATTTTTGGTAAATATTATTTTGGAAACGAAAGAGGTGAAAATATGATTTTCGTTATTATTACAAAGTATATCATATTTTCGACAAAGAGGAAATATATTACTTTTGGAAGTAAAAAAATATTTTCTTAGAATATTTTAGAAGATATATGATTTTTGAAGAAAAATATATATTTTCTTGACGATACATTATTTTTGGACAAAACAAGTCTACATATATTTTCTAAGTGAAAATATATTATTTTGGAAACTACAAATACAAGAATACGAGAATACATGTAAGAAATACTCCCATCCTTGGGAAGGAAACACTAAAACAAATACTTGAAAAGTATTATAACTTTGGAATGATGTAAAGACATAAAGAAAACGTAACTCAAAACATGAATACTAAGGCAAGGCACGGCCCACTCGTCTAATAGACCATAGCACCTTGTAGGTAGTCGTGTGTGCTGACGAGAATTGAAGTACGAGTATTGAAGACGCAAAACAGTGAGTTCATGCTCCCCCTTTTCTTTAACTGTTTTTGGTTTTATAACTCTCGGGGGTGAAATACATGTTACTAATGCTTGAACGGTATGAAACACCTATGAAATACTAGATCATGTGAGCTTAGACTTAATATTAAAATGCCATAAATTCTTGGTGAAAACTAGTACCAAGTTGTAAATACATAATTAGGGACGAGGGTTAGATCTAACGGGTACGACCGAACCCCACTCATGGTCACAACTAGTACCTAGTAGTGCTTCGGAGTCCCAGTCGAGGTTAATCGACACAGTCGAGGTTAATCGACACAGTCAAGGTAAATTGACACAGTCGAGGTTAATCGACACAGTCGAGGAAAAATCGACAAGGGTATGAGCCATCACGAGTGCCCCCTAAAGCCATTACGAGTGCTCCCTATGAGCCATAACGAGTGCTCCCTATGTCCTCACATGCCTTAAAATCCTTGTAAAACATTCATGTTCATACACGCTTTTCATACCTGTTTACAAAGGAGTCTCTCAAAGATTTACAAGAATTACAATACACAAACAAGACGCATGAACTCGTTCAACTTTTTGTTGATGTTTTCCAAAATTACACGTATTTCAGGTAACAGGATGGATCTTGGACACAAGTGTCGTAACTAGAGGTTTAGATGTCATCCACTTTTGTTGGTTTGTAACCTAGTCAAAGGTTGTGTTTTAAAAACTTGAATAAACAATGTTTGTAATACTTAAATTTCATGAATGGATGAACATCGTTTTGATCATGTAGTTGTTTATTACGATTGAATGCAATGATATTAAACCAGTCACACATCATACGCTTCCGCAAAAGACAGGGTGTGACAGAGAAGACTGATAAAGATTGAAGATTGAAGACTCGACACTGAAGACTTCGTCAACGGGGGAGTCTGTTAGTGCATGCGTCTGTCGACTTCGTCTTGTATCGAGTCTTGTATTTGTATAGATAGATCAAGGCACAGAAAACGAGAAATATGTTTTTATAGGTATTTCGCTTGAAATGACACAGGGTCATTTCATGCGAAATCAAGTGACTAATTCCGCTTGAAATCTATTGCTGATTTCGTTTGAGTTAATTTCGTGCGGAATTAGATTCCGCTTGAACCATTTCAAGCGAAATTACCTCACCTATAAATACCTATTGTGCCTAGTCATTTGTAACGATTCTGATTCCGGTAGCGCAGCTCTGCCGAAGTGTCTACAGCATTGTAATCGGTCTAATATCAATCAAAAGGCAGTTTAAAGTGATTTCTATGGCATTATAGCTGAAATAGCACCTATACATCTGTTTCCGCCTCTTGTATTGGTGAAGACCTCTTCTGATCGACTCGTTTGGGTCTGAAAACGATCCTACAGTCTTGAACCGACCCGAACCGTTTGAACCAAAACACATGTCTCGCTTGTCGGCCCAACCCACTCGTGTTCTCAAACCATAGCAAAATTTCTTTCCATTAATATTAGTTGTAATAATAATAATAATAATAATAATAATAATAATAATAATAATAATAATAAATAGTTAAATAATCAAAGAACTAAATGTTGACAAATTGCTTATTGTTTCTGTTTAATGTGAGCCCAACATAGCCCTAGCAATTTGTTTTTTTTTTATTGTTGTCGGCCATGTGTGCAAACACACCACACACCCATTAATCGCCAACTTTATGTTGACACACTACTGCATGCTTGCAGATCTACAGGTACAGCTGCGGACGGACGTTGCAAACGGATGGAGTGTGTGTGGTTTGGAAAGTGGTACGTTTTGTACATTTGTCTAAATTGTGGTTTCTAACTAATTTTACATTTCCACTGCAAACATAAAGTACATTTTGAAAAAAATTTAAACTAAATCACCAATTGTATCATTTGGAATAATTTACACATTTCGTAAACGGTTCAAAATAATTAGTGGTTGGATCATGGGTAATCGCACGCCTCGCGGTAATACTCCGCATGTGGTTATAGTGAACTAGCTTTATGTTTTGAGGGTGTGACAGATTGGTACCAGAGCCATTGGTTATAGTGAACTAGGTTTAAAATATAAAATATTTGGTTGAGAAATAAAAAAAATTAAATAGAAACCATACTATAACCGTTCTTCAAGAAGAAACCACAACATCACACTTCAGAGTTGCAAGGTTCGTCAGACTTAGCTGCTTACATGGTAATTGTACCATTTCACCTTACTTGTGTATGGTATATGTATAAATGTGTATACATATGTATATTTAGTATCAATCACCGTAAGTCATACGTAAACAAAGATTACAAACATGATATATCATAGGAAAGCACGAATTCTCCTAACCTTGATTCGACATCACAACACGCAAAGTATGAGAAACCAGTTGTTCATAACCCTCGTCCACACCTTTTCCGATCTCATCACAGGACAAGGACGAATCGACACGATGAACATTTAGGACCCTGCTACGGATCCTAGAAGGAAGTCACGAGAGTGAAACGACGAAGGAGAGCCTTTCCTATATCACGTGTTATTAGAGGAACAACTGTTAAGGCACGACAGTACGACAACTTGGTCCATATACGAAGCAACTATAGACATTAGTGCTCGAAATGCAAAGTGGTTTATGACACACACAAAACCAAGAGTAGGGCATGAAGCAATTACAAGGATTAGAAGGATCGACGACGTCATTCACATCTTTTTTATTCACGTAATTCTTTTCCCAACTCGAGTGGTGAGGCTCGTTCTATTATCCGACTAATGATCTGGATTCTTGACAATTGTCTGGAAGTGTCCTAGTAGGTCTACACTCCTCATATTTCTGTTTGCATGCCTCGAATACGAGAAGTACACGCGGTGTATCCTTCTCATGGCAGTGCTAACAATCTCATCTCATTCCCATCGATCAAGAAGCTGTTTTTCCTAATTCCCCGTTACGTGATTAATTCTTAGTCGAACCTAACCTTATACCTCCGCATACCTCAACTCAGCAAACTGATATCGTTCTTATATTTGAATGGGTTTGGAGTATATATGAGGACGAAGACACAAATTAGTCAACTCACAGATGAGCACGATGATCTAAACGTTTACTTTATTGAAATAACCGTTATTGTGACAACTGGCACTTTTCCATGTATTCCGTACTATAATAAACAGTAATATGTGCTTTAATGACTGTGCATGATTGAATTAACAAGACAAATGAATTTCTGATTATTTTCATATACATGCAAAGGCATTTCACGTTGCAAGATTGTTCATCATTATTACATGCAACACAATATGGTTCAATTAGTGCACAAAGCAAAGCTAGCACAGTTATCAGCAGTGTTGTAAAAGTCGGATTACTCGGCCGAGTACTCGGCGAGTACTCGGTCCTCGGACCCCCTCCGAGGCGACTTCCTCCTAGGCGGTCTCAATTAGTCGGCCTCGGGATTACTCGGGAGTACTCGGTGCCTAGTCGGACGTAGTCGACCTAGTCGGTCTAGGCGGTCAACGTGGTTTGTTGACTTTTAATCGGTCAAACTCGGTCAAAATCGGCCTACTCGGACTACTCGGCATTGTACTCAGACTAGTCGGACTTGTATTCAGAATATTTGAACTTTAAACATGTTTCATTTTAAATTATACTCAGTTGACATGAATTATGCTTATTTTAACCCATAAATAATATATAACAATTAATTTTCTTTATATTTACCATGTCCGCGTACTCCCCGAGTACTCTCCGAGTACTCCGATTACTCCCAACTCCCCAGTCGGCCGATTAGGGACCGCCTTGCGACTTTTACAACACTGGTTATCAGACAAACGAGAAGTACTGACGGAGTTCAGTACTCAGACAGACATGATGTTAAGACACATATTGAGCCCCGAAACCAAGAGTTACACTAGAATAGTGTGTAGGAAAGTAGGGATCATAAAACTGTCTTCCTAGTGATTATTTAGGTGCCGGAAAGTGCCAGAAACACACTAAAACTGCAGAATTCTGTAGAAAAACACCAAAATTCAGCAATTTGCAGCTTTTTAACATCAAAATATAATGCAGAATTATGGTTTAATGGTCCAGAGTACTTTCCTAAGTGTCGGGAATCAAAACTTTCATAAAAGCCTACATAAAGCACACTAAACTGCGCAATTTAGCACCTTAACGAACCGGTAACCAACCGAACAACCGGACACTACCTGAAACACCAAATTTTCACTAGAAGCATTGTTTTAGTGCTATGAAGCTAGTCATGATCATTATACACCATATTACTACTTAAAACATCATAACACACTTAAACATCAAAATTCACCATTTAACATCCAACTAAGTAAAGTAACTAGAATTGAAACATAACTATACACCCCCCCCCCCCCATAACCGGTCATGACAAGGGCCCCACCTAAGTGATTTCTTTTAATTATTTTATAAGATTTGTTGATGATTTACAGAACATTATAACCATTAGATAATCATGTGTTGGGTGGTTGTTTTATAAACTACAAGGCATTCATTCTCTTTCATTATAACACATGAACAAACTCCATCATCTCTCTTCCTCCTTCCCTTGCTCACGGCCACATTCACACCAACACAAACATCCATTTTCATTCCATTCCAATACAATCTAAGGTGATTTAGGGGTATAGGAAGCATATCTAAGAAGGTGAGAAGCATTGTAACTTGAAGGACCTCCACCAAGAGCTTTTATCCACCTTTCTCATCATCTTCTTCATCTTGTTTCTTCCCTAGCCATTTGTGCTAATAGTAAGCTCCTCACAACTAGAATTTACTTCTCATTTTAGTGGTTAAAAGGTTATGTAATGTGTTAATCTAATGAAACTCAAAGAAACATGAAGATGAACATAAACATAAAGCTAAATAACATGAAGACCAAGTTGTTTTAAGTGTATGTAGTATACTTGATTGTTGATTTCTTGTGTTTATGATGTTGATCATCATAAGAAGCTTGCTAGATGATGATTAAACACATGATCTAGCAAGAATAATGATGAATCTTGAGAAAATCATAATGATCATCCTTTATGTTAAAAATGAACTTGAATATAAGCTTGTTTTAGAGTATGATGATGATTGATACATGATATAAGTCTTGTAAATGGATGATTTCAAAAATAGTCTCCTCAAGAAACCAAAGTTATTTACAAGATTTACATGATCATAGTTTTTAAAGAAGTTAAACATGTTTTTAGTATTAAATCAAGACTAGAAAAATGTTTGTAGCAAGAAGAATACAAAAAGAATCATTTTTAGAAAATCACCATGTAAGTTGTGAAAGACTAAAATTTACGAGAATGAGATTTATAAACAAATAACCGTGTTTTTAGGGGTAACTAAACTTACTTAAAAACATATTAAGTCACTACAAATTTTTACAAAATTTTAAGTTCATGTCATAATGTAAATTTCATATTTTTGGCTCATGGTAAGTCTTGTTTATGTTGTTGATGATTGGTGATGAATTTTAAAAAGAAAATGATATGATTTAAAGCATGGAAACCTCCATTTTTAAAGAGAAACTATGGCAATTTTTTTGTAAAAATTAAACACTTAGGAAAATATTTTTAAACATGTGTTTACAAGTAAATTTTGATCATGGTTTTCATATAAAAATTTACCATATTTTTTATTACAAAAATTACAAACACTGGAGGTTGATTTTTGATAATAAAAATGACTAAGTATATATTTAGGAAAATATATATTTAGATGTCACAAATTGTGTGCTACTTGTATATTATGTGTATTAGTTATATTATTTTAAGAACTTAAAAATAATATAACACACCAAAATACCAAAATTGTAATACAAAAATATTACCAAAATTCCAAGAAAACGAATATATAATGTATACCAAAATAATGGACAACCAGACAGGGACTTTGGACTATAAGTATATACATTCCGGAAACAAATTTATATTTCGACAAATGGGTTAAACGGTATTTTGAAAACCGAGGAAACGGAAAATATGGATTTTTACAAGTATTGTAAAATATATCATATTTTGACAAATAGAAAATATATTATTTTTGAGTGGAGAAAATATATATTTTCTTAAACAAGTTAAAAATGTATTATTTTGGGTGAAAGGTAGAAATATATATTTTCTAAAGTTAATCTTAAAAATATATATCATTTTTGAGATACATATGAAAGAATATTTATTTTTTCCAAGTTAAGTTATAGATATTTTTCTATAAAAATTCTCTTAAATACACACCGGAATACACCACCAATACTTCGCAAAATACCGTATACACATACACAAGTACATGCATACCCATACTTGGGAAAAATAATTATGAAAGAATACATAATGAACTAAGTTAAAAATATATTATTTTTAACAATATTCCAAGTAATTGGAATAAATATAATTTGAGTTAAAATATATTCCTATTTTAACTAATATACTTATATAATTTGGAGTTATATAATGTACGTCCAACTTATAACTCAAAGTACGCCAATAATTCCAAAATAAGTCTTAATAAATGAATGAGACTGAGAGTCGTTACACGACCTAAACGTCTAATAAAACATGGCACGTGTGTAGGTAGTTGTACGACTCTTAGAAGGACCTTTGAGTATACGAGGTAGAAGGACGCAAACTTGTGAGTTCATGTATCCCTTTTCTCTTCATTGTTTTCGGATTTATAACTATCGGGGGTGAAATACATGTTACATATGTTTCAATGGTATGACATGGCTATGAAATGAACTATTAGATCATGTGAGCATAGGCTGAAACTGAAATGCCAATAACTCTCATAAGAATCATGGACAAGGGTTAGATCTAACGGGTACGACCGAGCCCCAGTCATGGTCCCTATGTGACCACTTAGAGTGCTGTTGTGTCCCAGTCGAGGTGATTCGGCAACGGTCAAGGGGATTTGACACAGTCAAGGTGATTTGATACGATCAAGGGGATTTGACACAGTCGAGGGGATTCGACACAGACAAGGGGATTCGACACTAACAATTATCTACTCGGATTGAGTACTCCCTATGTTGTCACATACATTAATGTCCTTACAAAACATTAATTGATCTGTTCATAGACGCTTTCCATACCTGCTTTCAAATGAGTCTCTCAAATGTTTACAAGTTTATCAGTACTCATACAAAACGCATGAACTCACTCAAATTTTGTTGATGTTTTCAAAATTACATGTATTTCAGGAAACAAGTTGGATCTTGGGCGCTGGTGTTGTTTCGGGATGTAAATTTCAAGTTTAGATGTCATCCACTTTTGTTGGTTTGTAACTTAATCAGGGGTTGTGTTGTTTGAAACTTAAATGACTGGTGTTTGTAATATTTTAAACTTTATGAATGGATGAACATCATTTTGATCATATAGTTGTTTATTAAAATCGAATGCAATGAGAACCGATCAAGTCACACGCATACGCTTCCGCAAAAGTCAGGGTGTGACAGTTATCCCATGATAACTTTTCTTGTTATGTAAATCTTTATCGCTAGCTTTCGTACGAACCAACGTTTATTGTTTAAGGTGATGCCTTATTTCCATTACTAACTTGGGCAAGTCTATCATTTCTTTATCGCGATACCACAATGTCCTTACATCTTCATATAGGAACCCTAATAAGATTTCTCTCTAGTTTAGGGGATGCGGCAAGCTCGAAACCCGGTCGATAAACCTCTTGAACCCTGAAATTGGTGACTTGTTGATTCGATCATAACCTTTCAAACATGTTTTCGCATTCTCACATTGAAACTCCTCGATGACACAAGCACTACTTTGGACTCATCCACATGACTTAGATAGTACATCTGAACTTATCTAGAGATCATGAATCAAGATGAACTACTTCTCTTTCGTACACAACCCTGCTCAAAACATCCTGTCGGACATTTCAGTGAACCTTAACCCCTCAAACCCGCACGACGTCCTTCATTCTCTACGGTGACCGAACAGATGATAAGGGAGGTCTTGCAGTTTAACGATCAAGAAACAAATCCCATTGAACTTCCAGCTAGAACCGTGGAAACTATTTTGCCTCGTCTAAGCTATGAAGGAAAGTATCCCTCGCTAGTGAAGAAGTTTGTGCATCCGTATTGGTGCTTGTTGGTGCACATGTTTATTCTATGCATAACAGAAAACATAAGGGGAACGGATCAGTTGAGCATCACACAATCTGCAGCGTTTGTTTGTCTGAAAACAAACTAGCCTTTCAGCTACTCGAAATACATTTTGAAGGCATGAAGAGAAATGCGATTGGGATTCGAAAGGATAAGTTTATTATATATCCGAGGTTCTTGCAGATGATGTTTAACGCACGTAATCCAAAGTTGGAGAGATCTGGAAACACCTTGGAGTTGAAGCCAATGGGTCTTGCATGTTTTGGTGCTCTGACGACTAAGAAGGGTATAGAAAAGAAGTTTGAAGGACTGATTTTGTTAGAGAAGTTTGGTCAGTTTGCTGAGACAGAAGATGTAGCTGCTGAACCAGTGTTAGTACAACCTGCACCTGTGAATGCTGCACCAGTTAATGCGCCAGTTAATGCTATGATTGCTGAAGAGCACGTTGTTCAAGGTGCTACTGAAGAAGAGCCTGAGACAGAGATTCTTACGATAAACGTTGACGATGAAGGCATTGAAATTAGCTGTAATGATGATGATGAAGTTGAGCTTCCTCCTGAAGCTGAAGTTAGTGCTGCTGTGTCTACTATTCCTCCAGTGATTTCGTCTGAAAGTTTGGCTCTGCTGATAAAATCCATAATTGAAAAGATGGGAAATCCTCCTTCCGATCCTTCAATTCAAAATGATGAGCAAACGTGTAACAACCCAAAGGATCCTGAAACTTAACAAGTGAAGAAAAGAAGAAGGGATCCTCGACCTGGAGTTTATGTTGAGCCAAACAAAGTTCAACCCATGACTAATGCTGAAGATGAAGATGGTTTGTATGATTTTGACTTTGAGAAAGATGCAACTTCTACCGCTACTGCTACTGACACAGTGTTTGATTTTGAAGTTGATACACCAAGAATGGATGTGGATGTTACGTCTACAGAGATTCCGGTTACCACCACTGTTACTGCTCCAATCATTGAGTCAACACCACCTATTACTACTGCTATTGCAAGATTGTCAGGAACAGTTCATGAAAAACTTTGTAGTTCAAGTGGTAAACGGCCTGAAGAACCACTGAGAATGCCTTTTGATGATGATTCAAGTGATGATGGTGAGTTTATAAGTGTGAGAGAGATGAGGAAAAGAATAGTTGTGCTTGAGCAAGACTCGATCTGTAACAACCCTCATTAAAAGTCCTATTTATATTATTATTTTATTCAATAGGAAATCCTAATTGAGACACCCAAGTGATTCTGCACAAAACCTACAAATTTCAGAACAATCAGAATCAGGATCACGGCCCCTAAAACTCAGGGGGGGGGGCATTCCCTACTCAACGATTATCTTTATAAGTTATTATAAAAATCAAATTTAATCAAATCGTCGACTCAGCAGGCTTTCTCCCAAACGTGGCAAGCAGATGGCCATTTTGTGACCCTTGCGCACCGTAAGGGTTATATTGTTACGGTGCGCAAGGGGTGACAAAATTTGGGTATAAATAGCAGGCTTTGGGACTGGCTTCTGTGCGTTTGTTCGATGAAGGAATTCGACTCTGGCACAGAGTTATCGTCCAAATACTCACAATTAACACACACAAATCACTAATTAGTATAGCGGGGTGCTGCAGAACAGGGTATTAACTCGATCGCTGATACGATTCAATGTCCGATCGATTAAACTATCCAACGATTGTTTAAGTGCCGCTCAAATTGAGTTTATACTTTGTTATTCATCGTGATTTTGACTTGAATGTTTGAGTGTTGTTCGAACTCGGACTATACTCTATCATTCGTTGTGAATCCGCTGAATTGTTAAGTATTGCACTTTGTCATTCGTTGTGAGGGTTTTATCTCGTGAGTTATCGTAAATGCTGTATTAGTTACTTACCTAGTTTGTATGCACTAGGTTACAAGGCTAATCAGTAGGCTAGGCTCTGCTCAAATTAAATCTACAATATATCAAGGCTTATCTGTAGACTAAGCTTTGCCCGTAGAAATCTACAATGTGAGTTCATTTCTCTTTTCTCACCGTTTGT
Source organism: Helianthus tuberosus (assembly GCA_030545235.1). Lineage (NCBI taxonomy): Eukaryota > Viridiplantae > Streptophyta > Magnoliopsida > Asterales > Asteraceae > Helianthus > Helianthus tuberosus. Next base: position 5,174,706 of record CM060390.1, read on the forward strand.
GAGTCCACTCTATTTTCTCACAGTTTTATCACCTTTTTGTGATACAATTATATTTACAAAGGCTTTCCAGAATCCTAAATGTTTACCAGTTATACTTACAGTGATTAAGTGTTTATATTAACTGCCAGTATGAAAGGTTTTATACATTATTTGATTCTCGTTATTATTTGCCAGAAAGTTAGTCAATATTAGCATGACCACAATCACAGTGGGAATTATGCCAAGTAGCTATAGTCAATAACTAATATTATTTTAACATTAAATCATTAATTAATTTAATGTATGTTTGAGATAAATTTAAATGATGTATACCATAATAAAATAGTCAATTATAATATATTCTACTATACGAAGATTATATTTGATAAGTTATAGTAGTTGACATAAAATGATATATGTTATTTTCTGGATTAAATGGTTTTATGCCATAAGTAAAATATTTGACAAAGAAATGTCACGGGACACAATTAAGTCTTGAGTCATTAGTTGAGAGAATGATCAACAGTGACATGACCAAAAGCACTAGTTGAGAGAATGATCAACAATGTTATAGAATCACTAGCTGAAAGAATGATCAACAGTGATATGACCAGAATTATAGAATCACTAGTTGAAAGAATGATCAACAGTGATATAACCAGAATTATAGAATCACTAGTTGAAAGAATGATCAACAGTAATATGACCAGAATCATTAGTTGAAAGAATGATCAACAATGATATGATTAAAGTCACAGGAATCGCCTAGTAACAGATAAATTGGATAATAGTAAAATATAATTACTTGATAAATTCACTATTGGATGAAAGTGAGCCAATGAGTGATATGATTGAGTTGGGTAAATATAAATAGATATAAAAACCTTAATACTGTAAGGTATAACAATATATTTTATAAAAATGGAATGAATTCACTCAGTATTTTCGCTGACAAAACCTTTTTCAAACATTTTTCAGGTAATTACAGTAGATTGGAATAAGAGCTGGATACGACACTGAAAGGCTTCAAGAAGTGGCTTATTTTATTAATTAAATCAAATTAAGAAATATTGTTTTATGTAAACAGATTTATCTTATTAAAGCTACCTTTATAAAATATGGGTTTATCCCATCTATTTAATAAATAAAATCCGGTGTTTCTAAACTCTGATATTTTTCCTAACTCACGATCCTGATGAAATTTCCGCTGCAATGTTTTATAAAATTAATCACCGGTACCACTGGACTGTTCACGGCTTCTGATTCCATCCAGGGTGGGTCGGGGGTCGTGACACGATCCATAAAGATGCTAAAATCATTCAGCTTGAAGATATTATCGTGCAAAAGAATCAACAGATTGATCAGCTTTAGGGTAATGTCAATCTGTTATTCAACATGGTGTATGATATACGTGGCAAATTGGAGAAGAAGTTTGGCAACGAATTTTCTGATCCAACGGACATAGAAAGTATAAGAAAAGCTGAAGAATATCGAGCAAGGGCTTTTGCTAAGGACGATACTGATAGAGCTACTGCAATGGATCACTACTTCAAGAAAGTTACTGATAAAGATGCTGACAAAGCAAAAGATTAAAGATTAAAGAAGAAAAGAGAGTTTGTGGTTCTGAAGAACAAGAATCTTAATCCTGATGACGACGATGCTCAAGCCACTCATCATTTGATGGATGTTGGTGAAAATTATTATAACAAAGTTGGAAATCGCTCAGGTATAGTGAGCTGGGGTTTTGAACATGATCGTCGCAGGTGGTAGATCAAGAGGAAGGTTGGACCAGTTGAATGGTACAAAAATCCTGCTCAGTTTCAAACGTTCACTAACGTGGACTTGATCACTTTGTTAAGGTCACCTTATCTTGATGATCAGCCTGGCGGACGTGGTTATTTGTTTTTTGAAAGATTGCAAGGAGAGGTGGCACGTGGATTTCTGTCTATGCACACTGCAGAATCGATTGTTACACCTGCTAAAGGTGTTAGAGATCCATGAACTAACAAGAGAATGCAAATTGTGTAATGGCCACCAACTGATAAGGAGAAGAAGATTCCCTTGGTCAAGAAAATTCCTAAAGGTGCTCTGAAGACCATGCATTTTTGGGCATATGATGAGCGGTTAGGGCAAGCTCTGATTGTTTGCGATGATGTTGTGAGTTTTTGATTGGTAGATCAAGTAGATTTACTAAACTTAGCTCAAGAAGATCTAGAAGTGCTTGCTAGAAGTCAGATCAGAGTTATGGAAAAGTACGAAGAAGTGGCTAAAGGTTGGACTGCTGCTGCTGCTTCAGTCTTACACATTCATACGAAAGGATTTGTCTCACACCCCGATATTTCCACGTATTACCGGTGGGCCCGGTGGGGAGTATCGTGACGTAGTTAATATCATCATAGTCAATTAATCATAGTTTAATGCTCAGCGGAAGACTAAAACATTAATACAAACCGAAGCACAAGTATAATTTAATATTATACAAACGGTTGTATAGGGATCCACAGGCGGATCTTAAAACAGAAACATAAACATTGGTCAACAGACTTTAAGTATCACAAGCTTGCAAAACTCTTTATTTGATACTAGGAGTAGCCAGCCCATTTCGCTTAGTACCTGCACTTAACCTTTTGGAAAATACGTCAGTTTACACTTGTAAATAGAATTAACCGACACTTTTGAAAGTTTTTAAGAAAATTGATTTAAATGCACAAGGCACAAATATTCTTTTATAACTTGGGATAATTATTTAAAAATAATCTTGTAAAAGAATTATATGTTTGTCATACATTCAGTAGCCCGGGTTAGAAGTACCGGGTTAAAGATTAATAGATGCAACACACAATATAAACCCACGGCGAGTTATTCTCAACAAGCGGGTATATCTTTTTACATACGCACCGGCAGGTGTATGCCTACACCCCGTGCTTAATTCGTGGCAATTTCAATGAATGAGCCGAGGATATCTAGGACATGGTCATTAACCCCCCAAAGGCTTAAAACAAACAAAACAGATTAAACCGGTTATCTCAATGATTTAACCATTATTCGATTAAAGATTCAATACCCGACCAAGCGGTATTATTAAATACCGTACCCCAAGCCCGTATAAGGGAAAACAAGTTAAAAGTATTTACCTGAGCAAAATATAATTTTTATCCCAGCCGTATATCAATCAGCAAGTACAGATAGCTTTTACCGGGCTCCTAATCTGGAACAAAGGTTTTTAATAACATATTAGATTCCTAACGGGTTTTACTTAAGCTATAACTTAGCCCGGTTAGTTTTAAAGAAAGGTATACGGTTCAAAACGCAAGATTAAGCGAAGACCGGATTAGAATGTGATTTAGACCCGACAAGTATGAAGACTTGTATAATAAGGGTAAACTAAACACATTCTGGATTTTGAAGAGAAAATGATAAGGTTTGACCCGTTTCGGTTAATTTATGCAACTAGTTATATAAACCGTACCGAACGCGAAAAATGCATAACGGGTAACCAAATGAGTCATGTACAGGGTTCACAAGTTAACATGCTTAAAATATGTTATGATATCAGTAGGATACCTCCCATTATGCCCAAACGAATTTAAAATCAAATTAAGCCCCGAAAGGGTATTTTGGTCATTTTCAAGTTTATAAAAGAGGTTAAATAGTAATCTGAGGTTCTGGTCTAAAATAATCAGTAAAAATATTTATTTTAATAAGTCATATCAGTAAGATATCACATATATGTGAAATTTATCCTTTATGTCCAAACTATGCACCGTAGGGGCATTTTGGTCATTTCACATTTGTTAAAAGGGTCAAATTTGGAAATCTGAGTTCAAAACTGTTACTTACTATTTAAGTATATAAAAATTTGTTTATAGCATCAGTAGGTAACAAGTCTTAGGTGCCAAATATGGTTTTAAACCATATTATGCGCCTAAATCGCATAAAAGTCGGTATTTGACGGTATTCGGGTTGATTAAGAAAATCTAAGATTTTGATCAACCTCCATTGTTTAAAATAATTAATTTATTGTATAAAATCAGTAGAAAAAGGTTTGATATGTAAAGGATGTGTAAAACTCATTTTATTAGCAAAAATGGCATAACCGTCAATTACCGAGTCAATGCAAGAACCCTATGTTATGATCAGTTTAAAATTCAACAAAAATTTCCAAAAATATCTAAATATTATGTAATAATAGTGGGTAGAAATTTTGGTGTCAAAATTGGGTTTAAATGGGTCTTATGCCAAAAATGCCATTTAATTAATAAAAAGCTTGCATATTACGATATTGAGCATAACTCCTAATTTAGACCATAAACTGATGTCAAATTTTTAGTACATGCTTATAAATCAATAATAAAGGTTTTTGTCCTCTCACTTTTTCAAAAATCTCATTTTAATATCAAAACGGCATAACGGCCAACTTTTAAGCATTTAACGGAAACATGCAATGAACTAGGATTTCTATGGAACCATGTTGTATAACCTCAAAGGGTTATACTAACATATAATATGGTCCTAAAGGAACCCTAAGGCATAACTAAACTAAGCTAAATCGGGTCAGAAATGAAAGTCAAAGCAAAAGTCAACTTTTGTGACTTTTGGTTGCGAACCGAGCCTAAACTCAGAATTGTCGGGTTGAACATGCCTAGACATGTTCAAGTAATATTTACCAAGTTATTAAAGTGACAAAACTGATTTTATTGCCTTTACATCATTAGTTATGAATTTTATTTAAAAACCGACTCGTTTGACTTTTATTTTAATTACTTTGACCCGACAATTAACTAAGCAAACGTGGTAATTAGGAGGTGCCCTTTTGAGGGTTTAATACCTACCTAATTATGATCACGTAGCCAGGTTCGTTGTGAACAATGGCTTGGCCTTAGGACTGAAGGAGGTTCCCAAGTTGCTCAGGATCCTCTTAAAATCAGAGATATAGCAGATTAAAAGATAATAGTGAGTTGTTCAAATGAAAAAATGAGGCCTATTTATAGATTTCATGGAACTCCAAGATCTTGCCAAGTGTTAGAGTTGTTTAACAATATCATTCAAGGTGTAATCTGGTTTTCCAAATCAGTTAACAAGCCAAATGTTTCACTAAAATGGTTTTTATGAGAGTAGGAAACCAGTTTTAACAAAAACCAGCAACCAGAAACAATATATTGCTGCTGTTCTGTCTTCGCGGCCCGCGTAGGAAGCCTAGGTGGGCTTCGTGGCCCGCCTAGATTGTCCCAGATCAGCGCATGTTTGGCAAATGTGCAGAAATGGTCCCTGTCCTTTATTTTATACATTTAACAGCTTTAATCAGCTGAAAGGGCTGTTTCGGATGGACTGAGAAGCAGGCCTGGAGTTGGGTCACGACCCGTGACAAGGGTCAGCCCAGCCAAAGAAATCAGCTTTTGCTGATTGGCATGATTGGTCCCTCTAATGTTGAGTTATTATAACTAGGAACGAAGATCGAGTGTTTAAGCGATCCGATGATTTAAAAGTGACTTGCTCTGCTGATATGCAGCCTGACACAAAGGCAGGCTCAGTCAGTCACCGGTTTCATCTCTTGTCAAGAACAATCCCTTATTACTTTTAAGCATATATAATATTCATATCGACACTTTTGGCGCGTAATTTCTAAAATCCCATCATATTTTAATACAAGATTCAAAACTTCTAACGATCAAAACCAGGCATCCCAGGAGCCCAACCGAGCATTGAGAAGGTCTCGGTTTGTTTATAAGGCCTTTCTAAGGCGTAGTTTCGCTTGAAGTCGCTTTTAGTCCCTTAATCGCACAAAGTAGCGCGAAATGTCGTTTAATGATATCCAAGCCTTCCATGACCCATAATGAGTGTTCCCGAGCATATATTTAAATATTACAATGCTCCCGTTCACTTAAATGGTCACCAAAGGCATATATTTAATAGTTGACGCTTTTGGTCCCTCTAATGCGCAAACTTGCGCATATCATCGTTTAATAGCATCGAAACCTTATCTAATCCATATTAGCCATTCTCGGGAGTATTATTAAACATCACGATGCTTCGGGTTCGTAAAAAGGTCATTCAGAGGTATAATTAAACATATTGACGCTTTTAGTCCCTCTAACTTGCAAAGTTGCGCGTAACTTCACTTATAAGCATAAAAGCCCTTAATGGCCAACATTAGGCATTCCCGAGAGTAATCAATCATCATGAAGCTCTCGGTTTGTTAAAAGGTCACTCAGAAGCATAAAAGCCCTTAATGGCCAACATTAGGCATTCCTTCGACGCGCAAACTTTCAAATAATTGCGTAAACGGTTCCTCTCGACCATCGAGTGGCTAAATTCTACTTTTGAATACCGTGCATTGTCATTCAGAGGCTTAGCTTAAGCATGATAACACTTTAGTCCTTATACATTCAAAGTTTTTGATTTTTCACAAAATTAGTCCCTTAAATTCAATGTTTGTCTTTATTACGGTTTGGTACACGTGTCTATATATCATTGGACGTGATTTTACGAGGTGCTACATCCTAACCCCCTTAAAAGAAATCTCGACCTCGAGATTTGCTAAAAAGATAGGAGTTCTTTTGTTGTAAAGTATTTACAACCTCTCGTTCATATTCGGGGCCCCAACGGTATCCCGTTTAACCTTTATAATAGGTATATGCTTTCTTTTGGAGCTTTTAATCTTGTCGATCCTTAATCGATGCTGATTTCATCACAAACTATGAGTTTTTTATTATTCCGCACATCATTATGTGACAATGCTTTTGACCTATTGTCTAGCCATATCTTTAAATCATAAGTGTGGAACATATGGCGAGTTCCACCAAGCTCCTTAAATAGGTTTTAGCTTATAAGCTACTGATCTTGACGTATTCGATTTTCTCGAATGGTACTATTTATTCAGTGTTTAATTTGCCCGCTACATCAAAATGTAGTACACCTTTCTAGGGTGAAGCTTTCTGTTGAATCTAATCCCTTGTTAAGAACTTAAGAGGTTTGCGATTCTCATCAATTATTGATCTTCTGTTGATTATTGGCAACTTTCAGATGATTATGGATTCGTATGATCTCATTCGTTGTTTCCAAGGTAATTTCAGGTCCTGCTAATTCGGACTTACCAAACTTCTATCCAACAATAGATGTTTAACATCTCATCTATACAAGGTCTTCAAAGAAGTAGCCTTGATACTTAAATAACAACTATTAGTTATAGGAGAGCTTATTTAAGGTGGGATAGTCTTTCCAACTACTGCTTAAACCAATCTTAAAGATTTGCTATCCCCATGGTTAGTTGAACAAGTCGACGATCCTGGGTAGCTAATAGCGATTCTTAGTTAATACCTAAGTAAGGTTGCGGTAATCAATGCATAAGCATAATGAACCGCCTTTCTTAATTAATAATATCGGAGCTCTCAGAATTTACGATTTAGGTTTTATGACCCTTTATCTTAAAACTCATTTAATTAGGGTTTCGATTCTTCCATAATTGGTGGTACTAATTGTCACACCCCCAAAATCCACGCGCGGAGTATCACCGCTTGGAGGCGTGACTGACCAGGATCAAGCCACCATTCATATTGAATAACGTAATTTAATAAATAAAATCTACCACAATATAGTTGGTGTCTAAAAGAAAGTAACCACTTTAAGTTAACAGCGGAAGCATATAGAGTAAAACCCAAACATAATTAATAAGTTCATAGGTTTAAATGTTTAACATGGAACTCAACAGTCCATGTCCCACAACGATCACTCCTCCCTTTGCAAGCTCCATAAGTACCTAACGACCTGCAAGGCATGTAACAACGAGTCAACAACAAAGTTGAGCGAGTTCACAGTTGGTTGTTTAGTTTTACCAGTTTGTTTTGAAAACCATAAGTTGCTTCGTATACCACGAGTTAACCAGTATCGTTATTTTCCCAATCCATATCCATAACCAGTGGGGGCTTCCCCGTGTGAACCACTAGACCGTTAAGATATCGACCACTGACGAACAATAGTTGTGCCCTACGTCAATGTCTATCATCATTGACAGTTTGCCATGATCCATTAGTACACGCCCATTCGAACGACACGGTGTGAGGTTTGTCAAACCTAATAGCGCTATTAACAAATGACCCGCTCGCCATCGACCTCGGCGATTAAGTCGATATAAAATGAGGGACTTACGTGATAGAGTTTTGGCTAGTAGTTTAAGGTTGTTGTCCTACCCAAGGAGGACGAACACGAACGTACGTATTCTACCCAAGGAGAATACGCAGGATTAATATTCGCATCCTACCCATGGAGGATGGCCGTACATATCCTACCCATGGAGGATATGTAGGTTTCGTTTTAATTCTTTAACCCATTCCCAACCACCGGGAATCCCATGCCTTAGAAAGTGTGTGAACTCACCTTTGCTTTGCTCGGTAGATAATTCTTTTGTGTTGTGTCAGTCAACCATACCCTATTATGGTTACCAATGTTTTTTAGGTTTATTATTCAAGCATTTCACGTATTTAGCACATAGCATACAACTCGTAACATCACATATAAGTAACACGTAATTATAAGTGTACGGCCCCAAACAGAATAATCATACAGTTCAAATCATGAGTGTTTGGTTCATATAAATCATACAGCTCAATTAGGAGTGTGCGGCCCAATTAATTGATGGCCCAATTAGAGTGTACAGCCCACTTGTTAAGTGTGCGATCTCGATACAATGTGCGATCGTGCTTGTGATGAATGTACAATGTGCATTAAGGGGGAGTGTGCGACATTATTTATTTCAAATCAGAGATCATTCAAGTTCATATGTTTAGCACAAAAATCAATTAATCACTTTTTGCATCACTCATTATAAGCACTAGTTTTATTGTTTATTTATTTTGATTGTGTACATGCTTGTCCATTCTACAATTACCAGACGATCATTTTGAGCAATCCATGAATAATCATTATTATCTAACCATCAACTAAGCACTATCAAATAATCCAAACACTTTACAAACACCCTCTGATCAACGTGAACAACCTTCAAGAATCACATTAGTAGTTATTAATATAAACACACCAAAAAACTCTTTGTCATCTTGTAACCTCAATTAGCTAAACATCATACCAACAATCCATCAATTTCAAATTAGTCTTTCGCTCGACATCCTAAATCACATTTTAACCTTAACCATACTATTTTGATTTCAAGTAGCAAGTTTTATCATGGATTCAACCACTGATGTTTTCAATCAGAGATTAACAAAAAGCAATCAACAGCTTATCTACTAAAATGCAGTTACAAAAACGGATCTATACCTCACACCCATCAGTTTATCATTAATCATACACACACTTTTCTTATTTTTGTTGATGCACTACATCTGTTGACTTCATCTTGTATCGAATCTTAGATTTCATTGTATAGATCAGGGCACGTTGTACGAGAATATGTAAAATTATATAGGTAGTTAGAGATGATTTCGCTCATGTGTACAAGAGGGTATCGCTTATGTGTACATGACACATAAGCGAAATCACTAACATGGGGTATCGTTTATGTGGTTTGTCACATAAGCGAAACCATCACCCTATATATAGGGTCCTCTTGAGCGAAATCATGAGGAGACTCTTGACAACTACGCCGAAGTGCTGCCAGTGTGAGATTTGAGCTGTAATTGTCATCCAATCAATCAAACAGTGTTTTAAAGCTATTTCTACCTGTGTTTCTTGTAATTCCGCACCTGAAACATAGGAGAACGCCTCTGATCGACTCGTTCGGATCCGAAACCGGTCCTACAAGTGGTATCAGAGCTCAGGTTGAGGAGTTCTGCTGAAATTAGCTTGTTTTCTTCTGATTTTCATTGGTTTTTCTCACTTCTACACATACTTTTCTTAATTCAGAGGGTTTTCACGGTCAAATTTGGATAAAATTTGAACAGTACATAGATAATCTTGCATAGACAAAGCCTGGAAAGTTTGGGATCGAATTACACAGTAAAATGGCCTGAAAAGTGTTCGAAAGGGGTTTCGCTTTTGTGACAGGGGTATCGTTCTTGTGTCACAGCGATTTCGCTCTTAGGGTAAATTGAGATTTCGCTCTTGTGGTAACTTGGGGTTTCGCTCAAACGTACAACTTGGGGTTTCGCTCAAACGTACAACTTGGGGTTTCGCTCAAACGTACAACTTGGGATTTCGCTCAAACGTCACTTTAGGGTTTCGCTTTTGTGGCAACTTACAAACTGATTTCGCTTTTAAGACACAGTGTTTAAAAATTTGATACGTCATCATGAGTACTGAATTCTACAACGCATTTGCAACACCGACGGGTCAATCTTCAATTGCTAAAGCCGTGAACTTAGAGAATGAGACGGGAACTACACAGAAACCGCCAAAGCTTATGGGTATTGAAGAATATTATGGTTGGAAAGATAGGTTTGAAAACTGGGTTCAAGCTAATCATTTGAGATCATGGGAGTGCATTTTGAAGAAGTACGTATTACCAAGAACTGAGCTACAAACAATTAAACAGATTTCTGATTTCAGCAATGAAGAACGAGAGATGTATCGGGCTGAAAAAATGATGATTAGCTTGTTACAACAGGCGATCAAAGAAGACATATTCATATTACTTCAACATGATAAGACATCAAAATCAATTTGGGATGCGTTGAAAGTAAAAGTTGAAGGAAGTGCAAATATGATTAAGAACAAGAAATCGTTGCTTAAGAAAGAATTTGATCTGTTTACAAGTCTGCCTGGGGAAGACACAAAGAAGTTGATTGAAAGGTACTGTCACTTGGTGAGAACGATGTCGATGATGGACATTACAAAAGAGAATGAGGAATGGGTTGATAAGCTTGCAGATGCTTTACCACAGAAAGAGTGGGGAACGTATTTGATGATACTGAAGAATACGGGTGTGTATGATGGTTTATCGATATCTCAATTCATTGAAAAGATTGAAAGTCAAGATCTGGAACAGCAAAAGATTGCCAGGATGAATAATCCAAGTGGTCAACAAGATGTGAAAATGTATTACAAAGGCAGTGTTTCTACATCAGAAGCTGAAAGAAGTCCTAAGATTCAGACTGCTTACAGTGTGGAGAATTCTACAGAACAAGTTGATCAAAATGCAAACAAAAGCAGTAGTGGTTTTTCATCATACCCAAGTGTTAATCCTAAGACTTCATCAGAGAGCACTAAAATGGGAAATGGGTGTATAATTCAGTGCAATATAGCTCTTAATTTGCCAGAGGGTAAAAGTTTTTCAGAAGACATAGCAAAGGATCACATGGCATTACTTGGTTCTGTTTTGGTATCTTATGAGGGATTGGTGGCTGGTCGGATTGGAAATCCTATGTTAACAAAAGAGGATTATGATCAGATAGATGCCGAAGAAATGGAGCTAATGGATATTAAGTGGTGTCTTGCTAGTGTTCTTCGACGGGCTGAAAAGTTCAAAACTATCACGGGGAGAAATGATTTTCTTGATGCTTGTGTTTCAAATTTAGGTTTTGATAAATCAAAAGTTACTTGTTTCAGATGCAGGCAAAAAGGTCATTTCAAACGGGAGTGCAAAAACAGAGAAGTGATTGGTGCTCAGAATCCATTCGAAAAAGAAGACTATTATCGAAAAGCCATTTATCAACAAATTGGCCAATCTCAAGATTTACAAATGGCTCATGGTAGAAAGATTGAAGATTCAAAGAAAGGATGTTTGGTAGATTTCAACTGGAACAAATACATATCTTCTGAAAATTCAACATGTTTGGTAGATCAGAATGATGAAGAACTTCCTGAAGGATTCAGTTGGGATATGTTTGTCGATGAAAATGGTGGTTTTAAAGCTTTCATTGCTAAGATAGTTAAAGAACCAGATTTGTTTGCTACCTGGATGAGATCTATTGGAGAGACTGTGAGGAGTGTGAAAGAAGAATCTGATACATCTGATGAAAGTTCTGATAGTGATGAAGAAAGTTTGAAAAGTTCTGATGAGAGTGTTCAAAATGGTGATAATTCAGAAAAAGAAGTTGTTTTTGATCAAACACCAGTTGATTCTGGTGTTTCAGATACAGAGTCTGAAAAATCTGCACAGTTTGATCAAACTCCGGTTGATAGCAGCAGTGATGATGAAGAGGAAAAACATATTAATGTTGCAAAAAGACATTTATCTCCTGAAAGTTTTCATTTTTATTTTGCAGATAGAATGGAGAAGCTGAAAGAAAAAAGAGCTGAAAAAGAACAACAACAAGATGTGAAGATTGAAAATGTTGTTGAAGAAGAAAAGGTGACTGAAGTTGAAGAGGAAACTTGTGAAGAAAAAATTATTGAAGTGGTGAAGACTGTAGAGGTTGAAAAGATTGTTGAAGTCGAAAAGCCTTGCACAAAGTGTTCAGAAATTTGCAAGAAGTGTGAAGATAAAGATGTGTTATTGTTTGATCGTGAAAGATTGATAGAGAAGTTGATATCCGATATCAACTATGTGAAGGAATCATATAGTGTGCTAAACAGAACGGTGACAAGTCTTCAAACAACAAATTCTGAAAGAGAGAAGGCGTTAACCATGACTAATTCGACTTTGATGCAAAAGCAAAAAGCAATTAATCATTACATTGAAGAGAATGCAAAACTGAAGCAAGAGTTGGAAAATGAAAAGATCGAGAATGAAAGAATCAGAAGGTTACTTCTTAGTTATTCATGTTCTGATTATGTGATTGATAGAGTTTATCCTACTGTTGCAGGTTTTGAAGCATTTGAAGATGAAAAGAAAAAGAAAGAGACTGGTAAGAAATCGACTGTTAGTTATAACAAGTGTCCGCCTCCTATCTGGGAAGGTTATTCTCCTAGGAAACCAAATGAGGAGCAAGTTGAAAAAGCAGTCAATATAAAGTTAAAATCAGAAGAAACTGACGTTTTACCAGAAAATATTGATATCACATTTACCTCGTCTGATACTGATCATGAGTCTGAGTTAATCAAAAAGGTGGTTGATCAAGTGTTGGATACTGAGGAGGTGGTTGAGTCAAAGTTTGAGTCTGGTGGTTCAAGTTCATCGGTCAACAGTTCAAATCCAATGGTTAAACGGTCTTATAGTAAAGAATTTTTGTTATCAAAAGCAAATTTGGATGATGAAACATTTAAAGTTGCATATACTTTAAATGGTTCTGACAAATTATATTCTGATGAAGAGTTTCCTATGGATAGTGTTAGATTTGACAAGATCAAAAAGGTTTTCAAAATCACAGAAATTAATATTTCTGACACTAAAAATTTAAATCTTAATGAAAAATCTAAAAAATACACTTCAAGAGTTCAACAAAGGTTAAACAAGAAAAAAGGGAAAAAGGATTACAATTTTAGTTCTGGTTTTCAAAAGAAAACAAACCAAAATTGTAATTACAAAAGAAAAGGTTTAGGTTTTATTCAGCAAGAAAGTTACAGAAAGGTAAACAATTCTAAACCAAAAACAAAATTTGTTTCAGGTGGAAGTGTTGAAGATGAACAGAAGAAACCTTTCTGGAAAGAAACAAACCAGGAGTTTCTTGTTGAAAGAAAAAGAACAGGAACTGGAGTTTTTCATTCAAGAGACATTCCAAAAGACACAAGAACTTGTTTTCAATGCCAAGTTGTTGGACACATAGCTCACAATTGTCCAAACAAAATCAACAAAAAACAGGAAGTCTCTGCAAAACTTAAAGAAAAAATGGTTGAAAAAAATGATTCACCAACTACAAACTACAAAACTGTTGAAATTTCAAAGAATGAAGTTGGTGAAAATTCTAAAAGACTGTACAAAAAGAAGGCAAAAGATAACCAAACATGGGTTGTTAAGAAATCGATTGATAATGAATCTGATTCCACAAAATCAGAGGAGTCACAAAATGAGATTAATGATTTGTTGAATGATGCTGATATTAAATCAATGAGTGTGAAAGAAATTCAACAAATGGTTGGTAAAATTGAAATCTCAGATTTTGATATTGAAAAAACATTCAATGGTAATGTTAAGAAAATTTTCAAGAAAATGCTTAAGGGGAAAGTAAAGGGGGTTAAAGATTTTTATGCAAATAAAAAGGCAACATATAACCCTACTGCTCAGGAATTGGAAGCCACCAAGTCAAATAAGACTTGGGTGGAAGTTTGCTTTCCTTAAAGTCTTAGGACTTGCCGGAGATCCCAAGTTTATATCGTGGATCAGGATTCGGCATCATTCATGTTTTATGAGTTTGTATGAAAGTTGTTAAGATTGTTTAAATGATTACAGGATAAGTGTGACTTGCCGGAGCTTCCAGGTTGGTAAATGTGAAGCAGGAATCGGCATCTTGATTGGTAAAATGGTTTGTGTAGATGGTTTATTCCTACATATGTTTTAAATGTTGGATATTCTTACAAGTGGTAAGAGGTTGCTTAATTGCAAACAGTGAATCAAGGACATTAAGTTGTACTTGATTTACTACAGTTGATAAAACTGACAAGATGATGAACCATATCCCCATACTTAACAAGTGGTAAACCTACAAGTGGTAAATACAAACTCATTTTCCGGAAAAAATCATTTTGATTAAAACAAACTTAAGTGTTTTGAAATCTAAATGAGAAAATGGTTTGTGATAAGGGGAGGTCTGATTGTTTATGCCAAGTGAATGGCGAATTGACGCAATTCGATATCGGTTGTCATTTTTTTTTACAGTTTATTTTTAAATTTTCTAAAATGTGTTTGCATTTTAGGGGGAGTAGAAAATTTCAGAAAATCCAAAAACATTTGAAAATTTGAAAAAGACAAAAACATGATAAAATCAAAAACGAGTTTTGTTGTGAAAAGAGGAAATGATAGTACATCAGTAGACAGTCACAGTATGCTAAAGAATTGTAATGTTTAAATAGTGTTAAACGGTCTCACTGATGATATGCCGATAGGTTTTTACACATTTAGTAAACTTTTTCGGGATATAAACTAAATTTCAAACTTGCTTATTTCGTGGGGAACACTACTTGGATATATAGGTAACCCCTGAAATCTTGTTTGAAAGGTCCCTTATTCTGAGATACTAGGTCTTTATGCTCAGTGATATCTGGGGTATTATCCCGGGACTTCTGCTGAAAGAAATTTCTGACCTAGTCCCCGGAGAATACTTTCCGCATGCTTGAAATATAGCGCAGCCCTCAGCAAATTGATGAAACAATAAAATTGATAGTCATTGCTGTTGTAATCAAAAGATCCTCTAAAGGGGACACACCAAAAGTCGAAGCCGTCATCTCTCTGCGTATCGAAAGATCGACCTGAGCTCTCACGGCCCTCGTACTATAATTTATTCCCCTGACAGATATCATCTGTGGTATACTCACCTGTAAGACTGAATATTGGGATCTGGATACGGGAGTATATTCAAGAGGTGGGACACATGAATGAGTTTAAGTTCTTAAAACACCTAACTCATATCCTGAATCAGTTGAAATTTGTGTGAAAATTTAAGTGGATCAATATATCGGCAATCTAAGTGAATTGTTTAATTCTTAATGTGTAACTAAGCTCAACGGTACTTGTGACTTGTCAAAATCTGATATGATCCTCTTACACAAAACTCACAAAAATATTGTCTGTAAATATTTCTTTACTGTATTGCATTTCTTTACATTAAAAATTCCAAAAAGATTTTAGTGTGCTTTAGCATAAGTTTTGAGAAATCCAAAAAGATTTTCGACAACTGATATTGAAAAGCTGATTTTCAAAATTTCAAGTGCTAAACATGATGACATTATTGTAAAGAGGGAGTAAATCTTAAATGAAAAATTTATTTTTGAAATTTTATAATTGGTTCATCAAATGAAAGTGAGATGTGAATTTGAGGGAGAGTTAGTATTGGTGCATATAATTTGTTAAATTTAGAAATTTATATTTGGGTTAAGATTTTTCCAGATATTGACCTGATGCTGATGAACTTAAGGAATCAAGAGATCTGATCAAGAGAATTAGACTTGATTTTGAAAAGCCAGGATTTGATATCTGAAGTTTTAGAGAGACAGACAGATATCCTGAAGATTGTGCTGAAGAACAAAGGAATACCAGCAAATCGAGAGGGGGAGTCTGAAGAGAACATCTGAGGGGAAAAGTTCGGAAAAGCCCATAGATAGATCAAGACTGAAGAACTGAAGATACAGTTGATGCTGGATGCGACTCGTCAACATCTGAGGGGGAGTTTGTTGATGCACTACATCTGTTGACTTCGTCTTGTATCGAATCTTAGATTTCATTGTATAGATCAGGGCACGTTGTACGAGAATATGTAAAATTATATAGGTAGTTAGAGATGATTTCGCTCATGTGTACAAGAGGGTATCGCTTATGTGTACATGACACATAAGCGAAATCACTAACATGGGGTATCGTTTATGTGGTTTGTCACATAAGCGAAACCATCACCCTATATATAGGGTCCTCTTGAGCGAAATCATGAGGAGACTCTTGACAACTACGCCGAAGTGCTGCCGGTGTGAGATTTGAGCTGTAATTGTCATCCAATCAATCAAACAGTGTTTTAAAGCTATTTCTACCTGTGTTTCTTGTAATTCCGCACCTGAAACATAGGAGAACGCCTCTGATCGACTCGTTCGGATCCGAAACCGGTCCTACAATTTTGTACTGTACAACCACAGAGGATTTAAAACAATCACAGCTGAATATAAACTGACCGAGTGACCCGTCGCAGGTTGTGACCGCTGTTGTAGATCGTTTCCGTCACCGGGCCGCTGCTGCCGTTCATTTCTATCGCCGGTGCCCAGCACCACCTCTTCGTTGCTCCCAAACAACTACCGCTTCCGCCACTCAAGCGGAATCACCACCAGCTTCAACTTCTGCCGAGACCCGAACCAAAAATACCCGAATTGTTCCTGTACCGAACCCGACTAAACCCGAAACCATGGCCCGATTTATTCGCATCTCCAACAGAAAAAAACCACAACTCAGCCGCGGATTGCGGCTTTTCCGGTTTACCGAGAAGACGGCTCTGCCATCCGTCCGTCCGTGCACCGCCACCCTGGGGTGGTGGCCGACCGTTCCTGTGATGAATGGGGGTTGCGAGCGAGTGTGAGAGGGTAGGAGTTGAATATGAGGTTGGGGGTTTATGGGTGTGGCTTACCGGTTAAAACGAGCAGCCGGTGAGGCTCGCCGGAGTGCTGGCGTCCAGCTCCGGTCATCTGACCACGAAGATCGAGTGGGGAGGGAAGGAAAACTGTGGTGCGGATCCTTGTGTGAAGTTTTAGGGGTTTTGATAACAGGGATGAGGGGGTATAAGGTATATATAATAGGGTAGGGTTTGGTGTGTGTAGGTGAGTTGGGTTAGGCTCGGACCATGGGCACTAGTTCGTTAAGCGTTTGTGTGTCTTGTTTATAAAAACGGGTTCGTTCACAGTACGCAACAAATATACTATTTATTTTATATAAGTGTGTGTTGCATTAAATATGTTTGGTTTGGGTTAACAGTTAAACGGTACGTTTCTCTCAAGGCAGGTTATTATTATTTAATATACGATAAGAATAATAATAATAACCATAATAAAATAATTTGCTCTCGATGATTGGGATCGAGAGTACGAGTTGTCACATTCTCTCCATGTTACAGGAATTCCGTCCTCGAAATTTAAGCTAAGATATACAATACCCTATTGTCTATTGATTCGGCAATAGTCTATTGTCACACGTAAGCACACGTAGTTTTCACGAAAGTTCACAAGACAATCATACAAGTCACCTAGCACATAAAGTCGTGTAGCACGTAGATTCACGTAATTCACATAACATAAAGATTCACATAGTCTATACTCACTCCACATAGCATAGAATTTCACAGAATTAATTATTCATTCGTAATACCATTACGTGAGTGTTTGTGAAATTTTTGAGACACTTGGTTTACCTGAACTTAAACGAGATGTCCAAGTGAATGTCTAGGATGACGGGGTTTGTGTCCACGCTGTGAAGGCCAAGTGTCACATCATCCCCTCGTTGAAAGAATTTTAGTCCCGAAAATTTGAAAACATATAGTTCTAAAACGATGGGTTGAAGTTTGTTCTTAAATGACTGGGGAAACATGTGCATCACATGCCTTCCATCCCCGAGTAAACCCACTGGCCACGACGTGAGTTCCAACGAACTCGATCTATAAGTAACTTACTACGCTTGAGGGTTATGGTCTCACCCAGTTCCTCAACGAAGTGATAAAGTTGAGTTTATTACTAACTATCGAAATTAAACCAATGCATTTAGAAGTATTCCTCCAAGAATATTAGTTTGAACAGTATTCCTTCCCAATCCAGGGATAGTAGTGGTTCCCAATACCCAGGAACGTGTACTACTCCACCTTCAGTAGGTAGTATATCTCAGTGATTCCATTCTAAGAACGCGCGTGTGGCCCCAAGCTACAGGTACTATATGTATTTTCCAAACCGGGAAAATAGTGTGTCGTCTTAAACCAGGGACGCATGCTTATGGTAAAAAGTTGTTATCACCCCTTAGGGTGCGTGCTACATCAAAATTTTGTGTCGACGACGCGAACTGGCATAATATGCCAACAATCACCACAACACTTCTTAATAATGTTTGCACGTCCTGAGTAATCAGTACTGGGGTATGGTTGTTTCACATAAGATTGAGTTCTATCAATACTCTAAACGAGGTAGGTGTGGTTCCCATCCATTGTCAAAATCAGTGACACATGTCGCATTATGTCTTCAAGAGTTTAGACGGTATATTTGGTTCAACCATTCGTTCGTGGGTGCTAAGTAGTGCTCATGCACGATCGTTAGCCGAAGGATTTGTGCATGGCTTGTCACAAATCGGACGTGAAACGTAAGTCATAATTAGAGACAATGGGACCCGGCGCTCTGCGCCTAGCAACTACTCCCTTCAAGTAGTTGTTTGCAACATTTGAAAACTTGTTGGTTTCCTTAATCGTGAGAAAACGTTCAGATTCAGTCAGGCGATCCATCATAACCCAACTGATGCATCTTGGAGTTTGAGTTACTTACCCATGCCCCGGATGGACTTGTCTAAAAGGTTTTTCTCTTTTTTGAGTATGGAGGCTATCGTTCCCAATTCTAGACCGTGAATAGTGTAGTTTCCTCACAACCTTGTGTTGTCGTGTTACGTAGGCAATGATTATCCTTGCGTCGCTTCAACTAGTGCTTCGAGTACTTGTATGGGCATACTGCTGCAAGCAGTAATTTCATCAATGCCCTGGACAGGAAAGGGTAGAATAGGAGTACCTCATAGTACATCTTTCAATCATTGGAATTGCGAATCCCTAAGCATCTTTCTAATGCTAGGTGATACTCTTTCGAGTTTAAGCCATGAGAGATTGTGTACGTGATTGGAAACTTATCGTAATGAGGTTGGTGTCGTAGGTGCTCCATGGTAAGGCGTAGGCATCGTTCGGATTCCTACTGGTTTTTTGAGTAGATTCGGATTTCGTCGGAGAAATAAGTGACAAATCTGTCAAGGTAGGGTAAATTCGAATGTCAATTCGAATGTCGTGTCTAGAAAGTCGTATTGGTCGTATCGAGGTCGAAAGACAGTGCTTGTGATATCTCTACCTCTGAGGTATTCTTGGCTCATTGCCCCTCGGGTCATATTCGTAAAGAGTAATTCGTTCGAGCGGGGTTTGTGCAGAATAGGGCGAGATAAGGACTTGGTAGTTCGTGAAGTATATCACGAATAGTGAAAACACGCAAGAGGAGTAGTCGCAATCCCATGCGTTCAACTCGAGGAAAAACATAAAGGTTTCGGGGTTGGCAGCAAGGGTTTATCTGATGTCAAAGATGCAGCTCATCACACAAAAATGGTATGAGGTTAAATTAAAGAACGTCGTTCACCGATAGGAGTGTTATATCGATATGGTTGTCACAACAAGAACTAGCTGATGAAGGATGACCGTCGTACAGGTTTGTAGTGTTAAGGTTTACTGAAATTTCTGTCAAAGTTTTTGGGCTCCCCTCATGCGAAGGGGGAATGATTCACCTTGATCGATGAACTTAGATGAGTTTGCGGTTTATCGAGTCGGTGAGCAACCAAATTCAGAGGAGTTTCCTTACGTCATGTGAATGAATCTAAAATATGGTTGTGTAGTCAAGAGGTTTCAAAGGAGGGATGCGAAAACATGTTCAAGAGGGTATAATCGTATCAATAACACATCACCATCCTTAGGTGTCAAGATGTGATAACCAATGATCGAGGGTTGAGCCTTCCAAATTCTCTAAACTAGAGTGAGTTCGTATCAGTGTCTCTGCATGGAGAAGCTAGTACATAGTGTCACTATGGTAAAGGAAATGATGGTCTTGTCTAAGTCAATAGTAGAAATTAGGCATTGCATTAATTGACAAGCATAGGTCGGTACAAAGGCTAGCAAAAAGATTTCACATAATTAAGATAAATCATCGTAGGATCAAAGTGCGACTCTTGTAGTGTAAGGGGGAAAGGGGTGAGGTAACTGTGTAGTTCATCGTGTACGTATGTAGGTTGAGTAATCCGTATCTCCGTCCTCGAATGTCTCGAAGACTATTGCATCATTAGGAGGCATGCACCTGCTAAGTTGGGTATACACAAGTGTAAATCAAAGTAGAATAATAATTAACCACCCAATAGGGTAAGGGGGGGGGGGGGTAATCTTGTGATCGGTGGAAATCGGGGTATGGTTGTTAGTGTTTCGTTATATCAGCTGCCGATCGAAGAAGCTGGGAATTAGTGAGGTTCATATGAAGAATTGAGTAAAAACAAGAGTTCATTAATAACCGAAGAATTCAATCATCTAATCTGTTCTCTAGAGGCAATTTCAGTAGTGATGTGAGGCAGTACGGCACGAAAGGGAAGTTCATTGCATCACGGTCGCGTAAGTATACCTCAGTCCAGAACAAAATTTGGTTGGTAGGGTTTCGAGTTGCAAAACGATGAACGCGTGTAACTGCGACTGCTCGTTTCTGGTGACGATGACTGGTGGAGATGATAAGGTTCGTCAACATGAACGCATGGGCATATAGTTCTCTTAAATCCAAGTTCGTTTGGGCCAGGTCTGGTCTTCGCAAATGTTGACGTGCAAACCGAATGTACGGATGGTCAGGTCTCGAATTTTAGCTGTAACGGCGACGTCATGTCGAGATAAGCGTATGAATAGATAGAACGCATAAACAGTTGTCGTAGTGGGGTGACGAGGAAATAGAAAAGAATTTGAACACTACTTCCCAAGTTTCGAGGAAACAATTGAGTGTCATACAGAACGCATTAGGGCTAATAGACCGCATACTACTATGCTAAATAAACATAAAATATGAGCACATCATGCAAAAGTAATCTAGCAAGTAGGCAATATAAACTCAAGTCATATCACCTAAAGTGTTGAGCCTTGCACGTGGAGCGAAGCGTCGTTGTGGATCGTTGAGCACTGAACAGGTTATAGTCTGGTTTTTATCAAAAAGTTTTTTCCCTTTTTAAAACCAAGTTCACTATAACCAATGGCTCTGATACCAATCTGTCACACCCCCAAAAATCCACGCGCGGAGTATCACCGCTTGGAGGCGTGACTGACTAGGATCAAGCCACCAATCATATTGAATAACGTAATTTAATAAATAAAACCAACCACAATATAATTGGTGTCTAAAAGAAAGTAACCACTTTAAGTTAACAGCGGAAGCATATAGAGTAAAACCCAAACATAATTAATAAGTTCATAGGTTTAAATGTTTAACATGGAACTCAACAGTCCATGTCCCACAACGATCACTCCTCCCTTTGCAAGCTCCATAAGTACCTAACGACCTGCAAGGCATGTAACAACGAGTCAACAACAAAGTTGAGCGAGTTCACAGTTGGTTGTTTAGTTTTACCAGTTTGTTTTGAAAACCATAAGTTGCTTCGTATACCACGAGTTAACCAGTATCGTTATTTTCCCAATCCATATCCATAACCAGTGGGGGCTTCCCCGTGTGAACCACTAGACCGTTAAGATATCGACCACTGACGAACAATAGTTGTGCCCTACGTCAATGTCTATCATCATTGACAGTTTGCCATGATCCATTAGTACACGCCCATTCGAACGACACGGTGTGAGGTTTGTCAAACCTAATAGCGCTATTAACAAATGACCCGCTCGCCATCGACCTCGGCGATTAAGTCGATATAAAATGAGGGACTTACGTGATAGAGTTTTGGCTAGTAGTTTAAGGTTGTTGTCCTACCCAAGGAGGACGAACACGAACGTACGTATTCTACCCAAGGAGAATACGCAGGATTAATATTCGCATCCTACCCATGGAGGATGGCCGTACATATCCTACCCATGGAGGATATGTAGGTTTCGTTTTAATTCTTTAACCCATTCCCAACCACCGGGAATCCCATGCCTTAGAAAGTGTGTGAACTCACCTTTGCTTTGCTCGGTAGATAATTCTTTTGTGTTGTGTCAGTCAACCATACCCTATTATGGTTACCAATGTTTGTTAGGTTTATTATTCAAGCATTTCACGTATTTAGCACATAGCATACAACTCGTAACATCACATATAAGTAACACGTAATTATATGTGTACGGCCCCAAACAGAATAATCATACAGTTCATATCATGAGTGTTTGGTTCATATAAATCATACAGCTCAATTAGGAGTGTGCGGCCCAATTAATTGATGGCCCAATTAGAGTGTACAGCCCACTTGTTAAGTGTGCGATCTCGATACAATGTGCGATCGTGCTTCTGATGAATGTACCATTTGAATTAAGGGGGAGTGTGCGACATTATTTATTTCAAATCAGAGATCATTCAAGTTCATATGTTTAGCACAAAAATCAATTAATCACTTTTTGCATCACTCATTATAAGCACTAGTTTTATTGTTTATTTATTTTGATTGTGTACATGCTTGTCCATTCTACAATTACCAGACGATCATTTTGAGCAATCCATGAATAATCATTATTATCTAACCATCAACTAAGCACTATCAAATAATCCAAACACTTTACAAACACCCTCTGATCAACGTGAACAACCTTCAAGAATCACATTAGTAGTTATTAATATAAACACACCAAAAAAACTCTTTGTCATCTTGTAACCTCAATTAGCTAAACATCATACCAACAATCCATCAATTTCAAATTAGTCTTTCGCTCGACATCCTAAATCACATTTTAACCTTAACCATACTATTTTGATTTCAAGTAGCAAGTTTTATCATGGATTCAACCACAGATGTTTTCAATCAGAGATTAACAAAAACCAATCAACAGCTCATCTACTAAAATGCAGTTACAAAAACGGATCTATACCTCACACCCATCAGTTTATCATTAATCATACACACACTTTTCTCATTTTGTACTGTACAACCACCGAGGATTTAAAATAATCACAGCTGAATATAAACTGACCGAGTGACCCGTCGCAGGTTGTGACCGCTGTTGTCGTTCGTTTCCATCACCGGGCCGCTGCTGCCGTTCGTTTCTGTCGCCGGTGCCCAACACCACCTCTTCGCTGCTCCCAAACAACTACCGCTGCCGCCACTCAAGCGGAACCACCACCAGCTTCAACTTCTGCCGAGACCCGAACCAAAAATACCCGAATTGTTCTTGTACCGAACCTGACTAAACCCGAAACCATGGCCCGATTTGTCCGCATATCCAACATAAAACAACCACAACTCAGCCGCCGATTGCGGCGTTTCCGGTTTACCAAGAAGATGGCTCTGCCATCCATCCGTCCGTGCACCGCCACCCTGGGGTGGTGGCCGACCGTTCCTGTGATGGATGGGGGTTGCGAGTGAGTGTGTGTGTGAGGGTAGGAGTTGAATAGGAGGTTCTGGGTTTATGGGTGTGGCTTACCGGTTAAAACAAGCGGCCGGTAAGGCTCGCCGGAGTGCTGGAGTCCGGCTCCGGTCATCTGACCACGAAGATCGAGTGGGGAGAGAAGGAAAACTGTGGTCCGGCTCCTTGTGTGAAGTTTTAGGGGTTTTGATAACAGGGATGAGGGGGTATAAGGTATATATAATAGGGTAGGGTTTGGTGTGTGTAGGTGAGTTGGGTTAGGCTTGGACCATGGGCACTAGCCCGTTAAGCGTTCGTGTGTCTTGTTTATAAAAACGGGTTCGTTCACAGTACGCAACAAATATACTATTTATTTTATATAAGTGTGTGTTGCGTTAAATATGTTTGGTTTGGGTTAACAGTTAAACGGTACGTTTCTCTCAACGCAGGTTATTATTATTTAATATACGATAAGAATAATAATAATAACCATAATAATATAATTTGCTCTCAATGATTGGGATCGAGAGTACGAGTTGTCACACTAATCGACACGGAGATTTTTATAATACTGCAGCCCTAAGCGGGATGTTAATCTTAACTGTACTTATCTTCGGAGGTAAACATGGTACTTCTTTGGAGAAGATAGTCAAGACGCAAGGAGATTACAGAGATTTTCCTAATCTCAAGCCCTTGTTCTACTATCTTTGCCTGTGTCAGATAAATGACACATTTCTTTACGAATCCATGGATACCTTAATCAGTGACACTTACATGGACATTTCCATTCTGGATATCTTCTTTGAATACCATTAGCTGACTTCAGTACAATATGACCATTGGGATATATCAGTGGTTCCATGCATTAAACCTCCATACTGATCAGGCATGGAAGCAGCAATCTATGGAACATATTAAAATACACCAATCCTCATATGGCGCTTTTATCATACAGTCTGGTATTCGTAGTTGATAGAAATCAATGAGATATCAAACTAACATATACAGACGTACTCCATCTGGAGAGAGTACTCTAGAATTTTACGAATGAAGATTTCTGACAGGAACAGAAGAAATGGTTCCTATGACTTTCGTCTGTAAGTTTTACCTTACGCTTAATATCTGGGGTTCTTATGGAAGATTTTAAAAGTTTGCTATACTTATAATTTATGAAGGATTTATTGGTACCCGAATCAAAACAGAACTCTTGGCATTTATATTAGTGATAAATAATAAGGAATATACCTGATGCCATTATTGATGTGAACTGCATCCGACATTTATCGGGAGAGTTTAAGCGCTTTCATTCTTAGGCTTTCTATCCTTAGCCGCACTTCCCTTGACAGATTTAGGGCACGTAGTCCTGACGTGGCCTTTCTCGTTACAGCCGAAGCAGACTGCATCCTTTATGTCCTTACATTCATGGGTTTTATGACCAGTTCTTTTACAGATGCCACACGGTCTTGGCTTTTGATCCATTCGACACTGCCCCCAATGTCTTTTATAGCAGGTCTTGCATACAGGTTTCTTATTGGACTTTCGTTGTTTCTTACTAAGCTCAAGCTTCCCCTTTTTCTTAGAAGTCTGGGAGTTATCTTCCTCCCTTTTCCTTTTTAGTTCACTCTTTGCATCCGAGGCATGAACAAGATCCTTCTCGTGAGTAAGGAAGTGTGGTTTTAAATGGGATTTGGAGCAAGTAGCATTGGGCTCTTTGAACTTTTTCATGGCCTTTCTCACAACTTTTCCAACAGCTGCGTCAATCATAGCTTGGAGAACATCTCTATTAATTTTGAGGTTCACAATTGTAGCATCATGTGTCACATCATCAATGGCGCGATTGATGGTTGTCTTATCTGAGTTTGTCATACTCAAGACTTGGTCCCTAACACCAAATGAAACAATTACTTAGTTGCACTACAACAGCTATTCATCATCCCGATGACCTAACATATACTATCCATGGTATCATTAAACCATACAGCCTAATATGGTATGAACATTCCCAATGAATGTTATTTAAATGTATATATCAATTATATTTAGCCTAGGTCACAAAAGGACCATCAATGGCATTTAAGGCTTGGACCTAGTCCATTACCTTTTTGAAAGGGGATCAAAATGTCACATCTGTCTTTGTCATATTGATAATTTTGGTTAGATTGAAAACTTGCCACAAGAATATTGGAAAAGAGTGATTCCTAATGAATATAAAGCATCCATCTATAATTGTTGAAGCAAATTCTAAGGTATCATCGGCCAATTCTACCTCGCGTTATATGTCTAGAGTCCTAACAGGCGGATACAACAGTTTACAACATTTATTGTCTATAATCGACTTATCTGCGCCAGAATCAAACAAATTCCCGCATAAACATCATTGATAAGGAAAGGTACCTGTTATGACGTTATCATTCTTCACTGCCTCCTGGGCGTTTATCTAGAAGACTCACGCTTTTGTTTTCTTGGCCTCTTCAGGCTTCTTTATAAGTTCTGGGTAGTTGGTTTTGATGTGCCCTTCCTCGTTACAGTTGTAACAGGTCATGTTCTTCAACTCCTTGCAATCTAAAGTCTTGTGACCCTTGGTCTTGCAAATTCCACACAGTTTAGCACGTGGGTCGATCGTGCATTTTCCAGAATGATGCTTTTTGCAGTTACTGCATTTGGGTCTGTTATCAGACTGACTCGAGTTCTTCCTGAACTCAGAACCTTTCCTGTGCTCAGAATTTCCCTTTTCCTTCTTGTTAGGTCGACGAGAGTTCTCCTCATTTCCTTTCCTTTTTTCCTTCGTCGGAAGTCTTGACAGACTTATTCCTGATTGCATCTAATGTGAGGGATAAAGATAAGTCCACCACGGACCTATATGTGGTAGGCCTAGATGCTTTAACATTTACCTTAATTTCTAGTGCTAGGACTCCAATAAAACGCGCTATGCGTTTAGGTTCAGGGGTGACTAAATAGGGAACTAGGCGGGACATAGTGTTGAAACTTGTCACATATGCCTGACAATCTAAATTCTTCATGAACAGAGTCAAGAAGTCTGTTTCTATCCTTTCTACCTCATGCTGAGGACAGAAGTTTTCCTTGATCAATGCAACAAATTGATCCCAAGACAAGTTATAAAGTTGGATCTTCCCCGTGGCTTGGATCAATGATCTCCACCATGCCAACGCTTCTCCTTTGAATGATTGTGAAACAAACTTCACAATATCCTGCTCTGCACAACCACTGATGTCTACTACTGTGTCCATCTCATCCAGCCATGTCATACAATCGATGGCTCCTTTTTCTCCTGTAAAGTCCCTTGGTTTGCAAGAGACAAAGTATTTATAAGAGCAGGTCTTAACACGTGACTCCTGATTGAGCACAATTTGTCTGGATGGAACACTCCCCTGATTCGACGAATGATGAGAATCATCCTTATGAGATGTATGTGTCTTAGAAGGTGGCTCCGTTTGAGGTGCAGACTGAGTCCTGGTGCGAGCACCGCTTAATTCTTTAAATTATCTGTCACTGGCTCGAGTGACAGCATTATCTATCATTGTCTGTAAATCTGCAGTCGTTACATTCATCCTTGTATTGTCATTCCTCATAATGGAATGACTGTTAACCTCCTCTGATTCAGGCATGCTGAAGCTTGTCTTCTATAAAACAATTTTCAATAATTTTGTTTAGAAGTCTATTTTGGAATCATCATCTTCGATGATTCATTAACCATGGTATAAATAGACCATATTTGGTTAATTTGATAATCAGGTTTATTTTAAACTTTTCATTATAATTATCCAGTTATAAACTATTATGGATATTGAAATGGCACAAAAGGCCTTGTTACGAGGACAGTTTGAATTTATAAGCCATGATCTTATAGGATCGAGGCATTAAGGTCTGAACATAGTTCATTACGTTTCTTGACAGATAGTCAAAGACTACAACTGTCTTTTGTCTTTTGGAGACAATAGATCTAGCCCGTAGGCACTTCATCACTAATGGATGTTTATGATATGATCATTTTATTTGATGATTTAAGCCATGATTTCTAAATCACTAGGCTAGATAAGAAATTGGAAGAATCCAATATAAGGATGACTATTGTGATTTTGCTCGAACCACATTTGTCAAGAGTGCTAACACGTTTTTTTTTTTTTTTTTTTTTTTTTTTTTTTGTAGGTGTTAACAAGGATCTATTATCTTAAAAAGGCTTTACCATTTTAGTTATGTCGAAAATGACATATAGGCTAGGTTATACCTTTAAGATTTTCTTTGAAATATAATGGCAGAGCAATCATAAATTGAAATGATGCTCTGATTTAGGACATAATATATGTGTACGTTTAATACCAAAATAAATTTCAAAAAGGAAACTTTTCATAGAAAGTCCTAAAGAATCACAATAATTGCCCTAAACGGGTCTTAAACAAGGAAATTGGCCCACACAGGGACTTAAAAGTTATATATATATATATATATATATATATGCATATATATATATATCCTTATAGGGACTACTATAGAAATGAAATATAACAAAGGAAGTTTCTTCTTCATTTTACTTCTGAAAGTTTTCTCCTTGGTTCCCTGAGTGCGGTACTGATACTGAAGGTCTTTGTGGGTAGTCGAAATCTTCTACATTAGGAATCTTTGCAAAAGTGGAATCCAAGGAGTTTATGGTTAACGAATAATATGGATCACAGTTAAGGTCAGGACAAGTATAATCCAAGTTTGGGATTCTGATGTAGGGTAAAATACACATATTTGTCCCGTGGAAAGTGTATAATTTATGTATAGTTTTTCTTTGTTTTTTATCTAGTTTTAGTGTTCTATTATATTGTTTCGTGTTTTGGCAGGTTTTGGTGCAAATGGAGCGAAAACGAGTAATAAGGAAATAACCAGCCAGTTGGGCAGAGTGAGATGCCAGAGACCAAAGTAAAATTGCCGCAGGACGTTTGGGCTGCTAAAATACCCATTAGACGAAAGCTGGGCCATTGATATTATTATTAATGTTAGAAAAAAAAGTCAACACGTCTTGGCCGAAGAGGAGGAATATTGTTTTTAGAGATGTAGATTATTATTATTAGTGGATGATGACATAGAAAAGAATTAAAGGGAGGCAGACATTAATTCGAAAAGGTCAAAGGTGTCAGCCCAGTAATTTGCACAGATGTTATGAAAAATAATGGGTGTTGGGCCGTTAAACATCATCAGCCCAGCAGAATTATGTAATTAGTAATATTGGGCCGTGTGAAACATGAAATCGTGCACCGCCTTAGATAGGCAACGGCTAGAAGGGTTTCTTGGGATATAAATCATCATCTTCATCAACAGTCGGGAGATATATACGAATTTTGGAGTTCTTTGGCACCATTAGAGGCTGTTTTAAGTTCTTGGAGCATCTTGGAGGCGTGGAATCATTCGGGTAACATCTTGGAGCATTCGGGAATGAAGATTCGGGTTTTATCATCCTTATTCTTTCGTTTTCGTTTGTTTAAACTTTGTTGCACAATGAATTCAGAATATATATTGATTTTGATTATGTTCTTGACCATGTTTTCCGGCTAAACTTCATAAACTACCTAGGCTAATGACAATAGTTAAATAAAGTTTGGTTCTTTATTCGATTTTTGGCGTGGTTGTGGATTTTTCTTGTATTGTAAAAGCTTCGGGAATTTAACTTGGTGCATATGCGTGCTTGACGATTATTTTATTATTGTTTATTGCTTCGTATAATCCTTGGTGACGGTCTTTATCACATAATAGGGTTGTGCTAGGGTTTCTTGATTTAGGTGACGGTCTTTATCACATAATAAATCATTAATCCTTTAGGGTGAAAATTGCATAAGTAACCTTAGAAGTAATATTCGGTAATTTTATAAAATCAAATGTGCTGCTAAACTTGTCGCGGAAAGGATCGAGGTTATTAATAGGTCTAGGTTTGGTTATAAGTCCTTAACATTCCATAGTCTATTAAACCAAGATTAAAACCCATTGTCGCTTTAGACGTTCGCGCTGAAAGGTAGAGCGTCTTATATAGGCACTTTCAAGAAACTAGAGGACGGAAAAGAAATCTAGAAAGCCGGTAAACGTAACAGCCTAGGTAGTACCACAAGAATCGCCTTGAGAGTGTTTGAGGGGCTTAGTGGTGTCTTAATAGGTTTAGTATCTTAAGATCCCGGTTCCACACCACAAAATCATCGAATAGAGATCCATTCTGAGTTTAGCTTGCGTCTAGCCTAGGTAGTCTTCATCATCTCTGATCAAAGTCTTCGTTCGAGTTCGTGTCTAGTTATTTAGCTAATCTAGTTCGTCATTACTTGCATTCTTAGGAATTTTAGAAAACCCCCCCAATCAATAAACAAATGGTTAAGTCGTGTCAGTTTTAGTCTTTATAGAGTCTTAGCGTAATCTAAAGAGTCTCGTGGGTTCGATACTCGGACTTACTTTAGCTTTACTACATTGATCGGTACACTTGCCGGTTGTGTGGTTTAGGGTTTTAGGTCGGGTCTTAGTTTATAAATTTAAAGCTTAGAGTGTCTAATTTAGGGTTAATTTAGTTGTATTTAGTTAAACCACTTTGTGCACATCAAGTTTTTGGCGCCGTTGCCGGGGACTCTTGGCGATTGCGTTGATTACTTTGTTTGGACTTATCTGACATTATACGTGCTAGTGTTTTTGTAGATTGAGTCGTAGGAGTCTAATTGTCCGTGTTTTTGTTTTCTTATTTTATTTTATTTTATTTTATTTTTCTTGAGTCTTTTAAATATGTGTGAAATTTGTGGAGGGCCTCACTTTACAGTTAAATGCCCCCAGTATGAGGGGTCCTCTGCAGATTATGATACTAACCCCTTTGTGCAGCCACATCAATATTCTTTGCAGGGGTATCCCACAAATGCTAAGGAGAGGTTTCCCCATTTTTTCGAGCTCAGGGAATTAATTATGGAGTGCGTGCGAATAATAAAAGAGTTTCGGAAGTGCGGGGATCCAAGGTTTCCGAAAATGATCGGCATACTTGATCGAATGATCGGGCTAATAGGCCCAATGATAGAGTGTGACCTCAGTCGGTAAAGGGATCCAAGGTGTGAAGAATGTGGTGGACCACACTGGTATGAAGAATGTGCGATTGCTGCTCGGTTTGAAATGGGTTGGGGAAATAGAGAACGGACGCAACAAATACAATGGGGCGATTATGATGATGAGTGGATTACAGTTCAAAGCTCAAATTATAAGGCGATAGTGCTCCCCGAGCTTGCTGATGGAGAGACAATATGGGGATATGTGGAGAGAAAAAAAGAAAAAGTGGAGATAGAAAGAAACGGAGAAGAGGAGGAACAAGTTGAGCAGCCATCTAGTGAAGATCAGATGTCCTGGGAGAATGAATTTAGGGAAGAACTGGATAGGTTACCGGTAGATGAAGAGGAAAAGGAGTTTGATCCGGAGGGAGACCTTGCTTACTTAGAAGCTTTACTTGAAGGAAACCCAATGACGGACATCAAACAAGAAGAAGTGGTGGTGGAAGAGGAAGAGCACCACAGCTGGCCTATGGTATTAGTGATAAATGAAATTAAAAAATCAAAACCACGGGAGAAGGCAAAGAAAAGAAAAAGAAAAGATGGAAAACGAAAGAGGATTGAAGGCTGGTACAAGAAGGAGCCGTTGGCGCACGATCAGTCTTCTCGCTACATGCCGCACATTCGGTTTCTTCCAGGTAAGTTTAAATTCTGGTGGTCTGACCCGTTTGAAATTTTTAAAAGATTTTGTTATTCCACCAAGAAATTTTTAATTATTTTTGAGGATCGGGTGGAAATAAACGGGTTAGATAAGGTCCAAGTCAAAGAAAAACCTCCTGATTAAATTCAAGTGTGGGGAGCTTTTGTAGAGTTTGTTAAATTTCTTTATTTTTTGGATTTTCGGTAGTTTGTAGAGTTTGTATTTTGAGTCTTTTATTCTGTACCTTGAGTCTAATTTAGTAGTATTGAGTCAGTCGTTTGTGTCGAGTCGGTATTGCTTTGGTGTTTGCTTGTTTTTGTTTATGTAGGTTTGAATATGTACCACCCATACTCAATCTCCATTCGGGTGATTTTGGAGCTGCTTATCAGATTTCAGGCATTTATCAAGCATGTCAGTCAGTGTCAAAGCCGATCGCGAACGAAATGCTATACGATCGAGCTGGATTGGACGAGAGATTTGGAGCTTACACATTATATTACCAGCTAAGTCCTTTCCATTTATTCCCTTTGTCTTTTTATTTCTTATTTGTTTTTAGTTTTTTTGAGTCGGTTTCCATCCTACATTGAGGGCAATGTAGAGTTTAAGTCCGGGGATGGGAAACTATCGTTTACTGTTTAGTATAGTTAGTAGAGTCATAAAAAGTCGAAAAAAAATTGAAAATTAAAAAAAAAACAGAAAAAAGTCTTTTGAAATAAGAAGTTTGCAAACTAAAAGACAGAAAATGATAGAAAAGTCGGGTTTTTGGTCGAGTTCAAATAATGATAATATGAGATAATATAATCGTGCTTGTGTCTAGTTTGGGATGTGCGGGTAGGCTCGGTTCGGTTCTAGGTTCCTGTGATCTTAAATATACCTAATTGTCGGTCTACTAATGGGTTCTCATCTAGGGAGAGTGGGGAAATTGAAACCGCCAAAAATAGTATAAGGGATGCCGTTATAAGCTAAGATCGTTAGAGTTTTTGGTCATTATCTCGTTGAAAAAGGAAAAAAAAATTAAAAAAAAAATAAGTGAGCTAGAAACTAAATGAAAGTAACACAGGTCTATGTAATCCGAGTTGGGGATAGCGACTCTACAGCCGGAATGCCTCTGGGATGTGTGAAATCGAATTGCCGATTAAAAGTACCGAAACATAAGTAATCTGTGGTTGGGGATAGCGACTCTACAGCCGGAATACCTCTTGGTTAGGGAAAGCATCGTCTAGACTCACGAAAGAGAGAGAAAAAAAAAAGCAAAGTCTAAGCTCGTATGAAAAAAAAAATAGATTTGATTCTAAACTCTTTGGATCTTGGTATAAGGCGGTTAGGAAATAACCCAGTGGTTGTTACTTTTGTCCTATAAGCTTGAGGGGGGATTAGGTGGACTTGCAATTCTTAGCGTGAGACCCTAGGTAGATTGACCGCACTTGAACTAAATTGCATGATAAGGGCTTGGAACCGGGTTGAGTTTAAGTGGATCAATATACTTGCAATCGCGGCTAACACAAGTTTCGATTTTAATAAGTAACATAAGCTTTGACCCGAACGACTATTCTGACTATGATTTCGTTTGCACAATTCTTTTTCGGGGACGAAAAAAGGTTAAGTGTGGGGATATTTGATGTAGGGTAAAATACACATATTTGTCCCGTGTAAAGTGTATAATTTATGTATAGTTTTTCTTTGTTTTTTATCTAGTTTTAGTGTTCTATTATATTGTTTCGTGTTTTGGCAGGTTTTGGTGCAAATGGAGCGAAAACGAGTAATATGGAAATAACCAGCCAGTTGGGCAGAGTGAGATGTCAGAGACCAAAGTAAAACTGCCGCAGGACGTTTGGGCTGCTAAAATACCCATTAGACGAAAGCTGGGCCATTGATATTATTATTATTAATGTTAGAAAAAAAAAGTCAAAACATCTTGGCCGAAGAGGAGGAATATTGTTTTTAGAGATGTAGATTATTATTATTAGTGGATGATGACATAGAAAAGAATTAAAGGGAGGCAGACATTAATTAGAAAAGGTCAAAGGTGTCAGCCTAGTAATTTGCACAGATGTTATGAAAAATAATGGGTGTTGGGCCGTTAAACATCATCAGCCCAGCAGAATTATGTAATTAGTAATATTGGGCCGTGTGAAACATGAAATCGTGCACCGCCTTAGATAGGCAACGGCTAGAAGGGTTTCTTGGGATATAAATCATCATCTTCATCAACAGCCGGGAGATATATACGAATTTTGGAGTTCTTTGGCACCATTAGAGGCTTTTTGAAGTTCTTGGAGCATCTTGGAGGCGTGGAATCATTCGGGTAACATCTTGGAGCATTCGGGAGTGAAGATTCGGGTTTTATCATCCTTATTCTTTCGTTTTCGTTTGTTTAAACTTTGTTGCACAATGAATTCAGAATATATATTGATTTTGATTATGTTCTTGACCATGTTTTCCGGCTAAACTTCATAAACTACCTAGGCTAATGACAATAGTTAAATAAAGTTTGGTTCTTTATTCGATTTTTGGCGTGGTTGTGGATTTTTCTTTTATTGTAAAAGCTTCAGGAATTTAACTTGGTGCATATGCGTGCTTGACGATTATTTTATTATTGTTTATTGCTTCGTATAATCCTTGGTGATGGTCTTTATCACATATTAGGGTTGTGCTAGGGTTTCTTGATTTAGGTGACGGTCTTTATCACATAATAAATCATTAATCCTTTAGGGTGAAAATTGCATAAGTAACCTTAGAAGTAATATTCGGTAATTTTATAAAATCAAATGTGCTGCTAAACTTGTCGCGGAAAAGCTCGAGGTTATTAATAGGTCTAGGTTTGGTTATAAGTCCTTAACATTCCATAGTCTATTAAACCAAGATTAAAACCCATTGTCGCTTTAGACGTTCGCGCTGAAAGGTAGAGCGTCTTATATAGGCACTTTCAAGAAACTAGAGGACGGAAAAGAAATCTAGAAAGCCGGTAAACGTAACAGCCTAGGTAGTACCACAAGAATCGCCTTGAGAGTGTTTGAGGGGCTTAGTGGTGTCTTAATAGGTTTAGCATCTTAAGATCCCAGTTCCACACCACAAAATCATCGAATAGAGATCCATTCTGAGTTTAGCTTGCGTCTAGCCTAGGTAGTCTTCATCATCTCTGATCAAAGTCTTCGTTCGAGTTCGTGTCTAGTTATTTAGCTAATCTAGTTCGTCATTACTAGCATTCTTAGGAATTTTAGAAAACCCCCCCAATCAATAAACAAATGGTTAAGTCGTGTCAGTTTTAGTCTTTATAGAGTCTTAGCGTAATCTAAAGAGTCTCGTGGGTTCGATACTCGGACTTACTTTAGCTTTACTACATTGATCGGTACACTTTCCGGTTGTGTGGTTTAGGGTTTTTGGTCGAGTCTTAGTTTATAAATTTAAAGCTTAGAGTGTCTAATTTAGGGTTAATTTAGTTGTATTTAGTTAAACCACTTTGTGCACATCAGATTCCAAAACGTGGAGGTAAGAAATATGGGTCCTTTGGGTCCATAGGTATCATCTTGAGAGTGGGAGCCTCAGGGATAGTTGGTATGGACTCCTCCGATGTTGGCTTCTCATTTGAAGTTTCAGAAGTCTTAGGTACAAAAATTGAAATATAGTTAATGGGTTCAACTGATTTGATATTTGGGAATGGGTTCAAAAGATCATTTCTCCATATTGGTCATACGCTTATTCGAGCTGTGGTACAAAGCTTAACGTTCTTGGACTTCAGGTTTCGAGAGCTTCCACAAATGGCAGCTTTGCTCGACGACACGCTCCTGAAATACTCAAATATCGAAAACAATGCTTACATATAACAGGGATGAGATCATTCCTAATTCAAGTCTAGACTCGAAAGTCAAGGAATGTGCTACTGTGTCATTGAGATTAAACACAAAAAGCTAGTGTTTAATTCACTAAATGTTGGCTCTGATACCAAGCTAGTGTTTAATTAACCGACATTTTAAAAGTTTTTAAGAAAATTGATTTAAATGCACGAGGCACAAATATTCTTTTATAACTTGGGATAATTATTTAAAAATAATCTTGTAAAAGAATTATACGTTTGTCATACATTCAGTAGCCCGGGTTAGAAGTACCGGGTTAAAGATTAATAGACGCACCACACAATATAAACCCACGAAGAGTTATTCTCAACAAGCAGGTATATCTTTTTACATACGCACCGGCAGGTGTATGCCTACACCCCGTGCTTAAGTCGTGGCCATTTCAATGAATGAGCCGAGGATATCCAGGACATGGTCATTAACCCCTCAAAGGCTTAAAACAAACAAAACAGATTAAACGGGTTATCTCAATGATTTAACCATTATTCGATTAAAGATTCAATACCCGACCAAGCGGTATTATTAAATACCGTACCCCAAGTCCGTATAAGGGAAAATAAGTTAAAAGTATTTATCTGAGCAAAATATAATTTTATCCCAGCCGTATATCAATCAGCAAGTACAGATAGCTTTTACTGGGCTCCTAATCTGGAACGAATGTTTTTAATAACCTATTAGATACCTAACGGGTCTTACTTAAGCTATAACTTAGACCGGTTAGTTTTAAAGAAAGGCATACGGTTCAAAACGCAAGATTAAGCGAAGACCGGATTAGAATGTGACTTAGACTCAACAAGTATGAAGACTTGTATAATAAGGGTAAACTAAACACATTCTGGATTTTGAAGAGAAAATGATAAGGTTTGACCCGTTTCGGTTAATTTATGCAACTAGTTACAAAAACCGTACCGAACGCGAAAAAATGCATAACGGGTAACCAAATGAGTCATGTACATGTTCCACAAGTTAATATGCTTAAAATATGTTATGATATCAGTAGGATACCTCCCATTATGCCCAAACGAATTTAAAATCAAATTAAGCCCCGAAAGGGTATTTTGGTCATTTTAAAGTTTATAAAAGAGGTTAAATAGTAATCTTACATTCTGGTCTAAAATAATCAGTAAAAATATTTATTTTAGTAAGTCATATCAGTAAGATATCACATATATGTGAAATTTATCCTTTATGGCCAAACTATGCATTGTATGGGTATTTTGGTCATTTCACATTTGTTAAAAGGGTCAAATTTAGAAATCTGAGTTCAAAACTTGTACTTACTATTTAAGTATATAAAAATTTATTCATAACATCAGTAGGTAACAAGTCTTAGGTGCCAAATATGGTTTTAAACCATATTATGCGCCTAAATCGCATAAAAGTCGGTATTTGACGGTATTCGGGTTGATTAAGAAAATCTGAGATTTTGATCAGCCTCCACTGTTTAAAATAATTTATTTATTGTATAAAATCAGTAGAAAAAAGGTTTGATATGTAAAGGATGTGTAAAACTCATTTTATTAGCAAAAAGGGCATAACCGTCAATTACAGAGACAATGCAAGAACCCTATGTTATGATCATTTTAAAATTTAACAAAAATTTCCAAAAATCTCTAAATATTATATAATAATAGTGGGTAGAAAGTTTGGTGTCAAAATTTGGGTTTCAATGGGTCTTATGCCAAAAAAGTCATTTAATTAATAAAAAGCTTGCATTTTACGATATTGAGCATAACTCCTAATTTAGACCATAAACTGATGTCAAATTTTTAGGACATGCTTATAAATCAGTAATAAAGGTTTTTGTCCTCTCACATTTTCAAAAATCTCGTTTTAATATCAAAAGGGCCTAACGGTCAACTTTTAAGCATTTAACGGAAACATGCAATGAACTAGGATTTCTATGGAACCATGTTGTATAACATCAGAGGGTTATACTAACATATAATATGGTCCTAAAGGAACCCTAAGGCATAACTAAACTAAGCTAAATCGGGTCAGAACTGAAAGTTAAAGCAAAAGTCAACTTTTGCGACTTTCGATTGCGAACCGAGCCTAAATTCAGAATTGTCGGGTTGAACATGCCTAGACATGTTCAAGTAATATTTACCAAGTTATTAAAGTGACAAAACTGATTTTATTGCCTTTACATCATTAGTTATGAATTTTATTTAAAAACCGACTCGTTTGACTTTTATTTTAATTACTTTGACCCAACAATTAACTAAGCAAACGTGGTAATTAGGAGGTGCCCTTTTGAGGGTTTAATACCTACCTAATTACGATCACGTAGCCATGTTCGTTGCGAACAATGGCTTGACCGTTTACAATTCTAAGCGTTTATCGTGAACGCTTGACTTTTCGGCTTTAAGAGCCAAACAACTTAACTAAGCACGAAAGGAACACTTACAAGTGGTCCTTAGGACTGAAGGAGGTTCCCAAGTTGGTCAGGATCCTCTTAAAATCAGAGATATAGCCGATTGAAAGATAATAGTGAGTTGTTCAAATGAAAAAACGAGGCCTATTTATAGATTTCATGGACCTCCAAGATCTTGCCAAGTGTTAGAGTTGATTAACAAGATCATTCCAGGTGTAATATGGTTTTCCAAATCAGTTAACAAGCCTAATGTTTCACTAAAATGGTTTTTATTAGAGTAGGAAACCGGTTTTAACAAAAACCAGCAACCAGAAACAATATACTGCAGCTGTTCTGTCTTCGCGGCCCGCGTAGGAAGCCCAGGTGGGCTTCACGGCCCGCCTAGAATGGCCCAGATCAGCGCATGTTTGGCAAATGTGCAGAAATGGTCCCTGTCCTTTATTTCATACATTTAACAGCTTTAATCAGCTAAAAGGGCTGTTTCGGATGGCCCGAGAAGCAGGCCCGGACTTGGGTCACGACCCGTGACAAGGGTCAACCCAGCCAAAGAAAAAAGCTTTAGCTGATTGGCATGATTGGTCCCTCTAATGTTGAGTTATTATAACTAGGAACGAAGATCGAGTGTTTAAGCGATCCAATGATTTAAAAGTGACTTGCTCTGCTGATATACAGCCTGACAGTCCACAAAGGCACGCTCAGTCAGTCACCGGTTTCATCTCTTGTCAAGAACAGTCCCTTATTACTTTTAAGCTTATATAATATTCATATCGACACTTTTCGCGCTTAATTTCTAAAATCCCATCATATGTTAATACTAGATTCAAAACTTCTAACGATCAAACCCAGGCATCCCAGGAGCCCGACCAAGCATTGCGAAGTTCTCGGTTTGTTTAGAAGGCCTTTCTAAGGCGTAGTTTCGCTTGAAGTCGTTTTTAGTCACTTAATCGCACAAAGTAGCGTGAAATGTCGTTTCATGATATCCAAGCCTTCCGTGGCCCATAATGAGTATTCCTAAGCATATATATAAGTATTACAATGCTCCCGTTCGCTTAAATGGTCACCCAAAGGCGTAGATTTAATAGTTGACGCTTTTGGTCCCTCTAATGCGCAAACTTGCGCATATCATCGTTTAATAGCATCGAAGCCTTATCTAATCCATATTAGGAATTCTTGAGAGTATTATTAAAAATCACGATGCTTCGGGTTCGTAAAAAGGTCATCTAGAGGTATAATTAAACATATTGACGCTTTTAGTCCCTCTAACTTTTAAAGTTGCGTGTAACTTCACTTATATTCATAAAAGCCCTTAATGGCCAACATTAGGCATTCCCGAGAGTGTAATCAATTATCATGAATCTATCGGTTTGTTATAAGGTCACTCAGAGGTAAGAATTAACATGTTGACGCTTTTAACCCTTCGACGCGTAAACTTTTAAATAATTGCGTAAACGGTTCCTCTCGACTATCGAGTGGCTAAATTCTACTTTTGAATACCGTGCATTGTCATTCAGAGGCTTAGCTTAAGCATGCTAACATTTTTAGTCCTTCTATATTCAAAGTTTTCGATTTTTTCACAAAATTAGTCCCTTAAATTCAATGTTTGTCTTTATTAGGGTTTGGTACACGTGTCTATATATCATTGGATGTGATTTTATGAGGTGTTACAATTTGGTGGTTTCAAAGACTGGTTGGGAGGTAGCGGAGGAAATTGAAGTCAGAAGAACCTCTATGCATAAACCTAGAGGGAGATTGTTGGAACCTGAAGGTTTATTCATAGAGGGTTACAGTAGTTTAGGGGTTGATATGTCATATTTTGTTTAATGTATGTTTTGGGTCAAATGTGTGTGGTTTGGGTCTAGATGGTTTCGAGCGGGCCTAAGGGTTTCGACCTAATATGTTAGTATTTAAGTAAACCTCAAACATGTGTTTGAGGTTGATCAGTTTGTTCGATATCAATAGGCCAGCCGAAACCAGCTTTGGGAAGTCTTGTATCGGTCACCTTCGATCAGTGAATGCAAGTTTCCGGTTTGTTTTGATTCATATCGTTTCGGTTATTATTTGTTTATTCTTAAATCAACTTGTGATTGGATTCCGCACTCTCACAAGTCTCGTTTGATATCATTGAAAGATCCTCTCAGAACTTACAATTATTCCTGAAAAGTAAGACTAAACTAGAAAACGTAAAAGTTAAACTAATCTAAAACTAAGGATAGTTCCGCAGAATGCCTCCGTGGTGCGCCATGTTTATAAGGGTCCTTGGCTAGACCCACCTTATCAGGTGGTTTTGGATCATCTTCAATTAGGGGTTCGTCATTCCCATTTGAATATTTCATTGATTTTTCAAGATCGACATACCTTTATAGGCCCCTAATTCAATGGGTAGGTTGTTTTGCTTCCGCTTGATCAAGGCTTGATGGGTTTTTACAAAAGGTTGTCCCAACACAAGTGGAGCATCATCAAGAATGACGAAGTCGGTTGGGACTACCGTTTGATTTGTTTGCACTAACACGTCCTCAACTACTCCCGTTGGTTTTATTATTTTCCAATTAGAAAGAAAAATGGGTATTTGAAGTGGAGAAAAATCACTGATACTTAACTTTTTGAAATTGTAGTTTGGCATTATATTAACACAAAGATCTTTATCGATTGTAATATTACTAATAAAGGTGTTTAAAAAAAAAACATGGAACCGGTGTAATGTTAATTTCAAATGGATCATCTTTTATTAGCGTAGTTTGATCATTTGTTAACTTAATGCTTACTATTTCGTCAATTTTAGTGTTAGTGTTTAACTCTTTTAAAAACTTAGCATGAGTAGGTACCAAATAATGGTTTTCGAAAGAAGGTGATTAATTTGTTGAAAATTTGACTCTTTTTGAAGATTAGCGGTTTCGGACTTACACTTTTCGTTGTTTGGTTCATGCGTCGGTTTTTCACTTAGTTGTTCTTCCATTTTTATCTCTTCTACTATTACCTCTTTAGTACAAACTACCTCTTCCCTCGCGTGGGATTCTTTTAAATAGCGTTCGATAGTTTTGAGGTGTTCTATTATTCATTCGGCTTCGGGGAGGATAGTTGGTGGTTCGTCAAAGTGAGAGGGATAAGTATCCCAAAAGCTTGAGTGCGGAAGTTCGATCCTTGGTCCTTCATAATACTCATATGAGGTAGGTGGTTCACACCATTGTTCCTCATAGTAAGTATATGATGGAGAAGGTTCATACATTGGTTCTTCATAATACCCATATGAGGTAGGTGGTTCACACCATTGTTCCTCATAGTAGGTATATGATGGAGATGATTCATACCTTGGTTCTTTATAGTATGTGTATGAAGTGGAAGGTTCGTACCTAGGCTTCTCATGGTATGTATACGAAGTAGATGGTTCGAAGAGGTCACAATATTGTACCGAGTGAGGATTACCGCAAATGGTACAATACTCTTCTTCATAGTGGTAGTTGTAACCTCTTGATTATTAATCCATAAGAATCACTCAGCAGACCACAAAAGAGTATCGGGACCAGAAAACAAAAAAAAAATGGAAACAGAGGCTCACCACGGCCCCGTGTTCAATGAGCACGGCCCGTGGTCAGGATCAGAGATTATCTTAGTTATAGTAGTAGGCCCTTCTTTTGAAGGTGACGTTACCCTCAACCCAGTGGTTTGAGTCAGCAAGGATACAATCCCAAAGGGTCGGAATATTGAAAGATAATTAATTAAGTTATTATTGCGAAAAGTGGTAGGCCCCTCTTTTGAAGGTGACGTTACCCTCGGCTAAGTGGTTTGAGTCAGCAGGGATACAATCCCAAGTAGCCGGTTTAATGTATTAACAGTAGTTTACATATGAGGGGTTCAAGCTATTCGCACCCCCGCCATCCAATACCAGTGGGTATTGAAGGAGGTCCTAGTAAGCTTGAACCAGATCCTTGCAGGATCTATACACTGAACAAGGAAAGAACCTTACTAAACCATTCCCTTAACCCCTGATCAGGTAGCCAACATATCTCTATATAGACTGTAGAGACATGAATGAAGCAATCTTTTACTTTATCTAAACAGTAAAGTAAAGCCAAGTCACCACGGACAAATGATAAAGAAAATTCACCTTCAACATAAGAAACTAGTTATTAAAGTCATTAATACAAAACCAAATAAAAAGTGCCGAAAAATTAAATATCAAAAGTAATACATAAAAGACTTGTCTTCACCAAGTGATGTAAGAGGCTTAACCAAACATGGCCTTTCATTGGCAGGAACTCTTACTATCAATCTTGGATCCCGAGACTACTACACACTCTAAAGATGGATGATGAATGATGGTGGTGGGTGTTGGTGGTGTAGTGGTGGTGGAGTAGTGGCAAACTGGGAGAGTAGTGGTTTACCAAGGGATGCCTTTCAAGGGTCTTGGTTTTCACACCTAATCTCGACACAATCACTCATTGGTGTTGTACGAGCGTTTTCAAACGTGTGTATTGTGTTAACCTTAGGAAAGGCAAAATGAGTTTTCAGCCTTAGGAAAGGCTCCCTTCGTACGAAGCTGCCTTATGTAACAAGTTCAATATCCCATACTATTAAACAAACATTCCAACAAAAGTCATAACAGATTCAAGTCTCTTAAACAAAACTAATCTGACAACTTAGATTTTTTAGGTGAGTTTCTAGCATTCCTATCCGGCTGCAGCAAAACATTCCATCAACCTGTCGTATACGTTAAAATAAAGTCAATACAATAATGTAAAAGTGAGTACACAAGTTTAACATAAGTATAGTATAAAAGCGTTTACGCATAACCAACATGTAACACGTAAAAATGGTGAATCAAGTAAGCTATCAACAATGATACAAGCTAACCACATGACTGTGGGTGAAGTATGCTCGATACGTGTTCACCGAGGTGAGCGCGTAAAGTAAAGCATGTGATCCTTAACATCCCCTGACTAAACAGGTGCTGAGTCCAAACTATAGTACTATCGTTGCTAAGGGCGGTAGGGCAAGTCATTGATGTCCGTGAGTGTTATTAGTTTTTAATGTATATGTTAAGCCCTTTTTAACACTTTTTAGCCAAGTTTTAAATTTATAAAACACGATATTTACTAACACTAAACACACATATGGGCAAGTGCACCAATCGTGAGCGTAGTATAGTGTTGGCAAGATACCTAGGTCGTCCAAGGACACAAGAGCTTTTAGTACCGGTTTATCCTCAACGTCTAATCAAATCAAAAGTTTAGAAAAAGGTTTTAAACTAGAAAAAGAAAATAAAAACTAATTAAAGTGCTGAAAAATAAAAATAAAAGAAAAACAGATAGACAAGATGAATCACTTGGCTCCGACTCGTGTATAGTGTAACCTTTGATTATTTCCGCACTTTTGCACTTTTTAAGAGATTATCTTAGTTATTATAGTAGGCCCCTCTTTTG
The DNA here is from genome assembly GCA_030545235.1 of Helianthus tuberosus. NCBI lineage: Eukaryota > Viridiplantae > Streptophyta > Magnoliopsida > Asterales > Asteraceae > Helianthus > Helianthus tuberosus. The sequence goes on from CM060390.1 coordinate 5,217,781, forward strand.
AAGGCGACGTTACCCTCAACCCAATAGTTTGAGTCAGCAAGGATACAATCCTAAAGGGTCGGATTATTGAAAGATAATTAATTAAGTTATTAATGCATATTATGGTAGGCCCCTCTTTTAAAGGTGACGTTACCCTCGGCTAAGTAGTCTGAGTCAGCAGGGATACAGTCCTAAGTAGCCGGGTTAAAGTATTAATAGTAGTTTAACTTATGAGGGGATCAAAGAGTTTGGACCCCCGCCATCCAATACCGTTAAGTATTGAAGGAGGTCCTACTAAATTTGACCCAGGTCCTTTGCAGGATCTATACACTGAACAATGGCAAGACTCTTACCAAACCGTTCCCTTAACCCCCGACCTGGTAGCCAACATACCTCCATATAGACCGTGGAGATATTAATGGTGAAAATCTTTTATTTTATATAGACAGTAAAATAATGCCAAGACACCACGGACAAACGATAAGGAAAAATCACCTTCAACATAAGAAACTAGTTATTAAAGTCATTAATACATAACCAAGTAAAAAGTGCGAAAAGATTAAAAATAAAAAGTATTACACTAGACACTTTGTCTTCACCAAGTGATGTAAGACACTTAGGCAAACATGGCCTTGATTGTCAAGAACTCTTACGATCAATCTTGGATACCGACACTCTATGATGGACAATGGATGATGGTGGTGGATGATGGTGTTATGGTGGTGGTGGGTGGTGGGTGAAGTGTGAGAGAGGTGGTGTGCCAAGGGATGGTTTGAGCTTGAGCCAAGCACTCCTATTTATAGGCTGAATAGAAGCTCGGGCACGGCCCCGTGTCCACATCCTTCTCTGTCTTCATTAATTGCTCTTTAAAATTCGTCATGATTTATTTAAAACTTTTCATAAGATAAATTACTTATTAGGGCATAACATGCCTCTTTAAAATTCTACTTATATACAAGTTCACATCCCTCAAGGGGGATCACTCAACACTCGGCTGAAGATGTATTTTAGTGAATCACTCGAGAGTGGCATGGAACTTACTCCTACCATAGGCTTTCCAAGCAATCAATCCTCCTCCTTTTTAACTATATATCTTTGTAAATATCAAGAGGACTTTTGGGTGAAGGGTTAGGCTTGGGTTAAAGGTAGGTGGTTGGGTTAGTGGTTAGTAGAAAAGGGTGAAAAGCATCGGTTTTCGTAAGACTTTTTATTTTTGCATTTTTTTATTTTGATGAAGCCATAATTCAAACAAAGTTATTTTTTATGAACTTGCTTGTTTATTTCTTTTGCTTCATCATCAACATTTTTTTTTGAAAGTCATACGAAAAACCGAGCTTGTTACTAAAACAAAGGGTTAAAAATAAAAAGGTTTTGGTGGGTGAAAGGGTGTTTGGTTTGGGTTAAGAAATGAAAAAGTTTAGGCTCAAAGGGGTTAACTAGGGGGATTTTGGGTAGGTGGCAAAAAAAATAATGATGTAGAAATAAAAAGGGTTAGTCCTAATGCCTCCATCATTTACTTACTCGGGTTTAAGTTGGTAAGGATCGGGAATGTATCATCGTGGCAAGTTCTAGAGTTGTAAGAACCAAGCGGCTATTCACACAAGAAACGAAAAATGAGCATTTAGTTTAAAGATATGTATTTGTATGCTCAATAAAGGCTCAAAACTCACTTTTGTGGGAATGGGTTTTTATGTGATCAAGTATATATAATCAAATTTTAACTAAGCGTGTCATGCTGTTTCATAATTTTCTTATGTTGGTTCTTTTTATCACGACGCTATCGGTTGTAAATTTGTAAAAATATAACCTTTTTAGAATTTTGAAATTCCCAAATTAAACCTAGACAAGTAAAAAAATGAAAATTTTTGAAAAAATTTGGGGTGATTAGCGGTTCCAATAGAGTTTTGTGTAAGGCTTGTTATTAGGACTCGCAAGATTCAAGGTTTTAGCATCCCCCCCCCCCCACACTTAAATTACACATTATCCTCAATGTGTCCCAAAAATAAGTTTTTAGGTTGATTGAATGTGTAAAAAGATGTGAAAAAGAAAAAAAATTGTGTTACTGGGCACTGGACACGGCCCCGTGTTGTCCGGGCACAGCCCCGTGTTCAGGTGCCAGTAACAAAATTGAAAAAGAGAAACAGAAGCCTGGACACGGGGGCGTGTTGGGTGAACACGGCCCGTGTCCAGTTTACCTGAACTGGGCATTTTCTGCAGACTGTCAGCACGGGGCCGTGTTGGGCGGGCACGGCCCGTGCTGAACCTGCTTTAATGAAAGTTTTCGTCGGGTGGCCCTGTTTTCCTGCATGGGGTGCTGGTTCAAGTTTCCCTTGTTTCCTTTGCCATCCCGAGTGTGTTTTAATCATTTCAACACCATCCAAACACCAAATTAACTAAAACCATCATTCATTAACTCATAGAGAGAATTACATAATAGTCCTAAAAGAAAAATGAAAAACAAAGTAGAAAATAAAAGTTAAATGTCCTAAATTAGATAGGTCAAGTGATACGTAAAATCATCCTAAGGAGTTCTACTTCTACAATAAAAGCCAAAATTCCGGAAATAGTTTCCCGGTATCTAAAAGTCTTGTAGAACTCCAAGCCGAGCGGTGTCCCCTAGATGTTGCTAGAGCCAATCTTCTATCTCTCTTAGGAGAAGGGAGGCGGCTTCATGTTCCTCAACATCTTGTGGAGGGGGAGTGACACCAATCGGAACCCCTTGTAGTATATCTCTAGGGGGTTCCGGATGTATGACATACCATTCGGTCGGAATGATGACTTCCGGTATCACGTTCCATGCGCTTTGGGTGATAATTGGCACCAAAGGAGGAGAGGCGAGAATGTTCAACCTTTGGTGCAAAAGGTTGACTTCCCGGAGACATCCTTCTAGTCCCACCGTTAGATGATTAATACGGTCGACCAATGCTTCTTCTACCCCCGTTATCTCATCAATGGCCTCTCTTAGAGCGTAAACGTAGTTTACAAGAGAATCTTCAACCGTTGATGACCTTCTCCCTTGCCGGTTGTTTCTGGAGTGCGACGAAGAGGTTCCGTTCGTTCTGCTTGCCATTCTGAGAAAACATACTGAAAAGAGTTCAATTTTATTGGACCAGTACTTCGGACATGGCCCCGTGTTCAGTTATCTGCAGGATTTTAGAACAAGGAATCTTGGGGTTTAAATTTGTTTTCGTGATTTTTAAAACGTTTTTTAATAGAAACAACTTAAATCATTGTTGTAGAACTTATTCTTAACAAGATTCCATGAACAAAAATCTAACAGACACCTCAATAAAGCTTGAAATTATGGAGGTCTCAAGCTTTAATGGAAGTATAAGAGAAAAAATGAAGAAGATGATAGAGGATAAAAGAGGAAAGGACAAGAAGGTAGTTGAGAAACTTCTTTTAGAAACTACCTAGGATGGTATGTGAGAAGATTCCCCAAATCTCTATCCCTGGAATGGTTCAAATGTGCAGGATTCTTGGCTGCATTTATAGAAAATGACATTACGTTGCGCACGGCCCCGTGTCGGCTAGACACGGCCCTGTGTGCAGACAGAATCCTGACACAATCTTGTCCGTATTCTGATTAAATCAGAAGAGAACCTTTGGGTGGACACGGCCCCGTGTCTAGAAGCTGTCTTATGGAATTTGTCTATTTCTAAGGAACTTTTCTGGATCGGGCGGTTCCTTACTGGATTGAACAACCCCAAAGTGCCTAGGATACCTTAATTGCTCTAGATTAAGACGATAACGCAAGAGGTTATCGATGAGGGTGATTCCTATGCTATAAGTAGGTGGACAAGTCCAACCCTTTCCCGGGCTCTCGTTAAAGAAGGTGTATGCCGAATCGCTCAGGTCTATGTATGCATCGAACGAAGTCGATAGGGAGTCCTTCACGGCACAATCGACACAGGGACGACTATCGCTCACGTCCTTGCTAGAGTTAGAAGTATCGTCGGAAACAACGAAGTTGTTTGAATGCGAGCCCAACCCTTCTTCTTGGTTATCGACTTGAGATAAACTACTGAAATCTATCCTAAGTTCTTTTAACCAATTAAGAATTAGATCTTCTAATTGAAATAGTTCATCAAGAAGCATTTCTCCTAGAAAATCCGGTTGAGAGCATTCGAGGGAGAGATAGGGATTATTTTTTACTTTCGCCCCTCTTAAGGATACAAGGAAACGATGGGTCTATATAGTGGGGTTTATAATTTAGAAAATAACATTCTAAGTCCTTATGGGAACCACCACATATTTGACACCACGTACCATAAGAGTGTCGAAAGTAGAAAATATCAGTATCACTCATGTTTGTGTCAGAAATTACCAACCATCGGGATCTTACGGTTTTGTTTTCAGTAACTGAATATTGGGCACGGGGCGTGTTGAGTGGGCACGGCCCCGTGTTCAGCTTACTGTCTGACTTAAAACAGGATTGCCAGTTCCAATGATTGGGCACGGGGTGTGTTCAGCGAGCACGGCCCGTGCTGAGTTCTGCAAAAGCTGAAAAACTAAAAAAAAACTAAAAAAAATAGAAAAATAAGAAAAACGATTAGGCCGTTGATTCCTAACTTTCTTAAAATCCTTATGTCCCCGGCAACGGCGCCAAAAACTTGATGTGCGTGAGTGTTATTAGTTTTTAATGTATATGTTAAGCCCTTTTTAACATTTTTTTAGCCAAGTTTTAAATTTATAAAACACGATATTTATTAACACTAAACACACATATGGGCAAGTGCACCCATCATGAGCATAGTATAGTGTTGGCAAGATACCGAGGTCGTCCAAGGACACAAGAGCTTTTAGTACCGGTTTATCCTCAACGTCTAATCAAATCAAAAGTTTAGAAAAAGGTTTTAAACTAGAAAAATAAAATAAAAACTAACTAAAATGCTGAAAAATAAAAATAAAAGAAAAACAGATAGACAAGATGAATCACTTGGCTCCGACTCGTGTATAGTGTAACCTTTGATTATTTCCGCACTTTTGCACTTTTTAAGAGATTATCTTAGTTATTGTAGTAGGTCCCTCTTTTGAAGGAGATGTTACCCTCAACCCAGTAGTTTGAGTCAGCAAGGATACAATCCTAAAGGGTCGGATTATTGAAAGATAATTAATTAAGTTATTAATGCATATTATGGTAGGCCCCTCTTTTGAAGGTGACGTTACCCTCGGCTAAGTAGTCTGAGTCAGCAGGGATACAGTCCTAAGTAGCCGGGTTAAAGTATTAATAGTAGTTTAACTTATGAGGGGATCAATGAGTTTGGACCCCCGTTATCCAATACCGTTAAGTATTGAAGGAGGTCCTACTAAATTTGACCCAGGTCCTTTGCAGGATCTATACACTGAACAATGGCAAGACTCTTACCAAACTGTTCCCTTAACCCTCGACCAGGTAGCCAACATACCTCCATATAGACCGTGGAGATATGAACGGTGAAAATCTTTTATTTTATATAGACAGTAAAATAATGCCAAGACACCACGGACAAACGATAAGGAAAAATCACCTTCAACATAAGAAACTAGTTATTAAAGTCATTAATACATAACCAAGTAAAAAGTGCGAAAAGATTAAAAATAAAAAGTATTACACTAGACACTTTGTCTTCACCAAGTGATGTAAGACACTTAGGCAAACATGGACTTGATTGTCAAGAACTCTTACGATCAATCTTGGATCCCGTGATGACTCACACACTCTATGATGGACAATGGATGATGGTGGTGGATGGTGGTGTTTTGGTGGTGGTGGGTGAAGTGTGAGAGAGGTGGTGTGCCAAGGGATGGTTTGAGCTTGAGCCAAGCACTCCTATTTATAGGCTGAACAGAAGCTCGGGCACGGCCCCGTGTCTGTATTAGTTGACCAAGGCCCCGTGTCCGCTGGGCACGACCCCGTGTGCAGAAGCATGTCTGTACTATCAAGATTTGCATGGATTCTACGAATCTTATAGTTGACCACGGCCCCGTGTCCGCTGAGCACGACCCCGTGGTGGGTGATGGAAGCTTCTACAACTTTGTCTTTTATGCTGACACTTGGGCACGCCCCCGTGCTCATTTAGCACGGGGCGTGCTCAGCCTTCTGTTCTCTTGTTTTGCTTGGGAAGATGCTGTCGTGGGGTCGGGCATGTCACGTTTGTTCCTTTTCTTGTATTTATGTTAGATTTAGCTGCCTTTTTGCTTCTTTTGTTAATTTGAGCTCATTTAATCCTGAAAATACAAAAAGAAGACAAAAGCACACTTTTTCCAACATTAGTACTAAAAAAGGGTTAGTTTTATGCCACAATTGATGTAATTTATATGTTGCATTTTGCACACATCAAGAAGCGACCCCAAGGTTGTAAAGTACGCATGCCGGATAGAATAAAAAGAGAGTGGATTCGGCATGCCAACTACCGAGCGTATGTTGGAAACTCGGTAGGCAAATGTGCACTTCGACCACCATGAGAGGCAAATCAGGTATGATTATTGTAGAGTTTGTATTATTTTCGTTTTATTTTATTTTCTTAGTTAAATGAACTTTGTGGGTGTGTTACCTATATAACCCTCACGAGACCTACTCGTCCTCCCGAGCTATCGGGAGGTTTAAAAGGGCTTGTTGCATACGCTAAATGCAACCATGATTCCTACGAAAGTGAGTTAGGTTTGTTGATGTTGTAAATTATTTTTTGTCACACCCCGACCACGTGGAACATACAAAACGTGGCGGAAACGTCGGGGAGTGTTGTAACAGAATTAATCGTTTCAAATCCATGGCAATTAAAGTTTCGTTTTTTTAATCAAACATGAGAGTTTACATTGTTTAAACAAGAAATAAAAAGTACATAACATAAATTAACTAGTTCTTGTCTCGTTTTAAGTCACTAAGGCACAGGTCCGACTAAGTATGTCTTGATAAGTCCTATACATCATCACCTGAAAACACAAGTGAAAATAGGTACGTCAGCATAAAAATGCCTGTGAGATACATAGGTTTTGTGAAAATAGAATTCATGACTTATGTTTGAGAAAATATTTAGTCATGAACCTTGTAATTTGCTTTGTCTTGTAAATCATTTGAAAAACGATAAGATCAGATGATATGTATAAATAAGTGAATAATGTATGGTTAAAGGAATAACCATGTAAAATGTGTTTGTATAAGATAAGTTGTTTATAAATAAATGTCTTGTGAAAAGTATGTTATTTGTATAAAATGTTCTATGTCTCAAACTGAAATGATTCAAATAACGCTACGATGTGTAATACCATACAAACACTTATATATAGGAAGTACCAGCGGCGTAGCCACCATGCTTGTATCATATTACACACGCTTCGTTACTTAATCACTTACTCAAACCAAACTACTAAAGTAAAATGTTCATGTCTAATGTAAATCATGTAATATGTATCCAAAATGTAAGCATGTGATGAATAACAAATGTACTAAGTATGCAACAAATAGACATACGTAGCATGTGACCTGTACTAAGTATGCAACAATAGACATACGTAGCATGTGACCTGTACTAAGTATGCAACAATAGACATACGTAGCATGTGACCTGTACTAAGTATGCAACAATACACATACGTAGCATGTGACCTGTACTAAGTATGCAACAATAGACATACGTAGCATGTGACTTGTACTAAGTATGCAACAATAGACATACGTAGCATGAAATGTAATGAAATCATGTACTATAATGTACTAACGAACATAGCAGGTATATGATGTGAAAACAGGAAAGCTTGAAAGTAACAAGTAGGCACATGTGTTCCACCCCAAAACGTTTGGAAAACAGTAAAAGAGGGGTCTATGTACTCACTTGAGATTGCTCAGAAGTCCTAAGATAACCACCAAGCAATGCTAGAGATCGCGGATATCAAACGGCACCTAAGATAGGTAACTATGTAAATAACCGGACCTAAATCGGATGATTGGATAGAATGAGGGTTCGTAAACCAAACGAGTATAGAGACTCGTGTCATATGGTTTAACAAAGCCTACATACTAAATGAAACTTAACCTAATAGCTTACGACCCATTACGACCCGTTTAGGTAGCTTATGCTACTTTAACGCGTCGTTCGCGTGAAACGCGTTCGGACCGCCTAACTAGTCCTATGACAAGTGTTATATATGCCTAAACATGTTACATTATCAGTTATGTGACAAAAGTTTAGGTTACATATGCTTAATTACCAATTATACATGAAAAGGGTATTATGGTAATTTACCTAAGGCATATAAACTACCTATCATACAACTACTTAAACGATATGACCATAAGGTATAACCTCGGAAGGTTATTCCCTATATACAATGGTCACCTAATGTATTTGGTAGGATCCTAATGATCGACCAAACTGGGTCGGGTTCGAAGGTATAAGCGATTTATTAGATCGCTTACCCTTACGACCCTAGACAACGTGGTAATCAGTAGGCATAGTCACAAAGGACTATAACCATCGTGATTACAATCACGTTGCTAAGTTCAAACGAACTTCGCATTGACCATAAGCTGGTCAACGCTAAAAGTCAAAAAAAGTTTGACTTTCGGACTCGAAAACGATAAAAGAACGAAAGAATACTTACGAAGGGTCCCCGAATGCTAATCATGATCAAAATAACTCAGGTATGAAACAATGGTTCCAACTTAGAGTCACTTAGATCAGATTCTAGTGGTTTTGAAGTAATGGGGGGTGGGGTATTTATAGTTTTCGGGTAACCGTTATGATCGTTTCATGGAAACCGTGCTTTAATCGCATCCGTACAAGTGTCAGAAAGTTATGGTGCCTAAAAATGGGTCTAAATGAGCTGAATGTGCAGTTGAGAATGTGTGGCTGAGGATCAAACAGCTGGAAACTGCTGACTGTTCGATCTAATCTGATCAGGGAGGTGGACGCGGCCCGCTTCAGGATCTACTAAAACTCAGGCGGGCCGCCTGGGAGTTGCAGATCAGAAACATGTTTGCAGAAATACAGTTTCAGTCCCTGTTGATGTTTTAAGCCATTTTCGACACTTCTAAGTCCCGTAAAGCCAACTTTAAGGCCCTAAAATGATGCCTAAACATTGGGGACATGAAACATGCTCAAAAATATGTCGGATGTTGGTTCGTTTGGCCGTACGAACGCGATGTTCGATTAATTACGATGAAATGCGCACAAGCGCGAAAAACGATCCAAAATGCGTGACAAATGGATTTTTCTCATGCCAAACACTAAAATAAAATATTTTAGTGCTTACATAAATTTTTGGATGTCCGGATGTAGTCAGAACGTAAGTTATGCGCGAAAATGCAAACTTGTGCACTTTTTGACGCTTTTAGTCCCTGAATGACCCAGAAGTTTATTTTAGCACACCGAACCCCTTAAAGCCTATTTCTAAGCTATGTAAAGGATATTTAGGGTATGTTTAACTTATGGTCATGTTCCGGAATGTCTGTTACAGTTCAAATTGGCAAACTTTCGCAGTTTGTCAACTTTAGTCCCTGTAAGCGATTAAACTTGATTTTGCCATACCAAAGCCTTCAAAACTTATTTCTAAGTTATGTAAAGGTTATTTAAGTTATGTTAAGCCTATTTCACTATTCCGGAGTATTCGTTTCATTAAACTGGTTATATTTACGCATCAGTGCGTGTATAACCTTCCAGAAAGCGATTTAGAGCTTGAAATCGAACAAGAGTTGATATGTGCAATCGATACACATATTTTTAACAAATCCCAAGTATGAAATACAATATTTCATTGGTTTGGCATTTGTTTGATGGTTGAAGTGACACAGGTGTCACAGTCTCCACTACTTTCGGAAATTTCGTCCCGAAATTCATTCGTAGGAGTCTATTTGTGACTTTGTGTTAAATAACCATCAAAGATAAGCAAGGCATAATCCTGTTATTTCTCTTTAACGGACATTTTTCAAAAATGAAAAATGAACGGAGTTATTTTCAACAGGCATTCTTTAGAAATGAAAATGAACGAAATTAGTCATTTTCCACCACTTCTTCAGAACCGAAAATGAACGAAATGAGTCATTTTCCACCACTTCTTCAGAACCGAAAATGAACGAAATGAGTCATTTTCCACCACTTCTTCAGAACCGAAAATGAACGAAATGAGTCATTTTCCACCACTTCTTCAGAACCGAAAATGAACGAACTGAGTCATTTTCCACCACTTCTTCAGAACCGAAAATGAACGAAATGAGTCATTTTCCACCACTTCTTCAGAACCGAAAATGAACGAAATGAGTCATTTTCCACCATTTCTTCAGATAGAAACGAAAATGAACGGAACGAACTCTAGACACATGACCAAACTCGTTGTGGTTTCCGTGCACTGAGTTTCATAATTATGTATGCATCCATAATTACGCAATTCCTTGCATAGTCCGCACAATTTGTTTGTAATGTGAAGGGGAGGAAAAATCAAACCTGTGATGAGTGTGACTAGACTACCATAGGGTCCTTTTAATTAGATCGACAAAGGATCCTTTTTAATTAGGCCACCAAGGAGTCCTTTCAGCTATATCATCACATGATATTCCTAACCAGATTTTTGGATCAATCTGTTTACCTAGACCACTCAGGGGTCTAATTATGGAATGGTACAATATAATCCAAGGGTCTTTACTATTACGTACAAGCCCATTGAAGATTTAATATAGCACCTTTGGATATCCTACTATGAATCCCTTATACGAAGATATGGAAGATTCTACGAGGATTCGGATAACAAAAACTTGGATTACACAAAAACATAAAAGGAAACACATAATCACATAGTTGTTTAACTTGGTTATTAATTCGTTATCTTTAGACGCAGATACTTAAAGCACACCAGGAATCCAATTAGTGGATTTCATTTGGCACTTTAATCATTTCAAGAATCCATCCATGAAGATAGGATGATCTACCAAAAATTCGATTTTCGTTTTCAGGAAAACGCAATGTTCGAATTAAGGTACACAATAATTTAGGACATACGGAAATACCCTTAGGTACCCTATTAAGAATTTATAGTGGTACTTGGGGTATTCGTACAGAGTTATAACTTGCACCTTGTACTTCGTTTCTTTGCAAGAGACGGGTACTTAGGATCTTTGTGGAAAACACAAGAGATTGTAAAATGGAAGAATTTTGGGGGTAGTTTTCTTTTCAAGGAATACGATTCCTTGATTGTCGGTATTGTAGGGGATATGTTGTTTATGCATACAACCACATAAATACATTGTAATGTAAATAAAAGATTTATTTATAAACAATGTTAACAACTGTTTCATGGACCTTGACAACAAAAGAAAATAATACATAAGATGTGATTATTTCTAAAGAGTGTTGTCTTCTAGTCGGTCAGATGCTCATCTCTGTGCTGGATTAGCATTAGCACGCTTTGGGCAATTTCTTCGGAAATGTCCCATCTCGCCACACTTGTAGCAAGAACCTGGTGGAAAGCGAGCTTGAGCAGGTTTGTTGTCAGCTTGATTTGGTGCAACTGCTGCTACGCAAACTTTTGCTGTATGACCTTTACGTCCACAAATTTGGCATTCGCGGCACTTCACATTAACATGATGATAAAGGTTACATCGGTTGCACAAAGGTGAAGTTCCATTGTATGGCTTCCTAGCACGGGGTTGAGCTGGTTGTTTGGGGACGGCTTGACCACTGTGAGCGACCATGGCGAAGTTCTGAGAAGCCTTTCGCTTCTTTGACCTCTCAAGGGATCCAGTCTGTTCATCCATGGTCTTTGATTCCTCGATCGGTTTCTTGTCACCCTTTCGGAAAAGCTTACGTTTCCTGATCTGAGATTCAGTCAACGTTGCAGATAACTCAATGGCCTGCCTAACCGTAGTGGGGTTACTACCGGTAACAATGTCCTGAACTGAGTCAGGGAGACCATCAATGTATTTTTCGATCGCCTTATCCAAAGGCGTAACCATAGTAGGACACAACAGGCTCAGCTCCTTATATCGATCAGTGTATGCTCGATGTTCATCGATGTCTTGCTTAAGATCGTCAAATTCCCTTTCCAAGGCCCTGATCTCATGACGAGGACATAATTCCTTCATCATCAGTACTCTAAGTTCTTCCCATGTTTGAGCCAGTGCCACATCGGCACCCCTATCTCTCACCACACCGTTCCACCACGTCAAAGCTCGTTTCTCAAAGACACTAGATGCGAAATCTACCTTTCGCTTGTTTGGACATTGAACATGCCTGAAAGTGCTCTCTAGACTCTCGAACCATTGCAGAAGTGCAGTAGCTCCTTGAGACCCAGAAAACTTTGATGGCTTAGCCGAGTTGAACGTCTTGAACCTGCAGAGAGCATTATTGTTGTTGATAGCTTGGTGACATTGGGCAACAATGGTCGGGATTACAGCAGTTATTTGCTGTGTAATGACAGCTGCCAGATCGTCAATAGATACCGGATTTTCGTGTCGAGGAGGCATTCTAAAAGAGGAAACAAGAGAGAAAACAAATGAAATGGCAGTGGGTAAGAATAGGATGTTACAATTACCGACCAAAATCACGGGTGATGGTCATTTGTTTGAACCATAAAGCAAACAAACGACACACAAAGGCTGAATCAAAGCAAATAGGTCCTCATAATGTATCGCGAAGACATGCTCGCCTATAAGTGAACACTCATCCCAAGAATTCCCAGGTAAGCACAACTGGTCTCGCGTCTGATGAGATGTATACGAAGTGCTTGCCTAGACAGAAAACCCAGAATACAGGCATTCACCCTTCCAGTTTGCACGTGTTCACATTATTAAAAACCCAAAACCTTGAGAAGAGTTTTGAAAACTCAAAGGGGTTCAAAACCATATAACAGAGGGTTCAAAACCTAGAAATCAATCATCCTAGAACAGATGATTAGTTTTCAAAGCGGTTTTGAAATTTATGTTCTTGTTGTGGTCGTCGCCTAAGGATAGGTGACGGTATTGTTTTATGACTAAACGCAAGTAAACTCGCGTTAGGGTCCTAGAAAGATTATAGACTAGGTCAAAGCATTACTAATAACCTAATTCCCTATAACCATTGGCTCTGATACCATCTTTTCTGTCACACCCCGACCACGTGGAACATACAAAATGTGGCGGAAACGTCGGGGAGTGTTGTAACAGAATTAATCGTTTCAAATCCATGGCAATTAAAGTTTCGTTTTATTAATCAAACATGAGAGTTTACATTGTTTAAACAAGAAATAATAAGTACATGACTTATGTTTGAGAAAATATTTAGTCATGAACCTTGTAATTAACTAGTTCTTGTCTCGTTTTAAGTCACTAAGGCACAGGTCCGCCTAAGTATGTCTTGATAAGTCCTATACATCATCACCTGAAAACACATGTGAAAATAGGTACGTCAGCATAAAAATGCCTGTGAGATACATAGGTTTTGTGAAAATAGAATTCATGACTTATGTTTGAGAAAATATTTAGTCATGAACCTTGTAATTTGCTTTGTCTTGTAAATCATTTGAAAAACGATAAGATCAGATGATATGTATAAATAAGTGAATAATGTATTGTTAAAGGAATAACCATGTAAAATGTGTTTGTATAAGATAAGTTGTTTATAAATCAATGTCTTGTGAAAAGTATGTTATTTGTATAAAATGTTCTATGTCTCAAACTGAAATGATTCAAATAACGCTACGATATGTAATACCATACAAACACTTATACATAGGAAGTACCAGCGGCGTATCCACCATGCATGTATCATATTACACACGCTTCGTTACTTAATCACTTACTCAAACCAAACTACTAAAGTAAAATGTTCATGTCTAATGTAAATCATGTAATATGTATCCAAAATGTAAGCATGTGATGAATAACAAATGTACTAAGTATGCAACAAATAGACATACGTAGCATGTGACCTGTACTAAGTATGCAACAACAGACATACGTAGCATGTGACCTGTACTAAGTATGCAACAATAGACATACGTAGCATGTGACCTGTACTAAGTATGCAACAATACACATACGTAGCATGTGACCTGTACTAAGTATGCAACAATAGACATACGTAGCATGTGACTTGTACTAAGTATGCAACAATAGACATACGTAGCATGAAATGTAATGAAATCATGTATATAATGTACTAACGAACATAGCAGGTATATGATGTGAAAACAGGAAAGCTTGAAAGTAACAAGTAGGCACATGTGTTCCACCCCAAAACATTTGGAAAACAGTAAAAGAGGGGTCTATGTACTCACTTGAGATTGCTCAGAAGTCCTAAGATAACCACCAAGCAATGCTAGAGATCGCGGATATCAAACGGCACCTAAGATAGGTAACTATGTAAATAACCGGACCTAAATCGGATGATTGGATAGAATGAGGGTTCGTAAACCAAACGAGTATAGAGACTCGTGTCATATGGTTTAACAAAGCCTACATACTAAATGAAACTTAACCTAATAGCTTACGACCCGTTTAGGTAGCTTATGCTACTTTAACGCGTCGTTCGCGTGAAACGCGTTCGGACCGCCTAACTAGTCCTATGACAAGTGTTATATATACCTAAACATGTTACATTATCAGTTATGGGACAAAAGTTTAGGTTACATATGCTTAATTACCAATTATACATGAAAAGGGTATTCTGGTAATTTACCTAAGACATATAAACTACCTATCATACAACTACTTAAACGATGTGACCATAAGGTATAACCTCGGAAGGTTATTCCCTATATACAATGGTCACCTAATGTATTTGGTCGGATCCTAATGATCGACCAAACTGGGTCGGGTTCGAAGGTATAAGCGATTTATTAGATCGCTTACCCTTACGACCCTAGACAACGTGGTAATCAGTAGGCATAATCACAAAGGACTATAACCATCGTGATTACAATCACGTTGCGAAGTTCAAATGAACTTCGCATTGACCATAAGCTGGTCAACGCTGAAAGTCAAACAAAGTTTGACTTTTGGACTTGAAAACGATAAAAGAACGAAAGAATACTTACGAAGGGTCCCCGAATGCTAATCGTGATCAAAATAACTCAGGTATGAAACAATGGTTCCAACTTAGAGTCACTTAGATCAGATGCTAGTGGTTTTGAAGTAATGGGGGGTGGGGTATTTATAGTTTTCGGGTAACCGTTAAGATCGTTTCATGGAAACCGTGCTTTAATCGCATCCGTACAAGTGTCGGAAAGTTATGGTGCCTAAAAATGGGTCTAAATGAGCTGAATGTGCAGTTGAGAATGTGTGCGTGAGGATCAAACAGCTGGAAACTGCTGACTGTTCGATCTAATCTGATTTGGGAGGCGGACGCGGCCCGCTTCAGGATCTACTAAAACTCAGGCGGGCCGCCTGGGAGTTGCAGATCAGAAACATGTTTGCAGAAATACAGTTTCAGTCCCTGTTGATGTTTTAAGCCATTTTCGACACTTCTAAGGCCCGTAAAGCCAACTTTAAGGCCCTAAAATGATGCCTAAACATTGTGGACATGAAACATGCTCAAAAATATGTCGGATGTTGGTTCGTTTGGCCGTACGAACGCGATGTTCGATTAATTACGACGAAATGCGCACAAGCGCGAAAAACGATCCAAAATGCGTGACAAATGGATTTTTCTCATGCCAAACACTAAAATAAAATCTTTTAGTGCTTACATAAATTTTTGGATGTCCGGATGTATTCAGAACGTAAGTTATGCGCGAAAATGCAAACTTGTGCACTTTTTGACGCTTTTAGTCCCTGAATGACCCAGAAGTTTATTTTAGCACACCGAACCCATTAAAGCCTATTTCTAAGCTATGTAAAGGATATTTAGGGTATGTTTAACTTATGGTCATGTTCCAGAATGTCTGTTACAGTTCAAATTGGCATACTTTTGCAGTTTGTCAACTTTAGTCCCTGTAAGCGATTAAACTTGATTTTGCCATACCAAAGCCTTCAAAACTTATTTCTAAGTTATGTAAAGGTTATTTAAGGTATGTTAAGCCTATTTCACTATTCCGGAGTGTTCGTTTCATTAAACTGGTTATATTTACGCATCAGTGCGTGTATAACCTTCCAAAAAGCGATTTAGAGCTTGAAATCGAACAAGAGTTGATATGTGCAATCGATACACATATTTTTAACAAATCCCAAGTATGAAATACAATATTTCATTGGTTTGGCATTTGTTTGATGGTTGAAGTGACACAGGTGTCACATTTTTCCACATAAATCAAAGTGAATTAACGTATGGTTTGGTAACATTTTCATAAAAGTGGTAGAACTAGGTAATTAACAAATTTTAATGGTTGTGAGAAGCATACTTCTACACAAGGGTTAAGATTTGTAGGTACATTATGTTCATGGGACGACCACTTTCTTGAAGAGAAGAAGAGCACACGAGGAATGAGCTCAAAAATCAGGGGCATACGTTTCTTTTTACTTTTGATTTTTAGTTAGCAAATAAGTGGATTGTAAATTGTATTTTATTTTCCGGGGTGAAATTTTGGGGAGGTGAGCCGTGTCACATCCCTTGTGCATTTTAAAAACTCTAGTTCTTACACATTGAGGAAAATGCGTACCTCAAGTGTGGGGATGGGGGAGTAGTAAAAGTTTTTCAATTTTTAACACGTTCATTTAAACACTACACATTGAGGACAATGTTGACCTCAAGTGTGGGGATGTGGGGGAAAATTTTCAAAAATTTTTCAAAATGTCTTTGTTTGAAGCAATCTAAAAAGCACAAGTAACTAAGTCAACGAGGGATGACACAACCCATTTGGTCTTTTGTCATGGACAAGTTCGAATTAATAGCATGATGGGTATTTAGCGGGTGGTTATTTGGGAATAATCCGCCTAAGGAACTAGCACATCATGCATGTCACATACCATACCCTTTATATATGTGAGGTTTTGAGCCACTTTTACATCATAGAATTACATATTTATGTTTCTTTGTTTGAGTGGACCATTAGTCACGTATTGTAGAACTTCCGACTTTTGATACGTTTGAGACCATAGACCGAATACAAGCACGAGAATGATTAAGGCATTAGGTGAACGTTTTCTTTTAGAACCATTTATCTATCCTTACCCAAATAAATCCCCTAGTCGCCCACTTTGAGCCTAAACCTTTCGTTTGACAACCCATTTAACCCATAATCGTTAAACCTTTTTTTTTCTTTTAAACCCGTGTGATGAAAATTCGATTATAGGATTATGTGTTTGTATAGTTGTGATTTATATTTGTGAAAAAAAAAGTGAAAATTCATAAAATGTTACGAAAAAGAATAGAAAATCATTGAAAAAAAGGACAAAAATATGAGTTAGTAGTTGTTGAATAAAAGGCTAAAGTTGTTGCCTTGTAGTTTGATGTTTATAGATAGTTATGTTTAGAATAGTTGTTTTGTAATAAAAATTGAATTTTCATCACCTTAGCCACTTTAAATATCCTATCCCCTACCTTTAGCCTAGCCCCATTACAACCCTTACAAAGACCTTTTGACTTGTGCTTAGTATTCGTGTTCGGTAGTGGAGAATGATTGAGTTGCAAGCCTATGCGGGTACGTGTTCTAATCGGTTTGAGTGATTATTTCAAAAGCGCTAATGCATCAACTATTAGCCAATTCTAAAACCGAGTGGAGAGAACATTGTGAGGGATGTGCATGATCTATTAGTTTCAAGGGCAGGTTAATCTTGGATAACTACTTTTTATATAATTAATCAATTATTGCTAAATATGTTGAAAAGTGTAAACAGTTTGAACTTGGGTATGACATTAAACCTTAACTTGCGTCTCAAGAATGGGAAGTGTGTTTCTCGTTCGACCCACGTGAAAGTGAAAAACAGATTTGCTTGAGGGCAAGCAAACGGCAAGTGTGGGGATGTGATACATGGTCGAAAACCGGTGATCGTTTGTGCTTAACATGATGTTTTTACATAGCTTTTAATCTTGAATAGCCTAATTTTAATGGGATTTGTTTTTTATAGGTCTAAAAGAGTTTAAGGAGCTAATCGGGAGCTAAACGGAGCACCGGGACGCGAATCGGATCAACCGGGGTTGTGAAATGAACAAAACCGGGTTAATCACGAAGATTGGATGTGTTTTGTGGAATTTTAATGGATTTAAAATGAATATATTGGAAGATGGCATGATAGAGGGCTGAATTACGAGTATGTGGGCGAAAACAGTGAGTAAAACGGAGCTATAACGAAGAAGTTATGAAGAAAACAGTTTCGGACGAAACCAGTAAAACCAGAGGCCGTTGGGGACGCCCCAAAGGCCGCCGGGGATGCCCCTCACAGCTTCAATTCGCGAATTTTAAGTTTTGGAGCATGGAAACGAGTTATATCATCAAGTTTGATGAATATTCGGGGGTTACGAGTTATTAGAGGTTAAAACACCTCCTTGGGGCTATTCCCGATCATCTAACCCATTCCAAATCATCTCTTAATCCCTAATCCATCCTAACACCACCACTAACACCATCTTCATCCTAACCCTAATCAAATCACCATCTCCATCATTCGATCATCACCATCATCCTCTTCCACCTTCACCTTCAAACCCTAACTTCCACCTCTCCTCAAGACTTGAAGATTATGGTTCGGGGTTCATGTTCATCCTCCGGTGATCGTGCTTCTTCGACTAAGAATGTCTAGTCTCTTCGGATTCACCGAGCTGTAGATTGTTGTAAGATTTTCTAGGGTTTATGCATTTGTAGTTTGATTCGACTTTGTGACAAATTGTGTTGATTTTGTAAACCATAGACAATTGTTTGCATTTGTTTCGTATTCGTGAATTGTCGAACGATGATAAAGTTATGACTTTGCGAAATGGTTATGTGTACTTATGCGTTGTCGTGGTTAGGATTTACTTGTGTTGATTACAAAGTGAATTCTTGTTCGTTCCTCTGGACGTTGATAGTTATTGGCACCTAAGTCACGGTACACTAAATCCATTAATCGTTATGCAATTGAGTTGAATTAAAACATGTAGGAACCCTAGGACTTACAATTTTCGAACCGGGTGTGAACCTTGTTCCCAAACCTTGTTTTCAATTAAGTAATTTAGTTTTGCAATCTTAGTTAGTGAACAAGTGTTTTAGGTAATACCCATTGCCAGTTCACTCCGATTTATTTTCAAATCAATTGAACAAATACAATTAGCAAACTTCATATTCACGTTGTCAATTGTTTGTAAATAGTTTAACTACTTGAGCGAGTCGTGCGATATTGACCACCTGCTCTTCGTGGATTCGATACCCTAGCTACCTAGGTTTAATTGGGTTTTTGACTGATCGGGACGACACGGTCTTTCAGTATCTTGATAATGTTAAGGGTTGGAATAAGAATATGCATTTTATTTTGAGTTCTGACACTTATTACATGAGTTACCCCAACATGTAACATGATTTTATGCTAACCGCCCACCCCTTTTTTTTCTCAGGTAAAACATGATTATTGTACCATTCACTGGTGTAGACAACCACATGCATTGTGTGACCTTTGGTGCTGGGTTGCTTTTGAATGAGACTGTTGAATCTTTTAAATGGGTACTCCAAGCATTCCTGAAAGCACATGGGACTGAACCCCGGTTGATCTTAAGCGATCAAGACCCGTCTATGAAACAGGCTATTCAACAAGTCTTTACAACAGCTCGTCACAGGATTTGCATGTGGCATATTATGAAGAAGCTACCTACCAAGGTCAAAGATAAGCACTGAGATATTATTCAGAAGTTACTTTTTTTCAATACCTTATTATCGACTTGTTTTTTTTCCTTTAACCTCGTTAACAGATTGCGGGTGACTTGTTGCAAACCACTAATGTGAGGGCTTGCATTCATCGCCTGGTTTGGAATATTTACATAAACCCATCTACCTTTGAATCCCGATGGGCAGCGTTGCTGGAAAATTTTGGACTACAAGACCACCAATGGCTCAATGAGATGTATGAAATCAGGGAACGTTGGGTACCTGCATACTCTAGGGACATCCCTATGTGCTATTTGATGAAGACGACTTCATGTTCCAAAAGTTCAAGTGCAGCTTTCAAAGTTAACTCTACCAGCGCAAATACTCTGGTTCAATGGCTGCTATGTTATGAGGCACGAATTGACGCACAACATTATTGCCAAAGAGTTGCTCAATTCAAATCTTCTTCCATCGTTTTCAATGGCAAAAGCAATCTGCCCATTGAAGAACATGCATTCGCTATTTATACTCACTCTGTTTTCCATGTTGTTAGAAAGGAAATCCTCAAGGGCAAGTTTTACTTCTACATCTTAAACCAAGTGACCGAAGACGACACAATGGTTTTTTCTGTCACACATGAAGACAATGTTTTCACGGTTATTTTTTTCACAATAGGCTGCCTAACACATGTTACATGTTTTTTTACAGCCTAGCGTTACCGTGCCTAACGTTGGGTTACCTTTATAGTATACATGTCAGGTTTAACAATGTTGATAGGACAGCAGATTGTTCATGTCGTGGTTTCACCCACATAGGCTACCTATGTCACCACGTCTTTTGTGTGTATCGCTTACAACATGTTGATGCAATCCCACCCCAATACATCTCCGATAGGTGGCGGCGTGATATCTTGCCAAAGACAGTGTTTTTCGTGCAAAGTCGTTATGGTGTAGACACGCAACCGCATGACGTTATGCGATCTGAGATTACGGACGTGGTCGCTGACTGTGTGGATGTTGTTCAAAACGATATTGATTCGCTTTCATCCTTACGTGAACAGCTAAAACTCATCAAAATGAAGTTGTTAACAAAGGGATCTATTCAGATGCCAGCCCAAGCGCCAAGTGAGGATGTCTTAGAAGAACTGATCGGGCATCCAATAGAGAACGAGGTGGTGGGGAATAACCCTGATGTGGCGCGCAATAAAGGATGTGGTAAACACCATCGCATTACTGGTAGCAGCCACTAGCCAGCTCCAAAACCCACAAAGGCCGCTCGACTATGCTGAACCTGCATGAAGTATGCCACTGGTCATGATTCCCGTAATTGCAAAAAAATCACCGATCCCGATAGCATCAACCAGCCTCCAAACCCGAATGACATGGGGTCTTCATCTGCCCTTTAGTTGTATTTGTTAGCTGATGTTGGTGCATACGTCTGTCGACTTCATCTTGTATCGAGTCTTGTATTAGAATTGTTAGATCAGGGCGTGTTGTACGAGAAATTAGGAGATTTTAGGATGTAATTGAGGTAATTTCGCTTGAAGGAAGAGATTCCGCTTGAAAGCAACATGTACACTTTCAAGCGAAATCAATCAGGTTGATTTCGCTTAAACTGACATATGCCACTCTCAAGCGAAATCTCAGCATCTATATATAGTCCTCAA
Organism: Helianthus tuberosus; assembly: GCA_030545235.1. Taxonomy (NCBI): domain Eukaryota; kingdom Viridiplantae; phylum Streptophyta; class Magnoliopsida; order Asterales; family Asteraceae; genus Helianthus; species Helianthus tuberosus. The sequence continues at coordinate 5,239,085 of CM060390.1, forward strand.
GCGGATTCAGTTGTAACTCTCATTGTTCCGGTAACGAACTGCTGTCGAAGCGTCGATTAATTTGTAAACTGATTTTAATCAATATACAAGATGATTAATTGTGAAACAAGCTGTTTTTCACGTCTGTTTCTTAGTTTCCGCCTCTGAAACAGATTAGAGCTCTTCCGATTGACTCGTTCGGGTCACAACTCGATCCTACAAGTGGTATCAGAGCTCAGGAAGAAGAGTTCTTGCCAAAACAGCTTCATTTTCTGACTTCTACACTTTCTTTTTGAAATTGAAACTGTTTTCACGGTCAAAAAGTTCTAAATTTCACATATTGTGGTCGAAAATGTGTTTTAAGTAATCCTTGAAAGAATTGGACTTTAATTCGGCTTAAAACTGGTAAAAATACCTTATTCCGCTTGAAATCAGATCGAATTGTGATGACGTCAGCAGCATTCAAGCGAGATTAGCTTGAGATTCCGCTTGAAATACGGTATTTCGCTTGAATTTTTGACCGGATTCCGCTTGAATTCGTTGATTTCGCTTCAGAAGGATTATTCCGCTTGAGTTGCTTCAAGCGAAGACTGCTATTTCGCTTCAAGACATTATTTCGCTTGAAATTGTAGTGGGTCAAGCGAAATCAGGGATTTCGCTTCAGTTTGATTCCGCTTCAGATTGTAGTTTCGCTTGAGACAGCTATTTCGCTTGGATCAGTATTTTGTTTGAGATTTGTATTTTTGTGAAAAATTATTCTGAAACATGGACGAGGATTTCTACAATGCATTTGCTACACCGATTGCTCCAGTTACTGCTGCTGAAACATTGTACAGTGAGAATGAAACGGGAACTCACCAGAAACCGCCAAAACTTATGTACATCGAAGATTTTAAAGGGTGGCAGAATCGTTTTGAAAACTGGGTGCAAGCTTATAAGTTTGATGCATGGTGTGCGTTGGAGAAAGATTATGAGAAACCGAAAAACGAACATGGGCTTGAAAAGGGATTTTGTGATTTTACGGAAGCTGACAAATTGAAATATACAAGTGAGAAAATGATGATCAGTATTCTTCAACAAGCAATTAAGGAATATATCTTTGTTTTACTTCAGCATGAGGGTACTGCTAGATCGATTTGGAATGCATTGATTCAAAAATTTAAAGGAAGTGCAGATATGATCAAGAACAGAAAGGCATTACTGAAGAAATCATTTGATATGTTTGTAGCATTCGATCACGAAACAACGAAGCAGACTATTGATAGATATTGTCATCTGGTTTTGGAAATGGGAAGATTGGATATAAAGAAAGATGATGAAGAATGGGTGGATAAACTTGCTGATGCATTACCACAACAGAAATGGGGAACATATTTGATGATTGTGAAACACATGAGAAAGTCTGAGAATATAAATCTGGCACAGTTTATTCAGAAGATTGAAGAACATGAGTTGGATATTCAGAAAACTGCAATCATGACAAATCCAAATGCTAAACAAGATGTCAGTCTGTATTACCGAGGAAACAAATTTGAGGCTACCCCCAGTTCTAGTCTAAAGATACAAACTGGATAAAAAAGTAGTAATGTAACACAGAGTGGTGGATCTTCGTCCTCGTATTCAAGCTTTGATCCAAACAGCAAAACATCAAGTCCTCAACAATAAAGTTCTACAAATCTTCAATGTAACGTCACTTTGAACATTCAAAATGGTCAAGATTTGTCTCCGGAAATAGCAAAGCAACACATGGCATCACTCGTTGCTATGTTGGAATCATATGAGAGCTGGATTGGTGGCAAAATTGGAAATCCAATGCTTACCAAGGAAGATTATGACCAAATTGATGCAGAGGAACTTGAGTTGATGGATGTGAAGTGGTGTTTAGCTAGTGCTTGTAGGAGAGCAGAAAAGTTTCAGCAAATTACTGGTAGAGATGAGTTTCGAGGGATGGCTACTTCTCCTTTGGGTTTTGACAAATCGAAAGTCACTTGTTTTCGTTGCAAAGGAAAAGGTCATTTTAAACGAGAATTCAAAAATCAAGAAGCAACCGGGAATCAAGAAAAGAACAATTATTATCAGAAATCAATTTTTCATCAGATTACTCAACAAAAGGAACCACAAACTGCACATGCTCGACCAATTGTGGATGACAAACGAAAAATGATCAAAGATGCAAATAAAAAAGCTTATTTTGGTATCATTGATCAAGATGATGAATTTGTTGCTGAAGGGTTCAGTTGGGATAAATACATTCCATCAGGATCAAGTCTTGTTGTTAGAATTCTAGGTGAAGATGAGACTAGTGAGAAAAGAATCCCGATTTTTCCAGATCTTGGAAGTGATGTGGATACCGATGATGAGGAAGAACATCTCAACAAAGCTAGAAAAGGCATAGATCCTACTAGTTTTAATTTGTTTTTTGCAGATAAAATGGAGATGCTGTATCAGAAGAAGATTGCCAGATTGTTGAAAGAGCTGGAAGCAGCAAGAATCCTAGTTGATAAAAAGGCAAAGACAGAAGCTGGAGAAGCTAATGTTGAACCAGAAACTGAGAAAGTGGTGGAGAAGATTGTTGAGGTTGAAAAAGTAGTCGAAGTTGAAAAACTGGTCGAAGTTGAAAAAATCATCGAAGTTGAAAAAGTAGTCGAAGTTGAAAAACTGGTCGAAGTTGAGAAAATCGTCGAGGTAGAAAATATTGTTGAAGTTGAGAAATTTGTTGAAATTGAAAAGATAGTTGAAAAGGTGGTTGAAGTTGAAAAACCATGTTTGAAATGTTTAGAATCTTGTCAAGTTTGTGAGGAGAAAGATAAGAAGATTGCTGAACTTGAGAAGATTAAAGAAGATTTACTGTCTAATGTAAAGTATGTGAAGGAATCGTATGATGTGCTCAACAAAACAGTTGATAGTATGAAAAGAACGAATTCAGAGATTGAAAATGCAATGACAAAAATGAGCGCAACATTGAGGACAAAACAGAGCGTTATCAATGAGTATATTGAAGATTGTGTTAAGCTGAAGCAGGAGTTGGAACTTGAGAAAATTGAGAGTGAAAGGATTAAACGATTATTGTTAAGTTACACAACTTATGATTAATTAATTGATCGTGTTTATCCTACTGTGGCAGGTCTTGAAGCATTCATGGAGAAAAAGACTGAAGATACTGATACTGGTAAGAAACAAAGTGTCAAGTATAACAGATGTCCGCCCCCGATCCATGAAAGTTATTCTCCCAGGAATCCTAACGAGGAGCGATTAAAAAAGGCAGTCAACATCAAGTTAAAGTCTGAAATCATTGATGAATTACCAGACAATATTGATGTTACATTCACAGTGTCTAACACTGATCATGAGTCTGAGTTATTAAAGAAAGTGGTCGATCAGGTGTTGGATACGGATGAAGAGTCAAAACCGGAGTCTAAGTCTGAAAGTTTGAGTTCGTCAGAAAAGAGTCAGAGTTCACCGATTAAAAGGGTTTACAATAAGGAATTCCTGTTATCAAAATCTAGTTTGAATGATGGACCAATCAAAGTAGCATATACTTTGAATGATTCAGACAAATTATATTCTGATGAGGAATTTCCAATAAGAAGTGTCAAAACTGAAATGATCAAACAGGTTTTCAAATTGACAGAAATTAATATTTCTTAAATAAAAATTTTAAATCTTGCTGAAAAACCTAAAAAATACACTTCAAGAGTTTAACAGAGATTGAACAAGAAAAAGGGTTACAGTTCTGGTTATGGTTCTCAAAAGAAACCAAACCATAACAGAAATTTCAAAAAGAAATGTCTTGGTTTTAATTCTTCAGAAAATTATAAAAATGAGAAAAATTATAAACCAAAAACAATATTTGTTGCAGGAGGAAGTTCTGAAGATGAGCAGAAGAAACCATTCTGGAAACAGTCAAACCAAGAGTTTCTTGCTGAGGTAAAGAGGAATGTGAAGAAGTTTGCTCAAAGAGTTGACAGAAGAACTTGCTTTAAGTGCCAAAAAGTTGGACATATATTGCTTGGAATTGCCAACAGTCCAACAACACAAAACAGGAAGTTACTTCTAACTCAAAACTGAAAGAAAAACTTATCTTTGAGAAGAAACAATCAACTGAGAAATCGAAAGTGTTTGAAAATTCAACTTCCGAAGAAGGTGAAAGTTCAAAACATTTTTACAAAAGAAGAGTTGATTTAAACAAACAAAAATGGGTTGTAAAATCTGAAAGAAGTTCTGACAATGAATCTGATTCCATAAAATCAGAGGAATCATGTGTTGAGAAAAAGGTTGATAATTCCGTTCCTGAGTTGAACGAGGAAAATTTTCCACCATTGTCGAAAGATAATCTAAAATCAAAAGGTAGATTTGAGATATCAGGTCAATTCTTTGCTGATAAGAAAGAATTTGATGCTGAAAAGGTGTTTAATGGAAATGTTAAACATATTTTTGGGAAGATGGTTGATGGAAAAGTTAAGGGTGCAAAAGAGTTTTACAAATCAAAATGTTGGTGGGATAGGTGTGTACCAGAATCTCCCAAGGCTGGTCAGGCTTGGGGGAAAGTATTTCCTAACTGAAATCCTGACTTGCCGGAGCTCCCAGGTTGGTAAGAGTGGAGCAGGAATCGGCATCATTCTTGAAAGGTTTGGTTGGTAAATCTACAGGTGATACTTTAAATTGTTATATTTTGATTTACAAGTGATTATGGTTGGTGAGTGAACCTACAAGTGGTGTGAAAATCAACAAAACTAATTTTCCAGAAAAAACATTTGATTAAAACAAACTTAAGTGTTTTGAAATCACAATGGGAAAATAGTTTGTTGTGAGGGGGAGTTCTGATTGTTTATGCCAATGGGATGACGAAGTGAAGTAATTCGATATCGGTTGTCACTTTACCTTGTACAGTTTGTTTTCAAATTTCCTAAAATGTGTTTGCATTTTAGGGGGAGTAAAAATTTTCAGAAATTTTCAGAAAATCCAAAAACATTAGAAAATTTGAAAAAGCCAAAAACATGATAAAATTCAAAAAATGAGTTTTGTTGTATAAAAGAGGAAATGATAGTACATCAGTGGACGATCACAGCATGCTAAAGAAATGGAAAGTTAAAATGTGATAAACGGTCTCACTGATGATGTGTTAGTAGGTTTTTGCACATTTAGTAGATTGTGATGAGATATAAACTTAAATTCAAATTTGCTTAATTCATGGGTAACATCTCTCGGATATATGGGTAACCCCCGAAATCTTGTTTGAAGGACCCCTCTTTCTGAGATACTAGGTCTTTATGCTAAGTGATATCTTGGGTATTATCCCGGGACTTCTGATAATGCGGAAGCAATGGCCTAGTCCCCGGAGAATACTTTACTGCTTTCTTGAAGTATAGCGCCGCCCTCAGCATAAAATGATGAGACAATAAAATTGCTAATCAATCCTGTTGTAAAAAAGATCCTCTAAAGGGGACCCACCAAAAGTCGAGCCATCATCTCTCTGCTGAACGGAAGTTCTGACCTGAGCTCTCACGGTTTCGCATTTAACCCCTTACAGATATCATTTAGGTATACTCACCTGTAAGACTGAATATTGGGATCTGGATACGGGAGTATATTCAAGTGGTGGGACACGCAAGTAAGTTTAAGTATCTAAAACATTAATCTCGTATCTCGAAACAGTTGAACTTTGTGTGAAAATTTAAGTGGATCAGTATACTGACAATCTAAGTGAATTGTTTAGAACTTAAAATGTTTAAAGCTTAACGGTGTTGGTGATTTGTCTCAAAAACTGATATGATCCTGTTACGCAAACTCACAAAAATAGTGTCTGTAAATATTTCTTTACTGTATTTCATTTCATTCAAAAATCCAAAAAGATATTCGACAACTTGTGTTGGAGAGCCGATTTTCAAAATTCCGAGTGCTAATCATGACGAACAGGTTTGGGAAAGAGTGTTTGAAGACGTGTAAAATGAAAATGATATACATCCAAGTGGTTCATTAGTGGCTTACATGTTAAATCTTTTTGTTCAGATTGTGTTTTAAAGTGGTTAACAAGGTTTCAAGAATTGGTATATCTTATCTTTTATGGAACTTATGTTTTGGGTAGAGGATTTGCAGGAGAGCCTGTTTGCGATGCTTGAACCTGAAAATAGCCAGATTACGATCCCAGCACAAGTTGAGGGGGAGTCTGAATGACAAAGAGCCAGGTTCTGATCCTGAGATTGCTGATGATGATGAAATTAAGGAATCAAGAGATCTGATCAAGAAAATTGGAGAAAGGCAAGAGCCAGATCAAGATTCTGGAAGCCCGAAGACTGATAAAGACTGAAAGACATTGAAGACTCGACACTTAAGACTCGTCAACATCCGAGGGGGAGTCTGTTGGTGCATACGTCTGTCGACTTCGTCTTGTATCGAGTCTAGTATTAGAATTGTTAGATCAGGGCGTGTTGTACGAGAAATTAGGAGATTTTAGGATGTATTTGAGGTAATTTCGCTTGAAGGAAGAGATTCCGCTTGAAAGCAACATGTACACTTTCAAGCGAAATCAATCAGGTTGATTTCGCTTGAACTGACATATGACACTCTCAAGCGAAATCTCAGCATCTATATATAGTCCTCAAGAGGATTCAGTTGTAACTCTCATTGTTCCGGTACCGAACTGCTGTCGAAGCGTCGTTTGATCTGTAAACTGATTTTAATCAATATACAAGACGATTAATTGTGAAACAAGCTGTTTTTCACGTCTGTTTCTTAGTTTCCGCCTCTGAAACAGATTAGAGCTCTTCCGATTGACTCGTTTGGGTCACAACTCGATCCTACAGCTGACGACAATCACTGACCAGACACCAAATTTTTGACACGTGTTATGTACGTGTAACAGTATTTTGGACTATGCAGCTCGATGCAGCAGCAAAACTGTTACGTGTGTAACACGCATTATCCAATACTTGTTTTTGTTTAGGTAAGCTACTTTTTGCAAGTTGATCGGTGATGCTCAGTATGTTCTTCATTACTTAGTTTAAAGTATGTGCGTTTCATGTGAAACATAAACAATATCCCGCTCGTGTTTCAACATGTATTTTGGTTGTAATTTGATAATGGCAAGTTTGCCCTTAACTTGTTTTACCAGATGCGTATATTCTTGTATATGGTACCCCTTTTATATGCTACCTTTACCACTTTTTATGTTTAAGGACCTATTTTTGTTTTTTTTGAAAAGGGTGCACCCCCGTAACCAATTCAGTAGCCAATGAAACCATCATGTATTACTTGTGTTAAACACTGCTTTTATGCGATTATTTTGATTATATTACATGACAATGATTCCCATGTGTTGCATATACTTTTGTAACGTGTGTTACAAATCACATGTACTAGCATGTTTGGATGTATACATGTTACATATACTTAGTGTTTTATATATACCAAGTGTGTTTCATACACACATGTAACATGCGAATGCCTTGTGGTGCATATACTCATGTTACATGTATGCATATGTTATTACATACGTATACATGTTATGCACTCTATACTTATGTAACATGTGTAGCTCATAGAATACTAGAATATGTATAGATGCGCCTTATTTACACACGTAAATAACATGTGTTAATGACTATCATATGTTACAATTGAAGTAACATGTTGACAAACAGCGTACACTTACATAACATGTGTTAATGAGTGTCACATTTTACAATTGAAATGACATGTTGACATGTGTTGCATACAATTATTTAACATGTTTCAATGAGTATCACATGTTCCAATTGAAATAACATTTTAAGATTTGTATATATGTGCCTTGTTTTTATTTACTACATCGTATGTAACACATGTTTCTTACATGTTCAACCATGTACTGCACATATGATGCGCGTGTGGTGTTATAGGTTTTTATGTATATTTTTAGCCCTTTTTCACGTTAGTCAAGTTTTAAATTTATAAAACACGATATTTTACTAACACCAAACACACATATGGGCAAGTGCACCCATCGTGAGCGTAGTATAGTGTTGGTAAGATACCGAGGTCGTCCAAGGACACAAGAGCTTTTAATACCGGTTTATCCTCAACGTCTAATCAAATCAAAAGTTAGAAAAATGTTTTAAACTAGAAAATAAAAAACTAAAAATGCTGAAAAATAAAAATAAAACTAAAAACACATAGACAAGATGAATCACTTGGATCCGACTCGTGTTTAGTGTAACCTTTGATTACTTTATCACTTTTGCATTTTTTAAGAGATTATCTTAGTTATTGTAGTAGGCCCCTCTTTTGAAGGTGACGTTACCCTCAACCCAGTAGTTTGAGTCAGCAAGGATACAATCCTAAAGGTTTGGACTATTGAAAGATAATTAATTAAGTTATTAATGCATAATGTGGTAGGCCCCTCTTTTGAAGGTGACGTTACCCTCGGCTAAGTAGTTTGAGTCAGCAGGGTTACAATCCTAAATAGCCAGGTTAAAGTTTTAATAGTAGCTTACATGTGAGGGGGTCAAAGAGTTCGGACCCTCGCCATCCAATACCAGTGGGTATTGAAGGAGGTCCTACTAAAGTTGACCCAGGTCCTTGCAGGATCTATACACTGAACAAGGCAAGACTCTTACCAAACCATTCCCTTAACCCCCGACCAGGTAGCCAACATATCTCCATATAGACCGTGGAGATATGAATGGTAAAAATCTTTTATACAGTAAAATAACGCCAAGACACCACGGACAAATGATAAGGAAGATTCACCTTCAACATAAGAAACTAGTTATTAAAGTTATTAATACATAACCAAATAAAAAGTGCAAAAAGATTAAAAATAAAAAGTATTACACTAGACACTTGTCTTCACCAAGTGATGTAAGAGACTTAGGCAAACATGGCCTTTGATTGTCAAGAACTCTTACGATCAATCTTGGATCCCCAGACTACTCACACACTCTATGATGGATGATGGATGATGGTGGTTGATGTGGGTTGTGATGGTGGTGGTGGGTGGGTGAAGTGTGAGAGAGGTGGTTTGCCAAGGGATGCCTTTGAAGTGAACCAAGCACCCCTATTTATAGCCTGCACAGAAGCCTGGACATGGCCCCGTGTCCGCTGGACATGGCCCCGTGTCCACCCTTTTCTCTTTCTTCATTAATTGCAGTTTGTCTGTATTAGCTCCACACGCCCCCGTGTCTGCTGGGCACGGCCCCGTGTGCAGAAGCGTATATGTACTATCAAGATTTGCTTGGATTCTGCGAATCTTAGCATTGACCACGGCCCTGTGTTGAGCTGGGCACGTCCCCGTGTTGGGAATAGAAGCTTCTATAGCTTTGTCTTTTCTATAGATAACTGGACACGGCCCTGTGTCCGCTGGGCACTCCCCGTGTTGAGCTGAGCACAGCCCCATGCTCAGCTAGGCGTAGCCCCATGCTCAGCTTTCTTCTTGTTTTTTGCTTTGGGAAATGCTGTCGCGGGGTTGGACATGCCACGTTTCTTCCTTTTCTTTGTATTTATGTTGGTTTTGGCTGTATATTTGTTCCTTATGTTCATTTAAGCCCATTTGATCCTGAAAATACAAAAGGAAGACAAAAGCACACTTTTTCCAACATTAGTACTAAAAAATGGTTAGTTTTATGCCTCATTTGATGTAATTTATATGTTGCACTAGGTTAATGCCCGCGTAATACGCGGGCTTCAACCAAAACTATATTATTTACTTTAAAATGAAATGTTCTGTACAAATACATGCATTGGAAGAAAAAAACAGAAAACTATTCAAATGCCGGAAAAAACTTCCTTGTAAACTACATTTGAGAAGTTCACATCCTAACCCACCACCAATATACGTACTTACTCTTGAATATCGTCCCTTAGCTTCCCAAAATCAGAGCAAGTTATATACCAATAAAATCTTAATAAGATACAATAACAATCATATTACGAATCTAGAAGAGAAGTTGAGGGGTAGTGCGGGTTAAAAAAATTATTCAGGGGTAGTCGATAACTAACTATATTTACCATGACCTTCCTCTGTGATATAAAAACTACTTTCAAACCAAAATTATATTTTGGACCAAATTTTCACTTCAAAAGTACAAAGGCAACTCCAATAGGTGAAAGGCTGAATTTTCAATACTTATTAAAACCAACATGTGTTATCATTTGTAACCAACTTGATACTAAAGGTGCACCTGAAAAGGCATTATATAATAACAAAATCAATACAAAATAGCATTTATCGTGCATCAAGCATTTAATAAAGTAAGTTCTGAACTAATCTACCTTCATTTATACTTGTTTTCACCATCCACTATCTCGCTACATGTCAATTTATCTAGAGCCTCTTCTAAAGTCTCAATATTGCCTTCAATTTCAACTGTGAGATCCATCATTCGCTCGTTTTGCTATGATTTGTCTCCACACTTCCGGCACTGTATCAACAAAATAAAAAAATTAACCACCAAATGAAACTTTTACTCGCCTTATGGATAAAGAAATGTTTCCAAAACACAAGCAAAGGGGGATGACCTTATTTTAGATGAGTCCACATATGTTGATCAAACCTCTATTGCTGAGCCCACTGCTCCTGGTGATCATGACACCACAACCGGTGTTGTGAAACCCACACCAGCAAAACCTAAAAAGAAACCTGCCACATCCAAAAAGCCCACCAAAACCAAACATAATAAAAAGGGTCCTCTGGAAGATGAGATCCCAGAGGTTAGGACAACACAAAAGTCACTTGAAACCACTGCTGCTACTTACTCACAGCAGTTGGAAAAATCTCAACATATCCAAACTCCTCATATATCCTCACAAAAGGATCATGTTGTAAGCATAGGGGCACCATATCATGAAGCTGACATTTCATTAATATGCTTAAAAGCCCCTCTCCCAGGGCAATGTCTCTTTCTACACCACAATCCTCTCCCCAAATTTCACCAACAATAATACCTCTGTTTGAGGTAATTGAAATTCAGACTCAAAACAGTCCCTCTCACTCACACATTAATGGGAGTACAACCCAAAAAATGATCGTGTCTGAACAACTTCAATCTTCTATCCCACAAACAGTTTAGGAGGTTACACCCCTTGAGTTTCACGAGACTCTTGGTGGTAGTTCAAGTGGAGCAGCCACCACAACTGTTGAATCAATAGGTTTACAGTTGGACAGTGGTTACATACTTAAGACTCCCTTGAAGGCAACCACTATTGAGGCTACAACTGTAACCTCTGTTCCAGTGGGAAGTCCCCAGAACCAAGAAAAAGGGGCATTTGTTTATGATGATTTGGAGCCTATCAAAACAAATACAATTACCAAAGGTGGGAATTCAGATGATCCTATTAAATTAGGTGATGAATTAAGATATAAAGAATCGACGGATAGAATGACTTCAATGGAAACATCTGTTGCTGACATGAAAGAAATGATGAAGCAGATGATGGAACTTTCTAAAAGTCAACCTAGCACTCAGCAAATTACCAATGAGTTATGGAATTTTGTGCAACCCATCCTTCATGCTCAAAAGAATTTGGCTGAAATCAACCACAACACTCTTATGGAACTTTTAAGAAATATGGTTGACGCTAGGTATAAGGATACACAAGCAGACATTAAGGCCATTAAAGAATATTTGGTCAAAATTACTGCCTCTGCCCGTACAACAATCATTCAATATGATGATGATGCCAAAAAGGGGGAGAAAGATTCACTGAGAAAGTTGCACCCTGATTCAAAAGCAAAACCAAAGCCAAAGGTGCAACAAAATCCAGAGTCTGCTTAACCAAAAACTTTTGTTAAAGCTTCAGATGCTTGAAAAGAAAAAGGGATTGATGAGACCCTTAACAAGAAAGCTGAAGAGATAGCTTTGGAAAAACAGAAGAAGCAAGATACAAAGGAAAGCAAAGCTTCCAGTTTTGTTAAGCAAGAACATGCAGAGCAGAGGAAAAAGGAAGATATTGGTACTTCAAAAAGAAAAAATTCTACTAGAAAAGTCAGACCACCAATTGCCACGCCTCCTAAAACCACTGCTACTCCTACAAAAATTGTATCCTCTGCTAAACCTAAAGCCAAACCTTCTCCACAAAAACCATCACAAAAGAAGTAAAAGATAGCTTCAACACCATCATCACCAGCTCACCCAACAGATGCTGATACAACAAATGTGTCAGCAGACGTTAGCCAAACAGCTGTTGAGACACTAGTTGTTTCAGCAGAGGTTATCCAATCTTCTGCCATGATCATTTTCACTACACCACCAACAACCCAACCACCTTCGCCATGATCATTTTCACTACACCACAAAAATTTCCTACAGATCCACCTTCACCACCAGAACGTCCTCCATCACCACAAATCAAGTCAACACGCAAGAGAAAACTCATGTTGTGTTAGAAGATGATGAGGAGATTATATCACCAATCCCCTTATCATCTACCCCCTTTCAAACCATACCACCCTCATCACTTCCACCCAAAAAACCCACGTCATCTCTTCCAATTGCTACACAACCATCAGTCATTCCCCTGGCTGCTCAATAACCTCTAGAGGTGATTACTATTAAAGGTGAAGTTGAATCATTCTTCACAACAGAGGATCCATCAAAAATATCCTTCTCATCTCTTTATGGCTAAAGACAGCCTAAAAATTTAGATAACTATTTGAAATTAAAAGCAAGACAGGCTAAGTTGATAGCTAAATAATAGAGCAAAGGGATGGATGACAGGAAATACCAGGGCCAATTATTATATGAGCTTAGCAAAGTCAGAAAACTTGAAGACTTTGCTAAGGACCTGAGTAAATTTATATCTGAGAAGTCAATTAATGCTAAGCTTGACAAGGAATTGAGGGATGACTAGTTGAACACATTATGAAGCACAAACCATACAAAGCAACTAGAGCTCAATTCAAAGACTGGTCATCAGATGCTCTCAGGGAAGAAATTGAAAGAATAATAAAAATGCTCAATGATCCATTGGTAAACCTAACTCCACCAAATTGGAAGAAAGGCAAACAAGTGGATCCAGAAAAGGAATTAAAGCTTAAAAGAATGAGAGCAGAGCTTGTGGCTGCTAAATAAGGTTCAGCTAGATCCATTGCTAGATGGTCTGAATCCAACTTAGTTCAGACCTACAAAAAGCTGGAAGAGCTCAGAGCTAAAGTTCCCAAAGTTCCTCAAAAACCAGTCTATCCTACAACAACTGTTGCCATCCCTCAACAGACCCATACTCCCAAAAAGCTTCTCTCAGCATCTGCTTTATCCACAAATGCCTTAATATAAATAAAAAGGCAAAAGAAGAGTGATGAGGAAGATGAACAGAAGTATGAAGAAATTAGAAAAGAGTGAATAAGGTGTCAGCTTGATTACTACATTGACCCTGCTACTGATCAACTTGTTACTCAATTAAAGGAAACTCTTGCAAAGTTGTCCAGTGGGCCTCATTCACCAAACTCATCATTAATAAGTCTTGTCCCAAGAAAACCATCTGATCCAAAAATACTAAAGTAGAAGTCATCCTCAGACACCCACGTATTGACATTGCTCAGATCAGATGGTAGTGTTGAGAAGCTTAAAATGGAGAATGCATATTGTCTGAATGCATGTGATCTCCTAGATCTTTTGAACCTTGACTTAGAAAGGGAAGTTGATGACATGATCTCCATGGACTTTGAACTACAATTCAAAGGGCAAATCCGGGAGATGTTGATGAGAAATAAAGAACAACAATAAAAGAAGGTTTTGGCATCATCTGTTCAAGGGGGAGATTGTTGGCTTATGTGAACTCCACCAAATGAACAAATGATTGAAAGCCAAAATTGTCTACAATCAATTGATCCTTCATAATAGTGCTTGAACTCATTCTCCTCCCAATGGCAAAGGCATCAAACAACTGTTGCAACCAAAGGTCTGCTAAAAGCTAAAGTCTGTTGATTCACAAGGTCTGCCAAAATGAACCACTGATAATGACTAAAGTTTGCTGAAAGCAAATGTCTGGTCACCCTTTAATTGAAGAAGACAAAGTCTGATGAAGAAGATCTGCTGAGGCTCAACAGAGGATAAGGCTCATCAGATGTTGAATCAACGGATGTTGTGTGTTATAGCAAATATTAGAGGTTGTTAGAAGTTATTAGATGTCATTGTCTAGGTGATGTCAGCTTAGATTCCTCATAGGTTTGCATTGTACTATAAATAGAACAGTGCATGTATTGTTCAATTTATCATTTCATCACTTGACATTTTGTACGAGTAAATAGAGTGATCTTAGGCTGAGGGGGAGTTTGTATTTCATGCATACGTGAATCATTGTAACTTCAATCATTCAGTTAAAAGTATTCATGATGAAAGCAAATCTCTCATTGTTTGTGCTTTAAAGTTTATCTTCATTCCGATGCATTATTTTCATATTGGTTATCTTCTTACATCTTTCATTTTAAATATCCATAAACAATTCAAACTCAGATCCTAACAATCTTCTGGCTAGATTTGGGGAAACTGGGAGAGTGGAGAGTAAAGGATAGTATATGGATGAAGTTGGTAACCCCCAATGTTGGTGAGTTGAAGGTGGAAGTTGTGAAAGTATTGGTACCATTTTGAAAAAAATTTAAACCAATGGACTCTAATAGTTATTTTCAACAAACCACAGGGACGAAAAATGTAACTAACTCTTTATTTATTTTAATTTTAATAACAGGGGCATATGGTCATTTCAAATAAACTAACAGAATAACTGGATGGCGTTAGTGTGGGTGAACCAAAATAGTTAAGAAAGTGGAACCAGAGGGATTGTTTCGGCAATTTTTAAAATAATGGACTGATGTAAGTCCAGAATCACTACAATCGGATATCAAACACTAATCAAAGCGCGGAATACTGAGAAAAGTGTAGAAGAACAAGAACAATCAATCGATTAAAACCAAAGTGCACACGGTTTCTAGAGAACCGTCTGGTACACAAGTACTCGAAAATAATGAAGAACCTCTCTAAAATGTCTAACCTTCTAACAACCTAGGTTCACCCTATTTATAGTTACATAGGGTGACCTAGTTACAGACTGGGCCAGGCCCACATGCACAACTAATAACCAAACAAGCCCAAATCACTAATTAGCCAACATGGCTTATTCCATTACTATCTAACCCACTACAAGGCTAAGCCCAATAGCCTATATTTGTGTTTGATAAAGATAGGCGTAAACCTACCCAATTATAGGACCTTACAATATCCCCCTAGGTTTATGCTGTCTTTATCAAACTGTAGTATTCATCATGTTTCGGTGGGAAGATGCTTCATGTCTTCATTCTGAAACTTGGGCTCTTTGTTCTTCTTATCATGATCAGCTTTGCTTGAAAATCTTGTTGAAAAGAATGCAAGCGGAGGATTTTCAGCAACTCTTTTCTTTGTCAATGTCTCCTGTTTCAAGCAGGTTCACAGGTACTTCTTCAAATGTACTATCACTGTCAGATGATGACTTGTATCTAGTTCTTCTGACTCAGGCACATCTTGTTGTTGTGACGCTTCATGCTTTATCAGCAGCCAACAACATCTCAATCTTCACCAACCCCTGTTTCTTGATTTAAATCAAATTCTGCACATGCTCAAAAATTCATAAGCAACATTTCTAAACAACAGAGGGAAAGTACCACATGAACACTCAGTACATCCAAGTATTTGTACTCGGATTTCACAATTCAAATTTTATTCAATTTATGGTGATCAATCAAATCTTCAAGAACGGTTAAACTTTTAATAAAACAAATAAACACTTTATTTTTTGGATTTTTGATTTTATTTCTAAATTTAATGATATAAACTGAAACACAAATAAACAAAGAAACTAATTATACAATTACAGTTGCAATGGGATCAAATCACAGTGTTTCAGGCTAGACTACACTTATCAACACTAATTTACTTTGGGTGATCCGAGCGATTGCCAGTATATTTCTCCACTTAAACTTATCTCCTTAGGCCTTTTTCATGTAACGGTCTGCAACTGATTTATCATGTTTTTCAATTTAATTGATATGAACACTCAATTCAATCACGATCAAATCCCGGAATTTTTAATCAGAACACGCTATCATACGTGTAGTTTCCCTATCATATATTTCACAAGCCCGTTCTAGGATTCTGAAATCTTGACTGGGACTGGATAGAGAAGAGAAAAGAATAGATCAGCAGCAGAGATGGATATAATATACAGATCAAATGAGATTTTCTCAGTTTGATATAGGTTTTTATTTTTGGGTTTCTTTTGGGCACTAGAGGGCCTCTTTCGGGTGTATTTGATCTATAGCGCGACAACGTACAGCTAGATCAGCATGTATCTGGATGCAGCAGAAGCTGACGTTGCCTAGCATCTCCAGGTCTTTGCTCACGCAAAACAAAGGAGATACACGAGTTGAACAGAAAAGATTTCAGAACTAGAACGAAATTGTGTGCATCGGGACGTCACACACGCATTCAAATAGACATGTCCTAATTCCAAGTGACCGATCTTTCCTGAGGTCATAGATTAATATTAGTGTTCTAAGCAGTACCAGTCAAAGAGTCCAGCCATCAGGATAAAGCCTACCAGCATATCACTCTGGAGTCGGACCATTTCAATATTGGTCTTACATGAGTCAGCCTTAATCCACATAGTGAAATTATTTCATTTCCCATTTATGCAAAATATTTTTTGATTTTTTTTATTTTTCGAATGTTTTTGTATTTTCTCATTTTCTCAATTTTTATTTACAGATATCTTTGGATATCCCCCTAAATTTGTGCGTAAATCTTACGCGCAAATTTACCTAACAACGAGAAAGTATGTACAAAGAGAAACACAAAAGAAAATGAAAATATTTTTGTTCTTTTTGCCTAACCGTTCCATCACAAGATTTAAGACTAATCAATATTGAATTTACAATACGAAATTCAAATTTTGTACCTTTTCGCTGATCTAGTCTTACTTCTCTTTTATCTCCTTCAAACGAAACATATCAACTGTAAAGAAATATACATTTTGAAACAGTGAAATGTTACCTGTTATGTCTCTGGAACAACCGCTATCAACATCCAAGGATTGTCAACAGCTCCTCCTTGGTTGTCCCTGAAAAGTAAGGAGATTATTAAGACATTGGTACCCAGGCCATCGTGGTCCTGGGTATTCCTGAAGCATCAACATATGACACTTCTCGAAAGCACATGCCCCCTTTTGATTGAAGGACTGGTGATGTTGCTGCTTTATGTTTTGCCTTCCAAACTTGTTTTGGCTTCTCTAATTTCTTAGGTGCCTTTGGCAAAACAGTTTGCTTTTCCACCCTTTTATTTTTCAAAACTTGTTTAGGTTTCAAAGCTTGTTTTCGTTGAGTTTTAGCAGCATTCCAGTCCCCATCAGATGGTTTAAATAATTATTTTAAGTAAATTGGCACATTCAGATCGAAACTTGCCGGGTATAATTGTTACAATTTTACACAACAGTTTAGCTCAAAAGAAAGAAAGCTATGAAACGAAGATGCCATGGCGAATTTCAAAAGACAACATGATATCTAACAAAGAAAGTAAATATAACGTGCAAAGTACAAACATTTATGCTTGAATAATTGATTAAAAGCATAAAGGTAACAATCTACAAGTAAATTTAACTCTAAAATAGAACTATTAGTTTTCTAAAACCCCAGATCTCTTTAATAACTATTATTGATTCGTGTAATTCTTACGGGGTTTTTCATAGGTCTAGTTAAATCTCATTTAGAAACATTCACCAATTAGTTCTGAGTAAATTTATTTATAACAATATGAATGACCATTATTTAATAGAGTAACTTATTCCCTCTAAAAACCAAACTGAACTTAGAATCACTCCTATATTCAAAGCAAACCGAACATGTCAAATGTAATTTCCCTTTTTGCCCCTCATTATACTTCATAAATCACAAAATTATTAAAAAGATAGAAGAACCACCCTATGTCTAGAATCAACTTTAGACAACAAATTCACTAAAAAAACCTATTAAAAACAGTTGGTCTTAGTCTCATAGGCAATGTTGCACTTGAACATCCTATAGCAAGAGCAGAAACCGGCTTACCCAAGAACCCAGTTGCAGCCGCTTCAAACAGAATATCTCATTCAAGATTCTTGGATTACATCAATGAAAGTATGGTCACTGGTCAAGAAGGCAGACTTGTTTGAACTAAAACACCAAACTCTTGAATAAATGACTACTATTTGATAATTACCATAAATTGAATCTGATAAGCCGACGCATTAAATGATAAGTGATTGGAACATACCTGAACTACAAATCAGTTGGCATCAACAACCTCAACAACGAACAAATGCGTATTGGCGAGAGAACACATGAACAAAGCACGGAAAATAGGGAAAAAGTTAACCAAAAGCATAAACTGAGCAATGCAAAACTAACCAGAACTAAATGATATAGCCAAAATAGCTTGAAGTAGGGATGAGCATTTGGTACCGGGAACCGGTACCAAACCGGTATATTCGGTACCGGTACCCATTTTCTCTAGTTTTCGGTACCGATACTGATAAGGTACCGGTACTTATGGGTAAAACACCGGTAAATACCGGTACCTTATCGGTACCACTTTTCTCTGTTTTCCGGTACCGGTACCGGTTCCGTACCGAACGGGTACCATGCTCATCCCTAGCTTGAAGTATAAACAAAAGAAAACATACTCAAATTGATCAATGTAAATGATTTACACCAATTAGTGTTTCAAGTTAATTCAATCTGAATCTTCATTACCCTTGCAAAAAGTATCCATTTTAGCTCACTATCTGACCCGCTTGATCCGCTCATATTCTGACAACTAAACAAAAGACTTACCTGAATTTCGATAAAGTCTTACCTGAATTTCAATGAGGACGAAACAAAACAAATAGGAAAAAGCAAAATCCCCTAAAGCAAAGTGTGTTTTCCACATTTTCTCCATCGCCGTAAATTACTTTCCGATCGGTATACCCGTTAGAGTCGTCTTCCCAACGCCTTCACGTGTAGCCACAATAAAAGAAATCTTAAATAAATTGATTATTAAACGCTAAAATCAAGCAAAGACACGTTTTTCTCACCAATGATTTTGGCAACTGAAAGCCAGATGCCAATAAAAGAAAATCAATCCGCATCTTAGAGCTATGCCACATATCCTCTCATTTTTTATATGACACATGTATGCTTATGTGGCTGATTATTTGGCATCAACCATAGGGTGACATGTGTCCCCCAACGGTTTGCTTTATTAGAGATAGGTTAGATACCTGTGTAATACATGGGTTGAATGTTTTAAAAATATAACTCAAACTTTGTAATTAAATCTTATAAATGAAGGGGTTCTTTATCATTGGCCTCAAATGCCTTGTTTGTCAGAATCCTATTAAGCAAGTTAGATTAATCCTACTGTAACATGTAAAACACCATGTTCATCAATGTTCATCAATGATACCATGTCTGGTAGTTTTGTATGTAGCTTGTCTAAGCAATCCAGTATATAGACCCTGCTCAAAAAATTATATATCATTAAAGTATATAATGAAGGTAACAATATAAGTATCAAAAAGAAAAAAAGGAATAACATGGTTCAGAAGGAAAAAAAGAGCATCGACAATATGAAAAACCTCCCCACACTAAAGCAACATGAATTGAAGAGATATGAAGCGTTCTCGAGTATATTAAATTTTCCGCCAAGGTGATGATTCGACACATTGTAGAAATTTGTTCCAAAGTAACTGCTACATATAGATATAATTTATGTCAACAAAACCGTAACACAAACTACGAATGTCCAATATTTTCAGTAGACTAAAAAATTTGAAGCAAATGTCCTCATTCAGCAACTGCAAAGAAAGGAATTCCCCTGGCAACATAAATGCAATAATGTCGGTCATAAAAATTTACAACTTGTTGAGCATTTCCCCCACACACTAATAGAAATTAAAAATGAAAAATTATAAAACTTTTA
This sequence comes from Helianthus tuberosus, assembly GCA_030545235.1. NCBI lineage: Eukaryota > Viridiplantae > Streptophyta > Magnoliopsida > Asterales > Asteraceae > Helianthus > Helianthus tuberosus. Next base: position 5,258,998 of record CM060390.1, read on the forward strand.
CCAGCCTCCATGTCTTGAAAAATAATCATTATCCAACGATATTGTGAGTGCAAAGGTTACAACTCTCTCCGACAATGTCAGCGGACGCGCCACTTCAAATTCTTAAACCTGCAATATCATAAATTCAAACACAAGCAAAACTGACCGAATGTCAAAGTATCGGGTTTACCTTTTTAGAAAGTTCTGATATGCCTTTAGTAGCAGCAGCGCTCCCGAATCGGATTACCTACTGACCCGCATCAGTGAACACCTGAACCGTTCACAAGTTGTTGTTTCGTATACTGTTTCTAACATATTTGAAAACATCATAGTCAAACAAAGGTAGGAACATGACCTCAAAACCAAAACCGCGCCAGTCGCGATTAATCTCAGCCAGCACCTCACCATTGACGTCCTTCAAGGTAAATTTCCAATACCAAAACCCAGGATTCTCAACCACTGCAAACTGCTCATTACTGCAAAAAAAAAAAGAAAAAAGAAAACCGGAAATAATAAATTATTTTCAAAGCAGTTGCAATAAACTGAAAAAATAAAGAAAATAAATCTTAAATCCTCCTCCAGAGATGCCATCTTCTATGAACCACACTAACTTCCTGGAGATAAAATATCGTTTTCAGACGTGACCAGGTTGCTTCTGGATCGGCAAAGACAATCGGACACTTCAGTGGATTACCTTCAAAAGTTACTGAATATAATTGCAATCAAGTGAATTGTGAAGCACTTGTACTTTTCACATTTCTACATAAGAGGTCCAGTTGTTTAACATGATATAAGACATCACTGTGATTATACCTTTCATTTGTTCCTTTGCATGAGTAAGAAAACCACCAATGAGCCTGCGCACCACATTTCCCTTCCCACCATGTGGTGAAATCTCAAGCGAAGAATTGAAATCTGATTCTTTGACATCAGGATTAATTGTAACATTCAACTTTAAGTCGGTTGACATCAAAACAATGTTAGATGGCTGTTGTCAACAGTAGCTTATTAGAAAATCTGAACATCATAAAAATACATGAAAATAACCTACTGTAACTAAGCTATCAAACATGACAAAATGAAGAGGCTTGATGGAAAAAAAAGGTGTTTATTACCTTTTTTTAAGTAGGTAAAATCGCACTAACCTCTTCACCGTGAAGACCAAGATGTTCAGACCATAGAGAAAGCCGGAGACTATTAGCGAATTTCCCAGCACTCCAACATTCTCGATTCATCGTTGATTCGGTAAATTCTCTATCTTCGATAAGAACCCCAATATGATGCAAAAATTTGTCTTAGCAAAAAGAGTTTTTTCTTCAATATAACATTGTTTATTTTGAACCCCACCATCATCTAGATGCCCCTGTTTATTCGTTACTGCTTTAAGCCAAAGTTCAAAATGGGTCGGGTCTGATAGAGCAACCGCAAACAATTTTTTGTATCCACTATCGTTTATTTTACAAACTATTAGTGTGTTAACATATAAAATCTGGTAATAATAATATAAATGTTTATTAAATAAAAGAAATAAGAAGACTTAGTGACCTTGGATATAAACACAAACGTCACAAAGAAATATAAATAGCAAAACAAAAGAAATGTTTGAGACGTATCAACTTCTTTCAACCTTTTTACATCTTCATAGGGCACTCAAAACTTTAAAAATAGAGAAACAAACAAATATCAGTCATCAGATAATGATCTGAAGCATATGTATTCAAGCAAGCCTGTGTCTAAAATATCCAATAACAGAAACAAAAAATCAAAAACAATCCCCGCACAGAAAATATACTTGAAAAAATCGCAAGAATCCATCAGTATAGAATTCCAAACGCAAAGGAATCTAAATCATCAACATCTACAGCTAAATTATCTAAAACTAATTACCAGGTGAACAAACAACACGTTCTAGAACCGTGTAAATATCAATTAACTGTCAACAAAATCCAAATTCGCTACACGCATCTACACAAATCCGTAAACAGCAAATGAATTCAAATGAATCAATATCTAATTACTACATAATTAAAAGCGTTAAAGAAAGTGACCTCTGATATGTTGAAGAAACATGGAATTGAGGTAAGATGGATTTGAATCGGAAACGGGTCTGGAATCATCGGACGTTGAAACGACGCCGCATCCGGTGATTGAATTTCCAGAGATGATGGCGGATGGAGCCGGGGTAGACGACCACCATGAAGAGCATCTCCTATCGGCGACTCGCAACATGTCGTCGATCTCAGAGCTCCGATTTAGGGTTTCTGTGAAAAGGGAATAAGAGGGGGCTGTTTGGCTAAGCTTTTCAAAACTACTTATTTGCTTATTTGCTTTTCTGAAAAGCAAATAAGTCAATAAGCTGTTTTGAAAAGCTTTAAAATGGAGCTTTTCAAAACTACTTATTTGCTTATTTGCTTTTCAGAAAGCAAATAAGCAAATAAGTCATTTTGAAAAGCTTAGCCAAACAGCCCCGAGATATCGAAAGAGGAAGTCGTTTGATTTATTGATAGATTTGAGAGAATGTGAGAGAGAGTATAGCTTACGTGAGAAGCCAATTTCAATCGGACATTTAGAGCTATGCCACATGTCCTTCCAATGAGATATGCCTAGGTGGATGCTTATTTGGCCTAAACCATAGGGTGACATGTGTCCCCCAAAGGTTTGCTTTATTAGAGATATAGATTTTACACACATCAAATACCCCCACACTTGAATCTTTCCTTGTCCTCAAGCAAAACTCTTTATTTGGTGGCCTACACACCCAAATGGAATGGGTAGAAGAGAAGGTTTTGGGCTTGTCATAGAGTGCCGGGATTCCAAGATTCTTTATTAGGTTTTATTTTTATTTTATTTACAATCCTATTCGTTATGATTTACATTACATAAGAGAAATTGTTTATTTGGGCATAACATGCTTCTTTAAAATTCTATTTATATACCAGTTCACATACCTCACGGGGGATCACTCAACACTCGGCCGAAGATGTATTTTTGTGAAACACTCGAGAGCGGCATGGAACTTACTTCTGTCATATGCTTGCCAAGCAATCAATCCTCCTCTTTTTAACTATAAACATTTGCAAGTATCAAGAGGACTTTTGGGGAAGGGTTAGGCTTGGGTTAAAGGTAGGTGGTTTTGGGTTAGTGGTTAGTAGAAAAAGGGCGAAAAGGCGTAAAAAGCGTCGGTTTTCGTAAAACATTTTGTTTTTTGTGACTTTTTATTCTAATGAAGCATTTTTTTTCAAACAAGCCTTCTTTTGATGAGCTTGTTTGTTTATTGCTAACTTCATTTTTCTTTTCTTGGCTATAATATATATATTTTTTTTGATAAGGAAGTCATAAGAAAACCGAGCTTTGTTACTAAAATAAAGGGTTTAAAATGAAAAGGGTTTTGGTGGGTAAAGGGTGTTTGTTTTGTGGGTTAAGAAATGAAAATGTTTAGGCTCAAATGATTTAACTATGGGGATTTTAGGTAGGTGGTAAAAAAAAAAGAAAATAATGGTGTTGAAAGAAAAAGGGTTAGTCCTAATGCCTCCATCATTTACTTACTTGGGTTTAAGTTGGTAAGGACCAGGAATGTATCGTCATGGCAAGTTCTAGAGTCGTAAGAAACCAAGCGGCTATTCACACAAGAAACGAAAAATGAGCATTTAGTTTTAAAGATGTGTATTTGTATGCTCAATAAAGGCTCAAAGCTCACTTTTTGTGGGAATGGGTTTTTATGTGATCAAGTATATATAATCAAATTTTAACTAGATTTGTCATGCCGTTTCATAATTTTCTTATGTTGGTTCTTTTTATCACGACGCTATCGGTTGTAAATTTGTAAAAATATAACCTTTTTTAGAACTTGAAATTCTCAAATTAAACCTAGACAAGTAAAAAAATGAAAATTTTTTGAAAAAATTTGGGGTGTTTAGCAGTTTCAATAGAGTTTTGTGTAAAGATTGTAATTAGGACATGCAAAATTCAAGGTTTTAGTATCCCCCCCACACTTAAATTACACATTGTCCTCAATGTGTCCCAAAAATAAGTTTTTCGGTTGATTAAAATGTGTAAAAGTGGGTTAAAACAAGATTTTATGTTACTGGGTAGCTGAACACGGGGTGTGTTGGGCTGAGCACGGCCCCGTGGTCAGACTTCCAGTACCAAAAATAAACAGATGACTGGGCACGGGGGCGTGTTCAGCGAACACGGCCCCGTGTCCAGTTACCTGAACTGGGCGTTTTCTGCAGAACCTCGGGCACAGGGGCGTGTTGGGTTGAGTACGGTCCCGTGCTAAACTTGCTGTAATGAAGAAAAATTATCGGGTGGCTCTGTTTTTGTGCATGGGGTGTGGGTTCAAGTTTCCCTTAGTAACCCTCACCATTTCGAGTGTGCTTTATTCCTGAAAATTAAAACTAAACAAGAAAACATAAAAGTTAAACTAATCTAAAACTAAGGATAGTTCCGCGGAATGCCTCCGTGGTGCGCCACGTTTATAAGGGTCCTTGGCTAGACCCTCCTTATCGGGTGGTTCGGGCACATCTTCAATTAGGGGGTCGTCATTGCCGATTGGATATTTCATTGATCGTTCAAGATCGACACACCTTTTGAAGGCCCTTAATTGAATGGGTAAGTTGTTTTTCTTCTGATTAATCAAAGCTTTCTGTGTTTTCACAAAAGGTCGTCCCAACACTAGAGGAGCGTCATCAAGGATGACAAATGTGACAACCGTCACTTTTTCGTACATTCCGTACACTAATTAAACAGCAATCTGTACTGTAACAATTGTGCATGATCTAGTTTACAAGACAAATGAAATTTTGATTACTGTTATATACATACAATGGCATTTCATGTTGCAAGACTTTATTCGTTGCTACATGCAACACGAGATAGTTCTAATGATACACAGAACAAAATCGGCACCATTACCAGACAAACTAAAAATGCTGACGAAGTTCAGTACATAGACAAACAATATTTTGAGGCCCAGTATGAGACAGAGACTACGTATTACACTAGTATAGTGTGTAGGGAAGTAAGGACCACAAAACTGCTTTTCTAGATGATAGATAAAGTGCCGGAAAGTGCCTAAAACACACTAAAAGTGCAGAATTCTGCAGAAAATAACCAAAATTCAGCTATTTTCAGCATTTAAACTCCAAAATATGATGCAGAAATGTGGTTTATTGGTCCTGTATGCTTTCCTAAGTGTCGGGAATTAAAAGTGTCACAAAAAGTTACATAAAGGACATTATACGGTATAACTAAGCACTTTAACGAAACGGTATCTAACCGAACAACCGGACATTACCCGGAACACTAAAATATTACTAGAAGCATTGTTTTAGTGTTACAAAGCTAGTTACGGTAACCGGACATCATATTACACCTTATAAACATTAAATCACCTAAACACCTAACTTAAACACTTGGAATGTAACTAAACTTGTAACTTACCATTAAAATCTAACTAGTTACCCCCCCCCCCCCCGGACCCCCATTATTGGACGGTTACAAGGGTCCCACACCCTTGATTTTCTTTGATTAGTTTATTTGATATGTTAGGATGATATGGGACATAATACCTATAGTGTAAAATAATGTTGGAAGGAACTTAGTTAAAACCCCTAGACTAACATCTACATCATTTTAACATATTCAAAACCACAAAACTCCTCTCTTCTCCTTCAAGAGCTCACGGCCAACACCCCCTATCTCTACTCTTTCTTTTTCAAGTCCATTTCCATATAATCTAATGTGCCTCTAAGGTGATTCAAGCATACTTAGGAAGGTTGGAAGCAAGGAGACTTGAATGACCTTCTTAGAGAGCTATTAACCACTTCTTTTCTTCATCATCTTGCATCTTGATCTTCCCTAGCCTTGTGCTAGTAGTAAGTTCCATTGATCTTGTTTTTACTCACAATTTTAGTGGTTAAAGCATGAAGTAACTTGGTAAACTAAAGATCATAAAGAAACATAAGCATAAACATGAACATAAAGCTCTAAAACATGAAGATCAAGTTGTTCTAGTGTATGTATTGAGTTTGTTTGATGATTTATTGTGTTTGTGGTGTAGATCACCATATGAAGCTTGCTAGATGATGATTACACACATGATCTAGCAAGTGTAAGGATAGATCTTGAGAAATTTGTAATGATCATCCTTTATGTTAAACATGAACTTGAAGATAAACTAGTTTTAGTGTATAATGAGTGTGATACATGTTATAAGTCTTGAAAATAAAGGATTTCAAAGATAATATTTTCAACAGAACAAAGTTATTTACAAGATTTACAAGATCATGATTTTTAAAGAAACTAATCATGTTTTTAGTGGTTAATCAAGTGTAGAAAAAATATATTTAACAAGAAAAACTCAAGAATAAATATTTTCAGAAAATCACTTCACAAGTTGTGAGGATCTAAATTCTTCAAGAATGATATATTCAAATAAATAACCACACTTTAAAGGGTAACTAAACTTACTAAGCACACTAGTAAGTTACTACAAATTTTTACAAGGTTTCAAGTTCATGACATAGTGTAAATTTCATATTTTGACATATGGTAAGTGTTGAATGATTTGTTAATGATTGGTGATGATTTTACAAAAGAAAATGATATGCTTGAAAGCATGGAAACCCCCATTTTTAGGGGAAACTATGGCGAACTTTTCTAAAAATACCAACACTTAGAAAATATTTTCTAAATAAGTGTTTACTAGAGTATTTTAAACTATGTTTTTCAAATACAAACTTCCCCATAATTTTGTGACAAGAATACAAGTATTGGAGGTTGGCTTTTGTAAACAAAAATGGATAAATATGTATCTAGAATATATATATATATATATATATATATATATATATATATATATATATATTTACATTAAAATCATTGTGAGTGATTATGTGAAATAGTTATATTATTTTAGGAAAAATAATGTAACTTACAAATACCAAGAACTTACAAATCCAAAATAATACCAAAAATCACAAGGAATAAAGTATATAAGTTACACACTTAAATATTGACAACCGAACAAGAACGTAACTTATAAAATATTCCAGAAAATATCATTACAGATATATTTTTGGTAAATATATTTTTGGTAAAGATTATTTTGGAAATGAAAGAGGTGAAAATATGATTTTCGTTATTATTACAAAGTATATCATATTTTCGACAAAGAGGAAATATATTACTTTTGGAAGTAAAAATATATTTTCTTAGAATATTTTAGAAGATATAGGATTTTTGAAGAAAAATATATATTTTCTTGACGATACATTATTTTTGGACAAAACAAGTCTGCATATATTTTCTAAGTGAAAATATATTATTTTGGAAACTACAAATACAAGAATACGAGAATACATGTAAGAAATACTCCCATCCTTGGGAAGGAAACACTAAAACAAATACTTGAAAAGTATTATAACTCTGGAATGATGTAAAGACATAAAGAAAACGTAACTCAAAACATGAATACTAAGGCAAGGCACGGCCCACTCGTCTAATAAACCCTAGCACCTTGTAGGTAGTCGTGTTTGCTGACGAGAATTGAGTTACGAGTATTGAAGACGCCAAACAGTGAGTTCATGCTCCCCCTTTTCTTTAACTGTTTTTGGTTTTATAACTCTCGGGGGTGAAATACATGTTACAAATGCTTGAACGGTATGAAACGGCTATGAAATACTAGATCATGTGAGCTTAGACTTAATATTAAAATGCCATAAATTCTTGGTGAAAACTAGTACCAAGTTGTAAATACATAATTAGGGACGAGGGTTAGATCTAACGGGTACGGCCGAACCCCACTCATGGTCACAACTAGTACCTAGTAGTGCTTCAGAGTCCTAGTCGAGGTTAATCGACACAGTCGAGGTTAATCGACACAGTCAAGGTAAATTGACACAGTCGAGGTTAATCGACACAGTCGAGGAAAAATCGACAAGGGTATGAGCCATCACGAGTGCCCCCTACAAGCCATTACGAGTGCTCCCTATGAGCCATAACGAGTGCTCCCTATGTCCTCACATGCCTTAAAATCCTTGTAAAACATTCATGTTCATACACGCTTTTCATACCTGTTTACAAAGGAGTCTCTCAAAGATTTACAAGAATTACAATACACAAACAAGACGCATGAACTCGCTCAACTTTTTGTTGATGTTTTCCAAAATTACACGTATTTCAGGTAACAGGATGGATCTTGGACACAAGTGTCGTAACTAGAGGTTTAGATGTCATCCACTTTTGTTGGTTTGTAACCTAGTCAAAGGTTGTGTTTTAAAAACTTGAATAAACAATGTTTGTAATACTTAAATTTCATGAATGGATGAACATCATTTTGATCATGTAGTTGTTTATTACGATTGAATGCAATGATATTAAGCCAGTGACACATCATACGCTTCCGCAAAAGACAGGGTGTGACAACAAAGTCGGTTGGGATTACCATTTGATTTGTTTGAACCAAGACATCCTCAACTACCCCTATTGATTTTATTACTTTCCGATTAGATAAAAAAATGGGTATTTGAAGTGGAGAAAAATCACCAATACTTAATTTTTCGAAAATGTAGTTTGGCATTATATTAACACAAAGATCTTTATCAATTGTAATATTACTAATAAAAGAATTTTGAAAAAAAACATGGAACCGGTGTAATGTTAATTTCAAATGGATCTTCTTTTATTAGCGAGGTTTGATCATTTGTTAACTTAGTGCTTACCGTTTCGTCAATTTTAGCGTTAGTGTTTAACTGTTTTAAAAACTTAGCATGAGTGGGAACCAAACAATGATTTTTGAAAGAAGGTGACAAGAGATTAATTTCTTCAAAATTAGACTCTTCTTGAATTCTAACGTTGTCGGACTCACCTTTTTTGTTGTTTAACTCATGTGTCGGTTTTTCACTTATTTGTTCTTCCATTTTTACATTTTCAACTATCTCTTCTTTATTACAAATTAACTCTTCTCTTGCGTGGGACTCCTCTTCCCTTGAGCGAGATTCTTTTATGCAACCTTCGATAGTTTTAATGTGTTCTATTATCTTATCGCTTATGTCGGTGATAGAACAAGGATCGGGATCCTCAAAGCTTGAATCCGGATGTTCGATCCCTTGTTCCTCATAATACTCATATAAAGTAGATGGTTCATATCATTGTTCCTCATTGTAAGTATATGATGGACAAGGGTCGTAATTTTGTTCTTCATAATACTCATATGAGGTGGGTTGTTCACGCCATGGTTCCGCATAATAAGAGTATGAAGGTGGTGGCTCATATTGTGATTCCTCAAAGTATGAGTATGAAGGCTCATAACTTGGTTCATCAAAATATGAGTATGAGGGAGAAGGTTCATACCTTGGGTCTTCATAGGATGTGTATGAAGTCGATGACTCGTACCTGGGCTCCTCATAATAGGCGCATGAAGTGGATGGTTGAAATAAGTCACAATATTGAACTGAGTGCGGGTCACCACAAATGGTGCAATAGTCTTCCCTATAATCATCCTCCTCATAGGTGTAGTTATAACCTCCTGAGTATTGATCCATAAGAATCACTCAGCAGACCACAACAGAGTCTCGAGACCAGAAAATAAAAATAAAAACGGAAACAGAGGCTGGACACGACCCCATGTTCAGTGGACACGGCCCGTGTTCAGGATCTGTATATGGGCGTTTAAACAAAAGATACTAGTTTTGTGCAGCACAGGGGCGTGTTCAGTGAGCACGACCTCGTATTCAGACTCTGTATCTGGGTGTTTTTATGAAAAATATACAGCACGGCCCCGTGTTCAGTGAGCACGGCCCGTGTTCAACCTACTGTAAATGTAAAACTAACTAAAATGCAGGAAAATGTGCGCGCGTTTTTAAAAAGTTTTGAAAAACTGATTAGGCCGTCGATTTTAAGCTTTCTTAAAATCCTTGTGTCCCCGGCAACGGCGCCAAAAACTTGATGCGCGCGTGGTGTTATAGGTTTTTATGTATATTTTTCGCCCTTTTTACACGTTAGTCAAGTTTTAAATTTATAAAACACGATATTTTACTAACACCAAACACACATATGGGCAAGTGCACCCATCGTGAGCGTAGTATAGTGTTGGTAAGATACTGAGGTCGTCCAAGGACACAACAGCTTTTAATACCGGTTTATCCTCAACGTCTAATCAAATCAAAAGTTAGAAAAATGTTTTAAACTAAAAATAAAAAACTAAAAATGCTGAAAAATAAAAATAAAAACAGATAGACAAGATGAATCACTTGGATCTGACTCGTGTTTAGTGTAACCTTTGATTACTTTCGCAATTTTGCACTTTTTAAGAGATTATCTTAGTTATTGTAGTAGGCCCCCCTTTTGAAGGTGACGTTACCCTCAACCCAGTAGTTTGAGTCAGCAAGGATACAATCCTAAAGGGTTCGATTATTGAAAGATAATTAATTAAGTTATTAATGCATAATGTGGTAGGGCCATCTTTTGAAGGTGACGTTACCCTCGGCTAAGAAGTTTGAGTCAGCAGGGATACAATCCTAAATAGTCAGGTTAAAGTTTTAATAGTAGCTTACATATGAGGGGGTCAAAGAGTTCGGACACCCGTCATCCAATACCAGTGGGTATTGAAGGAGGTCCTACTAAAGTTGACCCAGGTCCTTGCAGGATCCATACACTGAACAAGGCAAGACTCTTAATAAACCATTCCCTTAACCCCCGACCAGGTAGCCAACATATCTCCATATAGACCGTAGAGATATGAATGGTGAAAATCTTTTATTTTATATAGACAGTTAAATAACGCCAAGACACCACGGAAAAATGATAAGAAAGATTCGCCTTCAACATAAGAAACTAGTTATTAAAGTCATTAATACATAACCAAATAAAAAGTGCGAAAAGATTAAAAATAAAAAGTATTACACTAGACACTTGTCTTCACCAAGTGTTGTAAGAGACTTAGGCAAACATGGCCTTTGATTGTCAAGAACTCTTACGATCTATCTTGGATCCCCAGACTACTCACACACTCTATGATGGATGATGGATGATGGTGGTTGATGTGGGTTGTGATGGTGGTGGTGGGTGGGTGAAGTGTGAGAGAGGTGGTTTGCCAAGGGATGCCTTTGAAGTGAACCAAGCACCCCTATTTATAGCCTGCACAGAAGCCTGGACACGGCCCTGTGTCCACCCTTTTCTCTTTCTTCATTAATTGCAATTTGTCTGTATTAGCTCCACACGCCCCCATGTCCGCTGGGCACGGCCCCGTGTGCAGAAGCGTATCTGTACTATCAAGATTAGCTTGGATTCTGCGAATCTTAGCATTGACCACGGCCCCGTGTTGAGCTGGGCATGCCCCCGTGTCGGGAATAGAAGCTTCTATAGCTTTGTCTTTTCTGCAGACAACTGGACACTGCCCCGTGTCCGCTGGGCACGCCCCGTGTTGAGCTGAGCACAGCCCCATGCTCAGCTTTCTTCTAGTTTTTTGCTTTGGGAAATGCTGTCGAGGGGTCGGACATGCCACGTTTCTTCCTTTTCTTTGTATTTATGTTGGTTTTGGCTGTATATTTGTTCCTTTTGTTCGTTTAAGCTCATTTGATCCTGAAAATACAAAAGGAAGACAAAAGCACACTTTTTCCAACATTAGTACTAAAAAGGGTTAGTTTTATGTCTCGTTTGATGTAATTTATATGTTGCATTTTGCACACATCAATATACTTTAGTAAGATGTGTAACACATATTACAATTGCTTATTGTTTTCAAGTAACAGTAAAGGTATGCACCTCGTTTTCTATTTCATCCTGTGTAACACACGTTACACTTGTTAATGAGTATTACAGGTTACAATTGAAACAATATGTTGACCACCCAATGCTCGTCTACTACTTGCTTACAATTGGTAATGAATAAATCATGTTAACTAATAACACGTGTTAACATTGTGTTGGCCAATTTGATAACTGATAACTAGTAACCAAATACATTTCCCACCATAATTGTTTAACATCTAGACACCAACATATTACAGACAAGACCAGAATGGTCATATTGTATTTTGGGTTATAGCCATAATTTAAAATAAAGAAAATTCATGGTGACTAGGATAGTTACAAAAACCACCATGCATATATCACCTGCTAGTTGACTTCTTATAAACAAAAGTTGTGGTACCCAAGATAACTACAAAAACCACCATAGATGTTCACCACAAAAACCGTAGAATAGACCACACTACCCCACTCAGCGCGTCCCCCAAAATGAGATAGCTTGTACCTTGCCTTTCAAAGTGTTAGAGGGCGACAACAGAATATGAGTGGCATACTTCGTCTGAAACTTTCTAACCTCCTTCATTTTCCTGCTCCCATTTTTACTAAACCCAGCTTCAAATGGTTCATGCACCCCCCTGAACTTTTCCATGTGCCTCATTAAGAAGATACCGCATTCTGTACCGTTTTCACTCGTGGCCTAATCAAGATTCTTCCTCTTGAGTTCCAAACCCTTGATCACTGAAGCCCTTGGATGGTTTACCTCCTCCAGGTAACGTACAAACATCTCCTTCTGGTAACGTAGAACAAAGATCATAGTGAGATTGTGTGACAACTCGTATCTCGAACCTATCTTTGTACTTAGTGTAACATGTTTTGAACGCTACGTGATTTTGTGATGCATTGATTTAATGAAATGTTATGTGAATATGTGTTGTGCTTGTATGTATGTATGTATGTATGTATGTATTAGGATCACACGAAATTAACCAATCGCACAACAGCAACCCGAACGCACAAGCCTTTGGGCTGTGGTTCCTAAACACTCTCGGCCCACACTATAGACCAGGCTGAGGCCCAGCTGGTCGGTTATATGTATAATATGAAGGATGGGGATGTGATACGTAATTGGTGGAAGGGTAGCAAACCCTAAAAGCTTTATTTCCTTCCTTGTTTCTTTGATTGACGGCAACTTCTGTTGGATCGAACTCTCTACTTGGCTTTCTTTCTCATACGATCGTTTGGTTAGTACATCACCATCTAAATGATTTCCACGTTATACATAAATTAGGGTTACATGTATATTAGATTCGGATAGTGAGAATATGATATGCATCCATGTATTGGTTGTAATTGTTACCAACTTGTTATGATAATCAGTTCAGGAATTATTTGCATATACGTTGTTATTGGATGTTAACGGTTAATGTTGATGATAACTAGGGTTGGGTAATAGGCATGATCGATGACGAATGTAACTGTTATAAAAAGATGCTTGTTATACATCGGATCGGTGACAGAATTAGTGGCCCAATCAGTTTTATCCTACATCAGATCATGTGAATTCATTGTCAGATCCACTAAATTGTAGGTCTAATAATCTCTTAAATGGAGTAATTGTTGTCGGCCATTAAAAATTGGAAATAGGTGTATCAGAATGTATCATGTGAGTAAATTGTCAAGCCCAAGAAGTTTATCGACCCAATGCATTTGTCAGCCCACCCAAACAGATCGGTCCAATAATCTTTTGAATGCTTTAAATAGTTGTCGGCCATTGTTTGATAATTGTTAAAGGAGTCTGATCGCACAATGATAAAATCGGGCCCCACAGCCACTCCTTAAATTTCTGCATGGTCACATAAACTGGTTATAATTGCACACAAGTTCTTTTAAGAAAAATACAAATTCACTCTTGTTGCTTTGGGCTTCACCTTTTTGGACTACATCAGCCAGTTGGGCCGACCATTTTTAAGAGTCCATGTTTTAGTCGCATGGATCACATTTCTGACTTTCAGACCGCACACTTAATAACTGGCCCCCACCACTAGTTTTAGTTGCACATTATATTCTAGTCGCACAACTTATTTCGACCACACAAGATTGTTATCTGTTTAGTGTATTGGGCCGTAATATATATATATATATCTGTTGGGCTTCTAATCTTTGGGCCGGGTATATGATGGATCGCACAACATGCTGTGGGTCGCACAAGGCTGTGCTGTCCGCACAAAATGTTGGGCCGGGGGTTTAAATGGGCTATGTTAGTCGTACAAGTATGAAAATGCTATGTTCTTGACTGTTATATGTATGCCATGATCAGTACGTGTTCACAACCTGTTAATTCTATGTATACATACGTGCATTATTTGAATCTAGACCTGACTTGTATGGTAACCATGTTAGGACGTGGTTGACCACTAGCAGCTAGACTTGACCTTTTTGTGTATCTGCCGAGCAAACCAAGGTGAGTTCACACTAGCCAAGGCATGGGATTCCCAGGGGTTGGGAATGGGATTGGATAACTACTCGTACAACCATTACTATTAAACTGATTATTACTGTCCTCAGATTGAAGAGCACGTACGTAAAACCTACGTACAGTTTTACTTACTACTATCCTCGGATTGAAGGGCACGTACGTAAAACCTACGTACAGTTATACTTATTACTGTCCTCAGATTGAAGGGCACGTACGTAAAGCCTACGTACACAATCTTACGACCATCAACTCTATCAAAGGAAGTCCCTCAATTATCGACTTAATCGCCGAGGCCTATGGCGAGCGGGTCATTAGTTAATAGCGCTATTAGGTTTAACAAAACTCACACCGTGCCAGTCGGACGGGCGTGTACTAATGGACTATGGGCAAAGGGTCAATGCTGATAGACATTGACTTAGGGCACCTCTTACATTTTCGTAGCAGTCGATACGCGTGGTCTTGTAACACATGGGAAGCCCCAACTAATCATCGCACACATGCCTGGATTGGCCGCGATACAGATTAATACAATACATGGTTTACAAAACGAACATATGATTTACGACATGAATACTATAACCAAACAACCAACTGTGAACTCGCTCAACTTTGTTGTTGATTCGTTGCTACATGCCTTGCAGGTCATTAGGTACTCAGGGAGCTTGCACAGGGAGGAACAGTCGTTGTGGGACATGGCAGTGTGTGCCATGCTTTAAACATTACTTTATTTCATACTTAATACTTGCCATGGGTTTTACAATTATGCTTCCGCTAAACACTTAACTATGCTTTGGTTTTTTGAACACCTTTCATATTGTTTGGTTGAATTATGTTTACTTACATGCTTGTTCAATATGATTGGTGGCTTGTTCCTGGTCAGTCACGTCTCCAAGCGGTGATACTCCGCGTGTGGATTTTGGGGGTGTGACAGATTGGTATCAGAGCCATTGGTTATAGAGAACTTGGTTTTAATAAGGGGAAAGCGTTTTTGTTAAAACCAGAGTATAACTTGTACAGTGCTCTACGATCCACAACGACGCTTCGCTCCACGTGCAAGACTTGACATTCTAGGTGATATGGTTTATGTTTTATTTCCTACTTGCTACATTACATAGAACTTTGCTTATGGTATGCTTAGATAAACGTAGCAACTATAGTTTGAAAACACATGTGTGCTTGCTTCCTTCTGTCACTCCACACTTACACACATTCGCGACACCTTTCCTATTTGTGTTTCCTTCGATGTGAAGATCATGAGGTAACGTGTGAACCTAACTCAAGCCAGCTGACAGCTCTTATCAACAAACAAGTTACGGCAGCATTCGCAGCCGCTCAGGTAGGAGGTATAACCTGCTGTTACGAACCCTAGGATGTTAGATCCTACTCTCATGACCCAATTCTCGCGCTTAACCCTGTCTTTTCTTACTCCCGCAACAAGGTCAGAACGCTCAGCCGCCTGTATGCACATTCAGGACTTTCATGGACTGTCGTCCTAGTACTTTCAATGGCACTAAAGGAGCTGTAGGTCTCCTCCACTGGTTTGAAAAGCTCGAATCTGTTTTCAAGATGTGTGAATGCCATGAGGCTCGCAGGGTGAAGTATGCTACCGGTACTCTCGAGAGGATAGCGCTCACGTGGTGGAACGCTCAGGTCCAAATGCTGGAGTTGGTTGCTGCTAACGCCACTCCATGGAACACCTTCAAGGAACGGATCAAAGAGGAATATTGCAATCGTGATGACATTTATAAGTTGGAGGTAGAATTCTTCAACCTCAAGATGACGGGTTCAGAAATAGAAACGTATTAATACTGCTACAATTACTTCGTATGCTCCCAGTGACAACAAGCAAGTGGGATGGAATTCAAGCAAGGGTTCCACTTCGGTTCAATCTCAGTCACAGCAGCAAAAACCGGATGAGTACAGGAGCCCCAGTCAGCAATCATCTGGTAGTCAAGGTCATGGTGAGAACAAAGGAAATCACCCTAAGTGTAATCGATGTAATTTACACCACAGCGGGACGTGCAACAAAGATCGTTGTCAGAGATGCAACAGGCTTGGTCATGAAGCCAAAGATTGTAGAAGCCCACGTCCTGCAAACAAGAACCGACAACAGCAGCCACAAGCTCCATAGAATCAACAGCAACAGCAGGGTAACAAGGGATGATATCAGTGTAGTGCTGAAGGTCACTTCAAGAGACATTGCCCACAGTTGAACCAGAACCAGAATCAGAACCACAACTAAGGAAACGGGAACAATAATGGAGGCAACAATGGGGGTAATAATGACGGCAATGGTGCCAGGGGTCGAGTGTTCGTGTTTGGTCAGGGTGATGCTAGGAATGACCCCAACGTATGATGGTTTTGACATCGTTATTGGTATGGATTGGTTATCCCGACACCGAGCAGAGATTCTTTGCAATGAGAAGATTGTCTGTATTCCTCGTTCAGATGATGAACCACTCATGATTCGTGGCGACAAGAGGGGTGTTGTTGAGAGCATCATCTCTTTCCTTAAG
This sequence comes from Helianthus tuberosus, assembly GCA_030545235.1. NCBI lineage: Eukaryota > Viridiplantae > Streptophyta > Magnoliopsida > Asterales > Asteraceae > Helianthus > Helianthus tuberosus. The sequence goes on from CM060390.1 coordinate 5,275,720, forward strand.
GCCCAGAAGTGTTTGCGAAAGGGCCACACTGCTATTTTGGCTCTCGTTACTGACACCTCGAAGAAAGAGAAGAAGATAGAAGATCTTCCGATCGTACGCGACTATCCTGAGGAACTACCTGGTCTTCCGCCTCATCGCCAAGTCGAGTTTCAAATCGAGCTAGCTCCTGGAGCAGCACCTATAGCTCGTGCACCTTATCGCCTAGCTCCATCAGAGTTGGAAGAACTCTCTACGCAACTACAAGAACTCTTGGATAAGGGTTTTATTCGTCCTAGCTCTTCGCCCTGGGAGCTCCAGTCCTGTTTGTGAAGAAGAAAGACGGTACCTTCAGAATGTGCATAGATTTCCGCAAACTGAACAAGGTGACTGTGAAGAATCGTTATCCTCTTCCACGCATCGATGACTTATTCGACCAGTTGCAAGGGTCGAGCTACTACTCGAAGATTGATCTGAGGTCAGGCTACAATCAACTGAGAGTCCGGGATGAGGACGTCTCCAAAACAGCATTCAGAACTCGCTACGGCCACTACGAGTTCTAGTCATGCCTTTTTGGGCTGACAAACGCACCTGCGGTCTTCATGGATTTAATGAATAGAGTGTGCAAGCCTTACCTGGACAAGTTCGTAATAGTTTTCATCGACGACATCCTGATCTATTCGAAGAGTCAGGAGGAACACGAGCAGCATCTATGGCCTATTTTGGAACTCCTTCGAACAGAACAACTGTACGCCAAGTTTTCAAAATGCGACTTCTGGTTTCGTGAAGTCCATTTCTTAGGCCATGTGGTGAACAAGGATGGGATTCACATTGATCCATCCAAGGTAGATTCGATCAAGAGCTGGCCTGCACCTCGTACGCCAACGGAAATTCGCCAATTCTTGGGTTTGGCAGGTTACTACAGAAGGTTCATCAAGGACTTCTCCAAGATTGCACAGCCTCTCACCTCCCTAACGCAGAAAGGCGTTGTTTATCGATGGGGAAGCGCACAGGAATTAGCATTTCAGCATTTAAAGGATAGACTTTGCAGTGCACCTATCCTTTCATTGCCAGAGGGCACAGACGACTTCGTGGTTTATTGCGACGCATCAATTCAGGGTCTTGGTTGTGTATTGATGCAACGGGATAAAGTTATAGCCTACGCCTCACGCCAACTTAAAGTTCATGAAAGGAACTACACTACACACGATTTAGAGTTGGGAGCTGTTGTTTTTGCAAGGGGTCTCTCAGGAAGCAGCCTCTCTATTCTAAGGATAGAGGCAAGGTTTGCCTACATCCCACCTCCCCCAGACCCTACCAATAGTTCTAGCTATTTGTGGGATTTACTGGGTATGGTTGTTGTTGTTGTAGCTGTTGTTTTTGCACTTAAGATATGGAGACACTACCTGTACGGTACCAAGTGCGCCATCTACACTGATCACAGGAGTCTCGAGCATATCTTCAAACAGAAGGAACTGAATATGTGATAATGACGATGGGTCGAGCTACTGAATGACTACGAATGCTCAATCAGGTGGCCAATCCATACCATCCGAGCAAAGCCAATGTGGTGGCCGACGCCCTCAGTCGAAAGGATACCATACCCAAGCGCGTGCGAGCACTACAACTTACCATCCAGTCTAGTCTTCCTTCTCAGATACGAGATGCTCAGGTAGAAGCATTGAAACCAGAAAACATCAGGGCTGAAGCCCTACGCGGCTCAAGGCAACGATTAGAACAAAAGGAAGACGATGCTTACTACGTAACAGGACGCATTTGGGTCCCACTTTATGGCAACCTACGAAAGCTTGTGATGGATGAGGCACACAAGTCTCGCTACTCGGTACATCCTGGTTCGGATAAGATGTACCAAGATATCAAAACTGCGTATTGGTGGCCTAACATGAAAGCTTACATAGCAACATACGTTAGCAAGTGCTTAACTTGTGCGAGAGTCAAGTCGGAATATCAGAAACCTTCAGGCCTACTCCAATAACCAGAGATACCACAATGGAAATGGGAGCAAATTTCCATGGATTTTGTTACTGGCCTACCTAGATCTCAACGTGGTAACGATACTATTTGGGTGATCATGGATCGACTCACAAAGTCTGCTCACTTCTTGGCTATCAAGGAAACGGATAAGTTCTCCACACTAGCAGACGTATATCTTAAGGAAGTTGTCTCGAGGCACGGAGTGCCCACCTCTATTATCTCAGATCGAGATGCACGTTTTACTTCAGAACTGTGGCAAGCAATGCACAAGTCTTTTGGCTCACGTTTAGATATGAGCACAGCTTATCACCCGCAAACGGATGGGCAGTCTGAACACACCATCCAGACCCTCGAAGACATGCTTAGGGCATGTGTAATTGACTTTGGCAACAGCTGGGAAAAGCATCTGCCACTTGTGGAATTTTCGTACAATAACAGCTACCACACCAGCATCAAAGTTGCTCCGCTTGAGGCATTATAGGGGCGTAAATGCCGGTCACCTCTTTGTTGGGCAGAGGTGGGGGATAGTCAGATCACTGGTCCAGAACTTGTGGTAGACACTACAGAACGAATTGCTCAAATACGACAATGAATGGCGGCAGCTCGTGACCGTCAGAAAAGCTACGCCAATAAGGGCAGGAAACCACTCGAGTTCCAGGTTGGGGATCGAGTGCTACTCAAAGTTTCACCCTGGAAGGGTGTGGTTCGTTTTGGCAAACGAGGTAAACTTAACCCATGATACGTTGGACCATTCGACATTATAGAGAAAATAGGCAGGGTGGCCTACAAACTGAACCTACCAACAGAACTCAGTGCAGTTCACAACGTTTTCCACGTGTTGAATCTGAAGAAGTGTCTGTCAGATGAGACCCTCATAGTTCCTTTGAAGGAGCTCACTATCGACGAGCAGTTACGATTCGTCGAGGAACCAGTTGAAGTCACGGACCGGAATGTTAAGGTCCTCAAGCACACTAGAATACCTCTCGTTCGAGTTCGTTGGAACTCCCGTCATGGCCCAGAGTTCACCTGGGAACATGAAGATCTAATGAAACAAAAGTATCCCCAACTATTCGCAAACAGTATAACCACTACTGAGGCTGAAGCTACTACGGAATTTCGGGATGAAATTTCAGATCAACGGGGGGAGGATGTGAGACCCCAGTAAAACCATGCAACTTAACTAGCTTCCTCAGTGAGTACGTACCAAATTTCGGGACGAAATTTCTTTCAACTTGGGGATAATGTGACAACTCGTATCTCGAACCTATCTTTGTACTTAGTGTAACATGTTTTCAACGCTACGTGATTATGTGATGCATTGATTTAATGAAATGTTATGTGAATATGTGTTGTGCTTGTATGTATGTATTAGGATCACACGAAATAAACCAATCGCACAACAGCAACCCGAACGCATAAGCCTTTGGGCTGTGGTTCCTAAACACTCTCGGCCCACACTCTAGACCAGGCTGAGGCCCAGCTGGTCGGTTATATGTATAATATGAAGGATGGGGATGTGATACGTAATTGGTGGAAGGGTAGTAAACCCTAAAAGCATTATTTCCTTCCTTGTTTCTTTGATTGATGGCAGCTTCTGTTGGATCGAACTCTCTACTTGGCTCTCTTTCTCATACGATCGTTGGGTTAGTACATCACCATCTAATTGATTTCCACGTTATACATAAATTAGGGTTACATGTATATTAGATTCGGATAGTGAGAATATGATATGCATCCATGTATTGGTTGTAATTGTTACCAACTTGTTATGATAATCAGTTGAGGAATTATTTGCATATACGTTGTTATTGGATGTTAACGGTTAATGTTGATGATAACTAGGGTTGGGTAATAGGCATGATCGATGACGAATGTAACTGTTATTAAAAGATGCTTGTTATACATCAGATCGGTGACAGAATTAGTGGCCCAATCAGTTTTATCCTACATCAGATCATGTGAATTCATTGTCAGATCCACTAAATTGTAGGTCTAATAATCTCTTAAATGGAGTAATTGTTGTCGGCCATTAAAAATTGGAAATAGGTGTATCAGAATGTATCATGTGAGTAAATTGTCAAGCCCAAGAAGTTTATCGACCCAATGCATTTGTCAGCCCACCCAAACAGATCGGTCCAATAATCTTTTGAATGCTTTAAATAGTTGTCGGCCATTGTTTGATAATTGTTAAAGGAGTCTGATCGCACAATGATAAAATCGGGCCCCACAGCCACTCCTTAAATTTCTGCATGGTCACACAAACTGGTTATAATTGCACACAAGTTCTTTTAAGAAAAATACAATTTCACTCTTGTTGCTTTGGGCTTCACCTTTTTGGACTACATCAGCCAGTTGGGCCGACCATTTTTAAGAATCCATGTTTTAGTCGCATGGATCACATTTCTGACTTTCAGACCGCACACTTAATAACTGGCCCCCACCACTAGTTTTAGTTGCACATTATATTCTAGTCGCACAACTTATTTCGATCGCACAAGATTGTTATCTGTTTAGTGTATTGGGCCGTATATATATATATATCTGTTGGGCTTCTAATCTTTGGGCCGAGTATATGATGGATCGCACAACATGCTGTGGGTCGCACAAGGCTGTGCTGTCCGCACAACATGTTGGGCCGGGGGTTTAAATGGGCTATGTTAGTCGTACAAGTATGAAAATGCTATGTTCTTGACTGTTATATGTATGCCATGATCAGTACGTGTTCACAACCTGTTAGTTCTATGTATACATACGTGCATTATTTGAATCTAGACCTGACTTGTTTGGTAACCATGTTAGGACGTGGTTGACCACTAGCAGCTAGACTTGACCTTTTTGTGTATCTGTCGAGCAAATCAAGGTGAGTTCACACTAGCCAAGGCATGGGATTCCCAGGGGTTGGGAATGGGATTGGATAACTACTCGTACAACCATTACTATTAAACTGATTATTACTGTCCTCGGATTGAAGGGCACGTACGTAAAACCTACGTACAGTTATACTTATTACTGTCCTCGGATTGAAGGGCACGTACGTAAAACCTACGTACAGTTATACAGTTATACTTATTACTGTCCTCGGATTGAAGGGCACGTACGTAAAGCCTACGTACACGATCTTAAGACCATCAACTCTATCAAAGGAAGTCCCTCAATTATCGCCTTAATCGCCGAGGCCTATGGCGAGCGGGTCATTAGTTAATAGCGCTATTAGGTTTAACAAAACTCACACCGTGCCAGTCGGACGGGCGTGTACTAATGGACTATGGGCAAAGGGTCAATGCTGATAGACATTGACTTAGGGCACCTCTTACATTTTCGTAGCAGTCTATACGCGTGGTCTTGTAACACATGGGAAGCCCCCACTAATCATCGCACACATGCCTGGATTGGCCGCGATACGGATTAATACAATACATGGTTTACAAAACGAACATACGATTTACGACATGAATACTATAACCAAACAACCAACTGTGAACTCGCTCAACTTTGTTGTTGATTCGTTGCTACATGCCTTGCAAGTCATTAGGTACTCAGGGAGCTTGCACAGGGAGGAACAGTCGTTGTGGGACATGGCAGTGTGTGCCATGCTTTAAACATTACTTTATTTCATACTTAATACTTGCCATGGGTTTTACAATTATGCTTTCGCTAAACACTTAACTATGCTTTGGTTTTTTTAACACCTTTCATATTGTTTGGTTGAATTATGTTTACTTACATGCTTGTTCAATATGATTGGTGGCTTGATCCTGGTCAGTCACGTCTCCAAGCGGTGATACTCCGCGTGTGGATTTTGGGGGTGTGACAGATTGTATACCATGTTACGTACAATCTAATGAATATTGGTATTGTCACACCCCCAAAATAACACCTAGGGAATGTCCCTGCTAGACGTGTGACATACCAATAATGAGCCACTAATTACATTGAACCCATACAAGTTTCCAAATGAAATCATCACTTATTAAATAAAAGTTTCATCAATAAGTTTAATTAAAACCTAACATGTTCAGCGGAAGCAAATTGTAAACCAAAGTTAAATTATTCAAAACCAATGTATATTGTCAATAGTCAATCACATGAATTCTTCCAGTCGACCCATGACCACTCTAGCTACTCCAGACAGCAAATTCCCAATTCCAAGATATCTAACGACCTGCGAGCATGCAACAAGTGTATCAGACAACGTTGGTGAGTTCATAGTTTTACGAAAACGTTGGTTACCAAATGTTTAGTTAATCCATTGAATTTATATCCGAAAGTAATGTTGATAATACCCCGAATACAAGACGGCTTCTGATTATTTGCCCTTTCTCCAATGCTCCTATCAAAGCATTGGTCATGACTAGGTCATTAGTTCAACACCCGTCCTCCCAGGTACGGGGTGAGGTTGCCAAACCTAAGTAGCGCTACTAACTAATACCATGTTACCTCCCCGGTAACCAAACAACACGGAGGGACTTTAAAGGTGATAGGAAGAGTATATTATCCAACATTCATGTTTTTACCCAAAAGACTTATCCCTCCCCGGGATACCCACTGACTGTCCCAACCACTGGGACGCATGCTCGAGAGATGAACTCACCTTCGATTTGCTCGGTAGAATTAATTACCCGTTTTAACACAAGTGGTCAACCAAACCCTATGATATTTGCACGTAATAGTCAGTTTGCATACAAATCCAGCACATATCCTTTCACATGAAATCATCAGATAGTGCACAAAATACAAGTAGCCGCTGTAAAAACTCTCACCAAAACTATTATTTATTATTATATTTAGTTCAATAGGAAACCCTAATTAAGACACCCAAGTGATTCTGCACAAACCCTAAAATTTTCAAAATTTTCAGAATCAGGATCAGGGCCCCTAAAACTCAGGGGGGATAAACCCAAGTTACGATTATCTTAAAATCTCGCTGTCAAAATCGAATTTTAAGAAGTTGTCAACTCAGATAGGCTAGTCCAGGACGTGGCTACCCTATATTGATTTCGTGTCCCTTGCGCACCGTAAGGGATTAGGCTTGCGGTGCGCAAGCCTGGTCAAAATTTTACTATAAATAGCAGACTGTGGGACTGGAAATTGAGCACTGAAACGAAGTAAAATTTCGCTACATGCACTGAGTTACGTTCTGAATAACACAAAAACACACACGGATCACTAATCATCGCCGCAATACCGGGTAATAACTCGATCGCTGATACGATTCAATGTCCGATCGATTAAACTATCCAATGGATGTTTAAGTGTTGCCCACATTAGGGTTTATGCTTTGTCATTTGTCGTTAATTCGATGGATGTTTAAGTATCGCACTTTGTCATTCATTGTGAAGGTTTTAATCTCGTGAGTTATCGTAAATGCTGTATTAAGTTACTAACCGAATTGTGTGCCTATTATTAAATTTAGGTTAAAAGGCTAATCAGTAGGCTAGGCTCTCCTCAATTAAATCTGCAATGTGAGTCATTCTCTTTTTATCAAATTTAATTTCAAAAGCATGTTTATTTTCAAGGTTATAATTACAGGGATTAAGTCTATGTAATCTCCATATTACAGCCGGTATGTGGGGTTTTGTATACATTACTTGATAATCTTCACCATTGGACAACGAGTTAGCCAATAGGTGATATGACCACAGTCACAGAAACGGGTCGAGTGACAAATACCGAGGGTAGTTGGTTGATATAAAAACATTGTAATCGCTCTTAATAATGTGAATTATAACAAATGAGTTGTTTTAGTAAAAAGAATGATTCACTCAGTATTTCCCACTGACAAAACCTTTTTCAAACATGTTTCAGGTGATCTGTTGTGATCCAGGAAAAGTGCCGAGAAGCACTACAAGCTTAAGGAAGTGGCTCAGTATAAAATAAAGAAACATGTTTTGTAAAATAAAGATTTCTCCGTGAAATCTCAAGATTGTAAATTACCGGGTTTTATCCCGAGTTGTGAAATAAAATAATCGGGAAATTTCAGTTTTTAAAAGATCCTGATGAAAACTTCCGCTGTTAAATAAATACCACGGGATTTCTGTCCCGCGGCTCCAGAAACGGGTCAAACCGGGTCGGGGGCCGTGACAGAAAAAGGTGGTATCAGAGCCACTGATTTAAGCCTATTAAGTATTTAGAAAATACTTAATTTTTCTAGTTGTCATTTTGTGATTATGTGATTTCTTATTTGAATATTTGTGTACAGTATGGGTAAACAAAAGTTGTCAAACATCTATCTTAAATTAGATAGGTCATCAAACGAGAAGGGAAGTTCATCCTCAAATCAGTCTGTAATTCCTGAAGAAGGAATATTTGTGCGAAAGGCACAATATGAGGAACCACTTTCTCCTAGTAAAAGAAGTCTGATTATTAGGAAAAGTAAAGAGAAAATAAAGAAATTCCGAGAAAAGAAGATTAAACAGGAACCCCAGGAATTAACCAGTAAATCACCTTGGGAGGACAAGTTAGATGAGAAATGGGCAGATCTTTATATGCTAGCTACTGTAGCAGTTAATGCAAATCTTTAAATAATTTTACCCAAGTCTTAACATCTTTATCAAACTACAGTCCAGAAGCCTTATTCAGTAAATAAATAAATTTACAATAAAACCAAGTGTGTTTTAATTTTCAGTTATTTTGTAGTTACCCAGTCTGAAATAATATTTAAAAGTTTTCTATAAAATTTTGTTATAATTAGTAATTGTGTGTATTTTGCATAACAGCATGAGTGACTTGTCTGACGCCCTTCAGAACTTAAATCTCTATCCAGTAAAAATAGAGGTTTCCAGAGATTTCAATAGGTATATACCTGACATAGAAGAACCTATTGAATTCAATGCTTCACCACCTCCAGAGAAACCCAAGCCCAAGAAAAAAAGGAGATTTGTAGGATGGAGGCGTGTGCGTAGGAGGAAGCCCGTCACTAGAAAGATGCCTAAAATAGAAAATCCTTTAGAAAAACGGAAGGGAATTGAAGTCGGGGAAGAGTCTAGGCAGATGGGATTACAGTTTGATGAATATTCTAAGCAAATAGAAATGGAGGTTGGAGGAAGTTCTCAGGTAGAAGTTGGAGAAAGTTCTAAACAAACTCAGGAAATGACATTGTAGGAAGAGCTAGATTTTATATTGGCAAGCTGTGATACTATTCAGCCTGTCAATACAAATGTTTTTACTCGTCCTATTGAAACTCAACTCCCTATAAACTTAGAACCAGCAATCCCAGAACCTATAATCCATCCTCAACCTCTGGGAATGGACGAATGGTGGACAAATGACTGGCAATTCCAAAACATTATCAACAGTCCTTATTCCTTTCTTCCCCAGTTTGATCCAGAACCATTACCAAATCCACCCATGAGTAACGAGAATTTAGCGGAACTTCGCCATTTTGGCGAAGAATTAATGGATGCGGGAAATAGAATCTGGGAGATAGGGGGACAAATTGCCTGGAAATATGATGAAAGGGAGCTTCGTTTTTAGTAAAACAAATGACGAGAGAGAAGTGGGTAGTAAGTCTGTGTTTGTATAATAGTAATATTAATGAAAATCAGTATATGTAAAATAAATAATAAAACGGTTGTATATAGAAGCATGATATAATCTATAAAACAAATGAAATTTTAGAAAATTTACAATTTTGTTTGTATATTCGTTTTCGTGATTATGTGCAATTAATTGTGACATTGGATTATTTCTTTTATACTAATTATTTATCTATAAATTAATTATCAGATGGCAAACATTGGTAATGAACCAGTAAATGAAGTAAATCAATCTGAGCAAATTCAGGAAGAACAATTGTTAAATAGACAAGATATCGAGGATATCGTTGCACAAGAAATAGCCAATGCTATTCCAGCAATCGTTGCTGCTGTTCAAAAACCTGTTAAACCTCAATCAATCATTCCTAGTAAACGTACTCATGGCGACAACTTTAGTAATAGTATAAACGGAGGCGGAAATCATGTTAATAACAATAATGACCTGCAAGTCCCAATTTTCAAGAAAATGAAAGCTGCAACACCTGGTTGCACTTACAAAGAATTCCTTGCCTGTAAACCAACTGAGTTTGCAGGTAATGAATGGGCTATTGCAGCACTACATTGGTTAGAGAAAACTGAGGCAGTGATCACTATAAGTAAATGTGCTGAGGAAGATCAAGTTATGTATGCGTCAAATCTTTTTAAAGAAGGGGCGTTAGAATGGTGGAACACAGTATTACAAGCTAAAAGAAGGATTGTGGCCTATGCCATGAACTGGGAAGAATTTAAGAGTCTTGTAGAAAGAAAATTCTGTCCCGAGTATGAAAAAGATCAAATGGCAAATAAGTTCCTAAACCATCGGATGGTTAATGTGGACTGTCGAGGATATACTTCGACATTCTTCGAATATGCTAGAGTGGTACCAACGCTGGCTTCGCCAGAACCGGTACTCATTTCTCGCTATATTTGGGGATTAATTAGTGAAATCCGTAATATCGTTAAAGCTGCGAGACCTCGCACTATTGACGATGCGGTAGAACTAGCTAACACCCTAACTGATGAACTGGTACGCACAAGAGATGAAAACAGGAAAAAGGAAATGGCTCAGAAAATTACCCAAGGATTTCGTACGGGTAATAATAACAGCTTCAAAAGAAGAGGAACGGGACAATCCTCAACTCTACCATTCTGCAAGAATTGCAAAAAGAAACATTATGGAAGATGTAGTGTAACCTGTAATTTTTGCAAAATGGTAGGACATCGTGAAGAAGATTGCAGAAAAAAACAACGATCTGCTATAACTGTGGAGAAAAGGGACATTTTAAACCAGAATGTCCTAAATTGGTCAAACCAACAGACAACAAAGCCAAGACAGCCGACGGAGCTACCAAGAAGAATGTTCGAGCCTTTCAATTAACTACTCAGGAAGCCGAGATGATTCCTGACGTGATAGTTGGTACGTTCCTAGTTCACAACATTTACTCAAAAGTATTATTTGACTCTGGTGCAAACCAAAGTTTGTCAATACTTCATTCTGCCAAGCTCTTAATTTACCTTTAACCAACATTAGGCAGATTTTTACAGTCGAAACTGCAGATGGGAATTCAGTTAAAATAGATCAGGTTTTGCAAAAAGTAGAAATAGAACTTTCAGGTCATAAATTCTCAGCAAACCTGTTACCTATGAAATTAGCTGAATTTGATGTAGTGTTAGGAATGGATTGGTTAGTAACCAACCATGCTCGAATTCTTTGTGATAAGAATTCTGTAGAAATTCAAGCACCTACTGGTGAAATAATCACGATTACAGGAGATAAACCACGAAAACCCATGAAGTTCATATCAGTAATGAAAGTGGCCAATTATGAACGAAAACAAGGAATAGTATATATGATTTCAGTAATCATTAGTACTAAGGGTAAAGAACTTAAAGAGATTCCTGTAGTTTTGGAATACCCAGATGTATTTCCAGAAGAATTACCAGGATTACCTCTAGATAGGGAGGTAGAATTTAGGATTCATCTAATTCCCGGAACTATACCGATAGCCAAGGCACCTTATCGGTTAGCACCCACAGAAATGTTAGAACTGAAAACGCAATTAGATGAATTACTAAGTAAAGGATTCATACAACCTAGCTCATCCCCTTGGGGAGCGCCAGTATTGTTTGTAAAGAAGAAGGATGGTTCGATGAGAATGTGTATTGATTATAGAGAACTGAATAAGGTTACAATTAAGAATCGATACCCATTATCTATTCGATCAACTTCAGGGGGCTAGATATTTTTCTAAGATAGATTTACGCTCCGGATATCATCAATTGAAGGTACAAGAAGAAGACATACCTAAGACTGCTTTCAGAACTAGGTATGGTCATTACGAGTTTACAGTCATGCCCTTTGGGTTAACGAATGCACCCGCAGCATTCATGGACATGATGAATAGGATATGTAAACCGTATTTGGATAAATTTGTAATTGTCTTCATAGACGATATACTTATTTATTCCAAAAGTCAGACAGAACATTGTGAGCATTTGCATGCACTCTTAACTTTGTTAAGAAAAGAAAAGCTTTATGCCAAATTCTCGAAGTGTGAATTTTGGGTAAAAGAAGTGCAATTTTTAGGACACATGGTGAATCATGCAAGTATTCATGTAGATCCTGCTAAGATAGAGGCAATTACCAATTGGAAGGTTCCGCAAACCGCAATGGAAATTAGAAGTTTTATAGGTTTGGCTGGGTATTATAGACGGTTTATTAAGGATTTTTCCAAAATAGCTGTACCATTAACAAAGCTAACCTGTAAAGCAGTTAAGTTTGAATGGCGACCTAAGCAAGAAAAAGCTTTTAGAATATTGAAGCAGAAATTAACAAATGCTCCAATCTTAGCCTTACCAGAAGGAACTGAAGATTTTGAAGTATATTGTGATGCTTCAAAACTAGGATTAGGATGTGTGCTTATGCAACGCAAGAAGGTAATTGCGTATGCTTCAAGACGGTTGAAAAAGCACGAAGAGAACTATACAACACATAATTTAGAATTCGGAGCTGTAATTTTTGCCCTTAAGATTTGGAGACATTATCTGTATGGAAGTAAATTTACTATCTATACAGATCATAAAAGTTTAAGATATATATTTGGGCAAAAAGAATTAAACATGAGGCAAAGAAGATGGATGGAAATCCTAAGTGACTACGATTGTGATATTCAATATCACGAGGGAAAGGCAAATGTAGATGCCTTAAGTCGTAAGTATCATGAAAAACAACGACGAGTTCGTGCTCTTAGGTTAAATCTACAATTAGATTTAATGGAACAATTGAAAAATGTTCAAGCTACAGCAATCAAGGATGATGCTGAAGGAATGAAGGGACGAATAAAAGAATTAGAGCAAGGAGCTGATGGAATTTGGAGATTCCACAAAAGCGGAATTTGGGTACCTAAGCAGGAAGAATTAAGAAATAAAATTTTAGAAGAAGCCCATAAGTCTAGATATACCATGCACCCAGGAAACAATAAGATGTACCAAGATTTAAGAAAGAATTTCTAGTGGATAGGCATGAAGAAAGACATAGCTAGATATGTTTCTAAGTGTCTTACTTGTTCACAAGTTAAGGCAGAACACCAGAAACCTTTAGGTCTACTACAACAACTAGAAATGCATGTATGGAAATGGGAACTCATAACAATGGATTTTGTTACTAAGTTACCCAAAACCAGAAAAGGTAATGACTCGATTTGGGTAATTGTGGATCGATTAACCAAATCTGCTCACTTTCTGCCTATAAAAGAAACCTTTAGCATGGAAAGATTGGCAAAGTTGTATGTAGATGAAGTCGTATCTCTACATGGAGTTCCACTCTCCATTGTATTAGATAGGGATAGTCGTTTCACTTCTCATTTCTGGAAAAGTTTCCAAGAAGCTATTGGAACTCGACTAAATTTAAGCACTGCATATCATCTTCAAACAGACGGACAAAGTGAAAGGACAATCCAAACTCTAGAAGACATGCTCCGAGCATGTGTAATAGATTTTGGTGTAAATTGGGACGACCATTTACCTTTAATTGAATTCTCCTATAACAATAGTTATCATTCAAGTATTGAAACTGCCCCATTTGAAGCACTGTATGGAAGAAAGTGCAGAACTCCAGTTTGTTGGGCAGAAATAGGAGAAAGTCAATTGTCGGGTCCTGAAATAGTGCAAGAGACGACTGACAAAATTACACAAATCAAGGAAAGGCTGAAGACGGCTCGAGATCGCCAGAAGAGTTATGCAGACAATAGATGCAAGCCATTAGAATTCCAGTTTGGAGACAGAGTACTGTTGAAAGTTTCTCCTTGGAAAGGAGTAGTTCGATTTGGTAAGAAAGGAAAGCTAAGTCCAAGATACGTAGGACCATTTCTAGTAATCCAACGTATAGGACCAGTTGCTTATCGTTTACAATTACCAGAAGATTTAGTTGGAGTACATGATGTATTTCATGTATCCAATCTCAAGAAATGTCTATCAGACGAATCTCTGGTAGTACCTCTTCAAGACATAGAGGTAAATGAAAAGTTAAAATTTGTTGAGAAACCTCTTCAGATAGAAGATCAAAAGGTGAAATTTCTCAAGCACAAGCGACTAGTTCTAGTTAAAGTCAAGTGGGATTCAAAGAGAGGACCAGAATACACTTGGGAATTGGAATCAGAAATGAAGCGAAAGTATCCTCACTTATTCCAGTAAATCTTGTGGACGAGATTTTTATTAAGGTGTGGAGAATGTAACAACTCTCACCAAAACTATTATTTATTATTATATTTAGTTCAATAGGAAACCCTAATTGAGACACCCAAGTGATTCTGCACAAACCCTAAAATTTTTAGAATTTTCAGACTCAGGATCAGGGCCCCTAAAACTCATGGGGGGGGGGGGGTAAACCCTAGTTACGATTATCTTAAAATCTCGCTCTAAAAAAAAAATTTAAGAAGTTGTCAACTCAGATAGGTGATGCGTGCGAAGTGTTACTTATTTTAGGTGTATATTTTAAGCCCTTTTTAACACTTATTTTAGCCAAGTTTAAATTTATAAAACACGATATTTCACTAACACTAAACACACATATGGGCAAGTGCACCCATCGTTGAGTGTAGTATAGCGTTGGTAAGACACCGAGGTCGTCCAAGGACACAAGAGCTTTTAGTACCGGTTTATCCTCAACGTCTAACCAAAATAAAAGTTTAGAAAAATGTTTTAAACTAAGAAAAATAAAACTAACTAAAATGCTGAAAATAAAAATAAAATAAAAACAGATAGACAAGATGAATCACTTGGTTCCGACTCGTATCTAGTATAACCTTTGATTATTTCCGCACTTTTGCACATAATTAAGAGATTATCTTAGTTATTGTAGTAGGCCCCTCTTTTGAAGGCGACGTTACCCTCACCCCAGTAGTTTGAGTCAGCAGGGATGCAATCCTAAAAGGGTGGATTATTGGAAGATAATGAATTAAGTTATTAATGCAGTATTGTGGTAGGCCCCGCTTTTGGCGGTGACGTTACCCTCGGCTAAGTAGTCTGAGTCAGCAGGGATACAGTCCTAAATAGCCGGGTTATAGTATTAATAGTAGTTAACTTATGAGGGGATCAAAGAGTTTGGACCCCCGCCATCCAATACGGTGAAGTATTGAAGGAGGTCCTACTAAATTTGACCCAGGTCCATTGCAGGACCTCTAAACGCTGAACAATGGCAAGACCTTTACCAAACCGTTCCCTTAACCCCCTACCAGGTAGCCAACATACCTCCATATAGACCGTGGAGATATGAATGGTGAAAATCCTTTATTTTATATAGACAGTAAAATAATGCCAAGACACCACGGACAAACGATAAGGAAAGATCACCTTCAACATAAGTAACTAGTTATTAAAGTCATTAATACAAAACCAAATAAAAAGTGCAAAAGATTAGAAATAAAAAGTATTATACTAGACACTTTGTCTTCACCAAGTGATGTAAGAGACTTAGGCAAACATGGCCTTGATTGTCAAGAACTCTTACGATCAATCTTGGATCCCGAGACGACTCACACACTCTACGATGGACAATGGATGATGGTGGTGGATGATGGTGTTGTGATGGTGGTGGGTGGTGGATGAAGTGTGAGAGAGGTGGTGTGCCAAGGGATGAGATGAAATGAATCCAAGCACTCCTATTTATAGGCTGAACAGAGAGCTGGACACGGCCCCGTGTCCGCTGGGCACGGCCCCGTGTCCGTTTGACACTCTCTCTCCTCATTAATTGTAATTCGCAATTACAATAAATGCGCCTGCTGTACTTTCGACGCGCCCCCGTGTCCGCTGAGCACGGCCCCGTGATGGGCAATAGAAGCTTCTATAGGTTTGTCTTTTCTACTGCTTCTTGGGCACGGCCCCGTGCTGGCTGAGCACGGGGCGTGTTCAGTCTTCTGTTTTCTCTATTTTGCTTTGGAAGGTGCCGTTGAGGGTTCGGGCAGTCCACTAATGTTCCCTTTCTTGTATTTATGTTGGATTTAGCTGTCTTTTTGCTTCTTTTGCGTTTTTGAGCTCATTTAATCCTGAAAATACAAAAGGAAGACAAAAAACACTCTTTTTCCAATATTAGCACTAAAAAGGGTTAGTTTTATGCCTCAATTGATGTAATTTATATGTTGCATTTTACACACATCAAATACCCCCACACTTGAACTTTTGCTTGTCCTCAAGCAAAACTCTTTAATATGTGGCTTACACTCCCAAATGGAATAGGTAGAAGAGAAGGTTTTGGGCTTGTCGTAGAGTGTCGGGATTTCCAAGATCTTTTTAGGTTTTATTTTTATTTATTTACACTCCTATTCGTAATGATTTATTTAGAACTGTTCATAAAAGAAATTACTTATTTGGGTATAACATGCCTTTTTAAAATTCTATTTATATACAAGTTCACATACCTCGCGGGGAAATCACTCACACTCGGCCGAAGGTGTATTTTTAGTGAATCACTCGAGAGCGGCACGAAACTTATTCATACCATAGGCTTGCCAAGAAATCAATCCTCCTCCTTTTTAACTTTTATACCTTTGTAGATATCAAGAGGACTTTGTGGGTTAAGGGTTGGCTAGGGTTAAAGGTAGGTGGTTGGGTTAGTGGTTAGTAGAAAAAGGGCTAAAAGCGTAACAAGTGTCGGTTTTCGTATTTTTGCAACTTTTTATTTTGATGAAGCTTTTATTCAAACTAAGTTATTTTTGATTAACTTGTTTGTTTATTTTCTTTTTGCTTCATCATTATTACAATTTTTTTTTTCACGAAGAACCGAACTTGTTACTAAAATAAAGGGTTAAAAATGAAAAAGGTTTTGGTGGATGAAAGGGTTTTTTGTTTGGGTGATGAAACGAAAAGGTTTAGGCTCAAAGGGGCGAACTAGGGGGATTTTTGGGTAGGTGGTAAAGGAAAAAGAAAAATAATGGTGTAGAAATGAAAAGGGTTAGTCCTAATGCCTCCATCATTTACTTACTCGGGTTTAAGTTGATAAGGACCGGGAATGTATTGTCATGGTAAGTTCTAGAGTCGTAAGAACCAAGCGGCTATTCACACAAGAAACGAAAAATGAGCATTTAGTCAAATGATATGAAATTGTGTGCTCAATTAAAGGCTCAAAACTCACTTTTGTGGGAATGGGTTTTTATGTGATCAAGTATATAATCAAATTTTAAATAAGTTTGCTATGCCTTTTCATAATTTTCTTATGTTGGTTCTTTTTATCACTACGCTATCGGTTGTAAATTTGTAAAAATATAACCTTTTTGAGAACTTGAATTTCCCGAGTTAAACCTAGACAGGTAAAAAAAAATGAAATTTTTGAAAAAATTTGGGGTGATTAGCGGTTCCAATAGAGTTTTGTGTAAGGCTTGTATTTAGGACTTGCAAAATTCAAGGTTTTAGCATCCCCCCCATACTTAAATTACACATTGTCCTCAATGTGTCCCAAAAATAAGTTTTTAGGTTGATTGAATGTGTAAAAGTGGGTTAAAAACAAGAATTTATGGTACTGGGTAGCTGAACACGGGGTGGTGTTGGCTGAGCACGGCCCAGTGTCCAGACTGCCAGTACCAAAAGTAAACAGAAGGCTGGGCACGGGGGCGTGTCCAGTGAGCACGGCCCCGTGTCCAGGTACCTGAACTGGGCATTTTCTACAGAACCTTGGGCACGGGGCGTGTTGGGGTGAGCACGGCCCCGTGCTGAACTTGCTGTAATGAAGAAAAATTGTCGGGAGGCTCTTTTTTTGTGCATGGGGTGTTGGTTCAAGCTTCCCTTATCATCCTTCACCATCCCGAGTGTGTTTTATTCCTGAAAATTAAAACTAAACTAGAAAATATAAAAGTTATACTAATCTAAAACTAAGGATAGTTCCGCGGAATGCCTCCGTGTGCGCCACGTTTATAAGGGTCCTTGGCTAGACCCACCTTATCGGGTGGTTCTGGCTCATCTTCAATTAGGGGGTCGTCATTGCCGATTGGATATTTCATTGACCGCTCAAGATCGACACTTCTTTTAAATGCCCCTAATTGAAGAGGTAGATTGTTGAACTTCCGGTTTTTCAAAGCTTCGTGAGTTTTTACAAATGGTCGTCCCAACACTAGAGGAGCGTCATCGAGGATGACAAAGTCGGTCGGGATTACCATTTGATTTGTTTGAACCAATACATCCTCAACTACACCGATTGATTTTATTTCTTTCCGATTGGATAGAAAAATGGGTATTTGAAGTGGAGAAAAATCACTAATACTTAATTTTTCGAAAATGTAGTTAGGCATTATGTTAACACAAAGATCTTTATCGATTGTGATATTATTAATAAACGAATTTTGAAAGAAACATGGAACCGGTGTAATGTTAATTTCAAATGGGTCTTCTTTTATTAGCGAGGTTTGATCATTAGTTAACTTAACACTTACCGTTTCGTCAATTTTAGTGTTAGTGCTTAATTCTTTTAAAAACTTAGCATGAGTGGGTACTAAACAATGATTTTCAAAAGAAGGTGACAAGAGATTAATTTCTTCAAAATTAGACTCTTCTTGAATTTTAACGTTGTCGGACTCACCTTTTTCGTTGTTTAACTCATGTGTCGGTTTTTCACTTATTTGTTCTTCCATTTTTACACTTTCGGTTATCTCTTCCTTTTTTAATTCTTCTCTTGAGCGGGATTCCTCTTCCCTTGCGCGAGATTCTTTTATACATCGATCGATAACTCTTATGTGTTCTAATATCCTATCGAATACTTCGGTTATAGAAAAAGAATCGGGATTTTCAACGCTTGAATCCGGTTGTTCGATCCTTTGTTCCTCATAATACCCATATGAAGTAGATGGTTCACACCATTGTTCTTCATTGTAAGCATATGATGGATAAGGGTCGTAATTTTGTTCTTCATAATACTCATATGAGGTGGGTTGTTCACGCCATGGTTCCTCATAATAAGCATACGAAGGTGGTGGCTCATATCTTGGTTCCTCAAAGTATGAGTATGAAGGCTCATACTTTGGTTCATCAAAATATGAGTATGAGGGAGGAGGTTCATACCTTTGGTCTTAATAGGATGTGTATGAAGTTGATGGCTCGTACCTGGGCTCCTCATAGTAGGTGTATGAATTGGATGGTTGATATGAGCGATTATTTTGAACCGATCGTGCGTTACGACAATTAGTGCAATAATTACCCCTATAATCATCCTCCTCATAGGTGTAGTTGTAACCTCCTGAGTATTGATCCATAAGAATCACTCAGTAGACCACAACCGAGTCTCGAGATCAGAAAACAAAAATAAAAATGGAAACAGAGGCTGGACACGGCCCCGTGTTCAGCGGACACGGCCCCGTGTTCAGGATCTGTATCTGGGCGATTTAATTAAATTTGCTGATCTAGTTGAGCACGGGGCGTGTTCAGTGAGCACGGCCCGTGTTCAACCTACTGTAAATGCAAAACTAAACTAAAATGCAGAAAAAATGTGGGCCCGTTTTGAAAAGGTTTTGAAAAACTGATTAGGCCGTCGATTTTAAGCTTTCCTAAAATCCTTGTGTCCCCGGCAACGGCGCCAAAAACTTGATGCGTGCGAAGTGTTACTTATTTTAGGTGTATATTTTAAGCCCTTTTTAACACTTATTTTAGCCAAGTTTTAAATTTATAAAACACGATATTTCACTAACACTAAACACACATATGGGCAAGTGCACCCATCGTTGAGTGTAGTATAGCGTTGGTAAGATACCGAGGTCGTCCAAGGACACAAGAGCTTTTAGTACCGGTTTATCCTCAACGTCTAACCAAAATAAAAGTTTAGAAAAATGTTTTAAACTAAGAAAAATAAAACTAACTAAAATGCTGAAAATAAAAATAAAATAAAAACAGATAGACAAGATGAATCACTTGGTTCCGACTCGTATCTAGTATAACCTTTGATTATTTCCGCACTTTTGCACATAATTAAGAGATTATCTTAGTTATTGTAGCAGGCCCCTCTTTTGAAGGCGACGTTACCCTCACCCCAGTAGTTTGAGTCAGCAGGGATACAATCTTAAAAGTGTGGATTATTGGAAGATAATGAATTAAGTTATTAATGCAGTATTGTGGTAGGCCCCGCTTTTGGCGGTGACGTTACCCTCGGCTAAGTAGTCTGAGTCAGCAGGGATACAGTCCTAAATAGCCGGGTTATAGTATTAATAGTCGTAAACTTATGAGGGGATCAAAGAGTTTGGACCCCCGCCATCCAATACGGTGAAGTATTGAAGGAGGTCCTACTAAATTTGACCCAGGTCCATTGCAGGACCTCTAAACGCTGAACAATGGCAAGACCTTTACCAAACCGTTCCCTTAACCCCCTACCAGGTAGCCAACATACCTCCATATAGACCGTGGAGATATGAATGGTGAAAATCCTTTATTTTATATAGACAGTAAAATAATGCCAAGACACCACGGACAAACGATAAGGAAAGATCACCTTCAACATAAGTAACTAGTTATTAAAGTCATTAATACAAAACCAAATAAAAAGTGCAAAAGATTAGAAATAAAAAGTATTATACTAGACACTTTGTCTTCACCAAGTGATGTAAGAGACTTAGGCAAACATGGCCTTGATTGTCAAGAACTCTTACGATCAATCTTGGATCCCGAGACGACTCACACACTCTACGATGGACAATGGATGATGGTGGTGGATGATGGTGTTGTGATGGTGGTGGGTGGTGGATGAAGTGTGAGAGAGGTGGTGTGCCAAGGGATGAGATGAAATGAATCCAAGCACTTCTATTTATAGGCTGAACAGAGAGCTGGACACGGCCCCGTGTCCGCTGGGCACGGCCCCGTGTCCGTCTGACACTCTCTCTCCTCATTAATTGTAATTCGCAATTACAATAAATGCGCCTGCTGTACTTTCGACACGCCCCCGTGTCCGCTGAGCACAGCCCCATGATGGGCAATAGAAGTTTCTATAGGTTTGTCTTTTCTGCTGCTTCTTGGGCACGGCCCCGTGCTGGCTGAGCACGGGGCGTGTTCAGTCTTCTGTTTTCTCTATTTTGCTTTGGAAGGTGCCGTTGAGGGTTCGGGCAGTCCACTAATGTTCCTTTTCTTGTATTTATGTTGGATTTAGCTGTCTTTTTGCTTCTTTTGCGTTTTTGAGCTCATTTAATCCTGAAAATACAAAAGGAAGACAAAAACACTCTTTTTCCAATATTAGCACTAAAAAAGGGTTAGTTTTATGCCTCAATTGATGTAATTTATATGTTGCATTTTACACACATCAATAGGCTAGTCCAGGACGTGGCTACCCTATATTGATATCGTGTCCCTTGCGCACCGTAAGGGATTAGGCTTGCGGTGCGCAAGCCTGGTCAAAATTTTACTATAAATAGCAGACTATGAAACTGGAAATTGAGCACTGAAACGAAGTAAAATTTCGCTACATGCACTGAGTTACATTCTGAATACTACAAAAACACACACGGATCACTAATCATCACCGCAATACCAGGTAATAACTCGATCGCTGATACGATTCAATGTCCAATCGATTAAACTATCCAATGGATGTTTAACTGCTGCCTACATTAGGGTTTATGCTTTGTCATTTGTCGTTAATTCGATGGATGTTTAAGTATCGCACTTTGTCATTCATTGTGAAGGTTTTAATCTCGTGAGTTATCGTAAATGCTGTATTAAGTTACTAACCGAATTGTGTGCCTGTTATTAAATTTAGGTTAAAAGGCTAATCAGTAGGCTAGGCTCTGCTCAATTAAATCTGCAATGTGAGTCATTCTCTTTTTATCAAAATTAATTTCAAAAGCATGTTTATTTTCAAGGTTATAATTACAGGGATTAAGTCTATGTAATCTCCATATTACAGCCGGTATGTAGGGTTTTGTATACATTACTTGATAATCTTCACCATTGGACAACGAGTTAGCCAATAGGTGATATGACCACAGTCACAGAAACGGGTCGAGTGACAAATACCAAGGGTAGTTGGTTGATATAAAAACATTGTAATCGCTCTTAATACTGTGAATTATAACAAATGAGTTGTTTTAGTAAAAAGAATGATTCACTCAGTATTTCCTACTGACAAAACATTTTTCAAACATGTTTCAGGTGATCTGTTGTGATCCAGGAAAAGTGACGAGAAGCACTACAAGCTTAAGGAAGTGGCTCAGTATAAAATAAAGAAATATGTTTTGTAAAATAAAGATTTCTCCGTGAAATCTCAAGATTGTAAATTACCAGGTTTTATCCCGAGTTGTGAAATAAAATAATCGGGAAATTTCAGTTTTTAAAAGATCCTGATGAAAACTTCCGCTGTTAAATAAATACCACGGGATTTCTGTCCCGCGGCTCCAGAAACGGGTCAAACCGGGTCGGGGGTCGTGACAGCTGCATTCATCATCCCGTAAACTAGTCTAATCAGTTAAGCTGGTTGTACGACAATTCACTACCATTCACGGTCCCAAAAACATGAAGCCCAATTAATTATGCGGCCCGTTTACAAGTGTATGGTCCAACTAGCTATAAAACCCAAGTGTTTACGTGACTTAGATGTAAGTGTGTGGCCCAAGAGTGGATCATGGCCCACACGAGTACTGGCCCATCAATGTTTAATGAAGTTTAATGAAGTGCAACCCATCAAGTTAATACTCACCCTATTATAAATTGTAGCATTTACACATAACACACAATAACCATTTGAACCACAAGATGTTTTATACCACTAGCATACTAGCCTAATAATAACTCAACAGCCCAATGCGGTACTCGTGGTGGTGCATGGCGGCCCAAAACAAATGGCCCGCAGAACGGGTCAGCAGCCCACTCGAACCCAGTTCCCTTCGTAATAGTTTGACACCTTTGCATCAATCCAATTTCACCTCTTAGCAAGCATTATCTATTATTTGTCACATACCTATAAATCTTCACATAAGTTATTAATCATGCCATTAACAACCCATAATCCCCGCCCATCCTATGAGCCCGTCGTATAAACGAACAGCCTCGATCAATCATAACAGGAATTTCATAATCTTTCATCATGGAGACCAAACCTAGACATAAACTCTAGGTACGGAAATTATCATCATGCAGGTTTTTCTATTAAAACATCATCGATCATAAAGTCAAAACATGATTCCTAGTTATTTCGCAACATAAACTCTAAATTAATACTCTTACACACGAACATATAGCACATCGCAACATGACATCTAATTTATCATGACAACTAGGGTGATTCATCTTAGTGAGAAGCATGCTTACGACACAAGAAAGGAGAACGAACAGGAAGGAGGACTTCGTCCAAACTCGCCGTTGATCGCGTATGGGAGAAAAGAGTTTTAGGGTTTGTAATTTTTGCAAGGAAATTGTGTATCACCACTCATGTGTTTACGTATATAAAAGAGGGAGGGTTGGGCCAAATTGTTTGAGAGTATTGGGCCGAGTGGTAGCATGCACAAGGGAATCGAAATTACGAGTAGTCACTGATTATGTCAGTTTTACATGTGAAGCCTCATAACTTTGTTAGATACAAATTGAGCAGTCCAAGGGTTTGCATGAGATTTGATGTAGTGGGTTATTTGGTCAAATAAGAATTCGAACAGTGTTAAAGTTGTCGGCCATCCATACTAAACATCAGCTCAATTAAATTCCATTTGCTAACATACTCTTCTAGATAATTGAGATTAGGAGATACTTTATTGTTTCAACAAATTTTCAACACACGTGATGTCTAAAAGATAGTGTGGTCGGTTACTTTTGCCACTTTAGTCCATATGTGAAATTTTATCAAAGCACATGATGAGAAATCAGGATCACGATACTAAATGACACTAACCTTGAAAGTTCGGGTTGTCATATCATCCCTAACTTGAAAGAAATTTCGTCCCGAAATTTGATATGCAATCTCAAAAGAGTGAAGTGATATATTAGGGTGACTGCAGGTTTTCCTCAGGTGCCACATGTATTTTATAGTGTACTTACATATTTGTATGGTACTGACTTGTTGATGTAAACATCACTATCCAAGACCTGACGTGTGAAGTTTTCTGCACCATTGTCGATCAACGTAATTGCGGGATTTTTCATCTCAACACTAGCAGATAGAAGTGCCCGACCTCTAATATCGGAAACAGCACCATGTCAAAACTTCTCAGGTCAAACAGCTTTTCGTTGCCATAGATTCCGCCTTGCATATTCTTTCTAAACCTGTCGATACGTTTCTCAATGGTGCATATATTGATCAACCAGCATCCACTCAAACTGAAACACAATTCAAGTAACATTAATTACATTATGTTTCATCACACATAAACAATTCATGGATATTAAAAAATAACTCACAACTACTCTCGTCCCCATAAACAAACAGTTGTTCGACCTTGGTGCTTTGATTTTTTCTTCATCATTCAGCACCTCAGCCCAGCAGTCAATAATTCGATCAATCACGAGGGCCCCTACGCTCAATGTCTTTAACATTCTTCGAGTTGCCTCAACATTTGCACTGCTCCTGCAGAGTAGCTCCCTACAACCCAAATTCACAGTGAAAACACCTACTTTGTTACCCATGTTACTAAATGTTATGTATTCCAAACGTAAATTTTTCTTACTCTGCTCTTGGGTTTGCTCTATACTCTTCATTAGTAAAGCCCTCTGCCCATGCTTTTCCTCGCTCTTTCCTATGACATGGGGGTTATCGCATGTTACACAAAATAGAAAACAACTAAAAGGTAGCTTTTCATAATTGGTCACATCTGCATAGAGCACTTACAGATTTATTTTCATCGCCTCCTTTCTGCTTGAATCCCCATGTAGGCTATGTAATAATCCTTCATCGTTGCAGATGTAATCCCAGATACGTTTATCATCCTTACTTGTATCTTCATTAATGTCCACCCCCATCTGAAGTAAGGAGATTTGTTAACATATGTTATCCCTTTCTCTCTATCCGGGAGTTTTCTTTTTCCCGCATCCATCTCAGCTAACATCCTTTCTTTGTTCGCTCTCTCTATCTCTTCTGCATAAAAACCCATGTTCTCTACATAATTCGACCCGTCAAAGATGGTGACGGGATCTACCATCAATGGCTCAGCCGACATTACAATGACCCCTTGTTCATTTATGATTCCTATAAAGATGAAGTAACACATATTAGCATTCCTATTGTTACTTCAAAACAATAGACAATTCTAACATGTGTAACACATCTTAGAATTGCCTATTGTTTTCAAGTAACAATGAATTTATCTTATTTCCCAAACCCCTTGGCATAAGGGCTACATCTGTAACACGTATACATATGTAACACATGTTACAAAGATCTGTAACACATGTTACAAAGATATCTTTGTTCACAAGCATTTATCTTAATGGCTAAATGTGTAACACATGTAATATGTCTTACGTTTGTTAGGTAAGATTGTAACATAAGAGCTACATGTGTAACACATGTTACAAGTGCCTATTACTTCAAAACAATAGACACTTCTAACATGTGTAACACATGTACAATTGTCACTCACATGCAACGACCATGTAAATCAACATGGGTAAACAAGACGTACCAGACGTGCTTTCACTCCGCGTACGGACATCCGGTGTTCGAGCTTCCTCATCAATAACTATCAATGGAAACATGTGTTACATTCTTGTTGTTAGACCCCTAAATACACTGTCAATTATATGAACGCATACCTGTCTTGTTTTCACTCCCAATATCTTCTAGTTGGGTCAACTCAACACTCCAGTTAGGCCCATCGTAATCAAACGACTCCAAGGCTTGTTTTCTCTCAGCATTTAACGTCTCCTCAAACCGTTCTTTTTCTTGTACATCAGTTTGCTTCCCTTTGGAAACGTTCACATGTGTCACCAGGTTTTGCCCAGATACCCCTTTAGATTCTCTTTCTACCTCAAAAAGCTTGTCAAAAGGCGCACCAATCACCGGAACTTCTGTGCTAACCACCTTATCACTGTCTACCGCCTCTCCTTATGTATTTTTGTGCCTTCTTACAAGAGATGAAGCAAAATTAATAATATCAACCCACTTATCCACAATAAATCCACAACAACTTATGTGGTTGTTACACATACCCAAATCTTTGTTGTCCGTTGTCTCTGGTTCCCTTTCCCCATCAGCATCTATCGCAGCATGTTCCCGCTTCTCCTCATCAACCTTTGTGCCTTTTTACAAAAAAAGAAACTAATAGTTAATATGAACATATTTTACCAAACTAACTTAGACCGACAATCTCATCAAAAAAGACAATAGATGCACAATAGCTGATTTGGTCATTACAGATGTTACTTTTTATTACTA
This sequence comes from Helianthus tuberosus, assembly GCA_030545235.1. NCBI lineage: Eukaryota > Viridiplantae > Streptophyta > Magnoliopsida > Asterales > Asteraceae > Helianthus > Helianthus tuberosus. The sequence goes on from CM060390.1 coordinate 5,302,021, forward strand.
TAATACGCATACAGAAATCTTTGGTATCCATTATCTGTGCGTCCTTTCACCATAAGTATCAACTGCAGCAATTTCCGGAACTTCTTTGTTCACCGCCTTATCACTCTCTTCCCGTTTCTTCTCATCAACGTTCGTACCCTTTTACAAAAGAAAATAAAAATATTAGTTAATATCAACTTGTGTTTATAACACATGTTACCTATACTTTTACACTTTTTTCTCATTGTATCAAACATACCTATATCCCTTGTGGTCTTTGTCATTGATTCAATATCATCATGAACATCAGCATCAACAGCAGCATTAACTTCACGGACATCGGTAGTCATGCACATACCTCAAATTCCACCATTAAATCTCTCCTCATTCCGTCATCATTCTCTAACGTCTTCTCAAATTCAACATCAATAGTCTCATTCCATTGGACCCCACTACATCCTGAAAACAAATTTATTCTTTTTATGAGATAAAGCAAACCCTAAGTACATCAAAAGTAATACATTTTTCCATAACAAACAAAAAAATATCTATATCCAAATTTTACCCTTGTCCCTGACGGTTGGTTGCATTGTCGTGTTACTTACTTCATATTCTTTTTCCTGCACCAAAGGTGCCTACACATACAGATGCATTTACATATGTTACACCATTTCAAAAAAAAAATTCGTAAGAAAACATAGTGTACTCATGCACATACCTCTCCACTTTCCTAATAGCAGCTGACTTAGTAGATTTACACCTACTTTTAGACTTGGAATTTAACTTCTGTTGTTTCTCAAGTGTTTTCCTATATTGGCTTGGAACAATTGGACTGGCAATACTTGGACTCGCAATTTCCACAATCGGTTCATCTGTGTATCAAAAAAAAGTAGCCATGATTTATAACACCCACGACTTATTTAATTAACCAACAAAGCAAAAAGATTTTTTGTTACCTTCACCTGTTGGATCATCAACTCGTATATTACCCGTCTCCAAGTTCAACGCCGCTAAAACTTGATTAATCACTTTTGTTTCCTTTTCACCCCCCCCCCCCCCCACTTCTACATCATTTAACCATGAAGGCTTTTCATTTAGCAGCGTCTGATACTTAGCTTTTAACATCTGCACATCTACATCCTCTGGGCTCTCACTACACAAATGTCCCAACATGGCTTCTGTTTTTCTCTTTGTTCTCTCCGCAACATCTATTAGGGCATGAACCACCGTTGCCCTCTCCTGTTTTTTCACATAACTTCAACGATGTTAAAAACTCACCCGATATGTTTATATTCATAAGTATTATTCAATGCTTTTAGATATTATCCTTACAAACCTGTATTGTTGGTTCAACATCCATCTTGTGTTTACATACTGTGAAAGATTTTAACTTTCCCAACCCCAAACCGCCACTACTAATCTCCTGTTTCTCCCTTTGTTTAAGCTTTTCTTTGGTCCAGAATGTCATGGGATAAATATTGTAATCCACTTCCATCCCTCGGCACCTGACGCTGTCCACGTAAAGCAGCTGAAAATTTCACACAAAACCCGTTACACGTGTTACACATGTTAATCAGTACTAAAAATGAAAAATCATTTAAAAACTTACAATTTGGACTGTCAATGCTCCTGTAAATGGCTTATTTGCGTTGTTGCTTTTCCAACCATTCTTGCACTGTTTAAGCTTATACAACACCAACTGGCACCAATTAACACTTGCAAAATCAAGCTCACCCGTGATATGATCTAATATCCATGGACGAAGGCAACCCTGTTTGTGGCAGTCAATTATGACTGTCACAAAACACATAAGGAAGTCCATTCTGAAATTAAAACTATCCCCCTCATCCGATGACTCAATCATGTCCACCATTCTTGTAGGCGAAACATATCTACGGGAAACGATCTTTCCATCTTCTAACAGCTTCAACCATCTCAGCAGGCTTAGACAGAGAGCTTAAGTTGACACCGGTACGTGGTATGCCCAGCAAGTTATGTATTGCTTTAACATTTACCATGATATTCCCACAAGTCAAATTAATCTCCATTGTTGAAGGATTAAACATTTCCACCACATAGTTTGCCAGCTTCACCGGCATGCCATCCACCTTAAACTTTAACAATCGACCAAATTCCATCTCTTTTACTTTCATTCTTTGTTCGAACGACATCACCTTAATGCACCTGGCGAGTTGGATTGGTGATGATCTTGTTCTAATCCCTGGCCAATTATCCCTCTTTGACTTTTTCCTCAACCTATATACGACATCCCCTTCTGCTTCTTCGCTTTCTTCATCCCATTCATTGTCCGTTTCTTCGTCTACTTTCTTTCGCTTTTTGGGTACCTTATCAGTTTGGGATCTTGTTACTCTCTTTGTTGCTGCAAATAAAAATAAGACAAGTTTAACACGTGTTAGATAACTTGGTAAAAATAAGACAGCTTAACACATGTGTTAAGACAGGTTTAACACATGTTACATAATTTGATAAAAATAAGACAGGTTTAACACATGTTACACTAATATGTTTACCTAATAGGAGAGGTTTAACACATGGTACCCTAATAAGACAGGTTTACCTAATTTGTTTTTGATAAAAACAAGGCAGTTTTAACACATGTTACATAATTTGATAAAAATAATACAGGTTTAACACATGTTACACTAATATGTTTACCTAATAAGGGACGTTTACACATGGTACCCTAATAAGACAGGTATAACACATGTTACGCTAATATGTTTACCTAATAAGAGAGGTTTAACACATGGCACCCTAATAAGATAGGCTTACCTAATTTGTTTTTTGATAAAAACAATGCAGGTTTAACATATGTTACCTAATTTGATAAAAATAAGACAGGTTTAACACATGGTACCTAATCTGTTTCCCTGACTTGAACTTGCACAATTTCCTTCGCGTGCCTTCTTTTTTTGTAAGCAACCCCCTTGTTGCAAGTGTTATAACTCATGTAACATGTTAGCACAAATTTTTGGTTTCAAGTGCCCGTCACATCAGATTCAAACTTTTCATCCGTTTATGCTTTTGAGTCTATTCACTTGTATCCTAATAACAGAGGTTTATCTAATTTGTTTTTGACAAAAACAAGGCAAGTTTAACACATGTTACCGAATTTGATAAAAATAAGACTGGTTACCTAATATGTTTTTGATAAAAAAAAAATAAGACAGGTTTAACACATGTTATCTAATTTGATAAAAATAAGACATGTTTAACACATGTTACGATAATATGTTTACCTAATAAGAGAGGTTTAACACATGGTACCCTAATAAGAGAGGTTTAACACATGGTACCCTAATAAGACAGGTTTACCTAATTTGTTTTTGATAAAAACAAGGCATGTTTAACACATGTTACCTAATTTGATCAAACTTTTTATATCTCTATGTTTTTGACTCTGCTCACTTGAGCTCCCCACTACAATTGGATGTTTGGCTACTCAAATGAATAATAACAACCGTTACACATGTTACAGTCACCTAGCTTATCATGTATACAAAATATAACATACATACCATTTCGCCCCGTAGCCGGCGGAGTTACGTTGCTTACATCAATATGCACCACTCCTATAAAAATTATGAAATGTTTTACGTAACTCAACTTACTACCTACGAAAACAATAGTCAATATAAAAAGAACAAACCAAATCTCCTTTTTTATATTTCAGCGATTGGTGTGTCAGAGTCCCAATCCTCAAAATCTGTAGCTTTTTTCGAAAAAAAAAAGAATCAGAACATAATAAATATTCATTCTTATAAGCAGTGGCCTTACCTATTGTTTGTTGGTTTGTTGGAACCCCTTCCGACGTACTCTTGAACTCCCCACTGTTCCCGCCACGTATCTTTAACCTACACATACATGGCCCAACCACAAAATTATTGTTATAAATCAAGCCCAAAACAAAAGCCCAAAAACATCACAGATCGATAAAAAATCATCACCAATCAAAACACCTACCGATCGGAAAAAAACAAAAAGCTCAATAGCTAGATTTCCGGCAACATTTAATGGATAAAAAATTGAATGAAACTTACTTGCTTCTACACTTGGTTCTTGCTTTCTTCCATTTCCGGCGACTTTTACCGGATGATAACACCTGAAATGTTGCTCTCATATCTAGGGTTTCCGATCAAGTGAAAATCACCGTCGTTTTTTTCTTGTTTCGCGGTTCACTGTGGCACTTTCTTCTTCTCCGGTGACCGTTTCTTCTCTGGTGACAGTTTCTTCTCCGGTACCACTTTCTTCTCCGGTGGGTTTGGGAGTAATGATGTTTGAGAGAGAATGAGATTTTAGGTAGAAAAGAAAAATGGAGTGTTTGAAATTTTGGGTTTGGTTTTGATTACTCCTACCTTGATCTTTGCGCACCTCCTTCTCTCCCCCATGCAGGTCAAATCACCACTATTATAATATATATAATGTACTAATATTATAGTTGATTTTACCTATATACCCTTCAAGTACTCTTGTTGACCTCATCATTCTATTTAATTTAATTCAAAAAAGCTTAAAAATTTATGAGCCATTGGATGATCTTGATAAATGGTTATAGATTGGGTTTCTTAGGTTTTCTTAACACAAATAAGTTTTCTATATATATATATATATATATATATATATATATATATATGATAATGTTATATTGAAAACCCTTGAATTTGAGAAAACCTTGCAAACCCAATGCATGGTCCACATTTATCCACGTGTGCATAGAAAAATCATCTTACATTTGTAGAGAAGGGCATAATTGTATTTTTACTTCTAACTCATTTTACCCAAGAAGATTACTTGCTACCTTTGATTTGACAACCATAATTATAGAACTCACTTCCCGGTGTACTTTCAAAACCTCCATCTTTATCTTTTACCTTATAATAAAGACATTTGAGTAGAGTCCATGAACTTCATCTCTGGAACATATATTCCTTCCACCATTAATGTCCATGGAGACTCCACCAACAACGCATGAGTTAATGTCACCAGATCGTCTGATCCCAAACATGATGAAGCTTGTTCTTGGTGTTATAGAGAGAGAAAGCTAATGTTTTGGAGAGAGAAACAACAATTTTTATCTTGTTCATCTCGGGTGTGTTCATGCTTATTTCGAAGCTGATTTTCGGGTGTGTTCATGCTTCATCTCACGTCGTCATCTTCATCTCGGTTGTGCTCATGCTTGTTGAAAGCTGATTTCTAGAGTGAGAAACAACAATCTTCATCATGTTTATCAAGAACACCAAGAACACACACAGAGAAGCAAGTTTGAAGATCTTCATCGTGTTCATCGCATGGTTCTAGATCCAGTAAGTGTTTTAGAGAGAGAAAGTTGTTGTTTTAGAGAGAGAAACAACAATCTCTTGAGTATTTTATTTTAAAAAATCATTTCACACTTGATGTTTTTGTTAAAATGGTTGTTAATAGGTTTTTGTGTAATGGTTGTTTTAGAGATGAAACATGATTCTTTTTTGTTAAAATGGTTCTTAAAAGGAGTAAATGTTTATGTAATTTGCAGGTTTTTATTTTTGTGTTAAAAAGTTGTGCTTGGTTTGGTTGGTTGTTTGGGCTTTTGATCTGAATAGTAACTATTTTTTGTTGGTTTGGTTGCTTTGTTTGGGGCTTTTGATCTGAATAGTAACTGTTTTTTGTGATGTTATTTGAGAAAAAAGATTTCCTGGCTATGAATGTGTTAATATTTATGTCTGGTTAACGACTTAACGGTTATCTTATCTTTTTGTTATTAGGACGGTGATGGATACAAGGGAAATAAGATCCAATTCTCAGGACCGTTGGTTTCATCAAACGTGGATCAGATGCTCAAGGATCATGACCATGTTTATGTTACAGCACAACACAACTAACACGTGTTATAGTTTGAACTTCTCGGACATTCATGTGTTACATGTGACATGAAACCCATGTACAACGTAACACGTGTTACGTGTGACATGAAAACACATTTTTATAACTTCCCTGGCATACGCACACCCACTTGTTTACAAACCGTTTCAAGACCGACCCAAACAATAAAGCAAGGGTAGCCGCTGAAAAGCTAAGTGTAGGATCGTTTTCAGACCCAAATGAGTCGATCAGAAGAGTTTTACTCAATACGAAAGGCGGAAACAGACGTATCGAGGTCAATTCAGCTAGATTATCACTTTAAATTGTCGTATTATTGATTTCACAATGATTTTGCAGCAAGACGACACTTCGGCAGCACTTCGTTGCACAAACCGGAAAGATTACAAATGATTTCGCTTGGATATGTATTTATAGGGTTCTGATTTCGCTTGAGTGGTTCCAAGCGGAATAAGATTCCAAGCGGAATCTAATTTTGCTCGAAATTATATATGTGCACATTCAAGCGGAATCACTATGTTTCAAGCGAAATTACCTTTATCTTGAAATGCGTGCCCTGTTCTACCATTCTACGTATAAGACTCGATACAAGACGAAGTCGACAGACGCATTCACCAACAGACTCCCCCTCGAATGTTGACGAGTCTTAAAGTGTCGAGTCTTCGCATCTTCAGTCTTTATCAGTCCTCTCGAACTCTCTGAAGTATCCGACATTGTAAAGCATCCTCAAATCTTCTCTCTTCTCTTTTCATCAGCACCAACACACTCCTTCCTTTAGGTGTCTTCAGACCCCCCCCCCCCCTTTCGATATACTGGGATCGCAGCCTGGCTTGTTAAAATCACAGAGTCCTCAGGTATCGGAACCTGGCTCTCTATCACTCAGATATCCTGCACATTCTCTACCCAAAAGTAAATTTTCTGATGACCACTTGTAAAAACAATATCACCATCTAATGAACACTTGTGGATAAGATATGCAGACAATGATTTTACAATGTTAGTCCCTGGTGAACCACTTGCAGGAATAACGTTTTTATTTCAAAAAACTTTTCTCATTTCATTTCAAAAACATCTCAAACAATTTTTACCCAAACCAATTGTTCATCATGTTTAGCACTTGGAATTTTGAAAATCAGCTCTCCAACACCAGTTGTCGAAAATCTTTTTGTATTTTTCAAAATTTATGCTAAAACACACTAAAAATCTTTTTGGATTTTTGAACTTAGAATGAAATGCAGTAAAGAAATATTTACAAACAATATTTTTGTGAGTTTGTGTAAGAGGATCATATCAATTTTTGACAAGTCACAAGTACCATTGAGCTTAGTTACACATTAAGAATTAAACAATTCACTTAGATTGCCAATCTACTGATCCACTTAAATTTTCACACAAATTTCAACTGATTCAGGATATGAATTAGGTGTATTAAGGACTTAAACTCATTCTTGTGTCCCACCTCTTGAATATACTCCCGTATCCAGATCCCAATATTCAGTCTTACAGGTGAGTATACCACAGATGATATCTGTAAAGGGTTAATTATGAAACCGTGAGAGCTCAGATCAGAACTTCCGTTCAGCAGAGAGATGACAGCTTGACTTATGGTGTGTCCCCTTTAGAGGATCTTTTTTTACAACAGCAATGATTATCAATTTTATTGTTTCATCATTTTTGCTGAGGGCAGCGCTATATTTCAAGCAAGCAGGAAGTATTCTCCGGGGACTAGGCCATTGCTTCCGCAAAATCAGAAGTCCCGGGATAATACCCCGGATATCACTGAGCATAAAGACCTAGTATCTCAGAAAGAGGGACCTTTCAAACGAAATTTCAGGGGTTACCTATATATCCAAGTAGTGTTCCCCATGAAATAAGCAAGTTTGAATTTAAGTTTATATCCTGAAAAAGCTTACTGAATGTGTAAAAACCTATCGGCATATCATCAGTGAGACCGTTTAACGCTATTTAATCATTACATTTCTTTAGCATACTGTAACTGTCTACTGATGTACTATCATTTCCTCTTCTTTGACACCAAAACTCATTTTTTAATTTTATCATGTTTTTGCCTTTTTCAAATTTTCACATGTTTTTGGATTTTCTGAAAATTTTTATTCCCCCTAAAATGCAAACACATTTAAGGAAATTTGAAAACAAACTGTACAAGTAAATTGACAACTGTTATCGAATCATTTCAATTCGCCATCCACTTGGCTTAAACAATCAGAACTCCCCTCACAACAAACTATTTTCCCATTGTGATTTCAAAACACTTAAGTTTGTTTTAATCAAATGGTTTTTCGGAAAATAAGTTTTGTTGATTAATTTTACCATTTGTAGGTTAGGGGTTCATCATATTGTTTTTCAACATACCACTTGTAAGAAAGATAAATCAAGTACAAGTTAATATCCCTGATTAATCTTGAACATTAAGTACCACCTGTAAGAATAGTTCAATCAAGTTCAACCTAATGACCTTGATTAACCTTCTAATAGAATCACAAACCTCTTTTTCAACCACATGGCTTACCAACCAATACCACGTGTAGGTTGAATTCTCAAGATGCCGATACCTAATCCTCACTTACCAACCTGGGAGTTCCGGCAAGTCATACTTGTGACCAATTTTCAATTTTTCATACAAACAATATAAGAAAGATGCCGATTCCTGCTCCGCGATTACCAACTTGGGAGCTCCGGCAAGTCCAGAATTTTACTGTTCATATTAAGTACCATCCCAGTCATAAACCAGGGATGATACTTTACCTTGCTTCTTTGTTTTCTTTTCGTAAAATTCCTTGACTCCCTTGACTTTCCTGTCAACCATTTTTCCAAAAATATTAAGAACTTTGGAATTGAAGACCTTATCAACATCAAATTATTTCTTTTCTGAGAAAAATTGGTGTGATATCTCAACTTTACCAATTTTCTTCTTAAAATTTTCAGCCCGAAGTGGTGAAAAATTCACATCATCCACAGTCGGTACTGAGTTTTCACTTTTAATCTCAATTTGTGGCTCCTCTGACTTTGTGGAATCAGATTCATCGCCAGAAGATAGCTCAACTGATTTTGATGAATCAGAATCATTGCTAGAACTATCGTCCGATTTCTTAACAACCCATTTCTGGTTGTCAAAGTTTGCTCTTTTCTTATAAAATGTTCGAACATTCACCAAACTCAAAAGTCGAATTTTTGAAAAATTTAGTTCTATCAATTGGTGGTTCAAACTCAACTTCTTTATCTTTCAGTTTACGAGAAACTCCCTGTTTTGATTGTATTGCCTTGGAACAATTCTTGGCAATATGTCCAACAGTGTTACATTTGAAACAGGTTCTTGTTTCTTTCTTCTGATCAACAAACTTCATCTCTTCTTGCTTCTTCGCAAGGAATTCTTTATTAGATTGCTTCCAAAATGGACTCTTTTGTTCCTCCTCAGCACTTGTTCCTGAAACAAACACAGTTTTAGGTTTATAAGTTTTCTCATTTTTATAATTTTTCGGTGGAATAAAACCGATACCTTTTCTTTTGAAATTACTGTTATGGTTTGGTTTCTTATGAAAACCTGAATCAGAACTGTAACCCTTTTTCTTATTTTCTCTTTGTTGAATTCTTGAGGTGTACTTTTTAGGTTTTTCAGAAAGATTTACATCTTTTATTTTAAAAATATTGATTTCTGTTAGTTTGAAAACCTTTTTAATCATGTCAGGTTTGACACCTCTTATTGGAAATTCCTCATCAAAATATAATTTGTCAGAATCATTCAAAGTATATGCAACTTTAAACATTTTGTCATCCAAATTAGATTTTGATAACAGGAATTCTTTATTATAAACTATTTTGCCCTGTTTGTCGGTATGACTCAGAGTGCTGAACTCAGACTTTGACTCTGACATAGACTCCAACTTTGACTCCTCGGATTCATCTTTATCCAACACCTGATCGACCACTTTCTTTATTAACTCGGACTCATGATCAGTGTCAGATGATGTAAACGTGACATCAATATTATCTGGCAAGTTAACTGAAGACTCCGACTCCCACTGTAAATTTGTTGCCTTTTCGACTCTTTCTGAATTTGGATTTCTTGGAGAATATCCATTTTCAAGGGGGGGTGAACACTTGTTGTAACTGACACCTTGTTTCTTACCAGATGTCTTTTCTTTAGTATCCTTCTTCTTTTCTTTCTTCTTGTCAGAAGTCTTTTCTTCAGATACTTTATGTTCTTCAGTTACTTCATCATCTTCAAAAGCCTTCATGCCTTCAACAGTTGGATAAATCCTGTCATTGACATAAGAAGTACATGAGTAACTTTTCAACAAACGATTAACTCTTTCAGTTTCAATTCTTTGAGTTTCCAGTTTCTGTTCTAGCACAGCACACTTCTCGATGTAGTTGTTCACGACTTTCTGCTTTATCATGAAAGCTCCCTGAAGTGTTTTCATGGTTGTTGCTTGTTCTTCACTTGATTAATTGTATTGATTCATGGCTTTATTCAGAACATCATAAGATTCCTTCAGCCTGTTCATGTTGTTCATTAACTCACTGTTTTTCTTCTTTATAATCTCACAATTTTCACAAATCACCGGACTCTTCTTTGCATCAACTTCTTCACTAACTTTGAACTTTGGAATCTCCTTTATCTTTTTCTTTATCACTGGAGCTTCCTCTTCATCACTGCTGACCGGTGTTTTGACCTTTTTCTTCTTCTTTTTAGCTTTATCGTCATCACTATAGCTTTCTGCTATCAATTTCAAATCAGCTGCCAATCTTCTTGCATGATACTCTCTATCATCATCACTAGCTTCTTCAACTCGAGCGACATATGCTTTGTGACTTGAATCTTTGTTTGGATCAAAATCATCCCAGTTGAAATTTTCCCAGCTAAAACCTTCAGGAAATATTTCATCATCTTGATTGATTAGGCATGCTTTGTTGTCAGCAGAAATATATTTGTCCCAACTGAAATCTTCTTGATTCACCATACAAGCTCTCTTTGAAGATTCCTCGATTACTTTTCTACCATGTGCCACTTGTGGTTCTTGTTGTGATTGAGCGACTTGATGATAAATGGCCTTCCGGTAGTAATCATTGTTGTTGTTGAACATATTTTGAGCTCCACTTGCTTCGTGGTTTTTGCACTCCCTCTTGAAGTGTCCTTTTTGCCTGCAACGAAAACAAGTGACTTTAGATTTATCAAAACCCAAAGTAGAAACATTAGCTTCACGTAAATCATCTCTTCCTGTGATCTACTTAAATTTCTTAGCTCGTCTTAACACACTTGCCAAACACCACTTTATGTCCATCAATTCCATATCTTCAGCATCTATTTGATCGTAATCCTCTTTTATAAGCATTGGATTTCCGATCCGCCCTACCACAAAACTTCCATACGATTCCAACACAATTCCCAACAAAGACATGTGACTCTTAGCAATTTCTGTTGAATAATCTTCATCATTCTCCAAATTCAGTACAATGCTGCATTGGAGCTTCTTGCCGTTCTTTGTTGCAGAAATGTTCGGATCAAATGATGGATATGATGAAAAACTTGTATTGCTGTTTGATCCTTTAGAAGAACTTCCTGATGAACTCTTAGCATTGATAGCTGTCTCAATCTTTGGTGACATGTTGGTGGTTTTATCACTGACCCCACCTTTGTAATACAGCCCAATATCTTGTTCACCATCGAAATCTTTCATTCTTAAAACCTTTCTTTGTTCAATCTCCTGAGCCTCAATCTTTTCAATGAACTTGCTCAAGGTCAGATTGCTAAAACCTTTCTTGTTTCTCAACATCATGAGATATGTACCCCAAGTCTCATAAGGCAATGCATCAGCTAATTTTTCAATCAACTCTTCATTATGTTTTTCGATGCTCAATCTCCTCATGTTGGCTAACAAATTGCAGTATCTTTCAATAGTTTGCTTTGTGCTTTCATTTTTCAACCCACGAAACAGATCGAATTCTTTCTTTAAAAGTGACTTTTGGTTTTTGACCATCTCTTGGCTTCCATTAAACTTTGATTTTAAAGCTTTCCAAATCGAATAAGAAGTTCCATTGTGTTGCAATAGAACCAAGATATCTTCCTTCACAGCTTGTTGTAGTAGACTTAGCATCATTTTCTCATCTTTGTATTTCTTTCTATTTTCGGCACTTAGATCATTAATTGAAATAATCTCTTCGTTATCATTCATCGGTCTAACATATTTCGTCTCAACACATTCCCAAGCATCTAAGTAGTTTGCTTGTACCCAATTCTCAAACCGTCCTTCCCAACCTTTATACTCCTCGGTGTTCATGAGCTTAGGCGGTTTTTTCATAGTTCCCGTTTCATTTTCCAACATCGTGTTTTGTGCAAGAGTAATCGGGGTAACTGGGGTAGCGAATGCGTTATAAAATTCCTCGTCCATGTTTCGGTTTTCAAGAAATTGTCAAACAGTGTTTTCAAGCAGAATCACAATCTCAAGCGAAATCTCTTTCAAACAAAATAACACGGTTCAAGCGGAATACCAACTTTGAAGCGAAATAACCAAGTTCAAGCGAGATAACTAATTTCGCTTGAAATCACTCAAACTGAATCACCCGTTTCAAGCGAAATCACCAGAATTTTCAGGCGGAAATACAATTAAAGCAGAATAGTGAACTTTCAAGCGGAATAAGGATGAAATTTCAAGCAGAATCCCGGTTTCAAGCGGAATCAGGGACTAATTCCGTTTGAAGAGCTGCTGATGTCATCATTCTCGCATTGATTTTGAAGCGAAATTACAAATTTTGCCTGTTTTAGATCAATTTTAGGCCTGAAACTTTCAAGGCTTTGTAAAAACACTAATGCGCACAAAATGTGTGAAAATCATAACATTTTGACCGTGAAAACAAGTTTAATTTGAAAAAGAAGGTGTAGAAATCAGAATTTTCAACTAAATTGGTAAGAACTCTTCTTCCTGAGCTCTGATACCACTTGTAGGATCGTTTTCAGACCCAAACGAGTCGATCAGAAGAGTTTTACTCAATACGAAAGGCGGAAACATACGTATCGAGGTCAATTCAGCTAGATTATCACTTTAAACTGTCGTATTATTGATTTCACAATGATTTACAGTGAGACGACACTTCGGCAGCACTTTGTTGCACAAACTGGAAAGATTACAAATGATTTCGCTTGGACATGTATTTATAGGGTTCTGATTTTGCTTGAAGTGGTTCCAAGCGGAATCTGATTTCGCTCGAAATTACATATGTGCACATTCAAGCGGAATCACTATGTTTCAAGAGAAATTACCTTTATCTTGAAATACGTGCCCTGTTCTAACATTCTACGTATAAGACTCGATACAAGACGAAGTCGACAGACGCATGCACCAACACTAAGGCAGCAAAGGTATCCGCTGAAAAGCTAAGGCAGACTGTCAAAGGAAGCTCCACCATTTTCTTAGTGCTATGTATTTTCGTTTACTAGTAATATGTAATGTGAGACTCTTATTGTTTTGTCTAGTACATGATGTTAAATCGGTATGGACTTAACACATTCTGGAAGTCTTAACACACGTTATATCAGGTATACTATGTTGTTATTAAGTTACTATTGGAGTTTATACATCCATTCTGGAAGTCTTAACACACATTATAATAGAGGCTTAACACACGTTATACATGTCAGGTGCGTAACACATGTTACATTATGTATATACAAATCATGGTGTTTTGGAAACCACTAGCTTATACATGACACCATATTAGGTTAAACCAAGATTATAACAAAGGCTTAACATATGTTATCCCAGGTATACGGTGTTACAATATTAACTTGTATGTTCCATATTAACTTGTACACGTGTTACGATCAATATATGCACATCATGGTGTTTTGCAAACCACTTTCATATACATGAATACAAGTCGGGTTATAATGGATGCTTACATGTTATCATATGTATACAAGTGGGGTTACAACAAGATTACGATATTAACTAAGCTCACCATTAAACTCATCGCCCCCGTCGACTGTTTTCACCCTTGTCAGATGTTAAGCAATTACATGTTCCGAACAGACAAATTGTAACACATGTTAGATCAGTATATACACATCATGGTGTTTTATAAACCACTAGTTTATACATGAATACATGTCAGGTTACGAAATGATTATAACAGAGGCTTAACACATGTTATACATTCCAAAATGTGCAAAACAAATGACCCGTTTCATATTATATATTCCAAAATTACCGGTACATGTGTTACCATAAATGGCTCGTTTCATATTACATGTTACATACTAACTTGTACATTTATTACTTGTACAAGTTTTACGCTCAGTATCCACATTATCGGATATTTTAAACATCAACAAAAATAAAATAGATATTACTTTTTTTTCAATTAACAAAAGGTTAACACACGTTATATATCATTCTAACAGGGGCTTAACACATGTTATACATGCACACATGTCAGGTTACATCATGGTGTTCTGTTACAGCATGAACCACTAACACATGTTATAAATGAACGAAGAATTCTTTCCCAAAGGATGTGACTTATTCAATGTCCCCGCATTAACGTCGCCTACATCCATCCAGCTTGTCAATTGAATATCTTTTATGGATCTGTTTCTGTAAATCAACACACATTATATATCATTCTAACAGGTGCTTAACACATGTTATGGGTCTGTCTCTGTAAATCAAGCAACCCAACAAAAAAACACTTATTGTTCAGATCAAAAGCCCAAACCAGCAACCAAACCAACAAAAAAAGAATTATTGTTAAGATCAAAAGCCCCAAACAAGCAACCAAACCAACAAAAAAACCCCGTTCAAAATCTCATTCTAAAGTTTTGGATTTATTTAAAATACATGAACATTAACCATTACTAGAACACTTTCAACCCACAAAAACATATTAACAACCATTTCAACAAAAAATCAATTGTGAAATGATATTTCAAGAACACTTACCGGATCTAGAACCGTCCGATGAACACGAAGAAGGTCTTCAAACCTTCTTCTCTCACACACACTTGAACATTCAACTCTCTCTCTCTCTCTCTCTCTAAAAAATAAAGATTATCGTTTCTCTATCTAAAACATCAACTCTCTCTCTCTCTAAAAACATTCATCGTGCCATCGTTCTCTCTCTAAAACAACAAATTATAGAGACATTCAGACCCTTCATTTACTTCTAAAGGTTGAAGCTTTTTGTAGAATTAGACGGAGAGGAGAGAGATTGGTGTGGCTATGGTTGTTAGATGAGTTGAAAATTGAGGAGAGAGAGGGTCGAAGAAGAAGCCCAGTGAGTTTCGCCGGAGGAGGTGGTTGCTGGTGGTGGTTGTTTGTTTCTCTTGGAGAAGGTGGTTACTGGCGGTGGTTGTTTCTCCTGTTTGTTTCTCTTCAAGATTAGGGAAGAAGAAATGGGAAAGAGAACGAGGAAAGAGAAGCTTTTATGGTGATTTGATGGTACTTCCAAATTCAAAAGTCACCTTTTGTGTTTTCCAAAGTCAATAAAGTTGCTTTTTCATTACCCATATTGCCCTTAACTTGTACTAGCATGGACTATTATAGTGTTTTTAAAGGCAAGAAACCCCTAAACAAATGAGGGCCATTGATCTATTTAGATCTATTTAAATCAATGAATGAGGTTGGGTTTCCAAGGTTTTCTCAAAAAGATGGGGTTTTCCATATAACCCAACCCTATATATATATATATATATATATAGAGAGAGAGAGAGAGAGGTGAAGGTTCATTGGGGAACACTAAAAAAGTGGGGAACAGCGGGGAACCGACTCAAACGAACTCCGATTGGACTCATTCCAGCGGCATTGGAACCGGCTCGTCGAACCTAACTAAGATCTCTTAACCCTAAATCCTAACCCCTAAACTCTAAACCCTAAAGTTAAAAAATAAGGCTAAAACCTAAGCTAAACCATAAAATCTAAACTATAAACCCTAAAAGCTAAACCCTAAAGGCTAAACCTAAAGCTAAACCCTAAAGTTAAACCCTAAACCCTAAAGCTAAACCCTAAGCTAAACCCTAAAGCTAAACCCTAAAATCCAAAACCTAATTTATTTAGGGATTAAAGGTTATGATTTAGGGTTTAGGGTTAAGAGATACTAGTTAGCGTTCGACGAGGTGGTTCCAACGCCGCTGGAATGAGTACAATCGGAGTTCGTTTGAGTCGGTTCCCCACTGTTCCCCACTTTTTTAGTGTTCCCCAATGAACCTCACACTGTATATATATGTATATATATATATATATATATATAGGATTAGGTTCAAGAGTGAACACTAATGTAGCTTGCGAACTAAGTGAACTAATCCTGGCCATACACGTGTGTAGATCAATGACCAGGATTTGATGTTGAAATACACTAGTGTATTTTACGATTTGATGGTGAGATCCTGGCCATACACGTGTGTAGATCAATGGCCAGGATTTGTTCACTCAGTTCGTAAATACATTAGTGTTCACTTTAGAACCCCACCCTATATATATATATATATATATATATATATATATATATATATATATATATATATATATGGGAAGTTTTAAATGAGAACGCTAAATAGTGGAGAGTTCAAATGAGAAGAATGGAAAATTAAGAATAAAAACAATAAAGGATAAAAAGGTAATTTGAACAAATCATTTAATGAGTCTATTATTTATTTTTGTTATTTAAATTAATGAATTCTAATCATTTAATAAGTATATCTTATAAAATAGTTGTGCACCTTACACAATAAAAACAATCCTTCACATGATCTTACATTTTCAACGTTTCCTACACCATTAAAACAATATTTTGGTGTAGGAAACAGAATGTGTAGGACTCAAGCACTTTTAAATTATTTTGCGATTCATAATAAAATATGTGTAGGACACAAGATTATTAACTAATTTTTTCACTTCTAATAAAGTTTGTGTAGGAGTCAATACATTAATGATGGTGAAGGAGGAATTTATGGTTGCATTAATAAGAGTTGAGTAACTCTTTAAAATATTTATTAATATTCTACATCAAAATGTCTATACTACCCTTAGTAATTAAAACATTAATTAAAAGTGGACAAAAATGATATCTTAATTCACAACCATTGATCAAAAAAATATAGGGTCTAGATTAATTCATATTTTCTTCTTTTAAGAAGATTCTTCTCAAATGAACCTTTCCTGTTAGGATCGGAGGCTCCTCATGATTGTGTTTGTTTGTATAGTTTGAACAAATCAATAGAAATGAACAGAGTTTAAGTGCAGTGGAAATGAACAACAAACTTTGTAAACACAATCAAAGAGGAAAATAGTTTTGATAAATACATGCTTTTCATTAAGTCAAAAGATTACAAAGTATGCTTACAAACTAAACTCCCCCTCAGCCTGATACTCAATGGTTGATTGCACAAGATGAAAGGATTGGATCAGAGGAGAAGAACTCACTCAGTCCATCAAATGTAACAGTACAGGGTACTGCTTCATTTATAGGCAAACCAAACCACTGAAGCATCTAAGCTGACGTCACCATGAAAGTGACATCTAACAACCTAACAACCTTTAACCACTGTTCCTATACAAACACTGCTAATCTTAACCACTGACTTTATACAAAACAAGTGACACACTAAACTACTGCTTTCTCCTTTCATCAGTGCTTTCCTCAAGGTTGATCAGTCCTTGAGTGGGCAGTCCTTTAGCATTAGTAGATTGAACCAGCAGTGTTTACTTCTTAACAGTCTTCAGGGCTTCATCAGCAGTTTGAAGGACAGCAGTTGTTGTATACGGACAGTGGATAGAGGACATCAGATGTTATAACCACTTTAAGGGGGAAAGTTTAATGCAAACAGCTGCTTATTATGAATCCACTATTGTGATCAGGTTTTGGCTCTTATTATCTGTTCTTCTGATAGGGTTCAATCCCAACAATCTCCCCCTGGAATAGATAATGCCAAAACCCTTCATTATTCTGGATCTTTATTGTCTCATCAGAAGTTCCCTAACTTGTCCTTTAAATTGCATTTCAAAATCCATAGAACTTGTATCATCCTCATCCCTACACAGTATAAGCTCAAGGAGATCTTGTAGATCTTCAACACTCAGGCCTAATGTTTGTTCCCTTGATATGTGCTTTACTTCTCCATTGGATCTGAATAGGGTCAATACATGGGTCTTTTGATCAGACATCCATTTTAGTATTTTTGAACCCAATGGGTTTCTTGGGAGAGGTTTATTTACTGATGAGTCAGGGGATTGTGGCCTTGTTAGAATTTGTTGATCAGTACTCTGTGCTTTTGCTGGTTCAGAGTTTTCAGCCTGATCATTACTCTGAGCTTTTGATAATTCAGAGTTTTCAGCATGATCAGTACTCTGAACTTTTGCTGCTTCAGAGTTTTCAGCTGACATTTGTTTGAAAGCCTTTTTTATGATTTCATTTGCTACAGCTATGTCTTCTGCAGTTTCTTGTTCAATCTGCTCTTGCCTTTTTCTTTGTTCTAGCTCAGTGACTGAAACATCTTCCAATTCCAGTGGATAACTTGCAGCAGTGGATACAAGGTTAGCAGGGTTTATTGCTTTGACTAGAGTTGGTGGAGTGGATGGTTGTGGCTCGACAACATTGTAAGGTGCGGAGGATAAAGGAATGGGTGCTGGTATATCATCATTACCCTCATGAGATTTCCTTTTCCTTGTATAAAGCCTTTTGGGTGAAGGGGGTTTTGGTTGTATGATGATTGTTGAAATGGTGAGAGCAGTGGTAGATGGCTGGCAAACAGCTGTTGAAACAACTGGTGTTTCAACCTCTGTTATCATTACAACTACTGATGTGTCAGTAGATGTCTTCTGCTTTTCAGCAGGTGGTGATTTGGTGGGTGGTGATGTAGTTGAAGTGATGATTTTAGGTGGTAGTGGTATGGCAGTGGTTGTGGTGTGTTTTGGAATGGTGGTAGTGGTTTGGGCGGAAGTTTGAGATTTGGTGGTTTGAGGTTTGGAGCCTTTGAGAGGTGGTTTGGAGACTTGCTTTGTGGGTCTGGATGGTGTGGATTTGGGTTGCCTCACTTGTCTAGTGGGCTTCTTCTTTTCATCCTTAGGATTTTCATCATCCTTTGGCTCAGAAGTACCCTGTGCATTCAGCTCCATGTAAGCTCGTTTCTCCTTTTCCCACCTGGCTTTATCCTTAGCCTCTCTATCTCTTTTAACACTTGCTTTTGCTTCTGCAAGTGCATTTGTAGTAACATCAATTTTCTTACTACCATCTGGCAAGGGGATGTTTTTAGTCATATTTTCTTTTTATGGTTCAATATACAGACCATCATCAATTCCCTTCTTTATCCACTGTTTGATTTTCTCCCCCTTTTTTGCATTATCTGAAGGGAGTTTATCAATGAAAAGAACAGTGGGAGGAGCTTTGCCAGTGGTGCTTAGGATGTGGGCCTTTATTGCCTTGATGTCTGCTTGAGTATTTCTAAACCTTGATTCAATCATGTTTCTCAGTTCTTGCACATATATTGCGTGTTGCTGATCTGCCATCTGTCTTTGTTTTTCAAGCAGTGGTTGAAATAAATTTCATAGCTCATTTGTAGCAGGTGCAGGTTGTGCAGGTGCTTGAGCTGGAACAGCAGTGGGTTGTGCATTTTGAGCTTTTAACAGCTGTTGCACCATATCCTTTATTTCAGCAACAGATGTTTCAAGGTTGTCAATTCTCCCCGTCAATTCCTGATATTGTAAATCATCACCCAATTTAATGGGATCGTCTGATTCCCCACCATCAATGGTTGTATCAATGTGTGACTTAAGAACTGAGTCCCAAAAATCATTCATTGATGCCCCCTTGTTCTTGGTACTGGGGTCTTCTTCCTTCAACAGTTGATAGCCTTTTAATGGTGCCAGTGGTCATTACATACTCACTGGTTGTTATCAAAGGTGCTATAGAAGGAATTGCCTTCAAGGAAGTCTTATAGATGTAACCACTGTCCAAATGTAAACCAGTGGGTTCAACATTTGTAGTGGCTGCTTCACTTGAACTACTGACAGGAATTACTTGTAACTCCTGCAGTGTAACCTCCTCAGTTGTTGCTGGGATAGCAGAGGTATAATCATCAGACCCAGTCACTTG
Source organism: Helianthus tuberosus (assembly GCA_030545235.1). Lineage (NCBI taxonomy): Eukaryota > Viridiplantae > Streptophyta > Magnoliopsida > Asterales > Asteraceae > Helianthus > Helianthus tuberosus. Next base: position 5,321,980 of record CM060390.1, read on the forward strand.
TGGGAGTGTGCTCTTAGTGATAGGTGATTGAGAGGAACTGGTTTGTGTCTGAGCTATATCAACTGCATGCAACAAGGGTATTATGGATTGTGGTAATGAGAGGGGTGAAGATATGGGTGTTGAAAGAGACATGTCCTTGGGATCAGGACTGAGGAAGATGGATCCAATTGGGTCCAGAGCTTCATAATGTGGGGTCCATGTGCTTACAACATGATCCTTTTGTGAGGATGCAGGAGGAGTTTGAGGCAATGGTTGAGATCTTTCTTCCAACTGCTGTGAGGAAGTAGCAGCAGTGGTTGTTGGTGACATTTGTGTTGTCACTGGCAGTGTCTCTGGGATCTCATCTTCCAGAGTTGCCTTGGGTTTGGGGGGCTTTCTGGATGTTTTCTTTTTGGTCTTTTTGGTAATGGCAGGTGTGGGTTTCAAAGCAGTGGTTGTGCTACTATGATCACCTGGAGCAGTGGGCTCAGTAGCTGATACCTGAGTAGCAGTGGTAGCTGCTAAATTCTGCTCAGGCACCTCTGCTTTTGTTTTTTATGGTGTTAACATTCTAGTGACTGTTTCAGGTGTTAAACCATTTATTTGAAAAGAAACACCTTGTTCGAGCAAATTTTCATTTTCCTTTCCAAATTTTTGTTTAAAATAGTAGCTTAGAAATCTTGGAAAGAGTAAAAATGATTTGTTATCAACATTCTTAACCAAGTCATCAAAGATCTCCTGGGAATAGTTATAATTTTCATTATGTAAAATGGCATAACCCAGACATTGGATCTTTAATGGTATTTCGTTAAAAGCGGTTGTTTTATTTGAAACACACATCAAAAGAGTGTGAAATAAAAACCTAGGTGCAGAAGGGAAGAAACCTTTTTGTAAGGTATCCCTTTTTGTTTGTTCTGCATACCCCCTTTCCAGAAAATCAGTTTTCAACTCATTTTTAGGAAAAGAAGTTTTACCTTGCTGATCATCGAGTTTAAAGACTTCTGAAATGGATTATGGAGTAATTTGAATCGTTTTACCCTGTATGGAAGAGTTGATGGCTATTACTTTCTCGCCTTGTTTGTCAAGGGTAGCATTTTTCCAAAACTCTCTCTGGGTTTGTTGGTAAATTGGAGCATCTACTATAAGCAAAGTTTTGTACTTTGACGCAGACCTGATGTCGATGGTGGAATCGAAGGTGTGGGTGGTAGTGGGTTTTGTGAGTAGACCCAAGTAATTGTGAGAGGATTTGTATGGAATTTCAATGGGTTCAGCTGCCATTTGAGTGACCTCTTTGGAAGATGATGATGATTTTGATTTTGATTTCGTCATTTTGACGAAAAAGAACGAAGAACGATTTGAGATGGAAGGTTGGAAACTGCTTTGAGAAGAGAATTTCTGAATTCAATTCGACAGTGATAAACCCTGTTTGGGGTTTTGGACAGGGTTTTATTTAGGGAAAAAAGTGAATACTAATGTGGCAGCGGTTACAAAGATCTGATGGCTAGAAACTGACCACGTGCCAACCTCTGATGAGAAGATGAATAATGGAGGACAGTTATTTTGGAGAACCACTGATGAAGCAAGTATCAGTGGTTACAACGGTAACAATATGAGAGCAGTGGGTGCTTTTTACTATCAGTGGATAAGACACTGATTTTGAGCATCAGTGCTTGCCAAGAAAATGAAAGATCAGGCGTTAACTTTCAGCAGTGGATAGTATTTAGGAAACAGATGTTTGAACAAGACAGTGGTTAGGGGTGAGGTAATGATAAGGATTTGAAAGGCTAGTATATCAGCAACTGTTAGTGCACTAGTGGATAAGCTTTTGACAAATATTTTGAGCATCTGCTGTTCTGATGAACGGAATGATTTTATCTTGTGAAATCATAATATCATGTCCAACATCTATTGATGGTGATTCTGAAATATCTGCAAGATTGCTATCCTCAATAAAATACATTTTAGATGCAAATTGTCAAGTTCAATATGTCAGCAGCTTTTACAGAGATTTTCATTCAAGGTTTTGCCACATGTCAATTACAGGTTTTGAAACTTTTATGGATTCCTGACAGTGGTTTAGTACCCCAGATGATGGAGACCCCTTTTACTAAGGCTACTTATTTTGTGTCATATTATTTGAATTAGATCATGAGTAGCCAAGTATTTTAAGGTCTGTTAGCAATCAATCTTTTATTCAGTGTTAAAACCAACTTGAGTTTGACATGACCTTGACACTTGTACCAATTCCTTTTTGATCCATTTTCATGGATAATATCACCAAAAATAAGGGTTCTACATCCAGACAGGTGTTTGAAACTTTTGCTATCAAAATCAAGTAAAAGTTCAAAATATATCATTCTTAAAAAAAATAAGGAATGATATATACTGCTTTATTTGAAAAAAAACCCTTTTTTTAAAAAAAAAATTAAAGGTTTTTCTGAAAACATCATCAATAGAAACTGGTATATTTTCAAATTTATAGGATCATGATCACATCAATCTCAAATTTAGGAAAATGGTAAGTTGTTGTAAATGCATTTTGACCACTGTTTGGAACCATTTCCTTGTCAGTTGATTGCAAAAATGAGGAGACATGTTCACATGCGTTTGTTACCATGTGATGATTCTGCAAAACTTGTCTAGTCCTCTTTTAAGTTTAATCACTGGTGATACTATTTTTACTTGAACTTCCCTGTACCAATGAATGCACACAGCTGCTTGATGACCATTGTCCACCCTATTTTTGTACTCTTAAGTGTTTTATATTTATACTCTTTACTTCAAAAGTTTTGAGATAAACACACTTTTGAGTTTTTGTAATTTTCTTCTTCCCTTTTTACCCTTCCCATACATAAGTACGGAAATGCTCACTGGGAGGTATTTATTGAAGGAATACTTATTCCAGAATCTTTTTGCAGCAATGTTTTGAGAGATTTGGTCATTTCTGCACCTGCTTATGCCAAATTTCACATTACCCATGATCTGGACATTTTTACTACTGATTTTCTTAATGTATTCTTAACACAATTGATTTTGGTCCTTTTGAAGGATTCTCAACCTGTTTTTCAAAACATAAGATCTAAACGACTAAAGTTTTAATTTCCCTCTTTCTTATGTAAACAAAAACACTAATGTTTTTATCCGAACATAGATTTTTGTTGACATGAGGTAAATACCTTTAGTTGCAATCATGATGGTACATCACAAGCTTCATAACAATAATTGAAATCAATTTTGTAAATAATTATAGCATAGTTATCAGATATATTTTCAGATCTGAAAACTATAGGTGATTCATGTATGACATCACTTGTTGTGTGAAGTTTGTATGTCTTATGACATCTTGCTCGTTTTACAGAGCTTTTGAGTAGTCACTTTGAACATGATTTCTCGTTACTCTGTTTTTCAACTAAATACAATCAACCTTAGTATCAATGAATTTTGAGCTGAAATGTTATGTCAAATTGACTGTTAGATCGAATTTGCTGTCCAGACTCTGATACCAATTGTTAGGATCTGAGTTTGGATTGATTGTGTTTTACGTTTGAATTAAGATGAAGATGAATGAGAAATGCAGCGAAATATAAATGATAATAAACTTTGCACACAATCAAACAGGAGAATTGCTTTCAATACACAAGTTTAACATTGAACCGAATGCTTGAATTTATTACAAGATTCAATTACAATTGCAAGTGTATAACAAACTCCCCCTCAGCCTGAGCTCACAGTGGTTTGTTCGTGCAGGAGAAAGATGGTGAAGAGCTAATAGAATAGTACAGAGCACTGTTCTATTTATAGGCACGAGCAAACCACTAAAGCATCTAAGCTGACGTCACCATGAAAGTGACATCTAACCTCCTAACAAACTCTAACATCTGATCTATACAACCTCTGCTATGCTAACTACTGTTGTACATTACTTTTCATAATATAAACTAAACTACTACTGCATCCTTCCACTGATGTGAACCCAGCAGTACTTGTCATGATCAGCAGAGCTTGACCCATAGCAGTAGATTGAATCAGCAGAGCTTTAGTCTTCCCAACATTTCCCATGCTAAATATTGTGATATATATATATATATATATATATATATAGGGGAAGTTTTAAATGTGAACGCTAAATATTGTGAGAACTGTGAGAATGAATAGAAAAACCGCGAGAACTTGGTCAAAAACAATTCAAATTAGAATTTTTTTTACACTTATTAGTATTATTCGAATACAATGTTTGACATTAAATTTACATGTCTTCTTAGATATTGAAAATTTACACATGTGTAAGTTTTCTCATTTACACATTTGTAAATTTGTTGTATTTAACAAATTTACACATGTGTAAAAAAATTTAATAAGAGTGATTTTGAGAGAAGAAATGAATTTTTTTATGTTGTATTTTAATTACATTGAGGTATGTATTAAAAAAATTGGTTTTGATTGGTTTTCTCATGTGTTCTCAGGGTTCTCGCAATATTTAGCGTTCTCAAGATAAACCTCCTATATATATACACACACACACACACATAGGGGAAGGTTTAAATGAGAACGCTAAATATTGTGAGAACCGTGAGAATGAATAGAAAAACCGCGAGAACTTGGTCAAAAACAATTCAAATTGGAATGTTTTTACACTTATCAGTATTATTCGCATACAATGTTAGACATTAAATTAACACGTTTAAATTTACATGTATTCGTAAATATTGAAAATTTACACATGTGTAAGTTTTATCATTTATACGAGTAAATTTGTTGTATTTAACAAATTTACACATGTGTAAAATTTTTATAAGAGTCAATTTGAGAGGAGAAATGAATTATTTGATGTTCTAAATTTTTTTTTTATGTTGTATTCTATTTAAATTGATATTTGTATTAAAAAAATGGTTTTGATTGGTTTTCCCATATGTTCTCACGATTCTCACAATATCAAGCGTTCTCAAAATAACCCTCCCCTATATATATATATATATATATAATCCTATATATATATATATATATATATATATATGGTGGAGTTATTGTAAAAAAGACCAAAAGTGTGAGAAAGGTAAGAAAGAATCACAACCATTAGATCTAAATTAATTGAAAAGGGTAAGATTGTAAATGCATTAACAAATTCAAATATGGTAATCCTTGATTTAAGGAATATAACCGTCCATAACATCATTCATTTTAATTTTTTTGCATCATTCACAGAATCAGAGCCATGTTCATGACATGGTGTTTTAAAAAAATTCATAGTTCAATTCATAGTGTTTTTACGAAAAAAAAATATAACACCATTCAGTAAACAAAAATATAACACCATTCAGTACACAAAATAACACCATTCAGTACAAGATATAACACCATTCAGTAAACAAAAAATAACACCATTCAGAAACAAAATAAAACCATACAGAAACAAAATAACACAATTCAGAAACAAAAATAACACCATTCAAAAAATAACATCATTCAATAAACAATATAACACCATTCAGTCAATAATATAACACCATTCAGTACAAGAATATAACACCATTCAGTAAATAAATATAACACCATTCAGAAACAAAATAACACCATTCAGAAAAGAAAATAACACCATTCAGAAAAGAAAATAAACACCATGACTAAAAGAAATATAACACCTCTGTATCATCTTCTCCACTTCCGGCACCGTTCGATGTAGAGAGAGAGATCGCATGACCACCACCACTGCCATCCATCATCTCCGACATTCTCCGGTGAGATCAGTCCGTTTAAATGTCAACAAGCGTCTCACCACCACTTCCGGCACGGCACCCACCACCGTCGCACCACCACCGTCGCACCTCCACCGCCGCACCACCACCGTCGCACCACCACTGTCGATCCGGCACCACTGCAAGGTAGAGAGAGATCGAATTTGAAGAGAGAGAGAGAGCTCTCTGGTCGTGCGATTGGAGAGAGAGAGAGATTATAGGGATTTTGATTACAGTTACCTATTTTGAATGGATATAAAAGACTTTATTACCCCTATAATTTTCAATTCAGTCCAAAAAATAAAACAAATTTTACAATTTGGTCCCTATTAATCTAAACCATTAGATCAAAGATCTAATGGTGTAGATTCTTTCTTATCATTCTCACACTTTTAGTCTTTTTTACAAGATCCTAACTCTATATATATATATATATATATATATATATATATATATAATGTAAGTATCTATAGAAAACCCTTATAATTTAGAAAACTTGGGAAACTCTAACCTCCCGAACTTTTTAAAAAAAATTACACATGTTATATACATGTTTTTAAGTGTTTTGGGCAAAAAAAATCAAAAAAGCGCCGAGTAGATATTTTAAAAAAAATAAACAAGTTTTGGTGTAACACATGTTACAAATATGTCAGATGAATGTAACACGTGTTACACCAAAACTTGTTTATTTTTTTAAAAAATATCTACTCGGCGCTTTTTTGATTTTTTTGCCCAAAACCCTTAAAAACGTGTATATAACATGTATAATTTTTTTCAAAAAAAACATCGGGAGCTTTGAGTTTCCCGGGTTTTCTAAATTAAAGTGGGTTTTCTATACATCCTTCCCCTATATATATACACGTGTGTGTGTGTGTGTATATGTAGGGGAGGGTTATCTTGAGAACGCTAAATATTGCAAGAACTGTGAGAACGAATGATTAAACCAATCAAAACCAATTTTTGTGATACAAACCTCATCGTAATTAAGATACAACATCAAAAAAAGAATTTACAACATCAAATAATTTATTTCTCCTTTCAAAATCACTCTTTTTAGATTTTTTACAAATGTGTAAATATAACAGATTTACACATGTGTAAATGACAAACTTACACATGTGTAAATTTTCTTTATTTACGAATTTAAGTAAATTTAAACGTGTAAATTAAATTTCTAACATTGTATTCGAATAATAATGATAAGTGTAGAAATTTTTTTTTGAATTTGAATTGTTTTTTGACCAAGTTCTCGCGGTTTTTCATTTGTTCTCACGGTTCTCACAATATTTAGCATTCTCATTTAAACCCTCTCCTATATATGTATATATATGTATATGATAAGGATCGGTTAGGAACCACCCTTTATTGCGAGAATCGCGAGAAGCAATGTGAACATAACAAAAAATACCTAAAAAACACACAAATTTGTTTTTATTATTTTTATATAAAAATTTCTATTTTCCGTTCTAAAAGAAAATTTTGAGTAACTATTATGGATGCACATGTGCATATGTATCATTTATTTGAAAAATTCCATAATACATTACTGGTACTGGGCAATTGCACTTCCATTTACACTACCATCCGTAATACAATACTTTTTACATTACCAATATTAGAAATGCTCATGACATCTATATGTATGAACATGATATAACGTGTTTTTGGTACACTATATTGGTATAACTCATAAACCCACTTCCCCCATGGTTTTCAAATGGCTACAACTTTTACATATGATAATATTTAAAAAAAAAATACACCGTATTCACGAACACTTTTCTCTTTATTTGAGTAGGCTATTGCTTTAATTTTCTTAATTTTAAAAAAATATTTTACAAGCTATAACGTTACGTGATTTAGTAACGTTACGTGATTCGGTAACGTTACGTGATTATGTATCAGTACGTAATTAAGTAAGAGTTGTTGACTATGTATTATTACGTGATAACGTGATTTTAAATACCGATTACATGATTTCATTATAGTATTTATGTGAAAACCCACTAAGTGATTACGTAATTACGTAGTAACCATAACTATAATAAAAAAAACAAAACATGTAATATATAATATTTTGCGGAATGGCTGATATTTCAGGTCTACTCACGTATTAATTATAAATGTATTGTAATAGAAAACACTAACCAAACAACCTATAATAATCACGTAATTTCGAATATTACAGATTTAACACGAAATAAAGCATAAACAATTAAGTTATTATTGTTGAATGTGTAATCACGTAATGATTTCTATTGAATGTGTAATTACATAGTCACATATCCTGTGAAAAAATAAAAATTAAGAAAACTATAACAATAGCCTACTCAAATTAATAAAATGAAATGCTCGTTAATATGGTGAATTAAAAAAAAAAAATTATCGTATGAAAAAGTTATAGCAGTTTGAAAATCAAGGTGGAAGTGGGTTTATAAATCAACAATATTGGATTTTTCTAAAATACCATTGTCTTTTAACCCCTCCTACAATTCAAACGATTTAACTTTCCTATACAATAACCATTCCACACACACGTGCGCACACACACACACACATATAAATATATATGTATGTAGGTAGAGGACCATGAGAAAACTACATATAAATGAGAAAACTTGAAAACTAACTAAAAAAGCCAAAAAAAAAAAGCTAACAAACATATATTTATATATATATATGTAACACCCCGAAAACAGGTTTGGTAATCAAACCACGTTAATATTTATGAACGGGTAAAATACCGTTAGTGGTAAAAATTAACCCGGTAAATATTAGGATTCAAACAATTAAACCTAATATTAAATAAAAAGAGAATAAACTAACCAAGATTAGATAACCCAGTTGGTTACGGGTCTTGTGATATCAAATAAATGGATGGAAACTCCTAAATTATAAATAAAACAATAATTGAGGGACCTAAGTTGTAAAGTGGGGAAACTTGAAAATTAAAACAAAAATAAATTCCACCAAACACACACTTAGGTGTGTTTGGTCAATCAAAAAAACGCAGGGAACGAGAACAGGAGCTCCTCACAAACCCTAGCTCTCACTAAATTGATCAATTGAAAGCTCTAATCTGGTCTAAATCGATTTTCAAGCACGGATTAGTGATCACCTTGTTGAGGGGATCATAAGGTATGCAAAATCTTGATGTTTTGATTCATCTTGAATTTTAGGTTAATTGTGAAAAAACGAAATTTAGCTTGATTATGTGTTGTATAGATGAAATTAGAAGTGATATGATGTCTAGGGATAAACCCAAGTTGATTTCTTGTTAAAATCTTGCATGATACTTGTGGGGTTTATAATCACCATTGTAGGTGATTAATGGGTTTGTAGAAACTTGATAAACACTAGGATTTTGATAGTTATTCTCGTGTAATTTGAGTTAGATGAAGAAAATTCAAATTTGTTGATGCTAAATTCGTGCATGTGTGTAGGATCGGTTTCGGATCCGAACGAGTCGGTTAGAAGAGTTTTTCACCAAAACAAGAGGCGGAAACTAGTGTTTCGGCGTAATTCAGCAACTATTCACCTTTAACTGTTGTTTATATTGATATACGAACGATTACAGACCTTACAACACTTCGGCAGCACTTCGTGGCTCACCGGAAGACAATCACCTACCACTACTACTGAGATCCGCTCATTCAGACTATATATAGACATTCTGGTCCGCTCGTATGACATGCCATAAGAGCGATCCAGAACTCTTGACTAATAAGCGAACCAGACTAGGACATATGAGCGGTCCAGACTATTACAATGACACATGAGCGAACCTGCTACCATTGACATATGAACGAACCTAACTAAATCACATGTTTCCTGATTTTCATATACACATGCACATGCAACTTATTTGTCTCATATGTAGTGATGTCATTATGATATCACTAGTATGATGTCATCATCAAAGATGGTGACATCATCCTCTTCCATATCCGCAACGAGACTGAGACTCGACATAAGACGAAGACGACAGATGAATGCACCAACAGACTCCCCCTCAGATGTTGACGAGTCTTAAGTGTCGAGTCTTTGCATCTTCAGTCTTTATCGGTCTTCGATCTTCCTCTGAAGTATTTGTCATTACAAGAATCTTCATTCTCTATCTTTATCTTCAACACACTCCTCTTTCTCAAATGTTGAATATCATGGTGTCTTCAGACTCCCCCTCTCAATCTGCTGGGATCGTAGTCTGGAATTCACTTTCCACAGGTTCTTAGATCGTAACCTGGCACTTCATCACCCTCAGGTTTCAGAACCTGGCTAACCTGCATAAACTCTACCCAAAAATAAATTTTCTGATAACCATTTTGTGGATAAGATTTTCAAATCTAATTTACCACTTGCAGGAATAACGTATTATATTGCAAAAACTTTTCTCATTTCATTTCAACAATCTTCAAACACTATCACCCAAGCCATTTGTTCATCATGTTTAGCACTCGGAATTTTGAAAATCAGCTTTTCAACATCAGTCGTCGAAAATCTTTTTGAATTATTCAAAATTTATGCTAAAACACACTAAAATCTTTTTGGATTTTATAAAAGAAAATAAATGCAGAAATGAAATATTTACAGACAAATTTTTTGTGAGTTCGTGCAAGAGGATCATATCAGTTTTTGAGACAAATCACCAACACCGTTAAGCTTCATTTCATTTTAAGTTCTAAACAATTCACCCAGATTGTCAGTATATTGATCCACTTAAATTTTCACACAAAGTTCAATTGATCCGAGATACGAGGTTAATGTTTTAAGCTCTTGAACTTATTCGTGTGTCCCACTACTTGAATATACTCCCGTATCCAGATCCCAATATTCAGTCTTACAGGTGAGTATACCACAGATGATATCTGTCAGAGGAATAAATTATAGTACGAGGGCCGTGAGAGCTCAGGTCGATCTTTCGATACGCAGAGAGATGACGGCTTCGACTTTTGGTGTGTCCCCTTTAGAGGATCTTTTGCATTACAACAGCAGCGACTATCAATTTTATTGTTTCATCAGCTTGCTGAGGGCGATGCTATGTTTCAAGCATTTGCAGAAAGCATTATCCGGGGACTAGGTCAGAAATTTCTTTCAGCAGAAGTCCCGGGATAATACCCCAGATATCACTGAGCATAAAGACCTAGTATCTCAGAATAAGGGACCTTTCAAACAAGATTTCAGGGGTTACCTATATATCCAAGTTTGTGTTAACCCACAGAACAAGCAAGTTTGAAATTTAGGTTTATATCTCGTCACAATTTACTAAATGTGTAAAAACCTACTGACACATCCACAGTGAGATTGTTTATCACATATTAACTTTCCATTTCTTTAGCATGTTGTGACAGTCAACTGATGTACTATCATTTCCTCTTTTATGCAACAAAACTCATTTTTCATTTTATCATGTTTTTGGCTTTTTCAAATTTTCAAATGTTTTTGGATTTTCTAAAAAATTCTTACTCCCCCTAAAATGCAAACACATTTTAGGAAATTTGAAAACAAACTGTACAAGAACATGACAACTGATATCGAATTGCCTCAATTCGCCATCCATTTGGCATAAACAATCAGAACTCCCCCTCACAACAAACTATTTTCCCAATGATTTCAAAACACTTAAGTTTGTTTTAATCAAATGGTTTTTCCGGAAAATAAGTTTTGTTGATTGATTTTAACCATTTGTAAAATTGGGGATTAAATCATCACATTGTTTTTCAACCACTTGTAGAAAATCAGATACAACCTAATGTCCCTGATTTACCACTTTTAAGATCAATCCAATCAAACATTTTCAACCAATCATCATCTGTCAGTTGAATTCTCAAGGTGCCGATTCCTACTCCTCGCTTACAAACCTGGGAGTTCCGGCAAGTCCTGCAAAAACTTCTCAAACATTTTATACAAACATGATAAAGAATGATGCCGATTCATGATCCACGATTACCAACTTGGGATCTCCGGCAAGTCAGGTTTTTATTCTTTGAAAAATATATCCACCCAAGCCTGACCTTCCTTGGGTGTAACCGAGTCATCATCACTCGGTTTCTTACCTCCCCTCTTCTTCTCGTAGAACTCTTTAACCCCTTTGACTTTTCGATCAATCATTTTTCCAAAAATATGTTTTACAGTAGGGTTAAAGGCCTTGTCAACATCAAAAACCTTTTTGTCATTATAAAATGGATTTGATATCTCAACTTTACCAACTTTCCTTTTGAAATTTTCAGCACGCAAAGGTGGAAAATTTTCATCGTTCATAGTTGGAACTGATCTTTCAACCTTTTTCTCAACACTTGGCTCCTCTGATTTTGTGGAATCAGATTCATCACCAGAATTATTACCTGAACCTTTCACAACCCATTTTTGTTTTTTTACATTTTCTTTTCCTTTCAAAACACTCTTTGAACATTCACCTATTTCAAAGGTTGAATTTTCAAATCCTGTAAACTTTCGGGTTGAAAGTTCAGTTTTCTCAATCACTTTTTCTTTTAGTTTACCAGAGACTTCCTGTTTTGGTTTGAATGTCTTCGGACAGTCCCTAGCAACATGACCAACAGTTTTACACTGAAAACATGTTCTCTTTTCAATCTTCTTTGGAACAACATTCTTCTTCAGTTCTTCTTGCTTCTTGGCAAGGAATTCTTGATTTGTCTGCTTCCAGAATGAACTCTTTTGTTCTTTCTCAGCACTTGTTCCTGAAACAAAAACAGTTTTTGATTTATAAATTTTCTCATTTTTATAGTTTTTCGGTGGTATAAAACCTAGACCATTCTTTTTGAAATTACGGTTTTGGTTTGGTTTCTTTTGAAAACCAGAACCAGAACTGTAACCTTTTTTCTTGTTTAATCTTTGTTGAACTCTTGAAGTGTATTGTTTAGGTTTTCCATTAAGATTTAAATCTTTTATTTCAGAAATATTAATTTCTGTGATTTTGAAAACCTTTTGAATCATTTCAAATCTAACACTTCTTATTGGAAAAATCTCATCAGAATATAATTTGTCAGAATCTTTCAAAGTATATGCCACTTTGAATGATTCATCATTCAAATTAGATTTTGATATCAAAAATTCTTTAGCATAAACCCGTTTGTCCTTTTTGACTGTTGACTTTGACGCATCGGACTCAGACTTTGACTTGATTTTGGACTCCGGTTTTGACTCCTCTATGTCATCTTTATCTAACACCTGATCGACCACACTTTTTATCAACTTTGACTCATGATCAGTATCGGACGACGTGTACGTGACATCAATATTTTCTGGCAAGTTATCCGATGGCCCAGACTCCCATTGTAAGTTTATTGCCTTTTCGACTCTTTCGGAATTTGGATTTCGAGGTAAAAATCCATTTTCGACCGGGGGCGGACATCTAGTGTAGACCACACTTGGTTTCTTTCCAGAACTTGTCACTTTATCTTCATCTTTTGTCATAGATTTCTTTTCTTCAGACGTCTTCACATCTTCAAACGTCTTCAATTCTTCCACAATCGGATAAATCCTATCAACAACAAAAGTAGAACATGAGTAACTTTTTAATAACTTGTTGACTCTTTCAGTTTCTATCTTTTGTGTTGCCAACTTCAACTCCAGATCTGCACATTTCTTTATGTGAAAGTTGACATCATCAAGTTGTCTCAGGTACGCTTTCTTCAACGTATTCATTGCCACAACTTGTTCACCGTTTGAATCAGTATACTTGTTAATTTCTCTGTTCATTGTATCATAGGATTCTTTCAATCTGTTTATGTTGTGCAGCAACTCATTGTTTTGCTTGATTAAAGAATCACAATTCATGCACTTTTCAGGAACTTTAACAGGTTCAGCATCAATTTTGACTTCAAATTAAGGAACCTCTTTGACTGTTCTGTTTGATTGTAAAAATTCAGCTCTTCTCTTTTTCTCAGCTTTAGCTTCAGCTTTTAATCTCTCTTCCACTTCTTCCTCTTCTTCAAGCTTTCTTCTTCTTGCTTCAGCAGCTTCCATGACTTTTCTGCATCTTTCAGCACATTTCAAATCATAAGCATTTGCAATGAAAGCGTTAACATTTGAAGTGTCTTTGGACATCTCTTTGGCCATAAATTCTTGATCTGGGCAAAAATTGTCCCAATTGAAACCTTCAGCCAGTTTTTCATCATCTTGTTCTGCCAAACACACTTTGCTGTTTGTTGGAATGTAATTATCCCAACTGAATCTACCATCCTTTCCCAGACAAGCTTTCTTTGAATCTTTAATCTCCATCATTCCATGTGCAGTTTGTGCCTGATGCAGTGCTGGTGGTGTGACTTGATGATAAATCGCCTTTTTGTGATAATCGTTGTTTCCAAAAGGATTCTGGGCTCCAGTAGCTTCACGATTTTTGCACTCCCTCTTGAAATGCCCCTTTTCCCTGCAACGAAAACATGTAACTTTAGATTTATCAAAGCCTAAAGTTGAAACATGAGCATTAAGAAAATCATCTCGGCCTGTAATTTGTTTAAATTTTCCGGCTCTTCTCAACACACTGGCCATGCACCATTTAATATCCATCAATTCCATTTCCTCAGCATCGATTTGATCGTAATCCTCTTTTGTGAGCATTGGATTACCGATCTTTCCGGCCACAAAACTACTATAAGACTCTAGAACCATTCCCAACAAAGACATTTGATTTTTAGCTACTTCTTCAGAATAATCTTGATCACTTTCAAGATTTAATACAATATTGCATTGAAGTTTTCTTCCATTCTTTGTTGCAGAAATGTTTGGATCGAATGATGAAAATCTTGTGCTGCTTGATCCTTGGGATGATTTCTTTTCAGAAGAATCTTTCACACTGTAAGCAGTTTCTATTTTCGGAGAAAAATTTGACTTTTCGTTGACACCACCTTTGTAATACAAGCTGATATCTTGTTCTCCATCGTAGTTCTTCATCCTGGCAATCTTTCTCTGCTCCATCTCTTGAGCTTCCAGATGTTTGATGAAATCTCCCAGTGTCATATTTTTATAATCTTTTCTGTTGGATCTCAGCATCATCAGAAATGTTCCCCAAATTTCATGAGGTAGTGCATCTGCAAGTTTTTCAATCAATTCATCAGTATCTTTCTTAATTCCAAGTTTTTTCATATTTCTCACCAAGTTACAATATCTATCAATTATTTGTTTGGTGTTTTCAGATCTCAAACCACGAAACAAATCGAATTCTTTCTTCATGAGAGAAATTTTGTTTTTGAGCATATCATCACTTCCAACAAATTTTGCTTCCAATTCTGTCCAGATTGAGTAAGCAGTTCCATCATGTTGAAGCAGTATCAGGATATCTTCTTTTATCGCTTGCTGAAGCAGACTCACCATCAATTTCTCATCACGATATTTCTTTTTATCTTCCGTACTCATTTCTCGAATTGTTTGCTGCACACCATTTGTTGTGGGTTTAACATAAGGTTCCTCAGTGTGTTCCCACGCATCCAAATGATACGCCTCAACCCAATTTCCAAACCGTTCAGACCACCCATTGTAATCATCAATATCCAAAAGCTTGGGTGGTTTCTGAGACGTCCCGGTTTCATTTTCATGCAACGCACTCTGAGTAATTGTAATAGGACTAGCAAAAGCATTGTAGAACTCGTTCTCCATGTTTCGAATTTTCAAATGAGTTGTATCTCCTTGTAAAATACCTGACAAGTACCTTACAACACACAAACAAAACACAATCAGTTTTAAGCTTTTTATCAATTATCTGAAAGAAACTGATACTCGAACTGGTGATTTTCTATGTAGACTGAACGATCAACTGTGCAGACTGAATAACCAACTGTGCGGACCGAATGACCAACTGACTGAATGACCCGGATCAAATTCAATTAACCTGATGAACCTTTGATACAAAATTGACTTTATGACATCTTTGAACTCCGAACCGTACGAATTCTCAAGCGAATTGATGACTTTAATACACGACTTGACTACACAAAACGACTTGACTGATCAAACGTACTGATCGAACCGTGCACACCGACTAAACTCCAAACCTGAACCTTACAAGGTTCAAACGAACTTAGTCTTTGAAAGATCAAACTGTGAGAATTAGTTTTTCAATTTTGTCGCAATGCAAACAATGACTTGAGCTGGGCTTCTTTATCTATATGATTATAATATTGAACCGATTGAAACATGTGAACTGATTGAAATCTCGTAAATACATCAAGTAACCGAAAAACTTTTTACACCACAATTAATTTCATTGAGCCTCCTTAAAACTCACTGATTTGACCATTCATCAATTTTCAAAACACATGTAAGACTTATCAAACAAACAAGTGGCTGACAACTTTTAATTCAAGACAATTCTGATTGGACCGTAAACTCCACCTAACCAACAAACACAAATGTTAAACTCTGGTTGGGCCGATTGGAATCAAAGTCACATGGGCCATTCACTGGATTGTGAATCTTTAATCACATGCACACTGCGTAGTAACCAACATAGTCTGATCATGTGCTATTTATCAATGAACAAAATTATGATTGGACCTCCTTAAATCAAAGACTATGATAGGGCCTTTAATCCACTAACACGACAACTTGATTATATATTGTATTTCGACAACAAATTCAACTATTCTGATAATATCAATAGACAAACTATCTAGATTGTGCTGATAACCATGAACATATTCACATGCAATATGAATTTCAATTTACGAGACCCGAAATGATACTATCACATGCACCGACACAAAACACGTTAATCCACAAAATATACGATGAACAATCACGTGAAATACTGACACTTTGGAGCTGAATTCCTAAGTGTCACTATGAGCGGACCTCAAATGTCACTAAAAGCGGATCTCAAATGTCACTAAAAGCGGACTTCAAATGTCACTAAGAGCGGACCTCAAATGTCACTAAGAGCGGACCTCAAATGTCACTAAAAGCGGACCTCAATTGTCACTAAGAGCGGACCAGATGAGCGGATCAGCTGATGACATCATCAATATCACGAGTCCGTATGAGCGAAACATCAAAAATCCAAGGTTTTAAGTCGATTCAAGCTTTGAAACTTTCAAGGATTTACTTATACATGATTACGAACACACTGTGTGAATTTAAAGCGATTCTGACCGTAAAAATTTTTGTTTTTCGAAAAAGAAAGGTGTAGAAACAGAAATTTCGGCTGAATTGTAAAAATCTCTTCTTCACTGGCTCTGATACCAATTGTAGGATCGGTTTCGGATCCGAACGAGTCGGTTAGAAGAGTTTTTCACCAAAACAAGAGGCGGAAACTAGTGTTTCGGCGTAATTCAGCAACTATTCACCTTTAACTGTTGTTTATATTGATATACGAACGATTACAGACCTTACAACACTTCGGCAGCACTTCGTGGCTCACCGGAAGACAATCACCTACCACTACTACTGAGATCCGCTCATTCAGACTATATATAGACATTCTGGTCCGCTCGTATGACATGCCATAAGAGCAATCCAGAACTCTTGACTAATAAGCGAACCAGACTAGGACATATGAGCGGTCCAGACTATTACAATGACACATGAGCGAACCTGCTACCATTGACATATGAACGAACCTAACTAAATCACATGTTTCCTGATTTTCATATACACATGCACATGCAACTTATTTGTCTCATATGTAGTGATGTCATTATGATATCACTAGTATGATGTCATCATCAAAGATGGTGACATCATCCTCTTCCATATCCGCAACGAGACTGAGACTCGACATAAGACGAAGACGACAGATGAATGCACCAACAATGTGATGCTTTTAGGGTTTTGATTGCTAAAAATTAGTGTTATGATGTCAAGAACATGCTTAAATTGAAAGCTGAATTCAAACAGCTCCTGATCAGAATTTACAGCCGACTTGTGTTGGCTGTAACCTGAACAAAACGTAACAAAAACATGTGTTTCTTGAGTCTAAAATGTAATTCCAGGAAATATCCTTAAAACCCCACTGGAATCGCATTTTTTCGACGAAAATTGAGCGTTTTATGAATTTTTCCGTATCAAAGTTTCAAGCTGCGTTTTCTGGCAGAATTTACAGCCTATTACGAATGTCATAACTCAATTTAGGGATTTAATTATGATCTCAAATTTTTACTGTAGATATTTTTAAGCGATTAAAAGAATCGCCAATTGGAATTTCATCAATCGGATAAACGAGGAATTTTTAATGAATTTTTCCGTAAGCTGCAGTCAGAAGTGACGAATCTGATTGCAGATTAGTAAATGAATTTTTACGAATTTTTGGTAAAGAGTTAGATCTTGAAATTTTAACACAAGGCCTAACCCTCCGAGAGGTACGCCACATAAAAAATCATAATTTTTGAAGACTTGTAAACAGGTTAAACAAGTCACCAAAAACAGCCCATTTTCAGTGATATGAACTTGCCTAATTAATGTTAAAGCTTGGCTAAACAACTAGTTATGAAACTTGATTATAATAGGTATTCGGATGAATGCTAAATAGTATGATGAAATGGGTCTCGTTATAAAAGGGAACCCTTGGTTCTTGCAAAAATGAAATAAGAAACTAGTCACGATAATCGTTTGAACTAGTTAAAGAAATTAGAAGTATAATGAATTTGATGAGAAAACTAGTTAAAACGGTAGTGTAAGAATAATGCCTATCGGATATTTGACAAATTGCTTAAATGAATTGTTGAACTTGATTGTGTAATTGCTCGTGTTATAGGCCGTTTGAGTTTTAAAAGTCAAACTGACCAATAATGAAATCAATTTGGTGATTTTGATATAAAGTCCGTAAGGTGAGATAGTCTTGATAATAATGACTAATCTAATCACCTTGCGAATGATAAAAGGTAGATTGACGCTCGAAAAGCTAGGTGGAAGCTTGGGTAGAAGCGGGTCAAATGGAACTAATACGCGTGGAAAAGCATAATCGGAATTCAAGGTAAGTTAAGCTTGCACCCCCTTGGTATTATGATACATTTACTTGTGAGTATTGATTTTTGAATTATGACAAGTATTTGAAAATACTATATTCCGGCATGATACAATGTAAGCCGGAATAAGGAAATATGGTAAGAAACCATAAACTATGGTAAAAAGGGGTAAAAACGGTAGACTAGTCGGGTGAAGACTAACCAATATGGAATTTTGAACATCACGTTATAGGGTGAACCGTAATGGGTAAAAGTGATTGAATAAAAATGCGTACATGAGTTGACGGATAGATAAAGGGTTTGAAAAGATAACCATTTGGTGTAAATCTTAACGAGTCAAATAATTCAAGTAATGCCATATAAGTAATAAGAACTCACGGTGTAACCCGGAATAGGTTTAAGGGACAGGATGGTATTTAAAAATATCATCTTATGTTGATAAATGGTCACTTTCGGCTAAACGGGTCAAATGGTAAGTTAATACCATTTGACAATAATACTAATTGATGACCGCTTGTTAAGTGTTGTGATTTCAGGAAAGGACATACGGTTTGTAATGCTTTTATCTAGAAAATTTAAAAGCAAAAGATATTTAAACGGGTCAATATGTTGACCCGAGCCAGGTACGCATATTTTGAATTATAGCTAGAAGTAATAAGATGGTCAAATATTAGTGAAAACCCTTCGTCGTATAATGAGGGACTGAAGTTGACCAAAATACCTATGAACACTGAACCGGGTAAACGATCCTTATGAGCCGTTTAAGAACGTGTTTTACAATCATGTAAGTTATAGGTAAATATCAAGTGGACTGTGCATAACGAAGGGGAAAGATTTAAACTTAAAAGGTTTAAATCTTCGAAACGGGTCAAAAGAATTATGCGCATAGAATGAGTACTAGCCGCGTAATTCATAAAGATTACAGACCCGAACTAAATATTTTGAGATAAACATGTTGATGTATGCTTAATGGTCAATTAGAAACATGTTTTGAGGTTTAAAAACTTGAACGGGTCAAAAGTCTAAAAAATATGAATTTTAAAGTCAAGGGCTCGAAGCCCATTATTTTATGAATTCAGATGTTAACTTTAACTCCATATGATGGAGGATTAAATTACGAATTCGAAAGAAACAAGAATTTTGAATAATGGATAAATGAATTGGATGAAATATGTTTATAACTTGTTGTGAAACTGTCAAAACTAACTTTTATGTTGGTTTTGATTTTAGGAATGTCTTATGGAACTCCGGATGAGGATCAAGCAAGAAAGGAGAACCGAACACATGTATCGAAGCTTCCGCAACGATCTTATTTTGTTCTAGTTTAAAAAGTTGATATTGTAAACACTTGAAATTATATTTTGGAATGTTTTTAAATTATGTAAGAAGTTTAACTTGGAAAAGTTTTTTTGTAAGCTTGCATTTTCATATAAAATGCGTATTTAATATTATAATATTGATTAATAGAGACGGGTCTTACAATATATATATATATATATATATATATATATATATATACTTACATTATATAGGGGAAGGATGTATAGAAAACTCACTTTAATTTAGAAAACCCGGGAAACTCAAAGCTCCCGATGTTTTTTTTTTTTTTTGAAAAAATATTATACATGTTAGACAAAATTGCAGAAAACAACCTTTATGTATACCCCAAACTGCACTTTATACCTTTCACTATGAAATCCGCCAAAACCAACCTTTACGTTCATGTTTTGTTACACATCACAACCTTTACACCTAACCTAGTCAAAAAAGTCAGTTAAATGCAGTCACATGCCTTGCACGTGAGGGCATATATGTCTTTTCCTTTGACCCCTTTTACAATTAATATTATATTTAAACCCTTATCAACTAACAAATAAATAAGATATCAACACCCTTCTCCTCCCTCTCCTACACCTGCAACACCCTCCTCCTCCCTCTCTCTTCCTGGTTAATCGAACGGCCGACACCCTCTTGGTGGCGGCGGTACTGTGGTGGTGAAACGGAGAGAGAGAGAGAGAGAGAGACGTCAGAGAAGAGGAAGGAACAGAGAACGGCAAGCTGTTCTCCGGCGACCGTCGGCTGCGGCGACTTCGATGGTGGTGCACGGTGGTGGTTCGGTTTCGGGTTGGGTTTCGTTTCTGGTTCAGTTCAGTGTTTGTTTGACTCCGGCTCCGGTTCGGGTTTCGCAACACAGTCGGCTCAGGTTAGAATCTGGTTCGGGTTTTGTTTGTTTAAGTTTCGATTCGAGTTTCGTTGCAGTTTTGATTTGGGTTGTTCTTCGGTTCAAGTCTGCGTTAGTTCAAAGCTTCTATTAGTTTACAAATCAAATTATTACCTTGTAATGTGGGGATATGGCTTTGTGCAAATTAAAATATATAAAAAAAATTTGTCGACCTCCGGAATTTGCGAGTGATGTCGTCATTGACATCGGTGAATGTAGTGGAATTTCAAGGTTTAAGGTTTTGGGGGAAAAGGATGAATCTTTCAGAAAGTTGGATACAGAAAGTTGGTGTTGGGAATGGGTGGTTTAAGGTTGGTGTAGGACTCTTGAAGGTCACCGGCCAAAATCAACGAAACAGAGTCTCCGATCATCCCCGGAGAATGAAACGGCAGCTTGAAGATTACGACGAATGAAACGGCCACAGCGATTGCCCCGAAGCTTCTACTTCCGGTTCATTACAGCACTCGTCTAGATTTTAACATCATTTTTTTTTAATGTCTTGTTAATTTCTTTAGTGAGCTTGACTTTACTTCTGTTGTGTGATGATTCTAACCTCACCCTTGCCTAATTTCTTTCATTATTAGACAAGTCCGTTCATCAAAATTAATTAGAAACTGATTGTGAAACAGTGTTTATTTGCAAACAGAGGTTTGGCAAAAATGATGTTAGGTTGCATTTGATTTAAAATAATACATTGAATAAAAGACTTGTGAAAAGACATATATGCCCTCACGTGCAAGGCATGTGACTGCATTTAACTGACTTTTTTTACTAGGTTAGGTGTAAAGGTTGTGATGTGTAACAAAACATGAACGTAAAGGTTGGTTTTGGCGGATTTCATAGTGAAAGGTATAAAGTGCAGTTTGGGGTATACATAAAGGTTGTTTTCTGCAATTTTCTCTACATGTTATATACATGTTTTTAAGGGTTTTGGGAAAACAAAAAAAAAACGCAGAGTAGATATTTTAAAAAAAATAAACAAGTTTTGGTGTAACACATGTTACATTCATCTGAAATTTTTTTGGGGGGTGTCGGTGGGGGTGGTTTAGGCTTTTCGTAACATATGAAAATTTTTTGGGGGGTGTCAGATGAATGTAACATATGTTACACCAAAACTTGTTTATTTTTTTTTTAATATCTACTCGGCGCTTTTTTGATTTTTTTTTTGCCCAAAACCCTTAAAAACATGTATATAACATGTATAATTTTTTTCAAAAAAAAAAAAACATCGGGAGCTTTGAGTTTCCCGGGTTTTCTAAATTAAAGTGAGTTTTCTATACATCCTTCCCCTATATATATATATATATATATGAATAAGTTAAAATGAGAACCACCTCGAGTTTTAAGAACCAGCGAGAACCACCCCCGCGGGGGGCCGTTGACCACGAAATTTTTTTTACACCTAGATCCGTATATTTTAACACGGGGGGTAAATTTTGGGTTCAAACGGCGCGCCCGAGGGGGTAGTTTTTTACGCCCAAAGTTTGGTAAAAAAAAAAAGAAAAATTAAAAAAACCCAAACTTTGGGCGTAAAAAATTACCCCCTCGGGCGCGCCGTTTGAACCCAAAATTTACCCCCCGTGTTAAAATATACGGATCTAGGTGTAAAAAAAATTTCGTGGTCAACGGCCCCCCGCGGGGGTGGTTCTCACTGGTTCTTACAACTCGAGGTGGTTCTCATTTTAACCTTCCCATATATATATATATATATATATATATATACGGGGAGGAGTTCATGCGAGAACCACCCTTATTGCGAGAAACGCGAGAACCAATGTGAACACAACCAAAAATAGCTAAAAAAACCCTAACCCCACCCCCCCCCCCCCCCCCAAGCTAAATGCTAAAAACTAAAACCCCCAAAAAACCTAAAAATAACCTAACCCCCCCCCCCCCCCAAAAAAAAAAAAACCTAAACCCCCCACCCCCCCCCCCCCCAAGCTAAAATGCTAAAAACTAAACCCCCAAAAAACCTAAAAAAATCTTAAAAAAATCTAAATTTTTTTTAATATTTTAATGCTCAAATGCTAAAAACTAAACCCCCAAGCTCAATTTTTTTTTTTAAATTTAATTTTTTTTAAAAAAAATTTAAAAATTAAAATTTTTTTTGGCTTCGAAAAGTAGCGATTTTTATATAAAAATATTAAAAAAAATTGTGTGATTTTTAGCTATTTTTAGGCATTTTTGGTTGTGTTCATATTGGTTCTCGCGGTTCTCGCAATAAGAGGTGGTTTTCGCATGATCTTATCCCTATATATATACACATATATATATATATATATATATGTATATATATGGGAATGATTAAATGAGAACGCTAAATATAGTGAGAACCGTGAGAACAAATGGAAAAACCACGAGAACTTGGTCAAAAACAATTCAAATTCGAATTTTTTTACATTTATCATTATTATTCCAATACAATGTTAGAAATTAAATTTACACGTTTAAATTTACATGTATTCGTAAATATTGAAAATTTACACGTGTGTAAGTTTTCTCATTACACATTTGTAAATTTGTTGTATTTAACAAATTTACTGATCGATGCAATTTAGACACATTTTAATTGTTACTATTTATAATATAAATGCATCGATATTGTCACAAAAGATACTATTTTGATTGGTTTCTATATGTTGTGGGTTATGAAGATAATGAGTTTAAATTGATGAATTTATTATAATAAAAAAAGTAAACGTTAAAAAGTTTTAAGTGTGGAAAAATCAAGTTTTAAATATAAATGGAATCCATAAATGGAACTAAATAGGTTTTAGAGTTAAATTGGTTTTGATTATTATTCCATATATAAATTATCAACTTTTTTGTGCATCATAACTTGTACCCTATGCTTAGGGAATTTTTCAAAAAAAAAACTTGATTTTCCACTTTCAACCTTAAAGTTTTATCTTTTACATTTTAATCCATTACTTGATTTTCCACTTTCAACCTTAAAGTTTTATCTTTTGCATTTAAATCATTTAAAATTTCTACTTTTAACTCAAACTTTTTCATCTTTTGTAATTTACCACAACACTTTATTATTTACTACTTTGGTCCTCCATACTTTTTATCTTTTGTAATTTACCACAACACTTTATTATTTACAACTTTGGTCCTCCATACTTTTTATCTTTCGCAAGTTTTTCGTTTTACGTTTCGTTCTAAATTTTGCGAGTTAACTTGTCATAGCGTGCATGTGAGGTTCAACGTTTTTGCTCTATTTCTCCATATTTGACAGACCCGTCGCAACGCGCCCATTTTTTCCCTTTTGAAAACTTCGCCGCAACGGGCGGGTCCTAGATCGACTAAGTTATTATTTTATACATTTTACGTTTCTGGTTAATTTCTTCGCATTAACACACTGTAACGGGTGTGTGTGGTTCAACGATTTTAGTCTCCTTTTCGTTCAGTGTAATTTTTACCATTTTATCTATTTTATTTTTACGATGTTGAGAGTCGATGTCATTGTGACATTGGTGCTACTTGCACGGTTTTATGAACGTTTTTAACCTATTAAATTTTTTACTAATATTTTGTTTCGGTTTACCCCTATACTTCCTTTACATAAAAACTATTTTTACGTGCATATTTTATGTACGAGTATGTATATATATGATTTCTTCTGCATTCCGACGTAAACTTTTTTTTTATAGACGAGTCAGGTCAAGTATAATACATTTTCGTTTAAAGAAACCAATTTTACGTGCATATTTTTATGTACGTTTCGTATAAATTCAAGTTATTGTTTGACATGAATTCCATTTACTTTACGTTTGATCCAATGACAATGCTTATACAGGTTACATTGAGTTTAACTGGATACGTCGAAATGTGTGTTTTCATATGGTTAATGTATCATATAACGTTTGGACTAATCCATTCAAAGTTTACGACGTACCCGCGCCGCAACACGGGCGGGTCTTAACCCTAGTTTAACTTAATTGTTATTGTTTGTGGAATTGGAGGTTTCATCAAATTGGAGTTTATCATTTGTAGGCTAGCCAATTAATGAAGGGATGAGGTCTAAAGGAATTACGAGGTAGTTAAATGTAACTAAATTAAGGGTGTTGATAAATATACCCAAAAGTCAACCTTTTAGACCGGAGGGTGGGCATGAGAGAGAAAATGGTTGGCATTAATTACCCAATTCATTAATTACCATTTAAATTAAAAAAAAATATATCCACAACTTTAATTTTATAAATCATAATATTAATTACTAATTGTAATAGTAACAATATTTAATAAAAATGAGAGGAAAAAAGAACTCTATGAATCAAAGTAAAAAGGAAAAAATCGGTGGTTCAAAATTTAAATGTGATTTTATTTTTGGACTTGATGATTCTAATTCATAAAGAAAGTCTTTTTAGTAAATGAAGATGTTTTTTAATTAGATCATTTGGTGTATTAATTTTAGAGTAATTATGTGTTTAATAGTAATTAGTTTGAGATTAAGCAATATTTTTGAAGCCGGCTCAGATGAGAAACAGTATATACAATCGGTTTTGTTGAGTATTCTTGAAGAAATCGCAACAAAGTGCCAAAAAGGAATTTATAAAATTGTAATGGTTAACTGTATAATATGTATTTTTTTTTTGTTATAAAAGACAAGTAGTAAAAACAAAATAACAAAAGTATTATAAAATAAAAAAACATAATTATTACTTTTGACTTTTATAATAAAATAATGTAATAAAGTAAATAACATAAAAACATAATTATTACTTTTGACTTTTATAATAAAATAATGTAATAAAGTGATTAATCATTACCAAGTTTGACTAATCGATAGATTTATCTTTATATTGGGTGTATTTATCAAACCCCTAAATTAATTGGGCTCTGCATTAATTAGGAGGGAATGGTTTTTGGAGGAAAGCCCACATGATGAATAAAAATATGTCAGTGATGATTGAATAAAAAGACAACATCGGTGACAGCTGTTTTAGGGGAGATATATAAAGTCGCACAACAAAGTTTAAAGAGTAAACTGTAATTTTACCCCCTGGGGTTTAGACTAATTGGCACCCTTACCTCCCCCCCCCCCCCCCCTTAACAAAATAATTGCAATTTTACCCCCCCAACGTTCGCTGTTATATCGCAACTTTACCCCCTGGCATCAAATTTGTTGACTGATCTGTTGACTTGGCGGTGAAATGACTATTTTACCCTTTTATTTTACCCCCCAATGTTCGCTGTTATGTCGCAAGTTTACCCCCTGGCATCAAATATGTTGATTGATCTGTTGACTTGGGGTAAATTACTAAAATGCCCTTTCTTATTACCCCTTATACTTTGTGTTACGAAGCAATATTACCCCCTGCAACTTCCAAAACCTTTCCCGCCACCACCCATATTCGATTCCACCACCCATATAAACCCCCTGGCATCAAATATGTTGACTGATCTGTTGACTTGGGATAACTCACATATTGCTTCAATTCAAATTCATTTAAAAGTTGTAACAGAATTCTTACTTTGAACCAAACATGAATTGATTGGAGTTTTTTGTATATATACCCTTCAAGGCCTCAACCATGAAGAACCTTCAGCCACAGCTTAAAACCATTGCTAAAGGCCTTCTGTAATGGTTTTGTCCAGGCAATTGGAATTCGAATGAATTAGAATTTTCCAAAAGCATTTGGAATGCAAAGAAACTGGAATCTATATCAGAAGCATTAGCCCTGAACCTCTGCATCAGAAACTGGAATCTATATCAGAAGCATTTGGGTGACAACATTAACTTGTGTGTTTGGCTACTCTGTATCAGAAGCACTAGCTCGTTTTACAGTATTTGGCATGTTACTCAAAACTTTTTAGTCACTTTAATCTCATATTACACACAATTCCAGTATTTGGCTACTCTATATCAGAAGCACTAGTTCGTTTGCAATTACCAGAGTAACTGATGCGTGTGAAGTGTATATATAAGTTTAAGTATATTTTAAGCTCTTTTACACTTTTTAGTCAAGTTTTAGATTTATAAAACACGATATTTACTAACACTAAACACACATATGGTCAAGTGCACCCATCGTGAGCCTAGTATAATGTTGGTGAGATACCGAGGTCGTCCAAGGACACAAGAGCTTTTAGTACCGGTTTATCCTCAACGTCTAATCAAATCAAAAGTTTAGAAAAAAGGTTTTAAACTAGAAAATAAAAACTAACTAAAATGCTGAAAAATAAAAATAAAAATAAAAATAAAAACAGATAGACAAGATGAATCACTTGGCTCCGACTCGTGTTTAGTGTAACCTTTGATTATTTTCGCAGTTTTGCACTTTTTAAGAGATTATCTTAGTTATTGTAGTAGGCCCCTCTTTTGAAGGTGATATTACCCTCAACCCAGTAGTTTGAGTCAGCAAGGATACAATCCTAAAGGGTCGGATTATTGAAAGATAATTAATTAAGTTATTAATGCATATTATGGTAGGCCCCTCTTTTGAAGGTGACGTTACCCTCGGCTAAGTAGTCTGAGTCAGCAGGGATACAGTCCTAAATAGCCGGGTTAAAGTATTAATACTAGCTTACATATGAGGGGATCAAAGAGTTTGGACCCCCGCCATCCAATACCGGTGGGTATTGAAGGAGGACCTACTAAATTTGACCCAGGTCCTTGCAGGATCTATACACTGAACAAGGCAAGACTCTTACCAAACTGTTCCCTTAACCCCCGACAAGGTAGCGAACATACCTCCATATAGACCGTGGAGATATGAATGGTGAAAATCTTTTATTTTATATAGACAGTAAAATAATGCCAAGACACCACGGACAAACGATAAGGAAGAATCACCTTCAACATAAGAAACTAGTTATTAAAGTCATTAATACATAACCAAGTAAAAAGTGCGAAAAGATTAAAAATAAAAAGTATTACACTAGACACTTGTCTTCACCAAGTGATATAAGAGACTTAGGGAAACATGGCCTTTGATTGTCAAGAACTCTTACGATCAATCTTGGATCCCGAGACGACTCACACACTCTATGATGGACAATGGATGATGGTGGTGGATGATGGTGTTATGGTGGTGGTGGGTGGTGGGTGAAGTGTGAGAGAGGTGGTGTGCCAATGGATGGTTTGCAAATGAGCCAAGCACCCCTATTTATAGCCTGAATAGTAGCTCGGGCACGGCCCCGTGTCCATTGGGCACGGCCCTGTGTCCATCCTCTTCTCTGTCTTCATTAATTGCAGTTTATCTGCATTAGTTGACCACACCCCCGTGTCCGCTGGGCACGCTTCCGTGTACAGAAGCGTATCTGTACTATCAAGATTTGCCTGGATTCTGCGAATCTTATAGTTGACCACGGCCCTGTGTCCGCTGAGCACGGCCCCGTGGTGGGCGATAGAAGCTTCTATAGCCTTGTCTTTTATGCTGGCACTTGGGCACGCCCCCGTGTTCACTGAGCACGGGGCATGTTCAGCCTTCTGTTCTTTTGTTTTGCTTGGGAAGATGCTGTCGGGGAGGTCGGGCATGCCACGTTTGTTCCTTTTCTTGTATTTATGTTAGATTTAGCTGCATTTTTGCTTCTTTTGTTAATTTGAGCTCATTTAATCCTGAAAATACAAAAGGAAGACAAAAACACACTTTTTCCAACATTAGTACTAAAAAATGGTTAGTTTTATGCCACAATTGATGTAATTTATATGTTGCGTTTTGTGCACATCAAATACCCCCACACTTGAATATTTGCTTGTCCTCAAGCAAAACTCTTTATAATGTGGCTTTACACTCCCAAATGGAACAGGTAGAGGAGAAGGTTTTTGGGCTTGTCATAGAGTGTCGAGATTTCCAAGATTCTTTATCAAGTTTTATTTTTATTTATTTACAATCTTATTCGTCAAGATTTATTTAAAACATTACATAAGATAAATTACTTAATAGGGCATAACATGCCTTTTTAAAATTCCATTTATATACAAGTTCTCATACCTCACGGGGGATCACTCAACACTCGGCCGAAGATGTATTTTTGTGAATCACTCGAGAGTGGCATAGAACTTACTCCTACTATAGGCTTGCCAAGCAATCAATCCTCCTCCTTTTTAACTATAAACCTTTGTAAATATCAAGAGGACTTTTGGGTGAAGGGTTAGGCTTGGGTTAAAGGTAGGTGGTTGGGTTAGTGGTTAGTAGAAAAGGGCGAAAAGCGTAAAAACATCGGTTTTCGTAAGACTTTTTTTTATGAAGCCATTATTCAAACAAAGTTCTTTTTGATGAACTTGCTTGTTTATTTCTTTTGCTTCATCATCAACATTTTTTTTTGAAAAATCATACGAAAAACCGAGCTTGTTACTAAAACAAAGGGTTAAAAATAAAAAAAGGTTTTGGTGGGTGAAGGGTGTTTGGTTTGGGTTAAGAAATGAAAATGTTTAAGCTCAAAGGGGTTAACTAGGGGGATTTTGGGTAGGTGGTAAAAAAATAATAATGGTGTAGAAATAAAAAGGGTTAGTCATAATGCCTTCATCATTTACTTACTCGGGTTTAAGTTAGTAAGGACCGGGAATGTATCGTCGTGGCAAGTTCTAGACTTGTAAGAACCAAGCGGCTATTCACACAAGAAACGAAAAATGAGCATTTAGTTTAAAGATATGTATTTGTATGCTCAATAAAGTCTCAAAACTCACTTTTGTGGGAATGGGTTTTTATGTGATCAAGTATATATAATCAAATTTTAACTAAACTTGTCATGCATTTTCATAATTTTCTTATGTTGGTTCTTTTTATCACGACGCTATTGGTTGTAAATTTATAAAAATATAACCTTTTTAGAATTTGAAATTCCCAAATTAAACCTAGACAAGTAAAAAAATGAAAATTTTTTGAAAAAAATTTGGGGTGATTAGCGGTTCCAATAGAGTTTTGTGTAAGGCTTGTAATTAGGACTTGCAAGATTCAAAGTTTTAGCATCCCCCCACACTTAAATGACACATTGTCCTCAATGTGTCCCAAAAATAAGTTTTTAGGTTGATTGAATGTGTAAAAAGGTGTGAAAAAGCAAAATTTTATGTTACTGGGCGTCTGGACACGGCCCCGTGGTGTCCGGGCACGGCCCCGTGTTCAGTCACCAGTAACAAAAAGTTGTAAGAAGAAACAGAAGCCTGGACATGGGGGCGTGTTGGGTGGACACGGTCCGTGTCTAGTTTACCTGAACTGGGCGTCTTCTGCAGATTGCGCAGCACGGGGCCGTGTTGGGCGGGCACGGACCGTGCTGATCCTGCTGTAATGAAGAAAATTTCGTCGGATGGCCCTGTTTTCGTGCATGTGGTGCTGGTTCAAGTTTCCCTTGTTATCCTTCACCATCCCGAGTGTGTTTTATCCATTACAACACCATTCAAACACCAAATTGGTTTTCCAACTTATGAAGCATTTTTTAACAGAGAATCTTGGAGTTTTAAATTATTTTTCCAACTTATGAAGCATTTTTTAATAGAAATAACTTAAAACAATGTTGCACAACTTATTTTTAACAAGATTCCTTGGACAAAAATCTAATAATCAACACAATAAAGCTTGAGAACAAGCTTCAATGGAGGTGTTGAGACAAGAAAGACGAAGAAGAAGGCAATGGATAAAAGAGGAAGGGACAAGATGGTTGTTAGAACCTTCTTTTAGAAAATACCTAGGATGGTAGGTGAGAAAATCCTTTCAAATCTCTGTCCCTGGATGGTCCAAATGTGCAGGATTATTGGCTGCATTTATAGAAAACGACAGCATGCTGGACACGGCCCCGTGTGCAGGCAAGATCCTGACACATTTTGTTCGTATTCTGACAAAAAGTCAGAAAGGAATCTTTTGGTGGACACGGCCCCTTGTCGAAAGGCTGTTTCTGAAGTTTTGTCTATTTTTAAGGAATTTTTCCGGATCGGGCGGTTCCTTACTGGATGGAACAACCCCAAAGTGCCTAAGATACCTTAATTGCTCTAGATTAAGACGAGAACGCAAGAGGTTGTCGGTGAGGGTGATTCTTATGTAGGTGGACAAGTCCAACCCTTTCACGGGCTCTCGTTAAAGAAGGTGTATGCCGAATCGCTCAGGTCTATGTATGCATCGAACGCAGTCGATGGGGAGTCCTTCACGGCACAATCGACACAGGGACGACTATCGCTCAAGTCCTCACTAGAGTTAGAGGTATCGTTGGGAACAACGAAGTTGTTTGAATGCGATCTCAGAATTCGATTCGAATTCGAAAAATTCGAAATTCGACTCGATTCGAATTCGATTAAAAATGTTCGAATTCGAGTTGATTCGTATTCGAGTCCAGTAATCGAATTAGAATCGAATACGAATTTATGATTCTGAATTCGATTCGATTCGAAATTCGAATTCAATTTGTATATAAGTTTTTGATATATGTATATACACACATGTAACATTCTAAACTTGGCCAAAATATAAACTAACTCCATAAGTGATAAATTTATTATTCATAACATTACCAAACCTACTAAAAAATAGTCCATGCTACTTATTTTTAAAATTTTACCTAACTTAAATCGCTACGGGTAACCAATCTATCTTCTAATTTTTGGTGTTTTGACATATTGATAGTTAATTAATTTTGCAGATTATTATATTTTATGTTGAATATAATTAGTTTGTAGTATTTTAAAAAATGAAAGTTAAATAATTTATTGTTTAGGGTGAATTTGAATTAAATCAAATTTATTCGAATTCGGTTCGAATTCGATTCGAATTCGAGTTTCAAATATTAATCGAATCGAATCGAATACGAATTCAGGTAAAAATAATAAAAATTCGAAAATTTCGATTCGAATAATTCGAAAATTCGTTATTCGATTCGATGAACACCCCTACTAAGATACCTTAATTGCTCTAGATTAAGACGAGAACGCAAGAGATTGTCGGTGAGGGTGATTCTTATGCTATATGTAGGTGGACAAGTCCAACCCTTTCACGGGCTCTCGTTAAAGAAGGTGTATGCCGAATCGCTCAGGTCTATGTATGCATCGAACGCAGTCGATGGGGAGTCCTTCACGGCACAATCGACACAGGGACGACTATCGCTCAAGTCCTCACTAGAGTTAGAGGTATCGTTGGGAACAACGAAGTTGTTTGAATGCGATCTCAACAACTCTTCTTGGTTATCGTCTTGAGATAGATTATTGA
This sequence comes from Helianthus tuberosus, assembly GCA_030545235.1. Lineage (NCBI taxonomy): Eukaryota > Viridiplantae > Streptophyta > Magnoliopsida > Asterales > Asteraceae > Helianthus > Helianthus tuberosus. The sequence goes on from CM060390.1 coordinate 5,353,967, forward strand.
AATCTATCCTAAGTTCTTTTAACCAACTAAGAATTAGATCATCCAATTGAAATAGTTCATCAAGAAGCATTTCTCCTAGAAGATCCGGTTGAGAGCATTCGACGGAGAGATAGGGATTATTTTTACTTTCGCCCCTCTTAAGGCTACGGGAAAACGATGGGTCTATATAGTGGGGCTTATAATTTAGAAAATAGCATTCTAATTCTTTATGGGAGCCGCCACATATTTGACACCACGTACCATAAGAGTGCCGAAAGTAAAAAATATCAGTATCACTCATGTTTGTGTCAGAAATTACCAATCGTCGGGATCTTACGGTTCTGTTTTCAGTAACTGAATCTTGGGCACGGGGCGTCTTGAATGGGCACAGCCCCGTGTTCAGTTTACTGTCTGACTTAAAACAGGATTGCCAGTTCCAATGATTGGGCACGGGGCGTGTTCAACGGGCACAGCCCGTGCTAAGTTGTGCAGAAGCTGAAAAATTAAGAAAATCCTAAAAAAACAGAAAAATAAGAAAAACGATTAGGCTGTTGATTCCTAACTTTCTTAAAATCCTTGTGTCCCCGGCAACGGCGCTAAAAACTTGATGCGTGTGAAGTGTGTATATAAGTTTAAGTAAGCCCTTTTACACTTTTTAATCAAGATTTAAATTTATAAAACACGATATTTACTAACACTAAACACACATATGGGCAAGTGCACCCATCGTGAGCGTAGTATAGTGTTGGTGAGATACCGAGGTCATCCAAGGACACAAGAGCTTTTAGTACCGGTTTATCCTCAACGTCTAATCAAATCAAAAGTTTAGAAAAAAAGTTTTAAACTAGAAAATAAAAACTAACTAAAATGCTGAAAAATAAAACTAAAAACACATAGACAAGATGAATCACTTGGATCCGACTCGTGTTTAGTGTAACCTTTGATTACTTTCTCACTTTTGCATTTTTTAAGAGATTATCTTAGTTATTGTAGTAGGCCCCTCTTTTGAAGGTGACGTTACCCTCAACCCAGTAGTTTGAGTCAGCAAGGATACAATCCTAAAGGTTTGGACTATTGAAAGATAATTAATTAAGTTATTAATGCATAATGTGGTAGGCCCCTCTTTTGAAGGTGACGTTACCCTCGGCTAAGTAGTCTGAGTAAGCAGGGATACAGTCCTAAATAGCCGGGTTAAAGTATTAATAGTAGCTTACATATGAGGGGATCAAAGAGTTTGGACCCCCGCCATCCAATACTGGTGGGTATTGAAGGAGGTCCTACTAAATTTGACCCAGGTCCTTGCAAGATCTATACACTGAACAAGGCAAGACTCTTACCAAACCGTTCCCTTAACCCCCGACCAGGTAGCCAACATACCTCCATATAGACCGTGGAGATATGAATGGTGAAAATCTTTTATTTTATATAGACAGTAAAATAATGCCAAGACACCACGGATAAACGATAAGGAAGAATCACCTTCAACATAAGAAACTAGTTATTAAAGTCATTAATACATAACCAAGTAAAAAGTGCGAAAAGATTAAAAATAAAAAGTGTTACACAAGACACTTGTCTTCACCAAGTGATGTAAGAGACTTAGGCAAACATGGCCTTTGATTGTCAAGAACTCTTATGACCAATCTTGGATCCCGAGATGACTCACACACTCTATGATGGACAATGGATGATGGTGTTATGGTGGTGGTAGGTGGTGGGTGAAGTGTGAGAGAGGTGGAGTGCCAAGGGATGGTTTGCAAATGAGCCAAGCACCCCTATTTATAGCCTGAACAGTAGCTCAGGCACGGCCCCGTGTCCATACTATTCTCTGTCATCATTAATTGCAGCATGTCTGCATTAGTTGACCACGCCCCCGTGCCCGCTGGGCACGCCCCCCTGTGCAGAAGCGTATCTGTACTATCAAGATTTGCCTAGATACTGCGAATCTTATAGTTGACCACGGCCCTGTGTCCGCTGAGCACGGCCCCGTGTCTGCTGAGCACGGCCCCGTGGTGGGCGATAGAAGCTTCTATAGCTTTGTCTTTTATGCTGGCACTTGGGCACGCCCCCGTGTTCACTGAGCACGGGGCGTGTTCAGCCTTCTGTTCTTTTGTTTTGCTTGGGAATATGCTGTCGGGGAGGTCGGGCATGCCACGTTTGTTCCTTTTCTTGTATTTATGTTAGATTTAGCTGCCTCTTTGCTTCTTTTGTTAATTTGAGCTCATTTAATCCTGAAAATACAAAAGGAAGACAAAAACACACTTTTTCCAACATTAGTACTAAAAAAATGTTAGTTTTATGCCACAGTTGATGTAATTTATATGTTGCATTTTGTTCACATCAGTAACCAAACACACATGTTCAAGAACAAACACACAATTCCAGTAACATGTAATGCAACTTAACAGCAGCAACTTAACATACACATTAACAGCAGCATATAACTTAACAGCATCATATAACACAATTCCAGTAACCTGTAATGCAACTTAACAGACACATTAACAGCATCATATAACTTAACAGCAGCATATAACTTAACAGCAAGCATACCAAAAGATCCTAATCAAACATAACCTGTACAATCAATTATACCTGATCAAGCATACCAAAAGATCCTAATATATAATTACAATCAACTACACTACACAACCATTTCCTGCTGAGGGGGAAACTGGAAATGCAGGAAAGGGCGGCCTCACATCTTGACAACCAAGGAGACCACAATCGATCGTAGTGAAACATGAATCCTCATGTCCACTGTAAACACTGAAACATCCATTACTAGTTCTGACCTGACATTATTAGTTCTGACCTGAATTTAACCCACAATCAAAATACTAGTTTGATTTTACCTGAAAATTGCGAAAACAGGGAGGATCGTCGGACCACAGCTGGATCGACGGTGGCCGGTGGTGTGGTCACCGGCACTGGCTCTGCCGGTGGAGGTGGATGCATGATTGTACCCGGTGGTTCGCTCATGTCTGTTGGCCCAAATGTGGGTGATGAAGAAGACGGAGTGGGTGATGAAGAAGACGTATTCTCCGTCGCCGGTGGGGGGAGTGTCGCCGGTGGGGGGAGTGTCGCCGGTGGGGGGAGTGAAGAAGAAGGAGTGGGTGGAAACTTAGGGGGTAAGGTTGATATAGAAGGTTATTTTTAGGGGTTATTATAATATATAAGGTACTAATTTTGGTGAAATTACAAGATTACCCTTTGACCCTTCCATAGTTTAGTTGACCGGTCATGACAGTGGGTAAAGTTGCGACATAACAGCGAACGTTGGGGGGTAAAATTGAAATTATTTCGTTAGGGGGGTAAAGGTGCCAATTGGTCTAAACCCCAGGGGGTAAAATTGTAGTTTACTCAAGTTTAAAGGAGCTTTTGGGGGGTTCGACGGCTGAAGGCAGGGGGGACCGATTTTAATATTCTCACATCTTTCAAGCCACTCTATGGGTTCCAACCAACTCGGAATGACAACTGATGCGGTGAAGACAACTATGAGCGGCTAGGCTCTTCGTGGCTTCCTCCAGGCGGACGGTTCAATTAGGTTTTTACTTTATTCAGTTTAAACCCAGGTTTGGATGTATTTTTAACTTTGATAATATTGTATGAATACATTGATGTGTTGGTTTCTTTGAACTATTTGCGTGTGTTTTGAGTTATTGCTTTACAACTTGTTCGGTTGATGACAAAACCTAGTAACTTGTTGGGTGACATAGAGTAGGTTGACTCACGCTAGTAAATAGGGTTAATCAAATTATAAAAGATTTGATGACAAAGACCTATTTTTGATTACCATATTAAATTAACCAACTTTCCAACATCAAGTCTATGTGATGGCCAATTAAATGAGGAGACTGAGTTTTGTGAAACCTAGAACCTTAAGTTTGGAGGTAGTTACGTTTTATAACTCTGATATCTTTTCTTTTAATTAGTTTAAAGTTTTCTTTCGAATTAATTAAAACCCCAAATTCTAGATTAGTAGTAGTTAATTAAATAATGTAGCTAAACACTAACTACATATTTGATGTTGAGAGGAGAAATGAGTTATTTGATGTTGTAAATTCGTTTTTTGATGTTGTATTTTAATTACTTTGAGGTTTGTATTAAAAAAAATTGGTTTTGATTGGTTTTCTCATTTGTTCTCATGGTTCTCGCAATATTTAGCATTATCAAGATAAACATCATATATATATATATATATACGCACGCGCACACATACACACACAGACATACACATAGGGGAAGGTTTAAATGAGAACGCTAAATACTGTGAGAACTGTGAGAATGAATAGAAAAACCGCGAGAACTTGGTCAAAAATAGTTCAAATTGGATTTTTTTACACTTATCAGTATTATTCGAATACAATGTTAGACATTAAATTTACTCGTTTAAATTTACATGTATTCGTAAATATTGAAAATTTACACATGTGTAAGTTTTCTCATTTACACGTGTAAATTTGTTGTATTTAACAAATTTACACATGTGTACAAATTTTAGTAAGAGTCATTTTGAGAGGAGAAATGAATTATTTGATGTTGTAAATTCTTTTTTTGATGTTGTATTCTATTTAAATTGATATTTGTATTAAAAAAATGGTTTTGATTGGTTTTCTCATTTGTCTCACGGTTCTTGCAATATTAAGCGTTCTCAAGATAACCCTCCCCTATATATATGTGTGTGTGTATATATATATATATATATATATGATAAGGATCGGTTAGGAACCACCCTTTATTGCGAGAACCAATGTGAACACAACAAAAAATACTTAAAAATACCTAAAAACACACAATTTTTTTTATTAGTTTAAAATTGCTTTTTTCGTTCCCATAGAAAATTTCGAGTAACAATTATGGATGCACATGTGTATATGTATCATTTCTTTGACAAATTCCGTAATACATTACCAGTATTAGATAATTGCACTTTCATTTACTCTACCATCTGTAATATAATACTTTTTACATTACCAATATTATAAAAGCACATGGCATCTATATGTATGAACATGATATAACGTGTTTTTGGTACACTACTTTGAATACAGTTTTCTTTTCATATATCATATCATCCATAATACACTACCATTACCTTCTACTATCCATAATACACTACCATTACCAATATGTATAGTATTTTTCACTTTATGCACATGTGCATCAACACCCTTCATACCATACCAAACAACATATTACATCATAAAGTGACAAACATAACCAAAGCATCAACCACAAGATACAACTAACCAAAAACATGTATATTGGCCTACTTCATCATTCAAAATCACAAACTTTTTGTACCAAAACACTTATATCATGTTCATACATATAGATGCACATGTGCATTTTATATATTGCTAATGTAAAAACTAGTGTATTACGGATGGTAGTGTCTGAAAGTGCAATTGTCTAATACTGGTAATGTATTATGGACTTTGTCAAAAACATGGTACATATACAAATGTGCATTGATAATTGTTACTCAAAAAAAAAATTGATAACGAAAAATAGCGATTTTTATATAAAAAACAGGGTTTTTTTTGTGTTTACATTTGTTCTCATGGTTCTCGCAATAAGATTGGTTCTTAAATGAACCCTACCATGTATATATATATATATAGGGAACTTCATTTTTACTTTTCTTGAAAACCCACATTAGATAACAATCTTAGAAAACTTCATTTTTACCATCAATCTCATGTAATCAATTGTTGATATTAAAAAGGTATAAAAAGTTACTTATTCACAGAATGTTGTAACAGTCTCACAAAAAGTGTAACAACTTTACACTTTTCTTTCTCTTCTTTCAGCTAACACAAAAAAAGTGTGACAACTGCATTGTTACATAAAAAGCTCATAGTAAAAAAATGTTTTTTTACGCATATTACAAAATAAAAACTTCGTAAATTATAAGTTCTAAAATCCATACACTATATATAATCTAAAAGACTGTTGTCAACAAACAATAAAAAAGTGTTACATGTGAGTTACAAAAAATGTGAATAACTGAAAAAATATACCACATTCTCTTTCCTATGTCCACTGTTACCAAAATTGTGTCATTGTCAGAAAATGTTGCAGGTGTCAGTAAAAATGTTGCAGTGAAAAAGTGTAACATGTGGCAGCATGATGTCCATCCATTAGGTTTTCAGAGTTTTTGTAACGCAAATAGGATTTCTCTCCTATAATTCACCTATATATATATATAGGATAAGGATACGTTAGGAACCACTCAACACAACCAAAAAAACCTAAAAAAATTAAAAACACACAAATTTTTGTTTTTAAACAAAAAATCGCTATTTTTCGTCCTAGTTTTTTTTTGGGACGAAAAGTAGTGATTAAAAAAAATTTAGCATTTAGTTGTGGGGTTTAGCTTTAGGGTTTAGTTTTTAGCATTTAGATTGGGTGAGGTGGGGGTGGGGGTGGGGACGGGGGGTTTAGGTTTTTGAGGGGTGGGGGAGTTAGGTTTTTTGTAGGTTTTTGGGGTTGGGGTGGGTTAAGTTTTTTTTTTTTTTTTTTTGGGGGGGGGGGGGGGAGGGTTAGGTTATTTTAGGTTTTTTTTCTTTGGGGGGGGGGGGGGTTAGGTTTTTTGGGTGGTGGTGGGGTGGGGGTGGGTGTTTAGGTTTTGGGTGGTGGTGCAGTGAGTTTATTTTGTTGTGTTCACATTGATTCGCATGGTTCTCGCAATAAGAGTGGCTCTCACATGAACCCTACTATATATATATATATATATAGGGTAAGGTTCATGCGAGAACCACCCTTATTGCGAGAACCGCGAGAACTAATGTGAACACAAAATAAAATCTAAAAAAAAATCAAAAAAACACTCAAAATTTTTTATTTTTTAATATTTTTTTAACAAAAATCGCTATATATAGTTACAAAAAAACCTTTTTTTTAGTAACAGTTATCCATGCACATGTGCATATGTATCATTACTTCAATAAATTCAGTAATACGTTATCAGTAATAGACAATTGCACTTTAATTTACAATACAATATGTAATACATTATTTTTTATATTACCAATATTCAAAATGCACATGTGCATCATTAGGTATAACCATGATATAACATGTTTTTGTACAAAAAAGTTTGTGATTTTGAATGGAGAAGTAGGCTCATATACATGTTTTTTGGTTAGTTATATTTAGTGGTTGATGGTTTTGCTATAGTTGTTACTTTATGATGTAATATGATGATTGGATTGTATAAATGGTGTTAATATACATGTAATAAAGTCAAAATATTGGTAATGGAATGGAGAAGTAGGCCCATATACATGTTTTTTTTGTTAGTTATATCTAGTGGTTGTTGGTTTGGCTATAGTTGTTACTTTATGATGTAATATGACGATTGGATGGTATAAATGGTGTTGATATACATGTAATAAAGTCAAAATATTGGTAATGATATTGTATTACGGATGGTAGGAGGTAATGATATTGTATTATGGATGGTAGGAGGTAATGGTAGTGTATTATGGATGGTATGATATATGAAAGGGAAAGTGTATGCAAAGTAGTCTACCAAAACACCTTATTTCATGTTGATACATATAGATGCACATGTGCATTTCTAATATTGGTAATGTAGAAAGTAGTGTATTACATATGGTAGTGTAAATGAAAGTGCAATTGTCTAATATTTGTAATGAGTTACGAGATTTGTCAAAGAAATGATACATATGCACATGTGCATGTTTGTGTATTATTGATGGAATAATAGATGAAAGAGAAAGTGTATTCAAAGTAGTGTACTAAAACACCTTATTTCATGTTGATACATATAGATGCACATGTGCATTTCTAATATTGTTAACGTAAAAAGTAGTGTATTACACGTGGTAGTGTAAATGAAAGTGCAATTGACTAATATTTGTAATGAATTACGGAATTTGACAAAGAAATGATACATATGCACATGTGCATGGATAACTGTTACTCGAAAAAAAAAATTCTTTGAATTTTTTTTTATTAACAAAATATAGCGATTTTTCCAAAAAAAAATAGTAAAAAAAAATCAAAAAAAAAATTTGGGTGTTTTTTTTATTTTTTTTAGGAATTGTTGTTTGTGTTCACACTGGTTCTCGCGATTCTCGCAATAAAGGGTGGTTCCTAACGGAACTTTGTCCTATATATATATACAGATGGGTTAAAATGAGAACCACTTTGAGTTGTGAGAACCGTGTGAACTAGGCCATCCAAAAGATTTTCTCAAAAAAAAAAAAATTTCTCAAAAGTCATAAAAAAATCACTTGTTTCAGCCAAAAAAATTTAAAAAATGTCGCATACCCACATTTACATGAGGTGTAAAGAAAAATATTTTTCATCGTACAAAATTTACACCAGTGTGTAAAAAGACTTGCATCTGTTAAAACTACTGACTCGACAATTTTTTTTTACTTTTTTTATGAATGTGTTTATAATATTTTCATCTACGTTTGTGCAAAAAAAAATTGGTTCAAATCGCGCGGGAAGAAAAGTTCTCACGGTTCTTACAACTCGTGATAGTTCTCATTTGAACCAAGCCATATATATATATATAAGGACGAGTTCATCAGAAAACTCATCTTAATGAGAAAACAAAAAAAACTCCATCCGAAGTTGTATTACATAGATGCTATACATGTATCCAGAATAAAAAAACATGCTGAGGACACGATTGCGGTGTACGCATATAATGTATATATGTGTGGGCGCTCGGGGGGCAAAAGTGAAATGGTACTAACTTTAACGTTATTTGACTAATTTCGTGAAAATAACGTTAAAAGCGGCGGATGGTTAATCATGCATCATGTGGTGACATTGATAGCTGAAAGACACGGGGGTACATGCACCAATCAGTCTCTGTCCTGATTGTTTGAGTGTTATGTGTCTTGAGTCCAAGAGTTGATACAAAACTACAATCGAGCTGGGGGTCTCACTGGAAGCAGCATCTCTATTCCTACGGGGTAAAGGTAAGGTTGTCTACATCTACCCTCCTCAGACCCTAACTTAGCTTTGCTATTGGTGGGATTTACTGAGTGTGATGATTGATTGACGCTGAGGACCGCCACGAAAGTCCTTGCGGTCCACATGGGAATTTTTTTTATTACTCATGTATATTATATGATATATTACACATGTGTAATAGTGCGTTTTTTCCAAAAAAAATATTTTTTTTGGATATAATGCATATATGCATTATATGAAAAATAAAAATTTTGGAAAAAAGGAAATGAACTATTACGCTTGTGTAATATATGCACGTGTATAATATAAAAAAATACCTATGTAGACCGCAATGATTTTTCCTTGCGGGCCTTAGCGTGTTTTTTAGTAAGTTTTGATTTTCTCATTTAAATTGAGTTTTCTCATTATCCTCTTCCTATATATAGGCAAAGGAGCATGTACAAGAGTGTTTTATCGTGAAATTGTAGGAGAAGATATGGCCTTTGATCAAGCAATTCCAATTGTTGAGATTAAGTGGTCCAAAAATGTAGAATTCACGTGACACAAAACAAGGAAAACAAGTGGGGAAAGGGTAAAATATGAAGACCCAATATAGGTGACTCATAAACCCACTTCTCCAACGATTTTCAAACGACTATAATTTTTTCATATGAGTATGCTTAAAAAATAATTATCGAGTACTTTATTCTCTTTAATTTAAGTAGGCTATTGCTATACTTTTCTTAATTTTTATACACTTTTATTAAGTTATAATGTTACGTGATTTTGTAAGGTTACGTGATTATGTTCCAATTCTAATTACGTAATATGCATTTGCATTTGCATTTTGAAACAAGTTTAAAGTTACATGATTATGGATCACTATGTAATTACGTAACAATAGATGACTGTGTATTATTACGTGATTACGTGGTGAATACCCATTACGTGATGCGTGATTTCATTATGGTATTTATGTGAAAACACACTAAGGGGCTGTTTGGCAACATCTGAATGGTTAAGTGTTGAACCAGTAAGAGGTCTGAACCTTTAAGTACTGAACCAGTAAGAGGTCTGAACCATTAAGAGCCTGTATAATGCTTAACCATTCAGAGGCAAATGTCTGACCAGTTCAGATTAGAGGTCTTAACCATCCAGACTCTGTATAAATCTTAACCATTTAGAGGAAATGTCTGAACCATTCAGACATCTGCTTGTGAAACAAACAGTCTGAATCATTAAGTGCTGAACTAGTAAGAGGTCTGAACCATTAAGAGCCTCCTTAAGAGGTAAACAAACAGCCCCTAAGTGATTACGTAATTACATACTAACCTTAAATGTAATAAAAAACAAAACATATAATACATAATATTACACGAAATGCCTAATATTTCAGGTCTAATCACGTATTAAGTATAAATGTAATGTAATACAAAACATTGACCAATCAACTGATATTACCATGTAATGTCGCATATTTATAGATTTAATCACGTAATAAAGCATAAATAATAAGTTCTTATTGAATGTGTAATCACGTAATAAGCATAACTGTAATAATATCAATTATAAAAAAATCATATTGAATGTGTAATCATGTATTCTGTAAAAAAAATTAAAAACTAGGAAAACTATAGCAATACCTTACTCAAATTAAATAGAATAAAATGCTCGTTATTACGGTGTAAAATTTCATTTTAAATATTATCGTATGAAAAAATTATAGTCATTTGAAAATCATGGGGAAGTGAGTTTATGTGTCAACACTATTAATTGTTCCTATAATACCCTTGTCATTAAATGTCTCCTGTACTTCGTTCGAATTGACATTTATTACAATAACTATTCCCTATATATATATAGGTTAAGGTTCATGCGAGAACCACCCTTATTGCGAGAACCGCGAGAACCAATGTGAACACAAAATAAAATCTAAAAAAAAATCAAAAAAGCACTCATAATTTTTTTTTAATATTTTAAAAAAAATCGCTATATTTCGTTACCATTAAAAAAAAATTTCGAGTAACAGATATCCATGCACATGTGCATATGTATCATTACTTCGACAAATTCGGTAATACGTTATCAGGAATAGACAATTGCACTTTAATTTACAATACTTTTCGTAATACACTACTTTTTACATTACCAATATTCAAAATGCACATGTGCATCATTAGGTATAACCATGATATAACGTGTTTTGGTACAAAAAGTTTGTGATTTTGAATGGAGAAGTAGGCCCATATACATGTTTTTTGGTTAGTTATATCTAGTGGTTGATGGTTTGGTTATAGTTGTCAATTTATGATGTAATATGTTGATTGGATGGTATAAATGGTGTTTACATACATGTAATAAAGTGAAAATATTGGTAATGGTATTGTATTATGGATGGTAGAAGGTAATGGTATTGTATTATGGATGGTAGGAGGTAATGGTAGTGTATTATGGATGGTATGATAGATGAAAGGGAAAGTGTATTCAAAGTAGTGTACCAAAACACCTTATTTCATGTTGATACATATAAATGCACATGTGCATTTCTAATATTGGTAATGTAAAAAGTAGTGTATTACATATGGTAGAGTAAATGAAAGTGCAATTGTCTAATATGTGTAATGAATTACGGAATTTGTCAAAGAAATGACAAAAATGCACGTGTGCATGATTGTGTATTATGGATATAATGATAGATGAAAGAGAAAGTAGTGTACTAACACACCTTATTTCATGTTGATACATATAGATGCACATGTGCATTTCTAATATTGGTAACGTAAAAAGTAGTGTATTACACGTGGTAGTGTAAATGAAAGTGCAATTGTCTAATATTTGTAATAAATTACGGAATTTGTCAAAGAAATTATACAAATACACATGTGCATGGACAAGTCTGACTCAATTTTTTTTTTTTTTTTTTTTTTGAAAATTTGTTTTATTGTAAACAAAATGTAGCGATTTTTACAAAAAAAAATAGTAAAAAGAAATTTTTTTGGGTGTTTTTTATATTTTTTTAGGTATCACTGTTTGTGTTCACACTAGTTCTTGCGGTTCTCGCAATAAATGGTGGTTACTAACGGATCTTTGTCCTATATATATATCATCAAAATAGTTATGGACAGTTATAAATTCTACTTTAGTTTTGCTTTTTGAAAAATAAACTTTTATTGTAGATAGTTATTATAGCATATTAATCAACCCCATTCTTTTAAACAACTAGATTAATTAATCTGCATATTTTTATATTCAGAATTTTGTTTACCATTTAAAATTTTCAATCGTATTTTTATGAATTTCACTAACTGAAATTGACTTTATAGCCATTTAAGATCCAATTAAAAATATTCTATGATATATTTATATACTCAAATATATAATATTTTTGTCATATTATTATAGTCAAAAGTGTTTAAGTAATTATTTAATTTTTTTTTTTTGAATGACTAAACTTTTTACTCTCTAAATAGTATACTAACTAAGTTTACCTCACAAGAATTGATCTTTGATCTCTTCACAAGAGATAATTCCTCTTGACCACTAGGCCAAAGCCTAAATGGTAAGTAATTATCTTAATTAATTCATAATTTTATTTATATTTTGGCTCACTTTAGCCTATGCCACAAAGTGTTCATGTACACAATTTCTCTGTCTATATGTAAAATTAATTTCAAGCAGACGACTCAGTTTTGCCGATTTTAGATCAAACCATGAGGCAAATTGTTAGTACTAAAGGTAGGACATGAAAACGCAAATTCATGTATAAACACACAAAAAAAAAGAGAGAATCATACCATAAAATGTGCTGTAATCAAGCTTACAATTGGTTTAGTCGAACTAACAACTGTGCTACCAACAAGAGTTAGCCCAGTCACATAGCCTACTTGCATTGCAGTTAAGCCCAATAGTCACTTAGCCCAGTTCAATAGTATTCATCCAATATGTAATAAATTTTACACAACTTTGATGCCAAATGGGCCGAAATTGCCCGCAAAGAAAACTAAAGACCGGTTTGAAAGGTTTCACGTTTTAAACCAATCCGTGAAAACCCCTAATTTCAATCGATAAAAATCCTATGAAAAGTCATTTCGTGTAGAAATTATATATGATCCTTGTCTTTAACGTCACTAAAGCTGCTCACAGTAATATTCATTTTGTTACACAAAAATTTCATGTCGAACCACTAACTATGTTTTGGAAAACCAAATAGGCCAGTTGGATGGATCGGTCGGCCTAGCCAATATGGTTCAGTTTAAATCCTTTTTTTATTTTCTTGTTTGTCGAATACCCAAATCCCTTATGACGTTCAAAGGGTCTTCGCTGACGTCGGAATATCCCAGCCTTCGTTTGCTACAAAAAAAGGAAACCGTTAGCCTCGTCACGGAGAGCCCCGGGGGGGGGGGGGATCCGTGACGAAGCTCCGGCGTGAGAATAAGTAAACTTGCCGGAGAGTAAGAGAGTAACTTATTCCGATGAGTGTGATCACCGGAACAATCTCTATGGTGTGAATCTGATATAAATGTGTGCGTGTATTTAATGTAACGGAATTGTGGTCGGAATAAATGAGAGCATTAAGTGAGATACCTTGGACTTGCCTTTAAGATCATCTTTTTACCTTTCTTATATAGTCGGAAGCCCTTATCTCTTTAATGGGATCATACCGAGACGATCCAACGGATTCCATCAGTCTTTGGGGGACTCAGACACGTGTCTGAGCCCCAACGGCAGGATTATATCCTCATTTAATGATGACGGCTTGGTAGTACAGTGCCAGCCAGAGATCCTATTCTTATCATGCATTTAATGCTTCCTCTCCTTTGTGAAATATCTCTTTTCCCGCCCGTTTTATGAGAAAGTCCCTTAATGGGCAAGTATCAACATTTGGGCTCTCATTTGTTGGGCCTACGTGATAATGGCCCATGACGGGTAGATGGGGCAACCCATTGGCCCGTCGTCAAGTCATCTTTAGTCCCTAGTTCTGAGATTCAAATCTCATGATCCGGGGCTGAGTCATAACTGTTCAAGGGAATAGTGTTCTTGGGCTAAGGAGGTAGGCCCATCCCTAGCTAATCATCACGCGCCCCTTCTTTTTTCGAGGACCAATAATCACCGATTATCATTGGTGGGGGTTTAATCCTCTTCATACACGTGCAAGACGGTTTTAAATTTGAAAGGACAACGATGTGACAATCTTTTCCTTTCAAGTCAGTTACCCTCTTTAAATACCCTCATGGCCTTTTGAATTTCTTTTAACTTCCACCATTTCTCCCCTCTTCTTTCTTCCATTACACTTTTCCGATCACCGTTTTGCCTGACCATGAGTCGTACCGGCCGTTCCATGATCCGCTCCGTTCTAACGGCAAAGGATTTGGAGTCCTTTGTCGAAACTTACAAGATACCCAAGCGTTTTTATCCTACTTTACCAAGCCCTGATGACTCGGCCGAGTGCACACCTGACCGGATCGTTCTTTACACTCTGGCGTTTTCTTCTTGTGGTGTCCGGTATCCCCTTTCTTCCTTCAAGATAGACTTGTTACGCCATTTCAAAGTTCATTTCTCCCAATTGCTCCCTCTAGGGTTCATGAGGGTTGTGCATTTTGAGTTATCCTGCGTGGCGGTTTTCGGTGAGCCGTCGATCCCCCTGTTTTGCATGTTTTATAAGTTAATTTCAGATGGGGACTAGTTCACCTTCGCCAAACGGAAGGATAGTGTGTCTCGGCCTTGTTACTCCTTTATGCCGACCTCTACCTACCCTAAAGAATGGAAAAGCAGGTTTATTTTCGTTTCTGCTGCTATGATACCAGAGTCTCCACCATTGAGGGATGCTAAGGCTGCCATTGAAGACAACATTCCTATCTTGTCTGCTGATGAAATTGTGCAATGGAAGCGTATGTACGAGAATCCAACGAGGGCTTTTACTTTCTACGAAGGGATCCTGGCTATGGGAGGACTAAGCCCCTTCTACTCGGTTCGGCCAAAGGCCTTTTTTGGCAAGAAAGGTACTTCCTTGTTCTTTGACTTTGTTTTGCTCATCTTTATTCTGAAAGCTTTCTAGGGATTTGTGTAGTCATCTTTAGAGTTTCTTTTGTGTAGAGATGACCATGTGGGGCTTGCTTCAGGGGGATTCCAGGGATGTTAAATTTGTGGTTGATGATAGAGTTGAACCAGGTTTGAACCGGGGTGTTGAGATGAGGGTTACTGAGGAGTCAGTTCAGACAGGGGGTTCTGCTGCCGGGGAGAGAGATGAGGGGGCTTCTTTTGGTGAGAAGGAGGATTCCCCTGGTTCCCTTCAAGTGAAGAGTTCTAGTGATGGTGATGAGGAAAACCTAGAGAACCGTTTGGCTCGCAAGCGGAAAGCTGTCAGTCCTAAGCCGGTTCCTGCCCCACGCGGTATCCGGCTGAGACTCTAGAGTGCCAGTGGTCAAAAAGCCTTCCCTGCCACAAAATCTGCTTCCGAACTTCCCCTACTGGGGTTAAAGGTTCCTTGTCTAAGCATTTGCAATCTTCCAGTCTTGTGAGTGAGCCTATGCTGGTAAGTTTTCCTTCTTACATTTTGTTTTGCTTTAAGTAATGGTTTCTTTGCTTTTTCTTACATTTTGTTGGCTGACTTTGTCTTGGGGTATTTCTGGTGATTTTTGCAGGGGAGCTCTCATGCTCCGATTGAGATTCCTACTGCTCCCTCTTCCTCTCGTGTCCGAGATAAAACTCCTGAAGTTAGTGCTGCCCGAATTGTCCCAGCTTTTGAGATGTCTCCTCATCATGCTACTGGAACCAGCAAACCTTCTCACTTTGAGGGTTTTGCCTCTCGATCCCCTCTTGCCCCTTTGTTTGCTGACGCCCTTCCAGTTCCATACGCCCCCAGGTGGAAGATCACTCAGTGTTCAGTGGTGGGGACCCCTGAAATTGCCCGGGACTCCTGAAATTGCCCGGGACTTCCTGACTCACGCTATTCCTCCCTCCCATAGATTTATAAATTCTGCTTTGAGGGATGATCTCTTTGAAGATCAATACAGCATGTCGCTCTGTAAAGGGCTTTTCAGGGGTGTTGGTATGTTACAACGAGTTGATGATCTGAGGAAGGAGAATGAGGGGCTCAAGAGTGACCTTAAGACTTCTCAAACCATTGCTGCTGAGCTTCGGTGTCAGGTGGTTGAGGCTGAGCGTAAACTGCAGGAGGAGAAGGTGCATAATCCTCATTCCCCCTCTTTTTTTTTGTTTAATCCTTTTTGGATCTTTTGTAACATCTTTTGCTCAGGGGACTGGTGTCATGCTGGAGCGGAGAGAGCGAGCTTGGGAGAGGGAGATGGCAGCTTTGGTTAAGGAAAAGGAGGAGCTAGCCGTGGAGTTGAAACATCTTAAGGAGGTTGATTTTGTTTCTCAAGAGTAGCTGAACACTATGTATGCTGAGTGGGGAATAACCTCTGATGACAATCAGAAGTTGGCTAAGGAGAAGTATTGTTTGATTATTGAAGGCTTTCGGTCTTTCCTTGCTGCCGTGTCTCAATCTGAAGAATTCAAAGGCAGTCTTGAACAGATTTATAGGGCTTACCGGGACGTGGAATATCAAGCAGGTTTAAAGGACGGGTATGCTTATTCAGCTCAAGGTTTGGGCAGGAAAGAAACCCCTCTTTACAATTCGAAGGCCAAGAAGCGACTGTCTAAATTGGACAAAGAGTTCGGGGGTAAGACTCCTGCCCTCCTTCAGAAGATTCTCGAGCGCCCCTTGATGTCCATTGATGAGTTGAAAACTCTGCTGACTCCCGCTGGTCCTTCTCCTCCGAAGTCTTTATCTGGGGACGATTCCCAGTAGTTTCAAAACATTGACTGTTTCGATATGGTTGTAACTAAATACTTGCTTACTTTAAACACTGCTAACTTTTGGTGTATGGGGGGGGGGGGGACCTTTGTGTCGGGGTCCTCCCAGTATCTAACGTATGACCTGCTAGTCATCGTTTGCCTATATATTGTCGACTTGTTTTTGTTGTTTTTTGGTGTGTTGCCTCTTTTTTTTTTTTGCAGGTGTTCTTACCGGGAGCCAGCCCAGTGCCTACCTGGAGACCTTTGGTTATTTTCAAAAATTCCGCTAGTCTGTTTGCTAGGCTTCCTAGTCTGTTGTATACTCGTTTTTCTTTTTAGGGTTTGCAAGGCTCCCTGTTGTATTTATGTATGTTCACTTTGCAGTTTATACACAAAAAGTTTCTTTTTTAGTGTGTATGTGTTAACTCTTTTTTGTAGTTTGCTTACAAAAGTGTGTTTTTCTTTTTTCTATATGGTCTGTTTTTGTAAACCAAGATTGTCTGTTCAAGGACAATCTTTGGACAAGTCTATAATGTTAGATTATGTTTTCTGGCTTGTTTGTCCGTTCTCTTTGGGCTAGCCAGGCCCTGTTTTGCCCCACGGCCGGGTATTTGGTATGTTGAGTATACTTTTTACACGTGTGTTTAGGTTTGTAGTTTTTTGGGCACGTCTGCCCTGATACAATACTTGCACTTTTATTAAAAGGAACAAGTGGATTGTTCATTACCATACATCTCTTGGGGACTATGTCCTCAAGTACAAGACTTTACAAAGGGTTTTTCTTGGGGTAATCCCTTAACTAGAGTTTAATTCTTTACAAAAGTAGCTCCCTGGCCGTTTTCCCTTGAAGGCATCTTCATCTTTCACATATGGTATTTTCTGAGTTGCATAAGGTTCCATGTCCTTGGAACTTCCTTGCCTTGAAGTGTTTCCAGTTTGCAACTTCCCTTGCCATTTGCCCAAGTGACACGGTAGGGCCCTTCCCAGTTAGGCCCAAGTTTCCCGGTGTTCTCTTGCAGGCTAGTTTCATTTGTTCTCAGGACCAAGTCTCCAGGGACGAGATTGAGCCTTTTCATCTTGGCATTATAGTAGCTTTCAAGCTGCTTCTTATACTTGGCCTCCCTGATCGCTGCTATTTCCCTTCTTTCTTCAAGCAAGTTTAGGTTCATTCGAAGATCTTATTCATTCTCAGCTTCTCTGAGCTTAATTCTTGCAGTTGGGGATCCTATCTTAGCCAGAATGACAGCCTCCGTCCCATAGGTTAAGCTGAAAGGGGTTTCTCCGTTGCAATCCTTGGGAGTGGTCCTATATGCCCACAGAACAAATGGTAGTTCCTCCAACCACCCCTTTTGCTTCCTCCCGAGTCTCCCCTTCATTCCCTTAATAACACTTTGATTTGCTCTTTCTACCAACCCATTGCTCTGGGCGTGGGTGACGGAGGTGAATACCTGGTGTATGTGCATCTGCTCGCACCATGACCTGAAGGGTTTTCCAACAAATTGGATGCCATTGTCACTCACCAGCTCCTTTGGGACCCCGTATCTGCAGATGATGTTGTCTAGTATGAACCGTCTCATTTGGTCCTCGGTTATCTTCGCCAGGGGCCTTGCCTCTACCTACTTGGTAAAATAGTCAATGGCGACCACCACATACTTAACCCCTCCTGGGCCTTTTGGAAATGGCCCGATAATGTCAATGGCTCACTTCTGGAAGGGCCAAGATGTTGACACAGGTATCATTGGGTGTTTATGGCGGTGTGTCATGGGTGCATGGACCTGGCAGTTGTCACATTTCTTAATCTCCTCTGATGTTGTCTCATACATTCTAGGCCAATAAAATCCCGCATTCATTGCCTTTTCCACTACTGTCCTTGGCCCAGAATGCATGCCGAAAATACCCTCATGTATTTCTCTAATCACATACTTAGCTTCTTCACTATCGATGCATTTCAAGGATGGACCCAGGTATGACCTTCGGTAAAGTTCTTCGTCAATCAACTCGTATTGCAAAGCTTTGACTCTTATCTTCCGGGCCGCCCAGTCACCCTCAGGTAGTATTCCATCTTTGAGGAATCTTACAATCGGTGTCATCCACATCTCCTGTGCATTTTCAATCGCAACTACCTCTTTTGTGCCAAAGGAGGGGAAGGTTAAGACCTCCACCTTGACTTCTCTTGCGAGGTGGTTAAATGCCAGGGAAGCCAGCTTGCTAAGAGCATCAGATTTCCTGTTTCTCCCGCGGGGGATGTACTCTTAGCTTGAAGGTTTTGAAAGCCTTGGCTGTTTCTTTCACTTTGGCCACGTACTCAGCCATTATACTGTCCTTAGCCTCGTACTCCCCGTGGTACTGCTTGACTACTAGCTGTGAGTCAGTACTGTCTTCCACATTCCTTGCTTTCATCTTTTTGGCTAGTCTCAACCCTGCCAAAAGGGCTTCGTATTCCGCTGTGTTGTTGGTATTCTCAAAGTCCAGTCTGACGGCATAAGTTAGCTCAACTCCCTCAGGACTGATCAACGTAATGCCCGCTCCACTTCCCTCTTCGCTTGAGGCCCCATCTGTGAGTAGTTTCCATATTGCCTTATCCTCTTTCTCTTTTTCCTCCTTTTCCAGGGCTTCCCACTTTAGGAGTTCTTTCTCTTCATCCTCCGGGACCACCGTCAAGAAGTCAGCCAATATTTGTCCCTTCATGGCAGTTCTGGCTTTGAATTCCAAGAAGTGCTCTCCCAACTCGACTGCCCATTTGGCCAGTCGGCCTGATAGTTCTGGTCTCCTGAGTACTTTTTGAAGGGGCTGATCCGTCATTAGGGTGATCTTGTGTGCTTGGAAGTATCTTCTAAGTCTTCGGGATGCAAAGACAAGAGCTAGGGCTAACTTCTCCAGGGGCATATAGCATTCCTCAGGACCTTAGAGGGTCCTACTAATGAAGTATATTAGGATCTGCTTTCCCTCCCTTTCCACCATCATTACTGCACTTATAGTTGTTTTCGAGGCGGACAAATACAAAAGCAGGTCCTCCTCCGGAACCGGAGTAGCTAAGGTTGGGAGCTTACAGATGTAATCTTTCATTTCTCGAAAAGCGGTTTCAGCTTCTAGGGTCCATCTGAACTTGTCTGTCTGGAGACAGTCCTTCAGTACTTTCATGAAGGGAAGGGTCATGTCAACTACCTTTGAGAGAAAACGGTTTAGGGAAATTAACCTTCCGTTCAGTTGTTGAATATCCTTTAAGGACTGGGGGATCGCATTTCGGCTACAGCTTGGGTTTTTTCCGGGTTAGCTTTGATCCCTCCCTTGGTGACCACTACCCCCAAGAATTTTCCTTCCTCTACTCCGAAGTAGCACTTCCAAGGGTTCAGCTTCATATTTACGTCTTACATAGCTCGGATGGTTTCGGCTATATCGTCTATCATGGCCATCTCAGTTAGGTTTTTTATGACAATGTCATTGACGTATACTTCCAAGTTCCGTCCCCGCTGCTCTCTGAAGAGGGTGTTCATAAACCTTTGGTAAGTGGCCCCAACATTTTTTAGCCCGAAGGGCATTTTGGTATAACAGAAGGTTCCCTCATCTGTAATGAAAGCGGTCTTCTCCTCATCTTCCATTGACATTTGTATTTGATGATATCCTTTGTAAGCATCCAGGAAGCACTTCAGGGGGTATTGAGGTAAGGAGTCAACTTGGACGTCTATCTCCGGGAGGGGATAGCAGTCCTTGGGGCATGCTTTATTCAGGTCTTTAAAGTCAATGCACATCCTCCACCCCCATCTTTTTTCTTAACCATGACCGGGTTAGCAACCCAGGATGGATATTTCAATTCTCTTACGATTCCTGCTCTGAGCAACTTCCTGGTCTCCTCACAGGCCGCCCTTCTCTTACTGGGACCCATACTTCATTTCTTTTGCTTTACCGGCCTTGCCCAGGTGTATGTATTAAGTCGATGCTCGGTCAGACTTCTTGTTATTCCCGTCATGTCTCCATGTTGAAATGCAAACACGTCTATGTTGAAGAGAAGCAGTTCTTTGAGGGCACTCTTGCATTTGTTGCTCAGGTGGCTTCCCACCTTGACTGTCTGCTCCGGGAACCTGTCGCAAAGGACCCATTCTTCTACTCCTTCTTTCTGGGGTTTCTCAGACACTTCCCCCTCGGTGACAGAAGACACTACCTCATATGCAGATTTTACCCAGGCCAACCTTTTGGTGTTTGGAACACCAAAGCTCCATGTGGGGTTGAGGCCTGTGAAGGTAAGGGTGCTCGGACCACTGTGAAGGTAAGGGTTATGGTTCGGACATGGTCCCCTACCCCGACAGTAAATGGGAGTCTGATCTTTCCTAAGGGGTGTGACACACTGTTATTGAAACCCACCAGGGGGATAGAGTCCTCCTCGAGCCGATCCCTCACATCCCTGTCAAATATCAGGAAACAGCGTTCATATATCACCTCTACTCCACTTCCCCCGTCCACATGTACCATGGCTACCTTGTGTCCAGCTATTATGGCTGAAATGTTGAGGGGGAGCCTTTTTACCTCGTTTTCCTCCATATGTGGCATCAGGATGGGAGCTTTCATGCGGTCTGGGGAGCCCAGGACCCTAGCTTTTACACTCCTAGTGGTATCAAATTCATCCCTTCTTCTGATCATGTCTACATCTGCCCTTCCGGGCTCCCTTACATCCTTTCCCTTGCGGCCCCCTCCCCCTTCTTTAATTTCCTTAACCAAGTGAGCCAGTTTACCCGTTTTTACTGCGGCGTCTATTTCCCTCTTTATATACATACAATCATCGGTTTTATGACCGAAGCCTTTGTGGAAATCACAATATTCGTTTGGCTGTGCCTTTGGTCCCGACTTTATGGGTGGTGGCCTTGGAAAAGAGTTCTTCACCATCTCAGTAGCCAATATTTAACTCGGGGTTTTAGTGAGAGGGGTGAAGTTATCCGAGTAGGGGGTGGCCCCCTACCACGGGGTCTGTATGGGGAGTATGTGGGCCTTACCCTGTCATGCAATATCTAGTCAAAATCTGGTTTTCACGAGTAGGGTTTACCTTTTTCTGGAGGCTTTGGAGCAGGATTGCTTTTTCGGGTTGGGGTGTCCATCTCCTTAGCTTTGCTGACTGTGTCCTTGCCCCTGACAAAGGCTCTGACCCTATCCATGAGATTGTCAAATGAGTGTGGGAACTCTTCCCCCCAGCTTTTCGCATAGTTGTGCATGTTTGAGCCCATTGATGAAGCTACAAATCTTCATAACCTCCGGGACGTCTTTAATGTTCATACTTTACTTGACGAACCTTTCCATGTACTGATCTATTCGTTCATTGTCCCTTTGTCTTATGTGCATGATTTCGTTTGTGTTTTTGATTACCTTTCTTTGTTGACCAAAATTCCTCAGGAATTTCTCACTGAACTCCTCGTAGCTGTCAATCCCTCCAGGAGGGAGGCTGTCAAACCAGAGCCTGGCCCCCTCCGTCAGATTCTGTACGAACATGTGGCACCAAACAGGCATGGGCCATCGTCCCAGTTTCCCTGCACCCTTGAAAGCATGGAGATGATCCTCCGGGTCTCTTGTCCCATCATACCTGTCGAAGTTCGGAGGTAGTTTGATTTTGGGGGGCATGGGTGCTTCAGCGATTCTTTTGGTGAACTTTGAGATCTCGGCTAAATCTCGAGGGAGGTTAGGCTGATCCAGACCATCGTCATTCTGATTCTCCTTTTCCTTTTCTTTGCCTTTCTGCCTTTTCCCTGTGATGAGGTCCTCTCTTTCTTCTGATGACATCTGCCTGAGGGCTGTCATGAAAGTTTCTAGAGGGTCAGTGCTCTCGTTCTTGCCCTGTGGATCTACCTCTCCCTGATGAGGTGGTGTGTCAAAGGACAGTCTAGCCCTGAGGCTGTCGAGTCTTTCCTTCCTTTTCAGGTCCTCCAGGTGCTTTTTCAGCGTCTCTCTATGCATGGCAACGAAATCTGGGGTGATGGCTTCTCCTTTCTGTAGGGTTTTTGCCGAGTTCTCGTTTTCTTCGTCATGGGTGATGTCTTCTACTGTGACTCTGTCATGGTCGTCTTGTACCGTTAGGATGGTTCGAGCACTCGGTGGTGTTGCCATGTTGTTCCTTTTCGAATGGTCTATTACAACGTCGGTGTTTCAGAGTGAGAAAATCAGCTAGACTGGAATGTCCCACGGATGGCGCCAATGTCGAATACCCAAATCCCTGATGACGTTCAAAGGGTCTTCGCTGACGTCGGAATATCCCAGCCTTCGTTTGCTATAAAAAAGGAAACCGTTAGCCTCGTCACGGAGGGCCCCAGGGGGGGGGGATCCGTGACCAAGCTCCGGTGTGAGAATAAGTAAACTTGCCGGAGAGTAAGAGAGTAACTTATTCCGATGAGTGTGATCACCGGAACAATCTCTATGGAGTGAATCTGATATAAATGTGTGTGTATTTAATGTAACAGAATTGTGGTCGAAATAAATGAGAGCATTAAGTGAGATACCTTGGACTTGCCTTTAAGATCATCTTTTTACCTTTCTTCTATAGCCGGAAGCCCTTATCTCTTTAATGGGATCATACCGAGACGATCCAACGGATTCCATCAGTCTTTGGGGGACTCAGACACGTGTCTGAGCCCCAACGGCATGATTATATCCTCATTTAATGATGTCGGCTTGGTAGTACAGTGCCAGCCGGAGATCCTATTCTTATCATGCATTTAATGCTTCCTCTCCTTTGTGAAATATCTCTTTTCCTGCCCGTTTTATGAGAAAGTCCCTTAATAGGCAAGTATCAGCATTTGAGCTCTCATTTGTTGGGCCTACGTGATAATGGCCCAAGACGGGTAGATGGGGCAACCCATTGGCCCGTCGTCATTGTTCAAAGGTGTCAATTTGTAATAAATCTTAAAAAGTAATAAAAAATGATTAAAAGAGATTAATCAAATTAAAAAGATAAACGGTCGATTCTTTTTACACTATTCAACTGTAAATTCCAAACCGTAAACCTAACAATATAAAATGGTGCAGTTCCATCAACACTACTAGAAAACTGTTACTATTCCTACCAAAATTTCCTACGCATTTCCTACGAAAATTCCGACACTTTTCCCACGAAATTCCTATGAACAAGAAAGGGTCTTAGTTTTGTGACAAAAAAAGCGACAAAAAAGCCACAAATTGTATGCGTAGGAAAAGTGTCGGAAATTTAGTTGATTTTGTATTATTAATCGTGTTTAAAAAACTTCAAACATGATATACTATTATACTAATAGCTCAAAAAATAATACTTTTTTTATAAAATAACAAAAGATCAAGACGGCATATGTGAGTGTGGTTTCACTAGCTCCGGCGGTCGCTATCGTAATTATTTTCGTTGACATTTTAGATAAATTCGAAGTGGATATCGGCTGTAAATAACAAGACACAAGCTTAGAACATAAATTGATAAATACATAACAACATACAAATATAAATAAATAAATGGTTTGTCAAAGGTTACACTGGGAAAAGTAGTTAGCTAAATTTATAATCGGCCGGCTGGAGGAATAAAAAAATTAATTGACGACGGCACTCGGCAAAGTGGGGAGGGTGTATTGTCGGCAGGTCGTGCCCACCTGCTTGAAGTAACATATTCTTCGTCTAAAAACAAAAAAAAATGGCATTTTCAATGGTTTAATATAAATTATTAAAATCAATGTTTGTTTTTTTTTTTTAACGTGGATGTACATGGTAAAAACACTAAACACATTTGAAAACGTTTAACGTGAAAATGTGTTCAAGATTCATCCGACCTGTTTATCAGTTGGAAAAGTCTATAAGCCGGGTAGCTATTAGAAATTCTAGCTTTTTCTTATACAATGTGAGTTTTGTCTGGCCTTTGTAGGGTATACCAATGTCCAATTTTTTTTAGTTATAATGTAATGTTTAATCTTGAGAAAAAAGTATATTTAATATTGAAATTTACGAAAAAAAATGGAAATATATGTATATATAGAAAGGTTCAAATGAGAAAAAATTCTTGTTAAAAAAAAAGAAATTTCAACTAATAAAAATTACTTTATTTTGCTTTATTAAATATTATTATAAGGGCATGTTGGTAAGTTTACATATATTATTAATTTGTAGTTTTCCTCTTTAATAGAACTACATTAAATTTACAACTTATTTTTAAAATATATATTTTTTAATAAAAAATTAATTTAGATTGTAGGATAAATTACGAGGTGTGTAGAATAAATTACGAGTTGTGTATGATAAATTTCGATACATGTAAAATAAATTTCAATATGTGTATGATAAATTTCGATACATGTAGAATAAATTTCAATACGTGTAGCATATATTTCGAAATGTATAGGATAAATTTTGACATGTGTAGGCAAAACAAATTAGTGTGGCGGATGATAATCTTTATAACCAACTAATTAGTCAAAGATAAAAATAAACTAGAATCAATTCCCCGCGTTGCGGGATTGTTTTTTTAACATGATTTGAGCGTATTGATTTTTTTTATTTTATTTTTTGCAATTGCTTAACAATCAAAAGATAAACCAACTAAAAATATCCATAAAAATAAGAAACAAAACATATTGTATTTGACATGACTAATGAAATGTAAAGTAACTCAAATTTGTACCGTCAAAAGAAAATGTATTAAATTGTCCGGGTTCGTTTTCAAACAAAATTGATGTCAGATGTAGATCAACTAAAAATTTCCATAAAATAAGCACTAAATGTATTATATCTGAAATTACTCATTTTTGAAAAAAGTATGTCGAAATGTAAACTAACTAGAATTTACACCGACATTCACATAAAAATAAGCACGTAAAACTCGGTTGGATCAAAATGATATCTAAAAAGGTTTTAAAATATTTCAAAGGAAGGTTTTAAAATATTTCAAAGGTGTAAGTGCCAATAATACAAATTGGAGGGATGACTGGATGAGATTCATAAAAAGACAATAAAAAAAGTCTCAGTGTAGCTAACAACTTCATATATTATATATAATAATAATAATGAAATAAGATAATTATTTAATATTTTACAATTGTACTATTTTTTTTAGGATAAATTTATATAATAAATTTAATATTTTATAATTTTTCTTCTCAAATAATCTTCATGTGTGTGTTATAAATTTGTATATTTTTTATACAATAGTTTATATTATTATATAGATATATAAAATTTGTAAGACATAAAAGGCCAATTGGATTTTAACACCTTTAACTTTGAAGAATTGGCCGATAACACCCGCAACTAACACCCGCAACTAACACTTTGATCTGTGACACCCGAAACTTTTAATTTCGTGTGTCATTTCACCACTCAGTTAAAAACTCAGTAACTGAGTTAGTGTTCAATCCTAGGTGGCATCCTTAATCCTACGTGGACTATATGACGTGGACTATAATTGCAGATGTGGCACATTCATGGTATAAAAGCCATCTTCTTCTTCGATTTAAACCCTGCACAAACAAGGGAAACCCTCAATTAAGGCCATACGCATGAATCGACCCAAATCCAAACCCTAATTTGCTCATCACGATATCAGAGCAAACCTTCAACTTATTGGCTGATCGACATGTCTACTTCTTCCAACTCTTCATGTAATACCAACCGAATCCCTAAAATATTCAAGGTGGACATGGATGGGAAGTTGTATTGTCATCACGATATCAGAGCTGTTATTCGCGTAGCAGGAAGGAGAAGTGTTCGATGTGGTGCTGAATTTTACGGTTGCTCACAATGGCCGGTAAGTCTTGTGTATCCATGTATTGAATTTAACTTGTTTTTGAACTGACGACATGATGTTGGTTTGTAGCGAGACGACTGCAAGTTCTTTATGTGGAAAAAAGATTTCGACAAATTATTCGAAGTTCATTCAACTTGCAGCTCAAGTGCAGTCACAAGAAGTGATGCTGTGACCGGGAATGAATATAATTTGCAATTGCGGAACAACTTGCTATCTCAAGAGAACAATATGTTGAAACGACAAATTTGTGCGAAAGAATTCATGTTGAAGCAGCAGTTTGTGTTTAGTTTGTTTGTTATCATTGCCATGTTGTTTTACATAGTGTATCGAATGTAACTTGTTTTTTATTGTAAGTTCTTTGACATGAATGAATTTAGTGAAGTTGGGCTTTGATGTCTTTATTTGTACCATATGTGCAGACCATTTGCAGACCAAAAGAGACTTTGACTTTGTAACAAGTAAACAACTACCAAAACAATAAGTGTGCAGACCATTTGACCATTTGAAACCACATGTGCAGACCAAAACAATAAGTGTGCAGACCATTTGACCATTTGAAACCACATGTGCAGACCAAAACAATACAGCACATGCAGACCATTTGAAACCACATGTGCAAACCAAAACAAGTGTGCATAGTATGCAGAATGACCATTATACCCCTGTTACCATATATGCAGACCAAAACAAGTGTGCAGACATAAGTTAACTGCAGAATGACCATTATACCCCTGTGACCATACATGTGCAGACATAAGTTAACTGCAAAATGAGTTTAACCAGTTTAACCATGTGCAGACAACATCCCTCCTAGGAAGGTCTTTAGAAAACAACCATCTAGACACAAGACCTTCATACATCCAGCTAGAAATCCCCTTTTCACACCATCAAAACACACAAAGAGTCTGAAAAAAGTTTCACATGTTGCTGTGGGATCTAAGTTAATGAAACCTGGTGGTGCAGTAACAAGCACAAAAGTTGATGTTGGGTTTACTTTTTTCAAAATCTCCATGTATGCACCAATTTTGCTATAATGATCCCTCATTGATCCATGAAGTTTTTTATGGGCACATGCTTTAGCCTTGTAGGCCAGCCACTTCGTGATTATGACTTTATACTTATGTTTCACAGCCAATATGATTTCCTTAGCCGACCAGTTGGGCTTGGATTTAAACACTTGCAGGAACTCATTAGCTATGAACATTGCAGTTAGCTGTCTATTCTTTACCATGTTTCTTTGGCAGGTATGTATATTCTTCACTCTCTTAACCAAGTAACACTCTTTCCCTTTATGAAGTGAACAATGTATAAAGAATGAACAACCTTTAACACAATTGACAACAATACGGCCACAGTTAGCTGTCTTTTCATTCTTTGCAAGGTACAAGTTCCTACCATTAGCTACTGAGTACTGCCTCACTGCCTCTTTAAAGGTCTCCCTTGATGCAAACCTTATTCCCACCTTCCAACTAAATTTCTTCCAATTTGTATGTTCACCTACAGATGGGGCTGCTTCCTTGTACTTCTTGCCCCTGATATCATCATCCTCACTATCACCAGGTGTTAAAATGTCCCCGTCAGATTCCTCATAACTACTGTTTCCATCTACCCTTGGATCTTCAGTTTCATGCAAATCACCCTCTGTTTCATGCAAATTACCCTCTGTTTGTCTTTCATGTACTACCTCATCAAGCACTTTTTTTTGGCTTCCAAATCTATCTTGGTTGCCTCTCTAACTGCATGTTGTGACTGTATCCACTCAACATCCTCTCTGTCTGACTCTAATCCTAGTACATCATCCGCAGCTTCCTCAACTAGTTCATCATAATCTTCATCATCATCAGAATTTGACTCTTCATCTTCCACACTGAAATCACTATCTTCACTGTCCTCGTCTGCTTGCTTAGCTATTGAGTTAGAGCTGCATCCAGGGGAAACCCTAGAAGATTGGGCTTTTAGTTTACTGGATTGGGCTTCAGGTTTACTGGGCTGGGTAACAGGGTTACTGGGCTGGGTAACAGGTTTACTTGGCCTAGAACTGGAGTGGGCTTCATTGGCACCCAATTGACGATCTTGAACAAATACTTCCATAAATGTTTCACTCCAACTAAAAACCTTCCTAACCAACTCCAACACATCTCTATCATCACGAAAATGCCTAATTTGACCATCATCCGCATCCAACCCATACATATGAAAGTTCCTTGATTTATAGCATTTCGTTTCCAGTGCAAAATCTGCTAGCTCAAAGTATGAAATGTGATCTATATCAACTTTAATTAACCTATGTGCACCCCCAACATACTGTGGAAGACCAAAACCTAACTCAATGTAACCACCATACCAAAGCATGACATCAATCGTTTCAACCATTGCATAATCAAGTGAAATCGTACCTTGATCGGAGTTTAAACTTGATAGATTGAGAAGCTAGGTCACGTCTGTAGTCGCCCTTGATCTTTCCCTCCAAAACGAACAGAACAATGCAATGAAGTTCAGTGTTTTGCTTCTTATAACATGTGTTAGCCACGTAGGTCACCATGTAGGATTAATGAAGCCATGTAGGATGCCACCTAGGATTGAACACTAACTCAGTTACTGAGTTTTTAACTGAGTGGTGAAATGACACACGAAATTAAAAGTTTCGGGTGTCACAGATCAAAGTGTTAGTTGCGGGTGTTATCGGCCAATTCTTCAAAGTTAAAGGTGTTAAAATCCAATTGGCCGACATAAAATACTTAAAAAGTTAAATAGCGCGTTTCTAGACATTGATTGTGGGGAATGTAGAGACAAAAGTGTAACATGGTATGATTGAGGGAAAAGAAATCCATGTCATGTGCTCTCACAAACCTTTGAATGTTTATTTTTGTTCTTTCAAAAGTATATGAGGTTTGGTATCATGCTACAAACTCATGGCTTAATTTGTTTAATAAGAAAACAATCTTCACCTTTGTGTTTAGTGTTTTCAAAATAGTTACATTTTATCTTCAGATATAATCACAAGTATAATAGAAAAAAAATGTATACTCATTACTACTATACTATTAACTATAATATTAGACGTCAGAAATTGGCCAGACGGACGTGCTCTCTAAATTTCTCATTGTACCTCCCCAAAAGAGCTCTTTTATTCTTTTAGTGTAGAAAAGGGATATTATGTGGTGAAATTTGAGATTTCCGACCGGCAGGTGGGGCTTAAGCTAATGGACCTAAAAATTAATATCAAACTGGGGGTCGAAAACGTATATACCAAAAAATATCTATACGAAAACTACATACTCTCCACTACTGAGTGAAAAGTTCAGGGGGTCGGCCATCCTATCCTGCCCCTTAAAAGTTTCGCACATGATTACGTGGTTTGAAAACTCTATAGTGAGATACAATTAACACATTATGTCGTTAATCCTCTTGATTGAACCATCGAGTCTCCTCATCCTAACACTAGGCACTCGACTACAATGATGATCGACCTTGTGATGGTGAAAACCTCCCCGTAGGATATGTCCTAAGCCACTAACTTTATTGCTTTTACGTTTTCACTTTTGACCACTAAAGCATATATTTCTTTCACCACAAAACAAAATAAAGTTAGCTCATATTCATATTTGTTGGCAAATATAGTGTAAATGAAAAATTAAAGTCGAATGAACTTGTTTAAATTCCTACTTATATCATATAAGTTATACATTTGAAACACTTTTCAAACTATAAATACTGTATTGCATATCATTAACTTGGCTTTTAATCCTTTAACATGTTAAAAAATGAAGAGTCAAAACAACACTTCAAATCATCAACTAAATGAACTGAACTCCATAAATAGAGCATATTAAAAAGAAAGAAAACAACTTTTTTATACAACAATATTATTAAAAAAAGCCAAAAATCAACTTGCAAGAATCTAGAGCAAGATAATCAAATCACAAATAAAATTCGTTACACCAAGGCCATGGGTATGGGGCTTGGGTTGGGGCGTGGGTTGGGGGAAAACGCCCAAGCCAGCACCCTGGGGGCTTGGGTTGGGGCTTGGGTTTGGGCGTGGCCCCTTTGGCGTGGGTTTGAAGCCGGGCGTGGGGCGGTCTAAGAAGGTGACATGACGGGCTCTCAATGGCCATGTGTCAACTCATGCCCCCAACCCAAGCCCCACCATACCCCATGGGCGTGGGTTTTTTTTCCCATTCCACGTGTCAACCAATGCCCAACCCAAACCCCAACCCAAGCCCCACCATACCCCACGGTGTAAAGAGATCAATCTAGGGATACTTTATCTCGTCCTGTTTCTAGAATTAGTGAAACCAATCTTAAATTTTGTTACCAAAAGGTTTGTACCCCTTCATACCTACAACTAGTGTTATAAAAATCCTAACTAGTCTTCAATTAATCACTAATCGGAGGTTCATCGATTAATGGCTGATTAATCGCTAGGCGGTCAATGACAGTCTTATTCTGGCCAAATTTTGGCTAGATCACAGCCAAATTTCGACCAAACCTTATAAAATCCAATCAATAACTTAAAAAAGAGGTCAATGAAAGGTTAAAACATGTATACTTTAAAAAACTATATATAAAAATGTGTGTATATATAACTAAAAATTACATATAAAAATCCTGATCCGACTAATTCTGATTAATTCCAATTAATCGCTAGTCGGTATCCCATCAACCGAATAACGATTAACGATTCTTACACGACTGCTACAACTATAGTATGATCTAAGTATTGCGAGTTATAGTCTTGTCTTGATATAAAATTTAAGAGTGGTTTTTTCAACTTTATAGGAGATATATGATTAAAAAATATACATACATACATACATACATACATCTTCTTTTGTTGTTGTAATAGGAAAAACAAACAGGTCGTCATTAACTACGTAAGAAGAAGAACCGGTCTCACTCCACCCTATTTAACCATCATCCCCTCCACCACTTTCTCTCTCATCCCCTCTCTCTCTCTCTCTCTCTCTAACCATGCCGCCCACAGACCACCACACCTCCTTCCTCAACCGCATCAGCATCCGCCGCAACCAAGTAGTCTCCATGGACGTCAACCACGAGCAACACCTTGAACAACTTGAACTATTCCAAAAACACGTCTCCGATCGCTTCAATCAACTCTTACCACCTCAATCTCCGGAACCCGATACCGATACCGAAACAGTTCTATCCATATCATGGTTTCGTAAACTTCTTGATGTGTATTTATGCTGTGAGAGTGAATTCAAGGCCGTGTTGATCATTGGAAGGGATGCTAATCATTTTGCTAAGCCGCCATTGGACCGGTTGCTGCCGGATCATTTGGACCGGACGGTTAAGGCCTTGGATATATGTAATGCGGTTACTCATGGGATTGAGGTGGTTAGGCATTGGCTGAGGCTGGCTCAGATTGCTGTGGAGGCTTTGGAGCAACGGCCCATTGTTGAAGGGCATGTTAAGAGGGCCAAAAGAGCGTTGGATACGCTGTTGGCGGCCATGGTGGTGGATGATAAGGACCAGAATGTGACGGGTGGGAAGTTGGCCGAACGGATGTGGTCGATTAGTCGGCGTGGTGGTGGTGGTGGTGTGGCTCCTCCTCCGGCAGTTAATCATACCCGGAAAATAAGTGGTAACTCCCCTACAATAAATTGTCAAACTTTATATAAACTTGGTAAAACGGGCAGGGTTGGGTCGGGTCGGGTCGGGTTTGGTTTAGTTGGGTAACAGGTTAAGAAGGGTTCGGGTCACAATGGGTTCGGTTAGAACTTGCTAATTTGAAATATGTTTAATGTGGTTTGGGTCGGGTCAGGTTGGGTAAGGGATCAGGAAGGTTTCTGTCTGGTCATAATTTTTTAAAACAAGTTTACCTTGGTTCGGGTCGGGTTGGCTAACGGGTCATGAAAGGTTTGAGTCACGATGTGTTCGGTCAGAACATGCTAATTTAAATTAGGTTCAATTTGGTTTGGGTCAGAAAGGGTTCAAGTCACAATCGGTTCTTTTAGAACAAGTTTATTTAAAACAGGTTCAATTTGGTTAACTTTACTTTACTTTGGTTTGGGTCGGGTTGGATTCGCTTGGGTAATGGGTCAACAATGTGTTCGGTCAGAACACGCTAATTAAAAATAAGTTCAATTTGGTTCAGGTCAGGAATGGTTCGAGTCACAATGGGTTCAGTTTGGTTCGGGTCAGTTTGGATAACGGTTTAGGAAGGGTTTGATTCAAAACAAGCTAATTGTGATGATGAAATAAATGTATAGAATTTGTATGATTGTTGCAGTTTCAAGATCATTATCTTCTAGTTTTTCCAAGTCATGGTCTGCCCCTAAGCAACTCCAAGCAATGTCTACAAACCTTGTGGCTCCACGTGGCGGAGACCCGACCGGGTTGTCCCAACCAGTATACCTAATGAGTTCAGTTTTAATTTTTGTTATGTGGACCTTGGTTACCGCGGTCCCATGCCAGGAACGCGTGGGACCAGGGGCACATTTCCAACTCCCTAGGCATCTCGTGTGGACCAACCCGATGATTTCATTGCAAGAGAGGATCGGCGAAGAGTGGAAAAAGAAGGAGAAGAGAGGGACCGCGGGGTTACTGGCAGAAGTTCAAGTGATTGAGAAGGTTGCTCAGAGTCTTGTTGAGTTTGCGGAGGGGTTTGAGTTTCCGGTGAGCGTGGAGAAGGCGGATGAAGTGGCGGCACAAGTGACCGAGTTGTCGGATATATGCCGTAAACTCGAGGTAGGGTTAGGGCCGTTGCAATTGCAAGTTAGGGAGTTGTTTCATAGGATGGTGAGAAGCAGGGCTGAAGTGCTTGATGTTATGGATGTAGTTGGTAAAATTAACACCAATCTTCCTTACTAAAACTAAAAGATGTTTTCATATGGCTGTACATTTGCGTTTTTTGTACATACAGTGTTTTGGTTTTTTTTTTTTTTTTTTAATTTATTTATCGAACAGCCCTCAATATATCTAGCGGTGTGTGTCGGGTTAAACACAAGCCCGGCTGAAGATCGATAGGAACCGGTTAAGATCGGATTGAAACCCGACATAAAATGGGTTCTGTTGGTTGTTGAATACAAAGGAATAAAGTAAGAAATAGAGGCTACTTTGATTTACAAAGATTCATACAAATGGAAGTTGGGTTAGTATTCTCAAAACTACATTAACATTAACGAATTATATAAAAACGTTATAATACATTAATAAATTATATCAAAGAGTACAAATGTATTGTTACTTAAAGAACAGAAAATGAAAGTGGGGGTTTTGACTATGGAAAAAGTCAAAAAACTACCATTAGTATTATTAAATGTAAAGGAAATTCAAATTTTAAAAAGGAGTTTCAACACAAAGGTTATCTGTCCCACCCCGATATTTCCACATTTAACCGGTGGCCCGGTGGAGGAGTATCGTGATGTGGTTGGTAACATTACAGTCAAACAACACAATATTTAAATGCACAGCGGAAGCAAAAGAAAGATATATTTCAACCGAATATAATTGTAATATCAAGTATCACAAACAGTTGAAACTAATCCACAGGAGGATCAAAAATAAATAGGAAGCATTGTTCAACAATTTCGACGTCCGAGCTTGCGAGACTTATTGTGGACGCTAGGAGAAAGCCAGCCTAGTTCGCTTAGTACCTGCACTTAACCTTTTTGGGAAAATACGTCAGTTTACACTGGTAAATACATTCAACCGACTCATTTTGAAAAGTTTAATAAAATTGATTTGAATGCACGTGACACAAACTTTTTATAACTTGGGATAGTTATTTAAATATATAAACTTGTAAAAGGATTACATGTTCCTTATGCGTTCAGTAGCCCGGTTCGTGCCGGGTTAAAGTTCAATAGACACACCACATTATTTATTTATGCATTGACGAGTGTACGCCTACACCCCGCGCTTAGGTCGTGGCCATTTCGTAAAATGATGCCAAGGATATCCGGGACATGGTCATTAACCTCCCAAAGGCGTTAAGCAAACAAAACATATTTAAACGGGTCATCTCGATAATACTTAACCACCAATCGATTAAGGTCGAATGCCCGACCAAGCGGTATTTTATATACCGTACCTCAAGCCCGTATAAGGGAAAATAAGTTTAAAGTATTTACCTTTGCAAGTATAAATCACAATTAGCAAATGCGGGTAGCTTTTACCGGGTCTCCTATTCTGGAACAAAGGTTTATAATAACCTATTAGAATTCTAACGGTCTTTAGTTAAGCTTAAGCTTAGACCGATTAGTTTTAAGGAAGGATACGGTTCGAACGCGTGATTAAGCGAAGACCGGAATAGAATGTGATTTAGACCCGACAAGTTTGAATACTTGTCTTATATGGGTAATCTAAACACATTCTGGATTTTGAGATAAAAACGATAAGGTTTGACCCGTTTCGGACAATTTATGTAAACTAGTTACATAAACCGAACCGAACGCGAAGAATGCGTAACGGGTAACCATAAGAGCCATATACAGGTTTCCTAAGTTAATATGCCTCAAATATGTTGTGACATCAGTAAGATATCTTTTATTATGCCCGAAACGAATTTAAACTCAAACTATGCCCCGTAGGGGTATTTTGGTCATTTATAAGGTTATAAAAGAGTTTGAAAAATAATATGAGTTACAGGTCTGATGTCATTAGTAAAAATACTTAATTTAATAAGTTATAACAGTAGCGTATTGCATATATGTGAAATTTATCAATTATAACCAAACTATGCATCGTAGAGGCATTTTGGTAATTTCACATAAGCTTAAAAAGCTCAAAACTGAAGTCTGAGTTAAACAACTTTTTCTTACTATTAAAATATTATAATTTACCTAAAATATCAGTAGGTATCAACCCTTGTATGTTTAAAATAGTTTTAGTACATACTATGCGTTAAAAACGCTTAAAAGGCGATTAGAAGCCGTTTCCGGGTTCTTCATAGAAAGCTGATATTTTTATTATTCCAGAAGGTTTAAAATAATTTATTTATCATATAAAATCAGTATAAAAAGGTTTGGGGTCAAAAAGATATGTAAAACTCATTTTATAGCCCAAAAGGGCAAAACCGACAATTACCGACTCAAGCTTATAACTCTAAGTTATGCTCAGCCTAAAATTAATTAAAAATCTTCAAAAATCCCAAAATAATATATTACATCAGTGGGTAAAAATTTTGATATCAAAAAGTGGTTTTAAATAGGCTATATGCTAATTATGCCGTTTAATCGCTAAAAAGCTTTCTAATTACGCTAATGAGCATAACTCTCAATCTACACCTCAAACTGATGTCAAATTTTGGGTACAAGTTTATAATTCAGTAACTAAGGTTTCTACTCTTTTACATTTCCAAAAATCACGTTTTATGGTGAAAAGAGCATAATAGTCAACATATAAGCAATTAACGGAATCATGCATATTAATTGGATAACTAATGAACTAAGGTGTATAATCACAGAGGGTTATACTAGCATGTAACCTAGTCCAATTAAAGCTCTAAGGCATTTCCAAATCATACTAAATCGGGTCAGAACTGAAGTCCAAGTAAAAGTCAAAGTTTTGCGACTTTCGGTTCCGAACCGGGTCTAAACAGAAAATTGTCGGATCAAACAAGCTTAGACCAGTTGTTATGCTTATTACCAAGTTATATGAGTGATAAAATAGGTTACATTCCTTCTACATTGTTAATTAGGCGTTAATTCGAAGATTAGCATTCTGTTGACTTTTTCTAATCAACTTTGACCAGACAAATGGTCTAGTTAGAGTGGGAATCAGAGGGTGCCCTTTTTAAGGGTTTAATGCCCACATAATTACCAACTTATAACTACCTTCGATTCGACTAAACACTGAACCATTAATGATTAATCGCTAAGTCAAACGGTAATTACGACGGTTTGACTTTTAAGCTAAAACTAAGTAAAAACTCAACTAAGAAAGGTTAAGCATACTTACAGAAGTCCTATGCACTATTAGGGATGCTTAGGGTCTGCTCTTGAACTCCCAAAAGCTCCAGAAATGCAGAAGGAATGAGTGATCAAATGGTTGCAACAAGAGGGCCTTTTATAGTGCTTTTGATCTCATAGATCATTGACACACAAGCCTAGCAATGGCCATGGATCATCCACAGATGTCTCCTAAGTCTAAAAAGCATGTAGGGGTCGTCCAAAGAAGTGGAAAATCGTTTTTAAGTCGGTTATTGCGTTTAAAGAGCCAACTGCCATGTTTTCTGTCGCTGGGCACCCCTTACGGACCGTAAGGGGGTGGCTTACGGTCCATAAGCCTTTTGCAGAAGGCAAAAACTCTTGACCTTTCAAGCATTCGAACGGGCAACCATGTATAACGGATTTTGGGCTTCTATAATTCAGTATGGGGCCTCAAAAACGTGCCTTGAACAGTTTAGATCACTTATAATGATGTACATTTGTCTTGGACATTATCAAAAAGCCATGAACTAAGGGTTGTCGTGCATTTCTTCGTAGGATTTCACTTTTGCAAAAAGAGTCAATTATTGCTAGTATTTACCGGATTTGAGTATATTAGATGTTTCTAATATAAATTAGGGTCTTGGGATTTATAACGAGGTCGTTCAGAGGTACGAATTTACATGACGACACTTTTAAATCCTTCCATACATCTTTAACTAGATCCGGGTTTATAACACTTTTTGTCTTACATGACACGTGTCGTTATTTCATTGAACACGAATTTTCGAGGTGTTACGTCCTCACCCCCTTAAAATAAATCTCGACCTCGAGATTTACTGAAACAAATGAGGGTACTTTTCTTTCATTGTGGACTCTACCTCCCACGTGTACTTGGGACCTCTACGGGCATCCCATTTTACCTTTACAATAGGCACATGATTCCTTCGAAGCTTCTTAACCTGTCGATCCTCGAACGACACAGGTTTTTCAACAAACTTCAAGCTCTCTTCTATGTGCACATCTGTATGTGGTATGACTAGTGATTCATCAGCGAAACACTTCTTCAGATTGCAGATGTGGAATACGTTATGAATACCACTGAGCTCTTCAGGTAAGTTTAACTTATAAGCAACCGATCCGACACATTCGATGACCTCGAATGGTCCTATGTATCTCGGGCTTAACTTAGCTTTCTTACCAAACCGCATCACTCCCTTCCAGGGTGATACTTTAAGCAACACTTTATCACCTACCTCGAATTTCAGAGGTTTACGCTTTAAATCCGCGTAACTTTTCTGCCTATCCCTGGCAGCTTTCAGGCGGTCACGAATCTGGACAATCTTGCCCGTCGTTTCAAAGACTATTTCAGGTCCTGACAGTTGGACATCTCCAACTTCCGCCCAACAAACGGGCGTCCTGCACTTTCTACCGTACAAGGCCTCGAAAGGCGCAACTTTAATGCTGGTATGGTAGCTGTTGTTATATGAGAACTCGATTAACGGCAGGTGGTTATCCCAACTACCACCTAAGTCAATCACACATGCACGAAGCATGTCTTCCAAGGTTTGGATTGTACGCTCACTCTGGCCGTCAGTATGAGGATGGTAAGCCGTACTGAAATTTAAGCGCGTGCCCAAGGATTGTTGGAAACTTTTCCAAAAATGTGACGTGTATCTAGTATCTCTGTCAGAGATAATAGACACAGGTACGCCATGTAAAGCTACAATCTTATCTACGTATAATTGGGCTAACATGTCGGAGCTATAGGTCTCCTTGATGGGTAGGAAATGTGCTGACTTAGTCAGTCTATCCACTATCACCCATATCGTATCATTTCCCTTCCTTGTGTTTGGTAACTTGGTGATGAAATCCATCGTCACCATTTCCCACTTCCACTTGGGAAGTTCAGGCTGTTGTAGCAAACCTGACGGCTTTTGATGTTCTGCCTTGACTTGCGCACACGTCAAACATTTAGCTACATAGGCAGCTACAGACTTCTTCAAGCCTATCCACCAATAGTTTGCCTTCAGATCCTGGTACATCTTATCAGCTCCAGGATGAATGGAATATTTAGAGCTGTGGGCTTCCTGGAGGATAACATCTCGAAGTCCTCCATAAACAGGAACCCATATTCGTCCATTTAACCTCAGGATTCCGTCCTTGCCCTGAGATAATTGCTCTTCAGTTACTCCTAGCCTTTCATTAGGATAGTTAGCTTCCAACACAGCTTCCTTCTGCGCAGCTAACAACCTTTCATTCAACCTGTTCTTTATCTCAATGCTCTTAGCATTGATTCTTATGGGCTTCACTATTTCCTTCCGACTTAAGGCATCAGCAACCACATTTGCCTTGCCTGGATGGTATCGGATTTCACAATCATAATCATTCAACGTCTCCATCCATCGTCGTTGCCTCATGTTTAAATCCTTTTGGTTAAACAGGTGCTGGAGGCTCTTCTGATCAGAATAGATCACACACTTGACACCATATAAATAGTGCCCCCATAGCTTCAGTGCAAATACAACGGCACCCAACTCCAAGTCATGGGTGGTGTAATTCTTTTCATGCACCTTTAACTGACGTGAAGCATAGGCAATAACTTTGCCTTTTTGCATAAGCACACATCCCATCCCGGTGTGTGATGCATCACAATATACCACAAACTCTTCTATTCCATCAGGCAATGTCAACACAGGCGCATTGCTCAGCTTCTGCTTAAGGATATCAAAAGATTCTTGCTGCTTGGGTCCCCAGTTGAACTTAATCTTCTTCCTAGTCAAATAAGTTAGGGGTGCAGAAATCCTTGAAAAATTCTCGATAAATCGCCTATAGTATCCTGCTAAGCCTAGGAAGCTACGAATCTCTCTAGGCGTCTTCGGCTCTTGCCAGTTCATGACATCTTCAACCTTAGCGGGATCTACTTGGATACCACGCTCACTAACCATATGTCTAAGGAATTGGACTTCTCGAAGCCAGAATTCACACTTCGAGAATTTGGCGTAAAGCTTCTCCTGTTGAAGTAGTGAAAGAATACATCGAAGATGCTTCTCATGATCGGCTTGGTTCTTCGAGTAGATGAGGATGTCGTCAATGAAGGTGATGACAAATTTGTCCAAGTAAGGCTTGCAGACGCGATTCATGAGATCCATGAATGCGGCAGGTGCATTAGTGAGCCCAAAAGGCATCACTAGGAACTCGTAATGACCATAACGAGTCCTAAATGTTGTCTTGTGTACATCTTCATCTTTAACCTTCAGTTGATGATAGCCTGATCTTAAGTCAATCTTAGAGAAGTAACTTGCCCCTTGTAGTTGATCGAATAGATCGTCGATTCTGGGCAATGGATACCTATTCTTGATAGTGACCTTATTAAGCTCGCGGTAGTCGATGCACAGACGCATCGATCCATCCTTCTTCTTGATAAATAAGATTGGTGCTCCCCAAGGAGACGAACTAGGTCTAATGAAACCTTTGGCTAGCAATTCATCTAGTTGCGTTCTCAATTCCTTCATCTCTGTTGGTGCCAACCTATAAGGTGCTCTAGCAACAGGTGCTGCCCCAGGGATGATGTCAATTCTGAATTCCACTTGCCTATCTGGTGGTAAACCAGGTAGTTCTTCAGGAAAAACTTCAGGGTATTCAGAAATGACGGGGATATCCCCAATCTTAGGCTTTGGCTCATCAATAGTCACTTGTGCCATGTAGATGACACAACCCTTCTTCAAACACTTAGAGGCCCTGAGCAAGTCACTTGCTCAGGCAGTCCATACTGGGTATCTCCCTGAATAGTAAGTGGTTCACCAGACGGAGTCTTAATCACCACTTGCTTCTTATTGCAGACAATCTGGGCCTGGTTATAAGATAACCAGTCCATTCCCAAAACTATGTCGAAACCGGCTAACTTAAAGGGAAGTAGGGACAAAGGAAAAGAGTGGTTCTTAATGGATATAACACATCCATCTAACACAGTTGAGACGGTCTCTATGGTTCCATCAGCTAATTCCACTTCATATTCCACACTTAAAGTTTTAACAGGTAATTTCAACAATTCACAAAACTTATTATCTACAAATGATTTATCAGCTCCTGAATCAAATAACACTCTCGCATAAACATCATTTATGAGGAAAGTACCTGTAATCACATTGTCGTCTTGCACAGCCTCCTTCGCATCCATCCTAAAGACTCTAGCATTGGTCTTCTTTCCTTCATCAGCTTTCTTTGCATATTTTGGGCAGTTGGACTTGATATACCCTTTTTCGTTGCAACTGTAGCACGTTGCGTCCTTCAACTTTTTGCAATCCAAGGTCATGTGTTCCTTGGACTTGCATATCCCACATGCAAAAGTTCTCGACTGTGTCTGCGAGTTCGATTCAAACCTGCACTTCCCGAAGTGTTGTTTCTTGCAGACTTTGCACTTGGGCTTATCACCAGATTGATGCCCATCCTTCCTAGATCCTGACCCCTTCCTGTGGTCATTGTTCCCCCTGTGCTTCTTATCCGAACGTCGTGAGTTGTCATCCTCACGCTTTCTCTTCTCGGCATCTGTGTTCCTCAGTGATCTCTGTCTGACCGCGTCCAGTGTGAGGGACAAGGATATATCAGCTACAGATCTGAAAGTAGCTGGCCGAGAGGCTTTCACGCTTGCCTTTATTTCTGGGGCTAAACCCCTAATGAAACGAGCTATTCTTTTGGGTTCCGGGGTCACCAGATACGGAACCAATCTTGACATGGTATTAAAGCTCGTAAGGTAAGCTTGGCAATCCAGATTCTTCATCACCAATGATAGGAAATCAGACTCGATCTTTTCAACCTCATGTTGGGGACAGTAGTTGTCCCTGATGAGGGTAACAAATTGTTGCCATGTCATGTTGTACAATGGGATCTTCCCAGTAGCTTGAATCAACGATCTCCACCAGGCTAAGGCCTCACCTTTGAACGATTGAGACACAAACTTTACCACATCTCTATCAGCGCACCCGCTGATATCAACCATGGTATCCATCTCACCCAGCCATGTCATGCAGTCTATAGCTCCTTTCTCCCCAGTGAAATCCCTGGGTTTGCATGAAACAAAGTATTTGTAGGAGCAACCCTTATCACGGGGTCCTTGATTCAGTATGATCTTTTGAGATGGGACACTTTGATGGTTTGAAGAGTGACGATCGTCATCTTCTTTCTTGGGCTCATCCTTCTTGGAGGGTGGCTTGCTGTGAGCCTCAGAATGAGTCTTAGGCTTTGAATGCGGTGTAGATAGGGTCCTACTTCGAGTCCCGCTATATTCTTCATACTGTCGCTCTATGGCCTTTGTAACAGCGTCGTCTATTAACGCTTGCAGTTCAGCACCCGTTATATTAATTCAGGCATTATCATTATTCTCCCTTGGGTGACTATTAATTTCATCCGAGTCAGCCATTTTAATTTTGAACTGTTACATAAGACAATGACAATAGTTTACTTGGGAGTTTATTTTGGAATTGTCTTTTATGGCAATTCATTAACCACGGTAAACATAGACCAGATTTGGTTAATTTGTTAATCATATTTATTTAGGATTTTTATTATAATTTATCCTAATCATAAAACAATAACATTATTATTAGCACAAAAGGCCTAGTCACAGGGACACTTTAAATCATAAGCCATGATTTCAGAGAATCAAAGCATGAAGGTTTGAACATAGTTCCTTACCTTTTTCTGACATAGAGTCGTAGACTACTACTTTCTTTTGTCTCATATGAAAATGAGTATGGCCCGTAGGCACTATATTACCAATGTATGGTCAAAATATGATCATCTTAATTGATGATTTAAACCCATGATTCATAGATCATTAAATTAGGTTAGGAATCTTTTGAAGAATCCTTATATAAGAATGACGTGTGTGATTTTAACGAATCACGTCTGCCAGGAGCGTTAACATGTTTTCAGATGTTAACAGGGATCCGAATCTTTTAAACAGGTCTTACCATCTTGGCCAAGTCTTATACTAACATAAAGGCTGAGTTATACCTTTAAGATTCAAATTTAATATATAATAGGCAGATTATTTTAAAAGGAATGATTTTTATTTATTTATTTCATGTAACATATTTATGCATATAATGGCAAAAAATGAAATTTATAAGCTTAACATTCCATTAATCATAAAAAGTACATACTGCCCTAAACGAGTCTTTCAACATAACAACTTGCCCACACAGGGGCTTAACCAAACAAACATACCCACGCAGGGGTCAACAGAAGGACATGCCCACGCAGGGGAAGAATACAAGAAGGACAACCCTACGGTTAAAAAAATTAGGGAATACAACTGATCGCCTTTTAATAAAACCTTGATTGCAGGTTAATAGAAAGATAAGTTTGGTGTATGCTGGTGGAAGTATTGGTCTAATGGGTATATTAGCTCAGAGAGTTTCCGATGGAGGTTGCCGAGTTCTTGGGTAATATACACAATACACTAACAACAATTCTTCTTCTAGAGGTTACTACTTGCTGATTAATGTAAATCATTGTTGTTTACTCACTGCAGGGTTATCCCAAAAGCTCTTGTACCCCTTGAGGTAATTCCCCTTTAAATTTAAAAATTGTGAGTTTTTCTCATAACGTAGTACCTACCGTTCTTTTTTAGGCTAATAGGTTCAGTTCATTGGTTAGATTTGATGGCCCTTTAAACGAACTGATTAACATAAATAAACAAAATCAAGATACACACGATCATATTGACAATAAACAACTGATTCGTATTATTATTTTCTGTATGAACGAATGAATACAACTGATCCCTATTAGTGCTATTTATACACGCCGGAATACCACCGGTGAACCGTCGCAGCGTTTCAGTAATGAACGCGGGTGGTTGTGGCTTATATTCTGGTTCTTTTAATTTGATACTATATGTTTGGAAATGATGTGGCAGATAATGTTCTTATTTCATTACAGAAGCCTAAATGGCTTATTGCAGCTGCTAACATGTTTGTGGTCATTCATGACATTGGCAGCTGTCAGGTATTTACTCGCATTCGACATGACTTGATTTGGCCAGTTTAATTGACTTGGTTGGACGGGTCAAACCAGCCAAAACCAGTTTTCTTTTTTCAGTTTTTATGTAAAAAAAATATCCAGCCTTTCATGTTTACATCCGAACGTGTCTGTGGCTGTAAATGGTGTCGCTCTTGTTGGAACCCTATCCGACCAATTGAAAAAATATTCAGCCTTTCATGTTGAACATATTATTATTATTATTATATTAAATTTTGAAATGATGATAATTAGGATTTAGGATCCTGATCGTTGATTTATTATAGTTTTTCTAATATTATCTCTGGTTACTTATGAAATTGGAGGAAATGTGGTTTTTGCTTTTCATCGGATAACTTTGCCTTTTTATCACCTTTTGTTTTGATTTGATTAGCATCTTTGACGTATTCTATTCCAAATCGATCAACCAAATTGAAACTGAAATTGACATTCCGATTATAACCTTTCGACGAAGTGGAGATGAAGATGTTACGATCTCCGACACCGGTAAGAGAAGGCGATTGGTGCTTCCGATCATCATGTCAATTTGGTGTTTATGTGGTCAATAAACGACAGTTCGATCTCAGATCTGAAGGCTAGCATTCATAATAATATTCTTCAGTTTGATGTTCTATAAGCTTACGTAATGAATTTGTTTTCATTTTCGATTGTGAATCAGAATTATTAACATTCATTTTGATGAACGAAATGAACGTTTGATTATAGGTTGATGGTTTCAGGTTAGACGATGGCTCAGACGGGAATCTCTGCAAGGTATTTTGGTTTTGCTTGACCTAGGTGCCTAGACATGCCCCTTGGTCGCCTTTTAATAAAACCTTATATCACAAAACCTGATGAGTTGTTACACTAGTTAACTTGGTCAATTTTAAAAAGCTGGTGAGTTGTTATAGCTTCAACCATTGGGTTTTAAACAGGTCACTTTCATGAACCTGGTAAGTTTTTATAAATGGGAACTAGCATTTTAATCTTATGCTAAAAACATTGTACGGCTCTTTTGTTGGGTCAAACGGGTCCAACCTTATAGAACTGTTTTTAGCTCTTCCGGACACGGAAAAACCGATGTGGCATAGCCACGAGTACGAGGTGACGAGCAGCATGCTCTTTCTTCCTGGTTTTGGCTGGCCCGGTTGAATGAAAAGATCTTGAGAAAGTGTCGAAAACGTGGGTTGACCCATTAACCCGTTTAACTATTTAGAAAAAAACTTTTATATTTTTGTTTTTTTCGTTTATATATAAATTTCATTAGTGTTGTTCATCCACTTTGCTTTAAACTTTAATTTATATGAAGATTGTGGTTTATTAGCTGCCTATTCGATTTCTAATTGAACATTTGATGGAACCAGGTCACTTATACAGGATTTTGATCAACAGAGCTCTGCTAGATTCTGCATCAATCCCCCGATTGAATAGCGTTTTATGCTTTCTGCCAGCACATT
Source organism: Helianthus tuberosus (assembly GCA_030545235.1). NCBI lineage: Eukaryota > Viridiplantae > Streptophyta > Magnoliopsida > Asterales > Asteraceae > Helianthus > Helianthus tuberosus. The sequence goes on from CM060390.1 coordinate 5,398,792, forward strand.
CAGGGTTTGTTTGCTGAAGTTTATATCCATGTATTTGCACTTAGAAATTAGCATAAACCACGATAACATATTTCTTCCATGTGCAAGTCATAAATATCTGTGCATAAAAATAAAGTTTATGCATCTTACCTTAACAATCATGAGATCAAAGTGTTGGGTTTGGTAATCACAAGCTTTCAAAACTGTTTGGAAGAAACAAAAAAAAAAGAACACACTTTGTAAGGGATTTAACGAAAGAGACTAACATTCATGGGGTTACTACGTTTTAGACTTATTTGTAATTATGAATCTTTATAAAAGCAATCTATTAAAAATGACCTTATTCTTTATCATTCTGATCACATTTGACATACTTATTATTTATAAAAACTGGGTCAATTGAGGTTATCTAAATGGCAATTTCGACCCATTCGTGAATGGGTCAATTGAGGTTATCTTTTGTTTCTAGCAGGTCAAACTGAGAAAGTGCCAAAAACATTTAGCTATAAACGAAACAGGTGGATAATTGCCCAAAGTGTATTGTTGATTTTTTTGATGCATAAAATATGCTAATTCACTTTAATAAGTAGTATATAACTATATTGATTATAAGGTAACTTTTTTTTTATCAAATTTGGCCATAGTGTTTATTTTTAAAACTTGTAATTATTTTGGACAAAAACGAGATTTGACCAGCATCAATAAATACACATTTTCACCTGCTACTTGAACCTCCATGCCGTTACACATACACACAAAAAAACACTAAACCTCTAATCCCTTTCCTTACTTACACAATTCTACTTGTCTTAAACCCTGATGACATTTTGACCCATTTGTAAATGGGTCAAGTCAGGTTATGTTTTATATCTAACAGGTCAAATGGGTTAAATACTTAAATAAAATAGATCTAAAAAGGAAATTTGGTCAAATGGGTCGAAAATGGTCCAAAATGTATTCCTTGTCATAGAACCTTGTAATCTATCTAGAGAGAGTATATAGTGATTAAAAAATATAATATTCCTAATCACATTTGAGATAGTTATTATTTATAAAAGCTGTAAAACTTCTGGACAAAAATACCCGTTTTGACTTGTTACCCCAATGCCTTGCCTCTAATGAAAACTTTCTTTACGCTCTCTATAATTATTTTGTTTTATAAAATTTCACAGTTCTTGGAACCACTGGAGCTATGCTACAGATCACTATGTGCGTGTGGAGACCGTGTGATGGCTGATGGAAGCCTTCTTGATTTTCTAAGACAAGTGTCTGCATTTGGACTATCACTTGTTAAACTTGATATAAGACAAGAATCCGAGCGCCACACGGATGTCCTTTGCTATATCCCTTGGTGTAACCGTATTAACATGTACATCATGTTTTAAATGTGGTGTATTTGTTTGAATGACAAATCTTTTGTTTTTTGTAAGTTTTACTATTTTAGAAATATATCAATACAGTAATCTACCTTACGGGCATAGCAGATAGTAAGTGTTGCGGGTAAGTTTATGATATGTTCACGCCCTCGTACTATCGACTCCGCTGCAACGCGCGGGTCTCCCACTAACCAAACAAACATACCCACGCGGGGGTCAACAGAAGGACAACCCTACGGTTAAAAAAAACCACTAACCGGTTATTCCTCAATCGGTTATTAACCGGTTACGTCTTCGGTTAAGAACCGGTTATGGTTAATTAACCAAGAGTAAACTGCAATTTTACCCTTTGGGGTTAGAGCCAATTGGCACTATTAGCCCCTCCATGGAAATAATTTCAATTTTACCCCCAACGTTGTTGTTATGTCGCATAATTAACCCCTGCTATCAAATAAGTTAACAGATATGTTAACTGAAATGTGAAATGACTATCTTACCCTTTCATATTACCCCCTTATGGTTTGTTCTACTCTGTAATATTACCCCCTTGTGTAAAATGACTAAATTGTTCTTTCTTATCACCCCTTATGGTTTGTTGTACTCTGCAATATTACCCCCCGATGTTAAATAGTCCTTGCAAACCTTACCCCCTGCAGAAAAAAAACCTTTCCCGCCTAAACCACCATCAACCGCCATCACCCACCACCATCAGCCGCCACCACCCACCTCCATATCATAAACTTACCCGCAACACTTACTATCTGCTATGCCCGTAAGGTAGATTACTGTATTGGTATATTTCTAAAATAGTAAAACTTACAAAAAAACAAAAGATTTGTCATTCAAACAAATACACCACATTTAAAACATGATGTACATGTTAATACGGTTACACCAAGGGATATAGCAAAGGACATCCGTGTGGCGCTCGGATTCTTGTCTTATATCAAGTTTAACAAGTGATAGTCCAAATGCAGACACTTGTCTTAGAAAATCAAGAAGGCTTCCATCAGCCATCACACGGTCTCCACACGCACATAGTGATCTGTAGCATAGCTCCAGTGGTTCCAAGAACTGTGAAATTTTATAAAACAAAATAATTATAGAGAGCGTAAAGAAAGTTTTCATTAGAGGCAAGGCATTGGGGTAACAAGTCAAAACGGGTATTTTTGTCCAGAAGTTTTACAGCTTTTATAAATAATAACTATCTCAAATGTGATTAGGAATATTATATTTTTTAATCACTATATACTCTCTCTAAATAGATTACAAGGTTCTATGACAAGGAATACATTTTGGACCATTTTCGACCCATTTGACCAAATTTCCTTTTTAGATCTATTTTATTTAAGTATTTAACCCATTTGACCTGTTAGATATAAAACATAACCTGACTTGACCCATTTACAAATGGGTCAAAATGTCATCAGGGTTTAAGACAAGTAGAATTGTGTAAGTAAGGAAAGGGATTAGAGGTTTAGTGTTTTTTTTGTGTGCATGTGTAACGGCATGGAGGTTCAAGTAGCAGGTGAAAATGTGTATTTATTGATGCTGGTCAAATCTCGTTTTTGTCCAAAATAGTTACAAGTTTTAAAAATAAACACTATGGCCAAATTTGATAAAAAAAAAAGTTACCTTATAATCAATATAGTTATATACTACTTATTAAAGTGAATTAGCATATTTTATGCATCAAAAAAATCAACAATACACTTTGGGCAATTATCCACCTGTTTCGTTTATAGCTAAATGTTTTTGGCACTTTCTCAGTTTGACCTGCTAGAAACAAAAGATAACCTCAATTGACCCATTCAAGAATGGGTCGAAATTGCCATTTAGATAACCTCAATTGACCCAGTTTTTATAAATAATAAGTATGTCAAATGTGATCAGAATGATAAAGAATAAGGTCATTTTTAATAGATTGCTTTTATAAAGATTCATAATTACAAATAAGTCTAAAACGTAGTAACCCCATGAATGTTAGTCTCTTTCGTTAAATCCCTTACAAAGTGTGTTCTTTTTTTTTGTTTCTTCCAAACAGTTTTGAAAGCTTGTGATTACCAAACCCAACACTTTGATCTCATGATTGTTAAGGTAAGATGCATAAACTTTATTTTTATGCACAGATATTTATGACTTGCACATGGAAGAAATATGTTATCGTGGTTTATGCTAATTTCTAAGTGCAAATACATGGATATAAACTTCAGCAAACAAACCCTGAATGTGCTGGCAGAAAGCATAAAACGCTATTCAATCGGGGGATTGATGCAGAATCTAGCAGAGCTCTGTTGATCAAAATCCTGTATAAGTGACCTGGTTCCATCAAATGTTCAAATAGAAATCGAATAGGCAGCTAATAAACCACAATCTTCATATAAATTAAAGTTTAAAGCAAAGTGGATGAACAACACTAATGAAATTTATATATAAACGAAAAAAACAAAAATATAAAAGTTTTTTTCTAAATAGTTAAACGGGTTAATGGGTCAACCCACGTTTTCGACACTTTCTCAAGATCTTTTCATTCAACCGGGCCAGCCAAAACCAGGAAGAAAGAGCACGCTGCTCGTCACCTCGTACTCGTGGCTATGCCACATCGGTTTTTCCGTGTCCGGAAGAGCTAAAAACAGTTCTATAAGGTTGGACCCGTTTGACCCAACAAAAGAGCCGTACAATTTTTTTAGCATAAGATTAAAATGCTAGTTCCCATTTTTAAAAACTTACCAGGTTCATGAAAGTGACCCGTTTAAAACCCAATGGTTGAAGCTATAACAACTCACCAGCTTTTTAAAATTGACCAAGTTAACTAGTGTAACAACTCATCAGGTTTTGTGATATAAGGTTTTATTAAAAGGCGACTGATGTGTGTAAAATGCAACATATAAATTACATCAAATGAGGCATAAAACTAACCCTTTTTTAGTACTAAATGAGCTCAAAAAATACATCAAAGAGTGTTTTTGTCTTCCTTTTGTATTTTCAGGATTAAATGAGCTCAAAAACGCAAAAGAAGCAAAAAGACAGCTAAATCCAACATAAATACAAGAAAAGGAACATTAGTGGACTGCCCGAACCCTCAACGGCACCTTTCAAAGCAAAATAGAGAAAACAGAAGGCTGAACACGCCCCGTGCTCAGCCAGCACGGGGCCGTGCCCAAGAAGCAGCAGAAAAGACAAACCTATAGAAGCTTCTATTGCCCATCACGGGGCCGTGCTCAGCGGACACGGGGGCGTGTCGAAAGTACAGCAGGCGCATTTATTGTAATTGCGAATTACAATTAATGAGGAGAGAGAGTGTCAGACGGACACGGGGCCGTGTCCAGCTCTCTGTTCAGCCTATAAATAGGAGTGCTTGGATTCATTTCATCTCATCCCTTGGCACACCACCTCTCTCACACTTCATCCACCACCCACCACCATCACAACACCATCATCCACCACCATCATCCATTGTCCATCATAGAGTGTGTGAGTCGTCTCGGGATCCAAGATTGATCGTAAGAGTTCTTGACAATCAAGGCCATGTTTGCCTAAGTCTCTTACATCACTTGGTGAAGACAAAGTGTCTAGTATAATACTTTTTATTTCTAATCTTTTGCACTTTTTATTTGGTTTTGTATTAATGACTTTAATAACTAGTTACTTATGTTGAAGGTGATCTTTCCTTATCGTTTGTCCATGGTGTCTTGGCATTATTTTACTGTCTATATAAAATAAAGGATTTTCACCATTCATATCTCCACGGTCTATATGGAGGTATGTTGGCTACCTGGTAGGGGGTTAAGGGAACGGTTTGGTAAAGGTCTTGCCATTGTTCAGCGTTTAGAGGTCCTGCAATGGACCTGGGTCAAATTTAGTAGGACCTCCTTCAATACTTCACGGTATTGGATGGCGGGGGTCCAAACTCTTTGATCCCCTCATAAGCTAACTACTATTAATACTATAACCCGGCTACTTAGGACTGTATCCCTGCTGACTCAGACTACTTAGCCGAGGGTAACGTCACCGCCAAAAGCGGGGCCTACCACAATACTGCATTAATAACTTAATTCATTATCTTCCAATAATCCACCCCTTTAGGATTGTATCCCTGCTGACTCAAACTACTGGGGTGAGGGTAACGTCACCTTCAAAAGAGGGGCCTACTACAATAACTAAGATAATCTCTTAATTATGTGCAAAAGTGCGGAAATAATCAAAGGTTATACTGATACGAGTCAGAACCAAGTGATTCATCTTGTCTATCTGTTTTTATTTTATTTTTATTTTCAGCATTTTAGTTAGTTTTATTTTTCTTAGTTTAAATCTTTTTTCTAAACTTTTGTTTTGGTTAGACGTTGAGGATAAACCGGTATTAAAAGCTCTTGTGTCCTTGGACGACCTCGGTATCTTACCAACGCTATACTACACTCAACGATGGGTGCACTTGCCCATATGTGTGTTTAGTGTTAGTGAAATATCGTGTTTTATAAATTTAAAACTTGGCTAAAATAAGTGTTAAAAAGGGCTTAAAATATACACCTAATATATACGACACTTACCGCACATCAAGTTTTTGGCGCCGTTGCCGGGGACACAAGGATTTTAAGAAAGTTAGGAATCAACGGCCTAATCATCTTTTATTTTTCTTTTTATTTTTTTTAGGATTTTCTTAGTTTTTCAGCTTCTGCAGCGCTCAGCACGGGCCGTGCCCGGTCAGACACGGGCCGTGCCCAGCAATCATCACTGGCAGTTTTTATTTTCTGAGTTACAGAGAGCTGAACACGGGGCCGTGTCGGTGCAACACGGGGTCGTGTCCAACTCCCAGTAACAGGGATCCAGAAATCAATTACTGCGCCTCTGAACACGGGCCGTGTTCATCGAGCACGGGGCCGTGGTGAACATTCTGACCAGCGTTCTTTTCTGTTTTTGTTGCAGGACTTGGAACCCAGGCGCCACATTTAAACCTCCTACGTAGTGCATGAGCTCCAGTTCTAGTAGAGACATAAAAGAACCCCTAGAAGAACCCGAGCGCTTTCTCAGAAAAAGACTAAAAGCTAAAAATCAAGAGAAAGCTTCGGGGGACCCACTTCCAATGGCGGACCAACGTACCCTCATGGATTACCTACGGCCTACCGTAGGCAATCTTGGCGCCGCTATCAATGCCCCGAATGTCGAGGCCAACAACTTCGAACTTCGGCCGCATTTGATACAAATGCTCCAAAACTCCGCAACCTTCCACGGGCTTGCGGACGAGGATCCCCATCTACATATTACTAACTTCTTAGAAATATGTGATACCTTTCGGATCAATGGAGCATCAAATGACGCCATCCGCCTTCGAATGTTTCCTTTTTCACTAAAAGACCGAGCTAAGGCTTGGCTTAATACCCTCCCAGCTGGGTCGGTAACCACCTGGGATGAACTCGCCCAAAAATTTTTGTATAAGTATTTCCCTCCTGCTAAAACGGCTAAATTAATGACAGAAATTAATACATACTCACAAGAGGATGGGGAATCCTTATATGAAACTTGGGAAAGGTTCAAGGAGCTTCTAAGAAAGTGTCCTCACCATGGTCTAGCGATATGGCAACAAGTATCCACTTTCTACAATGGATTGTTGCCACACACAAGACAAACACTTGATTCAAGCTCCGGGGGACTCTTAGGTAACCGTCGCCCAAATGAAATATATAACCAAATTGAGGAAATTGCTCAAACCAATTTTCAATGGCACACTCCCCGAGGTAATAAATCTATTGCCCCGGGCGCCCATAAGGTTGATGAAAGCACCTCTTTACAAGCCCAAATCGAGGCCCCTCTCTTCAAAAATCAAAAGGCTAGAAATGACAAAAACGGCCTCGGTTATGGCTTGTGAAGGGTGTGGTGGGTCACATGAAAATTGGAGTTGTATGAAAGAATTAGATGAACAAACTGAAACGGTAAACTACATGGATAATAGACCTAGGCCGTCGGGTCCTCCAACGGGTACCTACAACCAAGGATGGCGTAACCACCCAAATCTTGGTTGGAGAGATCCCGGAAATAGTAGTAACCAACAAAACCAACGAACTAATTTTCAACAACCGCAAAATTTTCCTCAACAACAAGGTGGAAGAGAAAGGCTTGAAGATACCATATCTCGCCTCATCTCTGACACTGAAAAGAAGAACTCGGATCGATTTCAACAATTGGAATCGAATTTCAGAAACCAACAAGCTAGCATTCAAAACGTTGAAAAACAATTAAATCAACTAGCTCAAAATTTCTCCGAGAGACCACAAGGCGCATTACCCAGTAATACCGAACCAAACCCAAAGGCACAAGTCCATCTCATCACATTAAGAAATCGAACCATGGGTCCCGAGGATGCTCCATTGCCGCCAAATGAAAGAAGTCATTCTAGCCAGCCTGTGACTCCTCCTGCGCCAGAAAAGGCTTCTACACCGAATCAAGAGCCCACCAAGACTCCTCCAATCCCGTACCCCGGTAGGTTAAATCGTCAAAAGACCGATGAGCAATTCGCAAAGTTCGAAAGTTTACTAAAACAATTGCATGTTAATATTCCTTTTATTGAGGTCCTAACCCAAATGCCTAAATATGCAAAATTCATGAGGGATTTCCTCACTTACAAAAAGAAAATTGAATCATTGCAATTAGTTAACCTAGGCGAAGAATGCTCAGCTCTAGTACTCAACAAACTTCCACAAAAGAAAATCGACCCCGGGAGCTTCACAATCCCTTGTTCGATTGGGAAGTCCCCCGTCCGAAATGCTTTAGCCGATCTTGGGGCTAGCATCAACCTCATGCCCACCTCAATGTTCAAGCGACTCGGCCTAGGAACAACAAGCCCTACAAAGATGAGCATACAACTCGCCGACAGGTCCGTCAAATTCCCACATGGGGTCGCCGAAAATCTGCTAGTCAAGGTCGACAAATTCGTTTTTCCAACCGACTTTGTTATCCTAGACATGGAAGAAGACACCGAGGTCCCTCTCATCCTCGGGAGGCCATTCCTAGCCACCGCTCAAGCATTGGTGGATATGAATGACGGAACTTTAACATTGAAGTTTGGGGATGAGGAAGTGAAATTTGAATGTGGAAAGCGAGTAGAGGAAGAAGATCCGGTCAACTACATGAAGGTCATAGACTCAAGCTTGGATGACGCTCTCCGACGGTGTAACATGGGATGCAACACATCCCACTTGGGTAACATATGACCAGGCATTGGGTCTAGCCAAGGACCCTTATAAACGTGGCGCACCATGGAGGCATTCCACGGAACTATCCTTAGTTTAATTTGGATTAGTTTTTATGTTTTCTAGTTAGTTTAATTTTCAGGAATAAAACACACTCATGGCGGTAAAGGATGAAAAGGGGAACGAGAAAAATGATCCCATGCACAAGAACGAGGCAACCCGACAATTTTCTCCATTTCAGAAGGTTCAACACGGGCCGTGCCCAACCAACACGGCCCCGTGTCGGACCACCTGCAGAAAACGCCCAGTACAGGTAACTGGACACGGGCCGTGTTCACCCAACACGCCCCCGTGTCCAGACTTCTGTTTCTCTTATTTCAATTTTGTTACTGGCACTTGAACACGGGGCCGTGCCCGGATAACACGGGGTCGTGTTCAGTGCCCAGTAACACAAATTTTTGCTTTTTAAACACTATTTTACACATCTAATCAACCTAAAAATTTATTTTTGGGACACATTGAGGACAATGTGTAATTTAAGTGTGGGGGGGATGCTAAAACCTTGAATTTTGCAAGTCCTAAATACAAGCCTTACACAAAACTCTATTGGAACCGCTAATCACCCCAAATTTTTTCAAAAATTTCATTTTTTTACTTGTCTAGGTTTAACTCGGGAAATTCAAGTTCTCAAAAAGGTTATATTTTTACAAATTTACAACCGATAGCGTAGTGATAAAAAGAACCAACATAAGAAAATTATGAAAAGGCATGACAAACTTATTTAAAATTTGATTATATATACTTGATCACATAAAAACCCATTCCCACAAAAGTGAGTTTTGAGCCTTTATTGAGCACACAATTTCATATCATTTGACTAAATGCTCATTTTTCGTTTCTTGTGTGAATAGCCGCTTGGTTCTTACGACTCTAGAACTTGCCATGACAATACATTCCCGGTCCTTATCAACTTAAACCCGAGTAAGTAAATGATGGAGGCATTAGGACTAACCTTTTTCATTTCTACACCATTATTTTTCTTTTTCTTTTACCACCTACCCAAAAACCCCCCTAGTTAGCCCCTTTGAGCCTAAACCTTTTCATTTCATCACCCAAAAAAAAAACCCTTTCATCCACTAAAAACCTTTTTCATTTTTAACCCTTTATTTTAGTAACAAGTTCGGTTCTTCGAAAAAAAAAAATATTTTTGATAATGATGAAGCAAAAAGAAAATAAACAAACAAAGTAATCAAAAATAACTTTGTTTGAATAAAAGCTTCATCAAAAATAAAAAGTTGTAAAAATACGAAAACTGACACTTGTTACGCTTTTTAGCCCTTTTTCTACTAACCACTAACCCAACCACCTACCTTTAACCCTAGCCAACCCTTAACCCACAAAGTCCTCTTGATATCTACAAAGGTATAAAAGTTAAAAAGGAGGAGAATTGATTTCTTGGCAAGCCTATGGTAGGAGTAAGTTCCGTGCCGCTCTCGAGTGATTCACTAAAAATACACTTTCGGCCGAGTGTGAGTGATTTCCCCGCGAGGTATATGAACTTGTATATAAATAGAATTTTAAAAAGGCATGTTATGCCCAAATAAGTAATTTCTTTTATAAACAGTTCTAAATAAATCATTACGAATAGGAGTGTAAATAAATAAAAATAAAACCCAAAAAGATCTTGGAAATCCTGACACTCTACGACAAGCCCAAAACCTTCTCTTCTACCTATTCCATTTGGGAGTGTAAGCCACATATTAAAGAGTTTTGCTTGAGGACAATCAAAAGTTCAAGTGTGGGGGTATTTGATGTGTGTAAAATGCAACATATAAATTACATCAAATGAGGCATAAAACTAACCCTTTTTTAGTACTAATATTGGAAAAAGAGTGTTTTTGTCTTCCTTTTGTATTTTCAGGATTAAATGAGCTCAAAAACGCAAAAGAAGCAAAAAGACAGCTAAATCCAACATAAATACAAGAAAAGGAACATTAGTGGACTGCCCGAACCCTCAACGGCACCTTTCAAAGCAAAATAGAGAAAACAGAAGGCTGAACACGCCCCGTGCTCAGCCAGCACGGGGCCGTGCCCAAGAAGCAGCAGAAAAGACAAACCTATAGAAGCTTCTATTGCCCATCACGGGGCCATGCTCAGCGGACATGGGGGCGTGTCGAAAGTACAGCAGGCGCATTTATTGTAATTGCGAATTACAATTAATGAGGAGAGAGAGTGTCAGACGGACACGGGGCCGTGTCCAGCGGACACGGGGCCGTGTCCAGCTCTCTGTTCAGCCTATAAATAGGAGTGCTTGGATTCATTTCATCTCATCCCTTGGCACACCACCTCTCTCACACTTCATCCACCACCCACCACCATCACAACACCATCATCCACCACCATCATCCATTGTCCATCATAGAGTGTGTGAGTCGTCTCGGGATCCAAGATTGATCGTAAGAGTTCTTGACAATCAAGGCCATGTTTGCCTAAGTCTCTTACATCACTTGGTGAAGACAAAGTGTCTAGTATAATACTTTTTATTTCTAATCTTTTGCACTTTTTATTTGGTTTTGTATTAATGACTTTAATAACTAGTTACTTATGTTGAAGGTGATCTTTCCTTATCGTTTGTCCGTGGTGTCTTGGCATTATTTTACTGTCTATATAAAATAAAGGATTTTCACCATTCATATCTCCACGGTCTATATGGAGGTATGTTGGCTACCTGGTAGGGGGTTAAGGGAACGGTTTGGTAAAGGTCTTGCCATTGTTCAGCGTTTAGAGGTCCTGCAATGGACCTGGGTCAAATTTAGTAGGACCTCCTTCAATACTTCACGGTATTGGATGGCGGGGGTCCAAACTCTTTGATCCCCTCATAAGCTAACTACTATTAATACTATAACCCGGCTACTTAGGACTGTATCCCTGCTGACTCAGACTACTTAGCCGAGGGTAACGTCACCGCCAAAAGCGGGGCCTACCACAATACTGCATTAATAACTTAATTCATTATCTTCCAATAATCCACCCCTTTAGGATTGTATCCCTGCTGACTCAAACTACTGGGGTGAGGGTAACGTCACCTTCAAAAGAGGGGCCTACTACAATAACTAAGATAATCTCTTAATTATGTGCAAAAGTGCGGAAATAATCAAAGGTTATACTAGATACGAGTCAGAACCAAGTGATTCATCTTGTCTATCTGTTTTTATTTTATTTTTATTTTCAGCATTTTAGTTAGTTTTATTTTTCTTAGTTTAAATCTTTTTTTCTAAACTTTTGTTTTGGTTAGACGTTGAGGATAAACCGGTATTAAAAGCTCTTGTGTCCTTGGACGACCTCGGTATCTTACCAACGCTATACTACACTCAACGATGGGTGCACTTGCCCATATGTGTGTTTAGTGTTAGTGAAATATCGTGTTTTATAAATTTAAAACTTGGCTAAAATAAGTGTTAAAAAGGGCTTAAAATATACACCTAATATATACGACACTTACCGCACATCAGCGACCAAGGGGCACGTCTAGGCACCTAGGTCAAGCAAAACCAAAATACCTTGCAGAGATTCCCGTCTGAGCCATCGTCTAACCTAAAACCATCAACCTATAATCAAACGTTCATTTCGTTCATCAAAATGAATGTTAATAATTCTGATTCACAATCGAAAATGAAAACAAATTCATTACGTAAGCTTATAGAACATCAAACTGAATAATATTATTATGAATGCTAGCCTTCAGATCTGAGATCGAACTGTCGTTTATTGACCACATAAACACCAAATTGACATGATGATCGGAAGCACCAATCGCCTTCTCTTACCGGTGTCGGAGATCGTAACATCTTCATCTCCACTTCGTCGAAAGGTTATAATCGGAATGTCAATTTCAGTTTCAATTTGGTTGATCGATTTGGAATAGAATACGTCAAAGATGCTAATCAAATCAAAACAAAAGGTGATAAAAAGGCAAAGTTATCCGATGAAAAGCAAAAACCACATTTCCTCCAATTTCATAAGTAACCAGAGATAATATTAGAAAAACTATAATAAATCAACGATCAGGATCCTAAATCCTAATTATCATCATTTCAAAATTTAATATAATAATAATAATAATAATAATATGTTCAACATGAAAGGCTGAATATTTTTTCAATTGGTCGGATAGGGTTCCAACAAGAGCGACACCATTTACAGCCACAGACACGTTCGGATGTAAACATGAAAGGCTGGATATTTTTTTTACATAAAAACTGAAAAAAGAAAACTGGTTTTGGCTGGTTTGACCCGTCCAACCAAGTCAATTAAACTGGCTAAATCAAGTCATGTCGAATGCGAGTAAATACCTGACAGCTGCCAATGTCATGAATGACCACAAACATGTTAGCAGCTGCAATAAGCCATTTAGGCTTCTGTAATGAAATAAGAACATTATCTGCCACATCATTTCCAAGCATATAGTATCAAATTAAAAGAACCAGAATATAAGCCACAACCACCCGCGTTCATTATTGAAACGCTGCGACGGTTCACCGGTGGTATTCCGGCGTGTATAAATAGCACTAATAGGGATCAGTTGTATTCATTCGTTCATACAGAAAATAATAATACGAATCAGTTGTTTATTGTCAATATGATCGTGTGTATCTTGATTTTGTTTATTTATGTTAATCAGTTCGTTTAAAGGGCCATCAAATCTAACCAATGAACTTAACCTATTAGCCTAAAAAAGAACGGTAGGTACTACGTTATGAGAAAAACTCACAATTTTTAAATTTAAAGGGGAATTACCTCAAGGGGTACAAGAGCTTTTGGGATAACCCTGCAGTGAGTAAACAACAATGATTTACATTAATCAGCAAGTAGTAACCTCTAGAAGAAGAATTGTTGTTAGTGTATTGTGTATATTACCCAAGAACTCGGCAACCTCCATCGGAAACTCTCTGAGCTAATATACCCATTAGACCAATACTTCCACCAGCATACACCAAACTTATCTTTCTATTAACCTGCAATCAACAAAAGAATCAAAATAATCGCAAACTTTAAACATTAGCTAACAGTTCCATTATTTATCTAAAAACCAAAAATTAGGTTAAACAATAGACTCACAAATCTCAAACTGCATATCAAATCAAATTAGTAAATTACATCAACCGAACAGTGTTAAAATCACAACAAAACAACACACAACAACGAAATCTCAAACCACAAACAGTAAAACATCAAATCATCATGATACAGTTGAATCGAATAACCGCAAAAAAACAAATCGAACCTGTTTGACGGATTCAGCGATCTCTAGACCAATGCCGTCGGAGGGAAAGAGAGTGGCGCGAATCAGATCGGAAGAGGTAGAGGAAAAGCTCCGATCAATGGCTGAGAAAAGCGTGACAGTATCGAATTGTTTTGTAGGAATCGTGTTGTTGAGAATAATGTTCCATTGAAGGGTTGTATGGGTCTTATATACCCTAAGGAGAAACGGAAGGGCTATTGGGTTTCTTCCAATTAAATGTGAAGATCATCCTCGCCTTATAAATTGCCTTATTCAGGAACGACAATGAGAAACACCATTGAATCGAGGGCAAAATTGGGAGGCAGGGATCAAAAATTAGGGAAAAAGCCATGACTCTTGGTCTGCCATCTTAAAAAATGAGTGTTAATTTACTATTTTGTACATGGGAAATGCTTATATATAGTATATATAGATATATAGATTAGCAAAAAAGAATTAAATAGCAGCCCAAAAGTCTTGTGATGGCCCAGCTTGTGTTTCCCATGCATCTTGGTCTAATAGCAGCCCAAAATTCTTGGTGTTTAATTCATCTTCACCAATGACCCAAACCAAAGAATCCAATAATGCCTAATAAACACATAAAAGGCCTAAAGCCCATATGATTTAGTTTTGTCACATTCACAAACCAAGAGTTCATTCCTTCACATTTCAGTATTTTACATTCACAATTCATATTTTTCATGGTGTATTGGTGTTGGCTCCTTTTCTTCATTACCTATCTATTAAAATCAAAAGCGTCTTATCATTCTTAAGTTTAACTCAAGTGTATGGTTTTAGACCATTTTTCTCAACAAACTTTTTATGAAGTTTGTTACAGCAGAATTCGTGCATCGAACAATATTGGATACGCTAATTAAACTCAACACGACTATTTTAAGCTTCTTGTCCAACATTTTATAACTTGACCCAACATCTCAAAGTCATATCCCGAGCTTCTTTTGTCATCATGAATCTTTCCAAATTTCTCGGCAATCCATCGCAATCACTCCATTCCTATAAAAAAAACAACGAAAAACAAGCCAAAGTAAATTTCATTGCACCAAACACATATTTTACCAAATGACATGAAACACAATGAAAACGTGATAAAAGATGCATATAAAGTCTCTTAACAATTCTTAAGATTAAAAAAAAGCTTTCTAATCGAAATCGACGACGTCGTTTGGAGTTTAGTCATCATCAAAGTTCCAGCGTGTTGATTAAACTAACACATCCAATATCTACCTATTCTAACAAATGACAATAAATGATCATTTGAAGATAAAGGGCTATAAATGGCAAGTTTTTCCAACCGAATCTAAACTGGTTTCGGCCAAATTGGCTTTTTAACGAATAGGATTTCAAACCGGTCAAAAGCAGTTCAAGTTTGTAGCCGGACCAATTTCATCAAACATATTTTACTACTGGCTTGGCAGTGGCAGACCCATGAATTATTTGCTGGGGGTGCGGATGAGTGTTTCAAGCATATTTTCAAGGGGTTGCGGTAGGGTTTTTTGCCTAAAAAATACACTAACTTTTTTTCAAGGGGTGCGCCCGCCCACCCACGCGTCTTAGGTCCGCCCCTGCGGCTTGGAACGGTTTTCAAAAACCGATTTCGATCATAAACCCGTTTTCTTGCACCTCCTAATCAAATAATTCGTTTGGGCTTTCTCTTTATCTGCTGGGCCAGTGTTTCCTTGTGGGCTTAAGCATATTAATTATTACCATCTATAAAGATACCAAAATGTCAATTGTCATATGAGCCTAATCTACATCAGACCTTTAATCTTTTTTGTCTCGAGAGTCCTTAAACATGACCAAAGAATCCGGTGCATGATACGTAATCTCTCGTATTCAAATAAATTATTATAGTAAGGGGCTGTTTGGCAACATCTGAATGGTTAAGTGCTGAACTAATAAGAGGTCTGAACCATTAAGTGCTGAATCAGTAAGATGTCTAAACCATTAAGAGCCAGTATAATGTTTAACCGTTCAGAGTCAAACGTCTGACCAATTCAGACTAGAGATCTTAACCATTCAGACTCCGTATAATGCTTAACCATTCAGAGGCAAATGTCTGAACCATTCAGACATCTACTCGTGAAACAAACAGTCTGAACCATTAAGTACCGAACCAGTAAGAGTTTTGAACCATTAAGAGATTCATTAAAAGGTAAACAAACAGCCCCTAACTCATATAACGATGTGTGATATAAACTTTTTTTTGAACGGTGAAAATCTTTAACTTGTTGTGAGAGAGATCTCACACCCTCCTAAATAGACGGCCCTAACCCTATTCTGGGCAGACTATGTTGTCTTAACCGAGTCCACCCTGGTGTCAGATTTGGCTAACAGCGTTCTCCGGTAAACCATACCACCCACTGCCAGTGGAAGAGGCTTGCGCCGTCACAAGAGATAATCTCCTTGGCGTAACACACGGTGGACTAAACCCCGGGTGGCTCGGGCTCGAACTCTTTACCTAGGATCTGGGAGAACTAGAACCTTAAAAGTGGCAAAAACCTTAACAAGTTATTAATTAAAACTAAACTGTGAAAATTAATAATAAACAGTGATATAAATCTTCAAAAACCTAAGGGCCTTTGGCCTTGAGTACTAAGATGTGTAAAATGTTGTTCCTTCTCATGAGGTCAAGGTTTTGAGTCACACACTAGAAAAATGTTGTAAATTTAAAAGTAAATTAAATTGTTGTTCAAAAGAATTATTTGAAAAAATGATGTAAAAAGAATCTTTTGCCTTTGGTTATTCGATCACTCTTGACCCGATATATGTTTTTTTAAATATCGTTTTGAAATTCAATAGTTTTGATCGATTATTTAGCAAGTTAACAACATGTAACACTCAGATCCGTTTTTTTAGAGGCTCAAAGTGAAATAGAATTTTGGGGCCCTTTTCATTTTTTGAATATTATAAACGATACTTCTTTATCCGTGTTTAGAATCAAGCAAAAATCTAACACAACTATAACATAGAATGATTTGCTTTTATAAGAAATCAAACAAATCTAAAACAATAAATTTGCACTAATATTAATAGCTAGCATATAAATTTTCTTTTAAGTGGAGGCCCTAGTCCCAAGCCTGGGTTACTTATACTATAGGTTCGGCCCAATGTAACACTTTCGACTAGAGGTGCACAAACCGGGTATTTTTAATAACTGGTTCCGGTTATTTGACCAAAAAAACCATCCCTATGTCCCGGTTCCAGGTAGGGTTCAGTTCCGGTTCCTAAATTTAAAAGAAAGATATTAGAATCATATATCGGACGGGTATAGCCGGGTATAATCGGTTCCGGTTCTTGTCCGGTTTCGGGTATTAGACGGGTATGTGTAAGATCCATAGCAACTTTAAATATTATATATATATAGGATCAAGATCATTTCAGAACCAAAAAAATTTACAGAACTTGCAGAACCGTTTTAGACTCTTAGATCATTTAATCTATGGTTTAAAATAATAATGGCATTATTGTAATTAAAGAAACTTCAAATGACGTTTTAATTAATAGAAAAGGGTATTTTGGGAATATTAAAAGAAATTAGTTCCAAATTTATCTCCATCTATCTCTAAATTTAAACGAAATTTGTTTTACAATTTCCATTCATCCGTCATCGTCTCCACATCTCTCAACAGCCGTATGAAGCTCCTTCCCTTCCTATCTTTATCATTTGATTTGATGGTATGCTACAGTTTTTATATATAATTACTTCTTTGATATTTGTTTAACATAAAAAATTTAATTGATCTACTGCTCCACTTATTAGAGATATACATCAATGGAACTCCATTTTTTATTTTAGTTATGATTTTGGAATACTCATTTACTATTAAACCAACAGAGGTTTGGGCTTTCTATTTTTTTTTTCTTTTTCAAAGTATTCGACTGTATCTCTAATTTGATGTTTATAATTTATTCATTCATTAACAAAGGTTAAAAATAAGAAAGTAGTCAACAATATTTTTCTTGGTTATATACATATATGCAAATGGCTAACTTACACGTATGTAATTTTTTACTTACATATATCTAATACAAGGTTACACATAGAAATGGTTATTGTTTCAGTTATAGTTTGTTTTTCGTTTAATTATTTATAAGTGTATGTAAATTCTAATTTTACTTGTTAGTTAACAATCGAATATGCATGTTTAAATATCAAAGTTATTTAAATTGATCGGTATGTTTATCGTTTGCATCGTGACAGGTTTTGTGATTATTATTTCATGAGTTTCATCATTTGAGGTGTTTGCTTTGGAAATACTTCGAAAATTAATAGAGAAGAAAGGGGCGAGTGAAAATGGGCGTGTGAGTTGAAAAGATCTATATAAATTTTAATAGCTTTGAACGTGCAGATGTATAAGCATTTATGTTCTTACACATGGAAAAGACATCTACGAACATATGTGTAAATGTAAATTTGAATTATATCTTTGAGCTAATGTATATTTTTTTTTCATTTGTTTTTGTTATACTGACGATCAGTTTGGAGAATGATTCGTATAAAGATTTAAATAGGTGTAATTACATGATTAATTTGAAAATTAAATAATCAGTATCAAGTTTACATATATGTAAATAACATACTTACATGCATGTAAGTATGTTTCCTTACTTGTTTGAAGAGTTACACAAATGCAAATAACACACTTACATATACGAAAGCATTTACATACATTCAAATAGATAATAGTAAATCAGTTTGATTTTTAATCACGCGAAAGAAATTATAAAAAATGAGAGACCTGTTGAAGTTTAGTTAAGTTATTGTATATTTGTCAATGTGTAAAAGTTTAAAGAAATGAAAAGGAAAGAAAGAGAGACTAAATCAGTGAAAGAAAAATTAATAGATAGAATACCACTTTTACCCTTTTATATTTTTATTTATATTTTTTAAAACAAATAAAATAAGTGGTTCATATTGGTTCTGCAAGTTCTCTCAAAAGAAAGGGTTCTGCAAAGAACCCAACCCTATATATATATATATATCTTATGCATTTTTTTTTCTAAAATGCCGATTAAAAAAAAACTTCAGTTAACGACTAAATATAGAGTTCACTATATTTACAAAATTTTTAAACATTCAAAAGATGTTTACAAAGTGCTACATAAGTTTTTCAAACAACACCAAAGTGTTGTTTAGTAGTAAAAGACATAATTTCATTTCGGAAGCTTTGTTCGTGTGCGTATTCGGTTCTCTCATCGGCTTGATCGTCATCCGCATAATTTCATCTAGTTACCAATAATTCAAAACTAAAAATTGGTTTTTACTTATCGCTATACTCTAGTTATTCCGTTCGGTTACTACATACGGAAATCCTCCGTTTTAGTAACAACCAAACTTCATAACAATTCAATTATCATTCAAAGTAACTAAACATAAAGATACTAGAGAAAATTTACGAAGCATATAGGCGCGTACATTTAAAGCTTTCCCTTTAAACGGGTATCCGTTCCGCCGTGATTACTTGATGATCCACCCAAATTGCATATAGAATTCAATTCGAATATATCGCTTAGAACTCATGTTTAAATATTCGACATACAATGCATTTAACTAATCAATTAAGTGATTCTTTCATATTTCCCAATATTTCTAAATCACTTAGACATTTTGTCGAACACCTTAAGGGCGAGATCATTATACCAACATAACCAAGTTCATGGTTGATAACTCAACCATGTTAATTCATCATTTTTCATACTCATTTATATAGTATGTACTAAATGACACAAAAACTTGCATCATAATAATCAAATAACATCAACCATCATTATAATTCAAGGGTTCATCATTCCATTCTCAAAACCCATATAACACATATATGAAAATCTTGAAATCACTAGATTATGACATGAATTCATCAATTCCTTATCTAAGACTTGTGTCCTAGACCTTTAATCATCCTAAAATTACCATAACATCAATTAATTATTCCATAATTTCAGTTATGATTATTCAAGAAGAATCAAAACTTCATCAAAGATAAAAATTAAACATACCTTGTGATCCTCTAACTATAGTGATCACGAATTTAGCTTAGAATTGATTCCAAATCAATTTCCTTCTTTGATTTTGAGATTTTTGGATGAAATTAGGGTTTGAAGAACTGAGTTCTTTGTTTCCTGGGTTTTGGTCAAACTACAGGGAATTACACACACTCTGTGTGTGTTTTGAACTTATCATGTGTAGCAAAATAACTTTTAATTATGACACAATTGGCCCCTCAAATTTCTAAATTTTATAAAAGGTTTAAAAAGCTTTGATTTCCCTTCTTTTATGACAAGATTTTAACTAAGTTAATTATTCCTAGTTTTATTCTCACCGTTTTATTATAACTTATACATGTACACAAACATATATAGTTAATAAATTAGGGGTGTTACAAGTCTACCCCCCTTAAAGAGGATTCCGTCCTCGAAATCGCAATACGTACCGAATAAAGAAAGGTATAAGCGTCTCATCTCTTCTTCGGACTCCCAAGTGGTGTCTGATCCCTTCCGGTGTTCCCATTTAACTTTAACTTGATTGATCTCTTTATGTCTTAAACTTTTAATTTTTTTTATCAAGAATTTTGATAGGCTTTACGACATAATTCAATTTATCGTCGACTTTAATGTCGTCATAGCACTTTTACGAAAGTGATATGTATACTGCTTAACTCTTCTGCAATTCGAGTCGGTAAGCTACTTTACCCACACGTTCTATGATTCTGAATGGACCAATAAATCTCAGACTCAGTTTTCCCCGTCTCCGGAATCGGATAACCCCGTTCCACAGAGATACTTTAAGCATAACCATATCACCAACCTGAAACTCGATTGGTCTTCATCTTTTATTTGCGTAAGACTTTTGTCGATCTTGAGCAGCTTTTAAATGATCTCGGATCATTTCAATCTGTTCATTAGTGATCCTGACTACATCTTTGTGAGCTAATTCTCGCGGACCCACTTCACCCCAACACACCGGGATTCGACACTTTCTATCGTAAAGCATTTCATAAGGGGCCATTCCAATACTGGAAAGGTAGCTGTTCTTATAAGAAAATTCAGCTAGTGGTAGATAGACATCCCAACCACCACCAAAATCGATAATACATGCTTGTAGCATATCTTCGAGTGTTTGAATAGTTCTTTCACTCTGCCCATCAGTCTGCGGATGATATGCGGTACTAATGAACAACTTAGTACCCATCTGCTCTTGGAAATCACGCCAAAAATTTGAAGTAAACTGTGTATCTCTATCCGATACGATAGACACCGAGACTCCATGACGAGATATAATTTAATTTGTGTATACTTTCTACATCTTCTCAGAAGTATATGTTTCCCTAATTGGAATAACATGGGCACTCTTGGTCAATCCATTAACTACTACCCATATGGCATCACATCTACCTGTTGTCTTTGGTAGTTTAGTTAATAGATCCATAGTGATGTGCTCCCATTTCCACACTTAAATGTCTAACGATTGAAGTTTACTATAAGACTTCTGGTGTTCTGCTTTTACTTGTAAACAAGTTAAGCATTTTTTTTCTACATATTTAATGATGTCTCACTTCATTCCGGATTTCCGGCCACCCATAATTTTTGTTTCAAATCTTGGTACATTTTTGTAGCTCCCGAATGAATAGAATAACGGAACTTGTGGGTTTCATCAAAAGTAAGAGTTTTAACATTACATGTGTTTGGAACCCAGATTCGATCGAAACGGGTTTTCAATCCATTATTACTATCCTTCAAGTCCTTGAGCTGGCCCACAATTCTTTCAGTGTCTCTAACCAACGTCTTTGTCTCATATTCAACTCCTTTTGATCAAAGAAGTATTTGAGACTTTTATGTTCAGTGAAAATTGTACATTTCACACCATACTGGTAATGCCTCCATATCTTTAAGGCAAAAACTAATGCCACCAATTCAAGGTCATATGTCAGATACTTCTTTTCGTGGATCTTTAATTGTCTTGAAGCATACGCGATCACTTTTCCTTTTTGCATAAGTACACACCCGAGACCAAGTTGGGATGTATCAGGATAAATAATCATGTCTTTAATGCCATCGGGTAATGTTAATACCGGAGCACTAGTCAAATTTTCGTTAAGTTTACAAAAGGCATTTTCTTGTGCGTTTCCCCATACAAATTTCTCGTCTTTACGGGTTAACTTGGTTAATGGAGTTGCGATTTTAGAGAAATCTTGTATAAATCTTCGGTAATAACCCGCAAGACCTAGAAAACTCATAATCTCTGATGGATTCTTTGGAGGTTTCCATTTAGACACAACTTCTATTTTGGACGGGTCTACCGACACTCTATCGGTACTAATAACATGTCCTAGAAAATATACCTCACGTAGCCAAAATGCATATTTTGAAAACTTCGCGAAAAGTCTCTCACGCCTAAGCATTTCAAGTACTTCACGCAAATGACACTCGTGATCTGTTTCACTCTTCGAATACACGAGAATATCGTCAATGAATACTATCACCAACTTATCTAACCTCGGTTTACAAACGCGGTTCATGAGGACCACGAAAGCCGTAGGTGCATTTGTTAATCCGAAAGACATTACTAAGAATGCGTAATGTCCATAACGTGTTCTAAACGCCATTTTCGGTATGTCTTCTCCTTTTACCTTCAATTGGTGATAACTCGACCTTAAGTCGATCTTTGAAAATCAACTCGCGTCTTGCAGCTGATCGAACAAGTCATCGATCCTAAGAAACGGGTATCGATTTTTTTACCGTGAGTTTATTTAACTCCCGGTAGTCAATACACATTCGCATGCTTTCGTCTTTCTTCTTTACAAATAATATCGGCGCTCCACATGGAGAACGCTCAGCCGTATAAATTCCTTATCGAGCATATCTTGCACTTAT
The DNA here is from genome assembly GCA_030545235.1 of Helianthus tuberosus. Taxonomy (NCBI): domain Eukaryota; kingdom Viridiplantae; phylum Streptophyta; class Magnoliopsida; order Asterales; family Asteraceae; genus Helianthus; species Helianthus tuberosus. The sequence goes on from CM060390.1 coordinate 5,421,504, forward strand.
GACAACAATTCTTGTAGTTCCGATGGCGCTAATCGATAAGGAGCCCTGGCTACCGGTTTCGCGCCGGGAACTAATTCGATACCAAACTCCGCTTCACGTTCAGGTGGTAACCCCGGTAGGTCTTCCGGAAAAATATCTTCAAATTCTCGTACAACTGGTACGTTTTAAATTTCTAGAGATTCTTTAGTTGAATCATGTATGTAAGCCATATGCGCCTTACATCCATGTTAAACAAGCTTCAATAAACGAACAGATTAGGGGACTACAACTTTTCTCCCCATAAATAATAACATGTTTCTACTTGGAGACATTAGTTATATCTCCTTATGATTGCATATTAATGTTTCGTGATATCGAGTTAGCCTATATATCCCGATTACCACTTGGATTTCTCCCATTAACATAGGAATTAGATCGACGAAGTAATCTTCATCGTTAATACTCAATTTGCAGTTTCAACACATATCATAACCAACAAAACTTTTATTATTACCTATTTCTACTTCTTAAAGCATAGGTAATTTCGTTAACGTGAATGTAGGGTGTTGAATAAATCGATGTGAAATAAAAGATTTATTTGCACCCGTAACAATTAAAATTCATGCTGAAATTGATTTTACAAGAATGTACCTGAAACGACATCAGGTTCAACCTTAGCCTCTGTGGCTATCATGTGGAACGACCTGGCCCTCGATTTTTGGGCATCAGACTTTGTATCAGTTGTTTCTTTGGTTCCAAGCCGCTCTGGACATTTAGACTTCTTATGTCTTGGCTTATAGCATTTACCCTTGTGAATTTTTCCACATATTTTACACTTATGTAACCCCCTTTTTATAAATCCTTTATTGGGAGCTTTATTAAACTTTAATTTCTTTACGGAACTTGGATTCACATCCAACATCCTCCTTTCATATCTTTCTTGTAAGATACTGTCCTTCAATTCATTCATCATATCGTCCACCACCGGCACGATTGTGGTTTGTAATCTATCGATAAACTGTGATATACTATTTTCTAAAGCTTTTTCAACTTCCTCGGAAATCTTAGCTTTCATTTGTTCAGTTAAGTGAGATGCCGAATCACCTCCGGTTACTCCAGACATTTCTTTAACTGAAACGTCCATAATAGTTAATCAATAACTATTCAATTCATTTCCATTTCGTTATATGAAAATTTATATCACACACACTTAATCATAAGTAATGTGTTATTTCTTTTTCGGTTTGGTCAAGTATATAACTTGCCACACCTTTCTTACTTAGTGTACTTCCCGGGTTCGAGCGTATTCATACACTTCTCCCATACACTTTTCACATATTTTACATCATTTAAATCTTTAAATCTAGACTCATTTACAAGTAACTCTTATCGGATGTCTCGGTCAAGCTTTGAACCGAACACACTTTGTCTTAACGAGGCTCTGATTACCAACTTGTAAGATCCATAGCAACTTTAAATATTATATATATATATATATATATAAATATATATAACTTGTGCATTTTTTTTTCTAAAATGCCGATTTAAAAAAAAAAACTTCAGTTAACGACTAAATATAGAGTTCACTATATTTACAAAATTTTTAAACATTCAAAAGATGTTTACAAAGTGCTACATAAGTTTTTCAAACAACACCAAAGTGTTGTTTAGTAGTAAAAGACAGAATTTCATTTCGGAAGCTTTGTTCGTGTGCGTGTTCGGTTCTTTCATCGGCTTGATCGTCATCCGCATAATTTCATCTAGTTACCTATGATTCAAAACAAACAAAATTTGTAAGTTATGAATGTTTAAAACATGGTTAAACAAGTTCCTAATGTCAAACCAATTGAACAGCAACAATTTCATCAGAATTTAACCCGTCGCGTGTCACGACGGGACTGGGGTTTCTAGTCGCGGGCCGCGACCGTGTTGGCCTATAGCCGTCGCGGGGCGCGAGACACATGTTTCGACAGAAGGTTACTAATGCAGACCTGCATTTATTCAGCCAAACTAGTTTTTACGAAATAACCATAACTTGTTTAATATTGATCTGTTTTAAGTCACGTTTCTTCCTACGTGATCGTAATTCGATTCTCTATAATATGGAATTTAAAACCCAGCATCTGAATGAACAAAATTCTTAAATTTAAGCTCTCGGCTTATAATAATTTCAAGTATTTTGACTCGTTATATTTTTAAACATCAATTTAGTCAAAATAGCTATCCGTTCTACACTAACATCACAAACTCGGATGTTTACAAATACTATGGGCTTAACAATGAGGTTTATGCGCCCGTTATCTTTGGTTAATCCATTCGACTACAATTTAGTCGAACATTATTGACACGAATTCCTTACACGAAATTGTGCTTATTTTAGTCATACTTTATACCTGAGTTTTGGCTTGTATTACGGGTATCCGATTCTCGGCTAACGCCTATAATGAATATTAATTCCTTATTCGATCATCATCTCGAAGTCTCTAATCGTGTAACCTTCCAGGTTTACATCAAGACATCGATTTGACCCATTTAGCTTTCTTAGCGACATCCAACGCTTTATATCACCAAAGTTTCATTACTTTGGTTATTTTGATCCGTTTGGTTTGTAAGAGAAATCAATCGCTTTCTTACAACCAAACATGTGTAATTCGAGTCATTTTGACCCGTTTGAATATTCTAGTGGAATCCACCACTTTTACATTTTTACTTATCGTTATACTATAGTTATTCCGTTCGGTTACTACATACGAAAATCCTCCGTTTTAGTAACAACCAAACTTCATAACAATTCAATTATTATTCAAAGTAACTAAACATAAAGACACTAGCGAAAATTTACGAAGCATATAGCCGCGTACCTTTAAAGCTTTCCCTTTAAACGGTTATCCGTTCCGCCTTGATTACTTGATGATCCACACAAATTGTCTATAGAATTCAATTCGAATATATCGCTTAGAACTCATGTTTCAATATTCGACATACAATGCGTTTAACTAATCAATTAAGTGATTCTTTCATATTTCCCAATATTTCTAAATCACTTAGACATTTTGTCAAACACCTTAAGGGCGAGATCATGTGAAGAACTGAGTTCTTTGTTTCCTGGGTTTTGGTCGAACTACATGGAATTACACACACTCTCTGTGTGTTTTGAACTTATCCTGTGTAGCAAAATAACTTTTAATTATGACACAATTGGCCCCTCAAGTCTCTAAATTTTATAAAAGGGTTAAAATGCTTTGATTTCCCTTCTTTTATGACAAGATTTTACCTAAGTTAATTATTCCTAGTTTTATTCTCACAGTTTTATTATAACTTATACATGTACACAAACATATATAGTTTAATAAATTAGGGGTGTTACAGTATGATCGGTTCCGGTTCTAGGTATTGAGATCAAAATACATACCCTACGAGTAGGTTCGGTTCTGGTTTCAGGTATAGAATACCCGGGCATTAAAAAAACATGTTCCGGGTTTTTTTGCACCTCTACTTTTAGGAATGACAATGGGCCGGGTTTGGGCCAGGTATTGGTAATCCCAGGCCCGTACCCGGTTGTAATTCTTTGTCCCATACCTGGCCCGTTACCCGTCGGGTATTTGTCGAGTAATTACCCGTCGGGTATCGGGCATACCCGTGGGTATTGGGTATACCCGTTAATTTCATAAAAATACCCGTTGGGACAAAATGTGCAATTTTTACTTTGATGTTTATATAATGTACAAATTTTAATGACTATAACAAATGAAAATATGATTAATAACTTACATATCATATTCACACCACATATATCAAACTAAATAAAAAAGATAACTTAATTAAGTAATTGTATCAGAGCCACCTAATTGCAAAAGCTTCCACTTAATAAAGGGTGATAGCTTCCATATCCAATATACGTGCTCAAAAATAAGTTAATTTTTCACTAAGTACTTGTCAAATACATATAAACAAATGACTATAGAGAAGAGAAACGGTCATTTTGGTCCCTGTGGTTTAGGCACTTTTGCCATCTTAGTCCAAATCTCAAACTTTTTAAATCTAGGTCCCTGTGGTTTCACTTTTATTGTCATTTTAGTCAAAAATCCAAAAACCCCATATTTTGATTATTGAAAGCTGATTGTTTTGTCCTTTTGTGCAAGGGCATTTTGGTCATTCTGATTTTACTCTTCTAATAAATTAAAGCAAAATTAATTATATATTATATAATATATATATAACTCTCTCTCTCACTAAAACACATATATACTCTCTCTCTCATCTTTCTCATTTCATAACAAAACCCTAACCCCATTGTTCTTCTCTGCAAACCACATCCACCACACCCTCTGCCACTCTCTCTCTACTCTCGACTGAGCCCCGGCGACTTGAGCAGAATCCTGCCGGCCGGCGGCCGTTCTTGTGCCGACGGGAACCCACAACCACCTCTCCATACACACCCACACCCCTCCTTCTCCGATAACCACACACCCACACCCAAATCAGACCGGTAGCGGCGGCATAGTAACGAAATCAGAGGAGGAGAGAGAGAGAGAGAGACAGAAGAGAGAGAACAAGCGGAGCCTGTGTCGTCTCTGACGACCGTGGAGTTACAGTTGATGGGGTTTCACGATGTTGATGTCGCTGATGATGACGATGGCAATCGCTGTCTGGCGACGACTCCGGCGGCTGAAACCCAAGCCAGTCCGGTAAGCATTTCAACCCATCATCTCCTTCTCTTTTCTTTGGGTGATCGACGGCAGGAAGCAGAGAACCACCGCCGGCCAGCGGCAGTGTGATTGTGGGTGTTTATGGAAGATGGAGTTTGGGTGTTGTGGATAAGGAGATGGGATCAATCTACTGGCCGTAGATTCAGAAGATTCAGAAGATGGAGTCTGGGTGTTGTGGATGAGGAGATGATCAGTCGTCGGTGGTGATTGTAGGTGTTTATGCACAACCCTGTGTTGTTCAACAGTTCCAAAGATTCAGAAGCCGTCGTCGGTGGTGATTATGGGTATTTATGGAAGATTCAGAGTCTGTGTTGTTCAATTGTTCCTTCGTCGGTAAGTGGCCGGGGGTGGTTGTGAGGATGTGTGTTTTAAAGAGAGAGAGAGAGTATGTGTGTTTTAGAGAGAGAGATAGAGTTATATATATTATATAATTTATAACTAATTTTGTTTTAATTTATTAGAATTATTAAAATAGTTTTTTAAAAATATTAAAATCAGAATGACCAAAATGTCCTTGCACAAAAGGACAAAACAATCAGCTTTCAACAGTCAAAATATAGGGTTTTTGGATTTTGGACTAAAATAGCAATAAAAGTGAAACCATAGGGACCAAAATGGCAGTTTACTCTAAGTACATGTACTAAGTTTATATATATGGAAATCTATAATATGATACTTTCGGGTATTATTCGGGTAAATGGGCCGGGTATCGGGCGGGTATCCCTAAATCCCATACCCGTACCCTGCCCATACCCATCGGGCTTTGGGTATACCCGGCCCGTACGTTTCGGGTTTCGGGTATACCCGTCGGGCTTGGGCATTTTTGTCATCCCTATCCACTTTCGACCGTCCTTATTGTAAGATGTTCAAGTTTTTCGAAATCCCCGATTACATTGATTTCCTTTCTAGTGTAAAGTTGTAACACTTCAAGAATAGGTGTGGATAATCAATACGAGTCTAATAAACCCGTCCAGACGTACTAAAAGTAGACTTCAAAGCGACCTTTGAAACCAGAATTGCTAAAAATAATAAACATTAGTTAAATCTTTAAAATATTATACGTACAATGAAAAAAATAACACCTAGAAAAAATTAGCTTCCACCATGTAAGTATATCAATATTGTCACAACTTTCTTCGACGTTTTCCTTGAGATACTTTAATAGTTCTGTCTTATTATCAAACGAACAGTCTCCGTCATCCGAAACTTTTGAAACGTACATAACTTTTATGTACTTAAGCATTATTTACTTTTTTTTTTTTTTTCTAATTTGGGTACAATATTGCTAAACTTTAAAAAATAATTTTTTTATTTACCGTAGGTATATGGTGCTTATTTATAAACATAGGTTGCCTAATTTTAAATATAGGTTGTGTAACAATAAAAATAAGTTATGGAATTATTTATAGATAGTGCTTAATTATTTAGATACGTGTCGCATAATTTTGTGCGTAAATATTTATATGAGTAAACTTCTGTTTTGCTTCTTGTGGTTTGGTCACTTTAACGGTTTTGCCCCAAACCTTTAAAAATAGTCATTTTACTCCCTGATGTTTTGATTTTATCTCCAGTTTGCTCCCCGGCTCTAACTCAGTTAAAACGGTCACTTAAAAGTAGGGGTATTTCAGTAATTTTACTTGTAATCAGTAGGGTATTTTAGTAATTTTACACATAAGCATTTAATTATTTATTTTAATATTAAAAAACTTATTAATATTTCAAAAGTCAAAATTCATTTTTTGTTTTCATCATTTCATGTGCCAATTCATTTTTCTTTTCTCGAGTCACCATACATACGCAGAGCAATTTCAAATTCATCTTCCGATTCATTTTCGTTTTCCTATGTCACCATACATATGCAGAAGTGCATAACCCTCCGTCAAACATACTCATCCTTCCAATACCAACCACCACTACCCGCACCGCCAAATACCACCGTTACAAACTAACTTCAACAATAAACTACCGCCATCACCAACACTAACCACCACCACCAATACCAACCGCCGTCTCTCTCTTTTTCTTTAAATCGCAACCACCATTAGCATCATCTTTCTAACACGAAACCCTAGGCGTCTTCATCAGCATCCTCTTCATCAGATCTGAGCAAACCCTAGCCACCAAATCGGAGGCTAGATCTGAAACTTCTGGCGGCTATATCAGATCATCTTCACCACACGAAACCCATAGTGTATAAACATTGGTGGCCAGATCTGAAACCTACGGTGGTCGTAGGGTTTAACCAAATAGTGGTGGTGGCGGCGACAGATCTGTGAACAACTTGTGATAATCCCTAATTCGAGAGAGGGTGAGAAAGAAAGAAAGAGAGTGGCTGTCACCATCAGATCTGTTTTTTTTTTCACATGGCTTCAACCCCTAAATTGTGATAACCCCTAATTCGAGTTGACTGTGAACAACTTTCCAGACGAAACAGTGTTAGTTGTGATGGTTTAGGTTTTAAGCTTTGATCCACTATTAGTTGGGTTCAGGTTTGCAAGACCCACTCCGATAGCAGACTGGCTTCACAGGCCTGAGATCAAAGTGGTAGTGGTTCTAATGACGGGGGTATTGTGGTGGTTCTAATGACGAGGTGGTGGTGGCGGCGGTTTGACGTAATTAATGTGGTGGTGGTGGTTTGCCGGAATTACATGGTGATGATCGGGATCATTGAAGAAGATGCCGGGTTTGGTTTAGAGAGAGAGAGATGGTAAGGGTGAATGAGAGAGATTATGTTATTAGTTTTTAGAGTAATATCTTTAAAAATAAAATTACCAAATTATCCTTACTTTATTCATAAAATTACCAAAATACCTTTTTAGCTAACAGATATTTTGGATGGAGTTAGATGTGTGGAGCAAATTGGCAACAAAACCGAAACATTAGGGAGTAAAATAGCTATTTTTAAAGGTTTGGGGCAAAACCGTTAAAGTGACCAAACCACAGGGAGTAAAACGGAAGTTTACTCTACTTGTATAGTTGCATGAGACTTTATCAACGCATATACCCTTCATTCTAAGAGACGTGTCACATTCTAGTGACTTCGTACACTTTACAGATTAACCACGCTTTGTAGATTAAAAGGCATGCGAAATGTATGAAATAACTTCCAACTATAGATCTTATCTGATCTATATATAATTAGAAAAGCCTTAAACTATCTACACACTTGGTGTGTAGATAGCCAACCCAAAAAGGTGTTTTTTTCCTATTTGCATACCTTGCAGTATCGAGCCGTGGCCTAAGCGAGACGTTTTGGTCCGGTCAACCAGACAAAGACACCCGGTCTGGTTGACAGGACCAAAACGCGGCCAAAGCTCGGCGTTTTGGTTCGGTCAACAGACCCGTCAGACACCCGTCAGTCTTTGTCTGGTTAACCGGACCAAAACGCCGCACTTTGACCACAACACAACACTACAGTGTGTGCATATATGACAAAAAACATCTTTTTGGTGTGCCAATAAGCAAATGAGTGTGCAAATAGGTACACCCTTAGAAAATATTGAAACAATCAAATATGCTAAGGGTGAGAGGGTAGTCACCTTATGGGGAGCGATAAACTCTTTCCCAAGACAATCACATCATGTCACGTCAAGTCTCCTATCCAACTCCTCTCTTGCCACTCAAATATAAGGGGATACGGTGTGGGCAGCAAACTGGTTCGGCAAAAGGAGTTTGCCGCTCGGGAACACCACCGCCAACCATGTTTGCTGCGCGGTGAAGGTTGATGTGCGGTAACAGGTTGCCGATCGGGGATAGGGAGGGTAGGAGAGAGGGGGGTGTGTGGGGTGGGGTCCATGCAATCTTTAACCATGTAGTTCCCAAAAACGAATCCGGATCACAGTGGTTGGTTGTTTTAACCCATAACTGTAACACCCCGTGTTTTCACGAGTGAAAGTCAAAGTCAAGGTCAAAGTCAACGACCGATTTCGCGCGACTCGACTAGTAGAAATGTTTTTATTTTAATTATATTATGTGGAGTAAGTCTCGTTCTTGCAATAATCAAATCGTGTTAATCATACTCAAATCGACCTACGACGGTGAACAATAGGAAGCAACAATGCGATAAAGTTAATCAACCGAGAATCAAGCTATGATAATCAAATCGACATCGAATCGTAACTCGAACTGTGTATTTTACTTGCTGTTTATACGTGTTTGTGTGCCTTGTGCGTGTTTATTTTATGTTATGTGGTGATAATCAAGCGAACTCAATCGAAACTCGAAGTCTAACCCGAAGGTAATCAAACCCAAACCCGAATTCTGAATCAAACCGGGTCATAAACGAAGTAGTTGGGACTAAAAGTAATTTGACTAGGAAACCCTATCTAATCGCTCGAAAACCGAATCCGAAGCGTCATCGCACCGAATAGACCAAATCAGGCAACATCCGCACGGATGGTCAATCCGCACGGATTGCCAATCCGGACGGATGACCAATCTGGACGGATAGCCTATCCGGGTTACGTGCCATCCGCACGGCTCACCCTTTCCCCTTTTAGCATCCTATAAATACACGGGTCCCTCTCCAACCTTTCCACTTTTGGCAAGTGACGTCCGAACCACACGCATTCTTCACCTTTTCTCAGATTTCTCTCAATCCAGGTAAGATCTTGCTCTAATTCTTGTACATTCTTGATCACTACACAATTCTACACCTTTCCATCTTTCAAACCTCAACTTTCAACCGTAAAACCATCAAGATTTGAGGTATTCTCGGGTGACGTCACCATGAAGTTCTTATGAACTTCAAGCTTGACCTCATTCCACCAAGAATAACTCAGATCTGAACGGTTTCCACAAGATTTCACAACAACTTCACCTAAATCTAAACTTTTCTAAGGATAAAAGAGCTGAAAGAAATAAACCTAAGTTCTCTCCTTCTTTTACTCTTAAAATCGGTACGAATCTGATCAGTTCTACTATTCTACTCGTTAATAGTGATACACTAGTCCTAGATCTGGATTCTACCCACCAGACACCTGATTTCGGGGTCAACCAGAATGACCGTTCTGAGTCGCCGACAGGCCAAGTTAGGGTGGTTCCTGACCGGTCTAGTCATGCGGGTGAGAATACAATTTCAAGTGGTTGCCACGTAGTCAGAACGTCTCGATAAAATGACAACAGCAACCAAGAGTAGACGGATGGAACAACCAGAACGAGAGGCTGTCCGCACGAACAAGCTGTCCGCACGGACTAGCTGTCCGCACGGACAGGCTATCCGGACGGGTTGTCACCCGGACGAGCTACCCTTGGGACCCACCTTCCAAGCAAGGTTTGAGTATCGACGAATGAGCAATCCGGATGGGCCACCTCTGAATGGATTACTCTTCGGATCATGAGATACTAAGGCCTTAAAACAAATTCCAACATGTTCATCCGCACGGACAAGCTGTCCGCACGGACAAGCTGTCCGCACGGACAGACTATCCGGACGGATTGTCTGTCCGCACGAACAACTGTCCGGACGGATCACCATTATCCGCACGGATTACCATCCGGGCGGATTACCTAATCCACTTAGTGACTCAGCCTTAAAGACGTTGTCCGCACGGACTGCCATCCGGACGGATTGTTGTCCGCGCGACCGGCTTGAAGGGTAGAGATACTTAGGTGTTTTCTAAATGCTACAACGAAAACCTCAAAGCACAAGCCATCATACACAAACACATCTCACACTTAGGAAGAAACAATCCACTCGAATGTTTATCTGCACGAACAACTTGTCCGTACGGATATGCAATCCGCACGAGCGACTAATCCGCACGGACAGTTCACTCGCACGGATAGTTTATCCGGATGGGTCATCATCCGCACGGATTACCATCCGCACGGGTAGTTCACTCGCACGGATAACTTCCTCTCACGGATAGTTGATCCGCACGATCAGTTATCCTACCCACTTTCACTTTCAACTGTTTTACGCGCCACTTATCGTTATGCTATCGAATCTATTCAGGCTAACCGTACTCGCTGAAAAGCGCTCCCTTCAATCCATAATCGCTGTGAGTATACTCGAACCCTTTTTGCTTTTAGCACTTTTGGGTGTCACATACGTTACGAATATTCAAACTACAATTATCACACTACTCAAGCTATTTTAACGCTAAACCATTAACGCATGTTATACGTGGCTTATGAATGCTTGTTTGTTATGTTTACACATGGAATGCTGTCTACCTGCCTTAGCAACGATAGTACTGTAGTTTGGACTCAGCACCCGTTCACATGGGGGTTGTTAAGGATCTTTTACTTGCATGGGTTATGGTGGTAATCATGTATTGCGAACTGCCTCGGGCAGTCAACCCGCAGTCATTGGTATCGATGGATCTATGTCGATAACTAACGTGCTTCATTTCACTATGTGTACGTGCTGGTTATGCGTAAACGAATTCGAACTCTATATGCTATTATCAAACTTGTATGCTCACCTTTACATTATATGTATTGACTTTATTTTAACGTATGTGATAGGTGCTTAGGTTGCTTTTATGCTCTTTGTGCTGTGATGAACTTGAAGCTAGGAACTGGGGTCCTAGAAACCAACGAATAAAATTGTTATGTTTAAATCTGAGTTGTCGGAACAGAATATTTGTTTAGTTTTTGTCTGTAATAACTTGTTTGCTATTTGAGACATGGTATGGTACATGTTAACTTAAATCGAATGGTAATGATAGTTGTTATGGAAACTTCTGGACAATCTGTTTCGCTCAGTGTCGCGCCCCGATGATTCCGCCATCGGTTGGGGTGTGACAATAACACCTATTGATTAGGTGTTTGAGATATGAAAAGTTAAGAAAGATCAAAGATGAAGGTGAAGCTAATGGATTAATGAATACAACAAGTGTTGTATTGAATCCAAACAATAAGATATAACAATAAAACACCCTGGATATCAGATTTGAGCACAAGATCAACACAAGAATGTAACAACACTAATATTCATTCAAGAGCCAAAAGCTTACCAAGGTTACAATGAGAGGACTATATATAGTGCTCCTGACTAGCCAGCAAATTTATAAATTTGCTGGAATCTTACCTACACTAGGTCAGGAAGCCTAATTCTAGAGAATTACAAAATAAGCCCCTATACTATCAAATTAGCTATAAACCACTATAAAACTAATCCAGCACAAGTATGAACGATCTCAAAAGTTCCAACAATATCCCCCTAGATCGTTGCATACTTGTCTTTTCATTCTTCATTGGTTTCCGCTGGATTCTCAGTAGCTTGCTTTTTAGGCTCTTTGGGATTGGCTTCGTTCGTTGTCGTTTCGGGTGGTGCTTGAGTTTCGATTGGTGCATCCGGAGTTGCTTGAGTAGTAACAGCTTCACAAATAGGTTGATCCTCCATAGTGGCCTCATATGTGGATGAGGCCGGAGGTGATGATGTTGTGGTAGGTTCAGTTGAAGAAGCAGGGGTCTTTTCTTTCTTATGTTCATGCTTCTTTTTCTTCCTTGCTTCCTTTTTCTTTTCTTCTTTTTCTTATCTTTTCTCAATCTTGTCTACCAGATCCAGCATTTCCCTCTTTAACTTCCAGGCTCTTTCTACCGCTCTCTGAAATATCATAGCCTCTTCAAGATTTGCATTTCCAGCTCCCACGTTTATGCGGCTTGCATTCCACATAGTTAGATCCGAGAGCCCAAACATAAACACATCCATAGGATCCAAGATCCGAATGTCCACATTTTCGTTGGATCTTATCACAGCTTCGCCAGTCTTGCTATCATAGAACCATTTCTTGAAATCTTTGAGTGCAACAGGATTTTCTTCAGGTAGCTTAATTCTGGTGACAACTTTAGCAGGGTTGATCACCCACGTCACTTTTCCGTTCCCTGTTACTGGATCTATGGTAGTTTTCGAAACTGCTGAGGCCTGTGATTAGGGAAACCTTTGTTGCTTTCTTTAGCGATCAAACGCTCAAAGTCTCCTCCAACGCTTCTTTCTTCTGGATTTAGAATGTCCAGACGCCCCAGCTCACGTAGATCCCACCTGGGAAGAGTAAAGAGATCAAAACCGGTCTGAAAGTACTGGATCACGCCACCTCGTCTTTTAGCAACAAACATTCCTCTCAGGTTGTCGTACATCCAGCTCATGATTCTGTCGGTAGCTTCACTCTTTTCGACAGTAATCACCTGATAAAAATCAGGTAGTCTTTCTCTTTCTTTCTTGAACCATTCTGGATGCTGAGGTGAGAAAGTTCTTCCATCTGCTTGCTCGTACTGTACTTCCTCTTCCAGACCCCATTCGATGAATCTAGCTGGCATATCATCTCTGTCAACTTCTTCTTCATCACTTTCATCTCCTTCAGTCACTTTGAACGAAAATGAATCTTGTGTTAGTTTTAAGAATATGTCCGATGATGAAAATGAAATGGTTTTGAAAAGTTTTGAAAAATTTACGGTTAATAGATATTTATATAGAAAATTTGATAACCAGCGAAATAACAATTTCGCTGGTATCTTATCTTCGCCGCCATAACCAAATTATCTTTTTCAAAAAAATAGAAATTTTAAATTCGCTCGTGAATTTCAAACTTTCTCGAAAAACGTGCCCATTTATGTTAAAAATACCGAAATTACGAAATATTTACGAGAATGATAAAATTTGGGCCATTTTGACTCCGAACTTTGAATTTTCAATTCTGGGAGGTTTCATTTTAACCTGATATTCTTGATTCTTTTGACGCTCGTCAACTTACCTGCAGAAGATCATATTGCCGACACCTGTCAATTTCTTATATTATTATTATTATTATTATTATTATTATTATTATTATTATTATTATTATTATTATTATTATTATTATTATTACTAACCAGGGCACAAGAAAAACTGCCAGTATGTTTGTTCGCTTAAATCCATGCATCCTTCTTTCAACATGCCTCGGAGAGCGCTTTTATCATGTTTTTGGTAATATTGACAAGGCTTCAATGGCCCCCACACAAGCTATAGAGAATAGAATCATTACGCCCGTGAGTCCCACATCAGGACATACCCCCGCGATCAAGGTATGCACAAAGGTTCTTCATAACAGGTGAGTATATTGGATTCATTCTTTTCAACGATAGAGCGGAGATCAGGTCTGTACTTTCGTACAACAGAGATCCCAAGAGCTATCGAGGGCTGAGACAGATAGTTCGGTGAACAGGTCAGTACTTTCGTACAGCAGAGAGACCGAAACTAATCCATCAAAAGGTTTTGGGCAAAAATGGCACTTATTATGAAAAGGTTTGGCCTTTTTTTAAGGCGCTTATTATTAAGGGATATCATAGAAGTTCTAGGTCAGCATGTATCTGGATGCAGCAGAAGACCAACTATGATACCCCCGAATGAAAACCAATATAAAGACCCGAGATCTCAGACTTTGGCAATCTATCAACACAAGATTTAAGACCATTAAGCCATATGCCGCAACGTGTTACCCACTGTGATGCGTAATGCCTGAGAAAGGCCAGAATCCTTGTGTAGACGTTATGTTTTGCTCCCTAACAGCAGTTTACTCGTCGGTGTTGCTGAATCTACCGACATGTCGTTGCTTGGTACCCCGATTTCTTTTTGTTTTCTGTTTTGCAAGAGATGACAAGGTGTTAGCAATTTTCTATCATTTCCTCTAACAGGAGTCAGGTACAAGCATCTCTCATTTTTGCTTTTCTGGAATATCCCCCCTAAAATCTTTATTTTCGAAAGTCCCTTTGCCCGAAAATGAAATTTTAAGAAGCAGAAAATCTTTTGGTGGGCGACGCTTTACGATACTTGTTTTACTTTCAACAAACGTTTTTTTTTTTGTTTTTTTTGTTTTTTTAATGTAAAAAGATAGAGTATTTACGAAAGCATTTTGGACAACAAGATTCATTTCCATTCAAGAAATTAACCATTTCCAACCAGGTTACCAGCTGGTTGAATCGGGTTTTATCAAAAGCCTTCGTGAAAATGTCGGCCCGCTGCTGTGTTGTATCCACTGGCACCACTTGAATGTATCCTTTCTTGTAAGCATCTCGAATTGCGTGAATACGGATTTCAATATGCTTTGTTCTGGAGTGGTGAATGGGATTCTTCACAATTCCCAGACATGCCTCATTGTCGATGAATATAGGAGTCTTCATGATGTTGATTCCATAATCCAACAACTAATTTTGTATCCAGAGAACTTGTGAACACCAACTGTAGGCCGCGGTGTACTCCGCTTGAGCGGTGGAGGTGGACACAGTTGTCTGTTTCTTGCTTTGCCATGAAATCAGAAGATTTCCCAAGTATTGACATCCTCCTGAGACAGACCTGCGATCTACTTTACAACCTGCATGATCACTTCTGTAGGGACGACATACTCAGGCTTCAGAAACAAGCATTCCATGTCATTGAAAAGAACCGATATTCCTTTATCACAGACTTGTGATACGCTCATAAGATAGTAGCACAATTCTGGAACATAGTTGACATTTTCCAACGTGAGGGCTTTAGACACCACATCTCCTACTCCAACGATCTTCCCTCCCTTCTCGTCTCCAGCGAATGACACGAAATCACCATCAATAAAGCGAAAGTTCTTCAGAAGTTCCTTCAATCCTGTCATGTGTCTTGAACATCCGCTGTCGACATGCCAGATGTATTCCATGAGCATACGATGCCATTTCTGGAGTTTATTCTGAAATACAAGAATATACACAAATTAGTTTGATTTGGGAACCCAGATCTGCTTTACATTGGATCTATCGTGGTTTTGTCCCACGATATCCTCTTTTTGCTTCCAAAAATAAGCTGTTGAATTGACCAGGTTTTTAACAGATTTCTTAAGATAATCAAGTTGATCTGTGAAGTTCTTAACAAAATCATATTCTGGTTTAGAAAAATTCTTGTTTTTACAATGTTTCGTTGTATGTCCTAAATGACCACAGCGAAAACATCTTTTACGTCTGGGTCTTTTGGTGTTAGAAGATGATGTATGTGATGAGAGTCTTGAGCTTTCTGCTTTCTTCATTTTCTTGTCAACTCTACTTTCATCTTCTGAGCATTCTTCATCACTGTCGGAATCGGATGAACTTTCAGACGTTTGGTATTCACTTGAGCTTTGCTCTTCACTTGCTTCGTAACTTGGAGCATTGCAGCTTTGATCTTCGCTTGAACTTTCTGAGTCTTGGTCTTCAATTATCTCAACACTTGAACATTCAGAGCTTTCATCATTTGTTGTTTGATCTTCACTTGAGGTTTTCGGGGTTTCTTCACTTGAGAATTTAAAGCTTTCTCCATCTGTTGTTCGATCTTCACTTGAGGTTTCTGATTTTTGCTCATCTTCGGAATTTGAAGTCTCCTCTTCATCTTCTGGGGCAGCAATGCTTGAGTCTTGATTGCAGTGATCTTCAGTGACTTTCTTTTCTGAATCTGTCATACCTGTTCGAGATGGAATAAATTCTGGAATTTCCTCTGTGAGGAATTTTCCAAAGCTATTCTTTTTCAATTCTGGCACAAATACAGGAGATTCACAAACAATTTTATCATCACAAAATGCAGAATTTAAATCATGACATTCAGACATAACATGTTCACGATCACGGGTCTCAAATGTAGGCGCATGGCCCTTACAGTCATCCGAAGATTTAAATTTAGGCACACGGCCATTACAGTCATCCCGAATATTGTTTCTCTTATCACAGTTCCAGGCGAACCAGTTAACAGTGGAATAACTGTCGCCTGAATAGCCTATTCCTATTTTTGAACCGCCGCAGTCTCCACCCTCATCGCACACATCTTCTTTACACATAATTGGATATGCATTACTTTTAGAAAAATTAGCGGTTGTTTCGTTTTCACAAGAATTGTTTTGTTCTACAGAGGCCTTTTCATCAATGAGATCATTTTCGGGATGAGGAGTTGGTATAGGCACATAGTTTTTGCTATGTGGAGGAAGAAAAAGTTTTCTTTCATTTCCTTGCCTATCCTTGTACCCGATCCCGTCTTTTACATACGTTGGTCGTTGGCAGTTTTTGATGTCAGTAAAGGCCTTTTGACTGACATTCCATTTATCGATGATAATTTGCAATTTATTCTTTTCGTTCAAAGCCTTTTCTAGTCTATCTGTGAGATCGTTAAGGATAAGATCTTTTCTAATCACAAATTCTTTTAGAGTTTGCATTTCAGCTAAAGTTGAATTCAACTTTCTCTGATATGCGGCCTCGTTCAGTTTAAGTTCGTTATTCATTTTTAAGGCTTTGTCCTTTTGTCTCTCAAATTCTAGATTAAGAGACTTGTAATGTGCCACGACATCAACGCATGCTGGTGTGCATAACTTTACTTTAAAGTTATGTGGAATGCTGTTTACCAAGTCTTTGTCTGCCTTTTCTTTTGAGGATTCGGTTTTCATGGCCGCAACTGAGGCTTTCGCTTTCTCTTCCTTCACAGAAGTTGTTTCTTTCTGAACCTGCTCTGTGGCCTTCACAGCTTCTTCAGCCTTCTTGTCTTTCTCAGGCTCGGAGGAAGTGAAAATACTCTTCAGACCCTTGTCGGTAGCATCATCTCCTTTTGGGATTCCCATAGCCTGTTTCTCGGTGGGTTTTGACGATGAAGATAAAGACTCGCTCGATATTTTTGCCATGAGTGCTTTGTGAACTTGTTCCTCTACTTCAACATTCTCTTCAGCTTGAGTTTCACCGAGCACAACTGTCTTTTCACTGGACCGTGGAGCCTTTGATGCGCTTGCGGAAGCGTTTAAGTAAGTCGTGTCTGAAGCTTGTTGACTGACACCTTCAGATGCAAGAAGTGCCACGTTCTTCAATCCTGCAGAAGTCTGAGCAGGCTTTGGGGTGTAACCAGTCGTATTCATTTCTCGTTTGTTAACATCCATTTCAAAATCCTTCAAAGTGTTGATCAAATCGGTTAGAGTGACAGGATTTGGATTGTTGAGGAAATCCCTTTTGATCATCATGCACTTCAGGCTCCATTCCTTTGTAAGTGAGTCTAAAAGCTTCTTTATGGCAGCACGGTTAGTGATATGATTTCCTGCCTTCTTCATCTTGGTCATCATATTTCGAAAGCGACTGATATGATCGGAAAGGCTTTCTCCACGAATTCCACAAAACAGGTCGTATTGCTTCTGCACCATGATTCTTTTGCTCTCAATCAGCTCTCCGTTTCCCTCGTAATATTCGATCAAAGCGAGCCAGAGTTCATTTGCAGTTCTGTATTTCTCAAACGTGTTACAGTCATCAGTTGACATAGCCATGGTTAAGGCGGCATGAGCACAACGATCGCGTTGGATAAGAGCCTTGTCTTCATCAGTAAAGGTAGTTGCATCATTGTTGGCAACTACTGCATTTCCTCGAACGACCGTTGGAATGTGGGGTCCAGCGGTGACAGAGAGCCACAGATTGTAGTCCGTGTACTCGAAGAACGATTGAATGCGAGTTTTCCAAGTGCTAAAGTCTTCGGCACCTTTCAACTTTGGTGGTCGAGTGGTGGTTCTAGTCTCAAGTTCCGCTTGAGCAATTGGACTTAGTTGATTCAACGACATCTTTGCTTGTTTTAGACCAAATGGAGCTGATCAGAAGTTAAATTCGCTGACAAGTCACAGAAAACCGGTGATAAAATTAAATTCGCCGATGACCGAAGAAGCCTGATCAACTTCGATGACAGATCCTCAACCTTCGCTGTTGCTATAAGGAGTCCTGCACGAGCGAACACGATAATTCCGCTGACAAAACACAACACAGACAATAGTTAGGTTAATTCCGCCGATTACCGTGATAAGAACGCTGTGGTTCGGTATCACGGTTCTCGAAGTCGCCTTCGATAATTTCGCTCAAGGGTCACTGGACACTATTTCGCTGGTGATCAGTAATTTCGCTCGAATGATGATCGTCGAAATTAGTGATTCTGCGATAAGTTACTCAACGATTTAATTAATTTCGCTATATTCAACGCTAAGTTCGCTGTATTCAAAAATTTATTTCGCTGTATTCAAAAGTTGTTCGCTGTCTTCAAGATAATTTCGTTGGACAGACGGTTTAACACAAACTAAAACCCTCTAATCACTCAAAAACAGCTCAAAAACCATGTTTTGATGCATCAAAATGTCCAAAATGACTCCCTAATCATGTATTAACAACAACCTATCGATTAAACACACCAAATCAATCCATTTTAAGTCCAAAAATTTGAAAAATTTGAAACTCTTGAAAAACCTTCAAAACTAGGAAAAATCTCAACAAGAACACAACAACCAAGAGCACTAAGGCTCTGATACCAAATTGTAGATCCCAAAAACGAATCCGGATCACAGTGGTTGGTTGTTTTAACCCATAACACCTATTGATTAGGTGTTTGAGATATGAAAAGTTAAGAAAGATCAAAGATGAAGGTGAAGCTAATGGATTAATGAATACAACAAGTGTTGTATTGAATCCAAACAATAAGATATAACAATAAAACACCCTGGATATCAGATTTGAGCACAAGATCAACACAAGAATGTAACAACACTAATATTCATTCAAGAGCCAAAAGCTTACCAAGGTTACAATGAGAGGACTATATATAGTGCTCCTGACTAGCCAGCAAATTTATAAATTTGCTGGAATCTTATCTACACTAGGTCAGGAAGCCTAATTCTAGAGAATTACAAAATAAGCCCCTATACTATCAAATTAGCTATAAACCACTATAAAACTAATCCAGCACAAGTGTGAACGATCTCAAAAGTTCCAACAAACCAATCACACATTTTTCCTTTTTATAAATAGTTTACAAATTCATAAAGTGTCTAACCGGGGTAAGATCAAATAAAAAGTTGATTTTGCATAAGTAGGATGAGAAAGAATCTTAACCATTCATTTTTCAAATCAATGGTTAAGATGAAAGTGGAGGAGAAAGGAGGAGTGCAACGGTATCTTGGAGAAAATCCTATTTATGGACTTTCTCTCTTCACATGCAAGGCACACATGCATATTCCACCCCATTTTTTAAACGTTTATATATACGACATTATTTTTTCATAAAAAATTCACTATAAAGTCGAGCGTCTTTTTATCTTTAATTTGAGTACCATATTGCTATATAAAATATGAAAACTAAAAAAACCCCACTAAAATGTGTTTTATTTCTATGTTATATAACATTTTTTGTGTTGGATTTTTGTAACTATATGTTTGTGCTAATTTTTTTGTGCTGAATTTTTTTGTCTTAATTTTTTTTTCTCAATTTTTTGTCCTGGATTTTTTTGTACTACATTTTTTTGCAGAATTTTTTCGTGCTATATTTTTTGCACTAGATTTTTTTGTGCTATATTTTTTGTACTAGATTTTTTTGTGCTATATTTTTTTGTACTAGATTTTTTTGTTGTATTTTTAAAAAACAAAAGGGATGCCACATGTTATCATCACAATCTTTCTTAGGCTACTTAGGCAAAATCCACTTTTTTAGTGGATCATTCCCCGTGTCTAACCATTGCCAACACTTTTGAGCATAGTTTAAACACTTTTCATTGAATAACATAGCACACTCTTATTGGTTGATTTTCAAATTTACAACTTTCAAGTGTCTAACCACTCTCTACACCCGGGGTGGTCACCTTGGGTGGAGTCCATTTGTTTTTGTTTTTGTTTTTATAAATGATGCAATAATAATTAAAAAAAATAAACAAAATAAAAGTACATTAAAATTAAATTAAAAAAACATTACATTAAATTAAAATTAAAAAAAAAAACAATACCTAAAATTAAAGCTAGGAAAATAAATCTAAAAATTAGAAATTGCATGGGCAATTATATTTTTTTGTGATCTCATCGACTTTGCAACCCGCAGCCCTTCGGTTTCGAACTGGATCCTGAACATTTTTTCTTGCCCTCACCTTTGTTTTGTTTATCCATAGTTAGGAGGTTTTTAGTTTGTAGTTTGTAGTTGTGAGTTGAGAGGTTTTTAGTTTGTAGTTGTGAGTTGTGAGAACCGGATCCTGAACATTTTTTATTGCCCTCGCCTTTGTTAACTGGGACGCCACATGTCATATAATGGCCAATGAAGGGGCTTCAACTTCAAGCTGCACACATGGTCTAACAACCCTTGATCCTTCATCAACCATAAATACAACAAATAAAATCCCGAATTGTATTTTAAGATAACAAATAAAATCTTGAACTGTATTTTAAGACATACGCATAAGCAGCTTAGTTATATTATCTTGAGTTAATTACAATTTTCGTCCTTGTGGTTTATCAAAAATCACTATTTCAGTCCATTAGTTTAAAAATTGCGATTTCAGTCCCTGTGGTTTCACTTTCGTAATCATTTCAGTCCTTGTGTTTTCACTTTCGTACCCATTTCAATCCATTATTCTGTTAAGTACAGGGACTGAAACGGTTACGAGGTGGACTGAAATAGTTACGAAAGTGAAACCACAGGGACTGAAATCGCAATTTTTAAACTGATGGACTGAAATAGTGATTTTTGACAAACTACAGGGACGAAAACAACAATTATTATATTACAAATATATTAAAAAAAGGAAATTTATGCATATTAAATCCCAAATAGTGTAAGCCCAATTAGTGTAAATAATTAAATGGAAATAAAAACAGACTCAGCTACTCAAACAGTTAAACATTTAAATAAAAAAAGCTCAACAGTTAAAACCCATTACAAATTCATAACAACTAGGATTGCGACCCGCCGCAATGCGGCGGGGATTCTTTAGTTATAACTAAGTCGATCTAGGACCCGCACGTTATGTTAAACTTGTCAAACGGGGAGAAAATAGACGATGTAAAAACGTTCACTCACACACACACGCACGTTGCGTCGTGTTAACTCGCAAAATTTAGAACGAAACGTAAAAACGTTAAACCAAAGACGCACGTTGCGATGTGTTAAGTCACAAAATTTAGAACCAAGCATAAAGCGGAAAATTTGCGGAAAATGAAAACTATAAAGGAACAAAGTTGAAAGTAAAAAAGGTTATGAGGATAGATTGCAAAAGATAAAAAGTTTTGGGTTAAAAGTAAAAAAAAAAAAAAATAGTTTTGAGTTAAAAGTAATTTATGAAATCATTTTGGGTGAAAAGTAAAAAAAAATCAATTTTTTTTGGAAAACCCACTAAGCCAACGTTACGACAACCAGGGGCGGACTTAGTATACAAACTACGGGTTCCCGGGAACCCAGTCTTTTTTTAATTTTTAGTGTAAATATATATAAGAAGCTGAAAAGGAACCCATAAGTATATTATAAAAGGAACCCATAAACATAAAAGGCCAAGGCTCCACTGGTTATAATCCCGCCTTTCTTCCTAACCCACCCGGGTTCGAATCCCGTCGCCTCATTTTTTTGTCCGTTTTTTTTAATTTATCTTTTAATTTTTTTTCTTTAAAGTTATAAAACTTAAAACCCATTTAGGGTTATATGATATATCAGCGCCGCACACAATTCAAACACAAACATCAAGCAGCGAAGACACGACACAGAGTTCAAACAACATCCACCAGCTGTCCAGCTCCGCCAGTCCGCTCCGGCTGCTCCGCCAGTCCGCTCCGGCTGCTCCGCCTCCGCCTCCGCCTCCGGCTGCTCCGCCTCCGGCTGCTCCGCCTCCGGCTGCTCCGCCTCCGGCTGCTCCGCCTCCGGCTGCTCCGCCTCCGGCTGCTCCATCTGTTAGTTTTATATCTGTTTCTTTTCTTATACTGCTGTTTGTTTTAATTGATTATATCTGTTTGTATTGAATCTGTTTGGTATTGAATCTGTTTGTTTTTATTGAATATTTGAATCTGTTTGTTTGTATTGAATCTGTTTGTTATATATTGAATCTGTTTGTTTTTATTGAATATTTGAATCTGTTAGTTTTATATCTGTTTCTTATACTGCTGTTTGTTTTAATTGATTATATCTGTTTATATCTGTTTGTTTGTATTGAATCTGTTTGTTATACAGCTTTTGATGTTTTATTGCTGCTGAAAGTTAATATTGAATCTGTTTGGACCTTACCCGATCCGAACTATCGAACCGACCCGAAATTTTTTATGTTCAGTTACATGAAATTGGAGTATCTAAAAAAGTGAACCCAGTGAAAAATATTCCTGGATCCGCCACTGACGACAACCATATGCATAACCATTCTTTCTTTTAAAACCCCCCAAAGCACTCCCCGCGTTGCGGCGGGGTGTAAAACAATGTCAAATAGTACTAATGTCACACAACCGTCATCGACCACCAACACTCACTCGACCTAGGATATGTGTGTTGTGACGAACCTGTCAAACATGGAAAAATAGGGGTAAAAACGTTGAACCACAAATGCACGTTGCGTCGTATTAACTCGAAAAATTTAGAACTATACGTAAAACGAAAATTTGCGAAAGATGAGAAGTACAAGTGACAAAAGTTGTGAAGTGTTTTGGGATAAAGTTAAAAAAAACAAATTATGTAAAGTTGAAATTGTAAAAGCTAAAAACCTTTGGGTTAAAAGTAAAAATTAATTTTTTTTTGAAAAACACACAAAGCACAATGTACAAGTAATGATGCATAAAAAAGTTGCAAAGTTATATATGGAATAATTCTTTTGTCATATTATGGTTTTAGTTATAGGGTGGAGATACAATAGGAAGTTAATTTGGCTAGGAAGGCTAGGAAGTGATCTTGACAATTCATTAAGTAAATCAAGGGCTAAGATTAAATCAGGGAAATTGAAAGTAAGAAAAGAGGCGCGTGACTTTTTTCAGGGGCATTCTAGTCAAGTAAGCCAATAGTTTCTCTCTCCTCCAATTCCCCCCATTTTTTAAACGTTAATAACTCTTTCATACGACATTATTTTTTTATAAAAATTGCACCAAAAAAACGAGCGTTTTTTTATCTTTAAAACGAGTATACTATTGCTATATTTTGAAAAAAAAAATTTAAAACCCAGTTGCGTAAAACGCAACAGAAAAACCCCCAGTATTGTAAAACGCAATGAAAAAAAAAACCTAAAAAATGACATTTTTATAAAACGCAATGCACCAAAAACACAAAGAAATGACTTATTTGTAAAACGCAATGGCCAGAAAACACAAAGAAATGTTTTATTTCTAAAACGCAATAGCCTAAAAACTCAAAAGAAAATGTACTTTATAAAACGCAATGGACTAAAAACCCATAAAAATGTGTTTTACCTAAAACGCAATGCACCAAAAACACAAAAAAATGTTTTATTTGTAAAACGCAATGGCCAGAAAACACTTAAAAATTACTGATTCTAAAACGCAATGGACTGAAAACACCTAAAAATATGTTCTACCTAAAACGCAATGACTAAAAACACTTCAAAAATGTGTTTTATCTAAAACGCAATAACTAAAAACACTTAAAAATGTGTTTTTTCTAAAACACAATAGCTAGAAAACACATAAAACTCTCTTATTTCTAAAACGCAATGGACACATAAAACTGTCTGAGAACTGTCTGTGAATTGTCTGTGAACTGTCTGAATTGTCTACGAATTACTGTCTTCGAAATGAGCCAATTTCTGGAAAATTAATTTTTCTGATGCGTTTTTAGTACAGCAATTTAATCGAAAAAAAAATTTTCCGAGCTGAAACCCCAGCCAGGGGCTGCCGCCCCTGGGACCCCGCAAAGATCGTAAAACGCAATGACTAAATCAAAAACCCAGATCATGAAAATGAAATTAAAGAATTTCTTACATGGATCGAAGCCGATTCCTTCATCAATTGACGAAATTTGAATGATAGAAACACTTATCAACGCTCGAATCGAACGAATCGAGTGATTATCTCCAAAATCACCGGAAAAAACGAGATTTTTTTATGAAATTAAACTGGGTTTTCTTCAAAAAAAGCTGAAGAACACGTTGATCGGGTTCTGAATCATTGATTTGTGATGAAAATGACACTATAATGTAGTGATTATTGAGATAGGAAGTGAAGAAATAGTTGAAGATGGTGGGTTTTGAAAATGATGGGTTTTTGAATTTAGTGGGTTTTGAAAAAGGAAGAAGAAGGAGTTGGATTGACTAAAATACCCTTTCTCTTTATTTTAAAATTTGCCACATGTCATAATCCTATGGCTTCCTATCCTTCCTAGCGAAAATTAACTTCCTATTTGATCTTTACCCTTTAGTTATATATGATTATTGAGTTTATATTATAGGAGCTTGCTTTTTTATTCGTCCCGGACTGAAAACATGTCGAAGATTCACGGGGACGACCATGAGATGATGCCCCTTTTTTTGACCCTGATAGTTAGATTGTAATTGTGATTATGTAAATGCCGACGATGGCGGCTCAAAATTTGACATTGACAATGATGGTGTGATGATTCTAACATTTAGATTCGTTGCGAGTGACAATCATATTGTAATAGAGAAGTAACCCTTGACTTTTATTTATAACATGTTAAAACAATTAACATTTTAAAACACTTTATAACATCCTAGTTGAGATAAAAATTAACAAATTGTTCATGAGGGACACGCTTCCTCCACCATTAAAAGTTAGATTGCTCTTAGCAATAAAAACTAAAAGCTAAGAAAGTCATTTGTGAAATTATTGGTATTAGTTATTATCTAACAATTAATTACAGTTTAGATTTTTAAAATTCAACATAGCTAGTTATACTTCTTTTCTAGTTTTAATCAACCTATGACACATACAAACTTAAAAGACCATTTAAGAAAGGAAACAAAAAACATAAAGAAAAACTAGGCATACATTAAAACTTGACCAATGACCACCACTAGCCTCAATATAAAAAAAAACATATGAAAAAAGAAATGTCATATATTATATCCATCATTAACCAACATGTATTTGTATGAAAAAGTAAAACTTTCGTCTTCCCTCCTATTCGGCCGGACATTGCTTGAGTGCTCGACGATGGAAATTTAAATCCGGTTAGTGTGCGACTTTTATCGATCTGCTTATCGGTAGCAATATGGATTTAACCTTACATCCTAATTAGATTATACTTGCATCCATTCGCCTCTCGGATTGTTTCCCGGTATCTCCTTCTCATCATGAAGGAGGGGGAGGAGGACGGAAGCTGTAGAGACGTTCCAACTAAGAAGAACAACAGATACAAGGGCCACCATGGCATCAGAACCAACACTGGAAACATAACTAAGTTCTACGTCACAAACCTTCCAGCTGGGTGTATCCCTTGGGAGGTCTCAGAATTTGTGAAGGTTTTCGGTGAGGTAGCGAGGGTTTATATTGCCAGGAAGAACGATAAAGAAGGACGAAAATTCAGTTTCATCATTTTCAGGAATGTAGTCGATGTTAAAGAGATGGAAAGAGAGCTGAACGGGACCAAGATGGGAGGGTATAAACTCAAGGCCAATCTCGCGAAATTTGCCAAAGAAAACATGGGCATCAGTGGAGATGTTTCAATGCCCGTCAAGGATAACAGAAAGGCTCCGGCCAACTCGGTTCAGGAACACAAGATTAACAATCATGCCTACGTCAATAACGGTGGAGGTAAGCTGTTCAGTGATCTTTTTGCTAAGCCAAATGTAGTTGAAGGTGGTTCGAGCCAAAAGCAAGCGGAGGTTGGGAAAACCATTGTTATCCCCGAAGATACCCAGGCGTTCAAAGATTTGATAGGCAAAGCTCTAGTTGGTAGATGTAAAGACCCGGAGACTCTAAGGTAACTTAATTCCATCCTTGCTGACTCCAACACTCCGGGGGTGTCGTTAAGTTATATTGGAGGTCTTTCAATGCTTTTTAAGTTCGAAAATGAGGATGATTGCGTTAAGTTCCTGCTTGATCATAGTCAATGGGAAACATGGTTCTCTACGTTAGACGCCTGGATCAGACAATCCCTACCTTTCGAAAGGCTGGTCTGGGTTAGGATCCAAGGTGTTCCCATACACTTGGCGGATAACAGTTTTTACGACAAAATTGCGGAACAATATGGAAAACTAGTGCATGGATCCCAAGTTACAGCGAAGGATGGCAACCTCTCGGTTAGTTGGATCGGGGTTCTGGTAAGAGAGGGAGATAGGATCCATGAACACATCACCTTGAGCTGGAAGAAGAGACAATTCCGGGTATGGATCGAGGAAGAAATTAGCGAATGGGTGCCAGACTGTGTCGGTAAGGTGGACATTCCGGTTGAAGATGAAAAGTCTCCGGTGAGAAGTGCCTCGGTAAATCATGTAACGCCCTACTCTTTCGTACTTTCCATTAATAGCAAGTCTTGTTTGTATTTCTATTTTTGGAAGTATTGTGTCCTTGTAATCGTTCTTTCATTGTAATCGTTGTAAAATCCGAGACTTGGATCATAAATAAAACCCGTATTTCGTTAAATTGGTGTTATACATACCTCATACATATTCATACGTTTGATTTTGTGAAACAATTGATACTTATACATAATTCTTGGTAACTATGTGCCAAACTTAAAACTACGTGAAACTTATGCATAATACATCTTTTAAATGAATACGATACTTAAATACGACATTCATACGCTTAATTATAGTTGTTTTATGTTCATGATACATGACTGATCCTTAGAATATGCCTAAATATCATAAATGACCCTTAAAACACTTAAAAAGCCCAAAATATAAACTTTAGGGGGCAAAATGTCATTAATTAAAACTTGTACTCAAACCAGGCTTGGCCTGGCGGGCCGCGACTCGCCCAGCCCATGACTTATGTGGGCCGCGAGCCCATCTGCAGATCAGAATGTGTTTCAGCTCGTTTACCTTGGCGGGATTTGGTGATTTTTGAGTTTAAACTTGCCTCTAATGCATTTAATTCTTCACCAAACCCAACCATAATCCTTCCCTATAAAACCCAAGTGTTGTCCAAGCATTTTTCACTTTTCTAATCACTCACAACTCTCTCTAATCACTCCAAATCGCAGCTATTAATCAGAGTTCGAGCAGATTGATACTACTTCACTAAAGTGAGCATAACTCACTCATTTCTTATCCGATTCACTCGATTCTTTTTCCTACTTATTTGGATTGACCTTAGCTACGTTTCCATAGGATTTCCCTGGAACGTCGCCAAAAAGGCTCCAAAGTTGACTGATTTTTCTGTTCTTGATTCAAACTTTGATAAACTTGAGGAAACTCATCTCAAACCTATGTCCTTATACTTATAACAACATCTATGGTTAGTTAGGCTTAAAAAAAAGGTTGAGACATGTAAAATCAGAGGTGTAAACCTCATAAACTTTCTGTTTTTTTCAAGGGTTTAACCCACAAGTGATGTTCAAGCTTAAGTCTTGATGATTGTGTGATTTAGGATTAGATTGGGTTATCCTACCTAAAAATCCACACATTGCTTGATGTTTTCTTATAGATTAGTCGTTCATATTCTATTATAACTTGTAAGTTCATGATTCTCCTTGAATGTTCATAACATCAAGTGTAGTGGTGAACATCTAGAGGTACCTAAATGTAAGACTTGTTCTTCGTACCTCCTACATGATTTCTATGATACTTAAGAGGTTCCTAAATGGAGGATTCGTCCTCCTACCTCATACTTGACATATTAACATATTACATAACCTATAAATATTACTTAAGTAACCAACCTTTGATGATGACATAATGGTCACTTGTTAAAGTGTTTGGTTACATCATCTAAACACTATGTGTTAAAAAGATGATTACTTTCATATGATTATGTTCATACGTTTTAACCTCCGAATCTTTAATCTACCGTTATCCTCCAATACTCATACGCCTTTGTTTCTTCGTGTAGAAGGACTTGGTGTTCCAACCTCCCACAACAACTCACTCGCGGATTCACAAGTGGAAAGCTTGCAAAACCGTGAGTATACTCGAACCCCCTTTTTACGTTTACCACTTTTGGGGTGTAACATGTTAAACTATAAAACTACACTTAAACTTATTCTTTATGCAAATGCACGAAAACAATCCAATACATGAATGTTATGTTGTTACATGTGAAGCTTATACTTGGGTGATTCTTATGTGATACTATAGTCATTAAATTCGTATGAGCCTCCATTTAACATGTATAGCGTTATAGGAGTAACGCACCACCTGTGAACGAGAGGTCATGTTGAATTATATCATTTTTTGCGTAAACAGAGGGTTGACTAGAAATATTGCATGCCTTGTATGATGATCATGTATAAACTAAGTTGCCATGTGGATTCGTTTTAAACTTTTTTTAAACTTATACTTATACTTATTCTTAAACTTGTATACTCGCCTTTGCTTTTGCATTGAACTTTATTTTAAACATGTTACAGGTTGAGGATTGATGATGCTATGAAACGGATTAGCAATGATGCCTAGATATACACTCAGACGTTTAGGTTTAAAGTGTTGTATCAATTTTGTTAATTGTTATGTTATGAACATGTTGTTATTTGAATTTTCTTTGTAATGTTTGACAATTTGATTATGAAATGAATTGGTTGAATTAAATATTGTCTCAAATAGTGTTATAAAGTCTCTTTCAATCTCGAACTAGTCCCACTCTGATGATTCCTCCATTGGTTGGGGTGTGACAGATTGGTATCAGAGCCATAACTGTAGAGAATTAGGTAGAATTTCCATGTTCGACCTAGTCTATAGTAGGTACCTTATTTTTGACCATTCTTGTTACATGCTTAAAATGTTATTCTTCCTACTTTGCTTCTTCTCTTCTTTTTGGTTTTAATATTTACATAATGTCTTTCCTAATTTTACATAATACACTTGAAGACTTGAAGACACTCTTTATACAAAAGAGACGAGTTTACCAAAATAGGCGTGAAACCCACAACTCGGTGAACGACTCTCATTCCGCTTATTCTTATTTTGCACGAAATTTCGCCATTAAGCTAGGAGTGAAATCCACATCTTAATAGTAAATTTCCAATTCAAACTCTAGTGGACTCTCGTTAAAGCATTGAAATTATATTTTGACCCGACGAGTACCAACCACATCAGGGTACGAAATCGACAAGTTAGGGGTGAAACCCGCACCTTGTTGATTAAGTCCCATTCCTCGATTTTCAATCTTGCCAAAGTTTCGATTGTTATGATCGATTAGAGACATGTAGTAACTGGAAGGGTAAGATACCGTTAATCGCCTCTCAACGAGAGTATCTTACCTATAGGCCAAAGCACGTTTCTCTAATTTGAAAGGACTTTCGATTTACTTTGGAATAGTCGACGTTTCTCTACCCGAAACAATCCTATGTTTTATGAGCCTCTCTTTTATGTAATTCAATTTATATGTGTTTTTATACTTGTTACCTCGTTTATTTCTAAACCGTTACACAATTCGCACGTCTCGCGCAATAAAAAACAATAATAATTCTTGCGAACAAACTAAATTTATACTCTTTTACGCATTCATACTTGCTTATGTTTTGTGAATACTTGTTGAATTCATGATAATTATGTGAACCATACGTGATGCATCATGCTTGCATACTTAAACTTACAAATTTATTTTGAATTTATGATCAAGTCTCATCCTTTCTCCCTTCTCTTTCGATTCTTAGATGTCGTCAAATGCCGCACCAAAGAGGACCAAGTCAAGGAAGGATTCGACCTCCAACACCAAATCCGACTCCATGTCAAAAAGGGATTGTATGAAATTCATGGCCAAGCAAATGGCTAAGGTCATACCCGACATTGTCAGCAGGATTCAGCCAAACACCGATTCACCGCATGGCTCTGTCGATTCGAAGGCAGAAAAACCCAAGCTGACGTTCCAATTCAAGTAGTTTATGGCTTGTAAACCCCTGGAGTTTACAGGCAAAGATGGCGCTACCGCCATGATGAGTTGGTTCGACGCGATTGAACTTACCTTCCTGCAAAGTGGGTGTCCTGATGACCTACGAACCTTAAATGCAACAGGAGTTTTACGTTTGGGAGCACACAAATGGTGGACCATCGAACGCAATAAGAGGGGAAACGATGTTGCACATGCCTTGCCTTGGGACGAGCTTAAGCAGCTTATGAAGGACCACTTCTGTCCTCCTCACAAACTCCAAAAGTTGGAGAACGAATTTTGGAACCTAACGCAGAAGGGGAGCGACATGGATGGTCTGATTACACGCTTCAAATAGCTTAGTGTGCTTTGCCCTAGACAGGTCGACTTCGTTCCCAAAACCATAGCCAAGTTCATTCGCTATCTTGCACCATCCTTAGTCAACCATGTTGCCTCTGCTTGCCCCAAAACCATAGAGGATGCCTTTAGGATAGCCACTGAACTTAACAACAATTGCGTTCTTCATGGAACTTATGACAAGGTTGCAACGAAGAGTGCACACCAAGCCACAACCGATACCGCTGATGTTGAACCCTCACCTTCTCAACCATCCAAGAAAGACCGAGGCAAGAAGCGGAAGGCTTCAAGCCAAAATTGTGCGGTTATCACTCCGCCAAACCCACAACCCTTACAAGCAGTAGCCTCTGTTACCCCCGCAAACACAAAACTAACAAAACGAGCCTACACTGGATCTCATCCCCAGTGTACTACCTGTTTGTACCATCATCCTACCAATGCACCATGCCGCAAATAGGCCAGCTGCCATAGGTTTGGGCATTTTGTCGACCGATGACGCAACATCCCTCAACCCCAAAATAACCATAATCAAGCTATCGTTACAAACCCTGCTCCTAACCAGGTCCAACCTCAAGCTGCTACTATGTGAGCATGCTTCAAGTGTGGCGATCTCCTATAGCGTTATACATGTTAAGGGAAAGCTCGTACGAAGTTAATGACAAGTTTATCACATAAGAATGCTCTAGAAACACAAATCAAGTATAACATATTAGCATGCATGTATTGGATTGTTTGTGTGATTTTGTATAAAATTCTAAGTGTAACTGTGTAGGTTAATAAGTAAACTGTCACACCCCCAAAATAGCATAAGTAGAAACCTTCGCGAGGTGTGTGACGTATCAGGATCTAGCCACTAATCATATTGAACCATAAGTAAAAATAAAAAAACTTTCCATTAAATGAGAATAGTGTAATTCAAACATTAGTTTTGAAAATCAACATGTTCAGCGGAAGCATAATAAATTATTCAATAAGTCTAACATAAATGTTTGGAAAAAATTTAACTTCAAAAGTGCATCCAGTTGTCACGACCCATGACCACTCCAGCTTCCTAGACAGCAAGTCCCATATCAGTGTACCTAAGGGCCTGCAAGCATGCAGAAAAGTGTATCAGCAAAAAGCTGGCGAGTTCACAGTTTTGTTAACCGTTTGATTACCAAGTATTGATTTACGTCATGTTGATAATAACTCGATACCGCAAGACGGCTCCTGTTTGCCCTTCCTTAATGCTCTATCAAACATTGGTCATGATTTAAAGTTATTAGTTCACGCCCGTCCTATCCAGGTACGTCATGAGGGTGCCAAACCTAATAGCGCTATCAACTAATAACCCCGTTGCCCTACAAGCAACTAGTTAGGTAGTATGATGGGACTTGAGTGATAGAAAGTGAGTGTATTATCCAACATTAACATTTACTGAAAACTGCCTCATATCCCTTACAAGGATATGGGTTTGTGAAAGTCTGTTTGTTTGTTTGCCTGTTTGATTGTCCCCACCAGACGCATGCTTGTAAAGAGGATAGTTAACTCACCTTTGGTTTGCTCGGTAAGACTAATAACTTGTTCACACTTAGTCAATCAAGGCCTAGTATGGTTACCATAATGATCAGTTTTTCCATACAATTAAATAACATACTATAGCAGGTAATAAACGTTGTCACATAATCAATGACGAACATCTAAACCAAATACATATTCATGTTACTATTTCCACACCACATAACAAGTTGACAGTCCAATATGCACAATATGAAATGCGGTCCAATTGTGTATAAAGCCCAAAAGGGTTACAAATATCAATAAGGTGTGCGACTCTATCCAAGTGTGCGATTATAAGGAAAGTGTGCGGTTCATCAGGCATGTGCGACTCTAAATAATGTTGGCCGATTAGTTGGGGTGCGTCCCAATGAAGTGTGCGAGTGGGCCTGAACTATGCGATCAGGTCTTATGTGTGTGACCAGCTTCAACTTGTGCGACCAAGTTTCAGCTCGTGGCCCATCATAGCTGGCACAGTTGTGCGATCCGTCAATGTGGGTCTGTGCGGCCCAGATAATTCAAAGGCCCAATACAGGGGTGTGCGACTGGCCCTATGTGTTCGAGTGTGGTTATGTTTTGGCTGAAATTTGTGGAAAGCAGTTACACACTTTAATTTTCAAACCAATTCCAACAGTTTCCATATTACATTAATTCGCATGAACCCTAGGTTTATGTTTGAACATTACGACACATAACAACATCCAAAGCAATTCAATGAACATATCATTCAATGATCTTTATATTTCTTAATCATCAAATCATATAATATCACCATTGTCATCATTTGAATCGGTTTCATGAGTTCATCAACACATAGATGTTACATAATTTCCTATAGATATCATAACAATGAATCTTGTTAAAACTCTATCATGCATCCTTAACAATCAACATCATTTGTTCGATTAATCAATTCCAATCCCAATTCCTAGCAAAACCCTTAGATCAAAACCAATGTTTTAACATTCAATAATCCTACTCAACAGTTGCACATAATCAAAGATAGATGTTAAGGATCAAAGAAATAGTGAATTCACTAACCGAGGAATGATGAAGTTGTTCGCTAGGAGTTCGATCATGAGGGTGATGCTTCGAAGGGGAGTCACTGCCGTCGCCCACTTGAGAGAGAACTAGGGTTTACAAATGTTTGGAAGAAAAAGAATGATATGCGTCCTTCATGCATATATGCTTACCAAGGGGAATGGTTTTTGGTTCGGTTTGGTTTTTAAAGCTTTGGGCTCCAAGGAGCCCACTTGGTTTGTGCGGGCGATAAGGAGGTGTGCGATCCGGGACTATGCGCGACTAAACATATAACACATACAATCCCACAACTTCAATAATATTCAAATATAACCAAACAATTTATTCAAATAGTTTGTTCACTCAACACGTACACATCAACTATCAAGGGAACTAATACATAGAGCGATCTTGGAAATACGAGTTGTCACATCATCCCCAACTTGAAAGAAATTTCGTCCCGAAATTTGATAAGCAGACTCAGAGGAGTGAAGTGATATCAAGATAAGTAGGTCAAGATGACTATGGATTTTCCTCGGGTGCCACATCATCCCCAACTTGAAAGGGAATTTCTTCCCGAAATTCACAGGTAACATCAGGATTAGACTCAGCAGTTTTGAACAGTTGAGGATACTTAAGCTTTATCTGATCCTCGCATTCCCACGTGAAATCCGGTCCACGTCTTGAGTTCCAAAGAACTCTCACGATTGGGATCCGACTGTGTTTACGGACCTTGACCTCCCAGTCCACGATTTCAATAGGTTCCTCGACAAACTGTAACTTGTCATCGATTTTCAGTTCTTGCAACGGTACTATAAGTGTTTCATCGAACAAACACTTCTTTAGGTTTGAAACATGAAAGACGTCGTGGACATTACCCAACTCGTTAGGTAATTCAAGTTTATAAGCCACTTTACCGATTCGCTCGAGAATCTTGAATGGCCCTACGTATCATGGATTTAGTTTACCGCGCTTCCCAAAGCGTACCACACCCTTCCAGGGTGAGACTTTCAACATAACATGATCACCTACAATGAACTCCAAAGGTTTCCTATGCTTATCAGGGTAGCTTTTCTAGCGATCACGCACTGCCGCCATTTGATTCCGGATCTGGACAATCTTCTCGGAGGTTTCGAGCACAAGTTCTGGACCTGTGATTTGGCTGTCACCCACTTCATCCCAACAGAGAGGAGATCGGCATTTCCGTCCGTATAAAGCCTCGAATGGAGCTGCCTGGATACTAGTATGGTAACTGTTATTGTAGGAAAAATCCACCAAGGGCAAGTGTCTCTCCCAACCTTTACCAAGATCAATAACACATGCTCGTAGCATGTCTTCTAAAGTCTGGATGGTTCGCTCACTCTGACCATCCGTTTGAGGGTGATAAGCAGTGCTCATGTCAAGACGTGAGCCAAATGATTAGTGCATTGCTTGCCACAAATCGGATATGAAATGCGGATCACGATAAGAGATAATGGAGGTTGGCACTCCGTGCCTGGAAACTACCTCCTTCAGATAAATGCCAGCCAGCTGTAAAAACTTGTCAGTTTCCTTGATTGCGAGGAAGTGTGCTGATTTCACGAGACGGTCAACGATCACCCAAATGGTATCGTTCCCATTTTGAGTTTTAGGTAGACCGGTGATAAAATCCATGGCGATCTATTCCCATTTCCACATGGGTATCTCTGGTTGCTGAAGCAAACCAAAGGGTTTTTGGTATTCTATTTTAACCTTCGCACAAGGCAAGCACTTTTTCACATACATCATTATGTGGGCTTTTATTTTCGACCACCAATATAAGACTTTTAGATCCTAATACATCTTATCAGAACCTGGGTGAACAGAGTAACGAGACTTGTGTGCTTCATCCATCACAAGTTCTCTCTAAGATTTCCATACAAAGGGACCCATATTCGCTCCATGAAGTAGCGAATACCGTCAGACCTTTCCACTAGTTGTTTCTCCAAGCCTAGCATGGGTTCGGCGTTAAGGTTCTCGTCTTTCAACACTCCAGTTTGGGCAGAACGGATCTGGTCAGGTAGATTAGAATGGATGGTGAGTTGCAAAGCTCGAACACGTTTAGGTTTCGTCTCTTTACGGCTAAGGGCATCAACTACCATGTTAGCTTTTCCTAGATGATACTTGATTACACAATCATAATCGTTTAAGAGTTCCACCCAGCGATGCTGTCGCATGTTCAACTCTTTCTGGTCGAAGATATGCTGGAGGCTCCTGTGATCGGTATAAATAGTGCATTTAGTACCGTACAAGTAATGCCTCCAAATTTTCAACGCAAAAACCACAGCTCCCAACTCTAAGTCGTGTAATTCTTCTTGTGAACCTTTAACTGTCATGAGGCGTAGGCTATCACTTTCTCATGTTGCATCAGCACGCAACCGAGATCCTGAATAGAGGCATCACAGTACACCACGGAATCTTAGGTACCCTCAGGTAAAGACAAAACCGGTGCACTGCAGAGTTTTTGCTTTAGAAGCTGGAAGGCGTCTTCCTGTTTCGTTCCCCAGGAATACACAACACCTTTCTGTGTCAGAGCGGTGAGAGGTTGAGCGATCTTCGAAAATTCCTCGATAAATCTTCGGTAGTTGATGCGTGTGAAGTGTTATATATATTAGGTGTATATTTTAAGCCCCTTTAACACTTTTTTAGTCAAGTTTTAAATTTATAAAACACGATATTTACTAACACTAGACACACATATGGGCAAGTGCACCCATCGTGAGCGTAGTATAGTGTTGGTAAGATACCGAGGTCGTCCAAGGACACAAGAGCTTTTAATACCGGTTTATCCTCAACGTTTAATCAAATCAAAAAGTTTAGAAAAATGTTTTAAACTAAGAAAAATAAAAACTAACTAAAAATGCTGAAAATAAAAATAAAAGAAAAAACAGATAGACAAGATGAATCACTTGGTTCCGACTCGTATCTAGTGTAACCTTTGATTATTTCTGCACTTTGCACTTTTTAAGAGATTATCTTAGTTATTGTAGTAGGCCCCCTCTTTTGAAGGTGACGTTACCCTCACCCCAGTAGTTTGAGTCAGCAAGGATACAATCCTAAAAGGGTGGATTATTGAAAGATAATTAATTAAGTTATTAATGCAAATTATGGTAGGCCCCTCTTTTGGAGGTGACGTTACCCTCGACTAAGTAGTCTGAGTCAGCAGGGATACAGTCCTAAATAGTCGGGTTATAGTATTAATAGTAGTTAACTTATGAGGGGATCAAAGAGTTTGGACCCCCGCCATCCAATACCGTTAAGTATTGAAGGAGGTCCTACTAAATTTGACCCGGGTCCATTGCAGGACCTCTAAACGCTGAACAATGGCAAGACCTTTACCAAACTGTTCCCTTAACCCCCGACCAAGTAGCCAACATACCTCCATATAGACCGTGGAGATATGAATGGTGAAAATCTTTTATTTTATATAGACAGTAAAATAATGCCAAGACACCACGGACAAACGATAAGGAAAGATCACCTTCAACATAAGAAACTAGTTATTAAAGTCATTAATACAAAACCAAGTAAAAAGTGCGAAAAGAATAAAAATAAAAAGTATTACACTAGACACTTTGTCTTCACCAAGTGATGTAAGAGACTTAGGCAACCATGGCCTTGATTGTCAAGAACTCTTACGATCAATCTTGGATCCCGAGACGACTCACACACTCTACGATGGACAATGGATGATGGTGGTGGATGATGGTGTTATGGTGGTGGTGGGTGAAGTGTGAGAGAGGTGGTGTGCCAAGGGATGGTTTGAGCTTGAGCCAAGCACTCCTATTTATAGGCTGAACAGAAGCTCGGGCACGGCCCCGTGTCCACATCCATCTCTTTCTTCATTTAATGCAGCTTTATCTTATTAGTTGACCACGCCCCCGTGTCCGCTGAGCACGACCTCGTGTGTAGAAGAATCTTTGTACTATGAAGATTTGCCTAGATTGTGCGAATCTTATAGTTGACCACGGCCCCGTGTCCGCTGAACACGGCCCCGTGGTGGGCAATAGAAGCTTCTACAACTTTGTCTTTTCTGCTGACACTTGGGCACGCCCCCGTGCTGGCTGAGCACGGGGCGTGTTCAGTCTTCTGTTATCTTGTTTTGCTTTGCTTGGGAAGATGCTATCGTGGGGTCGGGCATATCACGTCTTGTTCCTTTTCTTGTATTTATGTTAGATTTTGATGTCTTTTTGCTTCTTTTGTTAATTTGAGCTCATTTAATCCTGAAAATACAAAAGGAAGACAAAAGCACACTTTTTCCAACATTAGTACTAAAAAAGGGTTAGTTTTATGCCACAATTGATGAAATTTATATGTTGCATTTTGCACACATCAAATACCCCCACACTTGAATCTTTGCTTGTCCTCAAGCAAAACTCTTTAATAAGTGGCTATTACACTCCCAAATGGACTGGGTAGAGAAGAAGGTTTTTGGGCTTGTCATAGAGTGTCGGGATGTCCAAGATTCTTTATTTAGTTTTATTTTTATTTATTTACAATCCTATTCGTCATGATTTATTTAAACTTTTCATAAGATAAATTACTTATTAGGGCATAACATACCTTTTTAAAATTCTATTTACATACAAGTTCACATACCTCACGGGGATCACTCAACACTCGGCCGAAAATGTATTTTGTGGATCACTCAAGAGCGGCATGGAACTTACTCCTACCATAGGCTTGCCAAGTAATCAATCCTCCTCCTTTTTAACTTATAAACCTTTCTAAATATCAAGAGGACTTTGTGGGTAAAGGTTTAGGCTTGGGTTAAAGGTAGGTGGTTGGGTTGGTGGTTAGTGGTTAGTAGAAAAAGGGCGAAAAAACGTAACAAGCGTCGGTTTTCGTAAGGCTTTCTATTTTTCAACTTTTATTTTTATGAAGCTATTTTTCAAACAAAGTTATTTTTGATAAACTTGTTTGTTTATTTGCTTTTGCTTCATAATCAACTATATATATATATATTTTAAGGAAAGCCATATGAGAAACCGAGCTAGTTATTAAAACAAAGGGTTAAAAATGAAAAAGGTTTTGGTGGGAAAAATGGTGTTTGGTTTGGTTTATGAAATGAAAAGGTTTAGGCTCAAATGGGCTAACTAGGGGGATTTTGGGTAGGTGGTAAAAAAAAGAAAAATAATGGTGTAGAAATAAAAAGGGTTAGTCCTAATGCCTCCGTCATTTACTTACTCGGGTTCAAGTTGGTAAGGACCGGGAATGTATCGTCATGGCAAGTTCTAGAGTCGTAAGAACCAAGCGGCTATTCACACAAGAAACGAAAAATGAGCATTTAGCCTAATGATATGTAATTGTATGCTCAATAAAGGCTCAAAACTCACTTTTGTGGGAATGGGTTTTTATGTGATCAAGTATATATAATCAAATTTTAACTAAGTTTGCCATGCCTTTTCATAATTTTCTTATGTTGGTTCTTTTTATCACGACGCTATCGGTTGTAAATTCGTAAAAATATAACCTTTTTAGAACTTGAAATTCCCGAGTTAAACCTAGACAAAAAAAATGAAAAAATTTTGAAAAAATTGGGGTGATTAGCGGTTCCAATAGAGTTTTGTGTAAGGCTTGTATTTTAGGACTTGCAAGATTCAAGGTTTTAGCATCCCCCCCCCCCCCCCCCCACACTTAAATTACACATTGTGCTCAATGTGTCCCAAAAATAAGTTTTTAGGTTGATTGATTGTGTAAAAAGGTGTAAAAAGCAAAAAGTTTATGTTACTGGTTACCTGGGCACGACCCCGTGTTGAGTGGACACGACCCCGTGCTCAGGTGTCAGAAACGAAAACTTACAGAAGGTGAACACGGGGGCGTGTTGGTTGAACACGACCCCGTGTCTGTCAAGGTCTGCAGAATTAAAACAATCAGCAGGTTCAGGGGAGTGAGCACGGGGGCGTGTCGGCTGGACACGGCCACGTGTGGACAATCTGCAAGGTTGAAAAAACAGGTTTCTCTCTTCGGTTTTCGTGTCCCGGCTTTAGTAGTACTAATGTTTAGTACTTCTAAGCGTTGTATGTACCTGCTTAATCAATAAACACCATACCATACCATAGCAAACATCCTACTTTTACCAAATTCAACATCCATGTCAAAGTTAAAAGAAAAATAAACGCAGAAAATAAAAGAAGTTAGGGAAAGTAAATTGTTCAACACTTGGCACGCAGGCCTCAAATTGTTCAAGATTAGAAAAGGGTTAACCTGGGGAATCATCAACCAACCGCTTCTTCCTCCGCTCCTCCCGCCTACTCCATGTCCTCGTCATCATCATCATCATCCCTTCCATGGCCTGCAATGTGGTCCCGGATATATCCAATATCATCTTGGATATCGGATATGTTTCTCTCGATCGCCCCAACCCGGTTGTACGTGTTGCTTGCCATATTGTAGGTGTTCCTGGTGCATATGAGGTTTTCCTGCAACAAATCATGTAAACTTTGAAAGTTAGGAAAAC
The DNA here is from genome assembly GCA_030545235.1 of Helianthus tuberosus. Lineage (NCBI taxonomy): Eukaryota > Viridiplantae > Streptophyta > Magnoliopsida > Asterales > Asteraceae > Helianthus > Helianthus tuberosus. The sequence continues at coordinate 5,461,236 of CM060390.1, forward strand.
CGCCTCCGGAGGAGGATGATTGGCCCGGATCACCATGGGGTTGGTATTGGTACTGATGATGTTGTGGAGCGTGGAGGACAAGTGCTTCTTGCGGGTTCCATGCATGACCTTGCATCCTTTGAAAGCTTACCGTCCCGTCTTCCACCTAATAAATCAGGTTCATTGAGCGGCATATGTGTATATCCACCATACCCGACCATGGGCTCCTCTCAAATGACCTAGGTATGTGGGCGAAGTGCCTGAAGAGACGTTACACCCATCCCCCAAAGAAGATAGGGGTCGGTGCACTTGCAAGGCGGTTATGATGCATGTTTTGAAGCATGAGGAACGGAACATCAAGCGGCCTGCGGGTGTGGATACAATGGAGGATAACCAAATCTCTTAACCCAACGACGCCACTACTATCATGCCTTTGGCTAAGAGAGTAGCCGAGGAGCCTATGTATGTATATGTAAAGCGGATCCCTCAGCTTCGTACTCTTAGTACTGCTCGGATTGTAGTACCCTTCACCAACCTGATCCCAAATGGCTTGGTGTTCGTTCTCACCTATCTCTCGCATTCCTCCAGTATTTTCCTCGTTTCCCGCATCCTCTTCTGCATACAACCCGACAATCGACCCAAATTGTGCCATAGAGATCGAATACCTCGTTCCGCCACATCGGAATACTACCCCGTCATTGTCGAACGGGTCGCACCTCGAGTTGAATGTGAAGGTGCTATAGAATTCCAAAGTGCATTCGTGGACAGAACAAAGTCGAGTTGTTAGAGCGACTCTGAGTGGCCCCGTGACAATGTTGTTGAAACGGTCGATTTGATTCACCATGGTTAACAGTTCCGTGCATGCCTGCCTCGGGTATTCCTCCGGCCTTGTTTGAAGTATCTCGTATCTAGCCCTAGCATCGAGCTCATTGGCGTTAAATCTTGTGAACTTCCTAGCCATCTGAAAGAATACACCAAAAGTTAGCACGAAACAGAAGTATTTCCGGACAAAACTGCAAACAGTGAGCTGGACACGACCCCGTGTTCAGCGGACACAGCCCCGTGTCCAGGCGTCTGTTACACAAAAATTTCATTTTTCGTCCCGGTTTCGAAAACTTGAAAATTTTTGGTCCTTTAGATGCGGTTTCCCCCGAAAATGAAACCCTAAGTGCCGTTTTCCCAAAATATCCCGTTTACCCATTCAATTTTATCTTTTTCGGTTCAAGAACAAGGGTTTGGGGTTTTTGTGAGAAATCGGGCGAATCTAAGAACAATACAAGTGTATTTACTTCCCTTAACACTAATCTAACTAAATGCAAACACATGTAAACAAAAATTTGAGGTTCGATCCGGATGAACTTCAAGAACCCTAGATTTTTCGCCAAATTTTTGGTGTTTTAACTACATGCAAGTAACTAATCTAACTACTAAAAGTGATAGAATCATACCTTGATGTTGTTAGAGTGATAGGAGACGTCGAAAATCTGCGAAAAATCGCCTGTAACCAGAGCTTTTTCGGGGAAACGGGGCGTGTGGAATTTTGTAACTGTTATGAAAACGGGGATATATCCAGTCTGCAGCGCGAAGACGGCCTCGTGCCGAGCAAGGTTTTTTTTTTTGTGCTCATGTGAGTGCCCTTGTTTCCCATAAGCTTTGGTTAGAAAACTTACCGCTTTAGTTGTCGTCCCAATCGCTTGTAACTTACCAGGTATGATGTTGGTTTCATTCTTCCACTGTTTGAAGCGAGATCTCTTCCTCTTCATCCTCAATGAATCCTTGATAGAGTTTCAGCCGTTGGCCATTGACTTTGAATGGAGGCCCATTTCGAGATTTAATTTCTACTGCACCGTGTGGGAAAATATGGGTGATGGAAAAAGGTCCTGACCACCTAGACTTTAATTTTCCAGGAAACAATCGAAGCCGTGAATTAAACAAAAGAACTAGATCTCCCACTCGAAATTCATTAGGTTTAATATGTTTGTCATGCAGATTTTTCATTCTTTCCTTATAAATTTCGGAGTTTGAGTATGCATAATTCCTGAGTTCGTCTAATTCATTTAATGGACAAAATCGATTTTTACCAGCAAATTCTAAATCTAAGTTTACATTTTTGATTGCCCAGTAGGCTTTGTGTGCAATTTCTACTGGCAAGTGACAACTTTTTCCGTAGACTAGCTTATATGGGGTTGTACCTATTGTTGTTTTATAAGCAGTTCGAAAAGCCCATAAAGCATCATCTAATTTATCTGCCCATTCCTTTTTATTTAATCCTACAGTTTTTTCAAGTATTCGTTTTAAACCTCTATTAGTCACTTCGGCTTGTCCGTTTGTTTAGGGTGATATGCTGTTGAGACCCGGTGATAGACCCCATATCTTGTTAAAAAAATTTTCAAGTTGATGGTTGCAAAAATGGGTACCTCTATCACTTATTAATGGTTTAGGTGTGCCAAAACGAGAGAATAATTTCTTCAAAAATCTTACCATGACTCTTCCATCATTTGTTGGAAGTGCCTCAGCCTAGGCCCATTTAGACAAGTAGTCTACTGCCATAAGTATATATTTGTTTCCTTTCGATGGTGGGAAAGGTCCCATAAAGTCGAGTCCCCACACATCAAAAATTTCACAAACAAGAATGCCATTTTGTGGCATTTCGTTTTTGGAAGAAATATTACCTGATCTTTGGCAAGCATCACATGTCTTGACAAGACTTTCGGCGTCTTTGTAAATGGTTGGCCAATAAAATTGTTGATATACGAGAATGTCTGTTGACTTCATCTTCATCAAGTCTTAGTTCAAGAAAGTCAAAAATTGGAGCTTATATGTAAAATTAGGGTTTTAGTTTTGAGTTTAGAATGTGTTTAGAAGGGTTCCGTTTGAAAACAGTTAGTTTATAGAGGGTTCCGTTTGAACATAAGGGTTCCGTTTGAACTCAAAGTTTGAAACATAGGGTTCCGTTTGAACTTTATGTTAAGTTTCAAACGGAAGGGTCAAAGTGTATAAATAGGGTGTGTAGTGTCATATTTCAAACGGAACGGTACGGAACAGTAAGGAGGTGCTGCCGGATTTGTATCAGATATCATTGTACAAGCACGTATATTAATCAGAAAAGAAAAGTAAAAAGGATTAGAGCTGTTTTGGACTTTATGTGCATTGATTCCGCCTTTACACATGAAGATGAACGTCCTTAACTGACTTTCAGGGTCACGTACACGATCCAACAAAAATCCTGAATCAAATACCTTTTGTGCGGTACTAGCGGCACCATGATGCCATCCGTATGGACCTTCATGACAATGGCGGAGAATTCTTCGTGCTTCGCTACCATGTACGCATCGTCGGACGAGTTGGTCGGCACACATTTTGAAAAGATATGGATCTTCCCAAAAATGGTGTTTCACATTGGCAAAGAATTTTTTTCTTTGATGATGTGGCTAACCTTTTGCGACTATACCGCTAGCTAAGTAGTTATCATAGTCGGCGTACCATGGTTCTTCCTTGTATTCCACCATTTCCAGGGACTCAGTTGGAAATTTTTCATTAATTTGCTCGTCCCTGGTTGCCTCCAAAGCTGGGTCTTCTAAGCGCGAAAGATGATCTGCTGCGGTATTTTCTGCTCCTCTTTTGTCTTTGATTTCAATGTCAATTTCTTGGAGGAGTAGAATCCACCGAATCAAACGTGGTTTTGCATCCTGCTTTTTGAAGAGATATCGAATGGCTGCATGATCTGTATAGACTATAGTTTTAGATAGAACAAGATAAGAACGAAATTTATCAAAAGCAAATACCACAGCTAGTAATTCTTTTTCAGTTGTTGTGTAATTTTCTTGTGCATCATTTAGTGTTTTACTAGCATAATAAATTGGGTGGAAATGCTTTTCTTTTCTTTGTCCCAAGACAGCTCCAACTGCAAAGTCACTAGCATCACACATGATTTTGAAAGGAAATTTCCAATCAGGCGCTATCATGATAGGTGCATTGACTAACATTTCTTTTAAGGTTAGAAATGCTTGATTGCAATCTTTGTCAAAGATGAAAGGGGCATCTTTTTCAAGTAATTTTGTTAGAGGCCTAGAAATTTTAGAAAAGACTTTGATAAACCACCTATAAAATCCGGCATGCCCTAGGAAACTTCTGATAGCTCTTACGGAGGATGGAGGTGGTAATCTAGAAATGGTATCTATTTTGGCTCGATCCACCTCCATTCCTTCACTTGAGATTTTGTGACCGAGTACTATTCCCTCCGTTACCATGAAATGGCATTTTTCCCAATTAAGGGCGAGGTTAGTTTCCTCACATCGGGATAGCATTCGTTCAAGGTTATCGAGGCATTGGTCATATGAATCCCCAAAGATAGAAAAGTCGTCCATGAAGACTTCCATTGTCTTTTCTATCATGTCATGGAAGATGGCTACCATGCAACGTTGGAATGTTGCGGGGGCATTACATAGACCAAATGGCATGCGTCGATAAGCAAAAGTTCCATAGGGACATGTGAAAGTTGTTTTTTCTTGGTCTTCGGGTGCTATCGGGATTTGAAAGTAACCTGAAAAACCATCCAAGAAACAATAAAATTTACGACCGGATAATCTTTCTAACATTTGATCAATGAAGGGTAAAGGAAAGTGATATTTTCTTGTCGCTTCATTTAATCGTCTATAATCTATACATACTCTCCATCCTGTGACGGTTCTCATTGGTATTAATTCATTCTTTTCATTAGTTATCACCGTCATACCTCCTTTCTTTGGAACTACTTGGACGGGACTCACCCAAGTACTATCGGAGATAGGATAGATAAGTCCGGCGTCAAGTAATTTGATGACCTCGTTTTTTACCACTTCTTGAACATTTGGATTTACTCAACGTTGTGGTTGTATTACCGATTTGTAGTCATCATTCATTAAAATCTTGTGTGTGCACATGGAATGACTAATTCCTTTTATGTCTACAAGTTTCCAAGCTATTGCGTTTTTATGTTTTTTCAAAAGACTAATTAATTTTTCTTTTTCTAAGCTATCTAATTTAGACGAAATAATTACAGGTAAATTACCATCTTTGTCTAGAAAAGCATATTCCAAACCTTTTGGAAGTTCTTTGAGCTCAAGTGGTGGGTCTTTAGGAGACTCCTTATTTGGTTGCTCATTTCGATCAAGAACTTTAAAAGTTTGTTCTATGGCGACCTCTTCTTCAACAAAGTGGTCAATCTCTTCACTTGTATCGGGTGGTTCATCTTCATCTTCAATTAGGGGGTCATTATTGCCGAAAGGATATTTCATTGACCGTTCGAGATCGACACTTCTTTTAAATGCCCCTAATTGAAGAGGTAGATTGTTGAACTTCCGGTTTTTCAAGGCATCGTGAGTTTTTACAAATGGTCGTCCCAACATTAGAGGAGCGTCATCGAGGATGACAAAGTCGGTCGGGATTACCAATTGATTTGTTTGAACCAATACATCTTCAACTACACCGATTGATTTTATTATTTTCCGATTGGATAGAAAAATGGGTATTTGAAGTGGAGAAAAATCACTAATACTTAATTTTTCGAAAATATAGTTAGGCATTATGTTAACACAAAGATCTTTATCGATTGTGACATTACTAATAAATGAATTTTGAAAGAAACATGGAACCGGTGTAATGTTAATTTCAAATGGGTCTTCTTTTATTAGTGAGGTTTGATCATCAGTTAACTTAACACTTACTGTTTCGTCAATTTTAGTGTTAGTGTTTAACTCTTTTAAAAACTTAGCATGAGTGGGTAGTAAACAATAATTTTCAAAAGAAGGTGTCAAGAGATTAATTTCTTCAAAATTAGACTCTTCTTGAATTTTAACGTTGTTGGACTCACCTTTTTCGTTGTTTAACTCATGTGTCGGTTTTTCACTTACTTGTTCTTCCATTTTTACACTTTCGGTTATCTCTTCCTTTTTTAATTCTTCTCTTGCGCGGGACTCCTCTTCCCTTGCGCCAGATTCTTTTATACAGCGATCGATAACTCTAATGTGTTCTAATATCCTATCGGTCACTTTGGTTATAGAAAAAGAATCGGGATTTTCAAAGCTTGAATCCGGTTGTTCGATCCTTTGTTCCTCATAATACCCATATGAAGTAGATGGTTCACACCATTGTTCTTCATTGTAAGTATATGATGAATAAGGGTCATAATTTTGTTCTTCATAATACTCATATGAGGTGGGTTGTTCACGCCATGGTTCCTCATAGTAAGCATACGAAGGTGGTGGCTTATATCTTGGTTCCTCAAAGTATGAGTAAGAAGGCTCATACCTTGGTTCATCAAAATATGAGTATGAGGGAGGAGGTTCATACCTTTTGTCTTCATATGATCTGTATGAAGTTGATGGCTCGTACCTGGGCTCCTCATAGTAGGTGTATGAATTGGATGGTTGATATGAGTGACTATTTTGAACTGAGTGTGTGTTACGACAATTAGTGCAATAATTACTCCTATAATCATCCTCCTCATAGGTGTAGTTGTAACCACCTGAGTATTGATCCATAAGAATCACTCAGCAGACCACAACCAAGTCTCTAGATCAGAAAACAAAAATAAAAACGGAAACAGAGGCTGGACACGGCCTGTGTTCAGGGTCTGTATCTGGGCGTTTTAATTAAATTTACTGATTTCGTTGAGAGCGGGGGCGTGTTCAGTGAGCACGGCCCGTGTTCAAGCTACTGTTACTGGGTGTTTTTATGAAAATGTGCAGCACGGCCCCGTGTTCAGTGAACACGGCCCCGTGTACAGGTTACTGTAAATGCAAATCTAAACTAAAATGCAGAAAAATGTGCGCGCGTTTTAAAAAAGGATTTGAAAAACTGATTAGGCCGTCAATTTTAAGCTTTCTTAAAATCCTTGTGTCCCCGGCAACGGCGCCAAAAACTTGATGCGTGTGAAGTGTTATATATATTAGGTGTATATTTTAAGCCCCTTTAACACTTTTTTAGTTAAGTTTTAAATTTATAAAACATGATATTTACTAACACTAGACACACATATGGGCAAGTGCACCCATTGTGAACGTAGTATAGTGTTGGTAAGATACCGAGGTCGTCCAAGGACACACGAGCTTTTAATACCGGTTTATCCTCAACGTCTAATCAAATCAAAAAGTTTAGAAAAATGTTTTAAACTAAGAAAAATAAAAACTAACTAAAAATGCTGAAAATAAAAATAAAAGAAAAAACAGATAGACAAGATGAATCACTTGGTTCCGACTCGTATCTAGTGTAACCTTTGATTATTTTCGCACTTTTGCACTTTTTAAGAGATTATCTTAGTTATTATAGTAGGCCCCTCTTTTGAAGGTGACGTTACCCTCACCCCAGTAGTTTGAGTCAGCAAGGATACAATCCTAAATAGTAGGCCCCTCTTTTGGAGGTGACGTTACCCTCGACTAAGTAGTCTGAGTCAGCAGGGATACAGTCCTAAATAGCCGGGTTATAGTATTAATAGTAGTTAACTTATGAGGGGATCAAAGAGTTTGGACCCCCGCCATCCAATACCGTTAAGTATTGAAGGAGGTCCTACTAAATTTGACCCAGGTCCATTGCAGGACCTCTAAACACTGAACAATGGCAAGACCTTTACCAAACCGTTCCCTTAACCCCCGACCAGGTAGCCAACATACCTCCATATAGACCGTGGAGATATGAATGGTGAAAATCTTTTATTTTATATAGACAGTAAAATAATGCCAAGACACCACGGACAAACGATAAGGAAAGATCACCTTCAACATAAGAAACTAGTTATTAAAGTCATTAATACAAAACCAAGTAAAAAGTGCGAAAAGATTAAAAATAAAAAGTATTACACTAGACACTTTGTCTTCACCAAGTGATGTAAGAGAGTTAGGCAACCATGGTCTTGATTGTCAAGAACTCTTACGATCAATCTTGGATCCCAAGACGACTCACACACTCTACGATGGACAATGGATGATGGTGGTGGATGATGGTGTTATGGTGGTGGTGGGTGGTGGGTGAAGTGTGAGAGAGGTGGTGTGCCAAGGGATGGTTTGAGCTTGAGCCAAGCACTCCTATTTATAGGCTGAACAGAAGCTCGGGCACGGCCCCGTGTCCACATCCATCTCTTTCTTCATTTAATGCAGCTTTGTCTTATTAGTTGACCACGCCCCCGTGTCCGCTGAGCACGACCTCGTGTGCAGAAGAATCTTTGTACTATGAAGATTTGCCTAGATTGTGCGAATCTTATAGTTGACCACGGCCCCGTGTCCGCTGAACACGGCCCCGTGGTGGGCAATAGAAGCTTCTACAACTTTGTATTTTCTGCTGACACTTGGGCACGCCCCCGTGCTGGCTGAGCACGAGGCGTGTTCAGTCTTCTGTTATCTTGTTTTGCTTGGGAAGATGCTGTCGTGGGGTCGGGCATATCACGTCTTGTTCCTTTTCTTGTATTTATGTTAGATTTTGATGTCTTTTTGCTTCTTTTGTTAATTTGAGCTCATTTAATCCTGAAAATACAAAAGGAAGACAAAAGCTCACTTTTTCCAACATTAGTACTAAAAAAGGGTTAGTTTTATGCCACAATTGATAAAATTTATATGTTGCATTTTGCACACATCAATAGTACCCAACGAGACCACGATATTGCCGCACCTCCGAAGGATTCTTTGGCGCTGCCCAATTCCTGATAGAGTCGATTTTAGCGGGATCCACATGTATTCCTAGCTCGTTAACTATGTTACCAAGGAAGTGTACTTCTCGAATCCAGAAGTCGCACTTAGAGAATTTTACGTAAAGCTGCTCCTTCCTCAGGAGCTCCAAGATAAGACGGAAGTGCCGCTCGTGGTCCTCCTTGCTCTTAGAGTAGATCAGAATGTCATCGATAAACACGATGATGAAATCGTCAAGATATGGGTTACATACGTTATTCATGAGATCCATGAATACCGCTGGTGCGTTGGTTAGCCCGAATGGCATGACCAGAAACTCGTAATGGCCATACCGCGTTCTGAAGGCTGTTTTGTGAACATCCTCTTCTCGGACTCTCATCTGATGATAGCCCAACCTTAGATCAATCTTCGAGTAGTATCTTGACCCTTGTAACTCGTCAAACAGATCGTCAATTCAAGGTAAGGGATAACGGTTCTTGATTGTCACCTTGTTGAGTTCACGGTAGTCAATACACATGCGAAAAGATCCGTCTTTCTTCTTTACAAACAAAACAGGGGCTCCCCAAGGAGAAGAACTAGGTCAGATAAAGCCTCTATCCAACAGTTCTTGGAGTTGATTAGACAGTTCTTGCAACTCTCCAGGTGCGAGACGATAAGGTGCGCAAGCAATCGGGGCTGCCCCTGGTGCAAGGTCAATTTGGAACTCGGCCTAACGGTGTGGGGGTAAGCCTGGAAGTTCCTCGAGAAATGCATCAGGAAACTCACAAACAACTGGTAGATCTTCTATTTTCTTTTCTTCGGGTTGAGCATCAGTAACAAGCGCAAGAATAGCCAGATAGCCCTTCCGTAAACACTTATGGGCTTTCATGGATGAAATGATGCTGACAGTAGCACCACTTCGATGACCCTGAACAGACAGCGGTTCCCCACTAGGGGAGATATACGCACAATCTTCTCCTTACAAAGTATATCGGCTCGGTATTTTGACAACCAATCCATACCAACGACTATATCAAAGCTACCAAGAGTGACAGGAAGAAGGTCGATGTTGAACACTTGACCCAAGAGATCGAGTTTCCACCCTAAGAGTACATGTGAGGCTTCAATTGACTTACCATCAACCAATTCCACTACATGTTTGGTTTCGAGGGGTGTTAGGGTTAACCCTAACTGACGACTGAATCCCAGAGACACATAACTCCAATCGGCACCAAAGCCGAATAATATAGAAGCAAAAATACCGTTCACAGAGAACGTACCAGTCATGACATTGCCATCGTTCCTTGCATCACCTGCTCTTATAGTAAACACTCTCCCATGAGCGGTATTCCCACCGTTATTCCCATTGTTGTTATTCCCCGCGTTGTTGTTGTTGTTCTGGTGATTATCGTTCTCATTGTTGTTAGCGTTCGGGTTCAGTTGTGGGCAATCCTTCTTGAAGTGCCCTTCATTGCCACATTGGTAACATCCCCTTTGATTACCCTGATTCTGTTGGGGTTACTGCCTCTGTTGCTGCTGTTGGGGTTGTTGCTGTTGTTGCTTTGGATATGGAGCTCTACAATCTTTCGCCATGTGACCCACTTTGTCACACCTTTGACATGTTCTGTTACACGGGCCATTGTGCTGGAAACCGCACTTGCTACACTTTGGCTGTTTTCCCATATAGGAGCCCGAAGTTTGACTGTTGTTCTGATTCTGGTTGACCGAAGATGACTGGTTGAAACTGCAACTGTTGTTGTTGTCAGGCTTCTTTTGCGACTGGTTCGAATTGGTTGCCTTGTCTGTGTTATTCCATTTACGCTTGTTGTCAGTGGTGGAGGTAGTAGTAGTAGTAGTAGTGGCAGTAACACGTGGTGGTAGCGAGCCACGCTCCACCTCCTGATCAGTGATCTTATGAGGCAATCTGATGATCCATGGCAAATTGTCAAGATTTGCCACAGTGACCAAACCCTTGACTTGTGGTGCTAATCCCTTGATGTACAGTTCGATTCTACGGTGTGGTGGTCGGGATAGGTTAGGACAGATGTTCGCTAGCTCTTGGGACCGTTTCGTATAAGCCTCGATCTCAGAACCCACCATCTTCAAGTTATTGTACTCGTTTTCCAGCTTTGAATTTCATCACGGGGGCAGTACTCTTCTCGTATCAACTCTTTGAAATCGTCCCAATTAGTTGCGTTTGCCATCTCAATGCCCAACATCTGTACCTGAGCATTCCACCAAGTCAAGGCACCATCCTCCAAGGTGCCAGAAGCAAACTTCACCCTATCCCCAGCTGGATAGTTACACATAGCAAAGACAGATTCAACTTTCTCGAACCAACGGAGCAGTCCCATAGGACCCTCAGCTCCACTGAAAGTTTGAGGCTTGCAATCCATGAACGTTTGGAACGTACACACAGGTGGATTGTTCTGGTTTTGGTTCACAGGTTGACTTAAAACAAAAAAGAAGTACGCACGAATGAGAATCGAGTAAAATGGCTAAGGATTATGCTTTGTCTGGTATGTATCGTACCAGCTTGCTGAGCTGCCAAAGCCTCAGCCACACGTGTGTTAATCAGATCTATCAACTATGCCTGAGTCATCACAATGTTGCCACGTCCACCGCCGCGGCCACCTCCACGTCCACCGTTACGTCTGCCATGTCCGCTCATGATTATATATAAGAAGAGTGGAAAAGATGAGGATCGCGAGTGAGTAGAAGTCAATCATCACAATGACTTCTATAGATTAAGGAACTCTACTACCATATCAGATGATGGAACAAAGCCTCTTTCACACTTATTAAGCCTCACTGGGACTCACATGCACTCCAGATCATTATTATGTGTGCACCCATAATAATAATGCAATTTGCATGCTCATCTCAGTTCCTCTTAACTCGTGCTAAAAGGTTCCCCACATTCGATCAACAAAACAAAGGATATCACAGAACTAGGGATCACAAAGTTCTAAGGGTAGTGTCACACTATCAAGCATCACATAGACAAACAACACATGTAGTGCTACCATAGTGTCAAGTGTGTAGTTTCATGCAAGGTCGTGAGTTGTGTGTACACTAGGTAAGTAATGCGTAAAGTAAACAAAAGACGGACCTTGCAATCTGGAGCTGAGTGTCATGGTCATTTTCGGTACTGTTTGGTTATAGTCTGGTTTTATGAAAACGTTTTAAAACCTAGTTCGCTATAACCAGTGGCTCTGATACCAAACTGTAACACCCAAAAATACCTCAAGCGGAAACCTCCGCGAGGTGTGTGACGACCAGGATCTAGCCACTAATCACCTTGAACCATAAGTAAAAAAAAAAAACTTTCCATTAAATGAGAATAATGTAATTCAAACATTAGTTTTGAAAATCAACATGTTCAGCGTAAGCATAATAAATTATTCAATAAGTATAACATAAATGTTTGGAAACAATTAAACTTCAAAAGTGCATCCAGTTGTCACGACCCATGACCACTCCTGCTTCCCAGACAACAAGTCCCATATCAGTGTACCTAAGGGCATGCAAGCATGCAGAAAAGTGTATCAGCAAAAAGCTGGCGAGTTCACAGTTTTGTTAACCGTTTAATTACCAAGTATTGATTTACGTCATGTTGATAATAACTTGATACCGTAAGACGACTCCTGTTTGCCCTTCCCCAATGCTCTATTAAACATTGGTCATGATCTAAAGTTATTAGTTCACGCCCGTCCTATCTAGGTACGTCGTGAGGGTGCCAAACCTAATAGCGCTATCAACTAATAACCCCGTTACCCTACAAGCAACTAGTTCGGTAGTATGATGGGACTTAAGTGATAGAAAGTGAGTGTATTATCCCACATTAACATTTACTGAAAACTGCCTCATATCCCCTACAAGGATATGGGTTTGTGAAAGTCTGTTTGTTTGCCTATTTGATTATCCCCACCGGACGCATGCTTGTAAAGAGGATAGTGAACTCACCTTTGGTTTGCTCGGTAAGACTAATTACTTGTTCACACTTAGTCAATCAAGGCCTAGTATGGTTACCATAATGATCAGTTTTCCATACAATTAAATCACATACTATAGCAGGTAATAAACGTTGTCACATAATGAATAACGAACATCCAAACCAAATACATATTCATGTTACTATTTCCACACCACATAACAAGTTGACCGTCCAATATGCACATTATGAAATGCGGCCCAGTTATGTATAAAGCCCAAAAGGGTTACAAATATCAATAAGGTGTGCGACTCTATCCAAGTGTGTGATCATAAGGAAAGTGTGCGGCTCATCAGGCCTGTGTGATTCTAAACAATGCTGGTCCATTAGTTGGGGTGCGGCCCAATGAAGTGTGCGAGTGGGCCTGGACTGTGCGATCAGGTCTTATGTGTGCGACCAGCTTTAACTTATGCGACCAAGTTTAGCTTGTGGCCCATCATAGCTGGCCCAGTTGTGCGATCCGTCAATGTGGGTCTGTGCGGCCCAGATAATTCAAAGGCCCAATACATGGGTGTGCGACTAGCCCAATGTGTGCGAGTGTGGTTGTGTTTTGGCCGAAATTTGCAGAAAGCAGTTATACACTTTAATTTACAAACCAATTCCAACAGTTTCCATATTACATTAATTCGCATGAACCCTAGGTTTATGTTTGAATATTACGGCACATAACAACATCCAAAGCAATTCAATGAACACATCATTCAATGAACTTTATATTTCTTAATCATCAAATCATATAATAACACCACTATCATCATTTGAATCGGTTTCATGAGTTCATTAACTCATAGATGTTACAGAATTCCCTAGATATCACAACAATGAATCTTGTTAAAACTCTATCATGCATCCTTAACAATCAACATCATTTGTTCGATTAATCAATTCCAACCCCAATTCCTAGCAAAACCCTTAGATCAAAGCCAATGTTTTAACATTCAATAATCCTACTCAACAGTTGCACATAATCAAAGTTAGATGTTAAGGATCAAAGCAATAGTGAATTCATTAACCGAGGAATGATGGATTTTATTAAGGAAATAATTGGACTTTCTAAAAATTATATGGATGTTTTACAATAAACACATAATCAGAAAGTTTTTCCTTAGGATCAAATTGTTTAAATTTGAATGTGTGAACTCACCTTCCTTTGTGTTGACACTTAATTTTAAACGTGTTCTACAGGTACTTGAGTTCGACTTCGGGAATCATGGCTTATCTTGTGTTTGATAATGCATGTTGTGTTAATTAAAAATGTTGGACTAACTTTTTAAACTTTCTGGGACGAATGTAATAAGATCCGCGAGGATCAAAGACAATTTAACTATGTGGTTGTGTCGTGTTTTAAAATGTAATGTTTAATAACTTATGTTTTAAATAAGTCAATATGTCCAACAATTAAGTGCATTGTTCAACATGATATAAATGGGCACTAACTTCCGTCACCACTACGTTTAATATTCCGCTGCGACGTTTTTGGGATGTGACACGTAATATTTAGTACGAAAGTATGAATAAAACAGAAAATATGTTCTGTCCAGGAACTCGTTAAGACACTGAGTTTCTATGATTTTACGGGTCCGGATTTGCCCATCAGAATCAATAACGAGGAACGCGAAAACAGAATAAACGAAAACCAAAACAATACAAACTGTTCGGGCGACTGGACAATTCGCACGACAGGGAACCTTTCGCATGAAAGGAGGTATCCTTTCATGCGATAGGGACCTGTCTAATACGAACCGAACTTTGTTTTTGGACGTTTTAACCATTAATCGGCTATGTTTGTTAGTCCAGTTGTGTTATATGTTTTAGTTACAGTATAGTAATAGTCCAGAATGTCATAGAGTTCATAGAAGTCACGCATGGAGGTAATAACCTCGTTATAGTTCACCAAAGCACAAGTTAGTTAACTTAACCTGTTGGTCATGAATAGCAGAATGTAAAGACAGAAAGTAAATAACCAAACAAGAACAAACCGGGTGTGCCGTCACAACATGGAATGTTTGAACCAAGTGTTGGAGGTTGGACGGGGTTAACTTATTCTAGGTCTAGGAGATTGTTCGGGTGTTCATTTTACAAGTTGAAGTGAGGTGGAGGAACTAGATTGGAAGCCAAGGCTTCCACGATTCTCACACTGTTATTAAAGAATCGTCTATATCAAGAATAGGGATTTGAATAACATGCAATACTTAGAAAATGTTAGAACATGATGAAACAGCACCTCTCGTGCGACAGGACTGCCCTGTCGCGCGAGAAGGATATACTTTCGTGAGACATGTCTTCCTTTTGTGTGAGAGGCTCTGTTTTGAGACGAAAACAGTTCGGTTTTGTTTGACCTTTCGCCTTCTTGGCTGGAAACGACCCTAACAGTAACCCATAACTATGAACTTAGCTTGTGAGCTTGGTGAGTCTGTGATTCTGTCAAGGTCAAAATCAGAAAGTTTAGTTGTAAAAGTTTGAAAGTTAAACTTCAAATCCTTAGCTTGGTCCTCATTGTTTATGAGAGTTTTCATCAGATTGCCAAGGCAAATCTGATTAACCAAGTGAAGGGATGTGAAGGAATGTATGAAAACTTAGAAAAAGTAGAAGAAAGTGGAAGGGATTAATGTGTTTGTGAGTTGTAAACTCACTTAGAATGTTGCTGGAAGTAGCTCAGCTGAATAGTACAAAAACAGTATGCTAGATAGAATTTCGGAGTTGTGGAAGGTGAGAAATGAGGGTGTGGGTTCGTATTTATAGGGTTAGATGAGAGTTTGGAACGACAGGGATTCGTGCAAGAGGGCTCTCATGATAAATGGATCCTTCCGCATGAAAGGGGCTTTCCTTTTTGCACGAAGATTCAAGTTAGTCAATTTTACACGTTTCGTCGGTTTTAAGCGTATTAAACGTGTAAGTGCAATGCATAAGTGTAATGTATGTATAAATGAATTTTTTATGTATAAACAAGTATGACTTCATATATAAATGCATCAAGTTGGACATATAATGGATGTATAACAAGTATTGTATGAAGTAAGTATAACACAATGTATAAAAAGATCAAGTTTTCATTATGATTCAAGTCTCGGATTACAATGATTGAAAAATGAAAGACAAATACAAGAGAATACAAATTTCTATAAATAGAAATATAAACAAGTTTCTAAATAAGGAAAGTTACAAAAAGCGAGGCCTTACATTCTCCCTTCCTTTAGGAAATTTCGTCCCAAAATTTATTCAAGAGGAAGGTGCAATGAACAGATGCAGATACTTAGTCTTCATCTCACTTTCGAGTTCCTAAGTAAACTTAGCGCCATGTTTTCCTTCCCACGGTACCTTAACTATGGGAATTCGAATGCACCTTAATTGCTTGACACCTCGACAGGTTTCTCCATGAAGTGTAGAGTCTCGTTGATTTGAAGATCTTCGAGTGGAACTTGAAGTCCTTCTTCAACTATAAATTTCTTCAAGTTTGAGGCGTGAAACGTAGGATGGACATTGTTGAGTTCTGGAGGTAGGTCCAGTCGATACGCTCTTTGCCAATCCTTTCGAGAATCTTGAAAGGACCTACGTAGCGAGGAACGAGTTTCCCTTTCTTACCAAATCGAACCACACCCTTCCAAGGGGATACCTTGAGAAGTACAAAGTCACCAACGTTGAATTCCAAAGGCTTGCGACGCTTGTCAGCATAACTCTTTTGTCGGCTTCTCACTTTGAGCAAGTTGTCTCGAATCTGCAAGTTCTTTTCCTTTGTCTCTTGTTGTATAAGCTCAGGACCAGTGATTTAAGCTTCTCTGATCTCGTGCCAACAAATAGGCGAACGACACTTATGACCATACAATGCCTTGAAAGGTGCCATTTGAATACTCACATGGTAACTGTTATTGTACGAGAATTCGATCAAGGGCAACTGCATATCCCAGTTGCCACCAAAATCGATTACACATGAATGAAGCATATCCTCTAGAGTTTAGATACTATGCTCAGTTTGACCGTCAGATTGAGGGTGGAAAACAGTACTAAGATTAAGATGCGTACCAAGAGCGGATTGAAACATTTGCCAAAGGTGAGAGGTGAAACGACCATCATGGTCTGAGATGATGTCAATGGGGATACCATGACGATATTTGACTTCATTCATGTAGATACGAGCCAATTTCTCGACTTTGTAATATTCACGAATGGGGAAAAAGTGAGCAGACTTGGTTAATCGATCGTTGATCACCCAAATACTATCATGATCTGATGAAGTACGGGGGAGCTTTGTGATAAAGTCCATTGCAATACTCTTCCATTTCCATACAGGAATTTCTGGTTGTTCGAGTAAGCCAGAGGGATGTTGATGTTCAGCTTTGACCTTGGACAAGTGAGACACTTGGAAACAAAGGTGGCGATATCTTTCTTCATGCCAGGCCACCAATAGGACGTACGCATATCGTGGTACATCTTATCAGCACCTGGATTAATAGAATATCGAGACTTGTGTGCCTCCTTCATTAAGAAATCTCAAAGATCATCACGATTAGGAATCCAGACACGATTGAGATAGTATAAGATACCATCGGATTTGGTTACGAGACTCTCTTCTGCACCACATTTCATCTCATTATAGAGGTTACCCTCATCAACAGATGAATATTTGCTTCTTGATTGTGGTTTCAAAGATCGTTGATGAATTAGAATCAACAAATACTCTTAACATGAGTTTTATGACTAAGAGCTTCGACCACAACATTCGCTTTGCCTGGATGGTAGCGAATCTCGTAGTCGGAGTCGTTTAACAACTCTACCCAGCGACGTTGACGCATGTTGAGTTCCTTTGATTGAAGATGTGCTGAAGGCTCTTATGGTCGGTGAAGACCATACGCTTAGTACCATAAAGGTAGTGTCTCCATATCTTCAATGCAAAAACAATTGCACCAAGTTCAAGGTCGCGCGTAGTGTAGTTTTTCTCATGAATCTTGAGTTGTCTCGACGCGTAGGCGATAACCTTGTCCCGTTGCATAAGAACGCAACCAAGACCTTGGTTTGATGCATCGCAATACACGATGAAGTCGTCATTTTTGTCAGGAAGAGCAAGGATAGGAGCATTATAAAGCATGTCCTTGAGAATTTGGAAAGACTCCTCTTGTTTGGGACCCTAAACAAAAGGTTTATCCTTTTGGGCCAAAGAAGTGAGAGGAATGGTGATCTTAGAAAAGTTCGAAATGAAGCGACGATAATAACCAGCTAAACCAAGAAACGAACGAATCTCAGACGGAGACTTAGGAACAATCCAATTCTTCACAGCTTCGATTTTCGCAGGGTCAACGTGAATACCAAGTTTATTGACGGTGTGACCAAGGAATTGAACTTCTCTCAACCAAAATTCACACTTAGAGAATTTGGTGTAGAATTGTTCCGCACGCAAAATTTCGAGGATAAGAAGCAAGTATCGCTCGTGCTATTCTTGTGTCTTGGAGTAGATCAGAATATCATCAATGAATACGATTACGAAACGGTCGAGGTAGAGCTTGCACACACGGTTCATCAAATCCATGAAAACCACTGGTGCATTGGTCAACCCAAAAGGCATGACCACGAACTCATAATGACCATAACGTGTACAAAAAGCAGTTTTGGGTATATCTTCTTCGAGGATTCGAAGTTGATGATAACCTGAATGAAGATCGATATTGGAAAAGCATGTCGCGCCTTGCAATTGATCGAAGAGATCGTCGATGAGAGGAAGGGGATATCAGTTTTTGACTGTAAGCTTGTTGAGCTCACGATAGTCAATGCACATCCAAAAAGATCCATCTTTCTTCATGACGAACAGAATGGGAGTGCCCCAAGGAGAAGTACTAGGGCGTATAAAGCCTTTATCAAGAAGCTCCTGAAGTTGGCTAGATAGCTCTTGCATTCCGAGGGTACTAAATGATAAGGAGACTTAGCGACAGGCGTAGCACCATGCACTAAATCGATACGAAAGTCTATAGAACGGGGAGTAGGAGGAGGACCAGGAAGATCCTCTAGAAAGACGTCAGGAAAATCGAAAACAACAGGAACATCACTCACACTTGGACCCTTATCCTTCTTTTCCACGACGTGGGCAAGAAAGGCAAAGTAGTCTTTGCGCAAGTATTTGTTCGATTGAGTTCATGACATAAGCTTGAGACATTTAGAAGGTTTCTCACCATATAAATGTAGAGAATCACCGTTTAGAATAAGAAGAAGAATGAATTTCTCAGAACAAATGACTGCAGCTTGAATTCGCCTAAGCCAATCCATGCCTACTCTGATATTAAAGCTACCCAATTGCATGGGTATGAGGTTAATTGAAAACGTATGATCGCTAAGATTCAAAGAACACTTAGAAATAACAGAATCGAAAGTGATGGATTTACCATTAGCGACTTCGACATCGAATGATTTGGGCAACTTAGAACGTCTACACTTAAGCAAAGGTTCGAATTCAATGGATACAAAACTTTTATCCACGCCAGTATCAAATAAACACGAAGCATAGACATTGTTAACGAGAAACGTACCGTTTATGACGTCGTTGGCGTTCTAAGCTTAAGCTGCAGTGATGACGAAAACTCGACCACGCGCTTGTTGTTGTGGCTGCTGCTGTTGTTCGTTTTTGTTTTTGTTGCGTTATGGGCAGACGTTGGTGAGATGATTAGGATCACCGCACTTGTAACACACCCGACCGGTGTTGTCTTGAGGTTGGGCTTGGTTTGGAGCATGTGCTAGGTTGGCAACAAGAGCTTGGTTTTGATTACCTTGTGGCTTTGGGCCATTGCGGCATTGGTTGGCGAAGTGCCTATACCAATTGCAATTTGTGCATAGGCGGCACAGTGTGTGAGCAGGGTGATGGTACGAATAAGTGTTACACTAGGGATGAGTCCCAGTGTATGCTTTTATTGGTGGTTCAGGGTTGGCTGGAGCAACCTGTTAGAGTGGTTGAGGGTTTGGCGGCGTGACTACCACACAATTTTGGCTTGAAGCCTTCCGCTTCTTGCCCTTGTTGATGCTCTTGGGTGGCTTGAATGGTGAAGGCTCTCAACGACCGTATCGGTGAGGGCTTGGTGCACATTTTTAGAGGAAACCTGGTCGGAGCTTCCATGAAAAACGTAGTTGTTGTTGAGTTTGGTGGCTAAATGGTAGGTATGTTTAAGGGTTTTCGGTGAGGTAGATTCAACAAGGTTCATGATCGAAAGGGGAAAGAATCGTATGTGTTCGCGATGGCTTTATCAACGGAGTCGACTTGGCCAGGGCACAAAGCACTTAGCTGCTTGAAACAGGCTGTGAGGCCAGCGTTATCATTCCCTACTTGCTTCAGATTCTAGAATTCGTTCTCTAGTTTTTGAAGTTCATGGGGAGGAAAAAACTCGTCCCTCATCAGTTTCTTGAGTTCAAACCAAGGTAAGGCATGGGCGACTTATTTCCCACGAGCATTGCGCTCGGAGGTCCACCAATCGAGGGCTCTCGATTGGAAGACTCCCGTCGCATTGAGGGTTCGAAGATTATCGGGGCAACTGCTTTGGAGGAAAGTTAGCTCAGTGGTTTCGAACCATTGAAGTAATGCGATGGCACCCTCTTCGTCTGTGAAGGTTAGGGGATTGCAAGAAACAAATTGCTTAAACATGAACGTCGACTTAGATGTTTCCACCTTGGAGTCAACGAATGTGTTGGAGGATTTGATAACTGGTGGGGTTTTGATTTTGTTAACAATATCGGGTATGACCTTGGCCATCTGCTTGGCCATGAACTTCACAAGATCCTTCTTTGACATCGAGTCGTCGTTGTTGGAACCCTTCTTTGAGCTAGATCCTGATTTGGACTTGGATTTCTTGAGGTTGTTGGACAGACTGTTGGAAGACATCTAAAGAATCGATAGAGGAATAGAGGATGAGACTTGATCATAAAATTAAAATCATGTTTTTTCATGTATGAGCATGTAAGTATCACATAACATGTATAATTCGCATAGTTTGCATTAGCATAACAAGCAATAACAAAGTATAATCACACATAATTGCGAAAAGGAATGTAAATTTAGTTTGTTCACGAGAGTTATTAATGTTTTTGACTGCGAGAGACGTGCGAATCGTGCATAGGTTTTGAAATGAACGAACGTATCAAGTATAAAACACATTAAAATTGAGATGACATAAAAGAGAGGTGACATAAAAATATGGAATGTCATGGAACGTAACTAAGACCTTTCCAAAGTAAATCGAAGATTATTTCAAATTAGGGAAAATGTGCTTTAGCCTATAGGTAAAATATTCTCGCCGAGAAGCGATTAACGGTATTTTACCCTTCCAGTTACTACACGTCCCTAATCGATTGAAAAATTGAAAATTTGGCGGGATTAAAAATAGAGGAATGGGACTAGTTGACAAGATGCGGGTTTCACCCCTAACTTGACAACATCATACCCTAAGTGTGGTTGGTACTCGTCGGGTCAAGAAAGTTAATTCCGACACATTGACGAGGGTCCACTAGAGTTAGAATTGCAAATTTACCACCAAGATGTGGATTCACTCCTAACTTGATGGCGTAATTTTGTGCAAAAATCGAACAAGCAGATTGAGAGTCATTCACCAAATTGTGGGTTTCACATCTATTTTGGTGAAGTCGTCTCGTTTGTACAATATGAGTGTCTTCAAGTGTATTTGTGTAAAATGTCTTAGGAAAGACATATGTATATGTATTAAGATGAAAGAAGAGATAGAAGCAAAGTTGGAAGAAATAACATATTAAGGAAGAATCAAGAATAGTCAAAGTTTGGTACTTACTATAGACTAGGTCGAACATGACAATTCTTCCTAATTCCCTATAGTTATGGCTTTGATACCAATCTGTCACACCCCAACCGATGGCGGAAACATCGAAGTGAGAAAAAAATGAGATTGCTCGAGACTTTATAACACTAATGTAACAATATTTAATTCAAAAGCTAATTTCATTTCGTAACAAGATTGTTAAGTACAATACACGAAATAAAATACGTCATTGAAATACAAAATACAACATTTTTGGTACAATACAACCAATTACAATAAACAGAGAGTACAACAACATGATTTAGATTCTAAGTGGGTACCTAAAGCATCCCTACTAAGCCCTTTTAATATCATCATCATCATCATCATCATCAACCTGCAACATGTTTAAAATAGATGGTTCAATACAAAAATATATTGACGAGTATACAAGTTTAATATATAACATAAGTATAAAAGATTTAAACGAATCCACATGGCAAGCTCAGTTATTGAGATTAACGTAAAACTGGCATGCGAATATACAAGTCAATCCTCTGATTACCACATCAAATAAACTTTACATGACCACAAGACTACGGGCGGTGTGTTACTCCTATAGCGCTATGCATGTTAAGGGAAGGCTCGTATGAAGTTAATGACAAGTTTATCACATAAGAATGCTCCCGAAACACGAGTCAAGTATAACGTATTAGCATGGATGTATTGGATTGTTAGTGCGATTTTGTATAAAAGGCTAAGCGTAATTGTGTAGGTTAATAAGTAAGCATATTGCACCCAAAGTGTAAAAGGGAAAAGGGCGTTCGAGTACACTCACGGTGTTGCTAATTCTTCATTAGTCAAATCCGCAAGTAGAAGAGTTGAAAACGAGAGCGCTTGGAACACCGAGGTTACCCTACATGTGGGTAATCGAAGGTGTGAGTGTTGGAGTTTAATGGAGGGTTTAGATTCAGAATTAAAGTAAGTAATATATAGTACGGAAGTATGAATAAAATAGAATATATATTGTCCATACACTCGTTAAGACACTGAGTTTCTGTGATTTCGTGGGTCTTGATTTTCACGTCAGAATCAATA
Organism: Helianthus tuberosus; assembly: GCA_030545235.1. Taxonomy (NCBI): domain Eukaryota; kingdom Viridiplantae; phylum Streptophyta; class Magnoliopsida; order Asterales; family Asteraceae; genus Helianthus; species Helianthus tuberosus. The sequence goes on from CM060390.1 coordinate 5,483,681, forward strand.
ACGAGGAACGCGGAAACAGAATAAACGAAAACCGATACCACACAAACTGTTCGGGTGACTGGACAGTTCGCACGACAGGGAACCTTTCGAGACAAAGGAGGTATCCTTTCGTGCGATAGGGACCTGCCTGATACGAACCGAACTTTGTTTTCGAATGTTTTAACCATTAATCGGCTATGTTTGTGAGTCCAGTTGTGTTATATGTTTTAGTTATAGTATAGTAATAGTCCAAAATGTTATAGAGTTCATAGAAGTCATGCATGAAGGTAATAACGTCGTTATAGCTCACCAAAGCACAAGTTAGTTAACTTAACCGATTGGTCATGAATAACAGAATGTAAATACAGAAAGTAAATAACCAAACAACCGAACAATAACAACCCGGGTGTGCCGTCTCAACATGGAAGGTTTAAACCAAGTGTTGGTGGCTGGACGAGGTTAACTTATTCTAGGTCTAGGAGATTGTTTCGGGTGTTCATTTTACAAGTTCAAGTGAGGTGGTGGAACTAGACTGGAAGCCAAGGCTTCCAAGGTTCACACACTGTTATTACAGAATCGTCTATATCGAGAATAGGGATCAGAATAACATGCAACACTTAGAAAAAAATCAGAACATGATGAAACAACACCTTTCATGCGATAGGTTTGCCATGTCGCGTGAGATGGATATCCTTTTGTGCGATAGGTCTGCCTTTCATGCGAGAGGCTCTGTTTTGAGACGAAAACAATTCGGTCTTTTTTGAACTGTTCGCCTTCTTGGCTGGAAACAACCCTAACACTAACCCACAGCTATGAACTTAGCTTGTGAGCTTGGTGAGTCCGTGATTCTGTCAAGGTCGAAATCAAAAAGTTTAGTTGTAAAAGTTTGAAAGTTAAACTTCAAATCTTAGCTTGGTCCTCATTGTTTATGAGAGTTTTCATCAGATTACCAAGGCAAATCTGATTGACCAAGTGAAGAGATGTGAAGGAATGTATGAAAACTTAGAAAAAGTAGAAGAAAATGGAAGGGATTAAGGTGTTTGTGAGTTGTAAACTCACTTAGAATATTGCTGGAAGTAGCTTAGTCGAATAGTGCGAAAACAATATGCTAGAGAGAATTTCGGAGTTGAGGAAGGTGAGAAATGAGGGTGTGGGTTCGTATTTATAGGGTTAGGTGAGAGTTTAGAACGACAGGGATTCGGGCGTGCGAAATGGATCCTTTCGCACGAAAGGGGCTTTCCTTTTTGCACGAAGATTCAAGTTCATCGATTTTGCTCTTTTCGTCAGTTTTAAGCGTGTTAAACATGTAAGTGCAATGCATAAGTGTAGTGTATGTATAAATGAATTTTGTATGTATAAACAAGTATGAGTTCACGTATAAATGCATCAAGTTGGACGTATAATGGATGTATAACAAGTATTGTATGAAGTAAGTATAACACAATGTATAAAAAGATCGAGTTTTTATTATGATTCAAGTATCGGATTACAATGATTGCAAAATGAAAGACGAATACAAGAGAATACGAGTTTCTATAAATAGAAATACAAACAAGTTTCTAAATAAGGAAAGTTACAAAAAACGAAGTGTTACAGGTTTTGGCAATTAACCGAAATTAAATAATAAAAAAAAACATCAGTCTAACCACCGAATAAACCGAACCGATTAACCAAAAGACGATTGCTTAATAAAATAGACTAATCCATGACTTCGGTTTCAGTTGAGGATAATAACTGAACCAATCAAACGATGCACACCGTGACAGTGTTTGTGTTTCCCGACGCATCGCGTGATCACTCTTCTAGTAATCGACAAATGTTATTAATATAACAATTGGGGGTGTTCAGAAATGGTAATTTTTTTTGTTTTTAGTGCTTAATAATTTTCATCTCATCCCCTAATCTTTAATTATTAAACTTTTTTTCCTTAACTTTACTAAAGTTATATATTTTTTTTTCTTCGACCGATTTACACTACTACCCATGTCTTTAATAAAATTATCATTTTTAGTTTTTTACAAATTTCCAATTATGTGATTTTTTTGGGTTTCGTTGTTTATATCAACGCTCTACACGAGTTATTTTTATCTACATTCTGACGTGAATTTTTGTACCGTTGTTTCTAATACGATTGGCTGTTTTAAACTTTTTTTTATAAACCGTTCGGTTTTTTTAAAGCGCATGTGCTCATCTCTAAATACACCATTGTGACATATTTTTTTTTTGTGAATATTCGTAAGTTGTTTTTAAAACAACCAGTTGTTTTAAACTTTTTTTTAAACCGCCCAACGCTCACCCCTAAATACATCATTGCAAAGTGTTTTTTTACTTCATGTTTGTAATTTGCTTAGTTTTATTTACATTTCAAATTTTTCATCGTATGTCGAAAAATGATGAATTGGTAACCATGAAAAAATCTCATGTCTCACTCGCAAGAAACCATAGACCAACAAACCTGACCTTCCTAGAATACTCGCATATGGCCCGGCCCATACGTTTCGAAAAGTCTGGTCTTGGCTATTACTAATAACGACCTGATAGTTTAGACCAATTCTGGCCAAAATAAATACAAAGTTATTATAAAATTCATGGTTATCCTAGTATTTTCCAAAATTTGTTATTTTATGTTGAACTTTTCTACCATGATTAATCTCTATCTCAAACAAAGTTATTATAAAATTCATGGTTATCCTAGTATTTTCCAAAATTTGTTATTTTATGTTGAACTTTTCTACCATGATCAATCTCAATCTCTATCTCTATCTCAAACAAATAAATCATTTTCATTTATTAGTTTCCTAAAACATACGTTGTGTTTTTCTTTTCATCAAAGTTTGAATTTGATTTCCTCCACCGATTAATGATCATATCATAACCAAGTATCGATTTGATACTTTTATATCGTCGGTTATAAACATTCATACTACATACATAACAAATCAAAGGAATTCACCTAACGGAATGACCCATTGGTAATTCGTGAGATATAAATTGTAATTCGTGAGAAAACGGGGCATGGGTGAAAACTTCACAAATAAATCATCGATGGAATAACCGATGAATGTTTCACAAATGGATCACCGACGCAACAAGCACACCAATAGATGGAACAACGGATGAATGCTTCACTAATAGATCATCTACACAACAAGCATGCCAATGGACACTTCGCTAACGAATTACCTACAAATCGCCAATGTTATTATGTTGGTAATAGTTTTTTTTTTTAATAAAAAGTGATAAATAAAAAGTACTGAGGATACATTCACAATAAATTAATATAATTAAAAAAAATAGATGCAAAATATCTAATAAATTCAAATCAGACAAAGCTAAAATAACATCTAGAGTTAATTACAATTTGCCCATGGTTTGACCCAGATTGTATAATGACACCCTCCTTTCCAGATCCTACATTCTGCCTCCACGTGCCCGTAAATCATCACACTCTGCCCCCAGCTGTTAGTTAACCCTTTGTTTGACCATCCAAAAAGCCATACAAAAAGCGGGTAAATGACTAAACTACCTTTTTTTCTATTGCAGTTTGCGCACATGTGGGTTCATTAACTTACAATCACCCACCACAATCATCATCACCACCACCACCACCACCACCACCTATTACCACCACCACCTATTACCACCACCACCATCATCACCATCATCACAATTTCTTGCCAAACTATTTACTAAACTCAGATTTCAACATCTTCAGACTCCAAGATTCAAAATTTGAGTTTAATTCATTCTAATAACGGGGAAAAAGAATTACCCAGATGTCAAAATTCATTACAAGTGCTCAAAAATGTCGTATGCTTATAAGGTGATCGACTGAATGCCTCAAAGAGACACACAAATTTTTGGAACGCTATGGAACAGTGATATGAGCTAAAAATGCACATGTTTTTATATCATATTATAAACCATTTTTAATTTGTTTGGTTAACAATATGTTGAAAATAAGCTTAAATTGGTTTATATTGAATTTTCATGACATAAATGGCCCAAGACTAACAAAGGAAGCAAAATCGGGGCGAAAAAACTGAATAAAATGGAAGAAAATGTCCAGACACGCTCCATGCCTCGCTAGACACGCCCCTTGCCTCGGATCTGCAAGCCACCAGACACCTCCAGAAACCCACCGTGTGAAGATCAAGCAAAGAAAGCAAGCCACGCCCCGTGCCTTGATAGCACAAGACGAAGGAAAAGCTTCTAGAAGATTTAAAAGATCCCATGGGGCTCAAAAAGTTAATAACGGACAATGCTGACGAGGCACGTCCCGTGCCTCGATAACCAGGAATAGACAGTCATTTGGCCAGGCACACCCCGTGCTTGGGCACCAGCCAGCTTATTAATATAGCCCTTCTCCACCATTTTTTTTCTCATTCTCTCCGCTCTTTTCCACTAAACACTTCTCTTCTACCTAGGGGTGTGCAAAGTCGGTTAACCGCCGGTTTGGTTAACCACTGATTCGGTTAATCTAACCAAAACCGATAGGCGGTTAACTATGGTTCGGTTAATCAGCGATTATGATTCAATTATGGTTATTGTTAGGATATGAGTTTCTTATGATTGTGTTCGTTTACTTATAATGAAGATGAATGATAAACAAGTTGCAGTGGAATGAAAATGAAATAAACTTTCAACACAATCAAATGGAAGAATTGCTTTCAACACACATGTTTGACATGAAATCGAATGATTATATTTATTACAATAATTCAATTACAATGCATGCATGCAATACAATCTCCCCCTCAGCCTGAGCTCACAGATAGTTTGTTCGTACATAATGACTTGTGAAGAAAGAGCTAATAGAACAGTACAGGGTACTGTTCTATTTATAGAACTGAACAAACCACTGTGGTATCTTTGCTGACGTCACCATGAAAGTGACATCTAACCCCCTAACAACCTACAACCACTGATCTATACAAGCACTGTTATCTAACCACTGATTACAATACAATACAAAGAAGTAAACTAAACTACTGCATCTCATTCCACTGTTATACTCCCATCAGTGCTTGTGTCTTCAGCAGTACTTGAACCATGACAGTAGATTGAGCATCAGTGCTTAGCCTTCAACACTCTTTAATAGTCTTTAACAGTTGTTGAAGATCAGCAGTTGTTGTAGATGAACAGTGGATGGAGGTCATCAGATGTTAGGACCACTTCCAAGGGGAAAGACTGATGCAAACATCTGCTTATTCTGAATCCACTGATCTGATCCAGTTTTGGCTTTAATCAACTGTTCCTTTGTAGGGTTCAATCCCAAAAATCTCCCCTGGAACAGATGATGCCAAAACTCTTAATTATTCTTGGATTTTTATTGCCTCGTCAAATATTCCCTGACTTGTCCTTTGAATTGTAATTCAAAGTCCATGGAACTTGTATCATCCTCATCCCTGCATAGTGGAAGCTCAAGTAGATCATGTAGATCTTCAACACCCAGGCCAATTGCTTGTTCCCTTGATATATGCTTCACCTCACCATTGGATTTGAGCAAAGTCAATACGTGGGTCTGTTTATCAGATTTCCACTTTAGTATTTTTGAATCCAATGGGTTTCTTGGGAGAGTCTTTATTGTTGATAAGTTTGGAGATTGTAGCCTGGTAATGACAACTTGGGCAGTGTCTTGAGATTGAGTTGATCCTTGTTTCTCTGCCATAAGTGTCTGAAGAACCATCTTCATGATATACTCTTCTGAAACTTGGTCTTCTTTTGATATTGGTGTTGTATCCATCTGCTTTTGTTTCCTTATTTGATAAAGGATGGCAGCAAGTGGAACAGTTGGTTTTCTGATGGGCAACTTTTGTGGTTTGGCTGGAACCACTGCTTCAGGGTAATCAGGCTTTTGAGGAGCAGTGGGATCCCTTTTTCTCAACTTTTCCAACTTTTTATAAGTGGCCACCACTTTATCCTTTGACCACCTTGTCACTTGGTTCCTTGACCCATAATCAGCTGTTATTAGCTCTTCTTTCATTCTCTTCAGCTGCAAGGTTCTTTCTGGTGCATTTTTCTTATATTTGGCCCATATTGGAAGAGTCTGCTTTACCTTGTTTTTTATCATATCTTGAATTCTGGCTGTTTCTTTTTCTAACTCACTGATGGTCCATTCCTTGTACTGGTGCTTTTCTGCTCTGTACTTTTTGTAAGCCATGATATTTTCAAGATAGTCTTTCCTCATGCTTTCATCATCTCTTTCATATAGCTTTTGACAAAGGTCTTTTGAGAACTGTTCTAAAGTTCTGACCTTGGTGAGCAGGTATTGCAGATTTCTCTGAATCTCTTTATCAGACTTTCCCTCTGTATCTCTTTTAGATATATCTTCTGCTTGGGAAAGGATAACCTTGGATGGAAGGAAGTTTACTTTTTGCAGGGTCATCTTCAGAGTAAAAAGACTTTATCTCCTCCTTGACTGCTGGAAGATCCAATGGGTACTGTAATCCCACTGGAACAATAGCAGTGTTTGTATTCAGAACTTGAGCTGATGATAATGGAACAGGGTTTGGAATGGTGACAAGGGGCATTGGTTGTGTGGATGTTTGAGTTGAAGAGGTATTATCTTCCAGTACAACATTGGTTACCCTTCTCCTTTTGTGCTTAGGAGAAGTTGGTGGTGTTTTTGTGGGTTGAGTGGTGGTGATTGAAGTAGTTGGTGTTTGACTAACAGTTGTTGAAACAACTAGTGTATCAACCACTGTTGTCATTACAACAGTTGATGTGTCCACCATTGTCTTCTGCTTTTTGGCAGGTGGTGTTGGTGGTGGTGAGAATGTTTTTGGTAGGGCAGTGGATTGAAGGTGAGTGGTGGTAGTGGTGGCAGTTGTTGGGTTAACATCTGTTGGTTTGGAGGCTTGATGAGAGGAGCTTTTGGGAGGTTGAGGAGTGTGTTTTGTGGTTATGGAAGGTGTGGTTTTGGGATGTGTGACAACCCGAACTTTCATGGTTAGTCTCGTGATTCTATTCCTCATTGTTTCTCTTTCGCGTTCTTGTTACAAGTATATTGTTAAACGAAAACGTATTGGGTTATGCTTGGGTGTGATGTTGGGCTATCCTTGTATCTGGAATTTTGGTGGTTTAGGCCGCACTCATTTAAAGCCCAACCCGAGCACACACATTGTTCTCTCGACTCATTACATTTAAAGGCCAACTCAAGCCCACCTACATTTACTAACACCACAAGTGGGCATGATCATGTAAAGCCCAAAGGGTTAGGCCGGCTTTGTTGCTACCATTTATACGCTTGCACACACACAAGATTAGGGTAATTCTCATTATTAACATTCACAAAATCTTAGCAAACCATAACTAATTTCCTCCTCCTTTGGAACTCGTCGGCAGCCTTTGGCTGAAGATATCATCATCGCCGATCTTTTGGTTAGTACATGTATATTGCTTTGTTTTGATTATCGTGTTCATCTAGGTATTATCTATGTGCAACTTGACATGAGTATGGTATGATCAAAAGCATGTGTTATCATCATCTTGGCCGTTATATATGTGAATCGAATTATTAGTTCTTGGATAATTATGTGTGCATGTAACAAATATATGATTCATAATAAATTTTGATGTAACAGTAGTTTAAGGGTCCAATAGAATTGAAGTTAAATGTTTGATAAAGTTTGATAACTTTGAATAGAAAATGGCGGCCCATGTGGATTTGTAGCCTTGATCTAATCATACCATGTGCACATCTTAATAGTGTGGGCAGAATAGGCAAGGATATTAATATTATGTGAGTTGAATGATGTGATAATGTCTTCTTTGTTGAGGTTGGAATCTGTGTACATAGGACATAGTAGTTCTCATGTTTTCCTTAATAGGGTGACGTAAGAACTAGGGGTACACAAAGATATATATATTAATGGTTCGGATATTAATGCATGTTGGAGTAGGTATAATCTTGATTAAGTAATGAGTTGTTATCAACATCACAAAGTTGTTGTGTTATTTGATTTGAAATTGACAATATGTTATTAAGTGAGAACCGATAACAAGTATAAGTTCACAAAATTTTGTTGCATGGTTATTTTGTTCAGATCTGATAGGGATAGTTTAATGTTACTCGATAAACCGATTACTTGTTTGTAGAATATGAATAATGATGATATATGTATATAATTAATTTGGGTTGTTAAAAGAATGAACTAATAAATGCATGAATTGAGTCGGGCCGCAAATGAATAACAAGATTTTATGAATAAGGACCCATTATGTTGTATTGGTTAAATGGGTTGCGTAATTGGGCTTTGTGTTTCAAATGAATTCGGTGGTGCTGGGTTGCACCTTTGGGCTGTGACCGAGACAACAGGGGGTGGAAGGTTAAATGTTATGAGTCTTGTGAGGTGTGGAATTGAAGCATGAACGAGTAATTGAACCAACCACTCGCTATGTGATTTTACGATGATAATGAACTAGTATGTCATATGAATTACTAGGGTGACTTGTATAATGTTATGTGCAATCTGTGTACGCTACAAGTACAATATGTGTATAGGATATGTACTCTTTGCACATATGACTGGCTGTTATTGGTAACCACACTAGGATTTGGTTGATCAAACTGTGAACACATAATTAATTCTACCGAGCAAACCAAAGGTGAGTTCATCTCTTGAGCATGCGTCCCGGTGGTTGGGACAGTTAATTGGGTGCCCCTGGGAGGAATGGGTCTTGGGTAAATCACTGGGTATTCCTGAGAGGAATACATCTCTTGGTTAAAACGTGAATGTTAGATAATACACTCTTTCCTATCATTTAAGTCCCAGCTTATACCGAATAGTTACCTGAGAGTTAACTGGGTGTTAGTTAATAGCGCTATTAGGCTTGGCAACCTCACACCGTACCTGAGAGGACGGGCGTGAACTAATGACCTTAAATCATGACCATTGCTTAGATAGGGGGCAGTGGGGACGGGCAAAACAATCTGGTAGCCATCTTGTATGGTACTCGAGTTATTATCTACATTATCATCAATGAACTAAACTAAACACTTGGTAACTAACGTTTTAGTAAAACTATGAACTCACCAACGTTGTCTGATACACTTGTTGCATGCTCACAGGTCGTTAGATTACTTGGATTTGGAACTTGCTGTCTGAAGTAGCTGGAGTGGTCATGTGTTGAGCTGATTTGATACTTACGATGTGATTGTTGATATTACATACTTGCTTTGAAACATTTAAACTTGATTTACTTATTGCTTCCGCTGAACTTGTTGGTTTTCATTAAACTCCTTGTTGGTACATTTCATTAATAATTGGCAATTTCATTTTTAATCTTGTATGAGTTCAACATGATTAGTGGCTCGTTATGGGTTTGTCACACGCCTAGCGGGGTTCCCATTGGTGGTATTTTGGGGGTGTGACAGTTTGGTATCAGAGCCACTGGTTATAGTGAACTTGGTTTTAAAACGTTTTCATAAAACCAGACTATAACCGAACAGTTCCAAAATTGACCATGACACTCAGCTTCAGACTGCAAGGTTCGTTTCTCATTTACTATTGCATAGTATATTTAGTGTACACTTATGTATGACATTACACGTGAATGCACACTTGATATTGCAGTATGAGCCTTTATGTTACCAACTTCTGTTATGCGATCTGTTAGTGTGACACCACCCTTTGACTATTGTGATTCTTAATCCTATAATACCTTTCGTTTGCTATTTGGATCTGGGGAACCTTTTAGCGCAAGTTAAGAGGCACCGAGATAAGCATGCAAATTGCCTTATTATTATGGGTGCACACTTAATAATAATGTGGGGTGCATGTGAGTCCCAGAGAGGCTTAACGAGTGTGAGAGGGGTTTCGCTCTGTTATCTGATGTGAACTCAGTTGTCTGTAGAAGTCATTAGGGGGTTTGACTCCTACCTTATTTCGACTCGTGGCCTTTTCCCTATTCTCCTGTAGAATCATGAGCGGACAAGGCCATGGACGCGGCAACATTGCGATGACGCAAGCTGAATTAACTAACTTGATTAAAACTCGTGTGGCTGAAGCCCTAGCGGCTTACCAGGATGGTATGATATGTGCCAAATACTCTTTATCCTTGTGTCGTATACTCGAATCTTACTTGTGTGTTGTACGTTCTTTCGTTTTAGGTCAACCTGCGAATCAAAACAATTCGCCTGCCTGCACGTTTAAGTCATTCATGGATTGTAAGCCACAGACATTCAGTGGGACTGAAGGAGCTGTGGGACTCTTGCATTGGTTTGAGAAGGCCGAATCTGTGTTTGCTATGAGTAACTGTCTCGTGGGGGACCGGGTGAAGTATGCTTCAGGCACGCTCGAGGATGGTGCCTTGACTTGGTGGAATGCCCAAGTTCAGATGTTGGGTATTGAGATGGCGAATGCCACTACTTAGGAGGATTTCAAGGAGTTGATGAGGGAGGAGTACTGCCCAGGTGATGAGAGTCAGAAACTAGAGAACGAGTATTACAACTTGAAGATGGAGGGGTCTGAGATCGAGGCTTACATGAAACGATCTCACGAGCTAGCTAATATGTGCCCTAACCTGTCTCGACCCCCACCTCGTAGAATTGAATTGTACATCTAGGGCTTGGTACCAGCGGTGAAGAGTTTAGTCACTGCTGCAAATCTCAACAACTTAGCTCAGATCATCCACCTAGCCCACAAGATCACGGATCAGGAGGTGGAGCGTGGTTCGCTGCCACCTCGTGTTTCTGCTACTACTGCTACAGCTACTACTCCTGCTACTGACGGCAAGCGCAAGTGGAACAATGTGGACAAGACGTCCAATTCAGTACAGTCACAGAAGAAACCAGACACAGGCAACAATCACAGTTTTTTTTTGAGTCAGTCATCTTCTGTTAATCAGAACCAAAGCCACAATTCGAATCAGGGTTCTTATGCGTGGAAGCATCCAAAGTGTAACAGGTGCAACTTTCATCATCGTGGGCCATGTACCTGAGTCTGTCACAGGTGCAACAAAGTGGGTCACATGGCTAGGGATTGCAGGGCTCTGCACCAGAGACAACAGCAGCAGCAGCAACCCCGACAACAACAACAGCCGCAACAACCGGATAGGCAGCAACCTCAGCAGAATCAGGGTAATCGCAAGGGTTGTTTTCAGTGTGGTGACGAGGGTCATTTCAAGCGGGAATGCCCTTAGCTGAATCAGAATGCGGGAAACAATAACAACACTAGGAATAACAACAATGGGAACAATGGTGGGAACGGCGCGCGGGGGAGAATGTTTACTATTGGAGTTGGGGAGACAAGGAATGATGGCAACGTACGTTTTCAGTAAACGATCTATTTGCTTCTGTTTTATTCGACTCTGGTGCCGATTGGAGTTACGTATCTTTGGGGTTCAGTCGTCAGTTAGGATTGAGTCCTACACCACTTGTAACTAAACATATAGTAGAACTAGCTAATGGTAAATTGATTGAAGCTTCACATGTCCTCGTTGGGTGAAAACTCAATCTTATGGGTCAAGTGTTTGACATTGACCAACTCCCTGTCACTCTTGGAAGTTTTGATATGGTCGTTAGCATGGATTGGTTGTCTAAGCATCAGGCGGAAATTCTGTGTAAAGAGAAGATCGTGGGTATCCCTCTCCCTAGTGGAGAATCTTTGTCGGTTCAAGGTCATCGTAGTGGTGCAATGGTTGGTATTATCTTAGCTATGAAGGCTCAGAAGTGTCTGCGTAAGGGCTACCCTGCTATTTTAGCCCTTGTTACTGATCCTCAACCTGATGAGAGGAGGATCGAAGACTTTCCAGTGGTTCGTAAATTCCCTGATGTGTTTCCTGAAGAACTTCCTGGTTTACCTCCACATCATCAGGTGGATTTTCAGATTGACCTCACGCCAGGAGCAGCCCCGATTGCTCGTGCCCCTTATCATTTTGCGCCAGGAGAGTTACATGAGTTGTCAAACCAACTCCAAGAGCTGTTGGATAGAGGTTTTATCCGACCCAGCTCTTCCCCTTGGGGAGCCCCAGTACTGTTTGTGAAGAAAAAGGATGGGTCCTTTCGGATGTGTATAGATTACCGTGAGCTCAACAAGGTGACGGTCAAGAACCGTTATCCCTTACCACATATCGACGATCTGTTTGACCAGTTGCAAGGGTCAAGTTTCTATTCCAAGATCGACTTAAGGTCGGGCTATCATCAGGTACGAGTCCGAGAGGAGGATGTTCCCAGAACGGCTTTTCAAACGCGGTATGGCCACTATGAGTTTTTGGTTATGTCGTTTGGGTTGACTAACGCACCAGCGGTCTTCATGGATCTCATGAACCGCGTGTGCAAACCGTATCTCGACGATTTTGTTATTGTGTTTATCGACGACATCTTGATCTACTCCAAGAGCATGGAAGACCACGAGCGACACTTACGTCTTATTTTGGAGCTCCTGAGGAAGGAGCAGCTCTACGCAAAGTTCTCTAAGTGTGATTTCTGGATTCGGGAGGTACACTTTCTTCGTCACATTGTTAACGAAAAGGAGATACACGAGGATCCTGCTAAGATCGACGCTATTAGGAATTGGGTGTCACCGAAGAATCCTTCGGAGGTGCAACAATTTCTTAGTCTTGCGGGGTACTATCATCGGTTTATTCAGGATTTCTCGAAGATCGCTCAACCTCTCACCTCCTTGACGCAGAAGAATGTTGTTTACTCTTGGGGAACAAAGCAAGAAGACGCGTTCCAACTCTTGAAACAGAAACTCTGCAGCGCACCGATCTTGTCCCTACCTTAGGGTACCGAGGATTTCGTGGTATATTGTGATGCTTCTATTCAGGGTCTCGGTTGCGTGTTGGTGCAACGCGAGAAGGTGATAGCATATGCTTCTCGACAATTGAAGGTTCATGAGAAGAATTATATGACTCACGAATTGGAGTTAGGGGCTGTGATTTTCGCGTTGAAGATTTGGAGGCATTATCTGTACGGTACCAAATGCACTATCTACATCGATCACATGAGTCTCCAGCATATCTTCGACCAGAAGGAATTGAATATGCGGCAGTGTCGTTGGATAGAACTTTTGAACGACTACGATTGTGCCATCAAGTATCACCCGGGTAAAGCTAACGTTGTAGCTGATGCACTTAGTCGAAAGGAGACGAAGCCTAAGCGTGTTCGCGCTCTACCGCTTACTATTCATTCTGGCTTACCTGATCAGATTCGTTCCGCTCAGATCGAGGCATTGAAAGAAGAAAACTATAAAGCTGAGTATTTGCGGGGCATGGAAAAACGACTTGTAGAGAGATCTGACGGTATTCTCTACTTCATGGAGCGAATATGGGTTCCTTTGTATGGTAACATTAGGGAGCTTGTGATGGACGAAGCGCACAAGTCTCGGTATTTAGCTCATCTGGGCTCAGACAAGATGTATCAGGATCTTAGAGTAATGTATTGGTGGCCGAATATGATAGCTCACATAGCGACGTACGTGGGCAAGTGTTTGACTTATGCTAAAGTCAAAGTGGAGTATCAGAAACACCCTCAGGCCTACTTCAGCAGCCAGAGATACCCACGTGGAAATGCGAGCAGATTGCTATGGATTTCGTCATTGGGTTGCCAAGAACTCAGGGCGGAAACGATACTATTTGGGTGATCATTGATTGTCTCACGAAGTCAACACATTTTCTTGCAATCAAGGAAACGGATAAGTTCTCACAGCTTGCAGCGGTTTATCTTAAGGAAGTGATTTCTAGGCACGATGTGCCAACCTCTATTATCTCAGATCGAGATTCTCATTTTATATCGAATTTATGGCAGTCGATGCATAAGTCATTCGGTTCACATCTCGATATGAGTACGGCTTATCACCCATAGACGGATGATCAAAGTGAGCGAACCATCCAGACACTTGAAGACATGCTGCGGGCATGTGTGATTGACTTTGGGAAAGGGTGGGAGAAACATTTGCCATTGATAGAGTTCTCCTACAACAACAGCTACCACACTAGTATTCAGGCAGCTCCGTTCGAAGCATTGTATGGGCGGAAATGCCGTTCTCCTCTTTGTTGGGCTGAGGTGGGTGATAGCCAGATCACGGGTCCTGAACTTGTACTTGAAACTTCAGAAAAGATTGTCCAGATCCGAAACCGTATGGCGGCAGCGCGTGACCGTCAGAAAAGCTACGCTGACAAGCTTAGGAAACCATTAGAGTTTGCTGTAGGTGGTTGTGTTATGTTGAAAGTTTCGCCATGGAAGAGTGTTGTACACTTCGGAAAGCGCGACAAGCTTAATCCGCGTTACGTTGGGCCATTTAAAATCTTGGAACGGATCGGTAAAGTGGCTTACGAGCTCGAGTTACCTGCTGAGTTGGGTAATGTTCACGATGTCTTCTATGTTTCGCAATTGAAGAAGTGTTTGTCTGATGAAACACTGGTGGTACCATTTCAAGAACTCAAGATTGACGACAAGTTACAGTTTGTTGAAGAACATATCTAGATTATGGACCGGGAGGTCAAGGTTCGTAAGCATAGTCGAATACCGATCGTGAGGGTTCGTTGGAACTCAAGACACGGACCGGTGTTCACGTGGGAGCGCGAGGATCAAATGAAGCACAAATATCCTCAACTCTTCCCTACTGATCAAGCAAGTTCTGGTAGCATTGGGGAATTTCGGGACGAAATTCCTCTTCAAGTTGGGGATGATGTGGCACATGAGGAAAACCTGCGACAATCTTGATTTCTCACTTCACTCCTCTGTGCTTACTTATCAAATTTCGGGACGAAATTTCTTTCAAGTTGGGGATGATGTGACAACCCGAACTTTCATGGTTAGTCTCGTGATTCTATTCCTCATTGATTCTCTTTCGCGTTCTTGTTACGAGTATATTGTTAAACGAAAACGTATTGGGTTATGCTTGGGTGTGATGTTGGGCCATCCTTGTATCTGGAATTTTGGTGGTTTGGGCCGCACACATTTAAAACATTACCCGAGCACACACATTGTTCTCTCGGCCCATTACATTTAAAGCCCAACTCAAGCCCACCTACATTTACTAACACCACAAGTGGGCATGATCATGTAAAGCCCAAAGGGTTGGGCCGGCTATGTTGCTACCATTTATACGCTTACACACACACAAGATTAGGGTAATTCTCATTATTAACATTTACAAAATCTTAGCAAACCCTAACTACTTTCCTCCTCCTTTGGAACTCGTCGGCAGCCCTTGGCTGAAGATATCATCATCGTTGATCTTTTGGTTAGTACATGTATATTGCTTTGTTTTGATTATCGTGTTCATCTGGGTATTATCTATGTGCAACTTGACATGAGTATGGTATGATCAAAAGCATGTGCTATCATCATTTTGGCCGTTATATATGTGAATCGAATTATTAGTTCTTGGATAATTATGTGTGCTTGATATCGACATGTGCATGTAACAAATATATGATTCATAATAAATTTTGATGTAACAGTAGTTTAAGGGTCCAATAGAATTGAAGTTAAATGGTTGATAAAGTTTGATAACTTTGAATAGAAAATAGCGGCCCATGTGTATTTGTAGCCTTGATCTAATCATACCATGTGCACATCTTAATAGTGTTGGAAGAATAGGCAAGGATATTAATATTATATGAGTTGAATGATGTGATGATGTCTTGTTTGTTGAGGTTGGAATCTGTGTACATAGGACATAGTAGTTCTCATGTTTTCATTAATAGGGTGACGTAAGAACTAGGGGTACACAAAGATATATATATATATATATATTAATGGTTCGGATATTAATGCATGTTGGAGTAGGTATAATCTTGATTAAGTAATGAATTGTTATCAACAAATGAAAGTTGTTGTGTTATTTGATTTGGAATTGACTATATGTTATTAAGTGAGAACCGATAACAAGTATAAGTTCACAAAATTTTGTTGCATGATTATTTTGTTCAGATCTGATAGGGATAGTTTAATGTTACTCGATAAACCGATTACTTGTTTGTAGAATATGAATAACGATGATATATGTATATAATTAATTTGTGCTGTTAAAAGAATGAACTAATAAATGCATGAATTGAGTTGGGCCGCAAATGAGTAACAAGATTTTATGAATAAGGACCCATTATGTTGTATTGGTTAAATGGGCTGCATAATTGGGCTTTGTGTTTCAAATGAATTCGGTGGTGCTGGGTTGCACCTTTGGGCTGTGACCGAGACAACAGGGGGTGAAAGGTTAAATGTTATGAGTCTTGTGAGGTGTGGACTTGAAACGTGAACGAGTAATTGAACCAACCACTCGCTAAATGATTTTACGATGATAATGAACTAGTATGTCATATGAATTACTAGGGTGACTTGTATAATGTTATATGAATTACTAGGATATGTACTCTTTGCGCATATGACTGGCTGTTATTGGTAACCACACTAGGATTTGGTTGATTAAACTGTGAACACATAATTAATTCTACCGAGCAAACCAAAGGTGAGTTCATCTCTTGAGCATGCGTCCCGGTGGTTGGGACAGTTAATTGGGTGTTCCTGGGAGGAATGGGTCTTGGGTAAATCACTGGGTATTCCTGTGAGGAATACATCACTTGGTTAAAACGTGAATGTTAGATAATACACTCTTTCCTAACATTTAAGTTCCATCTTATACCGAATAGTTACATGAGAGGTAACGGGGTGTTAGTTGATAGCGCTATTAGGCTTGGCAAGCTCACACCATACCTGAGAGGACGGGCGTGAACTAATGACCTTAAATCATGACCATTGCTTAGATAGGGGGCAGTGGGGACGGGCAAAACAATCTGGTAGCCATCTTGTACGGTACTCGAGTTATTATCTACATTATCATCAATGAACTGAACTAAACACTTGGTAACTAACGTTTTAGTAAAACTATGAACTCACCAGCGTTGTCTGATACACTTGTTGCATGCTCGCATGTCGTTAGATTACTTGGATTTGGAACTTGCTGTCTGAAGTAGATGGAGTGGTCATGTGTCGAGCTGATTAGATACTCACGATGTGATTGTTGATATCACATACTTGCTTTGAAACATTTAAACTTGATTTACTTATTGCTTCCGCTGAACTTGTTGGTTTTCATTAAACTCCTTGTTGGTACATTTCATTAATAATTGGCAATTTCATTTTTAAAGTTGTATGAGTTCAACATGATTAGTGGCTCGTTATGAGTTTGTCACATGCCTAGCGGGGTTCCCATGGGTGGTATTTTGGGGGTGTGACAGGTTGCCTTGCTTTTCTAGTAGGCTGTCTTCTTTTTGGCTTAGGATTTTCCTGCTCATCCCTGGGCTCAAAAGTACCCTGCTGTTCTTTTTCCATCAAAATTTTCTTCTCTTGCTCAAACCTTTTAGCCCCTTTTATCTCCAAAGTCTCTTTTATGCCTGCTTTTGCTGCATCTAGGGCATTTTGAGACACATCAACCTTTTTAGAACCATCTGGCTTAGGGATTTCAACAACCAGTTTTGACAAAGGATCTGGTTTGATATATAAGCCATCTTCATATCCCTTCTTCTTTTTCTCCCTGTTTTTGGCAGATGCCAGTGGTTTGCAACAGATGGGCCTTGATTGCCTTAATGTCTGCTTGTGTATCCATGAACCTAGCTTCCATCATGTTTCTAATCTTTTGAATTTGAACTTCATGTTGTTGATCAACATATTGTCTTTGTTGATGAAGCATAGGTTGAAAGAGATTCCAGAGTTCAGAAGGAGAAGTAGCAGCTGTTGCAGCAGTGGGTGTAGCCTTTTGAGCTTGTAACACCTGTTACAGCATTGTTTTGATTTCTGCAACAGAGTTATCAAGTTTATCAATCCTCTCCGTCAATTCTCTATATTTTAAACCATCACCCAAGTGAATGGGATCATCTGATTTCCCACCAATGGTGGTTGTATCAGTGGTTGACTTAGGGAAAGATTTCCAAAAATCATCCACTGATGCCCCTTTTTCTTGGGACTGGGGACTTCTTTCTTCAGCAGAGGTTACCAATCTAAGCTTACCAGTGAATACATGATATACACCAGTGGTTAGGATGGTTCCCAAAGAAGAAATTGCTTTCAAGGGAGTCTTACTTATGAAACTACTGTCCAAGTGTAAACCAGTGGGTTCAACACTTGTAGTAGTTGCTCCACTTGAACTACTGACAGGAATTGTAATTCCTGCAGTGTAGCCTCCTCAACTATTGTTGGGTTAGCAGAGATTGAAACACCGGACTCAATCACTTGTTGTGGCATATTCTCATTAATAGGTGATTGAGAAGAACTGATTTGTGTCTGGGCTAAATCAACTGCATCCAATAGAGGTAATATGGTTGGTGGAATTTGTGCAGTGAGGATAGGGGTGGAAAGAGAATTTGCCCCGGGAGGTGGGCTATGGATGATGGAATCAAGTGATTCTAGAGCATCATAATGTGGTGTCCCTGTTCTTACAACCTGTTCTTTTTGAGAAGAAGCAGGAGGAGTTGTAGGCTCAGGTTGAGGTCTTTCTTCCAACTGCTGTGAGGAAGTAGCAGCAGTGGTTATTGGTGACTTTTGTGTTGTCACAGGTATAACCTCTGGGACCTCATCTTCAAGAGTTACCTTTTTGGTAGGTTTGGGTGGCTTTTGGATATTTTTCTTTTTGGGTCTTTTGGTGGGTTTAGGTGTGGGTTTCACAGTAGTGGTTGTGCTGCTGTGATCACCTTGAGTAGTGGGCTCAACAGCAGATACCCGAGGAGCAGTGGTAGCTGCTAAAGTCTGCTCAGGAACCTCTGTTTGTGTTTTAGAAGGTTTTAACAGCCTTGTAAATGTTTCAGATGAGAGACTGTTTATTTGGATGGGGTTTCCCTGGATAAACACATGTGCATTATCCTTTGAATTTTTTTTTGTAAGTAAAAAGTTAGAAATCTAGGAAACAACAAAAATGATTTTTTATTAACATTTTTCACCATATCATTGAAAATTTCCTAGGAGTAGTTAAAATTTTCCTTAGACATGATAGCATAACCCAGATATTGAATTTTCAATGGTATTTCATTAAAAGCGGTTGTTTTATTGGACACACACATGAGAAGGATATGAAACAAAAATCTCATGGCAGGAGGAAAACTGCCTTTTTGTAAAGTATTTTTTTTCATTTCCTCTTCATACCCTCTCTCAAGAAAATCAGTTTGATACTCAGTCTTTGGGAATGAGCTTTTACCTGTCAGATCGTTGATTTCAAATACCTCTGAAATTGTTTGAGGTGTGATTGTAACTGGAACACCCTTTATTGAAGAATTTATTGTTAAGGGCTTTTTGTCCTTAGTTTCTAGTTTTGCATTTTTCCAGAATTCCTGTTGGGTGTCCAGGAAGATAGGTTCATTGCAAGTCAACAAAGTTTTGTACTTTGAGGACGAGAGTGCATCAATGACTGAATGAAAGTCTGTGTTTTGACTCGTTTTAGCGAGGGTACACAAGTAGTTAAGTGGAGTTTTGAAAGGGAGAGCCATTTCTAGTTGAAGATGGTGAAGAATGGATGAAGAAGATGAGTGTTTTGAGAGAAATTGATGGTAACTGCTTTGAGAAAGGAATTTTGGATTCGATTCGATAGTGAAAACCCTGTTTGGGGTTTTGATCAGGGTTTTATAGGTGGAAAAAGTGAATGCTGATGTGGCAGCGGTTACAAAAGATCTGACCGCTAAGTACTGTCCATGTGCCAACTTCTGATGAGTAATGGAAGACAGTTGTTTTAGGAAACCATTGATGAAGCAATATCAGTGGTTTGCAACGGTTAGAATGAAAACAGTGGCTGATTTTAAGCTATCAGTGGTTTAAAACACTGAGGTTTGGCAACAGTGATTAATAAGGAAATGAGAGAACAGAGGTTGACTTTCAGCAGTGGATAGTATCAGCAGAACAAATGTTTGAACCAAAAACAGTGGTTATGGCAGTCTTTTAAGGATTAATGAAAATTTTCATTTTTTAAGCTATTTTTAAGGATGAAATTTTGATTTTCTGAAAACATTTTAATGCTTTTTATTCACAAAACAACAGGATTTTGCCTGTTATTCCATGTTAAGCATGCCAATCCTTGAGATCAAGCTTTCAAAGGTAGACATGTCTAATGCTTTTGTTGGCACATCTACCAGCTGATCCTTGGTATGAACATGACGCAGAGAAATCAAACCTTTTCATAGCAATCCCTCACAAAGTGATGTCGGATGTCAATGTGCTTGGTGGTTGAATGTGAAACTGGATTTTTGATGATATTTTCTGCTGCCTGACTGTCCAACATGAGAGGAGTCTTTAACGCAGTGTACCAAAATCCAGCAATTGATTTTGAAGTCATAACAGTTGGGCTGTGAAGCTTGCAACAGCTATATACTCTGCTTTAGCAGTGGATGTTGAAACAGCTGCTTGCTTTTTGCTTTGCCAAGATACTAAGCAATTACCTAGAAATTGGCACCCTCCTGATGTGGACTTCCTTGTTGCATTACACCCAGCAAAGTCACTATCTGTGAAACCTGAAAGCTTAATATTCCCATTAGCAGGGTACCAGATACCAAGTGTGGGAGCACCTTTTATGTATCTGAGTATCCTTTTCACAGCTATTAGGTTAGACTTTCTATGGGCTGACTGGGATCTTGCACAAACACATGTTGCAAACATGATGTCTGGCCTAGATACAATTAGGTACAATATGTGATATAGGCTTAACATACCTTAAATAACCTTTACATAACTTAGAAATAAGTTTTGGAAGGTTTGGTGTGTCGAAATCAAGTTTATTCGCTTATAGGGACTAATTTTGACAAACTGTGAAAGTATGCCGATTCGTACTGTAACGAACATTCTGGAGCATGATCATAAGTTAAACATGCCCTAAATATCCTTAACATAGCTTAGAAAAAGTGCATAAGTTTGCAATTTAGCGTATATCTTACGTTCTGAATATATCCGGACATCCAAAAGTTTATGTAATCATTAAAATATGTTATTTTAGTGGTTGGCATGATAAAATTCCATTCGTCGCGTAATTTGGATCATTTTTCGCGTTCGTTCGTGTTTCGTCGTAATTAACCGAACAACGCAATCGTACGACCAAACGAACCGACATCCGAGATATTTTTGAGCATATTTTAAGTTCCCTATACTTTAACTTCGTTTTGGAGCCTTGAAATGGGGTTAACAGGGCTTAAAAGTGCCAAAAATCAAGTTTTACATGTTCAGGGACCAAAATTGCCATTCTACCAAAGTATAGGTCACGGGCCGCGTAAGAGAGGACCTCCTCTCTCGGGGGCGCGACAGGATTTAGCACAGAAACTCCATTCTCATCTGTTTGGTCAAATTTCAGGGGCTTTTATGTAAAATTCTCAATACCTTGGGCTGGTATTTGATTGTTTTTCATGTCCCATGGTATTAGAAAACCTTGTGCCCACTTGGAGGGCCAAGATCGAAGCTCGTTTATCGATAAACGATCCTAACGGTTCTTGGTTTTCTATAAATACCCAACCGCATTTCATTCCAAACTCACACCTTGATCTGAATTTTCTCTAAGTTGAAGCTCAAAGCTTCATACCTGAGAATTTTTGGATCAAATCTTCTTGCTTGGACCCTTTGTAATATTCTTTCGTGCTTTTATGCGTTTTTAAGCACGAAAGTCAAACAATGTTTGACTTTCTGCTTTGACCAGTCTATGGTCAACACGAAGTTCGTTTGAACTTCGCAACGTGAGCGTAATCACAATGGTTATAGTCCCTTGTGACTATACCTACTGATTACCACATTATTTAGGCATAGTAACGAGTCATAGTTTCGGTCAAAATGCGCGTTTATGCGTATTTTGCAACCAAACTATTCTTGGGTATCAAAACCCTTTATTTTGATATCAAACCTGTTTTCTAACTTCGTTAAAATTGTTTTAACATGTTTAACTCATCACTTTTAGTTTAGTGCTTTTGTAGGGTCGTAAGGTAAGCGGTCTAAACAACCGCTTAGACTTTCGAACCCGACCCGTTTGGTCGATCATTAGGATCCGACCAAACATGTTTTGTGACCATAGTTGTATAGGGAATAACCTTTAGAGGTTATACCTTATGGTCACTTCGTTTAAGTAGTTGTATGATAGGTAGTTTATATGCCTTAGGTAAATGACCAAAATGCCCTTTTTCCGCATAAATTCATTTTAAGGGTATGTAACCTAAATTTTTACATCTAAACTGATTAGGCAACATTATTAGACTTGTTAAGGCATATAATACTTGTCACAGGACTAGCTAGGCAGTCCGAACGCGTTTTACGCGAACGACGCGTTAAAGTAGCGTAAGCTACCTAAACAAGTCATAATGGGTCGTAAGAACTTAGGATAGGTTTCGATTTAGGATGTAGGCTTTGTTAAACCATATTACATGAGTTCCTATACTCATTTGGTTTACGAAACCTCGTTCTATCCAATCTTCCAATTTTGGTTAGATTCATTTACTTAGTTACCTATATTAGGTGTCGTTTGATTCCGTGATCCCTCTAGCTTTGCTTGCTTGCTTGTTATTCAAGACTTCTAAGCATCCTCAAGTGAGTACATAGTCCCCTCTTTTACTGTTTTGAATGTTTTGGGGTGAAACATGTGTACCTATTTGTTATGTTCATGATTTCAAAGTATAAATTAGTTATACATGTTAGTACTTACCTTTTGACAAACTGAATGATTATTTATGGTTTAAACACTAATTTTTCAAAGATTATAAAATTAATTGTTGGATTGTACTTGTTTTATATATTCACCAGACCGATTGGTAGTACGATATAGCGCTATAGGATTAGACACCCCATTCCTGTTGTATGGAATGTCAGAAACCAATTTTTATCCAAATAGAGATTGCCTTTGTGGTATTTCTATAGTCTCTAAGGTGTAGTTTGATACACTAAGGTTTGAATGTATTCTAAATCACATTTTTTTGTATATTTTGATATGCTCCCATATGTGATATTGTTTACCAAGGTATATTTGGATATACTATGTACAAAACCAACATATATTTTGTTAATTACTAAAACATAGTAAATATGTTATTTACAAAACCAAAAGCATAGTTTGATATGTTATTTACAAAACCAAAGCATAGTTTAATATGTTATTTATAAAACCAAAGTATACTTATGATATACTACTGAAAACTATTATTTTAACAACTAAAGTATATTTGATATACTATTTGTTTAACTGTTTTGAAACTAAAATATATTTTAATATATTACTTATCCGACTTTCTTAAATCCAAGGTATATTTTTATATATACTACAAACCTTTTTATCAAAACATTGTTTTACAAACAACATACTTTATACAAACTCATTTTACTTGGTTATTTAATTATCTATGCGTTATTCTCTTATATCATCATATTTCTTATAAATTTTCGCATAATTTGTAAAGAAAACATTTTTAAGTTCATGACTATTTTTGTTAAACATTCTTTTAAACTTACAAGTCATGAATCCAGCATTAATAAAACCTATGTATCTCACAGGCATTTTTATGCTGACGTACCTATTTTTACACATGTTTCAGGTGCTGCTATGTGATGATTGTTGATGCATGATATACATAGGATGGACTCGTGCCTTAGCGACTGTAAAACTTGAAAGACAATATTTGTACTTATCTGATTTGTAATAAAACAATGAGTTCAATAATTCAATAAAACAAAACTATTTGATCCATGGTTGTGAAACAATGATTCTGTTACGACACTCCCCGAAATTTCCGCCACGAATTGTTGTTTTACGTGGTCGGGGTGTGACAGAAAAGTTGGTATCAGAGCCAATGGTTATAGGGAATTAGGTTATTAGTAATGCTTTGACCTAGACTATAACCTTCCTAGGACCCGTACACAAGTTATCTTGTGTTTTGTTTTAAAACAATACCGTCGCCTATCTTTAGGTGACAACCACAACAAGAACACAAATTTCGAATCCGCTTTGAAAACCAATCATCTGTTCTAGGATGATTGATTACTAGGTTTTGAACCCTCTAAGTTTTCAAAATCTCGTCAAAGTTGGGTCTTATAATGTGAACACGTGCAATCTGGAAGAGTGGATGCCTGTACTCTGATTTTTCTATCTAAGGCTAGAGTGTTCGTATAAATCCACATAATCGGACTAGTCACTCTTACCTGGGAACTCTTGGGGTGAGTGTCCACTTATAGGCTAAAGCATGTCTTTGCGATACATTAATATGACCTACTTACTTTGATTAGTCACCGTCTCATTTGTTTTCCTTAGGTAACAAACAAATGATCGCAATTTCTATGCGTTGTCATTCTGTTTTGATTATCCGATATCATTTCACTTGTTTCCTCCCATATCTTGCGTTATCTTCATGATGCCTCTTCATCACAAAAACAATGTCCGAACTAGGTGCTACAATCGCTCAAACAAACAGGCGTCGTATTCCAGAGGACCGTTGATTTAGCTATCACCATGACTTGCCTCAGGGATGAAGCCGTACAAGGGAACTGCTCCTTGGTGCAATCAATGTAACCGTCATCATTCGAATCAAATACCCTGTTTCAAATGTACTTACCATGGACGATGGGGACATTTGGTTGACCTGTGCCGCTTTGCTATCCAAAACAAAGTTGTTGCAAATCCTGCTGCTGCTCAACCTCATGCAAGCAAACCTTATGCCGGTACTACGCCGATGTGCAACAAATGTAATGCACCTCACCGAGATTACCTGCAGTGTCGTCTGTTTGCATCATATGGATAACTCGGTCACCTGGCAAATGCTTGTCAATTCAACCCAAGCCAAGGTGGTCCAAACCAACCCCAAGTCAACCTTGCTTGTATGATCGACTTAACATACGTAGTACCCAACCTCCAAACTCTGCTTCATATGTTGCCTTGGCATATCTAGAACCTCAACCTCATGAACATTCTACCTCGTGTATCGACTTAAGCATGTCTAGTGCAAGATTTTGAAACACCTCCCGTTATTCAAATTCCAAAATCCATATAGGATCTTCTTATCTTCACAATTAGATCTTTGTGGATGATTATCGTTCAAATCAGAGCCCTTAATTGAATTATACGTATGCCTTAATACGTACATTATAATTCAATAAGGACAAAGTCGCATTCCTATTAAGATCTTCCTATCTTCATGGTTAGATTCTTGTAAATGTTTAAAGTGCCAAATGAAATCCACGGATTGGAATCCTGGTGTGCTTTAAATACCCGTGTCCAAAGATAACAAATTGAAGATCAAGTTAAACAATTATGTGATTATGTGCTTATGTGTTTTCTTATATGTTTTGTGTTTTTGTGTGATCCGAATATTCATTATTGAAATCCTCGTAGAATCTTCCATATCTCCATATGAGGGATTCATAGTAGGATATCCAAAGGTACTACCTTAAATCCTTAATGGGCTTCTACGTTATGGTTAAGTCCCTTGGATTATGAAGTACTATTCTATAATTGGACCCCTTGAGTGGTCTAGTTTAAAAGATTGATTCAAAAATCTGGTTAGGAATATCATGTGATGATATAGCTGAAAAGATCCCTTAAGTGGTATATTGAAGGATATTGTACGACGGTCTAGTTAAGGAGATCATGTGTTGATCTAGTTAAAAAGATCGTTCATTGATCTAGTTAAAAAGATCATTTCGTGGTCTAGTCAAGTCACTTCATGTTTATTCAGTTGATTTTTTCCCCTACGCATTATGAAATGAACTATGCGGACTGTGCAAGGAATTACGTAATTATGGATGCATACATAATTATGGAATTCAGTGCACAGAAACCACAACAAGTTTTTTCATGTGTTAAGACCTATAGTGATGAGAATAACGAAACGAGAACAATGTAGAAAGGGGCATGGTGGATACGCCGCTGGTACTTCTTATATATAAGTGTTCCTTATTACATTGCGAATGTAGCGTTATTTAAGATACTAGAAGACCTGGACCTTGACCAATGTCATTTTATCTTACACTCTCCGACTCTGATTTCGAGCACACACAAGTTTCCTATGATAGTCTTCATAAGAAACGTTCTACTGTCCGTAGTTCGAAACTCCATGTTTTGTTACTACAAGGACTTCACTTTGACAGTTGACAATTTCGCCAAGGATCCAAACATGGCCCAGAGTTCTACTTAGGGTTTGAGGAATTCATTCGAAAGCGAAACCATCACAGTTGTCTTCACAAGTTTCCTCTAAAATTAAATTTCAGGACGAAATTTCCTAAAGTAGGGGAGACTGTGACACCTGTGTCACTTCAACCATCAAAAAAATACCAAACCAATGAAATATTGTATTTCATACTCGGGATTTGTATAAATATGTGTACCGTTTGCACATATCAATTCTTGTTCGATTTCGAGCTCTAAATCGCGTTCTAGAAGGTTATACGCGAACTGATGCGTAAACGTAATTAGTTTAATGCGACAAACACTCCGGAATAGTGATATAGGCTTAACATACCATAAATAACCTTTACATAACTTAGAAATAAGTTTTGGAAGGTTTGGTGTGTCGAAATCAAGTTTATTCACCAATAGGGACTAATTTCGACAAACTGCGAAAGTATGTCGATTCGTACTGTAACGAACATTCCGGAACATTATCATAAGTTAAACATGACCTAAATATCCTTAACATAGCTTAGAAATAGGCTTTGAGGTGTTCGGTATGCTAAAATAAACTTTTTGGTCATTCAGGACTAAAAGCGTCAAAAAGTACATAAGTTTGCAATTTCGCGCATATCTTACGTTCTGAATATATCCGGACATCCAAAAGTTTATGTAATCATTAAAATATGTTATTTTAGTGGTTGGCATGATAAAATTCCATTCGTCGCGTAATTTGGATCGTTTTTCACGTCCGTTCGTGTTTCGTCGTAATTAACCGAACAACGCAACCGTACGACTAAACGAACCGACATCCGAGATATTTTTGAGAATATTTTAAGTTCCCTATACTTTAACTTCATTTTGGAGCCTTGAAATGGGGTTAACGGGGCTTAAAAGTGCCAAAAATCAAGTTTTACATGTTCAGGGACCAAAATTGCCATTCTACCAAAGTATAGGTCACGGGCCGCGTAAGAGAGGACCTCCTCTCTCGGGGGCGCGACAGGATTTAGCACAGAAACTCCATTCTCATCTGTTTGGTCAAATTTCAGGGGCTTTTATGTAAAATTCTCAATACCTTGGGCTGGTATTTGATTGTTTTTCATGTCCCATGGTATTAGAAAACCTTGTGCCCACTTGGAGGGCCAAGATCGAAGCTCGTTTATCGATAAACGATCCTAACGGTTCTTGGTTTTCTATAAATACCCAACCGCATTTCATTCCAAACTCACACCTTGATCTGAATTTTCTCTAAGTTGAAGCTCAAAGCTTCATACCTGAGAATTTTTGGATCAAATCTTCTTGCTTGGACCCTTTGTAATATTCTTTCGTGCTTTTATGCGTTTTTAAGCACGAAAGTCAAACAATGTTTGACTTTCTACTTTGACCAGTCTATGGTCAACACGAAGTTCGTTTGAACTTCGCAACGTGAGCGTAATCACAATGGTTATAGTCCCTTGTGACTATACCTACTGATTACCACATTATTTAGGCATAGTAACGAGTCATAGTTTCGGTCAAAATGCGCGTTTATGCGTATTTTGCAACCAAACTATTCTTGGGTATCAAAACCCTTTATTTTGATATCAAACCTGTTTTCTAACTTCGTTAAAATTGTTTTAACATGTTTAACTCATCACTTTTAGTTTAGTGCTTTTGTAGGGTCGTAAGGTAAGCGGTCTAAACAACCGCTTAGACTTTCGAACCCGACCCGTTTGGTCGATCATTAGGATCCGACCAAACATGTTTTGTGACCATAGTTGTATAGGGAATAACCTTTAGAGGTTATACCTTATGGTCACTTCGTTTAAGTAGTTGTATGATAGGTAGTTTATATGCCTTAGGTAAATGACCAAAATGCCCTTTTTCCGCATAAATTCATTTTAAGGGTATGTAACCTAAATTTTTACATCTAAACTGATTAGGCAACATTATTAGACTTGTTAAGGCATATAATACTTGTCACAGGACTAGCTAGGCAGTCCGAACGCGTTTTACGCGAACGACGCGTTAAAGTAGCGTAAGCTACCTAAACAAGTCATAATGGGTCGTAAGAACTTAGGATAGGTTTCGATTTAGGATGTAGGCTTTGGTAAACCATATTACATGAGTTCCTATACTCATTTGGTTTACGAAACCTCGTTCTATCCAATCTTCTGATTTATTTACTTAGTTACCTATATTAGGTGCCGTTTGATTCCGTGATCCCTCTAGCTTTGCTTGGTTGTTATTCAAGACTTCTAAGCATCCTCAAGTGAGTACATAGTCCCCTCTTTTACTATTTTCAATGTTTTGGGGTGAAACATGTGTACCTATTTGTTATGTTCATGATTTCAAAGTATAAATTAATTATACATGTTAGTACTTATCTTTTGACAAACTGAATGATTATTTATGGTTTAAACACTAATTTTTCAAATATTATAAAATTAATTGTTGGATTGTACTTGTTTTATATATTCACCAGACCAATTGGTAGTACGATATAGTGCTATAGGATTAGACACCCCATTCCTGTTGTATGGAATGTCAAAAACCAATTTTTATCCAAATAGAGATTGCCTTTGTGGTATTTCTATAGTCTCTAAGGTGTAGTTTGATACACTAAGGTTTTAATGAATTCTAAATCACATTTTTTTGTATATTTTGATATGCTCCCATATGTGATATTGTTTACCAAGGTATATTTGGATATACTATGTACAAAACCAACATATATTTTGTTAATTACTAAAACATAGTTAATATGTTATTTACAAAACCAAAAGCATAGTTTGATATGTTATTTACAAAACCAAAGCATAGTTTAATATGTTATTTATAAAACCAAAGTATACTTATGATATACTACTGAAAACTATTATTTTAACAACTAAAGTATATTTGATATACTATTTGCTTAACTGTTTTGAAACTAAAATATATTTTAATATATTACTTATCCGACTTTCTTAAATCCAATGTATATTTTTATATATACTACAAACCTTTTTCCAAAACATTGTTTTACAAACAACATACTTTATACAAACTCATTTAACTTGATTATTTAATTATCTATGCATTATTCTTTTATATCATCAGATTTCTTATAAATTTTCGCATAATTTGTAAAGAAAACATTTTTAAGTTCATGACTATTTTTGTTAAACATTCTTTTAAACTTACAAGTCATGAATCCTCCATTAATAAAACCTATGTATCTCATAGGCATTTTTATGCTGACGTACCTATTTTTACACATGTTTCAAGTGCTGCTATGTGATTATTGTTGATGCATGATATACATAGGATGGACTCGTGCCTTAGCGACTTTAAAACTTGAAAGACAATATTTCTACTTATCTGATTTGTAATAAAACAATGAGTTCAATAATTCAATAAAACAAAACTATTTGATCCATGGTTGTGAAACAATGATTCTGTTACAACACTCCCCGACATTTCCGCCATGAATTGTTGTTTTACGTGGTCGGGGTGTGACACAATAAAGACCCAATCATGCTTCTATATAGTGTTTGATCCACCAAATAATCCTTTTCATCAGTCATGACTAGCTTGGTGGTTTCCATGGGTGTACTAGATGGTTTACAATCATTCATCTCAAATTTGTTTAAAAGTTCTTTAGCATATTTGCTTTGATGAATGAGTGTTCCATTTTGCAGTTGTTCCATTTGGAGACCAAGAAAACACTGTAGTTCACTCATTGCACTCAGCTGCCATGAGTTTTCTAAACTCTTCACACATTTTAGAACATGTACTTCCAAAAATGATGTCATCCACATAAATCTGGACAATCATCAAGTCTTTCCCTCTCCATTTAAAAAAACAGTGTTTTGTCTATTTTACCTCTTGTGAAACCAATAGAGAGTAGAAAGGTGGAAAGAGTTTCATACCAGGCTCTTGGTACTTGTTTCAAGCCATGCAAAGCTTTGTTTAGCTTGTAGACATGATTTGGATTAAATGGATCCTCAAAGCCAGGAGGTTGACAAACATATACCTCTTCTTGAATCTTACCTTAGAGGAATGCACATTTGATATCCATTTGAAACACCTTTATGTTGTGGCTGACAGCAAAGGCCAGGAACAGTCTAATAGCTTCTAATCGTGCTACAGGGGCAAAAGTTTCATCATAATCAATGCCCTCTTCCTGTCTGAAACCTTGAACCACTAGCCTTGCTTTATTCTTGACATTAATGCCCCTTTCATCAGTTTTATTTTTGAAGACCCACTTTGTGCCAATAGGACTTACACCCTCTGGCAGTGGTACAAGCTCCCATACTTGTTGTCTTCTAAACTGTTGGAGCTCCTCTTGCATGGCCTCTACCCAGCTGTTGTCTTTCAGTGCCTCTTGGTACTTGACTGGCTGATGGAGAGATAGAAAACCAGCAAAAAGACAGATGTTTTGGGATTGGCTTCTTGTGAGCACCCCTTCACTGATGGTGCCAATGATTTGGTCTGGTGGATGAACTTCAAGAAGATTAAATCTCCTTTATATGGAACAATGGCATTTAATAGTGAAGGCTGCAGATGTGAATCATCTGAGCTAACAACTGTTGGTGACTTTGATGATCCAACAGTGTCTTGAAATGGAGGTGGAGGAATAGGTGGAATTGGTGTGGAAACATGTTGACTTTATCCACTATTTGAGGACTTTTATCAACAGTGTTTAATGACGTGGAAGCATGGGTTAAAGGGCTACTTTGGTCAACAACTGTTGAGGTAGCAGTGGTTGAGCTTTGACAGTTGTTTTAAACATCTGCTGCTCTGGCAATGGATTTGAAGGTTTGTTATGGAAGGATCACTTCATACCCATTGTCTGATGGAGTAGTTTGAGATAGACCTGCACTGTTAGTCTTGACAAAAACATTTTCAAAAGTAAATTTATCAAGATCAAACAGATCTGCAGGGTTTGCAGGGATTTTCATTGAAGAAAGATCATTGAACTTTACATTCAAAGTCTCTTCCACTATTTTGGTCCTTGTGTTAAACACTTTGTAGGCCTTAGCAGTGGTTGAGTGTCCCAAATGATATCCACGGTCTACTTTGGCTGCAAATTTTGAAATTGAGTCTTTTAAATTCAATATAAAGCATGGGCAGCCAAATACTTTAAAGTATGAGATCAGTGGTTTGATTTTATACAGTAGTTCATAGGCAGTCTTTTGATACCTGGGGTTAATTAAAACTCTGTTCTGGACATAGCAAGCAGTGTTTACTGCCTCTGCCCAGAAAGTTAATGGCAAACCTGAATCAGCAAGCATGCTTCTGGAAGCCTCAATCAATGTCCTGTTCTTTCTTTCAACAACCCCATTTTGCTTTGGTGTCCTTGGAATGTTGTACTGTCTTACAATTCCTTTTGACACACAAAACTCATCCAACTCCCAATTTCTGAACTTTGTGCCATTGTCACTCCTGAAGACTTTTACTGGCAAGTCAAACTTCTTTTCAACCTGTTTGACAAAGTCTTGCAGAATGCCTACAGTCTCATCTTTGGAATATAAGAAATAAGTCCATGTAAACCTAGAAAAGTCATCTACAATTACCAAACAATATCTTTTCTTTTTAAGACTCGTGACTTTTACTGGGCCAAACAAATCCATGTGCAGCATTTGCAAGCACTTGGTTATTTTGGACTCTTCAATGGACTTAAATGAGCTTTTATGTTGTTTTCCTTTTAAGCAGGAGACACAATGCTCAGGACAGGTGAATAGTTTTTGAGGAAGACCTTTTACTAAACCCTGTTTTGACAAAGCAGTGATCGTCTTGAGATTTGTGTGGCCCAATCTCCTGTGTCATAATTTTGTCTCTTTGTTAGAGGCAGCTGAGAACAGACATGCATCAGTCCTGGGGCTCTCTTTTGACAAATCAACTACATAAACATTGCCACTCCTTTGAGCAACAAGTTGGGTTTTTCCATTTTTTATTATTTCTTCAATCTTTTTAACCATTTTTGGTCCAACAAACGTACAACAATCCTTAGTGAAGAATGAGCCATAGCCCTTATCACTCATTTGTGAGACACTAAGGAGGTTGAATTTTAGATTGTCTATTAGATTGACATTTTCAACCTTAACATTTCCAGAATGTACTGTACCAGATCCCATCACCTTCACTTTACTATTATTACCAAAAGATATATCACCCCCTCCATGAGTTTTGAATTCTTGGAGTAGGGGTCTACATCCAGTCATGTGCCTAGAGCCTCCACTATCTACATACCAAAGACTATCTAAGCATGCAGAAGCTCCCTGCACATCAAGTAAATAATTAGTTCAGGAGGGTCTCCAAAGCCAATAAAGCTTTGGATGGGGTCTCAACAGTGTCTATGTTAAGTTCAGATGGATGGACAGTGGTTAGCTCAGGTGTTTGAACAGTTTTGGAACTGTTTTTCTCTAACTACTGTTGGGGGTCCCGCCCTATCATCTGCTGGTACCCAAAGGGATACCTGTTCACTCTTGGTTTAGAAGGCTTTTTGTAAGCCTCATAAACATGTGGGACCCTTTGGTATGGTGCTTGACCTTTACCTCTTCGGTATTGGTTTGCAAGGGGTGCATCAGTCACCTGAACCTCACTTTTGGCAGAGGTTTGGTTCAGTTGTTTTGTAACAGCTGTTTGGACTGGCACAAACAGTGGTTGTTTCTTGATAGATGATTTTGATGAACTCATAAGTGTTTTTGATGTGTACTCTTCCTTTTTTACCTCAAAGGACTTTAAATACACACACTCTTGAGTGGAATGATTTGATTTTCCACAGATGGTGCAGCTCTTTGAAGGCAAAGTGGTACTTGTTTTGTTAATGTCATAAGCTTTTAAGTGAAAACAATCTTTGGTCAAGTGATTTTTCTTTTCACAAAAGTCACAAAACAGGTTTTTAATCTTTTCTCTTTTCTTCCTCTTTTCAGACTCCTTTGCAACAGAGTTTTGAACCACTGTTGGGGTATCCTTAAGAGGAATTACCTTGGCCTTAGGAGCTTTGACACCATCTATAGTTGTGAAGTCCATGGGTTTGAAGTTTTCAAGGATGTCCACTCATCAGACCATGTGGGTTTGAATTGGTATTTCTCAACCTCCTCAAAGGTTGAGGACCACACAGATCTTTCCAAAGTGATCTTGTTACCAAGTTTATCAGTTATTTTAACCTCTTAGCCATCCTTGTTGGTGGGTATGATTTCAACAGAAGTTTGAACAGATTCATTTGCAGCAGTGTTTTCAATTTGATCATGTTTTCTAAAACCTACACCAAATTTTACATTGCTTTTGATATGTTTTTCAAGCATAACTTCGTAACCTTTGTAGGATTCCACCCATTTTTCACAAGTGATTTGGGTGGATTCCAACTCCTTTTTACAAACTTGATATTTTTCTATCATAGTCTGGAGTTGGTCCTTGGTTATGCTATGCTCTTGTTTAAGACTGCAGATTTTATTATCTTTTTCAGCTAATTTGATTTTTAATTCTTTTAAAGACTTTTCAAATTGAACTTCATCATTTAACACTCTATCCCTAAGGTTTTCATTCACCTCTTTGATGTTAGCAAATGCTATGATGCATTTGTCTGAATAAAGGTTTTTAAGAACCTGAGATGATACCTTAGCTGCAGACATCATGGCACAATCACAGACATGCTCTTTTTCATCAGCCACCTACTCTTCCTTTTCACCATGTTTCTTCTCTTCTTCATCGAAACATGGGTTAGACAGTGGTTCCAACAGGGGTTCTGAATTTTCTCCAAACAGTATTTCATCAGCAATAGCAGTAACCACTGCTTCATCAATTTCATCCACTGTTTCAGCACTTAGTTGTCCTTCTTCAGTTTCCAGCCCTTCTGGTATTGAATCTAATGCTACAAAACAAAATTCATTACTAAAAACAGCATCATTAGCATATAGAGCAAAATTTTCATCTCCTATTTCATCAGGTAAGCTGCTCCAATCAACAAAGCCTTGTGTGAAAAAGCTTTGCTGATCTGGTTGAACCACTGTTGGTGCAGCTTGTTGGGGTGCAACTGGTTGCACCTGAACCTGAGGGACAGGGGCTTGGACATACTGAATTTGAGGAACAGTGGTTTGGACATACTGCACAGGAACAGGGGTTCCAAGGTTTGCATAGTGAGCACTGTTTACATAGGTAGCAGGAACAGGGGTTCCAATACTGCACATTGCTTTCGTTATTTTGTGGCCTTGAACTAGGGTGAGTGATAATTGGTCCATTTGTTTGACTCCTTCATTCCCTAGCAAAGTGACCTAACCTGTTGCACTTGTAACATTTATTTTTTGATTTATCCAACCCTACTTTTAGATTCCCATGCAACCCTGGAAATTTTCTCCCTGTCCTTTTGTAAAACTTGCTGGTTCTAACACTCAGCAGTGAAAGTTGCTGTAATATGTCCATTTCCTCTAAGTTAGTTGGATCAAAATGCTGAAGATCATTGAGTTCAAAGCATAGATAGTCAAAGTTCTGGCTTTCTCCATTTGCTGTGAAAGCATAATTGGATGAGTGAGGATCAGAGTTGAAGTTTCCACCAGCAGTTATGTCAATAAAGTGATCATAACTCTGATCCTTACCACTGCCTGACTCTTCCTGACCCAAAAGAGTTGTGTTGCCAAATGAATAATCATCTGCAACTTTCCCAGACTCTTACAACTTCTTTTTCTGGTTTAACTCCCTTTCATAGGTCAGGAGTCTAGCATGAAGTTGGGTCAGGGTCAGATCTTTGAACCCAACTGAATTTCTGGTCACAAAAGCAATTGTATCCCATTTATCAGGCAGTGACCTAAGAAACCTGCTATTTTGTGTTGAATTAGTAAATTCAACATTAACAAGTCTTAGCTCACTAATGAGACAACTAAATTGCTGGAACTGTTGTGTTAGTGATTCACCCTTAATGTGACAAAAGGTTTCATACTGTTGATTCAAAATTTCCCTATTATTTTCAATCACTTCTTCAGTCCCCCCAAACTGTTCCTTCAGTGCATCCCACAATTCTTTGGCACTGTTACAGTGTAACAGCCCAACATAAATTTCATTTGGTAGTGCGGATGCAATGATGCTGAATGCCTTGGCATCTAGTTCAATTTTCTGAAAATCCTGGTCAGTATAGTTCTCAATTTTCTTAGGAACAAAGACCTTTAGATCCTCAGCACTCGGCACCATTGGAACCTGTGGTCCAAAGATAACCGACTTCCAACATCCGGTATTTTGTTGAGCAAGGATGTGACCCATCCTTCTCTGCCAGATGTTGTATTCAGATCCCCTCAACATGGGTGGTTTAAAGATTGAGCCGATGCTATTATTAACATCCTGTGATTGTGACGTCATCCTGGTTGTTTTACAGGTACTGATTAATCAACTTTGCTCGTGATTAAACCTTACTCTGTTTTTCAACAAAACGAACAATTCAAAAGTATCAACGATTTTGAGCAGAACTTTTACGTCAAAATGATTGTTAGATCAAGTTTGACTGTCCTTGCTCTGATACCAATTGTTAGGATCTGAGTTTCTTATGATTGTGTTTGTTTACTTATAATGAAGATGAATGATAAACAAGTTGCAGCGAAATGAAAATGAAATAAACTTTCAACATAATCAAATGGAAGAATTGCTTTCAACACACATGTTTGAAATGAAATCGAATGATTATATTTATTACAATAGTTCAATTACAATGCATGCATGGAATACAATCTCCTCCTCAGCCTGAGCTCACAGATAGTTTGTTCGTACAGAATGACTTGTGAAGAAAGAGCTAATAGAATAGCACAGGGTATTGTTCTATTTATAGAATTGCACAAACCACTGTGGCATCTTTGCTGACGTCACCATGAAAGTGACATCTAACCTCCTAACAACCTACAACCACTGATCTATACAAGCACTGTTATCTAACCACTGATTACAATACAATACAAAGAAGTAAACTAAACTACTGCTTCTCATTCCACTGTTATACTCCCAGCAGTGCTTGTGTCTTTTGCAGTACTTGAACCATGACAGTAGATTGAACATCAGTGCTTAGCCTTCAACAGTCTTTAATAGTCTTTAACAGTTGTTGAAGATCAGCAGTTGTTGTAGATGAACAGTGGATGGAGGTCATCAGATGTTAGGACCACTTCCAAGGGGAAAGACTGATGCAAACATCTGCTTATTCTGAATCCACTAATCTGATCCAGTTTTGGCTTTAATCAACTGTTTCTTTGTAGGGTTCAATCCCAACAATTATTAACTGATATATTTATTTTTGGTGTTTTTAGATAAAATATGGTTTCATTCTTGTATATAGTTTATTGATGTTTCATTAAATAAAACTTGATTATGTTCTTATACGAGCTATTTTAGCTTACAAAGCATATACCGTATACTAAAAAATGAATTACATAGTTCATAAGTAATTAATATAACCATATTTTGGATATAGATTTTTAGTTTGCTAACGCAATAAACAAAAAAGTGACATAAATAAATGGAGACAAGAAACTAAGAGGAAGATGATAAAAAAATAACTCTAATGCTTACTAAACATTTAACTTCAAATGTAAATATAATAAAACATCACTAATAAATATAAAAATACAAGGTTTGGTTTGCTTAAATCGGTTAATGAGGATACCTTAACCGAAACCGAAAGGTCGATTAATCATGTTCACCTAACCATAACCATTCGGTTTGGACGGTTTCGGTTAATATTTTCGGTTAACGGTTAGGTTTTCGATTGTGGTTCGGTTTTTGCTCACCCCTACTTCTATCGCACTCTCTCTAATCATTGTAATCTCTAGAAAAAAAACTCAAGAATCATTAGTGTAATCAAGCTTTTTATGATTTATATAATATATTTTCAAGTTTGATCATATCTTATTCCATAACCATTCTTGGCTACATTTTTTAGGTTGTTTGGGGGAAACTTACCCCCATGATGTTGAGGTAACTAAGAAAGATCATGGGTGAACAAGGTGTGTGTTTTTTAATGACTTTAACTAATTAAAATAGTTTATTGAGAGTGAGTAAATAATAGTTTCTCCATTAACTTGGGTCATTAGAGTTTCCGCCTAATCCTTACAATCTACCAACAACCTTGCGACATCATTAACTTGGGTCATTCACGTTTAGAGTCAAAGCATGTTGATGCTCTTTGCGGAGGTTAAAGGTTTTGGATGGGACTTCAGGTTGGGTAAGCTCTTGTCTCTGCGCAGAGATAACACCAAAGTGTAAAGGACTTAGTTTATATAAGAGTAACTACCTTAGGGGAATTGACAACTCACCGACAGACTAAATAGGGACAAGTAATATAAACTCCTTACACTATGTAATTAGTTAATACTATATCCCAGGCTCGAGTGGCGTTTCCCTGCTCATTCAAAGCGGAAGGATCGAGTGTGTTAGGAATCCGACCCATATACTTCACAACAATACACATTAACACGCATAGCTCCTCGTCTGACAATCGAGCCCTTGTTACCTCATGGTAAGATCTAGTTAACGAAGCGTTAAGAAGTATGTTGATCCTATACACCCATTTTCCTATCATTGATTTCTATTTTTTATTTTCCTCTTGAGCCATTTATTTTCTATTATTATTATTATTATTATTATTTTTATTTGTTCTTTTTAAAACTCAACTTTTGGACTAGACTAGACGTTAACAATGACTCGGTACTAAAACTTATGTATCCTTAGACGACAGCGGTATCTTACCATCACTATATTACGATAACGATGGGTGCACTTGCCCAACGTGAGTTATAGTGTGATCATATTATATCGTTCTTTTATAAATAATAAAACTTGAACTAGTGCAGAAAACAACCTATAAATAAGCATCATTTAATAAGCACACTCAACCACGTCAAGTTTTTGGCGTCGTTGCCGGGGATGCAAAGATTTTGGGAAAAGTCCAAGCTAACGGCCTAATCTAAAAACCATTTTCATGAATGTGCTCCGGACCCAGATACGGACCGTGTCGTGATAACACCGGCCATGCCTCGATCCCAGTTGCAGAAACTTAAAACTTCAATTTTCAAAAAAAAAAAAACCGTCAGGAAACTAGACACGAGCGATGTCATGACAACACGGGTCGTGCCTCGCGCCCAATGTCAAATTAAGCTTGATTTCTACTACGAGCCGTGCCTCCTAGGCACAGGTCGTGCCTCGACTTCCAGCAGGATATATTGCATGACCTCTACCCTCTCGGGTGATTCCACGCTTTACCCCTTTAATAACAAACCAGAACAATATTTCTTTAGTACACTTCGTCAAAGAAACAGTCTCGTGGCTGAAGTAGTAGAAAAGCCAATGGCGGAGGAAAGAACCCTTATGGACTTTCTGAGGCTAAGTTTGGATAACTTCGGGGCATGAATCACAGCCCCTGGGGTGAACGCAAACAACTTCGAACTAAGGCCACCCCTTATCAGATGCTTCAGAACTCATCTACTTTCTACAGACTACTAGACAAAGACCCCATCTCCATGTTTCCAACTTCTTGGAAATATGTGACACCTTTAAAATTAATGGCGTGTCTGACAATGCCATTAAACGTAGAATGTTCCCATTTTCATTAAAAGATGGAGCAAAGGCATGGCTGAAAACCCTTTCTAATAGTTCTATAACCAATTGGGACGACCTTGTTCAAAAATTTCTTTATAAATATTTTCCACCGGTTTAAATTGCTAAATTAATGACTGAAATTAATTATTTTAAACAAGATGATGGGGAATCTTTTTATTAAACATGAGAATGTTTTAAGGAACTTTTAAAAAAGTGTCCGCACAATCGACTAGAAGTATGGCAACATGTTTCCATCTTCTACGGTAGGGCATTACCCCAAACGCGCCAAATCATAGATTCCAACTCTAGGGGAATTTTGGGGAATAGGCGACATGCGGAATTATTTTCGTAGAATAAGAAAATAGCCCAAACAATGGGTAAACATATGCAGACCATGCGAAAGATCGATGATTGCGGGTGCACACGTAATTACGAAAGTGAAGCACGAAAGTCATACTAAACCCTAAGATGTGCCAAACCTATGAATTTTCAATATTTTTTATTGAAATATTATCATAAGTTCATGTGTCTATTTTATAAATTTTATATTTTGTAAACAGTTTAACCCTTGTTACTCTCTAAAGTTCAAACATATTTTCATGTGATTTGTATTCTTAAATTATGGGATTTCCCTAAGTTCCATGATTTCACAAATCCATGAACTTCATTCATTTATCCATCTATTCATGTTATGAGTCATGCATCTCACTTGCGTTTGTCCCTTGCAGATTCCTCCTAATCATCGTCATCGTTGTCACCCAAGAATCTCTAACCACCGAATGGTAGCTTTGATAGCTAAACAAATGGCCGCGGTTATCCCTAATATTGTTATTCAAGTTCAACAGGTGCTCAACGCCAAAGCCTCCACAAATCAGTTTGAAGAGGCTGGAGCTGAATCGTCTTCCCACCACAACAACCACCAGTGGAGTGAAACCAACCAAAAGTATGCCATACTGGCTATTCTGTTAGACTAAGTGGCCCCTAATCCTCAACTCAACAGAAAAACTTACCATGGACAATTCCCACGCTGCCTCACCAGTCGAAAACACCACCCAGTCAACTCCTTGTATCGTATTTGCACTTATTATGGGCGTTATGGTCACTCTATCGACACTTGTCGATGATCTAAACCTCAAACAGAAACACATATGGCTTCATCAAATGCATGACTTGTCACACCCCAACCGATGGCGGAAACATCAGGGCGCGGCACTAGGCGAACCAGATTGCTTAAGAGATCCATAACAATTATTTGTTTCCAATATTTTTAGAGGTCAATTGTCCCATACCAATCAACAAATATTCAACAAGTAATTATTACAGACAACGAGTTTCTCTCAAACAAAACAAGTCCGACAACCTAGATTTTTAATTGTGTAGTTTCTAGACTGCCTATTCTTGATTTCCCAGCATAGCATAGCATCAACCTGTCACATACGTTAAAATAAAGTCAATACATAAAATGTAAAGGTGAGTACACAAGTTTGCATAGCATATAGTATCGAATAGCGTTTACGCATAACCAGTATGTATCACGTAACGGGTGAAGCAAGTAACTATAAAAACTATGTTCACACTTAACCACGAGACTGCATTGAAGAGTATGCGTGACACATGTCCAGCGGACACGTGAAGTAAAGTGATGTGATCCCTAGCAACCCCTGTCCATGACAGGTGCTGAGTCCAAGCTATAGTACTATCGTTGCTAGAGGCGGTATAGTGTAACACTGTATAAGCATAGTACACGGATTCGTAGATCACGTATAGCATGCGGGAGCAGTTAGCGTTATAAAGCGTTTGCGTTGTGTGTTGTTGTGTTTTGATAGAGAACGTATGTAACACCCAAAAGTGCGTTAAAAGAAAATGGGTTCGAGTATACTCACAGTTCGTGTTTAGCTAGTAAACACAGACTTGGATTGAAGGGAGGGCGTTGGAGTTAGCCTGAGCAAAGAACAGTAGCGTAAGCGTTGAACAACATGTAAACAGAGTGTCGGATGGAGATAAGTGTCGAATGGTGATTCGATAGGATGAGATCTCATTCGAGCGGATGGTAATCCGAACGGATGGTCATCCGAGGGGAGGGCTATTCGAACGGATGACCATTTGAACGAGTGTGTGTTGTTTTGGAAAATTGTGAAATTTGAAGTTTAATCAAATCGTTTTGAATAAGGATTAGTTTAAGGGACAAGTCACATGGTCGACTGGTCATTTGATCGGATGGTCATCTGATCGGATGGCCACTCGAGTGGGCGATCTGTTGTTTTAAAAACTTTTGTAAAATTTACTATGTAAAAGTTTCGAGTTTTAATGTGGACGGCGTGACGACGTGTCAAAACAAGGAAAACACACCAAGGTCCAGCTCGTTCGATCAGATGGGAATCACCCTATTCGATCAGATTCACTGCTCCTGATGGGGTTTCCTGTTCAACCCGTTAATCAGTAATCTCTCAGGTGGAAATCCGTTTTCAAGCCGACTCTCAATAAGGAAATAGGTAGAGAGTCTGAATGAGTCCAGATTCCATCGGTTTTGTATAGAAGGTTGAAGAAAAGTTGAAGAAAATAGGAAATTAGTTTAAAA
Source organism: Helianthus tuberosus (assembly GCA_030545235.1). NCBI lineage: Eukaryota > Viridiplantae > Streptophyta > Magnoliopsida > Asterales > Asteraceae > Helianthus > Helianthus tuberosus. Next base: position 5,524,823 of record CM060390.1, read on the forward strand.
GTGTTGAGATCTTGTTGAGATTTGGTTGAATAGTGTGGAAATCCTTTAGATCTGAACCAATCTTGATGAGATGATGTCACACAACAGTTTGCATAAGCAACTGAGTGAGAACCACCTTCAAGGAGTCAAAATCAGGCGATTTCGAGAAGAAAATGTGTGATTTTGATGGAGAAGATGATGTAGAAGTGATTGGTGATGGTGATTTTACAAGATTTGAGGAGAAATACTTATGAAATAGCCTTGAATCATGAAGAAAAGTGACTGAGAGCGTCTGGTGTGCGTGTGGTCGGATGGAGACGTCAAATCAGTGAAAGGACGTGTACGGTTACTATTTATAGGGTGAGAGGAGAGCTAAGGCGGTGGAAGATGCGAGGTGTCGAATGGCCTTTCGATCGGATGGCCATTCGGTCGGATGGTCATCTGAGCGGATGTCCATTCGATCGGTTGTCCATTCGATCAGCCGAGTTTTGCGAGTTAGTTTTCTAACTTTCGTTTCGTGTGTTAAGCGTTGCGTTTAAGCGAGTTGCGAGTAAGCGTTTAGCGTATAAGCGTTGCATTGAGATAACCACGTAACATTTAAAAAATAATCACATAATCTAACACACATAACTAAAATGAATAAAAGTAAATATGCGTTTCGAGTTTGCGTTGAGATTGCGTTGCGTTAGCGTTTAGTCTAAACAAGCGATAAAATGCGTTTAAATAGTAAGCGTTCTAAATACCATTTAGTTGTGATAACTGTGTTTTGAATAAGCGTTGTAATATGCGTTGTAAAATATCGTTAGAACCCTTAGCGATAATCGAAATCTCAAGAGTAGAAGCAATTAAGCAAGAAATGAAAGATACAAGTAATGACTCGGAAATTCGGGTTGTTACAGCCTCCCCTACTTTAGGGAATTTCGTCCCAAAATTAAGGCGCAAGCGTAAGAAAGAGTTGTGGATATTTAGCGTTCATATGACTCTCGAGCTCCCAAGTGAACTCAGCGCCGCGTTTGCCTTCCCAGCAAACCTTCAGTATAGGAATGCGAGAGCGTTGAAGTTTCTTGGTCTCTCGGTCCCTGATTTCTACTGGCTTTTCCAAGAACTGTAGAGTTTCGTTAACTTGCAAATCCTCGAGAGGGACATGCAGTTTTTCTTCAGCTAGGCACTTCTTAAGGTTCGAGACGTGGAAAGTAGGATGTATGTTGCTGAGTTCCTCTAGTAATTCGAGTCGGTAGGCCACTTTGCCAATTCTTTCCAGATCGGATCACCCCTTGCCAATTCGAGGTTCGAGACATGGAAAGGGACCCACGTATCGTGGTGCTAGCTTTCCTTTCTTGTCGGATCAGATCACCCCCTTCCAAGGTGAAACCTTTAGGAGTACGTGATCACCAACTTCAAACTCAAGGGGCTTGCGTCGTTTATCGGCGTAACTCTTTTGACGACTCTGAGCTTTCAAGAGATTCTATCGTATCTGGAGGATCTTTTCAGTCGCTTATTGTAATAACTCAGGACCGGTAATTTGTGCGTCTCCGATCTCATGCCATACAATTGGCGATCGACATTTTCTTCCATATAATGCCTCAAAGGGTCCAATTTGAATACTAGCGTGAAACTGTTGTTGTACGAGAATTCGACTAAAGGTAAATGCGAATCCCAATTACCACCAAAATCTATAACGCACGAAAGAAGCATGTCTTAAAGGGTGCGAATCGTGCGCTCAGTCTGACCGTCGGTCTGGGGATGAAATGCGGTACTGAAATTAAGAGTGGTACCGAGAGCGGATTGGAATGTCTCCCAGAGACGCGAAGTAAATCGACCATTGTGGTCAGAAATGATGTCACGAGGTGTCCCATGTCGACAAATGACTTCGTCGATATGGATTCGTGCTAATCGTTCAACCTTATAGTCTTCTCATATCGGTAAGAAATGCGCGGATTTTCTAAGACGATCAACGATAACCCAGATGCTATCGTGACCTGATGGCGTGCGAGGGAGTTTTATAATGAAATTCATAGCTATACTCTCCCATTTCCACATAGGGATTTCGGGTTGTTCGAGTAAGCCAGGGGGTCGTTGGTGTTTGGCCTTAATTTTGGGTTCTTCATTCCTGGCCACCAATACCTGGCACGGAGGTCCTGGTACATTTTATCGGCACCGAGATGAATGGAATATCGAGACTTTTGGGCTTCAGTTAGCAAAATCTCTCGGAGGTTATTGCGACTAGGTATCCAAATGCGATCGAGGTAGTGAAAGACACCATTCGGTTTATTCACTAATTGGTTTTCGGTTCCGAGTATTCTTTCTTCCTTCAAGGTGTTCTCGAGAAAAAAGGTGTGTTAAGCGTCGCAAATGAGGGCTTCGAGGTCGTGTTGGGCTTGAACATTACGTACACTATGTAAATAGCTTTGTCAGCTAAGAGCATCGGCAACGATGTTTGCTTTGCCTGGGTGGTAGCGTATCTCACGGTCATAGTCTTTGAGAAGTTCAACCCATCTACGTTGGCGCATATTCAGCTCTTTCTGGTTCAAGATGTGTTGTAGGCTCTTATGGTTGGTGAAGATCGTACACTTGGTACCTTAAAGGTAGTGTCGCCAAATCTTTAACGCAAAAACAACTGCATCGAGTTCAAGATTGTGGGTTGTGTAGTTTTTCTCGTGGACTTTGAGTTGGCGAGATGCGTACACGATAACCTTGTCTCGTTGTATAAGCACATAACCAAGACTTAGCTTAGAGGCATGGCAGTAGACGACAAAGTCGTCGTTTCCATCGGGTAGTGCGAGTACTAGAGCGTTGCAAAGCATACGCTTGAGAGTTTGAAAGGCATCCTCTTGTTCGGTTCCCCAAACAAAATTCCTGTCCTTATGCGTAAGAGATGTGAGAGGAACGACGATTTTTGAGAAATCAGCGATAAATCGGCGACAATAACCCGCTAATCCGAGAAAAGAACGAACTTCGGACGGGGTTTTCGGTGTAATCCAACTCTTAACTGCTTCAATCTTCGCGGGATCAACGTGAATACCTTGACTGTTGACGATGTGGCCGAGGAATTGAACCTCCTCAAGCCAAAATTCACACTTGGAGAATTTGGCGTAGAGGCGATTCCCTTGGAGAAGCTCGAGAACCAAACAGAGATGTTGCGCGTGTTCGGATTTCGACTTCGCATAGATAAGGATATCATCGATAAACACGATGACGAAGCGATCAAGAAAGGGTTTACACACACGGTTCATCAAATCCATGAAGACCGTAGGTGCGTTTATAAGACCAAAGGGCATGACCACGAATTCATAATGGCCATAGTGGGTACAAAAAGCGGTTTTAGGGATATCTTCCTCCTGAATTCGTAGTTGATGATAACCAGAGCGTAGATCGATCTTAGAAAAACACGTATCGCCTTGTAATTGACCAAATAAATCGTCAATTCGGGGTAGAGGGTAGCGATTCTTGATAGTAAGCTTGTTGAGTTCCCTATAATCGATGCACATTCAGAACGATCCATCCTTCTTTTTCACGAAAGGACCTGTGCGCCCCATGGAGATGTGCTAGGGCGTATGAAGCCTTTATCAAGTAATTCCTGGAGTTGACTAGAGAGTTCACGCATTTCGGATGGTGTGAGGCGATAAGGGGCTTTAGCGATAGGGTTAGCTCCAGGAAAGAGGTCGATACGAAAGTCGATATCACGAGTCGGGGGTAGGCCGGGTAGATCGCTGGTAAAGACATTAGGAAAATCACGAATCACAAGTACCTTTTCCATCGGTTTCTTTTCCTCTCCGCTACTACAATGTGAGCTAAGAAAGCCATGTATTCCTTTCGGAGATACTTGCTTGCTTGAATGCACGACATAAGTTTCAGTTCTTTCGAGGATACTTCGCCATAAACACAGAGTTGGTCGCCATTAGAAAGAGAGAAACGAATCATCTTTTCAAAACAAACAACTTCAGCACGATTTTCACGAAGAAAATACATGCCTACTATGACATCGAAGCTACCAAGTTACATTGGAATGAGATCCATTGGAAAAATGTGATTGTTGAGTTCAAGAGTACAATCACGGAGAACAAAACTAACGGTGACGGTTCTTCCGGTGGCAATCTCCACGTTGAAAGTCATTGGTAGGTTAGCGCGTTTACGATTTAGGAGCTTTTTGAATTCAAACGACACAAAACAGTTATCGGCTCCAGTATCAAATAAACACGAAGCACAAATACCGCTAACAAGGAACGTACCATTGACAACATTGTTGTCAGTTTGAGCCTGGCGGACATTGATGTTGAAAGTTCTTCCACGGGCTGCTTGTTGTGGTTGCTGTTGCTGCTGTTGATGTGGCTGTTGTTGTTGTTGTTGTTGCTGAGGTGGTTGCTACGGTGGTTGATGTTTCGGTTCTTGTTTCACCACTCGATTCGGGAAAACGTTAGCAAAGGGGTTCGGGTCACCACAAGAGTAGCAAGCTCACGCATGAACAACGGGCGCATGAGCTGCTTGGTCACCCTGGATAGCAAGGGGTTGAGCTGGTGGTGCTGGAGGAGCTTGAGCTTGTTGACGTGGGTCTTAACGGCAATGAGCAGTAAAATGCTCATAAATGTTGCAGTTGGCATAGAAACGAAAATTCACCCCCTCAGGGTGATGGTAGGTGCAAGTAGGGCAGAGAGGGTGAACACCGGTGGACGCACGCTTAGCAGGCGGTGCGTTGGTGTTAGGAGCTGCAACTTGTCGCTTCTGGTTGCTGGGTTGTACGGGGACAGCGTTGAGAGGAGCGGTGGTAGTAGCGTAGTTCTTGTTGTTGTTACCCTTGCGTTTGTGATTCTAACGTGAAAACTTTGAAACTTGTGATGATGCAGTTTTGGGAGCGGGAGTAGCAGTGACTTGATTGAGACTCTTGGTTGAGGTTTTGAAATACCCAGATAAGACTCGCTTGTCGTTGATCTCAGCTGTGAGTTGGTAAGTCTCCTCAATAGTAGCAGGTTTAGCTTCCTGAACGAAGTCAGCTACACAGTCTGGGAGAGCGCGGATGTACTTCTTGATCGTTATCTCTAGGGTTGTCACTTGACCAGGACAGATGATACGGATCTGGTTGAAGTGAGCGGTGAGACCAGAGTTGTCACCTCCATCTTGTTTGATATGCCAGAATTCATTCTCCAACTTTTGAACCTCATGGGGAGGACATAACTCCTTTATCATGAGTTCCCTGAGTTCTTCCCAAGAAAGACCATAAGCTGAATCATTGTTGCGCCTGTTGCGCTCAGCAGTCCACCAGTCCAGAGCCCTAGACTGAAAAACTCCAGTAGCATTAATAGTACGAAGATTTTCTTGGCATCCACTTTGCCTGATGGTGACTTTGATTGAGTCAAACCACTGGAACATGGCACTGGGTCCATCTTCACCAGTGAAGTTAGCAGGACCGCATGCCTTGAATTGTTTGAAGCTAAAAGGAGCTTTCGGAGAGTCGTTCTTCGATTCAACAGACGATTTGCTGCTGACATCGTTGATCTCACTGATGATCTGAGGTATGACCTTAGCCATTTCGTTGGCCACCAGTGAAGCGATGCGTGAAGTTTGGGAACCAAATGACGACATTATATGCAGAAGACATCGTCATAGGATTGAGACAAGATTCGATTATATCGGGTTTCTAATAGTTTAGCGTTTAACCAACATACTTATTATTATTATTAGGTAAAGCACAGGAATATGTAAATCACGTAGGCACACAGTCACGTAAGCATATAAACCACATAAGCACATAAGCACGTAGGAGCACATAATCCACGTAAGCACATATTTTGCGCGTATTCACCTACATATATTGCACGTATTCACCTATCTTTCAAGTGCGCGATTCACGGACTTTAGGTGCGAGGATTAGCGAATTCGAGAGTTGCGAGCGATAGCAAGTAGCGTTGCGAGTAACACAGCGAGTAGTATAGCGAGTGAGAGTTGCGTAAGATAGCGAGTAGCGTACGAAAGCTCATAGTTCGTTCGCGATTAGTTATCGTTTTAAATTGCGAGTGCGGCGTGCTCCTGAGCTTTATATTATAGCGGGAAGCGAAAAGCAAAACGCGATAAAGTGTAAAATCTCCAAAATTGAAACATATAAACATATAACCACATAAAATGGGTAATTCGTAAAATCAAAGGTTGCGGGCTCAGAATTAAAACAGAATGTGCCCTGGGTGTTAGGCATTGACTATCCAGAGTGATCCACTATTTGCAACGACCTCGAGTACACGCTTTAGCCTAATAGACTGTGCTCTCGCTGATACGCAGCGAATGACACTCATCCTTCCGGTTACTACGTGACTCAAGTCATTGAAATAATCGAGACTTTGGTGAGAGTTTTGTAAAAAATCAAGAAGTGGAACGTGTTATTAAGATACGAGGTTCACCCCTAACTTAACAACTTGCCCCAAGACATTCTGTTACCAAATTGGGTTTGAGAGGCCCAATAGATAGAGGGAGAGGGAGATTCCCATTGAGGTATGGATGTCACTCCTAGCACAACGATGATCCTCGTGCTAAGACTAAAAATACGCGTAGAGTGAGTGACTTTATCGAGATTCACGCCTAATCTCGACAAGATCACTCGATTGTGTTATGCGAGTGTTTTCGAAAATGTGTGTATTGTTTTAGCCTTAGGAAAGGCAAAGTAGTGTTCGACCTTAGGAAAGGCCATCGTTGCACGAAGCTGTAGCATGCGGTGTTCGCACAAAGGTGTAGTTTTCGCGAGTTCGAGCAAGAGTATCAAAGTTGGCTCGTGCAAAACCCCTATTGGGTTTGCACAGAGCGGGTCTGTTGGTACTTAGACTATAGACTAGGTTAATCCTAAGACTCGACCTAACTCCCTATAGTTATGGCACTGATACCAATCTGTCCCACCCCAACCGATGGCGGAAAAATCGGGGCGCGGAACTAGGCGAACCAGATTGCTCAAGAGATCCATAACAACTATTTGTTACCAATATTTTTAAAGGTCAATTGTCCCATACCAATCAACAAATATTCAACAAGTAATTATTACAGACAACGAGTTTCTCTCAAACAAAACAAGTCCGACAACCTAGATTTCTAATTGTGTAGTTTCTAGACTGCCTATTCTTGATTTCCCAGCATAGCATAGCATCAACCTGTCACATACGTTAAAATAAAGTCAATACATAAAATGTAAAGGTGAGTACACAAGTTTGCACAGCATATAGTATCGAAAAGCGTTTACGCATAACCAGCATGTATCACGTAACGGGTGAAGCAAGTAACTATCAAAACTATGTTCACACTTAACCACGAGACTGCGTTGTAGAGTATGCGCGACACGTGTCCAGCGGACACGTGAAGTAAAGTGATGTGATCCCTAGCAACCCCTGTCCATGACAGGTGCTGAGTCCAAACTATAGTACTATCATTGCTAGAGGCGGTATAGTGTAACACTGTATAAGCATAGTACAAGCATTTGTCGATCACGTATAGGATACGGGAGCGGTTAGCGTTATAAAGTGTTTGCGTTGTGTGTTGTTGTGTTTTGATAGAGAACGTATGTAACACCAAAAAGTGCGTTAAAAGGAAATGGGTTCGAGTATACTCAAAGTTCGTGTTTAGCTAGTAAACACAAACTTGGATTGAAGGGAGTGCGTTGGAGTTAGCCTGAGCAAAGAACAGTAGCGTAAGCGTTGAACAGAGTGTCGGATGGTGATAAGTGTCGAATGGTGATTCGATCGGATGAGATCTCATTCGAGCGGATGATCATCCGGACAGATGTTCATCCGAGCGGATGGCCATTAGAACGGATGGCCATTCGAATAAGTGTGTGTTGTTTTGGAAAATTGTGAAAGTTTTAAGATTAATTAAATCGTTTTGAACAAGGATTAGTTTAAGGGACAAGTCACCTGGTCGAATGGTCATTCGATCGGATGGTCACCCGACTGGATGGCCACTCGAGTGGGCGATCTGTTGTTTTGAAAACTTTTGTAAAATTTTCTAAGTAAAAGTTTCGAGTTTTAACTGGGACGGAGGGACGACGTGTCAAAACACGGAAAACACACCAAGGTCCAGCTCGTTAGATCGGATGGGAATCACGCCATTCGATCAGATTCACTATTCCTGATGGGGTTTCATGTTTAACCCATTAATCGATCATCTCTCAGGTAGAAATCCGTTTTCAAGCCGGCTCTCAACCAGGAAATAGGTAGAGAGTCTGAATGAGTCCAGATTCCATCGGTTTTGTATATAAGGTTGAAGAAAAGTTGAAGAAAAGATGAAATCAGTTGAAAAGTGTTGAGATCTTGTTGAGATTTGGTTGAATAGTGTGGAAATCCTTTAGATCTAAATCAATCATGATGAAATGATGTCATACAACAGTTTGAATATGCAACTGAGTGAGAACCACCTTCAAGGAGTCCAAATCAGGCGATTTCGAGAAGAAAATGTGTGATTTTGATGGAGAAGATGATGTAGAAGTGATTAGTGATGATGATTGTACAAGATTTGAGGAGAAATACTTACGAAATAACCTTGAATCGTGAAGAAAAGTGATTGAGAGCGTCTGGTGTGCTTGTGGTCGGATGGAGACGTCAAATCAGTGAAAGGGCGTGTACGGTTACTATTTATAGGGTGAGAGGAGAGTTAAGGTGGTGGAAGATGCGAGGTGTCCAATGGCCTTCCGATCGGATAGCCGTCCGGTCAGATGTTCATCCGAGCGGATGTCCATTCGATCGGTTGTCCATTCGATCAGCTGAGTTTTGCGAGTTAGTTTTCCAACCTTCGTTTCATGTGTTAAGCGTTGCGCTTAAGCGAGTTGCGAGTAAGCGTTGAGTGTATAAGCGTTGCGTTGAGATAACCACATAACATTTAAACAAATAATCACGTAATTTAACACACATAACTAAAATGCATAAAATTAAATCTGCGTTTCGAGTTTGCGTTGAGATTGCGTTGCGTTAGCGTTTAGTCTAAACAAGCGATAAAATGCGTTTAAATAGTAGGCGTTGTAAATAGCATTTAGTTGCGATAACTGCGTTTTGAATAAGCGTTGTAATCATGCGTTTAAAATGCGTTGTAAAATATCGTTAGATCCCTTAGCGATAATTGAAATCTCGAGAGTACAAGCAATTAAGTAAGAAATGACAGATACAAGTAATGACTCGGAAAGTCGGGTTGTTACATGGCTCGTGACTCCTCCACTTGGCTAGCCTAACACTCCACCGATGGATCAACCGACCATACCATATGACACCCAACTCGTTCCTTACGATCAAGCAATTTAAGCCAACCCGGTGAACCAAGATAACTAGAAGACACACGAACGAGCATTCAACACCAATCCAGTTCAAGAAAACAGTGATGTGATCAACAACACATCAAAATCTTTATGCTAGTAGTTTATTTTTGAATAAACATTTTGAGTTTAATTTTGTACGAACTAGTTCAATCAAATAAAAGTTGGTATGATCTTTGAATACAAGTGTAACGATTCGATTTCACACTATGTATTAAACCTTAACGAGTCGTCTATTATGATATGAATTCAAGGAGACACACCGTTGTAACCCTACTTACTACAAGCAGTGGTCCCAAACATAGCGAGCAGCACAACCTTAATAATTTCTGTAACATGATCCCAGAGCTCGCCAAATTTTAAGTCAAGATCACAACAGACGTTAACATTTTTTTTATAAATAAATTAGATTGTTTTATACATGCCAAAAATTTCATCACTAATATTTCACACTTAGTGAAATGTTAAATCAAGTATACAAAACGCAATAAACATGAACCTGTTCAGAAACATTAGGGTTAATACAACACCAATTAAAACAATTAAAAGTTATTAGGAAAACTAGAAATTTGCCTACTACCGTTTCCTCACCCGAGATAAACCTCCAGACTGCGTTTTCCAAGAACATTCATTTGCCCCCATGATTGATCTTATGACCCCCTACGGTTGTTCGATTAGTAGTTGACCCCTAACTTGTAGAAGTTAAGGTCACTGCTGAAAGTTCATTGCTCTCTTCTTTCGACCTCATGTTTAGTCTCTTCATAGTATTGACATCCCCTACTAATATCACTCCATTTTAATGACGTTGCACTAGCGTCAATCCATACTAATATTAAATTATATTTTATACTGTTGATAGATTGTGCTGTTGTCACACTTTCGACGTTATCATCAATTACATGTCATGCCTTGACATGTTATGTTACCGCCAGTCTCTACCGTTCACAATTATTGTTGTTTCATATTATTGATTTTTCATATTATCGTAGTTTCACATTTCAAAAATTTCATGGCTTGACCCGCAAGGGACAAGGGCACCACCATTAGTTCACAGTTTTACGATCATTATCTCATTTCAATCAATTACACGACTTAACCAACAAGGGCCAGGACGTTGTCACGACTTAACTTATACAAGTTAAGGACGTCATCATTACTCGGTTAAGTATTGGTTGATTAGATTATGTTTATTTAGTTAGTAAGTTTGAGTTGAGTCATGATGTGTGTAAAATGCAACAAATAAATTACATCAATTGCGGCATAAAACTAACCCTTTTTTAGTACTAATGTTGGAAAAAGTGTGTTTTTGTCTTCCTTTTGTATTTTCAGGGTTAAAAGAGCTTAAATGAACAAAAGAAGCAAAAATGCAGCCAAATCTAACAATAATACAAGAAAAGGAATAGACGTGGCATGCCCGACCCCTCGACAGAATCTATCCAAGCAAAAGCAAGAGATCAGAAGGCTGAACACGCCCCATGCTCATTGAACACGGGGGCGTGTCCAAGTGTCTGCAGAAAAGACAAAACAGTCGAAGCTCCTATTTCCCGACACGGGGGCGTGCCCAGCGGACACGGGGCCGTGGTCAACGCTAAGATTCGCAGAATCCAAGCAAATCTTGATAGTACAGATACGCTTCTGCACACGGGGCCGTGCCCAGTGGACACGGGGGCGTGGTCAACTAATGCAGACAAACTGCATTTAATGAAGAAAGAGAAGATGGATGGACACGGGGCCGTGCCCAATTGACACGAGGCCCTGTCCGGGCTTCTGTGCAGGCTATAAATAGGGGTGCTTGGTTCACTTCAAAGGCATCCCTTGACAAACCACCTCTCTCACACTTCACCCACCAACCACCACTATCACAACCCACATCCACCACCATCATCCATCATCCATCATAGAGTGTGTGTAGTAGTCTCAGGATCCAAGATTGATAGTAAGAGTTCTTGACAATCAAAGGCCATGTTTGCCTAAGTCTCTTACATCACTTGGAGAAGACAAGCATTTAGTGTAACACTTTTTATTTTTAATCTTTTCGCACTTTTTATTTGGTTATGTATTAATGACTTTAATAACTAGTTTCTTATGTTGAAGGTGAAACTTCCTTATCATTTGACCGTGGTATCTTGGCGTTACTTTACTGTCTATATAAAATAAAAGATTTACACCATTCATATATTTTCACGGTCTATATGGAGATATGTTGGCTACCAGGTCGGGGGTTAAGGGAATGGTTTGGTAAGCGTCTTGCCTTGTTCAATGTATAGATCCTGCAAGGACCTGGGTCAAGCTTAGTAGGACCTCCTTCAATACCCACTGATATTGGATGGCGGGGGTTCGAATTTCTTGATCCCCTCATATGTAAACTACTATTAAAACATTAACCCGACTACTTAGGATTGTATCCCTGCTGACTCAAACTACTTAGCCGAGGGTAACGTCACCTTCAAAAGAGGCGCCTACCACATTACATATTAATAAATTAATTAATTATCTTTCAATAATCCAACCTTTTAGGATTGTATCCTTGCTGACCAAAACTACTGGGTTGAGGGTAACGTCACCTTCAAAACAGGGGCCTACTACTATAACTAAGATAATCTCTTAAAAAGTGCGGAAATAATCAAAGGTTACACTAAAGGTGAGTCGGATCCAAGTGATTCATCTTGTCTATATGTTTTTATTTTTAATTTTTATTTTCAGCATTTTTAGTTTCTATTTTCATAAACCTTTTTTAAAATTTTGAATTGATTAGAAATTGAGGATAAACCGGTACTAAAAGCTCTTGTGTCCTTGGACGACCTCGATATCTTACCAACACTATACTACGCTCACGATGGGTGCACTTGCCTATATGTGTGTTTAGTGTTAGTAAAATATCGTGTTTTATAAATTTAAAACTTGACTAAAGTGTAAAAAGGGATAAAAATATATAAAAACTTATAACACACCGCACACATCATGTTTTTGGCGCCGTTGCCGGGGACACAAGGATTTTAAGAAAGTTAGGAATCAACGTCCTAATCGTTTTTCTTATTTTTCTGTTTTTTTAGGATTTTTCGTAAATTTTCAACTTCTGCGGAGCTCTGCACGGGGTCGTGCCCGCTTAACACGCCCCTTGCCCAATCTTGGTACTGGCAATCCTGTTTTAAGTCAGACAGTAGCTGAACATGGGGCCGTGCCCAATCAACACGCCTCGTGCCCAAGTATCGGATACTGAAAACAGAACCGTAAGATCCTGACGGTTGGTAATTTCTAACACAACCATGAGCGATACTGATATTTTTTACTTCCGGCCCTCTTATGGTACGTGGTGTCAAATATGTAGCGGAACTCATGAAGATTTAAAATGCTATTTTTTAAACTACAAGCCCCACTATATAGACACATTGTTTTCCTGTAGCCCTATGAGGGGCGAAAGTAAAAATAATCCCTATCTCTCCCTCGAATGCTCTCAATCATCCCTTCTAGATGAAATGCTTCTTGACGAATTATTTTAAATGGAAGATTTAATTCTTGATTGGATAAAAGAGCTTGAGATGGACCTAATTAATTCATCTCAAGACGATACCCAAGAAGAATTGTTGAGATCACATTCGGATAAAAACAACTTCGTTGTTCCCGAAACTACCTCTAACTCTCGTGAAGACTTGAACGATAGTCGTACATGTGTCGATTGTGCCGTGAAGGACTCCCCATCGACTTCCGCCTATGCTTACATAGACCTGAGCGATTCGACATACACCTTCTTTAACGAGAGCCCGGGAAAGGGTTGGACTTGTCCCCTACATTTAGCATAGGAATCACCCTTACCGATAACCTCTTACGTTCTCGTCTAAATCTAGAGCAACTAAGGTATCTCAGGCACTTCGGTGTTGTTCCGTCTAGTAAGGAACCACCTGATCTGGATAAATTCCTTAAAAATAGACAAAACTTCATAAACAGCCTCTAGGCACGGGGCCGTGTCCAGGTCAGCACGCCCCCGTGTCCACCAAAAGATTCCCGTCTGACTTTTGGTCAGAATACGGACAAAAAGTGTCAGAATCTTGTCTACACACGGGGTCGTGTCCAGCCGACATGGGGCCGTGTGCAGCGTGCTGTCATTTTCTATAAAGGCAGCAAGATTCCTGCACATTTGGACCATTCCAAAGACAAAGATCTGGTGGGATCTTCACACATACCATCCTAGGTATATCCTAAAGAATGTTCTCAACAACCATCTTGTCTTTTCTACTTTTGTCCATTGCCTTCTTCTTCAATTTTTCCCTCAACACCTTCATTAGAGCTTGAAATCACCATGATTCCAAGCTTTATTGTGATTTTTGTTAGATTTTTATTCAAGGAATCTTGTTAAAAATAAGTTTTACAACATTGTTTTAAGTTATTTCTGCTTAAAAATGCTTTAAAAGTCAGAAAAATTATTTGAAACTCTAAGATTCCCTGTTCCAAAAATCTGCAGATAGGTGAACACGGGGCCGTGTTCATTGAGCACGGGGCCGTGTCCGAGGTACTGTCCTAGTAAATTGAACTCTTTTTCGGTTTGTTTTCCTAGAATGGGGAGCAGAGCTAGCGGAACATCTTCATCGCACTCCAGGAAGAACCGACAAGGGAGAAGGTCATCATCGGTAGAAGACTCTCTCGTAAACTACGTATACGCTGTAAGAGAGGCCATTGATGAGATGACGGGAGTAGAAGAAGCATTGGTCGACCGTATCAATCATTTAACGATGGGGCTGGAAGGATGTCTTCGAGAGGTCAACCTTTTGCACCAAAGGTTGAATATTCTCGCTTCTCCTCCTTTGGTACCAATCATCACCCAAAGGGCATGGAATGTGGTACCGGAAGTCATCATACCGGCCGAGTGGTACACCATACACCCGGAGCCCCCTCGAGACATATTACAAGGGGTTCCGGTTGGTGTCACTCCTCCTCCACAAGATGTTGAGGAAAATGAGCCCGCCTTATTCCTCCCAAGAGAGATAGAAGAATGGCTTAAAAACGTCTAGGGGACACCCCTCGGTTCGGAGTTCTACGAAGCCTTACTATACTAAGGGTGGAACTCCTTAGGATGATTTTATGTATCACTTGACATATCTATCTTAGGACTTTTAGTTTTCTATTTTTCTGTTTTGCTTTTAATTTTTTAGGAACCTTATGTAACTCTCTCTATTTAATGAATGATGGTTTTAATTAAATTAGTGTCTGGATGATGTTGTAATGGGTAAAACACACTCGGGATGGTGAAGGATACTAAGGGAAACTTAAACCAACACCCCATGCACAAAAAACAGAGCCTCCCGACAATTTTTCTTCATTACAGCAAGCTCAGCACGGGCCGTGCCCAGCCAACACGGCCCCGTGCTGAAAGATCTGTAGGAAACGCCCAATTCAGGTAACTGGACACGGGGCGTGTTAGCTGAACACGCCCCCGTGCCCAGCCTTCTGTTACTTTCTTATAATTTCTGTTACTGGCAACCTGAACACGGGGCCGTGCCCGGACACCACGAGTCCGTGTCCAGACGCCCAGTAACATAAAATTTTGTTTTTAACACACCTTTTACACATTCAATCAACCTAAAAACTTATTTTTGGGACACATTGAGGACAATGTGTAAATTTGTAAAAATATAACCATACAAATACACATCTTTATGAAACATAACATAAAAACGAACATAAGAAAATTATGAAACGGCATGACAAATCTAGTTAAAATTTGATTATATATACTTGTTCACATAAAAAACCATTCCCACAAAAAGTGAGTTTTGAGCCTTTATTGAGCATACAAATACACATCTTTAAAACTAAATGCTCATTTTTCGTTTCTTACGACTCTAGAACTTGCCATAACAATACATTCCCGGTCCTTACCAACTTAAACCCAAGTAAGTAAATGATGGAGGCATTAGGACTAACCCCTTTTTCTTTCAACACCATTATTATTATTTTTTTTTACCAGCTACCCAAAATCACCCTAGTTAACCCATTTGAGCCAAAACCTTTTCGTTTCTAACCCATAAAACAAACACCCTTTACCCACCAAAACCCTTTTTTATTTTAAACCCCTTTATTTTAGTAAAAAGCTCGGTTTTTCATGTGACATTCTTATAAAAAAAATAAAAAAAATATATATATTTTGATGAAGTCAAGAAATAAACAAACAAGTTCATCAAAAAGAACTTTGTTTGAAGAATTGCTTCATTAAAATAAAAAGTTAAAAAAAAAAAAAAAAAAAAAGTCTTACAGAAACCGACGCTTTTTATGCCTTTCGCCCTTTTCTACTAACTACTAACCCAAAACCACCTACCTTTAACCCAAGCCTAACCCTTCCCCAAAGTCCTCTTGATATTTACAAAAGTTATAGTTAAACAGGAGGAGGATTGATTGCTTGGCAAGCATATGGTAGAAGTAAGTTCCATGCCGGTCCCGAGTGTTTCACAAAAATACATCTTCGCCCGAGTGTTGAGTGATCTCCCGTGACGTATATGAACTTGCATATAAATGGAATTTTAAAGAGGCATGTTATGCCCAAATAAGTAATTTCTCTTATCTAATGTTCTAATTAAATCATAACGAATAGGATTGTAAATAACATAAAAATAAAACCTAATAAAAATCTTGGAATCCCGACACTCAATACAAACCCAAAACCTTCTCTTCTACCCATTCCATTTGGGAGTGTAAGCCACATTAAAAAGAGTTTTGCTTGAGGACAAGCAAAGATTCAAGTGTGGGGGTATTTGATGTGTGTAAAAGGCAACATATAAATTACATCAATTGCGGCATAAAACTAAACCTTTTTAGTACTAATGTTGGAAAAAGTGTGCTTTTGTCTTCCTTTTGTATTTTCACGGTTAAAAGAGCTTAAATGATCAAAAGAAGCAAAAATGCAGCCAAATCTAACAATAATACAAGAAAAGGAATAAACGTGGCATGCCCGACCCCTCGACAGCATCTTCCTAAGCAAAAGCAAGAGATCAGAAGGCTGAACACGCCCGTGCTCATTGAACACTAGGGTGTGCCCAAGTGTTTGCAGAAAAGATAAAATAGTAGAAGCTTATATTTCCCTACACGGGGGCGTGCCCAGCGGACACGGGGTCGTGGTCAACGCTAAGATTCGCAGAATCTAAGCAAATCTTGATAGTACAGATACGCTTCTGCACATGGGGCCGTGCCCAGCGGACACGGGGGCGTGGTCAACTAATGCAGACAAACTGCATTTAATGAAGTAAGAGAAGATGGATGGACACGAGGCCGTGCCCAATGGACACGGGGCCGTGTCTGGGCTTCTGTGCAGGCTATAAATAGGGGTGCTTGGTTCACTTCAAAGGCATCCCTTGACAAACCACCTCTCGCACACTTCACCCACCCACCACCACCATCACAACCCATATCCACCACCATCATGCACCATCCGTCATAGAGTGTGTGTAGTAGTCTCGGGATCCAAGATTGATAGTAAGAGTTCTTGACAATCAAAGGCCGTGTTTGCCTAAGTCTCTTACATCACTTGGTGAAGACAAGCATTTAGTGTAACACTTTTTATTTTTAATCTTTTCGCACTTTTTATTTGGTTATGTATTAATGACTTTAATAACTAGTTTCTTATGTTGAAGGTGAAACTTCCTTATCATTTGACCGTGGTGTCTTGGCGTTATTTTACTGTCTATATAAAATAAAAAAAATTACACCATTCATATCTCCACGGTCTATATGGAGATATGTTGGCTACCTGATCGGGGGTTAAGGGAATGGTTTGGTAAGCGTCTTGCCTTGTTCAGTGTATTGATCCTGCAAGGACCTGGTTCAAGCTTAGTTGGACCTCCTTCAATACCCACTGATATTGGATGGCGGGGGTTCGAATTTCTTGATCTCCTCATATGTAAACTACTATTAAAATATTAACCCGTCTACTTAGGATTGTATCCCTGCTGACTCAAACTACTTAGCCGAGGGTAACGTCACATTCAAAAGAGGGGCCTACCACATTACGCGTTAATAACTTAATTAATTATCTTTCAATAATCTAACCCTTTAGGATTGTATCCTTGCTGACTCAAACTACTGGGTTGAGGGTAACGTCACCTTCAAAAGAGGGGCCTACTACTATAACTAAGATAATCTCTTAAAAAATGCAAAAAGTGCAGAAATAATCAAATGTTACACTAAAGGCGAGTCGGATCCAAGTGATTCATCTTGTCTATCTGTTTTTATTTTTAATTTTTATTTTCAGCATTTTTAGTTTCTATTTTCATGTTTAAACGTTTTTTCTAAAATTTTGATTTGATTAGACGTTGATGATAAACTGGTACTAAAAGCTCTTGTGTCCTTGGACGACCTCGATATGTTAACAACGCTATACTACGCTCACGATGGGTGCACTTGCCCATATGTGTGTTTAGTGTTAGTAAAATATCGTGTTTTATAAATTTAAAACTTGACTAAAGTGTAAAAAGGGCTACAGATATACATAAAAATCTATAACGCTACACACGCATCAAGTCACCGCATAGAAACATCATGATCTGATAAAGAAGCCGACAACATTTGATAGGACATGGTTTATATGCCATCGATACTTCCTATATATAAGTGCCCTTATCAAAATATCAAAAGTCTCGTTAACATGGTCATAAGAAGTTCTATGTAAGTATTGTTGTGCCATATATCATTGTTCGAATAACGATGTGGATGATAATTTGGTAGAGACATGGTGGATACGCCGCTGGCACTTTCTATATAAAAGTGTCTTTGTTAAATTTTCAAAAGCAAAGTTAAACTAATCATGAGAGATTTTGTGTTAGTTTAGATTGTTTATATGTTTGATGATTCAAATTGTATGGCATTGCATGTTTCACATTATCATTGTGACGTTTTATGAGGAAGTTGTGACACTAATTCCAGTTTAGGCATCATGAGTATACCATACAACTCAGTTTGCAAACTCTCTTGTGTTACAATTCGTCTTCGAGACATGATTATCTCTTAGGTCGTAATGAGTCCTCGATACGCCATTTTTTGACTTCACGAGGTAATTTTCGTATCGCCTATGACCGACTATCTTCTACATTATCGTTAACACCCTTCACCTCTACATCTATGCCATCAAAAACAATTCCTTTATCTGGATATTCAGCCCTTAATAGGAATGCTATCACCTCAATCAAATTCAAAATCTTACTTTCGTTATATCTTAACTTGGGTATATGTTCAGTATCTCTACGACTTGTGTCTAACACCCGTTACCATACACTCCTAAGAAACAATCAGATGCTAAGATTTGAACTCTTAGTATTGCTTCTCAAATTAAACCATTATCGCTTATACCTATGGAAAACCCTACTCACTATCTTACACAAGCGGTTTCCTCCGAATTTCAGGACGAAATTCCCAAAATTAGGGGAGAATGTAACATCCGCCAAAAATGGGTACTTGTAAAATCCGACCCGTTTTGAAAATTGGATTCGAACCATTTGTAGACTAGTTCGAAACGTTATAAATAAAATATATTATATTTGACCCTAATCCTATTTTTATGAAACATAGGTCATATGATAGAGGAAAATAAGCCCATCACAACGGTATGTTCGTATTTTTATAAAACATTATATTTTTCAAAGTTATATGAGAAAAATGAGTTAAGCAGCTGAATTAATTAATTAATTAATTAATTATATATATATATATATATATATATATATATATATATATATATAGGGGAGGGTTATATAGAAAACCCTATATATATGAAAAACCTTAGAAAACCCAACCTCCCGACATTTTTTTTTTTGAAAAAATTAACACATGTAATATACATGTTTTTAAGAGTTTTGGGCCAAAAAAATCAAAAAAGCGCCGAGGGGATGTTTTTTAAAAAAAAAAAAAAAATTCAGCAAATTCTGTCATTTTTGGCTAACACATGTTAGTCGACCGGACATGGCTGAAATTTGTTTATTTTTTTAAAAAAAAATCCCTTCGGCGCTTTTTTGTTTTTTTTTGCCCAAGACACTCTAAAACATGTATATTACATGTGTTATTTTTTTCAAAAAAAAAATGTCGGGAAGTGGGGTAAAAATGGGTTCCCATTTGGGTTTTCAGAGTTTTCTAAGAATTTGAGGGTTTTTTATCTATCTTTATCCTATATATATATATATATATATAACTATAATAATATTATCTTACAATTTAAATGTTGGCCAAGATTTTTATGCATTTTTCTTTCTGAAAGTTTAAAAAAAAATTGTTTCTTTAAACCCTAATCTCTAACTTGTTTTCCATATCTAAAATCTTAAGTATAAATAGGGGTCCTCTCTTCATTGTTTTACATATCTAAAATCTACATTCTAAGACCTCTATAGGTTGAAGAAATTGAATCTCTAGAATCATCTAAGTTTGTTGATGCAAATAAGTTATAGTTCTTCGTTTTCGTACCTTTATATTTTTTTGTTTTATTACAGTTCAAGCATAACTAGCTTAGATCTATTATTCACTGAAGTGTTAAGGTTGTAACCATAAACCTAAGATGAATCAATGCTAAAAAATTTAGTGTTATATCATCAAAGTTTTTCTTAATAACATAAACAATTTTTCCTGCAAACTGGTATGTTTTTGTGAAGGAGAAAACAATGTCCAAATGGCCCCGAATAGGCTGGATTATCTTTCTTGCTTGTAGTTCGTCGAGTTAGCTTCGATTTAATATATGGCTCACTTTCTAATTAATCCGAATGAGAATTTGGGGAAATTTTACAAGATCAGTGCGCAAAGTCGTCTTCACGTACGGAAATTTACTTTTTAATCTATTTTTTATGAATAAAACCTAGATAAAAAAATATTTGTGGACGTTTATAGGCTACTAATATGCGTTGTTTTAATGTAAAAGTTCAGAATTTTAACATTATCGATGAACTTATGAAGATCTTCAAATCTCTTTCTATTTCTTAGGAAATTTGAAGATGTTCAAGAACAATGAAAACTGTTATACATTGCTCTTTAATCTAAAACCTAGATGTTAGTCATTATCTCTTTGGAACTTACTAGAAATTTATCACTTAGACTTATGAGGTAAATTATTTGCAAAGGTATTTAGTCGGGAAAGCTCCTAACCTTCCAAGTGATGATGTATCTCAGTTCTCATCCGGATCTATCAAGATCTAGTAAACCATGGTGAAATAAGACGTACATTACGAATAATATAAACTTAATAAAATATATATTTAAGTTAACAAGAGTCCCCAAAATCATAGGATTCAATCTGGTTATGTTCTTGTTGGTTGTTTATTGTTTGTGTTATTTTACAATTTAGGGTAACTCGTATCTCTTGGCGTTTCTCATTCGATGCGGTATTTCGCGGATCAAAGCTAACGCAAAACAGTGAGTAAATCTCTACCTCCCCTTTTTACAACTAATATTTTTTTGGTGTATCTTGTGTCACTATGTTTCTCTGGTTCTCTTAATTCAAATATTGGAAGGCAAAGTAAATGTGCGTTAAGTGTTACGTCGCTTATTGTTTTTTAAATTTATGTACATTGGTTCCTCGTGTCGTAAGTGCCTCACTTATTCATAGGCCCACTTTTAACCGGTTGATCTTTCCTCGTGAAGTATGGGATGCAGTCACTGGCATAATTTTTGTCGCTCAAGTATTATGCGTTGTTATTTTTGAGTGCTTAATTGCTACATATTACTCGCTTTCTGTCGCAGTTTCTCAGTGTAGCTCCACTGACTATCGATTCCCCACAGACGTGGGTTGAATTCAGTACGCTACCATTGCTTCGCTTGTTTCGCATTATTTCGCTTGTGTCGCTATTGGTTTATATTTATTTATGGATTGTTGTTGCTATTGATTGTTTCACATGTATCGCTTGTGTCGCTATTGGTTCATATTAACACATTATTTGCATGTTAAACTTTTAAAATAATAAGATAAATTATTTTATTTAAAAACATAGTTTTGCTCACCAACATTATTGTTGTCCCAAAATCTCTTTTTACCCATGATATAGGAATTCAAGTGTGACTATTTGAGAATAAAGAAACAAAAGACATGCCTTAGTTAAATGACTGGATTGTTTTTTTTTTTTTTTATATTTTACATCTTGAATATTGTTTGTATTATTTGAAATTTATTTGGATATGTGACATATTTAATTTTGTTATGAATAATATTTACACATTTAATAGTTGCCATAAGCTATGGACAATCATCATGCTCCAGTCACCAAATCTTTTGCGGGTTGGGGTGTGACATACCCAACCCAAAGCCCTCGGATTATCAATCTCTATATGTTCATTTTACATTTTTCCCTCATGTGATATTACCTAAAGCCCTCGGATTATCAATCTCTGTATGGTCCCCTCATGTGATATTAGATTTACACCCGACAAAAAAATATGTATATAATTTTATTATTTATTTATTTATTTAATCTTTTTTGCAATTTTAATAACTTGAAGTCGTATCCCTGTATGAATTATGTAACGTCCCAGTCCCTTTATATTATATATGGGGAAGTCAGTGACATTTGAAAATGACATTCTTGTCCCTGTTTGTTCATATAAAATTTTCTTGACCCACAACCATTATTTGTGCCGTCTCCGTAGACTCATTGACTTTGTACTTATGAGGAAATTAGTCAAGCTAGCCCAATGCCCCAAAATGCTATGCTATGCTATGTTAAAGAGTTTTAAGTTTAAGTTTTATTTATTCACCAAAAACGTCATTAGGTTAGTTTGTAATTCATTTGTGTTTTTTTCCCTCTTGGATATAGTTTTGTTTGTAATTTCCCCCCTCTTTGATATGACATCAAGGAGTAGTAATTTAATTTATTTTTCTATCTATATTTGACATTTTAATCTCTAATAGGTTATATGGTTAAAGCCAAATAGTTTACTTACAAGAAAACAGGGTGTTAAAAAAATCCGAATCCGAAATAACTGAAAATTCGTATCTGAAATCTCCGAATTTTCGGATTCGGGTTCAGATAGTGATTTCAAATAATTTCGGGTAATCAGATTTTCCGATATCCGAAAACTATATATATATATATTTTTTAAAATATGTATAGTATATGAACACGATATCTAGTTTGAAATATAGTAAAATTAGTAAAGAGATAATAAATATTCGGATACGGTGTGGATTTATTAATGTTTTTTTTTGTTTTCAATATTGGAAATTTAAAAATCAAATATAGATTTAGTTTAATCTATGCATAAAACAAATTTTTAGATATTTTATAAATTCAGATATTTGTTAGGATACCCGAATCCGTATCCGAAATTCCTGACGAGGATTCGGATATCAATATTCATTATCTGAAATTTTCAGATATTCGAAAACCGGATAATCCAATTTTGAACACCCCTATCAAATGGTTTAAAGGAAATATCTAAAACATAAATTCTAATATATCATATAACTCAATAATTTTGAAATATTAGATATATAGTGAGCATATAGATAGTTGCAATACTATACTATATTATATTATATTATATTATTATATTATAATATTATTATATTATAATATTATAGGTGATGATGAATAGTAGATAATAATTTAGCAATTATTATAAATGAGTATTTAAACCCTTGCGTTGTGACGGGGCGTAAAAGCGTGAATATAAGGCTAACGTTGAAATCTAGATGCGAACCTTTACGTTGAAGGAACATTGATAGCATACGCAACTTTAATAAGGCACATTTACTTTGCATGTCGTTAACCATAAAATATTTACATAAGTTTTTAGTTGAATTTTGTTTAAAGGTTGAATTGATTATTTATAAGTTTTTAGTTGAATTTTCTATAAAAGTTGAATTGATTATTAACGAAAATATTTTGAGAGTATATTACATCAAAAACAACTAATCAAAAGTTTTTAGTTGTACTCTTCACAAAGTTGCTATGTTCGTACATGCATAATAGCATAATCTTAAAT
Source organism: Helianthus tuberosus (assembly GCA_030545235.1). Classification (NCBI taxonomy): domain Eukaryota; kingdom Viridiplantae; phylum Streptophyta; class Magnoliopsida; order Asterales; family Asteraceae; genus Helianthus; species Helianthus tuberosus. The sequence goes on from CM060390.1 coordinate 5,548,008, forward strand.
AAAACAAAATCACTAGCCAAAAGTAATATGTGTTGTGTATAAGAAGCGCTCACGTAATATTGTTAGTCATGTTAATAAAAGGGTAAAAAGTATCATATCTTTGATTTAATTATTTTGCTTACAGTCGAAAAATGAAATGAATAAAATAACATGAAACGTGGTATAAAGCAATAGCATGAAACTTGGCAAATGAATTTAGTGGAGCTTCACTCTATTGTAAAGAATGCTAGTTGAGTGCATAAAATTAAATAGTAAATATAACAAACATCACCATTTTGCTAATTAGTATATAGGTAATAAATATCAATATTATAGTTTAATATAATTTTAACTAGTTAATTTCCCCCGCGTTTCGCGGCGGGATCTCGATCGGTATTGATTCGGTTTATTTTCATACAGACACAATACATGTATTCGGTATAACAATCAACATCTGTTGTACATCGACCGAAAATCATAAAACGGACATGTTGCCAATACCGAGGTTGTTCGGTCCGGCTCAATATGGTACCATACAGTACAGTAGTGATACAATATCAGTTTATTGAAACTAAAAATATAGATATAAATATCGGTACCAAATATCGATATTGTTCGTTCGGTGTCTACTTAAAACAATAGCGATATTGTTCGATACAATAGCGACACGGTGTCTACTTTCAATAAGATTTACCGAAAACCATAAATATGAATAGTGGCACTTATGTTGTTCAGTTGGTTTTCTTTTCGGTATGGTAACAACACGGTATCCATTTTCAAAAAGATTTATATCAGAATGTTGGAAAAAAATACATAGATGCATATTTAAATTATTTTTAAAAAAGTAAGGTACGCAAATTATTAAAAAATTATATTAAATGAACAATACTTGAAACAAATATTTTAAAAAGCTAGTTTTTTATTCATTGTCCCTCTACTTTAATATATAAATAATATATATATATATATATATATATATCTTTTAGTTGAATTAAAAGATTATAACAAACTAAAATAAACATATTTAGTTTAAATAAATAATATTTTAAGAATTGAACAATTGAAATTTAAATAAAAAGTAAAGATTTTTTTTTTTGAACGGCCAACAGAATCAATCCCGGGCATTCTCGGGGTATCCACTGAACAAACGGAGTACTCCAAGAGTAACCCGAGTCCACCACCAATTCCGGGGAAAACCCGGTAACCCACCCGTCCGTAGGCACGACAGTGAAATTACCGATAAAACCCGTTTGGCTCAAGGATCCAACCCAAGTTTCCGTGGGTCTCTTATCATTGCCCACCAGTACCTCACTCTACACCAAATGAGAGTCGAACCTGCATTTCTCAAGAGAAATACAAACCATCCACCACTTGATCTAGAACTAAAACACCACTAAAAACTCTATAATAATTATTAATTTATATTAGTTACTATTCATCCACACTTTCTAATAATATATATAATACTTAAACATAATATAACGTTAATAATTATTTATAAATTTAAGAGGCAAATTGGATTTTAATAATCCGAATTGGCTCTTTTTGGCCGATAATAATCTCAACTCAGTTAATTACCGACAAATATCCGAACTCTTCCATTTTGTTTGTAAAATAGTCCGCCGTTAAAAAACATAAAACAATTATTTTTTTTTTCCAAATTACAAACCGATATTTTTGGGCTTTTAATCAAAACGAGGATACGAGTCTATTGATATAAAATTTACCTCAAAACAGTGCTCTAAACGACTTAATTTTTGTTAATTAGAAGTTCAAACACCCGAATTGAAGCACCATTTTCGTCGTTTAGAGCACTGTTTCGAGGTAAGTTTTACATCAATAAACTCGTATCCTCGTTCTAATCAAAAGCCTGAAGACATCGGTTTGTAATTTAGAAAAAAACTCAACTCTGTTATGTTTTTTTAACGGCGGACTATTTTACAAACAAAATTGAAGAGTTCGGATTATTGTGGGTAAATTACTGAGTTGAAATTATTATCGTCCAAAAAGAGTCAGTTCAGATTATTAAAATCCAATTTGTCAATTTAATAACTTAATATACATTTAATATGTTTTTCACTTATTTAATTTGATTTTCCTTCGATGATTTTATTCATTAATACTTTTAGAAAAAAAAAATCTATATACATATTTGTTCAATTTTATTCTTCACAAATTAGGCATGAGTTTTTATAACTTTCGTTCGTTAATATTATTGAAAAAAAACTATATACATATGTGTGTTTTTTCTCTTCCTTCATAATCATGTATAAATTTTGTTCACAACAAACTTACATTCAACATAGAGTATATTTATGGTATCATGTCGGTACCCTAACAAACAGAATTGATTCTAACCGAACTTCGGTATTGGTATTGTTATCATCATGCATATGCTTTTAGCTATTTTATTCACATTGCGTTATAAACTTTGTTCACGACGAAGTTACATTCAAAAGTGTTTTTTTTGTACTTTGTCGATACCCTGACGAACTGAACTGATTCCGGTTGAACATCGGTACTAGTATCTCTATTATCGAAACCAGTACCGGTTTATGGTTTTTGATCAATATAAAACATGACTTAGTTTTCTTTTGTTGCTTTTCTGAGTGTTGGTATCGTAACTAATCAAACTGATTTCAAACGAATAGCGGCCGCGTAGCACAGATGAATCCCAATATTATCTCTGTATAAAAGAAAAGAAGTTAGAATAGTTTTTTTTTTGTTTAATGCTTTGCAAACCTTCGCCTTTGTTTTTTATTTTTCTTTTGCTTCCTTTAGCTTAGTTTTTTAACGAATAGAACCGATCGATACTCGTACGGAAAAACCGTTTCTAACATTTGAAATCTTTTTAACAACCGAACACCCGCTGGTAACCTTTTGAATATTTTTTTTAACTTTTCTTGTTGTCTGCTATAACGAGTGCACCGAAACCGATCGAGTTCTTATTGCTTCCTTTTTCTTTTACCTTTTGTTACCTTAATTATTTAACTTATTGTTTTACCTTTCTTATTATTTTGATATTCACAGCCGAGCCACAACGCAAATAATATAACACATTTAGATATTATTTTGTTTAATTTTATGAATTTATTAATCAGTTGTCATGATATGCGATACGTATCGAATTTCAATCGCGTCCTCACGCAACCCGCGGGTAACTACGACCCTATTATTATTATTATTATTATTATTATTATTATTATTATTATTATTATAGGAATTGATCATGAATAATAAACTTAATTTCTTTATTTTATTATCAAAAAGTGATAAACAATTAGTTAATATATATTTTATTATTTTCACAGAGGTACTTAAATATAAACATGATTAAGTTTTTTATTTGCTAATTTTATTTTTATGTTAATACCCAAGTATTTTTTTAATTATTTATTTCAAATTAAGAATACAATCATTCTTTTAAACGATTTTACGATTTGGTTAATTTTAAATAGCAATGTAATTTTTCGGTGATTCCAAAATATGCCATTACAATTTGTTTTTCCCTATGTCTTAACTCTTAATGTGCAAGTGAACTGATATCGATCGGATTCCTGCCGCGAAGCGCATGGAGAAATCCACTATTATACATATTAATAATAATTGCTCCTAAATAGTGTGAACTATAATTAATTTATATTATTATTAGTATAAGTGATGAATAAAAATGAAGAGTAAATCTAATACTTAGTATATACTAATTTTAAATTATAAATATTATTTTTATTTAATAAACTAAACTTTTGATAATCTTACACTAATATAGTTATATATACATTTATTATTAATTATTTTCTCTCAACATTCTAAAATAAATTTTGTTGAAACGGAGTTGTATTTGAAATGAACTATTTTTTGGTATTGTAAGCTATACGAGTGACGATACCGTTACGACTCGAACCGATTCTAACCGAACATCGGTACCGGTATCAACCAAACATTAGTACCGTATCGGTATCATCCGAACCTGTATTTGTTTTTATGGTTTTTAATCGATGTAAAATACATGATGTTTTGGGCATATCACAACTTAATTTTTTGGGTTTTCTCATTTGGTTGCTATAGCGAGTGCCAGTATCGTAACGAAACAAACTGATGCAGATCAAATTCCCGCCGCGTAGCGCGGGAGAATCCCACTATTATATTATACATATGATTTGAAACTTATGATGAATAGTGTTTCGTATTTTTTAAATAATTTATTTTTTTAATAGTATATTATATATTCTTTTAGTTTTTAAACGTTTAGTTATAAATGGTAATAATTCTTAAGTTTTTGTTTTCCTATTAGTAGTATTTTATTTATCAGTTAATTTGTTTTTCAGTAGTTAACTTGTCTTTGTACTTTTTTTAAAAAAAAATTCTACATTGGCATCTATGATTATTTGACCAATAACGATAAAAACGAACACCAATACCAATACCAACATCGATATTGTTCGAACGATATCGATCTGTTCGTATTGTCACGTTACTGGTACTGATATTCATTTATTGTTGCAGACAGATTTGTAAAAATGAAAAAAAAAATAATCGGAAACCATAAAACGAATACAGGTATCCATATTAATGATGTTTCGGTGCGGTAACGTTACAATATCAATTTATCGAAAGAAAATTAAAACAATAAAAATAAGTATCGATAGCGAACCGATTTTGTTTGTTCGGTATTGGTTCGGTTAACTACGATAGCGGCATAATATACGTTATCAGACAAGAAACCATAAAAATGAATACATATGTGTACCGATGTTGTGCGATTCGGTACAATATGGCACGATGCCGTGTTAGATTATCAAAATCAATAAAAATAAATATGGTGCCTATATAGATGTTCAATTTGTTTTTGTTTGTTTTAAAATGATACCGGCACAATATTTGTTTCAATAAAGTTTATATTACAATGTTGAAAAAAATAAAAATAAACATGGAACACATATCAACCGAATCGATATCAACTGAACAACATTGGTACCAGTTCGATATTCGTTGTTATTGTTTTCGATCAATATAAAGTTTTTTCTTTCGATTAACATAGTGAGTGTTGGTACCGTAAGGAACCAAACAAATACCGGCTGAATTCTCGCCGCGAAGCGCGGGAGAATTTCACTAGTTATTATTAGTCTAGTAGCCCCATGAATAGTACGTATATATTTAAGGTATTGTTTTATTTTTTAATAATTTTGTTTTTCATTTAAGTTAACTAGTTTTTTACTATCCCCGCGTTGCGGCGAACGTCTTTTGCTGTTTAATCTGTGTTTACATGTGTTTTGAAATCACTGCGAGCGCGTTGCGTACGGAAACAACTGACATGAAGAAAAAAAAATATAGAAAAAAACACTAAAAGATAACCAAAATAAAATCAACCAAAAAAGTTGTATGGTAATAATGTTGTTCGTATGAAATCTGTGGTCAGAGATGAGCAAATGATATTGGGTACCGGTACCGAATTTCCCGAACCGAAAGATCTCAAGTATCAATTCGGTACGACTTTTGGCGTTCCCGGTACCGGTTCGCTACCGTTTTTTACCTTCATATACCGGTACGTAACTGGTATTCTGGGTCCAGTACCAATTCGGTATTGGTTGGCACCGGACTCATCCCTACCCTTGAAACTAAAAAAAGAAATCATTAACAGTTGAAGAAAATCAACAAAAAAAGTTGCACGATACCGTTGTTGTTGGTACGACACCCGTGATCAGGGATGAGCAAATGGTACCGGGTAGCAGTACCGGATTACCCGAACTAAAAGATTTTCAAAATCAATTCGATACCGACTTTTGGTGTTTTCTGTACTAGGCTGGTGTCCGTTTTTACCTTCATGTACCAATAACCGTACTGGTATTTTCGATACCAATACCGGTTGACACAACCTTATCTAACTTAAAAAGTAAAGAAGGTAATAAAATTTATTTAAAAAACTATATATATTATTCTACTTTTCAGAAAACACTGCTGTTCAAAACTTTTGTTTTTTAAGAATTTAGGACCCGCGCGTTGCAGCGAGATCGTTAAATCGAACAAAAATAGACGTAAAACGTTCAACCACATACGCACATCGATGTGTTAACACGCACAATTTAGACCAATAGCTATAATAATAATAAACACCTGCAAAGTTCAAACACTACAAAGAATAAAATAGTCTTGACCCCCTGTTTTTTGCAAACTGTCTTGATTCATTTTTCCTTAGCTGCACGTCTCTTTTTAATTCATTGTATGTAGTTTATTAGTTCTCTTTTTTCAATCGATGGCCCAGGCTCACAAACCCATAGTGTTCACTACAACACATGTAATTCTTTGTAATAAATTCAACTCCAAATTGAATGATTGTTGGATTTATTTCTTAAATTATGTACATCTGAGGTTCAGGGCCAAATGGGTGCTATTTTTCTTGCAAGAAGTCCGGCCACCACCCTCTTACAATCCAGCGATTTAAATTCACTTCAAATCAATCGGAAAAGCTTTCTATTTTAACTCGCAATCTACAACCGTGATTTGTGACCCAATTACGCGTGAATTAGCTGTCAAATTACACCATACCACGTTCCCAATCAAGAGGGTTTCCGAATCGATTAACCGCGTTGTAGATCCACCAATGCTATACTCGTTTTCGTCCCTGCCCACTCTTGAAATCGTCCCTCTCTCGTTTTCAGTTGCTACAGACGAAGACCACAAAGAAAAAGCAATTGATGCATAGAAAATAAGAACGTAAAAGAACAGAAACTTGGCAAAAGAAAGCAAAACTCATTTGTGTCAAACATAAAGCATCGTGCATTGAATTCGCTACTTCGTTGTCACCATAGACGACGAAGCTGATAGAACCACGTTGCCCGACGGCCAGCTGGTGCACAGTCGCCGGCAAAGATGAGGAGAGAAAATAGTTTCTTTTACCATGAAGATGTGAGAGAGATGAGAGAGAGATAAAAGTAATTATCATTTAAACCAAATACACTCATGCTTAAGTCACTTGTACAAAGCTTTAAAAACTTGTACAAAATTGAGCAGTATAACCTACTCACAAAAGCTTTTTGCAAATTAATAGAGGGATAATAGGTGAAAACACTGTTCAAAACTTTTGTTTTTTAATATATATATATATATATAGGTGAATTATTTAAGAAGCCCCATGAATACCAAATATTTTTTATGTTATTGTTTTATTCTTTTAATAATTTTATTTTTCACTTGATTTAATTATTATTACTAATAATTTGCGTTCACGAACTTTAAAAAAACCCTAAATATGTAATTATATTTAAATGTTTTCTAACATTCTGATATAAATTATTAATTAATTATAAAAGAAGGAAAACTAGAACAAAAGAGAGATGTTTTCATTTCGAGCCCAACTTGAACTCAAATCATTATTTTAGAGTAAAAATGTTTTGAATTATTGGTATGGGGATCATCAAAATGACAAAATAGGTATTGACTTTTTACATGTATTGGCTCTAAAGTTGTCGAAATATCAGAGTGTAGGCTATGGAGGTGCCGCTAGATTATCAAAGTGTGGACTATAAAGGTGTTAGATTATCAAAGTATGCCCTATCAAATGTGGTCGCTATAGGTGGGTCGAAATTTCTTTCCACAAATTTTTGTTGTGTACCAGATACAAGAAAACTAAAAAAAGAAAATTAACCCTGTTGCTACTAAATATCTTCACTATAGGTGTTTTCCAAAGCGGCAAAATTTCGCTCCACCCCGCCAAGAGGTATCGCCACTAAAGTTCGTAGCAGCCAGTACTTTTATAGTGACAACATCCATGAATGTGTTGTATTATCAAAGTAAGAACTATGGAAGTGGCGTCTTTGCATATTTGTCCTACTTTAATCGGTTACCTACCTAAACGAACGCAAAAATTAATACCTATTTTATTAGTTTTTTAGTTAACTTACCTATTTCCATGATTTCCCCTTCCCTAAACTATAGAGTTTAAGACTCTGGTGTCATCACTCATCACCATTCATGACATTTACAAACTTGGTACAAGTGTTGTTATTAATCTTATGTATTTTCCAATCCCTCTTGCTTGGTACAAGTGTTATTAATCTTATGTATTTTCCAATCCCTCTTGCAAATATTAAATATTTTTGGCCTTATAACTAACTACTCAATTTTCTAATATCATTTGTTCTACAAGTAACTGTCAACCCACTGTTTCCTCTCTCTTACCTTCCCTCCTTTTTTTCTTATAAAATCACATACACATACTACTCACCATCTCACAACTTGAATTCAAAATTTTCTCTTGATATCTTCAGTTGTTGCATATCCCTCTGCCAACATGAGCAAGGTGAAATATCTTTAATTTGGTTTTTCCTTTTCTTATATTTTAATAGCCATCTATATATTTCTTCATAGGTTTCAACTTCTCTCAAGGATTTTACAGAAAAGAGCTCATATTTTTTACAATGCTTAATTTAGCATCATTTCAATCTTTCTTGAGTATAGTTTCAACATCAACACTTATTAAACTTGTATTTATTTGCAGAAAATTGTTATAAAAGTGGATGTGCATGACAATAAATGTAAAAGGAAGGCTCTCAAGGCAGTTTCTAGTCTTGAAGGTTAAATTTTGTTTCTTTACATAATGTTTTCTTTTTATGATCATAGTTCGACTTAACATATACTAAACCTTCATTTGAAATACGTTTAGGGATCGAATCCTTAGCAATGGACATGAAGGACAGGAAACTAACAGTTATCGGTGATGTTGATCCAGTATGTATTGTTTGTAAACTTAAAAAATGGCACCCGGAGATACTCACTGTGGGACCGCCAAAAGACGATAAAAAAGATGATAAGAAGGATGATGAAAAGAAGAAGAAGGAAGAAGAAGCTTTAAAAATATGGCAGGAATATATAAGACTTTATGGCTATCCTTGCGGACCTTGCATGCCACCACAGTACTGTGTTCGCGGTGTGGATGAATATCCAAGTGGTTGTGTTATTTGCTGAATCTGCAAGAAAAGATCCATTGGATACATGTATATGGGTTTGGGTTTAGATTGGTGATCATTTCCATATTTTGTATCCAAAGAATAACATTTGGAAAGTCAAGTGCATTCTATTTGTATTGATATGGATAAGTTATGCTTAAAGGATATAAAATAAAAGAAAAGAAAATCAGGAACCAGGACTTTTTAATTTATCATAAGCTATGCAATTAAGGTAAGTTATTCTACAAATACTCTTAATTGTAAAAAAATGTAAGAAGTCTTTATAGAGTGAAAAATATCCAATAATCTAAAACCTAAACTTACTACACCATTAAACACCCACCCCCACCCCACCCTTTATAGGTGGTGGGTGCTTAGGTTTTTTTTTTTTTTTTTTTTTTTTGGTAGTGGGTTTATTTTTATGAGCTTTTGTACACTTCTTATTTTAAGAAGCCTTTGTATTTGATTCTAATCCATGCAATCAATGCGGTTAAATATTGGATATCGATCAAGGACCGATATTTGAGATATAGGTTATTTCGGTGAGATATCGGTCATTTTAATATAATGTAAAATTTATATATATAGCAATTTAACGCTAATATATCGGTGATATATCGGTCATTTTAATATAATGCAAAATATATATATATAATTTAATTTAACACTAATATATCGGTCATATATCGGTTATATCGGTCGAATATCAATGATATATCGGTCAAATATCGGACAACATCATCAATAACATCGGTACCGATATTTTACTAGAGGACCAATATAACTGATACATCACTGATATTATCTGGATCGATCATAAGAAGCTATTCTTTACGGGTTACTATTAAGGGGTTGAACTCATGTCTTCGTGTTATGTTTATATTCTTAAAAATCCAACAAATTCTTGTGAGAGCCATCCGTCTGGACCCCTTGGGTCCACCCTGATTTTTATATTATAGCTTCCTGTGAAGAGTTAGACAATGTGTAATGGGGCTCCATATACTGCCATAAAGCCCCATATAAAGCCCAAACACCATTACGGAGGGGCTTTATGAGTTTGAAAATGGTGGCTGGCGTGATATGTATAGCGCTTGATGGGGGGAGGATTTTGAAAAATGGACCAATCACAAACAAGCATGCTTTTTTATATTAATTAATAAACACTACTACAAAACAGAGCTTTAGACGGGGTGATATGGGTTTTAAGACGGTGTTTTCAACACCGTCTTAAAGCACACTGGTTTAAAATCAAGTCTTATTAGACGGTGTTCAATTTGAACACCGGCTTAAACTTGATGAACACCGTCTTTTGGTGTTCAATTTGAACACCGGCTTAAACTTGATGAACACCGCCTTTTGGTGTTTAATTTGTTAAACTTGATGAACACCGTCTTTTGATATTATGATATAAATCGTCGCTGTTATTCTGTCGTCGCAATCGTCACTATTTCCTTGACGTCGCTGATGCTTAAAAATCGTTTTTTTTTTCTTGTTTTTTCAATACAAACTTGCCAATTTCCGGTTCACGACACACAAAAATAAATAAACATAAACTAATAACCATAAACATAAGCATAAATGGTTGCCTTTCACCAAAAAAACCATAAGCATAAACGTCACAATCCGGGTTCGTTTTAAGTCACATTTCAGAAACACGTCATAAAACTACCTAACATATAAAATGTAATAATTGTACGTCATATACGTGTCATCATCCGCTTCTAACAAACTAAGTGCCATGTCTACTTACGCTCTCTAAAACTGAAGAGATAGACTTTCTTCCCATGTAGTACCCCACCCTCTTCAAATGCATCCTGAACGGTTTGACAAATGACAAAAATAACTTGCTTAGTTCTGTTTCTTACAAATTTGCATGTTTAATTGCACAAAGTGACAAATATTCGGTAAAGGAATCATAAATAATAATCAATTTCTTTTTAGAAATTAAACAATCGCTACAATGTTACTCACTTCCAAATTTTAAAAATTCCAATTGCATTCAGAGACTAGTCGGGATTTTTACAACCATGATTTCAATGACAATCTAAATTTGTGAATAAACTAATTTAGAAGGTTTATGCTTTATAAAATCACACAAAAACTGGTCAAAGCATTAAACGTTCTTACATGGGTGTCTCGGGGATTGCTCGGTTCATGGCTGCGATAAGTAACCAGATATTTCTCACCAGGAGAGAAATCAATGAGTTTAACCTATAAAGCGAACAGTGCAATTTCAATATTATATGCGAAAGACGTGAAAAAAATTAGAACACTATAAAAACAAAAAAGTAAAATACCATTTTCATCCCTGAGGTTTGGCCAGTTTTGCGACTTTCGTCCAAAGGTTTGATTTTCCGTATCTGGATCCAAAATGTTTGAAATCTTACCATTTTTCATCCAGCTTGTTAACTCCATCCATTTTTCTCTGTTAAGTCAGGGGTGTTTTCATCTTTTTTGTTAACATAAAGGGCAATTCAGTTTTTTTCACTTTATGTACAAGCATTTAAAATACCCCTGACAGGATCTGTTAGACCAAACTGTCCTTTAAGTTAACAAAAAAAGACAGAAATACCCCCGACTTAATGGAGAAAAGTAGATGGAGTAATCAAGCCGGATGGAAATGGCAAGGTTTCAAATCTTTTGGATCCGGATGCGGAAAAACTAACCTTTAGGCGAAAGTTGCAAAACTAACCAAACCTCAGGGACGAAAATGGCATGTTACTCAAAACAAAAAGCATAATCATACGCAACCTGTGGATGAGCATAACGCATCAGGCAGTTAAATGTGGAAGCACCGCCCCAAACAGCAGCACCTTGACGGTGAACCGTGGCTAAGTAGGTCCCTAACGGAGACCACTGCACAAAACTTTCAGTCCAGAACTGCAATATTAGCTTTTATTAATATTTAATAACATTTACCCTTTATTTAAAGTTGTCTAGTAAACGAGCCGAGCCAAGCTTATTTAACCGTGTTTACGAGCCAAGCCCAAACCTAAAACTAAAAATAAGCTTGTTTAGTAAATGAGCTTCATTTATCGAGCTCGCGAGCCTAAATGAGCCTATTATAAACGAGCCTGGGTAGAGCTCGAGTTTGAGAAACTACCAACGAGCCAAGCTCGAGCTTTAAAAGTAAAGCTCGAGCTTTAAAAGTAAAGCTCAAACTATCAATAAGGCATACAAAAAAGTTCTCTAGAAAAAAAAAACTTAATGAAAATATTAAAAACTGCTGAAGTCTGAAGAGAAAACAGTACCTGAGGAGTGTTGTACTCGATGAAGCAATAACCTCGGGTCTTACTGGTGTCTTCATCTACAGGCATACAAAGTCCATTCTCCTTAATCACTCCAATTTGGCTATAGATTTTACGAACTACACCTTCAAGCTTCTCGAACTTTTCCCTAGGCACAACTGGCAAGTTATTCACAATAATAATATTCCCGAAGCCAGCATCAAACTCCAACGAATCCTTAGATCATCATCGTCACGGAAGATTCCAAGTACATAAATGAAAAACAAATTGGTAGACGAAACACAGGTATTCATACCTCGTAGTTCACTTACTGCAACCCCTTTCTGGATCTGGGTCCTTTACCCGAGACTTGCTGAACCAAAGCCAAAGGAATACCAAAATTGATAACTGGTTTGGTTCCATATTCCGCCCCTTTATTGATACACCTTTTAGCGGCGACAAGTATAAATAAAACATGAACCTTAGCCTTGAAACACATAATAAAACTCATCAACCAACTCCAGCAAAAACTTAAAAACCAGACTGGTTTCAAACTTTAGATCAAAAAGAAAAAAAAAGAGGTTTATACCTATTCCTTCTTTCAGTGTATTTGAAAGCAGTATTCTTATCTCCAACTAGCCTTGCTACTCCAAAATTCCCAACACAAAGCTCGTTCAATGTCTTGCATTGGCTTGGCATGTGAAACGGCTTTGCTGTATTTAGGAGACAGGTTAGTAAACATTTAAAAGACTTTAAGTGTTAAGATATTGTGTAATATATGTATCCAAAATGAAAGACCGTAGTGTAAACATGCATAAAATCTAATAAAGCTCTCATTGATCCTTTCTAGCAGTATATATGTGACAAATAATTGAGGACAATTAGTGTAAGCATGTAGAAAAGTCAATATAATTCTCAGTTTTTTATACACCTAGCAGATTAAAATCATTATCCTATCAACAACAACTTGATTAATCAGAGATATTTTTCTATTTGTTGATAAAAAAGTGTAATTCTTCTACTTTTTTTTGTTATTCGTTGGATTATATTTTCATGGGTAACGATTGGAGATACCCAACTTACTTATAAACCAAAAATCGGCACGACATGTAGCGCACACACACACATAAAGCGGATAACGAGTAAACTAACCAAGATCATATTCTTCTTTTATGCAAGATTAGCGCAGCCTGATAGATTTAACTATTTAATAAAAAATTCAAAGATGTTCCTTTCCAATTTAGAGAAACTTATATATATATATATATACATAAACCGACATATTAACAAGACGATCGACAAGCATCTATATATGAACTACATATGTGTGTATACACCTCAAAACGATCGGCAAGCATCTAAACATCATATTAACAAGATTCCCATCAGAGGCTATATGTCAGATAGCTTAAATGGTTATATAACCATCAATTTAACTTAAAAATTATCAAATTCTATGCTGAAACATGGTTCGAAAATGTGTTCATCCGTAAAAACTAACCAAAGTCAAACCCAGACCCAATCAGGCCACCATTTTAACCCTACCCTCTCATAATCTTGACATCCCCCCTCTCATGCCCTGCCCCCAAACTGATATACCCATTTCATACATAAAAGTTTGTTCAAAAAATTATCCTCCACACCAAATTCATTCTCAACACACAATTCACACCTAAGCTTACTGTTCTGAAACACCCAATTCATCCCCAACACACAATTTTGTTTCAAGACTAAAGTGGAAGAGGAAATTACCTGTGGTCCAGCGTTTCAGAAGGTCGTGCGGCGGTGTTGAAGGTGGTCTGGCGAGGTGGGGCGGTGACAAACGTCGACTTCAATCTAGGGTTTGGGGGAGGCATTGGTTTGTGATTTGGGAGGGAATGAGGAAGTATTTGCCCGCCCAAAGATTTTGATAACCTTTTCAGCAGCCACATGTTTTAATAAAAGGTGATCCGTAGATTGTGTTATGATCGAACGGCCTAGGACTAATAATGAAGAGGGGACACGGATTATAAGACGGTGTTCAAGACAACACCGTCTAAAAGGTTGCATAAAATAGTATAAGACGGTGTTTAAGCATTAGACGGGGTTATTTTGAATTTTCTTGAATATTTTAATCAAAACAGCACAATGGTCATATGGATATTGATTTTATGATGGTGTTATTGCTTTAACACCGTCTAAAATAAAACTTCAACACCGTCTAATACTCCATTTTGTAGTAGTGAAAATTGAAAATTATTAAATAGGTAATGATGAGTAGGGGCTTTATGACTACGGCCTCTAGTGATATAACGCCCCATAAAGCCCCCGTGTGACGTGGCACGACACGTATCGCATAACGCCCCACAAGGGGCTTTATAACTACGAATGGCCTTACAAAGTGAAGATGTAACAAAGTGACTGCACTAACTGCTGTTGACTTTTGACTAACCATATTATATTTAAGGACGTGACAATCTATCATCCTTAAACAATGATATTTTATGAATCGACAAATTTATCTTTGGAAAAAAAAATATGTAAGTTGAATCTAAAAGCGTACATGGCGTTGATTAGTAAATTACTTCTTTTTTAGATATTTACAATTATATGTTAATTACCTATCCTAATTGATGAATAGAAAGTAGCATGATTAAATTTAAATTTACAACACTTCATAGATTTTTTCATATTATTTTTTATGATTATGATTTGATTTGATGTCTGCATCATCTACTAGAGTAACTATTCAAAAGAGAAATTATTATTTTTTTAAAATAATAAACATGTTTTAGTAGAGGAAAAAAAAATTTAAAAATAGTATAACTTCACTTCTCATATTTAACATGTAAACTAAGAGTCTAAGACATCTTTGTATTTAATCTAACACTATATATTATATCTATAATTATATCAATTTACAGAAATTGTGTACTATGTTTTCACCGGTCGATAAGAAAAACTAGAGGATTCTAGAACACTCAACAATGTGAATAAAAAAATGCCATATTCTGTTACTAGGTTTTATTAGAGGATGCAGACATCAAATCAAATCATAATCATAATAAATAATATGTTAAAATCTATGAAGGGTTGTAAATTTAAATTTAATCATGCTACTTTCTATTCATCAATTAGGATAGGTAATTAACATATAATTGTAAATATCTAAAAAAGAAGCAATTTACTAATCAACGCCATTCCATACGTACGCTTTTAGATTCAACTTACATATTTTTTTCCAAAGATAAATTTGTCGATTCATAAATTTAAATAAAGCATCAAATGATCCAAAGACAACAAACATAAAGGCACAATATCTGTTTTTTTTTTTTTTTTTTTTAACGGCAAATTAGGATCACTGGAGTATCATCGTGCCACCAGCAGAACCACCCGATCATATCCATCTCCACTAGGCAATAATGCCTATACAACAATTCAGGAGGAAACCCAATAAATCTGGGAAAACCCCTTTGTGGGAATTGAACCCATGACCTAATGGTCATAAGCATTATCCCACCACCAAGATACCACTAGGCTATAATGCCATGGGTAAGGCACAATATCTTATACAAACTATTAAGATGATTTGCAGTCTTATTGGGCTTAAATTGCGATTATACTCAGGAGACCTTAAATTATTATCTCCAAAAGTCTTTAACAAAACATAGTCCATAGAATACAAATTAATACGACATTATATGCTTTTTGAATTCGATATTTTCAAATGTTTGGATACATGATGCCGACTGCGGAGTTGGTCTATCAATGTCTAAGGAATCTTTTGTTTTTTAAGCAAATGGCGAAACAATTGTAGGGGATATAAATGCAATAACTTATGGTTTAGGGCAGTACATGATGTGGACTTTGGAGTTGGTCAGTCAACAGCTGCACTTTCATACAATTTGTTTAGTTTATGTTTGAGGTCAATTCGTGGTGCTTATAGCGGTTTGCAATAATTTATAGTTTATGCTGTTATGATTATAAAATTCTACTTGTTTATTTTATCTTTAAGAAGGACATCGGAATAAGTCGAGACAAAAGCCTAATTATTGCTTAATGTGTCGAATGGTCTCATAATCTATATGTACTTGCATTATTTGCATATAAAGACAATAGCTCTTGGTTAACTAGCTCTTATTAGGTAAAACACAAAACAGCAAAGTTACAAAAGGAATTGATTAAGCTAGTTACATAAAATACCCATTTTCAACCTTCAATTTGGTGGTAATATAAATGTCGTGTAGAACGTTGTCTTTTAAAGAAACGTAAGTTACCACGTACGTCATCATTATATTATATATATTACAATTATCAACTTATGTGAATAGTAACTTTGACTTTTGATTTTTTAAAGTTTTTATTATACACCTTATACAATAAATAATATTTATTCTTGACACTACAGTTTATAACAGTTACCAACTAGTTTTGAACATTTATGAAGCTTCAATAATAAAAATTAGTAATGTACTACACTGCTACAGGAGCTGACTCTTGTCTTGGTCCACAGGGAACCCTTAAAAGTTAAAACCTATTATCCTAATATACTGCATCAGTGAATTATACTTATAGCAAGACTAAAAAAAAAGTCTTAAAGTAAACAATTAACAAGCATAAGGGGTGGAACGTTATCCTAATAAATAAAGATTCAGTTCGGAAATTAAGCAGTACTTATGTAAGAGCACTGGGGTGGAACGTTATCCCCCGTGATAGCAAAAAACAACGCGTGGTAGACCTTAGAACACTGCCGCCACTCAAGTTTATAACGCGTGCAATATTCCACGCGGGGATTTTATCATGCCGTGGAAAATGGAAATTGTTAGGGAACATGTGGGTTTATTTTTGGGTGTTGTGAGTGATAGGCAATGTCACTAAAAAAAGGTTGTGAGTGATGGAAAAATGGTTGATGACATGACAAAACTTGATTGAGTGCTTGTGAGTGATGAAATTCTATCACTAGTGACCACCCCCACCCCCTAAGCATATAAAATTTCGAAAATTCAATTATAACACAAAATCAACTATAATTAGTTTTAGCATATCAAATACAACTCACCTTTGATTGACGTACAGTTTACTCTAGTCAACTTTACTAACAAGCCAGCATCAACATCCAGCGACGAACCAAGGAATAAGTTTCATGACGTAATAAAATTTCGATCTATATTTTTACACTAGTACAAAAAATGGGAAAAATGACAGAATTTGTGATCGAAACAAAATTGGTCGCAACCTTGAAACAAAACTAGTCGCAAAACTAGGGAGCTGGATTGTTTCTGTCACCGACAATAGAGACCGAAATTGTATCGTTCACCAATACAGTCGTTAAATTTATAAAATGGTTAAACAATAATAACTAGTGAAAAACAATCCTAAATATAGCTACTCAATCCGTTTCAAGAGCAATTACAGTATAAAAGGTCATGTAAAAAAAATTAAAATTAATCCAACCGGAAAAAAATTGTTTTATTCGCAAATAATGTCAGCAAATATAGATATAAAATCGACCGCAAAAGAGTTGCAAATATAGCAACAAAAATAAATGCTCGCAAACCTAAGCTCCCAAAATGATTCGCTAGAAACTATCCTAAAAGGAAAACTGAATTTCCACCACAGAAGTGGTCACTCGTTTTATTTTCAAAAACTTAAAAAAGTGATTCGCTAGAAACTATCTTAAAAAGAAAATTGAATTTCCACCACAGAAGTGGTCACTCTTTTTATTTTTAGAAACTTAAAAAAAAAAACGGATGAAGACTCGTAACAAAAACTGGTTGCAAAAACGATCATAAAAATATTAAAAACATAATAAATTATTAACCTACGTTGGAATAAATGTGTTCCTAAAAGCGCACACTATCGAAAATTTAAAAAAAAAAAAGAACAAAATGATATCAATTATGGTGGCATATCAGTCGCAAATTTTATTTTTAAATACAGTAAAATTAACTAAATTAGTCACATGTCCGGTTGCAAAATTGTTTTCAAAAGACACATATACGGTGAACGTAACATTTGTCACGATATTTATATTTAAAAAGGCAAAATGTGGTTGTAAAATCCAAACCGGTCACAAAAATAACACAAAATAATCATAAAACCTATAGAAATATTTATTTATTATAAAGTAAAATGTGATTAAATTAATTATGAGTAAAAAGATAAACAAAAAGTGGTCGCAAACCTGGCCAGAATATTTTCGAAGATCATGTCTTCTTGTCTCATTTGAATCCTCTTCATGAATGACCCGTGTGAACTGCAATTGCATACCCTGAAACAAATTTGTTGGTATGTTCAGGGTACCATTCGTCATGGTCATTAGTTGCATCTGTCGATTGTCGATCGTCTCGTCTCCTACACTAACCCCTGACTGCGGAATAACTGACACTCACCTGCTTGCCTCCGGGTTTTGTGTCTTCCTCGGTCCTCCAAACCACTACTAGAAAATTGTCCAGTTTGTGACAGCCAAATTTGTAGCAAATTTGTCTGAAATTGGCCTTACCCACAAATTTCCTACAAAAAAATTCGTAGGATATAAACTTGTGGGTAACCGGATTAGCTACAAAAATAGGACAAAATCTGCTTCAAAATTCCTACAAAATCTCTGGTCGCAAAATTTGCTACAAAATACTGACAAAACGCTCTTCTTGCAAAATTCCGACAATTCTTCCAAGTTTTTGCCTTTTTTTATATTATTTTATGATATTTTATTTTTAAAATTAATAACATTATTAAAAAAAATATTTATAATTTTTTATTTTCCCGACAAAATTCCTACAAATTATAAAACGTTTTTGCCACAAAATTCCTACAGATTATAAAACGTTCTTGCCACAAAATTCCTACAAATTATAAAACTTTTCTGCGACAAAATTCCTACAAATTATAAAACGTTCTTGCGACAAAATTCCTACAAATTATAAAACTTTTCTGCGACAAAATTCCTACAAATTATAAAACTTTTCTGCGACAAAATTCCTACAAATTATAAAACGTTCTTGCGACAAAATTCCTACAAATTATAAAACTTTTCTGCGACAAAATTCCTACGGATTATAAAACATTCTTGCCACAAAATTCCTACAGATTATAAAACGTTCTTGCCACAAAATTCCTACAAATTATAAAACTTTTCTGCGACAAAATTCCTACAAATTATAAAACGTTCTTGCGACAAAATTCCTACAAATTTTAAAACTTTTCTGCGACAAAATTCCTACAAACTATAAAACTTTCTTGCGACAAAAATTCCTACAAATCATAAAACTTTCCACAAGTTTCCTACAAATTTATAAAATTTCTCTAAACAATTTGCGACAAATTATCTACAAAATTAACGGTTTCCAACAAATTTCCTACAAAGTTATTAAACTTTCTCTAAACAGTTGCGACAAATTTCCTACAAATAAAAAATATAGTTTTTAATGTAGCTACAAATTTCCTACAACTTAGAAATTAAAATTTGCGACAAAATTCCTACAACTTTTTTGCAACAGATTTGTGACAAATTAACAATATATTTTAAAAAAACCATTTTTGAATAAAAAATGCAGCAAAATATAAAGCATTTCAAAAAAATTGCAGCAAGCAAAATTATAGATAATTCCAAAACAACTGCAACTTCTAAAACCTTCCAAAAGTTCGAAAACATTCCAAAACACACAAAAAATCATAATTAAGAGCAAGTTTTTTATTCAAAACTAATTCAACATTTCAATACTTAACAAAACGAGAGTTTTGTTTACTTCTTTCTGATGTTTTTCACCATTTCTTCCATATTTTTTCGCCATGCGTCTTGGTCGGCCCGCTCTTTTTCACGCTCTTGTTGAAATTGTTCGAAACGGGCTTCTATGTTTTGTCGGGCCTCTCGTTCTCTTTCTAATTCCGCTTGAACTTTTTGAGGCTGGAAATTATAAAACCGTAATCATCACATATCAACCCGAACAGGTTGATCAACACAACCCTAAAAAAATTAACAACGTAAAAATCCCTTATAACAAAATACAAACACACATACATCTTAAAAAAATGAAATATCATATTAAACTGTTGTTATTTATTTGTAGTTAATTATTTTAATGAATTATTAAAAAGTATTTATAAGTACGCAATTCTTTATGTTTCTTGCAATTTTACTTTTATTAAACATATTTATACATGAGTGGTCTTTAATTAATTTTTATAAAAACTCATCTCGACTCGTGCTTATTTTGTAAAACCTCCCCGACACAAACCAAATAAACCTTGAAAAGGAACCAAATCAAAATTGACATGAACCCGATCTAACCCGAATCAAATCCCTCCCTGTTTAAAAATAACCTATTCTGACCAGATCCATTTTGACCCGCACGGCTGAACCCATTCTGACCCGTGACCCAAACCCGCCCATAACAAACCTATTCAACCAGCAATGTACTCAATCCATCACAAACAAGCTACCTTCAATACCACCATATGGAACCCATATCAGCAAACTCATTCTTCCCATTTAAAGCCTAAACTATTACCTTCATTAATGGGACTATCTTAAAATGTTTATGCTATCTAAATAACAAGAATAAATAATGATACCTCTTGCGATTGTCGGGCATCATCGTTACAACCGCAAATTCTAGATGATTTTTTTCCGGTCACCAGAAAATCAGGATCAGAAGATCCTATCCCGAACATCTTGCGACCCTTACACTTAGGATGCAAACTTTTCCACAAGGCTAAATCATCGCAATCCACGTCCCCATACAAATCTTTAAGTTGTTGCGAGTACGCGACCTATAATTTTATCAAGTGAAAGTTATCAACCGGTAAAAGTGACACCATAATTATAAATAAATGATAGAAGAGAGCTTACATATAAACGCTTTGTACGGTAGGTAAAAAACTCCAACGAATCAAAATCATTTTCACTTATCTCCCTATCTTGTAACATTTTTTTGCACCTCTTAGTGGCGTGGGTCACTAACAACTATGTTGTTACTTGCAAACCAAAAGTGTGAATGCCATGAGATCGAACTAATATAAAATAGTAGCACCTGATGATAAGCACCACATAAAACCTACATGATGTTTCACCCCTCTGCCCATTTGTCACACGCCTTTCTGCGGCGGAAGCACGAGGTGTAATCATGAAAGGTTCTCATTGCATACGAAGAGTAAACATGCTACATGCTCATAAACTAACATCAAATTTCATAATTTGAAAACATAAGTTTAGCGTTTACATCGCTAAGTCGCATAAAACATTGTCTTAAAAAGTTTACAACTTTATTTAAAGATAAACATAAGCGACATCCACGAGCATGAGTAAGACCACGCGCACATCCATCCTAGTTACCTGAAATACATGTGAGTTTTGGAAAAACGTAAACATAATGTTGGTGTGAATTCATGCAGTTTTGTATTTCACGTTTGTATACTTTGTATGAAAACATAGTTTGTGTATAAATCAAGTTTTCATATATAAATCAAGTTTCATGTGTACACCACGTACTCATGTATAATTCAAATTCTTCTTGAGTACCCCACGTACTCAAGTATAATTCCCATTTTCTTGAGTACCCCACGTACTTCAAGTATAATTCAAGCTTTTCTTGAGTACCCCACGTACTCAAGTATTATTCAAGCTTTTCTTGAGTACCCCACGTACTCAAGTATTCATCAAATTTTAGTATGGTATGAATTTTATGTAAATAAAGTATTCCTGTAAGTATCAGGATTGTTAACGGGTTGCAAAGCCATTAACATGTGACACGACATAGGAAATCACCAAACCTTAGGCATTTAATTGGTATATTCTGAGACATAAAAGCACTACTCGATTCTCGCCCTCACCGAGAGTGTGGCTGCCCGGAACCCGTTAGATCTAACCTTTTGTTCAGCGGTCTAGGTATATTGTTGATTAATGGTGCTTATGTACCCTATTCGTGACACGATTTCTCGCATCATTTCTCATAACGCCTCATACTTGGTTCTCGTTCTCACCAAGTGCGCTTCTCATATTCTTATATTTCGTCACACTTGGTTCTTGTTCTCACAAAGTGTACTTCTTGTATTCTTATATTTCGTCACACTTGGTTCTCGTTCTCACCAAGTGTACTTCTTGTATTTATATCATACGGATTATAAATATTGTACATTTGTACATGTATTTCACCCCCGAAGTTATAAAAACTGAAAACAGTTAAAGAAAAGGGGGAGCATGAACTCACAACTTTGCGTTCCTAGCGTCGTAAACTTCACCGGACTTGCTTAATTAACGTCGTGACCTATACGCGTTTTCTTAACGTTAGTCACTAGACTTGCGTCGCACAAGTACAATCACTTTCTTTTGTATATATATTGTTGTGTTAAAAAATATTTTATATTTTTAACTAAGTATCTTACTTATATTATTTTCTCAAAAATTAATATAAGTATCTCGTGTTTTTCACTTTGCACCCGAATTATGTATCTTGTATGTTGTATGTGTATTTTTATGTTTATACTCCTCTTGAGTATTTAGTGTATTTTTAAGTCTTAATACACTAGCACGTATAACACATACTATATACACTTAGCACACAAGTTGGTGATCAAATAATATATATATATATATATATATATTTTCTCAAAAATATACATACTTAATATCCATTTTATTCTTGAAGAAATCGCCATTTCTTATCACCAAAAATTAGGGAAACCTTGGTAATGTTTTTAGGTATATTTTTAGTGGATAAGTTTCTCAAAAACTTATATTTTTCTAAGTGTCAAAATTTATAAAAATTTTGACAGAGTTTCCCCTAAAAATGGAGGTTTCCCATGTTTTCAAAACATGTGTTTATTTTCTTTTAAATCGTCAACAATCATCAACAACAATAATTATCAACAATAATCACTAATTTCTCCATTTCATGAACTTGAATATTTACAAAAATGTGTACTAACTTACTAGCACATTTAGTAAGTCTTGTTATCTTTAAAAATAAGTTTAATTTCTTAAAAACTTTATTTTTAAAGATCTTGAAGTTTCACAACTTCTAGTCATGATTTACCAAACATATTTCTTGTTAAATTTTTCTTGTGACACAAGTGTTTACACACTTGTTTACTTACTAAAATGCTTTTAGTTTATGTAAGGTTCGGGTTTAAAACAAGACTTGTATATTTTACTTGGTTCTTCCGAAAAACCACTTGTAGATCTTTAGATCTACATGTTTAGAGTCTTATTTTACAAGAAAATTACTTTTACTCAAGTTCATGTCTTATGAATGGATGGATCCATCATCCTTTAACTTTCTAACTTTTACATCCTACTAGTTCATACTCTCAAACATGGACTAGTATGTCTAGATGATGATCCATCTTGTTTTTACTAACAACAACATCAAATAATCATAACTAGACAAGTTTCACAAGATTTACACACATAGATTCTTTTTATCCAACATTAACCACTTATATCCAAGACTTTAGGTTATGTTCTTTCGAGTTTTCATCAATTAATCATTCGTTCACCTATTAACCACCAAAAATAAGAACAAGAGGGAGTTTTTAAGCACTTACTACTAGCACAAGGCTAGGGAAGTTCAAGAGTATAAATGTGGTGGTTAAAAGCAAATGGAGAAGGTCCTTCAAGATCCGCTTGCACCGAGCTTTGTTAGTGACCTTCTTACACCTCAAGATAACCTTGGAAAACTTGTATGATGATTGATAATGGTGATGGTGTGGTGGTGGCTTGAAGCCGTAGCCAAGGGAGAGAAAGAGGAGGTGTTTTGTTGAATGATGGAGGTGATGAGTTATAAAGAGTGTTTCCAACATAGTGTTGTCCAATAGGTCCAATGTTTCACTAGTACATGACAAGTCTAATAAAATATGAACTAAAGATCCCATGTGGGGATATGGTCTCCCAACCGTCCAACATATGGGGGGGGGGGCTAAGTGAAACATTCTAAGTGTAAGTTGCATGATTTAGTTAGGTTCTAATGACATTTAGTTAGGATGTTAGGTGTATTGTATAATATATAGTGTGTTAGGGTGTTCGGGGACCCTAACTACCTTAGAAAGATAAAAACAATGCTTCTAGCATTATTTTGGTGTTCCGGGTAATATCCGGTTGTTCGGTTAGACACTGGTTCGTTAAAGTGCTAAATCACACTTTTTAGTGTCTTTTAAGTACCCTTCTTGTACCCTTTCAATTCCAACACTTAGGAAAATATTCTGGATGATAAAACGACGTTTCTGCATAATATTCATATGTTTAAATGCTGATTTATTGCTGAA
The DNA here is from genome assembly GCA_030545235.1 of Helianthus tuberosus. NCBI lineage: Eukaryota > Viridiplantae > Streptophyta > Magnoliopsida > Asterales > Asteraceae > Helianthus > Helianthus tuberosus. The sequence continues at coordinate 5,572,396 of CM060390.1, forward strand.
TTATATAAATTCTGCACTTAAAGTGCGTTTCGGGTGCTTCTTAGTGCTTATTTTTGCTTTCGTATTGCATATATATTAAACCCTTGTATGTACTCTTAGGTTTTAATGCATTCTTGTTGTCGGACCTACACCTAGGCTCCAATTTTATTGTCTGACTGCTTTCTGCAGTTCTGTTGACACAGTGTGTCTTACCGGTGAGTTTACTATTATTTTTGACGCAACGCTCTCGTTTATGCATAAAGCAATATTTTGTAGTATACAACGTGCATGAATTCACTTGTTTAATCATGTGTTCAGACATTGCTGACAATTAAGCACATAATTGCAGTCATTAAATAATAATTAAAGTGTACGGAAATTACCGGTTTGGTGCCAGTTGTCACAGTCTCCCCCCGTTAAAAGAATTTCGTCCCGAAATTCAGGCTGAACTAACTCTCGCAGGAGTCTTCTTGAATAGGTGGGGATACTTTTCTTTGAACTGGTCTTCATGTTCTCATGTGTACTCGGGTCCGTGCTTAGAGCTCCAACGTACTTTGACAAGTTTCACACTGCTCCTCCTGATCTTGTTGACTTTCCAGTCGGTAACCTCAACGGGTTGTTCTGTAAATCGGAGGGCTTCATCAATATGCACTTCATCCATTGGGATGATCACGTTTTCTTGTGTTGGTCTCTTCTTCAGGTTGGATACATGAAACGTATCATGTACTCCATTAAGTTCTTCCGGTAACTCCAACTTGTATGACACGGTACCTATTCTTTTCAATATTCTGAATGGTCCGATGTATCGTGGATTCAACTTTCCACGCTTTCCAAATCTGACTACGCCCTTCCATGGTGAGACTTTTAACAACACTTTGTCTCCCACCTTGAATTCTACTGATTTTCTTTTCGGATCAGCGTAGCTCTTTTGTCGATCTCGAACCGCCTTAATGCGCTCTCGGATCTGCGCAATCTTGTCGGTTGTCTCTTGTACAAGTTCAGGACCAACCATACGTTTATCTCCGGCATCTACCCAACATAAGGGTGATCGGCATTTGCGGCCATACAGAGCTTCGAACAGCGCGGCTTTTATGCTCGTATGATAACTGTTATTGTAGGAAAACTCAACTAAAGGTAGATGAGTATCCCAGCTGCCGCCAAGGTCCATGACACATGCGCGAAGCATATCTTCCAATGTTTGTATAGTCCGTTCGCTCTGGCCGTCTGTTTGTGGATGGATTGTCGTGCTTAGATCTAACTGAGATCCAAAGGCTTCCTGAAATGATTGCCAGATTCTTGAGACAAAGCGTCCATCTCTGTCTGAAATAATTGAGATTGGCACTCCATGTCGTGCCATAATTTCCCTTAAGTATATCTCTGCAAGCTTTCCAGTGCTGTCTTTTTCTCGGATCGGTAGGAAGTGCGCAGACTTCGTTAATCGATCAACTATTACCCATATCATATTGTGCCCTCTCGGGGTCCTAGGTAATTTCGTTATGAAGTCCATCGAGATTTGTTCCCATTTCCACACGGGAATCTCTGGTTGTTGTAGTAGGCCGGACGGTTTCTGATATTCTGCCTTAACCTTGGCACAGGTTAGGCATTTTCCAACATAAACAGCAAAGTCGCTTTTGAGTCTCGGCCACCAATAGTATTCTTTCAAATCTTGATACATTTTGTCCGATCCTGGATGGATCGAATATCTCGATTTGTGGGCTTCATTAAGGATGACTTCTCGTATGCCACCATAGAGTGGAACCCAAATACGCTTCTTGAAGTATAAGGCTCCCTCTTCGTTTGGCACCATGTATTTCAGCATACCCCGTAGGTATTCAGCTTTACGGTTCTCTTCTTTAAGAGCTTCTTGTTGTGCATCCCGAATGCGTGCAGTGAGGTTCGTTCGAATGGTCATTTCCAATGCTCGAACCCTTAGTGTCTTAACCCTTTCTTTTCGGCTCAACGCGTCTGCTACAACGTTTTCCTTTCCAGAATGGTACTTGATCTCACAGTCGTAATCATTTAGCAGCTCGACCCATCGCCGCTGGCGCATATTCAATTCCTTCTGATCAAATATGTGTTGTAAGCTTTTGTGATCTGTGAAAATTGTACATCGAGTACCATATAAATAATGTCGCCTGATCTTCAGGGCGAATACCACTGCGCCCAGCTCCAGGTCGTGAGTGGTATAGTTTCTTTCATGTACCTTCAGTTGTCTTGAAGCGTAAGCGATGACTTTTTGGCGTTGTATGAGCACGCAGCCCAAGCCTTGCCGTGAGGCGTCGTAGTATACCACGAAGTCTTCAGTTCCTTCGGGTAATGATAGCATCGGTGCATCGCAGAGCTTATTCTTAAGTAGCTGAAAGGCTTCTTCCTGTTTGTGACCCCAGTCGTATTTCTTGTCTTTCTGTGTAAGGGTCGTTAGCGGTTGAGCTATCTTCGATAAATTCTCAATGAATCGCCGATAGTAGCCCGCTAAGCCCAAAAATTGTCGAATTTCAGTTGGGGTCTTGGGAGCTTCCCAGTTCTTTATTGCTTCTATCTTGGACGGGTCTACATGAATGCCCTTCTCATTCACAACGTGACTAAGAAATTGTACTTCGCGAATCTAGAATTCGCATTTCGAGAACTTTGCATAAAGCTTCTCTTTCCTCAGTAGTTCCAAGATGGTTCTGAGATGTTGCTCGTGCTCTTCTTTCGTTCGCGAGTAAATCAGGATATCATCGATAAATACAATCACGAATTTATCGAGATATGGTTTGCATACGCGGTTCATCAGATCCATAAAGACCGCTGGTGCATTCGTCAGCCCAAACAGCATCACAAGAAATTCGTAGTACCCATATCGCGTTCTGAATGCAGTCTTTGGTACGCTTTCCTCTTGGATTCTCAGCTGATGGTATCCAGATCGAAGGTCGATCTTGGAATAGTAGCTTGATCCTTGCAGTTGATCAAATAAGTCATCAATCCTTGGTAGCGGGTACCGATTCTTGATAGTGAGCTTGTTCAGTTCCCTGTAATCGATACACATCCGCAGTGTTCCATCCTTCTTCTTTACGAATAATACTGGAGCTCCCCAGGGTGAGAAGCTTGGCCTTATGAATCCTTTATCCAACAACTCCTGGAGTTGTGTAGATAATTCTTGCATTTCGGATGGAGCAAGTCGATAGGGAGCCTTGGCCACAGGAGCGGCTCCTGGAACCAAGTCTATACGGAATTCGACTTGTCGTTGCGGAGGTAGTCCTGGCAGATCTTCAGGGAACACATTAGGAAATTCCTTCACCACAGGAATGTCTTCGAGTTTTGGCTCCACAGCCTTCTTGTCTATAACGTGTGCTAGGAAAGCGACACATCCTTTCTTTAAGCACTTTCGTGCCTTCATGCAACTGATGATTCGAAGAGGTGCGTCTCGTTTTTCTCCATGCACGATGAGAGTTTCACCATTCGTTAAAGGGATGCGAATGATTTTCTCATAACAAATAACTTCAGCTTTGTTCTTGGACAACCAGTCCATCCCGACTACTACATCGAAGCTACCCAATTGAATAGGTAGGAGGTCTATGCTAAATCTTCGTTCACCAAGTTCTAGTGTGCAGCCTCTAACAACTTTGCCCGATTCAATGAGTTTTCCATTGGCTAGTTCTATGGAGTAAGGAATTTCTAATCTACTAGATTCTATTCCAAGTATGCGTTTAAATTCCACAGACATGAAGCTATAATCAGCGCCAATGTCAAATAATATGGATGCAAAGTGATTGTTAATGAGAAACGTACCGGTGACCACGTTAGGGTCCTCGCGTGCGTTCTTTGCTCCAATCACAAATGCTCTAGCCTGAGCATTGTTTCCCTCTGGGCAGTCCTTCATGAAATGATCATTGCTTCCACACTTGAAGCATCCTTGGTTCCGCCCTTTCCCGTTACCATTCTTGTTACCAGCACCATTTCCATTTCGGTTCTTTCCTTTTCCCCAACAGTCTTCTGTTTGATGACCCAATTTACCACATTTGTCATACCTTGGAATGCGACAAGCTCCTTCATGATGATACTTACATTTTTGGCATCTAGGTATGGAGCCTTGGTATGCTTTGGTTGCATGGGTTTTCGCCTCCTGGGACGGGTTAGCGTCACGCTTCTTGCTGAAACCCTTTTTGTTACAAGTTGCTTGGTTCAAACTTGTATGCTTTCTCTTTTTGTCGCCGGATGACTCAGCATGTGTCTCGGTCTTCTCTGTTGGGTTTTGTGATAACTTCTTCATACGAACACAATCTTCGGTCAGACTGACAGCCAGAGTTACAGCCTCAGTGTTTGTTTGTGGTTTGGCCGACGTCACCATGCCACGAAACTCTGAGGCCAGTCCCCAAATGTAGCGTTCAATGCGCTTGAATTCGGGAGTCACCATGTAGGGAAGCACTCTTGACAGATCGTGGAACCTTCGAGTATAACCATTAATGTCAGCTCCTACCATGGTCAAGTGCCAGAACTCCGTTTCCAGCCTTTGGAGTTCAGCGCGAGAGCAATACTTCTCTCTCATTCTTTCCTTCAGTTCCTCCCAAGTTAAGCCATAAGCGGCATCATCACCAAAAGTTTGGGCTTGCAGGCTCCACCAAGTCAGAGCTTCATCGACGAATAACCCAGTAGTAAAAGTGACTTGCTGATCCGCGGTACACTTGCTCATGCGGAAAGTAGCTTCAGTCTTCTCCGTCCAGCGCACAAATGCTACTGCACCTCCTGTGCCATCATAGTTCATCGGCTTGCAGTCGAGGAACTGCTTGAAAGTGCAGCCTCGAGTTGTGCTGCCTCCAGATGAATCTCCATTCCCATTACGTCTAGCGTTGATTGGTCCTCCACTGTCCTGAGTACGGTTCGCCTCATATTGGGCGATAGCAGCGGAGATCCTTTCTTCCAGTAGAGCATTCAGCTCTTTAGCCATTCTTAGCAGTGGGGGAGGAGGAGGTTGATCATTATTGCGAGCATTCACAGCTTTCCTGGGTGCCATGTTCTGACAGAACATAACACAACAGGGTTAGACATTTGTTTGATATCGTCCTACTAGACAGTAGTAGTATATATATTCACAGGTATATACCACATAAGTGACATCAAACAATTATTACTCTAGCAGAGTACTTAGTAGGCTTGCACTGAGCGAATCTATACGTGACAAGACTTGCTGTGATTTCTGTGCATTGAATTCCATAATTATGTATGCATCCATAATTACGTAACTCCTTGCACAGTCCGCACAGTTCGTTTGATCCTCGTATTTCTTCCTTCAGATGGGCCATCGCTTTCAGATAAAGTCACGTATACTTGTGACATTCTACTTCTAGTTCATGCTAATTATCACACATAATTGCAAGTAATTTCTAGTCAACGACAAGTGCTACTCAAGTGCACTCTAAGTCTTGTAGTGTCTTTTCTAGACTTATGTAAACAGTTTCAGGTAGTGGATGTCGCGGGACGTTTTATGCAATGAAAACTCTTTGAAAAATTGTTTTCGTGAAAGGATCCTAGAGATTGTATACTAGACTCAAGAAGGAATCCTGGTTCACTACAATCGCAGCTCTGATACCAATCTGTCACACCCCTTTCTGCGGCGGAAGCACGAGGTGTGATCATGAAAGGTTCTCATTGCATACGAAGAGTAAACATGCTACATGCTCATAAAATAACATCAAATTTCATAATTTGAAAACATAAGTTTAGCGTTTACATCGCTAAGTCGCATAAAACATTGTCTTAAAAAGTTTACAACTTTATTTAAAGATAAACATAAGCGACATCCACGAGCATGAGTAAGACCACGCGCACATCCATCCTAGTTACCTGAAATACATGTGAGTTTTGGAAAAACGTCAACATAATGTTGGTGTGAATTTATGCAGTTTTGTATTTCACGTTTGTATACTTTGTATGAAAACATAGTTTGTGTATAAATCAAGTTTTCATATATAAATCAAGTTTCATGTGTACACCACGTACTCATGTATAATTCAAATTCTTTTTGAGTACCCCACATACTCAAGTATAATTCCCATTTTCTTGAGTACCCCACGTACTTCAAGTATAATTCAAGCTTTTCTTGAGTACCCCACGTACTCAAGTATTATTCAAGCTTTTCTTGAGTACCCCACGTACTCAAGTATTCATCAAATTTTAGTATGGTATGAATTTTATGTAAATAAAGTATTCCTGTAAGTATCAGGATTGTTAATGGGTTGCAAAGCCATTAACATGTGACACGACATAGGAAGTCACCAAACCTTAGGCATTTAATTGGTATATTCTGAGACACAAAAGCACTACTCGATTCTTGCCCTCACCGAGAGTGTGGCTGCCCGGCACCCGTTAGATCTAACCTTTTGTTCTGCGGTCTAGGTATATTGTTGATTAATGGTGCTTATGTACCCTATTCGTGACACGATTTCTCGCATCATTTCTCATAACGCCTGATACTTGGTTCTCGTTCTCACCAAGTGCGCTTCTCATATTCTTATATTTCGTCACTCTTGGTTCTCGTTCTCACCAAGTGTACTTCTTGTATTCTTATATTTCGTAACACTTGGTTCTCGTTCTCAGCAAGTGTACTTCTTGTATTTATATCATACCAATTATAAATATTGACATTTGTACATGTATTTCACCCCCGAAGTTATAAAAACTGAAAACATTTAAAGAAAAGGGGGAGCATGAACTCACAACTTTGCGTTCCTAGCGTCGTAAAATTTACCGGACTTGCTTAATTAACGTCATGACCTATATGCGTTTTCTTAACGTTAGTCACTAGACTTGCATCGCACAAGCACTGTCACTTTCTTTTGTATATATATTGTTGTGTTAAAAAAATATTTTATATTTTTAACTAAGTATCTTACTTATATTATTTTCTCAAAAATTAATATAAGTATCTCGTGTTTTGCACTTTGCACCCGAATTATGTATCTTGTATGTTGTATGTGTATTTTTATGTTTATACTCTTCTTGAGTATTTAGTGTATTTTTAAGTCTTAATACACTAGCACGTATAACACATACTATATACACTTAGCACACAAGTTGGTGATCAAATAATATATATATTTTTCTCAAAAATATACATACTTAATATCCATTTTATTCTTGAAGAAATCGTCATTTCTTATCACCAAAAATTAGGGAAACCTTGGTAATGTTTTTAGGTATATTTTTAGGGGATAAGTTTCTCAAAAACTTATATTTTCTAAGTGTCAAAATTTATAAAAATTTTGACAGAGTTTCCCCTAAAAATGGAGGTTTCCCATGTTTTCAAAACATGTTTTTATTTTCTTTTAAATCGCAACAATCATCAACAACAATAATTATCAACAGTAATCACTAATTTCTCCATTTTATGAACTTGAATATTTACAAAAATGTGTACTAACTTACTAGCACATTTAGTAAGTCTTGTTATCTTTAAAAATAAGTTTAATTTCTTAAAAACTTTATTTTTAAAGATCTTGAAGTTTCACAACTTCTAGTCATGATTTACCAAACATATTTCTTGTTAAATTTTTCTTGTGACACAAGTGTTTACACACTTGTTTACTTACTAAAATGCTTTTAGTTTATGTAAGGTTCGGGTTTAAAACAAGACTTTTATATTTTACTTGGTTCTTCCGAAAAACCACTTGTAGATCTTTAGATCTACATGTTTAGAGTCTTATTTTACAAGAAAATTACTTTTACTCAAGTTCATGTCTTATGAATGGATGGATCCATCATCCTTTAACTTTCTAACTTTTACATCCTACTAGTTCATACTCTCAAACATGGACTAGTATGTCTAGATGATGATCCATCTTGTTTTTACTAACAACAACATCAAATAATCATAACTAGACAAGTTTCACAAGATTTACACACATAGTTTCTTTTTATCCAACATTAACCACTTATGTCCAAGACTTTAGGTTATGTTCTTTCGAGTTTTCATTAATTAATCATTCTTTCACCTATTAACCACCAAAAATAAGAACAAGAGGGAGTTTTTAAGCACTTACTACTAGCACAAGGCTAGGGAAGTTCAAGAGTATAAATGTGGTGGTTAAAAGCAAATGGAGAAGGTCCTTCAAGATCCGCTTGCACCGAGCTTTGTTAGTGACCTTCTTACACCTCAAGATAACCTTGGAAAACTTGTATGATGATTGATAATGGTGATGGTGTGGTGGTGGCTTGAAGTCGTAGCCAAGGGAGAGAAAGAGGAGGTGTTTTGTTGAATGATGGAGGTGATGAGTTATAAAGAGTGTTTCCAACATAGTGTTGTCCAATAGGTCCAATGTTTCACTAGTACATGACAAGTCTAATAAAATATGAACTAAAGATCCCATGTGGGGATATGGTCTCCCAACCGTCCAACATATGGGGGGGGGGGGGGCTAAGTGAAACATTCTAAGTGTAAGTTGCATGATTTAGTTAGGTTCTAATGACATTTAGTTAGGATGTTAGGTGTATTGTATAATATATAGTGTGTTAGGGTGTTCGGGGACCCTAACTACCTTAGAAAGATAAAAACAATGCTTCTAGCATTATTTTTGTGTTCCGGGTAATATCTGGTTGTTCGGTTAGACACTGGTTCGTTAAAGTGCTAAATCACACTTTTTAGTGTCTTTTAAGTACCCTTGTATGTACTCTTGGGTTTTAATGCATTCTTGTTGTCGGACCTACACCTAGGCTCCAATTTTATTGTCTGACTGCTTTCTGCAGTTCTGTTGACACAGTGTGTCTTACCGGTGAGTTTACTATTATTTTTGACGCAACGCTCTCGTTTATGCATAAAGCAATATTTTGTAGTATACAACGTGCATGAATTCACTTGTTTAATCATGTGTTCAGACATTGCTGACAATTAAGCGCATAATTGCAGTCATTAAATAATAATTAAAGTGTACGGAAATTACCGGTTTGGTGCTAGTTGTCACACCATTAGCATATGCCTAGTCAACTTTAATATGTTGACCAACCCTAAAAAAACATTGATAAAAAATGGTGACATAAGATACCTCTAGTAAAAACATTTACAAATGTCTCCCATTTAAAGATAATATAGCAAGTGCGACTAATCTACAGTCATGATTCCATAAAGGTACTTTAAAACAAACAGAAAACCACACAAATGTTGGGGTTCAACTTATGCACTCCAACTCCCGTACCCGATGACCCGTTTCAAACTGATCTCAGCTTTGACCTGCATCCAGTTATCTGACTTTGACTCGTGCCCATCAAGATTAACCTACAACAAAATGGCCAGCCACGACAATTAAAAGCTAAAATATATTGTAAAGGCGTATATAGAACTAGTCATGATCACAATTTTCATTGTCGTGTGATGAGATGAAACAAGCACAACAAAAGTGGCTGTAATAAAACTTTGTATCAGTGATAAACTTTGCCAATGTAAAGCTTTGTATTTTGGTTGCTTAGCTAATAAGGGTTGATATAATCAGTCTCTATATCTAAAACACACATTAACTAGAATAAAAAATTGTATTTGTATAAAAACAAACACTAGTAAAAGTTCTAATAGATAAGTTCTTTAGTCTAGTAAACATATAACTACTGTAAAGAAGAGAAAGTAATCAAATATTCAATTGAAAGACAAGATTGTACAAAAGCATGTGAAAGTCAAAAGGCTTTTAACAATATCAAAGTCAACAGAAAATCAAAAAGAAATTACCTGTTTTAGAAGGCTTTCATTTTGTCCATCTTTTGAGGTTACATCTACCTTTCTGTCATCAAGATTATGCTTAGTTTTTGCACTAATTTCGTTATATTAAAAGACTAGTTTAAGAACCCGCGAATTTCGCGGGTGGACTAACACACAAATATATAAGTTAAAATTGTTGAAATACTCCTTTAAAATAAATAAACGTTAAAGTACTAATGAAATTCGTAAACTACCATTTACTGAAACGGGTTGAATTTCAAATGCCACGTAATAAAATGTGGAAAGTCAAAGTGAAAAAATGTTTTGGTTGGTGGCAAATTCCCCCTACCATTGTTTTTAAGAAGTTAAAAATATTAATAGATATATAAACAAAATTAACTCCAAATTATACAACACCTAAATTGCTGAATCCACTTTAAGAAGTTATAATAAATAAACAAAATTACCTTCAAATTATACAACACCCAAATTGCTAAATCCACAATTGCATGCTGTGAGATTAAGATAGCTTCCAATCTACCCAATGAACCTTCTGGATTTTCTCAAAGAAAGCATGAACCAAGAATGAACCTCTACAGATGATGTTGTACTCCACCGTGTTATAAATCCAATTAAACCAAGCTCACAAAGCAACCAAATTACCCTCAGATATCCTGTTTCTGTATCAGGAGTGACCATTTTTAAAACTGTAAAATGACCAATTTGATTGCAAAATCACATGAAAAGACCTGCTATTCTTTTAAAGCTGCAAGTATTCTTTAAGAACATGTGACCCGTTTTTTTTTTTTTTTTTTTTTTTTTTTTGGTAAGGAATGAACCAATCATAACATCTATAGCTTGTTGCAATCAAAAACATAAAAATGCATTAAAAAAGCAGGGGTGTTTACACTCCATGACATGTTGAACAGCAAAAGGTTAATTAGAGAACCCCAAAATGAAAGTCACAACACACGAAAGGAAACACGCAAAAAACAGATTTATACCGCCAACATATTAAAATGTTTAAACAAAACACAACTTATAAGACTCCCCATTTAAGACACGCCAAGACGCACACACAGCAACCAAAAAGCGGTATAAACTGGCCCAAACTCGCCCACACCAATTAATGGACCCAATACCCCTGCCCTCTGATCATATATTATCCAAAGATGTATGTCCAGTTAGAGTGAATGAAGTACCCCGATACACACCACCTTCTTCAACGATAACCACCATCACATTTCATTGCCACCTACCACAACCCCTCCCCCACATCCATCTTTCATTACGTCATAATCCACCAGCCCCCACCTCCACTCATTATCTCCCTTCAAAGATTGAAGTAGAAATCAAAATTTGATTCAAAGATTGAAAAAAAAAGTCAAAGCTAATATATTAGGTTTGTTTTCTAACTTGTTTCATATGGTACTCAAGAAGACAAATGATAAGAGGAAAACCAATACTGACTAACTTGTATCTGAACTTATTAGCACTTGAGAAGAAATATGCAAAGTAAAACAAAAGAATCAACAAAATTCAATTAAAACCTTACCTTTCTTTTAATGGAAACATACGTGCTAACACCGGGTTTGAAGAATGATTCTAATTTGTCAAAGAGAGTGATGACATCAAAATTTAGAAATTCAGAGAAAAGAATAATTGAATGAATGATTCAGTTGCTTTCTTACCAGTTCTGTGCAGACTTGTTCTTGGAAGCGTTTATTCTCTACTACCTAAAATTAGAATACATAATTAGTTTATATACATAAACTACTTTTATTAGCTTTTTTCATCCTAGAAAATAAAACAAATCCTCCAATCAGAGAATGGAACAGACATAGCATATTAATATCTTGTATAATTTTTATAAAATATGATTTAGGTGAATTTAAAATACACTTTCGGTGACTTTCATCCAGATCGACCCGTTTACATTTTTCGCTAATCTAGTATATCTTACCAACTTGACTCGCTATAAGTGCTAAAGTATAACATGACAGCACATTCATAAGTGAGCGGGTCAACATAGCCACCTTTAAAGATAACTTATAAGTTAAATGTACTAACCACTTTAGCTGTAAAAGGTAACATCTGTTCTGGTGGCTTGTTAGTGCAAATGCAACCACCTAGTTTTATCAGCAAGGCGTTTGATGGCCACCAATAAAACTACTACATAGGGTTCAATGACTTATATCCATGCTATGATTTATAGACCAATTTCTTGTGAGCAGCCCAAATGAGGAAGGCTACATCTGCACTACCCAAAGTTAACACACACATATCAAGAACTTACAACCAGTATAACAATTCCATTGCATCTACCTAAAAGTATGTCTTAATAATATTGGTATTGCCATAATAAGGTTTTATAACAACACAAGAATGCGTTAAGCTAACTAAGCATGAGAAATCATGCACACTACACATCAAATTCATAGAAACATAATATGTATTATCTGTTTATATACAGTAATCATAAACTTTAAGTGAATTTGAAGAAGTGTTACCCGTTTAAATTAGGGATGAGCATTTGGTACCGGTACGGTTCGGTACCGGTACCCGCTTTCCCCGTGTTTCGGTACCGGTACAGGGTAAAACACCGGTACCGCTAACCACATAGCCTAAACTAAACATGCCAATAGTTTCTAAATACTATGTGGACCCATTTACATTTCACAATCATAATGAAAGAAAAAAGCTACATACAAAAACTTAATATTTAAAAAAAATTGCACCTGTGGAAAACTAAATGCATTGGCTAACATCAGCTCTTGGCGTCCAGAATCCTCACTTTCTAAAAATTGATTCCCAGTTATGCAAGGTACATTTGCTGAAACTATAGCTACCTAGACCATCAAAAACCCACATATATACATATTTTACTGACAAAAGCAAACTGTGAAGACATAGCTCAAACAAACCTGACCCATCTCGCTTGAACACAACACAAACATTGTATTAGTGACTATATTTGTTTCATGAATATAAAAAAAGAAAAGCATGCCCTCACCTGAATTTTTCTAACACATACTTATAGACAATAAATTCATATGAAAAAACATATTCTATCATCAACTTATTAAGGCCATGCGATTTAAATAGAAATAAAAAATAAACCTTCGTTTTGGTCTCACACTTCACATCTACCTGCTTAACTTTGAGGGTGAGATGTCCAACAAACCGGCTTCCATAATATGCAAGGTACGCGATGCCACTGGTGGAGCCGAGTTTATACTACCAGCTTGAGGAGGCTGTGGTCACGTATTATAACTGATGAATAGGTGGTGAAGGAACATAAAATACGGAGAAACATATTCCATATGAGATATAAGTTGTAGGGCAATGTGGAAAACGAACCTGATTGCCTGCCTAAAAACGGGTTGCTGAGTCACAGCTATGGAGGTTTACATAATCATCCAACAATGCCTAATACTTCGATACAAAATCTGCAGAACATTAATGAAATAAAGATAACAATCGGTATTACATAATCATCCAACAATGCCTAATACTTCGATACAAAATCTGCAGAACATTAATGCCTATGGAGGTTTACATAATCATCCAACAATGCCTAAAAACGAACCTGATCAAGAAACCTTTCACCGGACGACCCCTCCTCCACAAAGTAAAGATAACAATCGGTATTACAAATTCAATATTAAATAATCAGATTCAAGATTAATTAGCGTATCAGATCAACTAAAAGACTGATGAATACATCTGAAAATGAAATACCCATATGATAAAACTTACAAAAATTAGTGTATCAAATCAAAACAACAAATAAAATAAATAGTAAAAAACTATAACCTAACCTTGATTGCGACCACAAAAGGCAGGGGGCAAGCAAAGCCCTAATCGTTGATAGACATGAATGATGACAATTAAGACAACAAAATAGGATAGGATAAATAGAAGAAAAGGCTGAAACCCTAGATGTTAAATCGAAGTGTTAGATCTAACCTTGATTTGGAAGCTTGATATGAAGATCATTGAAGGAGAAAGATAAACCACGAATCATGAAACAATGTTTAGAACATTATAGATCGAGAAAAATTAACCTAGTTGCTTGGCTGCTTACAGTTGTTTCTAAAGAGATTTAGAATTGATTGCGAAGAGGAAGAGAAAGAACAAAAAAAACCCTAATCGAACAAAGCGTATGTGAGAAGATGAAGAATTTGGACCAAAGTGAAAAGCGTTACAACCAAAGTGAAAAGCGGGATTTACATTGAAGATGTATCTTGCCGCTCAAATCAACATTCAGAGGTCTAATAAGTTGCCAGGTGGCAATTAGTGGGTTAAGTTGATGCCAAGTGGCACTAAAATGTATTGTTTTAATATAGATAATAGATAGCAATTTAAAACTCAAGTATTAAGGTAAATCAAAGAAAGAAAATTGAAGTAATTAAAGATGGATAAGACAAAGATGTCTGACCTTTGTTTTTCTGGTTCAATAGTAATGTTCTCCACAGAATTTTGTGAATGTGTTGCCTCAAATGGTACATTGTGGGATGTTTCAGTTTGAGTAAAATCACAAAGGTTGTCCAACTGAATGTTCTTCACTTATCAAGTTTGAGCCGGCTCGCAAGCCTATACAAGCTCATTGATTATTTAACTTTTATTTAATTTAATCTTAGTTTTAAAAAGAGCGCCTGAGGTGCGAGGCGCATCAAGGCGCAGCTTCTCGGGCTTTTTCGCTCAGTGCCTTGTGTAATTACAAGAAGCACCCAAAAGGCGCAGATTTTTAGGTTTTTTCGAGGCTTTTTGGCCTGAGGCTCGCGCCTCATGTACCTGAGGCGTTTTTCTGTAGAAAAAAGTTGTACCTTAGGTTTTTTGACTTGTACATGTAAGTAAAATGGTATAAAGCCTTATTTATAGCTATATTTTGGTTAAAAGAAGCTAAAAACCTATGGGATTTGTATGGGATATATAAAAAAATTATATAAAATCCTTGCACCTCGGGTACGAAAAGCACACCGCTTTTGCGCTTTGCGCTTCGAGCCTTATTTTTAGACCTCGTCGCTTTTGTGCTCCTATCGCTTTTTAAAACCAAGTTTTGTAAGGTACTAGATTGAATGACATGCATGTACGATACATGGTTGTATATTCTCTTTGGCAAATTACTAAAGACTGCATGACTAACGAGCTTAAAAAGGTATTGTTAAAGAACCGAGCTTTAGTTAGATTAAGCTCACAAAAAATGGAAGCTAATAATATATCCAGGTAAAAGAAATAAAGAGTATACTCACCTCCAGTACAAAATGCTTATTGCACCAACCAAAAGCAACAGAATTATAGAGTATGTTCCATTTCGCTCGTCGATTCTTTCAATCATAAATATCGCAATAATTGAAGTGAAGGAAATGGTCATCTGGATTCATTAAATTCATGTCCATAATACTAAAATAGTAGTATGTAATCTAAATTGTAACAAATATACTGAATGATAATACTCACAGGCAAACGATCCCAAACAAGGCGAGCATCCTTTAGTTCAAGATGATAATACGAGGATCCAAAACCAACAACAGCCACACAAATGTAAAAGAATGTCCAACCACAAAGCTCACCTTGCAGACTTATATAAAAAAATATGCATGAATTATTATTAATTAGTGATAAAACGAAAAAAGTTCACGATAACATACATCCACCAGCATACCTTAACTTGAAGAAGTTTTTATAATAACAAAGTACGAGCCCTATGACACCACTAATGAAGAAAGGCACAATTGAAATGACATTCAGAGCATTAAGTATGCCTGAAAGTAGTAACCATTAAGTGAAAAATGAACTCATGATTAACGGTGTATCAAATGAAAATAAGTGCATCGTGCAACCAAACTATCACTGTGTAACATATCCAATCATTTGTAGTAACTTATCGGGACTATTATACTATTATAGTTTTTACCTTCAACCATAGGTTCGTTTGAAGAATGATGTGTCCTAAAGAGAGGCAATTATAAAAACAACCTAAGAAGTTAAACTATTGATAACGAAGAACATAAAAACTATAGCACACTATATTACTCCCTTTGCTCAGAGTCCTTCAATCCTTCATGGATGTCAGACATATGATTTCCAACTTTAATGTGGAAATAGATATGTGCAAACTACTTTAAAGTTGAAATTAAGTAATACAAAACAATGCTTGAATAATAATAATTACTACTTATATAATTATAAACAAGGTGTCTTCTTGCTCAATTTCGTACATATTATCAGGGATAACAACATATTGAGACGCCAACCTCCTATGACCCAAATCAAACCACCCCTTTTAAACCAGCCCGTTTTGACCCATACCTAGTTTGGTTGGAACCCATTGAGGCCCGAACCCCCTACAACCTGTTACCCTGCCCAACGCTATGTGGTCGTTCTGCCCGAACAAAAACGGCCACTTCTTAAAATAGTTTTATTTGACCCGTATCCAGTTTGGTTGGAGCCCACTCAGACCCAAATCCGCTACAACCTATTACCCCCGACTTTTTAGTCGTGAACCCGTTCTGACCCAGACCAAACGACCACTTTCTAAAACAGTCCATTTCACTTGTACGACATTTTGGTTGGAACTGTACCCAGTTTGGTTGAAGCTCATAATGACCCGTACCCAGTTTGGTTGAAGCTCATAATGACCTGAACACATTATGACCCGTTACCCTGCCGACCCGACCTGACTAAATGAGCTTGTTTTTAGGCTTGGGCTCGAGCTCATTTAAGCTCGACTAGTTCGAGCTTTTTCGAGCCGCGGCTCATTTGCACCCCTAGTGTGCTTTATCCATATATTAAAAACTCATTGGTAGTTCTACTAGGTGAAAAACACAAATAGATATAAATAGATATTCTCAATAGCACCTAACATAGTAACATATACATACAAACACCCACAAATATATAGCATATTTAACAACAGTCTGAGGTTCTATTTCCACTTGTAATATGAAAAATGATAATATAATAATTACTGTCATAATCACAAAATTGAACACATGACCGATGTCAAAATTCCATATCAGATTGAATCTCAAAACTACTAGAGAATGTTTTTACCAAGGACCCACTTATCTTATAAGAAAAACATGTGAAATAGAAGTCAATTTGGTTGAAGCATTTCATCGAGCAGTTGGTGTGTATCTTCAAACCTTTCACGTTTGAACAACATAACAAAAATCAAAACCTGATACAACCACATACAACAGCTAGTATATATATAATTGATCCTAAGACTAAGATAAAACCTATACATGATGTGTGATCGATGCATTCATCAACAAAAAAAAGGGCAATATGTATACCTTATTCGTAATCGCACCATAACAGTAGCTGTAGCAATCTGTGAAAGACAGTTCAATGGTGCGTTGGTGGTCGCTTGTGGTGAAAAAGATTATCGATTGTTGTGCAGAAGATGGCCGATTTCAGGTGAAGAACACCATCGATTGAAGGTGAAGAATATGATGCCTATTGAAGGTGAAGAAGATGATCGAAGGTGGAGGTTGGCTGCGTGGAACAAACAGAGCAGCAAGGGGATATTGATTAAGGTTACAAAGAGTGGGGATAATAGATTTAGGTTAAAAGAGGGAAAATGATAAGTGGGAGGGAAAGCCAGGAATCTTAAAATTTTGGCTGCAATTGGGGTGGCGTTATTAAAAAATTAGTTTTTTAATTATTAAAATATACCTTTTTAATTCTCGATTAATAGTAATAGGTATTCTTATATTAGACCATGCGTAGTGGTAATGCCCCCACCCTTACGTGTTTTCTGTCATGTGGGAGTACAGTCAGCAAGCGGTATTATTTGGCGTTTTTTTTTTCTAAAATGGGTGTAGTAGGGATGTGGGCATTATGTTAAAAGGGGGGTAGAGAATTAAATAAAAATAAAAACCAACAAAAAAAGCTATTGGCCAAAATAAGGAAGATTAAATGTGATTGGCCATTCAAAATTGCTCCAAGCGTGTTTGGGGGGAGAAGACGTCCACTACGGGTGGTCTTAGAATATGGGTGCAAACCATCCGAGCCGAGTTGAGCCCGAGCTTGACTAGGCTCGCGTTCGTTTCACTTATAAAAGCTCGAGCTCGATCTAGGCTCAATTCGAGCTTTGTTTTTAAAGCTCGAGCTCGGCTCATAGGTAATTTTTCAAGCTCGAGCTCTGCTCGGCTCAATTCGAGCTTTTTTTCGAGCCGAGCAGAGCTTTAAAAATACATATGTACATTAACACGTACACATATATGTACACATAGACATACACGTACACACAAATACATATGTGTGTTAACACACACACAGGAACAGACATGTATGCAATTACATATACATACACGTAGTCACAAACATACACGTACTTTAGAAGTACCTGATACCGGAGATTTTGTGGAAGACCTAGATCTCCACTTGAGAATACATCTATGATCTAATATTGTTCGTTGTGGTCCCTTAAGGCTTAATATGGTACATTAAGACACGTATGATCTAGTATGGGCTATTATGATCTATTTAGGCCTAATATGATTCATTAAGACATGGGTGATCCACTATTGGCCACTGTGATCCGTTAAGGACCAACATGATCCATATAGACATGTATGATCTATTATTGACCATTGTGATCCATTTAGGCCCAATATGGTCCATTAAGACATGTATTATCTACTATTGTCCATTGTGATCCATTTAGGCCCAATATGGTTGATTAAGACACACATGATATAATATTGGCCATTAGATATAGGAGTGTCCTGCTATATTTATAGTAGTAACTATAGAAGTGCATTAGGGTTTAATTTTAGATTTGTCACCCCTTTATTTAGAAAGTTTGTTGTGGTTAGTTTTAAGTTTTTATAAGATATATCTAAGTATAGATATTAGGCAGTTTTAATAAAATAAAATGTGACACATAATATCTTCATTTTATGTTACGGTACTTTTAATTCCTTTTGTTTTTGTTTGCATAGATGGAGCTCATCTTTGTAGATTAGGCACATTAGATCACAAGTATTAATTACTTGTACATTAACGCATAATCGACTTGTACCTTTTAATCCATGCGTCGATATTGATCAAGACAACTACCGAAACGTTGACAAAAATGTGTAGGTCGTCATGCTATCTTTGGATTTTTTTTAAACAGTTTAGTTTATAAGATATGTTAAGAATACTTAAAAAAATTATAAGTTTGTTATGAAGGAGTGAATTGTAACTAATTATCTATAATTTTGTTAAAACCTTAGGGATTTAAGTGTAATAATTTTAGGGGCTAAAAAATAAATAATGTTTAAAAGACCAAACTACCCTCATTTTAGGGGTCTTTCTAGAAATAAAGAGGGGGAAAAGTTCTTATTTTTGGGTATCTTAAAATGTCCATCCCTCATGCATTATAATATAGTATAGATATGATAGCATCGTACAATATAGTATAGTGTAGTGTTGTATAGCATATGACCGTATCGTATCGCACAATGTAATATAGTATACTATACTATATCGTATAGTATAGTGTCGTGTCATGTTGCGTCGTGTCGTGTCGTGTAGTGTAGGATTGTATCGTATGGTACTATATAAGATTGTATCGTATGGTACAACATAGTATAGTATTGTATAATATATGGTATAGTATGGTATGAGGTATGCTATAGTATAGTATAGAATCGTAGGGTCAATTGCCATAAATTTTCGACAAATTTGTCATTTTATAATTTAAAATTATATGTTTTTTTTTCTAAATTGATAAATTAAAATAACCTTTTTGTAGGAAATCTATAGCAACTGATATTCATTTGCTATAAATTTTTGACAAACTTAACATTCTTAGTTTTTTTTTCTATAAACAACTGTTTTGTAGAAAATTTGTAGCAATTTATGTCAATTTGCTACAAATTTCCGACAATTTTTTTTTAAATTATCTTTTTTTCTAAAATTGATAAATAACAAATAACATAACTTTTGTTTTGTAGGAAATTTGTAGCAACTTGTGTTAATTTGCTACAAATTTCTAACAAATTTATTATTTTAGTTTTCAAAATTATGTTTTCTTCTTAATTTGACGAATGATAGCCTTCTTGTAGGAAATGTGTAGCAACTGTTGTCAATTTCCTACAAAGTGCCGACAAAATTATTATTTTATTTTTTAAAATTATAATATAACTTTTTTTGTAGCAAATATATAGCAACTGGTGTCAATTTGCTACAAATTTCTGACAAATCTAGTATTTTGTTTTTTATAATTATGTTTTCTTCTTAATTTGTTGAATAATAGCCTTTTTGTAGGAAATTTGTAGCAACTGCTGTTAATTTGCTACAAATTTCCGACAAACTTATCATTTTATTTTTAAAAATTATCTATTTTTCTAAAATTGATAAATAACAAATAAAATTACTTTTGTTTGTAGGAAATTTGTAGCAACTGGTGTCAGATTGCTACAATTTTCCGACAAATCTAACATTTTATTTTTTAAAATTGTAGGAAATCTGTAGCAACTGATATTCATTTGCTACAAATTTTTGACAAACTTAACATTCTTAGTTTTTTTTTTCTATAAACAACAGTTTTGTAGAAAATTTGTAGCAATTTGTGTCAATTTGCTACAAATTTCTGACAATTTTTTTTTAAAATTATCTTCGTTTCTAAAATTGGTAAATAACAAATAACATAACTTTTATTTTGTAGCAAATGTGTAGCAACTGTTGTCAATTTGCTACAAATTTCTGACAAATCTAGTATTTTGTTTTTTATAATTATGTTTTCTTCTTAATTTGTTGAATAATAGCCTTTTGTAGGAAATTTGTAGCAACTGCTGTCAATTTCCTACAATGTGCCGACAAAAGTATTATTTTATTTTTTAAATTATAATATAAATTTTTTTGTAGCAAATGTGTAGCAACTGTTGTCAATTTGCTACAAATTTCTGACAAATCTAGTATTTTGTTTTTTATAATTATGTTTTCTTCTTAATTTGTTGAATAATAGCCTTTTTGTAGGAAATTTGTAGCAACTGCTGTCAATTTCCTACAAATTTCCGACAAACTTATCATTTTATTTTTTAAAATTATCTATTTTTCTAAAATTGATAAATAACAAATAAAATTACTTTTGTTTGTAGGAAATCTGTAGCAACTGATATTCATTTGCTACAATTTTTTGACAAACTTAACATTCTTAATTTTCTTTTTCTATAAACAACAGTTTTGTAGAAAATTTGTAGCAATTTGTGTCAATTTGCTACAAATTTCTGACAATTTTTTTTTAAAAATTATCTTTGTTTCTAAAATTGATAAATAACAAATAACATAACTTTTATTTTGTAGCAAATGTGTAGAAACTGTTGTTAATTTGCTACAAATTTCTGACAAATCTAGTATTTTGTTTTTTATAATTATGTTTTTTTCTTAATTTGTTGAATAATAGCCTTTTGTAGGAAATTTGTAGCAACTGCTGTCAATTTCCTACAAAGTGCCGACAAAATTATTATTTTATTTTTTAAAATTATAATATAACTTTTTTTGTAGCAAATGTGTAGCAACTGTTGTCAATTTGCTACAAATTTCTGACAAATCTAGTATTTTGTTTTTTATAATTATGTTTTCTTCTTAATTTGTTGAATAATAGCCTTTTTATAGGAAATTTGTAGCAACTGTTGTCAATTTCCTACAAATTTCCGACAAACTTATCATTTTATTTTTAAAAATTATCTATTTTTCTAAAATTGATAAATAACAAATAAAATTACTTTTGTTTGTAGGAAATTTGTAGCAACTGGTGTCAGATTGCTACAATTTTCCGACAAATCTAACATTTTATTTTTTAAAATTGTAGGAAATCTGTAGCAACTGATATTCATTTGCTACAAATTTTTGACAAACTTAACATTCTTAGTTTTTTTTTTCTATAAACAACAGTTTTGTAGAAAATTTGTAGCAATTTGTGTCAATTTGCTACAAATTTCTGACAATTTTTTTTTAAAATTATCTTCGTTTCTAAAATTGGTAAATAACAAATAACATAACTTTTATTTTGTAGCAAATGTGTAGCAACTGTTGTCAATTTGCTACAAATTTCTGACAAATCTAGTATTTTGTTTTTTATAATTATGTTTTCTTCTTAATTTGTTGAATAATAGCCTTTTGTAGGAAATTTGTAGCAACTGCTGTCAATTTCCTACAATGTGCCGACAAAATTATTATTTTATTTTTTAAATTATAATATAAATTTTTTTGTAGCAAATGTGTAGCAACTGTTGTCAATTTGCTACAAATTTCTGACAAATCTAGTATTTTGTTTTTTATAATTATGTTTTCTTCTTAATTTGTTGAATAATAGCCTTTTTGTAGGAAATTTGTAGCAACTGCTGTCAATTTCCTACAAATTTCCGACAAACTTATCATTTTATTTTTTAAAATTATCTATTTTTCTAAAATTGATAAATAACAAATAAAATTACTTTTGTTTGTAGGAAATCTGTAGCAACTGATATTCATTTGCTACAATTTTTTGACAAACTTAACATTCTTAATTTTCTTTTTCTATAAACAACAGTTTTGTAGAAAATTTGTAGCAATTTGTGTCAATTTGCTACAAATTTCTGACAATTTTTTTTTAAAAATTATCTTTGTTTCTAAAATTGATAAATAACAAATAGCATAACTTTTATTTTGTAGCAAATGTGTAGAAACTGTTGTTAATTTGCTACAAATTTCTGACAAATCTAGTATTTTGTTTTTTATAATTATGTTTTCTTCTTAATTTGTTGAATAATAGCCTTTTGTAGGAAATTTTTAGCAACTGCTGTCAATTTCCTACAAAGTGCCGACAAAATTATTATTTTATTTTTTAAAATTATAATATAACTTTTTTTGTAGCAAATGTGTAGCAACTGTTGTCAATTTGCTACAAATTTCTGACAAATCTAGTATTTTGTTTTTTATAATTATGTTTTCTTCTTAATTTGTTGAATAATAGCCTTTTTATAGGAAATTTGTAGCAACTGTTGTCAATTTCCTACAAATTTCCGACAAACTTATCATTTTATTTTTAAAAATTATCTATTTTTCTAAAATTGATAAATAACAAATAAAATTACTTTTGTTTGTAGGAAACTTGTAGCAACTGGTGTCAGTTTGCTACAATTTTCCGACAAATCTAACATTTTATTTTTTAAAATTATGTTTTTTTTTAATATGTTGAATAATAGCTTTTTTGTAGGAAATTTGTAGCAACTGGTGTAAATTTGCTACAAATTTCTGACAAATCTAATATTTTATATTTTTAAATTATTTATTTTGTTGTAGTTACAAATTATATTATATTTTATAATTTTTTTCGGAATTTTGTCGAAAAGGTTATAATTTTTGTGACGAAATTGCTACAAATGCTTATTGTGTGGCAGTTTTGTAGGAAATTTGTGGAAAAGTTTTGATTTTTTTTTGTTTTTCTTTTTTGTCAAAAAATTGTAGGAAAATTGTAAAAAAAATTGAGTTGTGGGAAATTTGTAGGAAACTTTTGTAGGAAAAAATGTAGTTTTCTAGTAGTGAACGCATGCATGTCGTCTCAGATTCTAGCAATGAAGCTGAATATTGTGATGTCGCTATTGTTGATGTTGAAGCAGCATCGCTTCATAATCTCCTTCTTAAGTTATATTGTCTAGTGTCTCGTATCACTCTTGTGTTTGTGGCATCTAACCCAGTAATGCATCAAAGAACCAAACAAGTGGAGATATATTCAAACTTTGTAAGGGAATGTATTCCCATTGGCCAGGTTTGTATTTCCCTCAGCTCACCAAGTTTGCTAATATTTTCACAAAATGCTTACCTTTGCAACTTTTTGTTCAAGTTAGATCCAGTCTCTATGTTCAAGAATCTCACGTTAGGACCGTCAGATGTGTGTTAAATAATATTACTAAGCCTATGGTGATTTCATTACATTATATACAGTAATTTATCTTGTTCACTCATTTTTATAAATCTGTGAGCTATACACGAAAACCCTAATTGAGGTCTTTTCACTACAATCGTCAAAAATGATGAAGTTTTATGTTCTTCCTAGTAAAATATTCATTCAGTCAAATGACTAACAGACCCCTAGACCCTCCTCTGATTCCCACTACCGTCAGTTGATATTATAAATCGAGTAATGTGAATATTTTAGCAACCATGCATGAGTTGTTGTGTGGGATCTATTGAATAATTAGAAAGTTCGGTACCTTATAGTGTACAGATGTGTCATCAGTTATACCAATTTTTAGTGCATAATTACCCCTTAAACCTAAGTACTTTAATAACTTTTAGTTGTAAATACTACCTAAATCGTTCCTATTTGACAAATGTAGGTTTCTAAGGTCTTAAGATGAAAAGAAGTGAAAAAACGAGCATAAATGAAGCAAAAATCCAAGATTCCAAGAAAATCAGCAAGTTGCCAGATAGGCATGGCTGTGCTAGGCTATGGGCACCGCGTGCACACCACCAAAAAGCACAAATTCAACAAGTTAACCAAAGAAATGGTCAACAAAAGTCCAACAAAAGGTAGGCACAGCCATTCCTACCTATGAACGATGTAATGAGGCATCCTTCCTTCATGATGTCATGGGGGGAAAGAAGTGAGCCCGGTGTGTATGAATGATTTATGGTGGAACAACTTGAGTTGCAAGAACAAGAACCAGAAATTATACAACTAAAGGAGCGAAGCTTAGAAGAAAACGAAGTTTTCTATAGACGAATCCTTGTCTCTAGAACTCAAGGAGCTACCGCCTCATTTGTCTTAGGCCTTTCTTGAAGACAGCTCAAAACTTCCAGTAATTATCGCTGCCAACTTGGCGGATGATAAAAAAATTATTGTAAGTCTTGAAAAATCATAAAAAGACAATAGCTTGGAAGTTGATGCACATCAAAGGCATTATCCCATCTTTTTGCACACATAAAATACTCATCGAAGAAAATTCAAGTCTTGTGTGCAAAGACAAAGACAAGTTAATCCGATGATGCAAGATGCGGTGAAGGAAGAAGTTATTAAGTTATTAGACATCGGTCTAATTTATCCCATTCTAGATTCTATATGAGTTGCCCAGTTCAAGTTGTTTCAAAAAAAGGTGGCATAACAGTTATTATAAACTCCAAAAATGAATTAATCCCAACATGGACAAGACAGGATGGAGAGTTTGTATCGACTATCGAAGTTTGAATGATGCTACAAGAGAAGATCACTTTCCTCTACCCTTTCTTGATAAAATGTTGGAACGGTTAGCGGGAAACATGTACTATTGTTTTCTTGACGGTTTTACAGGGTATTTTCCAATTTATTATGCAAGTAAGATACTCAATGATGCCCAAGAAAATTATACAACAACCGAAAATGAGATTTTGGCGGTTGTATTTGGTTTTAACAAATTTTGGTCTTACTTGGTTTTATAAAAAACTGTGGTCTATATTGACCATGCGGCTCTTCGTCACCTCTTCGACAAACAAGATGCAAAACAAAGGTTAATAAGAGGTATCCTTTTGCTCCCAGAATTCGACATAGAGATAAAAGATTAAATGGGTGCCGAAAATTTAGCCTTGGGTCATCTATAACGACTTGACGAATCTCCCCAAGTTACTTAAGACATAGAAGTAATCGATGACTGGTTTCCACATGGGCATATTTTTCGAATCCAAGAAGTAGAAGATCACCCATGGTTTACGGATTTTGCGAATTATTTAGCAAGTGGGGTACTAGTCAAAGGTATGTCTTATCAAGAAAGAAGTAAATTTTCTCTGACTTAAAGAACTATTTTTGGGAAGACCCTTTCTTATTCAAAATTTGCCTTTCTTATTCAAAATTTGCGAAGACCCATTAATTCGAAGATGAGTATATGGCAAGGAAGCATACAAGATTTTGGTCCAAAGCCATGAAGGACCTACGGGCGGACATCATGGACCAAATGTTACCAGGCGATAAGTCCTTGAAACTGGATTCTTTTGGCCAACCATCTTTAGTGATGCTCAAACCATAGTGGAAAATTGTGATGCCTGTAAAAGGGCAAGCAACATATCGGCTTGAAACAAAATGCCTCAAACAAAGTCTTTGACGTTTAGGGTAATTACTTTATGGGACCCTTTCCACCTTCGAAATAGAACCAACATATACTAGTGGTGGTTGACCTTGTCTCCAAGTGGGTTGAAGCTCAAGCATTGCCAACCAACAATGCTATGGTCGTGGTAAAATTTTTGAAGACTTTGTTCTCAAGATTTGGAATACCAAGAGCTCTTATTAATGATTGAAGGAGTCACTTTTGAAATGAACAACTTGATAAGGTGTCACAAAGGTATGACTGCACCCATAAATTTTCAATACCATGTCATCCACAAGCAAAGGATCAAGTAGAGGTAACAAATCAAGCCATTAAACGAGTTCTTGAAAGGACAAGTGGCATTAACCGAAAGGATTGGGCAGATAAATTGGAGGATACATTATGGGCATTACGCACCGCGAACAAGACCCCCATTGGAACCACACCTTTTCGTATGGTTTATGGCATAGCATGTCACCTTCTAATTGAAATTGAGCATAAAGCTTACCTAGGGAGTACTAGTTCCTTTATTGGGGACAATGTACAGATTTAAGTGTGGGGTGGTTAAACGAGTTTAAAAAACTAAACAATAGCATGCCCAACTAAGCACGGTCGTGCATAACCATGCACTCCCGTACCTAGCCTCACAAACCAGGAATTTTTTTTGCACAATCTCCAAAGCAATAGTAGAGCACGGTCGTGCATGCCCATGCATGCTCGTGCCTGTTTCTTCTCGAAAACTTACTGTTAAATTTTGCTTAAAAATGCTAAAAATTGGTTTTCAAATCTTAAACAGTTGCTTTGTTCTCTAAAGGAATCTAGCACTATTTTACGCTATTTTTCAAAAGATTAGAGGTCCGAATGATAGAACACGTGCAATCTGGAATGGTCAGTGCCTGTACATCGAGTTTTCTATCTAAAGCTAGAGTGTTCGTACAAATCCACATAATCGGACCCATTACTCTTACCTGATCGGCATGAGCACTCACTTACAGGATAAAGCATGTCTTAGTCAAATATCATAAGAACCGATAATCTCCCAAAAAATAATTAAAAAAGTTAACCCTTTGAGTTCAATAAAAATAATTAAGTAGGGTAATAAGGATCATGTCAAGTAGAAAGAACAAAGGTTATGCTTAGATTTAACATTTTACCCTATTCCTTTCACTACATATGAGGATTTTGAGACTTATACGTGCATTAATCATACATACTTAATCATATGCTCATTCATTTTGAATAGAGAGTAAATGCATCCATTGTATTCATTGTTAGAACTTGTGTGACTTATGTATTTCCAATGCCATGATCAAGGTAAATCTTGCATGAAAAGGATTGAGGCACTTAGGATTATCACACATCACTTATCCATCAAATCCATCTAACTTCACTTACCATAAATTATCCACCTAGATAACCCTTTGAGCCTCAACCTTATTGCTTCTATCACCCAATTATCCACCCAAAAGTCATGCTTTCATAGAAATGCTAGTTCATGAAGAAATCTTTTAGCCATCAAGGATCTACAAGGATAATATCAAAGATTATGAAAAAGAAGTCTTCAAAGGAAACTAAGGATTACAACACCAAGGTTTTAGCATATACACATCAAACTCAAATCATTAAAAGCTATGAAGAAAAGTCCAAAAAAGTTATGGAACCAAAGCTTCTACATATATACACACACACACACACATATTGGGGAAGTTTTTGGAAAATAGGTGCAGAACATCAACTTTTTTTGGCGCCAATGCCTCAAAGACGACGACGAAGTCTTAGGTATTCAAAGCCACATGTCACAAAGAGGGAAATGATAATGGAATTGGCACACATCAAAAGCCATGATTCCACAACAAGTGTCACCAAGAAGAAGCGATTCAAACAATAAGTAGGTGTGAATCTAGTCCTATTGGACGCTATTAGACCAAAACTCACCGAACGGTTCGAAGAGGGAGAATAGTTGAAGTATCTAACATTGAAGGAAATTAGGCAAAACGAGTTGTAGAATGGCCTTGACGATCTGACGTTAAAAGAGTCACTAGCCCTATTTCAACCACTTCAAAAGGATCATCGCCTAGTGCTTAATGAAAACCATTGACCATATCCCACGCATTCACTATCCACCTAAGCCTTTGACACCACCAAACCATAATCATATCGCCCAAAAAGCCCTCTTGATTCATGAATATTTTCTAACTAATTGGTCTAATATGATTGCATACAAGCCTATAACTCATGCATGCCTTTAGATTGACTTGAGTGTTACACCCATAAAAACTAATCCCAAAACATAGCCAAGAGTTGAGTGAACATTGTAAGGTGTGTAAGACTAAGTATAATCAATGTTTAGTAGGCATGTCATGATACATTATTGCCTCAAATGTATTAGTAAATTGTAACTCGTTGGAAGTAGGAAATGCCCAAGACGTCGGGATCACCTACTATTTTTCAAAAACTAACTTGCTAGATTTATTGAGGACAAGCAACGTTTAAGTGTGAGGTTTATGATGTGCCATCAATTATACATATTTTAAGTGCATAATTACCCCTTAAACTTAAGTACTTTAATGACCTATTAGTTGAAAATACTACCTAAATCGATCATATTTGATAAATGTAGGTTTCCAAGGTCTCGTGATGAAAAGAAGTGAAAAACAAGCATAAACGAAGCAAAAATCCAAGATTCCATGGAAATCCACAAGTTGCCGGATAGGCACGACCGTGCACAACACCAAGAAGAACAAAGTCAACAAGTCAACCCAAGAAATGGATAACAGAAGTACACCAGAAGGCAGACACGACCATGCCTACCTATGCACGCCCGTGCCCAGGAACAGACAAACGCTAGAAGCTTCGAGAACCGAATAGAATGCCACATGTTCAAGCCTTGTCGAGACACTTGTCCAAGCACGGTCGTGCCTACCCATGCACACCCGTGCCTATAACAGAATTGCAAAGGATCACTCTAGAAAAGGACAAGAAGGACAAATAGTGTCGGGATCAGTGCCAAGCATGGTTGTGCCCCCTAGGCACGCCCGTGCTCACCAGGCCTCTTCCAGCTCATAATAGAAGGCCTTAGGTGCCCATTTTAACCATCCAATTTCACCCACTCATCTTCAGGTTTTCTCATGCTTACTCTCTGATCTTGAGAGGTCACAAAGGAGTTTGGGATCACTCTAGGAAAACATTTATAATAGCTTAGTTTGAGGGAGAAAGAGAGAGAGAGAGAAAGAGAGAGAGAGAGAGAGAACTTGTAATTAACAACCCTTCTTCAAGTTGTTTGATCTTATCATATTTGATCCATCATGATTCACTTTATGATCATTGTTTGTGGACAAGTTATGGCCATTATTGGCTAAACCCTTTGTATTGCTTGGGTTGAAGATGAAGCTTGGTATGAATTAAATTTTTAATCTATGGCAAAGAGGTGTGTTGTTTATTTAATAATTCCTTCTACTATTCTTCTTTCGTAGTGAGCTTGTGACTGTTTTGGTCTTTGATCTTGTTGGAGTTCTTGATAACCAAAGGAGGTAAAGCTTATTAGTACACTCATGGTGTGTAACATCCCGTATACTAATAAGGGAAATCTGATCTTGGAGAAGTGGTTGACCCATTTGTGGAAACACATCTTGTGATAAGCCCTCGTTTACCAAGAATATCATTGTTAGCTTACACGGTCTATATGCTAGGCCTCAATGATTAGGTAAAACGTGGTTATGCGGCTTGTCTAGCTCAGTCTATATGTTAGGCTTGGCGCAAACCAAGAGTTAGTGAACCCATGTTAAAATATTATACGTCTTTATATATTTTTTATTATTATAACGCCACCCGTTTAATAAATATCAATCACCCTAATTAATCATAGGTGTCATTAGCACCCATGGGGAGCACTTAGATATATCCTTGCTACCTTTAAAGTCAGACAGAGGTATGCCAAATAGAGGATCGCAAGACATGGGAACAATGTAAAATAAAGAAGAGTAGTTGGATATAACTAACCCAAGATTAGGGGATTGTTCCTTAAAAACACATTTCTTTAAGCTTGGGAAATGGATTATCTTTAATCGGCTCTAATTTTATTTTAGCCTTAAAGTCACATCTTGTAAATCTAATAAAAATTCATTGGTAACCTTAGTTAGGAGCCGAGTCTTTGAGTTAATTAACATCACCTCTTGCCAATAAGATAACTATAATTCATCACAAGTGGATTCGAATATCCAAAGCAACACTCTTCGTGCGCTTGATATTCTCTACTAATCATCTATTACTTGCTTTTATTTTTTTTGGTTTTAATATAAAATTAACAAAAGATAATCAATAAAATAGTTGGTAATTTAAAGTTAACTATTAAAAGTCGTGTCTTTTGAGTTCTATTCTTGGTTGTTACATAAACTTTGCTATAAACGATAGGTATACTTGATTATTATGTGTGTCTAGTCTAAGTAATAATCATTTCTTATAGAATTAAAACTAGGTGTAAGTGTTTAAAAGTTATTAAGTTAACTCACCTAATACGTGCTAAAAGTTATTAAATTAACTAGACCAACACTACGACACAATACACATCACGTACAAACATGCTACCACCAATGTGTTGTAAGTTTAATGCTTAGATTGGACGGTGTAGAGGCAGAAAGGGTGGCATGAAGCCTTCAACCATGCCGGAACACCGCCCCATGGCCTGGCATGGTTGTGGTGTAGAGAAGGGGGTCGCGAAAGCTTCACTGGCATGAAAGGGCTTAAGGTGGTGAGGTGGGATGGTAGGTTTGTGTTGATTGATTGGTTGGTTATTATTTGTTTATTTTATTTTTTAAAACACACCTTTTCATACCTCTTCCACCCCGTGCTTTTTTTTAAAACGTCCGTTGCTGATGTGGCTACCACGTGACGTTTCATACCCCTACACAACAAGTAGCATTAGTGTTTTAAAGTTTGTCCAAAACTCAAGGTCCAAGTTGGTCCCAATGATATGTAGTACCTATTGCAGCAAAGTGTAGTTGGACATTCTAGACATCATTAGTTATATAAGAACTACTTTAAAAAGTTGATTAAACTACGTATTTAGGCAATATCGATTCAGGTTGAACATTAATTAGTATGGAGAATTTCGCATTGGGTTTTTTTATCAATATTTATATAATTAT
The DNA here is from genome assembly GCA_030545235.1 of Helianthus tuberosus. Classification (NCBI taxonomy): domain Eukaryota; kingdom Viridiplantae; phylum Streptophyta; class Magnoliopsida; order Asterales; family Asteraceae; genus Helianthus; species Helianthus tuberosus. The sequence continues at coordinate 5,603,220 of CM060390.1, forward strand.
ATTAAAAAACAATTATTTTTTCTCTCTTCTTTTTAATTAAATAATATATTTTTGTATCTTAATCATTACATTTTCTCTTTTTTTACTCACTATCACTTCAAAAAATAATAAAAAAAATTATAAGGATAAAAAGTGTTTCTCATATATTTACAGATGAACAATAAAATTCTCATATATTTTCTCTCTCCTCCACTCAAAACCACTAACAATCATTTCTTTTTAGAGATGATCATTTGGTACCCGTATCATACTAGTTATATTCGGTACTAGTACCTATTTTTTCCGTACCGTTATATTCGGTAGCGGTACCCATTTTCCCCATGTTTTAGTACCGGTACATACCGGCACGGTACTATGCTCATCCGGATTCTTTATAATATAAGTAAACGACTCAATGCGAATGCTTATGAAAGCCAATTTCATTCTTGTACATCATACAAATTTTGCAAAATATCCAAAAGATTGTTGTCACGTCTACGTGACCCTAATGTTGATCGGTTCTGTTTAAACATAAGGGGAAAACATGAAAACATACCTGTCACCGCAAACAGTGTTGTGGAGAATCCAGTTAGGGAAGAAGCAATGGAGTTCGACATCTTTGTCAAGGTGATCTGGTTCCTCCTTAGGGTGCTGACTGATGATGGTGATTATGAAACCGACAAGGGAGATTGGCTATGGAGAGGGAGGTCGAATATGATGTTATGCTAATTAGGTTATCTGTCTAAGTGTGTAACCTTTTAATCTCTACATAAGTCTCCTTATATAAGCACTCGGGAGGAAACCAATTAGTTAATAAGGGTAATATGGTCCATCAACAATTACCAACTAATTATTTAATAGGTTATTATATATTTTGATCTATATTATGTAAATGAGTATAATGGCTACTAGATTAAATATTAATACATAATATATTTAATCTTACATTCTCCCACTTAGTCGAGTAATCATTTACTATGAGTATTAGATAAGCCTGATAGGAGTTAATACTCATTTTAGCCTTAAACAAGTACTATAGCAGAGAAACACAGCCGTTGAATCATTATGCGACTCAGGACCCCCATTAGTTATACTATAGCCTTAATTTAAAACCTAATCATTATGATCAAAATACGCATAAGCCCTTTGTTTGATTTGTAACTTCATTTGTCTATATGCCATTATACCGGTTGAACATATTCTAAGAGACATACAAAATCAAACTGAGGAAATTTCATTAATCATAAAACATAAGCTAGTACAATATGCTAAACAAGGTCTTTACTAAATCCCATATTCCGAACATGTTCTTCGTAAACCTTAGGAGGGAGACCTTTAGTCATCGGATCCGCAAGCATATCTTTAGTACTAATATACTTGATACAAAGATTATTTTCCTCAACTCGTTCACGTACGAACATATATTTTGTATCAAGATATAAACCAGCTCCAGTCGAACTGTTACTGTTCAAGAAACTAACGGCTGCTGAATTATCATAGTAAAGCTTCAATGGTCTAGAAATGGAATTAACGGTTTTGAGTCCAGTGATCAGATTCCTAAGCAACATTCCATGACAGGTTGCGTTATAAACAACAATGTACTCTGCCATTGTTGTGGAAGTTGTGGTCAACTGTTGTTTATGACTCTTCCATGAGATAGGTCCGCCTGCTAACATAGAGATATAGCCCGAAGTGGATTTCTTGTCATCTTTGCATTTGGCAAAGTCAGAATCAGAATATCCTACCACTTCTAAATGATCACTTCTTCTACAAGTCAGTTTATAGTCCTTCATCCCTTGCAGATATCTAAGGACCTTCTTAGATGCTTTCCAGTGATCTAGGCCAGGATTAGTCTGATAACGGCCTAGAATTCCAGCAATATAAGCGATATCTGGGTGAGTACAGACTTGAGCATATATCAGGCTCCCGACTACTGACGCATAAGGTATCTGGCTCATTTGCTCCTTCTCAACCTCTGTTGTCGGACACTGGAATGAATTGAAAACATCTCCTTTAACTACTGGAGCGACGGAGGGTTTGCACTGTTGGATGTTGTAACATGTAAGGACACGATCTATGTAAGCCTTCTGAGACAATCCTAAGATCCTTTGTGTCTCTCTCAGTGGATTTCGATGCCAATGACATAAGGAGCATCTCCGAGATCCTTCATGGCGAAGTTATGCGAGAGTAACCGCTTCGAATCATGCAACATGTCTAAACTATTACTTGCCAATAGAATATCATCTACGTAAAGGACAAGTATAGTAAAGTTACTCCTACTCATCTTGAGGTAGGTGCATTGATCCACTTGATTCTTCATAAAACCTTGCTTCTTCATAACTTCATCAAACTTGAGGTACCATTGACATGATGCTTGTTTTAACCCATAAATGGATTTCTTCAACTTACAGACTAGATGCTCCTGACCTTCAGGTTTAAAGCCTTCAGGTTGTTTCATCTAAACATCTTCGTCTAAGTCTCCGTTAAGGAATGCGGTTTTAACGTCCATCTGATGCAACTCTAAATCAAAATGAACTACTAGGGCCATGACGATCCTTAATGAATATTTACGAGAGACAGGTGAAAACGTCTCTTGATAATCATTTCCCTCTTTCTGAGTGTAGCCCTTTGCAACCAATCTCACTTTGTAGCGTTCAACGTTCCCATTCGGATCCAGTTTTGTTTTGAACACCCATTTACATCCTACTGGTTTGACACCGTTGGGTAATTCTACCAAATCCCAAACGTCATTTTTCTTCATGGATTCAAGCTTATCAATCATTGCTTTATTCCATTCAGAAGACTGATCACTGCTATGGCTTCATTATAAGAGATAGGATCATTTAGCTTTTCGGGATCCATTTCAGTCAGGTAGGTAACATAATCATCCCAATTAGTAGGCCTTCTTTGCCTAGATGACCTCCTGTGTTGATTATCGGGTTCAACGTTGTCTTGATTTTGAGCGTTTGATGTGCCTTCGTCATGAGGTATAATGGGTTCTGATTGTAGAGGTGAATTTGGAGTTTGTGCAGCAGCTTCAGGTACAGCAGTTGCATTGGGTACAAGAGGAGTAATCGGAGTAATAGTAAGCGATGAGTCTCCCCCCCGCGTCTTGTACCTCTTGCAATTCTTCGTAAGGGTTCGTACTGCTCCCACTGACCTTGAAATCCTCCAGGGACGCCACACGCTTGGTTTCAACAATACATGTGACATGGGAAGGACAATAGAAACGATAACCCTTTGAGTTTTTAGGATACCTGATAAAGAAACAAGTAACTGTTTTAGGGTCAAGTTTCCTTAGGAAAGGATTGTAAAGTTTTTCTTCAGCAATGCTGCCCCATACTTTCATATATTTAAGACTCGGTTTCCTTCCTGTCCAAATTTCATAAGGAGTTGTAGGGACAGACTTAGAAGGAACTCTATTCAGTATATGAACAGCTGCTTTTAACGCTTCAGTCCGGAGGAATAATGGTAAATTAGTGTTGGCTAACATATTGCGCACCATGTTCATAAGGGTACGGTTTCTTCTTTCAGCGACACCATTCTGCTGAGGTGTACCAGGCATGGTGTATTGGTTCACAATCCCCTGGCCCTTACAAAACTCATAAAATGGACCAGGAGCTTGACCCACATCAGTATGTCTTCCATAGTATTCACCGCCTCTATCTGATCTCACAACTTTAATCTGACGATCTAATTGCTTTTCAACTTCAGCCTTATAATCTTTAAAAGTTGTAAGAGATTCGGACTTTTCCTTAATAAGATACAAGTACATGAAACGAGAATAATCGTCAATAAACGTGATAAATGAAGTATGTCCTGTTATGCCAGCGATTTGGTAGGGACCACTAATGTCAGTGTGAATGAGTTCTAATAAATTAGAGCTCCTAGTGGCACATTTCTTATTCGCTAATGTCATTTTAACTTTAAGACATTTGACACATTTTCCAAAATCAGAGAAATCGAGAGGAGGTAAGACTTCATCCTATACGAGACGATTTAATCGTTCTCTTGAGATGTGGCCTAAACGCTAATGCCTCCAACATGGATGAAGTCTCTAAGTCTCGTTTATCTTTCATATTTGAGAGTGATTCATTAATGTTATATGACAACAAAGATTTGGAAAAATTATCATCTAGTTCTAATCTATAGAGACCACCATCCAGAATACCAGTACCATAAAGAACATAATCATAGAGGATAGAGAGTTTGCGATGACCATGGGAAATGTGACATCTGTGCTTGTGTAATCATTGTACAAACTATGAATAATTCAATATTAATAAAACAATGTGTTTTGATCCCAATGTTTGTTATTTATGTTTGACATTTTGTTCATTTTGATTTTTGATTTATTTTAAACTCTATATCGCTTTCTGGAAAGTTATACATAAACTGATGCGTAAACATAATCATTTTAACGCGAAAAACACTCCGGAACAGAAACATAAGCTTAACATACCTTAAATAACCTTTACATAACTTAGAAATAAGTTTTAAATGGTTTGGTATGGCAAAAACAAGTTTATTAGCTCACAGGGTCTATTTGTGTCAAACTGCAAAAGTCTGCTGTTTCGTAAGGCAACGTACAGTCCGAAACTTGATCATAAGCTAAATATACCATAAATAACCTAAACATAGCTTAGAAATAAGCTTTGAGTGGTTCGGTGTGCGAAAATATGCTTATTTGATCTTACAGGGACTAAAAGTGCCAAAAACAGCGTAAGTTTGCATTTACGCGCATATCTTACGTTCTGACCACATCTGGACATCCAAAAATTGTTTAGTCACTAAAATATTTTTATTTTAGTGATCGGCATGCAAAAATACCATTCGTCGCTTAATTTGGATCATTTTCGCGTCCGTTCGAATTTCATCGTAATTAGACGAATAACGTGACCGTACGACCAAACGAACCGACATCCGAGATATTTCCGAGCATATTTTGTGTCCTCTATACTTTGACTACCTTGTAAAGCCCTGAAAATGGCTTAACGGGTGTTAAAAGTGCCAAAAATGAGCTTATGCAAGTGCAGGGACCTAAGCTATCAAAACTGAAACTGTTGTAGACCTGACCTGAGGTCGCGGGCCGCGTAGGCTGGCCCTCAATCCTACGCGGGGCGCGACAGCATGCTCAGCGATAGAAACTCAGTTTTAGCAAACTGTTGATAGTTCAGGGGCTGTTTGTGCCATTTTTCTTGCGTGTTAACCAAGTTAACACCTCCCCAAGTAAATTAGCTGCCCCTAACACATGTATGGCTGTCATCTAATGCTTGGAGGTTACACAAACACATGGATTGATCTTGTGAGCTTCCACGTATAAATAGCCATGCTATTCATTTGTTTTCCTCACCCTTGATCTGATTTTCTCTAAGTTGAGGTTTATAACTTCATGCCTGAGAATTTTAAGATCAAGTTCTCCCTAGCTTGGACCCTTTGTAAGCTTCTTTTGTTCTTTTATCGCTTTCCTAGCGTGAAAGTCAAACAGTGTTTGACTTTCAGCTTTGACAAGTCAATGGTCAACACAAAGTTCGTTTGAACTTTGTAACGTGATTGTAATCACGATGGTTATAATCCTTAGCGATTATACCTACTGATTACCACGTTAACTAGGTGTAGTGACGAGTCAAAGTTTCGGTCAAAATGCGTTTTAGCACGCATTTTGCAACGGAACTACTTTTAGGTATCAAAACACTTTGTTTTGATACCAAATCAGTTTTCTAAGTTAGTTAAATATGTTTTGACATGTTTAACTCGTCACTACTAGTTTAGACTTTCGAACCCGACCCGTTTGGTCGATCATTAGGATCCGACCAAGAATGTTTAGTGATCGTAGTTACATAGGGAATAACCTTTGAGGTTATACCTTATGATCACTTATGATTGGTTAGTTGCTTGTTAAGTAGCTTATATGCCTATAGGAAATGACCAAAATGCCCTTTTGTAGCATAAATCCATATTGTGCATATGTGAACATATTTTTGACATCTAAACTGATATGGTAACATATCTAAGTGCAATTGGGCATGTAAGACTTGACATAGCATCTAGATAACCATCCGACCATAGTTCTGCGCAACTGACGCGTTATAGTAGCTTAAACTACCATAACGGGTCGAAACGGGTCAAGAGCACTTAGGTAGACTTCCAAATCAGAATGTAAACTCTATTAAATCATACCATATGAGTTCAAATACTCATTTGATTTATAGAACGTCATTCTGTCCTATCTCCCGATTTAGGATCCGATTATTAACATAGTTACCTATATTAGGTTCCGTTTGATTTCGTGATCCTTGGAGCTTAGATTGGTCTTATTCCCAAGACTAATAAGCAATCCCAAGTGAGTACATAGTTCCCCACTTTTACCGCTTTCAAATACTTTGGGGTGATACACATGTACATACGTGTTACTTTCGTGCTTTTCATGATTTTATGACATAAACATGTTAGTTTCACCTAGTACACATATAGTACATGATTTCAACTATGTTTTGCTATGTATTTTAAGCATGCTAGCACATTGATTTCTTAGACATTTGTTGCATATGTTTACTTAGCATATGGACACATTGTTTTACATGACATTTCTGCTATGTATGTTTACTGAGCATGCTAGCACAATTGTTTTACCTGACATTTCTACTATGTATGTTTACTTAGCATACTTAGTACATGGTTTTCACATGCTACATTGGTTTTGACATTTGGTGTGTTTAATCGGGACAATAATACATTCATTAACATTCATCACGCCGCTCGGTAGTATGTAATGGTACCCTAGGACTTGACAAATCCCGTTTCCAACTTCCTAGGTTTGTTTGGAAGGTGGGAATGACATAATCCGATATACATAATTTAGATAAACCTTTAATTTGTTTAAGGGTTTGTCGCCACAGTCGCAAGGCTTGAATGTATGCGATTAACATTACTTCATAAATGTTTGTAATCATAAAGCATTGTTTTCTGCTAAACATAACATTTGATTTAAATTTAGGTTTATTCAAAAAGTTTGTTTTGTACATTTTCCTATGGGGTTGAGTAATTATTAATTATTCACCATACATGACATTTGTTTTCACATTCGACATTATCACATAGTTTGAGTAGATACTTTCTACTTACTATGCATTACATTTGGTTATACATGATACATTTCACATATGACATTGAACATGGTTTACACATAAACATTTTGGCATTGAACAAGATATTTTGGTAGTTATTGATAAGTGACTTATGTAACGGGGATATGTGTTATATGATAAAAGCATGGTGGATACGCCGCTGGTATTTCCTATATATAAGTGCTTTTATTGTATTAAACATTGTTGCGTTATCTAAACCACTTTGACAAGACATGAAACATTTTATACAAGAACACACATTGTTTTACAAATTACATATTTTATACAAATTCATTTTTACTTGGTTATTCATTTAACCATGCATTATCCTTTTTTTACCATTTGATTTTCACAATGATTTTCAAATGATTTTACGAAGGAAAACATTTTACAAGGTTCATGACTACACTTTTGTTAAACGCTTTCTTTTAACCACAAGTAATGAATCCTGCATAAACAAAACCTGTGTATCTCACAAGCATTTTTATGCTGACGTACCTATTTTTACATGTGTTTCAGGTGCTAATGCGTGATGATGTTTGTGCTTCACTTAGGCGGACTTGGGCCTTAGAGACTTAAAAGACAGTTATTGATGTGATGTTTTTGTTGAATTCCAAAACAATGTAAACATTAATATTAATAATACAAAACTTTAATTACCATGGTTGTTGAAACAATAATTATGTCGCTCCACTCCCCGACGTTTCCGCCACGGTTTATTGTTTTACACGGTCAGGGTGTGACAGAAGAGTTGGTATCAGAGCCAATGGTTATAGGGAATTAGGTTATTAGTAATGCTTTGACCTAGACTATGACTTCCTAGGACCCTAACACAAGTTTTCTTGTGTTTAGATCTTAAAACAATACTCGTCACCTATCCTTAGGTGATTACCAAAACATGAACACAATTTCCAAAATGATTTTGAAATCAATCATCTATCCTTAGATGATTTCTTTTGGCTTAGTGCCTTCCAAATTTTCAAAATCTCGTCAAAGTTTGGGTCTAAATAATGTGAACACGTGCAAACTGGAAGGGTGAATGCCTGTACCCTGAGTTTTCTGTCTAAGGCTGAGTTTTCATACAAATCCGCAGTATCGGACCAGTCACTCTTACCTGGGAACTCTTGGGGCGAGTGTTCACTTATAGGCGAGCATGTCTTCGGTGATACATTATTATGACCTATTTACTTTGATTTGTCACTGTGTGTCATTTGTTTGCTTTGTGGTAACAAACAAATGACCACCATCCTTATATTTTGTCAATTTTATTGTTATCTCATTTCCTTCATCACATCATCTAACTCGTTTTCTCTCATGTTTCCTCTTTTAGAATGCTTCCTCGACGTAACGTTCAGGAACCCAATGTCGAACTGGCGGCTATTATAGACAGCAGATGGCTACTTTGCTACCGAATCTCATCACTCAAATAAACCAAGCCAACAATAACAATGTTAATGCACCTGCTCCGTGCAACTTCAAAAGTTTTAACTCGGCTAAACCGCTCAAGTTTAGTGGTTCTGAAGGAGCAACTGGGCTCCTACAGTGGTTTGAGAGTCTTGCGAGCACCTTTCGCCATGTTCAGTGTCCTAACAACCGTAAGGTCGAATTTTCTTCGAGTGTATTCCAAAAGAGGGCTCTCACCTGGTGGAATGGGGTAATGAGAGACCGAGGTGCTGATATTGCTTCGGATCAGACATGGGAGGAACTTAGAGCTTTTATGATGAGAGAGTTATGCCCTCGTCACGAGCAGAGGGCACTTGAAAATGAGTTTCATGACTTGAAGCAATACAGTGGTGAACACCGGGTTTATACAGACAGATATGAGGAGTTAAGCTTGCTCTGTCCGACAATGGTCACGCCTTTGGATAAGGCTATTGAGAAATACATTGACGGTTTGCCAGATCCTATTCAGGATATCGTCACTGGAAGCAACCCTACTACCGTCCGACAGGCCATTGAGCTAGCTGCAACCCTTATTGAATCACAAGTCAAAAAGGGTAAACTCCACAGAAAAGGTGACAAGAAGCAGAAATAGTCTGATAGCACCCAAGAGAAAAAGGGTAAGAAGGCTACTGAGTCTTCTAAGAAATCTAAGAAGCGTAAGGCTTCCAAGAATTTCGCTGTCACTGCTCAGACTAACCAGGCACCACAGAATCAGCCTGCACAACCTGCCACTAAGAGGCAGTATGCTGGTAATGCACCTCTGTGCAACAGATGTAATAGTCACCATCAACCACAGGTGCAGTGCCGCATCTGCACAAACTGTGGCAAGTCTGGTCATCTTGAAAATACCTGTCGCTTTGCTCCGAATCAAAATCAGGCTGCTCAAAACCAAGCTGCACAAAACCCTGCCCAGAATCCTGCTCGACCTTACTACCCGCCTAGTTCATGTTTCAATTGTGGGGATCTGACCCACTACAAGAACAACTACCCGAGGTTGGCAAACGCAAATCAGGCACAAGCTCGTGGTAGAGCCTTTAATCTGAATGCAAACGAGGCACGTGTAGACAACGAAGTGGTGAACGGTATGTTCTTTCTTAACAACCAACCTGCTTCTGTTCTGTTTGATTCAGGTGCTGATAAGAGTTTTGTGTCATTAGCTTTTGAGCCTTTGCTTTCGATGACTAGAACAAAACTAGGAAAGCCCTTGATAGTAGAAGTAGCTAGTGGTGAACCTGTTGTACTCGACTTTGTTCTTCGAAATTTCCAGTTAAACCTTAATAACCATCTTTTTACTATCGACCTCACACCGATGCAACTTGGGAGCTTCGATGTTATAATAGGAATGGATTGGTTAGCCAAATACCATGCTGAGGTGGTTTGTTTTGAGAAGATTGTTTTTTTACCGCTTTCGACTGGTGAGATCTTAGAAGTTCGTGGGGAGAAACCCGTTAGTGGTCTTAAGCTCATGTCTTGTACCCAAGCCCGCAAATACCTACGAAAGAAATATGTTGCTTTCTTGGCACATGTCGTAGAGGAGAAAGGCAAGGGTAAGACTATCCAAGATATCCCTGTTGTTCGGGATTATCCGGAGGTATTTCCTGAAGAATTACCCGGTTTACCCCCTGTACGCCAAGTTGAGTTTCGCATTGATCTTGTACCTGGTGCTAATCCTATTGCTAAGTCACCTTACCGTCTTGCACCGTCTGAGATGCAAGAGTTGTCTAAACAGCTTCAGGAGCTTTCTGACAAGGGATTCATTCGTCCGAGCTTTTCGCCCTAGGGTGCTCCTGTCCAATTCGTGAAAAAGAAAGATGGATCATTTAGGATGTGTATCGATTACCGTGATCTTAACAAGCTTACCATCAAGAATCGATATCCCCTACCTCACATTGATGATCTATTTGATCAGCTACAGGGTGCTACTTGCTTTTCAAAGATTGATCTGCGTTCTGGGTATCATCAACTTTGAGTGATCGAAGAAGATATTCCCAAGACAGCTTTTCATACAAGATATGGTCATTATGAGTTTACTGTTATGTCTTTCGGTTTAACAAATGCTCCTGTTGTTTTCATGGACTTGATGAATAGGGTCTGCAAGCCTTATTTGGACAAGTTCATCATTGTATTCATTGATGACATTTTGATCTACTCTAAGACTCAAGCTGATCATGAGCAACATCTTCGTCTTACAATGGAGCTCCTAAAGAAAGAACAGCTTTTCGCCAAATTTTCCAAGTGCGAATTCTGGCTTAAGGAAGTTCAATTTTTGGGACACATCATCAACGAACAAGGTATTCATGTAGATCCCGCCAAAATCAGTGCGATTAAGGATTGGGATACACCTACTACTCCTACCGAGGTTCGTTCTTTTCTTGGTCTAGCGGGTTATTACCGCCGTTTCATTGAAAACTTCTCCAAAATTGCGGTTCCTCTCACTGCTCTAACTCAGAAGAATAAACCTTTTGAGTGGGGATCCAAACAAGAAGAAGCATTTCAGACCTTGAAACAGAAACTCTGCGATGCACCTATTCTAACCATACCTGAGGGCAACGACGATTTTGTCGTATACTGTGATGCATCCAACCTAGGCCTTAGCTGTGTTCTTATGCAAAGAAACAAAGTCATAGCTTACGCATCAAGACAACTGAAGGTACACGAGAAAAACTACACAACTCATGATCTTGAGTTAGCTGCAGTAGTCTTTGCTCTCAAAATCTAGAGACACTACCTTTATGGTACAAAGTGTGTAGTGTTTACGGACCACAAGAGTCTCCAGCATATCTTCAATCAGAAAGAATTAACATGAGGCAACGACGTTGGGTTGAACTTCTAAACGACTACGATTGCGAAATTCGCTACCATCCTGGTAAGGCGAATGTTGTGGCTGACGCACTAAGTCGTAAGGAACGTGTTAAGATTCATTGTGTTCAGGTTCGATCTGACATTCAAACCCGCATTTCTCAGGCACAACATACTTGTGTTACACAAGACTTGATGGGTAAGGAATTACCCTGTCACATTAAGCCTGAGCTTGAACTGAAAGACTTTAGGATATTCTATTTCATGGGACATTTGTGGGTCCCAAGTCAAGACAATCTTCGCACTTTGCTAATGGATGAATCTCATAAGTCTCGTTATTCTATTCATCCTGGTGCAGATAAAATGTATAAGGATCTTCGAACCCAGTATTGGTGGCCGGGTATGAAGAAGGACATTGCCTTATATGTTTCCAAATGCCTTACTTGTCTTAAGATTAAGGCAGAACATCAACATCCCTCTGGACTATTAGAGCAACCAGAGATTCTGGTTTGGAAATGGGAAAACATTGCTATGGATCTCATTACCAAACTGTCGCGCACTAAAAGAGGTCATGATGCCATTTGGGTAATCGTTGATCGTTTAACAAAGTCATCACATTTCTTGCCAATCCGTGAGGATCTATCTGCTGACAAGCTTGCCAAGATATACGTAGATGAGATTGTATCTCAACATGGTATTCCTTTGAACATCATATCTGACAGGGATGCTCGATTCTCGTCTCACTTTTGGAGAACCATGCAATCTGCCATGGGAACCCAACTTAATTTGAGCACAGCGTATCATCCTCAAACGGATGGTCAATCTGAGAGAACAATCCAGACACTGGAGGATATGCTTAGAGTGTGTGTGATTGATTTTGGTGGTAGTTGGGATTCGCATCTACCGTTGATCGAATTCTCCTACAACAATAGTTATCACTCTAGCATCAACATGGCTCCTTTCGAAGCTTTATACAGGTAGAAAATGTCGTTCATCGGTCTGCTGGAATGAGATAGGTGAAGCTCAGCTTACTGGACCTGAACTCATTCTAGAGACTACAGATAAGGTCAAGAAGATTCGTGATAACCTTCAGACAGCTAGCAGAGTTACGCAGATCGACGATGCAAGCCCTTAGATTTTCAAGTCGGTGATCACGTCCTACTCAAGGTATCCCCTTGGAAAGGTGTGATTAGATTTGGGAAGAAAGGAAAACTTGCACCACGCTATGTTGGACCATTCAAGATCGTTGAAAGAATCGGAAAAGTAGCATACAGACTAGAGCTACCTCCTGAACTTGGAAATGTTCATCCAACTTTCCACGTGTCCAATCTCAAAAAGTGTTTAGCTGATGAGAACCTCCACATACCACTTGATGAAATTCGTGTTGATAACACGATGCACTTCGTTGAGAAACCTGTGGAAATCATGGACCGTGAAGTCAAAAAGCTCAAACACAAGCGCATACCTATTGCCAAAGTTCACTGGGAATCTAAACGTGCCCTAGAATTTACTTGGGAACGTGAAGAGCAAATGAAAGCGAAATATCCGCAGCTATTCTCACAAGTTTCCTCTAAATAAATTTCTGGACGAAATTTCCTAAAGTAGGGGAGACTATGACATCTGTGCTTGTGTAATCATTGTAAAAACTCTGAATAATTCAATATTAATAAAACAATGTGTTTTAATCCCAATGTTTGTTATTTATGTTTGACATTTTGCGCATTTTGATTTTTGATTGATTTTAAACTCTATATCGCTTTCTTAAAAGTTATACGCAAACTGATGCGTAAACGTAATCAGTTTAACACGACAAACACTCCGGAACAACAACATAAGCTTAAGATACCTTAAATAACCTTTACATAACTTAGAAATAAGTTTTAAATGGTTTGGTATGGCAAATTCAAGTTTATTCGCTCACAGGGACTATTTGCATCAAACTGCAAAAGTTTGTCATTTCGTAAGGCAACGTACAGTCCGGAACTTGATCATAAGCTAAACATACCATAAATAACCTAAACATAGCTTAGAAATAAGCTTTGAGTGGTTCGGTGTGCGAAAATATGCTTATTTGATCTTACAGGGACTAAAAGTGTCAAAAACGGCGTAAGTTTGCATTTACGCGCATATCTTACGTTCTGACCACATCTGGACATCCAAAATTTTGTAGACACTAAATATTTTTATTTTAGTGATTGGAATGCAAAAATACTATTCGTCGCTTAATTTGGATCGTTTTCGCGTCCGTTCGAATTTCGTCGTAATTAGACGAATAACGCGACCGTACGACCAAAGGAACAGACATCCGAGATATTTCCGAGCATATTTTGTGTCCTCTATACTTTGACTACCTTGTAGAGCCTTGAAAATGGCTTAACGGGTGTTAAAAGTGCCAAAAACGAGCTTATGTAAGTGCAGGGACCTAAGCTGTCAAAACTGAAACTGTTGCAGACCTGACCTGAGGTCGCGGGCCGTGTAGGCTGGCCCTAAATCCTACGCGGGGTGCGACAGCATGCCCAAGGACAGAAACTCAGTTTTAGCAAACTGTTGATAGTTCAGGGGTTGTTCTTGCCATTTTTCTTGTGTGTTAACCAAGTTAACACCTCCCCAAGTAAATTAGCTGGCCCCTAACACATGTATGGTTGTGATCTAATGCTTGGAGGTTACACAAACACATGGATTGATCTTGTGAGCTTCCAACAAGTATAAATAGCCATGCCATTCATTTGTTTTCCTCACCCTTGATCTGATTTTCTCTAAGTTGAGGTTTATAACTTCATACCTGAGAATTTTAAGATCAAGTTCTCCCTAGCATGGACCCTTTGTAAGCTTCTTTCGTTCTTTTATCGCTTTCCTAGCGTGAAAGTGAAACAGTGTTTGACTTTCAGCTTTGACCAGTCAATGGTCAACACAAAGTTCGTTTAAACTTTGTAACATGATTGTAATCACGATGGTTATAATCCTTAGCGATTATACCTACTGATTACCACGTTAACTAGGTGTAGTGATGAGTTAAAGTTTCGGTCAAAATGCGTTTTAGCACGCATTTTGCAATAGAACTACTTTTAGGTATCAAAACACTTTGTTTTGATACCAAATCAGTTTTCTAAGTTAGTTAAACATGTTTTGACATGTTTAACTCGTCACTACTAGTTTAGTGCTTGTTTAGGGTCGTAAGTTAAGCGGTCTAAACAACCGCTTATACTTTCGAACCCAACCCGTTTGGTCGATCATTAGGATCCGACCAAGCATGTTTAGTGATCATAGTTGCATAGGGAATAACCTCTGAGGTTATACCTTATGATCACTTAGGATTGGTTAGTTGTTTGTTAAGTAGCTTATATGCCCATAAGAAATGACCAAAATGCCCTTTTGTAGCATAAATCCATATTGTGCATATGTGAACATATTTTTAACATCTAAACTGATATGGTAACATATTTAAGTGTAATTGGGCATGTAAGACTTGACATAGCATCTAGATAACCATCCGACCATAGTTTTGCGCAACCGACGCGTTATAGTAGCTTAAACTACCATAACGGGTCGAAACGGGTCAAGAGCACTTAGGTAGACTTCCAAATCAGAATGTTAGCTCTATTAAACCATACCATATGAGTTCAAATACTCATTTGATTTATAGAACATCATTCTATCCTATCTCCCGATTTAGGATCCGATTATTAACATAGTTACCTATATTAGGTTCCATTTGATTTCGTGATCCTTGGAGCTTAGATTGGTCTTATTCCCAAGACTAATAAGCAATACCAAGTGAGTACATAGTTCCCCTCTTTTACCGCTTTCAAATACTTTGGGGTGATACACATGTACATACGTGTTACTTTTGTGCTTTTCATGCTTTTATGACATAAACATGTTAGTTTCACCTAGTACACATATAGTACATGATTTCAACTATGTTTTACTATGTATGTTAAGCATGCTAGCTCATTAATTTCTTAGACATTTGTTGCATATGTTTACTTAGCATATGGACACATTCTTTTACATGACATTTCTGCTATGTATGTTTACTGAGCATGCTAGCACAATTGTTTTACATGACATTTCTACTATGTATGTTTACTTAGCATACTTAGTACATGGTTTTCACATGCTACATTGGTTATGACATTTGGTGTGTTTAATCGGGACAATAATACATTCATTAACATTGATCACGCCGCTCGGTAGTATGTAATGGTACCATAGGACTTGACAAATCACGTTTCCAACTTCCTAGGTTTGTTTGGAAGTTGGGAATGACAGAATCTGATATACATAATTTAGATAAACCTTTAATTTGTTTAAGGGTTTGTCGCCACAGTCGCAAGGCTTGAATGTATGCGATTAACATTACTGCATAAATGTTTGTAATCATAAAGCATTGTTTTCTGCAAAACATAACATTTGATTTAAATTTAGGTTTATTCAAAAACTTTGTTTTGTACATTTTCCTATAGGGTTGAGTAATTATTAGTTATTCACCATAAATGACATTTGTTTTCATATTCGACATTATCACATAGTTTGAGTAGATACTTTCTACTTACTATGCATTACATTTGGTTATACATGATACATTTCACACATGACATTGAACATGGTTTACACATAAACATTTTGACATTGAACAAGATATTTTGGTAGTTATTGATAAGTGACTCTATGTGTTATATGATAAAATCATGGTGGATACGCCACTGGTACTTCCTATATATAAGTGCTTTTATTGTATTATACATTGTTGCGTTATCTAAAACACTTTGACAAAACATGAAACATTTTATACAAGACACACATTGTTTTACAAATTACATATTTTATACAAATTCACTTATACTTGGTTATTCATTTAACCATGCATTATCCTTTTATTACCATTTGATTTTCACATTGATTTTCAAATGATTTTACGAAGGAAAACATTTTACAAGGTTCATGACTACACTTTTGTTAAACGCTTTCTTTTAACCACAAGTCATGAATCCTGCATAAACAAAACCTATGCATCTCACAAGCATTTTTATGCTGACGTACCTATTTTTACATGTGTTTCAGGTGCTAATGCGTGATGATGTTTGTGCTTCACTTAGGCGGACTTGGGCCTTAGTGACTTAAAAGACAGTTATTTATGTGATGTTTTTGTTGAATTCCAAAACAATGTAAACATTAATCTTAATAATACAAAACTTTAATTACCATGGTTGTTGAAACAATAATTATGTCGCTCCCCTCCCCGACGTTTCCGCCGCGGTTTGTTGTTTTACGCGGTCGGGGTGTGACAGGAAACGATAAAACCGTCCATGTCTAACTTTGGTCCTGATACAAGGTTCCGAGTTACCTCAGGAACATATAAGGTATCATAAAGTTTAATACATAAACCAGTTTTCATAAATAATTGTAATGTTCCAATGGCCTTCACTTCTAATTCTCGATCATCTCCAACCTTAAGCGTTCTTTGGTTTCTTTCCAGCTTCCGGATTGTAAGGAATCCCTGAGTTGAATTGGTAACATGGACCATAGAACCAGAATCAAACCACCAAGAATTAGCAGGAACATTTAAATTATAGGAATCAAGTATCATAAAATAATCGTTACCTTTCTTAGCCAGCAACTCCTTAAAATCTGGGCATTCTTTCTGCATATGTCCTGTCTTTTTACAGAACTTGCAGTGGATTCTGCCTAAGGAGTTCTTTGAGCTGGAAGGTGCACTTGTATTAGGATTAGGCCTTTGGACTTTTGAAGCATCCTTCCTCTGATGATTGTTCTTCCTTTTCCTAGAGTTGGAGGTGGTGAAGTTGGCAACATCAGTAGTGCGATTCATCCTCATACGCTCTTACTCTTGTACGCACATAGTGACCAGCTCACTCATCGTCCATTTGTCCTTCTGAGTGTTGTAATTGATCTTGAATGCTTCAAAGGACGAAGGAAGCAAAGTAATGATGAAATGAACGAGAAAACCATCACTGATTTCCATTTCCAGCCCCTTCAGCTTATTGGCCATGTCATTCATCATCATGATGTGCTCGCGAATGCCGCTCCTCCCATCATACTTAGTTGTCACCAGCTTGAGGATGAGGGTACTAGCGTGTGCCTTAGACGTCCCCTTGAATTGTGCCTCCACAGAAGCCAAGTAGGTTTTAGCATCTTCAGAATCAGGAATGGCTCCTCTGATTGCATTGCTGATGGACTGCTTCATGAACATGAGAGACATGCGGTTATACCTAGTCCACTTTTCATGAGTTAAGTGCTCAGCAGCAGTACTTTGAGGAGTAAGGTCTGCTGGCTTATTCTCTCTTAGAGCATAATCAAAATCCAACAGCCCAAGGGTAAGCATGAGAGCATCCTTCCATGCAGCAAAGTTATCACCAGTCAAAGGTCGAATCCCGCAATTGGGCGCTGATAGTGGAAATAAGATAAGCAAATTATGATACTAAGAAAGAAGATCTAATGTGATCTAAGGGCATGTAATACTAAGGCAGGCATAGATAATGACCATTTTAATTATGAAGCTGTGATATTGTCTATTACTAACATCAAAATAATAGACTTAGTTAAAATTCTACTTAAACGAAGACAAAGCAGCTTTGGCCAGAAGTGTAATCATTTAAGCATGTGTGCAAAATGATTGTAACAAATCAGCTTTGGCCAGAAATTGAGACAATCACTTTAGTTATGCACTTGTTACGTACGCTATATATGAAAGAATTAAATCAGCTTTGGCTAGATATTAAGACATTCATGTTCGTAATGCACACTTAACATAGCTTTCGTACTTGAATGATAAGTAGATGTATCAAATCAGCTTTGGCCATAAATGATACATCAGAAGCTCATTCAAGTTAAGCTATTTTGGTTTTGTAAGGCATTATTTGATTCTGATTATTTAACTAGGTATTTACAAAACCAATCAATTAATAGCAAGCCACCTGTTAGCGCGGATCGAACTTTAGTTCATATTAACTGCTTAATAAAGTAATGGGATTTCAGATAATCCTTGGCACTTTATGAACACTCATGATTTCGGATGAATCATGTCTTGGATTCATCCGAGATGAATGATTTCGAATCATCTCGGACTATTCGAGATGGATGATTTCGAATGATTTCGGATGTGTCCAAGACGCGTAAGTTGAATGATTTCGGAAGATTCGGATGATCCGTGATGGTCCGAAATGATCAGGCAGTTATTGATCTGTGATGGTCGCTTAGTCCGAAATGATCCCTGATGGTCTGAAATGATCAGGCAGTTATAGATCCGTGCTGGACGCTTAGTTCGAAATGATCCGTGATGGTCCGAAATGATCATCCGAAATGTGTTCCACAAGCTACAAAATCCTTAATTTAGGCAGTTAATAATTGATAAGATTGAAATCCGAAATCTTAGGGATTATGGGATTAAGTTTCCTATTTAGATATTAATTATATTTATCTGTGTATTTCGAAAATTATATCCATTAATAATAATAACAGATTTCAAAAATTGTTAAGTAGGTAAAATAGATCAGACCAGAAACAAACACCCTATAATCCGAATTCATTCCAAAACTAAGGGAATTTTCGAATTTTCTCATGAACATGTGATGAACCCTAAAAAATAAACATTCAAACATTCATCCGAAATCTGGAAATTTTTACACATTTAAACATATTTCTGAACATGTTGATTTCGGAACAGTAATGATGAATGAACTTACGATCCGAGATGAATGATTCAGATCCAGGATGGCATCTCGGATGACAGGAACTGAATTTAATTAGGGTTTTCAAATCCTGTTTTCCAGTTTTATTCCAGATTTACGGATACAAAACAGAACCGACTAATCAACATATGCTCTGATACCACATGTTGACCGGTTCTGTTTAAACATAAGGGAAAAACATGAAAATGTACCTGTCACCGCATGCACTGCTGTGGAGAATCCAGTTAGGGAAGAAGCCATGGAGTTCGACATCTTTGTCAAGGTGATCTGGTTCCTCCTTAGGGTGCTGACTGATGATGGTGATTATGAAACCGACAAGGGAGATCGGCTATGGAGAGGGAGGTCGAATATGATGTTATGCTAATTAGGTTATCTGTCTAAGTGTGTAATCTTTTAACCTCTACATAAGTCTCCTTATATAAGCACTCAGGAGGAAACCTAATTAGTTAATAAGGGTAATATGGTCCATCAACAATTACCAACTAATTATTTAATTGGTTATTATATATTTTGATATGTATTATGTAAATGATTATAATGGCTACTAGATTAAATATTAATACATAATATATTTAATCTTACACCTAAACAATTAAAGGCAACACCAAAAACATGAAATGGGATGGCTAAACGTAACCTGTTCTATATTAAAGCATTCCCTTATAAAAAAAAGTAAAGTGATTATATGATGTAATTAACAGGGGAAAGACAATACAAACTATCTCCCAAACTATTAGGGGTGAGGCGCCCATCACTCACCACTCACTCATCACTCACAACATCTAACATTAAAAACAACTCACCACACAAACATTTAAAACGCGTGCTCACTATCACGCTTAATTCGTTCCACGCATGATCAATATGGGTGGCGGCGGTGTTTCATTGCTTTCCACGCGTGATCGAGAGGCCATAACGGGGCGCCCCGTCCCCCTTAGAGAGAGCATACATTTACCACAACCCATATCAAAAACCCTAACACAGTCGTTTCAACGTTTCTAGAGGCCCTAAGCGAACTAAAAAGTCAGGGCCTTATTATTGGTATAAATGAATTGAGATTGAGATTTGAGACATTGAATAATAAGAGCGATGATTTTTCCTAATATCGGCTCTAATTTCGTTCAATCCGCAATCAATTTCACATTGCTTACTCAAAAGACGCCAACGAGGGTTGATGTGTAGCGTGCTTGGACAGTGCGGACTCCTAGTGTAAAATCCTAAAAATTTGGTCTAGAAACGTTGTTTAAATGGCAAAAAAAAAAAACAAGTCTAATATATGAAAAGAAATAAAATTGGAGGCCCTTGTTTTTTGGTGGCCTAGGCCTTAGCCTAGATTGATAAGTCTTACAGGCCCTGCTAACACCAAATATATCAACGACTTGTTTTTCTTAAATTTTAAATTTATTAAAATCAAGTTATTCATGGTAAGCCTTTGAAAAATGCAACCTTCTAACTTATATTTATAAAATCAAGTTATTCATGTAAAGCATTTAAAAAATGCAAGCTTCTAACTTATATGGGTGTATAGGATCTACTATAAAGTATTTATTTATTTATTTAAATTTATAATCGGTTTGGTGTATAGTACTATAAAGTATTTATTTATTTATTTAAATTTTTAATCGGTTTGGTGTATAGGATCTACTATAAAGTATTTATTTATTTATTTAAATTTATAATCGGTTTTACAGTAGCCGGTCGGTTGGCCCACCCATCGTTTTCGCTAGTTGGTGTAGGTGCTTTGTTAACATCACAATTGAATGGTCACTAGTCAGAAGTCAACTCTTTTGCCATATACCCTTTGACCGGTTATCGGACTTCTATACAGTTATATATGAAATGTTTTAAAAGAGGTATTTTAATCGTACCGGATTAGACTAAAAAATAGTTCAGACGGTTGAATCGGGTTGTACCGGATGATTCAACCGTGTTGACTAATTAACTATATAAATTCATAAAATATAATTACAACTCAAAAAATAATATAAAACTACATCATTTCATAATAAAAAATATGTCAAAATTTAATCAATAATAAAAAAAAATTATCCAAAAGTTTATGATTAAATACCCATTATATAGCAATTAGCAAACACTATAACAATTAACGACATGAATGATTGAATAAAAGTCAAAAGAAGGTAAATCTAGATTATCTATTGAAAACTTAATTTGAAAAACCCATTGATTTTCTATCTTTGAGTGAGAAAGAAGTTTGATCGAAGTGGATTGTTAATTTTGGACGCTAAGTTTTACACTTTAACTAAGAAGGTAAATAATCACCTTTTTTAGGCACCTAAAAATTAAAAGTTCAAAATTTTGACCTTTGTCCCTGTATGAGCCGGTACCAGTATACCCGTTTAAACCGGCATAACCCAATTTATCGGCGGTACAACTTCTTTGCCGTTTCCTTAGTTTACCGGTATGATTTGTGCCGGCCAAGCATCCAGTTTAATAGGTTCAACCGGTTTTTAAAACATTGGTTATATGTAGGGGTGTTCATCGGGTTTTTTCTTCGGGTTTTTTCGGGTCGGGTTATTCGGGGTTTTCTCTGGAAAAAATTGACCCGAAAACCAACCCATTTAAAGTTCGGGTTAGTCGGGTTTGGGTTATTCGGTTTTCGTGTTTAGATGTAAAATGAAAATAAATGTTTTTTTTTTTTACAAAATATCATCAAAATTCATATTGTTACTTTATAAGTATCATCAAAGTTCAAAGATTAATTAACAATATGCTATTATAATATTTAAAAAACCCAAAACTTAGTGTTCCATCTATTAAAGACTCAAAATCTAAACACTTTTATAAGAAAAAAAACAATAAATGTTCGGGTTTTTTTTCGGGTTTCGTGTTTCGGGTTTTCCGAGTCGGGTTGTTCGGGTTTTTGGCCAGGAAAAAGTGACCCGATAAACGAACCATTTAAAGTTCGGGTTGGTTGGGTTCGGGTTTCTCGGGTTCGGGTTTCTCGGGTATTCGCTAATTCGGGTTCAGGTGGCTTTGAATTCGGGTCGGGTTGTCTTAACCGGGCACACACTCATGTATAAAGTAATCACACTCTTTAAATTGGAGAGTCCCGTATTGCCCCACTCTGGCCAGACTATGTTGTCTTAACCGGGCACACACTGGCTTCAAAGTTTGGCTTTTTTGGGCGTTCATCCGGGAAACCATACCGGCGTCTGCCACTTGACAGTCATTGTGCCACCAAAGGAGAAGAACTCTTTAGAGTAACACACGATGGGACGAAAACCCAGTTGGGATCAAGAATCGAAAGGACAACCTCACACAAGCCCTTGTCCAAATACTTCATTACCTATTTCAACCTCAATATGACACAAGTGAGAATTGAACTTGAGTCTCCATTGAAAAACTCAAACCTCCTACCACTAGACCACAAGTGGGTTTTTTAAATTTATAAAAGTTAGACTTGTAAAATTCACTTTATATTACAAACTTCTGAAACATAATTTATACCTAATGAATAAGCAACTGATTATATCACGTGACACGATTTTGTGAGCTCAAAAGTTTTTTAAACATTTCTATTATGTCACTAATGCGTATTTATTTTTAGTAATTTTTTTTTATCATTTATAACTAAATATTAATACTAACTATTTAATATTTTTTTATTTAACGTGTGTAATACATGAATTCCTAACCAAATTAAATATAATATGAAAACGTGTTAGAAATTATTTTTAATAAAACTAGTATTAAAGGCAAATTTGTTAATTACGGAAAACTTTAAACTAATAGCGTTTAGAAGAAGCTACAGGCTTTTAAGGAAAAAAAATGACTATTTTAACCTCTGAAGATAATGAACTTTTTAATGCTCCAACTTCTTAATTTTTTTTAAAGATAACAAAAAATTAAATTCTTAGTTATCTTTTAAACAAATTCTTTGATTATATATACACGATCTTCGTATGTTGTAGTTCCCATACGTTCTTCTTCGATGGTCCCATTCATCACCGATTTTCTTGTACGTTATCTCTTCCCTTACACGTGAAAATTTTGACTTTATCGATTACTAGAACTTGTTGTGTGTATAAAGAATATCTTGGTTGATCAATATACAATGATTATTTGATTAGTTTATATCCACACCGTTTCATATATATTGCATAAAGTGACTTTCGAAGTATAGTTCAATACAAAAAGTATTGGCGAGTATACAAGTTTAACTACTAGCATAAGTATAAAAGTTTGAAACAATCCACGTGGCAAATTCGTTAACTTAAACTACATAAAATACTAGCATGAAACTATACAAGTCACACCAAAGATTTCCGCTAGCGTAATCTAATCATAGCAATGAATAGACCGTTTTGTTTACTTAACATGACCTCAAGAATACGGGTGTTACTCCTATAGCGCTATACATGATAAGGGAGGTTTGTACGAAGTTAATGACAAGTATAAAGCATAAGAATCGTCTAGCATGTATGAATTCACGTATAACGTATAAGCATGTATGTTGGAATGTTTGTTTGTGATTTTAAGCATAAAGTATGTGAGTTGCATGTTTGATAGCATGAAACGTATTGCACCCAAAAGTGTAAAAAGTAAACTGGTCGAGTATACTCACGGTTCTGCAAAGCTTTCCTTTTTAACCCACGAGTTGACGAACGAGAGGGTAACACAAAGGTTATCCTGCAATGGGGAAACGAAGGTTTGTGAGTATTCGGATTTTGACGAAGGATTCGGATTGGAATTTAAGTACAAAAGTATGTATTCATAAAAATATGTCTTATCTAATTACTCTTTTGACACTAAGTTTTTAAGTGATTTCATGGGTCTTAACTTGCCCATTAGAATAAAAAACGAGGAACTTAGAAGAAAGATAAAATAACCTAAGTTCATAACACGTAACCACAAACCGATTAGCATCATGAATTCGGCTATAGATATATTTTATATATTATATAGTATATCTTATAATAAGTCCATCATGAATGTCATGGATATCATGTAGGTCAAGCATGGAGGTATGAACACCTCATTGTATGATTCACCAAAGCACAAAGCTTACCAACTTAGTTGGTAAACCCGGTTGGTCGTGAATGAAAGTAAATACAACTAATCTATTATCATATTAAGTAGCCAAATAAAAACAAACTGGGCGTGTCATACCAAACATGGCAAATGTTGGAGGCGAGGCGGGGTTAACTTACTTTAGGACTATGAAACTACTTAACGAGTATGGGTAAAAACATCAAGTGAGGTGGTGGACTAAGTTAGGATAGCCAAGACTTCCAAGGTTCTCACCTTCACCAAAACACATGTCTTCCCATATGAACTATGGTAGACTTGGATGGTTTCAACACTTGTGGGTTGTCTAATGTGACAACTGTCAAATTTGTATGCATCTGTACAATTATTAAACAATGATTAGTGCTTAATGACTGTGCTGAATTACAATTAATGACTTGAATTGCTTTCCGATTATTACCATATACATACACGTGCATCATATATTGCAAGTGACATATCATTACTGCATGCAAACTTTGTTGATTCGAATGATGCATGAAACACCGGCAGCACAGTTATCAGACAAATCAGAAAAATGCTGACGGGGTTCAGTACATAGACAAATATGGTATTGAGATACAGAATAGGCCAGAAACCAAGAGTTACACTAGTATAGTGTGTAGGAAAGTAAGGATCACAAAACTGCCTTCCTAGAGATAGTTTTAGTGCCGGGAAGTGCCTAAAACTCACACAAACTGCAAAATTCTGCAGAAAACAGCAAATTCAGCATTTAAACAATTTAATACCATGCAGAAATATGGTTAAATGGTCCTTAATACTTTCCTAAGTGTCGGAAATCAAAACTGTCACAAAAGGTAATATAAAGCACCCTAAACTGCATAGTTTAACACCTTAATGAACCGGTAACGAACCGAACAACCGGACACTACCCGAAACACCAAATTTTCACTAGAAGCATTGTTTCAACATTACCAAGCTAGTTATGGTCTCCAACAGCATAACACACTATGTAACATATAGTAACTAAATAACCTAACTAATACTTGATTTTTAACCATGAAATCTAACTAATGTTTACTACCTAGCCTAAGACCCCCCCCCACCTAGTAATCGCCCAACAAGGGCCCCACATGAGGATTTTATTTGGTTATTAAATTAGATTGTGGTTCATCTTTAAAGACACATTAGACTAAAATTTGTGGAAGTATTATAAGTTTAACCAAAGAACTTAACCATTTCATGTCACAACTTCACCAACACTTGAGCCCTCTTCTCCCTCCCTTCTTCTTGGTTCGGCCAAGATCACCAAGCACCACCACCTTCACCATACTTCTATTCATTCTTTTGATATCCAAAGGTGTAAGAGGCTATAGAAAGAAGCTTGGAGCTTGTGGAAGTTGAAGGACCTCTCACATAAGCTTTTATCCACTCCATTTCATCTAGTGATCATCCCTAGCCTTGAGCTAGTAGTAAGAACACTCTACACTCCATTTTACATCTTATTTTGTTGG
The DNA here is from genome assembly GCA_030545235.1 of Helianthus tuberosus. Classification (NCBI taxonomy): domain Eukaryota; kingdom Viridiplantae; phylum Streptophyta; class Magnoliopsida; order Asterales; family Asteraceae; genus Helianthus; species Helianthus tuberosus. The sequence continues at coordinate 5,628,783 of CM060390.1, forward strand.
TTAAAAGAAAATACAAGTTGTTAATCTTAAAGAACACTAAGAATCTTGAACTTGAAACTTGAACATAAGACTAAATACATAAGAAATCATGATGTTTATGTGTTGTTATGCTTGTTGGTTGTTGTTTACTCATGTTTTTGATGTTGATCATCATATGATCTTGCTAGATAATGATTAAAAACATAATCTAGCAAGATTTGAGGATGAAAATATTAGAGATCCATAGATCATCCTCATGTGAATCATGAACTTGAAAGAATAAGTTGTTTTCTTGTTAAGTGATGATCAAAGTGTGTATAAAGTCTTGTAAATCTATGATTTCAAGAATGATTTTTGAAGAAATCAAGTTAAAAATACAAAGTTTACTTAATCTTGGTTCTTAAAGAAATAAACCACATTTTTAGTGGTTAATAAAGTGTAGGATCATGTATTTAACAAGAAAAATCCAAGATGAAACATTTTTAGAAAATTTAATTACAAGTTGTGAAGATCTAATTTCTTCAAAAATGGAGTTTTTAAATAAACAACCACCCTTTAAAGGGTAACCAGACTTACTAAATACGTTAGTAAGTTACTACACATTTTTATAAATTTTCAAGTTCATGAGGTAGTAGTTTATGCTTGATTTTTGGCAAATTGATAAGTGTAAATTGATTTGTTATTGATTGAGTTGATTTACAAAAGAAAATGATATGCCTTGAAGGCATGGAAACCTCCATTTTTAGGGGAAACTATGACAAAATTTTTCTAGAAATTAAACACTTAGAAAAATATTTTTAAACAAATATTTACAAGTATATTTTAAACCATGAATTTCCATATAAAGTTTGCCATAAATTTTGTTACAAAATTATAAATATTGGAGGTCGGTTTTTATAAATAAAAGTGACTAAATATGTATCTAGAGAAAATATACTTAGAAGTCATCATGTGTGTGATTATTTGTATTATGTGTATTAGTTATATTATTTTAGGACTTGAAATAATGTAACTCATAAAAATACAAAAAATTACGATCCAAAATATTAACAAAATCCTATGAGAATGGATATACAATTTATACCCAAAATATTGGAGAAACCGAACAAGCAATATAACTTGTAAATCCCATGAGAATGGATATACAATTCATAAGTATATTTTGGTAATTAATATTTTGGACACTAAGAGAACAAAAATATAATTTTTACGATTATTACAAAATATATCATATATTTGACAAGAAGAAAAATATATTATTTTTGGCAAGTAAAAATATATATTTTTCTTGGAATTATTAGAAGATGTACTATTTTTGGAGCGAAAAAAATATATTTTCTTGAATAAACATGAAATACATTATTTGTGGGTGAAAATAAGTTTACACATATATTTTCTAAGTTAGACTTTAAAATATATTATTTTTGATACTTATATGAAATTTATAAATATTTCTGCCAAGGGAGGGAAAAATTATATTTTTCTAAGTAATATTTCTTAAAATATATATATATATATATTGGAAATATATATATTGATGTATTTTTATTAAAGATATTATTCTGGAAAAGTTAATACAAAAAAAAAAAAAAAATTAAGTATGAGATACTTAATAAACACAATAAAAATACTTATGCTCGTACGTATAAATACACACCGGAATACGCCACCGATACTTGGCAAAAATATACAAGTATAAGAATACGAATACAAATACACCCATCCTTGGGAAGGATATACATGTATAAATACATAAAAGTAACACATTAAAATATATTATTATAACTATTATTCCAAAATTTAATAAATATAATTTAAGTTAAAATATTTATTATTTTAACAAATAATTATATAACTTGGAATAATATTGAAGGCATAATGAAACGTAACTCAAAGACACTAATTAATACTAAGTTAAGGCACGACCCGCTCGTCTAATAGATCGTAGTACGTTGTAGGTAGTCGTGTACACCAGAGGAAACTTTGAGTTACAGTCGGATTGAAGAACGCAAAGCTGTGAGTTCATGTCCCTCTTTTCTTTTAACTGTTTTCAGTTTTATAAATTCGGGGGTGAAGTACATGTTACAAATTGTTTACAAACGTTTACATGTGGTATGGTTAGCTAAGGAAAGGTATTGCTTAATCATGTGAGTGGTGGGTATAACGCTTAAGACCATTAATCCTCGTAGTAGGACCGAGGGACATGAGTGATAGATCTATTCGGGTGTAGTGAGCCCACACCCATGTGGACCGGGGTTTGGCCCATGAGGTGACTATGTCTTCAAACTGAAGCCCGGTGCAAAATCTGCTAGGTTTGAGCCTTCCTGCATCCCGTCACACATATTGATGGCCTTGCAAACCATTAATCGATCTCTTTTCCTTGTTTGCTTTCATACTAGGGTTTACAACTACATACTTACTTACAATGGTTACAAAGTTTAATCGAGCTCACACACATTTCATAGCATACAAGAAACACCCAGATCCATGGAACAAACATTTTTACAAAGGAAATACACGAAACACAATGCAAGGTCACATCTGTGGTTTAGTCTGGGTAGACTAAGGAAGGATAGAAAGGATTTGTAAGGAATAATGAGGATACATGATTTCATGATACCTTGTCTTTGATTGCATACTAAATGGTAGTTATTAATATATGTGCATATGTTATGATTGTTTTGTTACAGACACTATGTCTTCATCCTAGAGCGGATTGTCCGATACCTATGGCTATAGTCTCAGATGACGAGATTGCACCAGAGCCAGAGATCTTTACCTCAGATACTGAAAGCGACCCAAATATGCTATCAGACGACGATGACGACTTTCAGCCGTTTGCGTTGCCTGATTTTGGAGATAACTTACCGCTTGCTGTTGGTATTCCAGACGAGGATCCTTTTGTTGTTCCCATTCCAGTCCATGATCATCTTATCATCGAGCATCCCGATGGTGAGCATATCGTGGCACCGATCCTCGCTCCTATTCCTCTAGTGGTCATCCCTCCTGAGGAATGGCCTTTTGATGATCTGTTTGATGGTGACGTTGATTTGTTTGTTGATGGTTCTCCTGTTGGTTCCCATGGTGACGGAGAGATAGATGAGGACGTTGTTGCTATCCCACCTCCTGAGATTCCTATTATTGAATTATCCTCTGATTCTAGTTTGCCCTCTGTCCTAGATTCCTTTGAGTCTTTGACTTCTTCAGCTTTATGGGCGGTCGGATTACAGCGTTACGCTACTGATTCTGATGATGACACGACCATGTCTGCTGCACCATTTTCTCCACACGACCCCGAGCTTGATCCTGAGCTAGATCTTGATCCTGTTGATCAGCCTAATGTTGCACCTGCTGATCCTGAGCCCATGCCTGATCATGACCCTAATCCTTTTGGCATACCTGACATTGTACCCCTCATACCTGACCCAGTTCCTACACCCGTTGACCCTCCTGTTGTTGAGCCATTTGTTCCTGCACCCGCACCCGCTGATGTTGCTCCTTTTCATCCTGTGGAGTCTGACGTCCATCGCACTGACTTACCCATCGTTTTCCTTCAGGACATACCCGCACCCCATCCAGCGGAAGGTACTTCTGGTCAGCACCCGCGTGATAATCCTTTTATTTCAGTAGCTTTTCCACAGATCCCTCAGTCTGCACCTTTTGCTCCATTTACTTCTTCACCACTTGATGAGCCATTCCGATGGTCCCCACCGTATTCCATGCCGACCTCAGACCCCTACCATCCCTCGCATTTTGTTGGCTATACACAGGATGAGTTACTTTATTCGCTTCAGCTTCGATTTGAAGTTATGATTCGCAGAGTTTTGGAGCTTGAGTCGACAATGCGTCCCCTACCGTGTCCTTGTCAGTCTACATTTGTTCCCCCTCGTTCCTCACCGCCTCCTTTTGCTCGTCCACCTGCTCCTCTTACTCCTTTTCCAGAGTTTGATGCTCGATTTCTTACGGTCAAGTAGCAGATCCATTACTTGCTTCGTCATGTGTACAAGCTCGAGGAGGAGCTCGCACATGTTCTCAGTTTGATTTTCCTCTCTCCTCCTCCGCCGTAATCAGTACAGTAGGTTTTTGGTCTTATGCAGATGCATTACCTTGGGGGAGAGCACTACTATTGAGCCGAGATAGTGAAGAATTTTGGCGACCACCCTTTTGACTATGTGATCTTTGTACATTGACAGACTTATTGGACAAGGGTAGTGTGACCCTGTGTCCCTTTTGATGTAATACAACTTGTAACCAATGTAACTGTGGTCGATAATTAATGAAAGCTCAATCGTCATGTTCTCACTAAACACATTGTTGGATTACTTGTTTATGTTATGATTGTGTCATTGCATGATTGATTGACGTGATGATTTATTATGTGTATAGATACAAGCGACTTCTAGACAATTATATACATTTATTTAACAAATAAGACCTGACTAATCCGATCCCCTTCTTAAAAGATGCCTCCTCAAGAGATCATTCGGCTGCCCATGACCGAGGCAGAATTACAGGCGCACATCACTCAGGCCATCGCACGGCACGAGGTTCTTTGCTACAGACACAACAGAGGTACCTCAGGGAATAACCCACCTAACGGTAATGTTTAAGTCACCTAAGACACATTACAATACGTTGGACATTTCCAAGTGTGCTTTGTTAATACCTTCTGTGAATGATGTTGCTTGTTCATGCTGTATTTACAAGCAGTTTTTGGACTGCAAGCCTCTGAACTTCGACGACACTGGAGGTGCCGTAGCTTTTGTGAGATGGGTTGAACATACGGATTCTGTTTTGCGAATGAGCAAATGTACTCCAGAGCAACAAGTCACGTACATTTCTGCACTGTTTCAAGATGAGGCTCTGTCATGGTGGAACCTCCAGGTTCAGACGTTGGGCGAGGCTTCTGCGTATGCTTTGACATGGGATGAGTTGAAAGAGTTGATGCATAGGGAATATTGTTCTCAGACGGAAATCCAGAAGTTGGAAATTGAATTCTGGAACCTGAAGATGGAAGGTCCAAAGGTGGTGGAATATGTGCAGAGACTTCACGATTTGTCGCGGGTTGTTCCATATCTGGTGGAACCAGAATTTAGGAGGATAGAACGATTCGTCTTGGGATTGGCACCTCAGATTCTGAGCTTGATGATAGCATCAATGCCTCCAACAACTATCGATGCGAGTAACTTAAGTGTGGCGCTCACTAAAGAAGCAATTAGATTGGAAAAACTTTCAACCCCTGATGAGAGGAAGGAGACTTAGGTGGAGTCATCTGGAAAGAACAAAAGAAAAGCACACTGATTTCCAAAAAGGTACTCGGGCGAATAACAACAACAAAGCTAAAAAGGGAAAAGAGCACATGGGTATCCTACCTAAGTGCGACAATTGTCGACGTCATCATATCGGGCGATGTAAATATGGAACATGTGATAACTGTGGCAAAGTGGGGCATGTCAAGGAGACGTGTTGGCAGGATACTAAACATTGAAATGGAGGCCAAGACGATAGAGGAAATCGCGAAGGAAACAACGACAACAACAACTATCAAGGCAGAAATGGTAACGATCAAGGACGTGGACAAGGGTGTTTTAACTGCGGTAATGTGAGGCATTTCAGGAAGTATTGCCCTAAAAACAACCAGGCCGGTGGTAAGATTTACTTGGGGACTAAGCCAAGATGTGATGAGTGCAAGTTTCACCATGAAGGTCGATGTCTGAGGCCTAAGTGCGATAGGTACGGAAAGGAAGGACACAACAAGGATGCCTGTTGGGCGAAGTATCCCAGACCAAGGAGGAAATTATGACGACAACCAAGATGAACATGATAATGGTAGAGTTCCAGGTTGCTTCAAATGTGGGAACGTGGGGCACTTTAGAAAAGATTGCCCTAAGAATAACCGAGCTCATGGAATAGTGTTCAACGTCGGAGCTAGAGAAGCACGCCAGGATCAAAGCATGGTTACTGGTACGTTCCCTATTAGTCAACGTTATGCATCTGTGCTGTTTGATCTGTTGCCGATTATAGCTTCGTATCTCTAGAGTTTAAGAATACACGTGGTTCAATAAGTTAGATATCCCATGTTCGATAGAACTAGCTAATGGGAAGCTAGTAAAAGCCAAGGGAGTAAATAGAGGCTGTGTTATAAAGCTTGGAGAGCGTGAGTTTTCGAGAGATCTTCTGCCAGTTGAACTGGGAAGTTTCGACGTCATAGTCGGGATGTATTGGCTGTCGAGTAATCGTGAAAAGATTATGTGCCAGGAGAAGACTACCCGCATTCTGATGGCGAATGAAGAAGCGATCGTGATGAATGAGGAGAAGCAGGATACGCCTCTACGGATTATTAGTCGTTTGAAGACATGGAAGTTTTTGCGCAAAGGGTGAGTTGCCTTCTTAGCTCCTGTCATGGACAAAGAAACCGAAGAACCGAAGCTAGAAGATATCCCTGTGGTAAGGGAATATCCTGAAGTTTTCCCCGAAGACTCGCCAGGATTATCACAACAACAAGCCGAATCCCACATTAACTTGGTTCCAGACGCCGCACCTGTAGCCAAGGCACCTTACCGACTTGCGTCTTCAGAAATGCAAGAGTTGTCATCACAGCTTCAAGAGCTGCTAGATAAGGGATTTATAAGACCAAGCTTCTCGCCTTGGTGAGCTCCAGTGCTGTTTGTCTAGAAAAAAAGGACGGTAGTTTTCGTATGTTCATTGACTACCGGGAACCAAACAAGCTAACCATCAAGAATCGGTATCCCTTGCCGAGGATTAATGATTTATTCGACTAACTGCAAGGATCCAACTACTATTCCAAGATCGATCTTCGATCAGGTTATCGCCAGCTGCGGATTTAGGAAGAAAGTATACCAAAGTACAGTGAGTCAACAATTTATTTTAAACATACGCTAATATTGTGTTTTCTACACGGTGCACAAAATAGTTTTATACAAAATACGAAACCTTTAAGAATCTATGAGACATGTACTTTGGACCTCCAGGAACATAGGTCAAAACTCATTTAAAGGTTATCACCTAGAAACTACGTCTATTGACTCGGGCAAACACCATTATTCTGGCATATATGTTATTTTAGTCAATCGAACAGGTGAAGTACTCGAATTTCTTTTATTGGAATCTCCACTTTTGCATCTAACAAGAAGATTTTACATCTCTACTCCTCTTAATAGTAGTTGCATCACGACAATTTTCTTCATTAAAGTGAACACTCCTTTGTCTCGATACTTGATCATTTCTCCATTATAGCGAATACTCATTGTTTCATTTCTTGGAAATTCATATGTTACGCATGCACCATTTGTTATGCATGTGGTTTTGTTTCGAATAAGCGCTTCATCAAAGTTCAAATATTATTTTGCTACATCTAATTATTGATTTGTGATTCGAATGACCTACATTATTGTAATTGTTGGCTCCTTTGCTATCGAGTCAACACACTTTCTTGAAACTTCTTTTCTTTCAAGTTACATACATGGTTGTAACCATACGTTTATTATCAAATTGCGCTGAAACCAAGTTCAATTGCTTGGACTTGTCCATTTTTCATATTCAATTCAAGGCACCATACGATGTATTGAGAGCATCATATTTAGATTCACTTTTGCAACTATTTCTTTTGTTCTGAGTCGCAATAGACTTGTTTAGTCTACGACCCCATTAAGACGTCTGTTGGTTCCAACACCATGTGGTGGTGTTTTGTTAATTTGAAGCCTGCGCTAATCTTGTTAACGTATCTCATACACGGACTTAATTATATATTCATTGGCTTGCTTTAAGTTCGTTCTGTTTTGTCATGATTAAAGCAGTCTTAACACAATAGTGTGTCAAGACCATGGTACATAAATTCATTTTATATTCCAATGTACCTCCTGACGGTTCTTTCATTATCGATCGAATTGCTTGCAGTATTCATTATTTTTCATCTTCGATCGAAAAACAGTAGTTCCTTGGTGCTCTATATTCAATTGAAAAATCCTACGTTGCCATTTGAATCAAATTTTCAGGTTTTCTTCATTACACTTTTATTTGATTTCAAACACGGTGAACTTGTTCGGTCACCGCTATTATTGAATTATGTCATTACGACACCTTGTGGTGTCAGTACAAACTTGTAGCTTGTGCTAGCCATGGTCAACCGTTTCACACGAAACTACACATACTTTGGTTTGACTTGTCATTTAAACATTCTTAATGCAACTACGAAGTAAGACAATGGTACACCAGATTCGATTGTATTTCATTTCAGGGTATTCCCGCAATTCAATAATGTCAACACACTAATTTTATTCATTCATTTTTTCAAAAGTTGACGGATCACGTTCACGTTACAATTACCTTCGAGCTTACTGATTCTGAGTCCATCTAGCAGATGTTATTGTTTCTAGAACTCATTTGCATATTTTAAACGATCCTTTGGAATTCTATCGGTCGAAACTCCTCTTTTAGTGAACCCCTGTGAAATAAGTTACACTAGATTGTACATCTATACGTCTCGTATCTTTTGACATCAAATTCTGAAACACGCACCTCTTAACCGCTGGATTCTTATTGTTGTAGTATGTCCCTGGATTCACCTGATTCAATAAGTCTTTATTCGGTTTCATGGTTAATCACCTTGGTATATTCATATCCATACACGTATAACGTAACCCTAAGGAGTTAATGTAGCTTAAATTTCGAGGACGAAATTTTCTTAACATGGGGAGAATGTGACAACTGTCAAATTTGCATGCATCCGTACAATTATTAAACAATGATTAGTGCTTAATGACTGTGCTGAATTACAATTAATGACTTGAATTGCTTTCCTATTATTGCCATATACATACATGTGCATCATATATTGCAAATGACATATCATTACTGCATGCAAACTTTGTTGATTCGAATAATGCACGAAACACCGGCAGCACAGTTATCAGACAAATCAGAATAATGCTGACGGGGTTCAGTACATAGACAGATATGGTATTGAGATACAGAATGGGCCAAAAACCAAGAGTTACACTAGTATAGTATGTAGGAAAGTAAGGATCACAAAACTGCCTTCCTAGAGATAGTTTAAGTGCCGGAAAGTGCCTAAAACTCACACAAACTGCAGAATTCTTCAGAAAATCAGTAAATTCAGCATTTAAAGAATTTAATACCATGCAGAAATATGGTTAAATGGTCCTGCATACTTTCCTAAGTGTCGGGAATCAAAACTGTCACAAAAGGTAATATAAAGCACCCTAAACTGTATAGTTTAGCACCTTAACGAACCGGTAACCAACCGAACAACTGGACACTACCCGAAACACCAAATTTTCACTAGAAGCATTGTTTCAACATTACCAAGCTAGTTATGATCCTCGAACATCATAACACACTATGTAACATATAGTAACTAAATAACCTAACTAATACATGATTTTTAACCATGAAATCTAACTAATGTTTACTACCTAGCCTAAGACCCCCCCCCCCCCACCTAGTAATCGGCCAACAAGGGCTCCACATGAGGATTTTATTTGGTTATTAAATTAGATTGTGTTTCATCTTTAAAGACACATAAACCATTAGACTAAATTTTGTGGAAGTATTATAGGTTTAACCAAAGAACTTAACCGTTTCATTTCACAACTTCACCAACACTTGAGCCCTCTTCTCCCTCCCTTCTTCTTGGTTCGGCCAAGATCACCAAGCACCACCACCTTCACCATCATAAACTTCCATCCATTGTTTTGATATCCAAAGGTGTAAGAGGTTATACAAAGAAGCTTGGAGCTTGTGGAAGTTGAAGGACCTCTCACATAAGCTTTCATCCACTCCATTTCATCTAGTGATCATCCCTAGCCTTGAGCTAGTAGTAAGAACACTCTACACTCCATTTTACATCTTATTTTGGTGGTTAAAAGAAAATACAAGTTGTTAATCTTAAAGAACACTAAGAATCTTGAACTTGAAACTTGAACATAAGACTAAATACATAAGAAATCATGATGTTTATGTGTTGTTGTGCTTGTTGATTGTTGTTTACTCATGTTTTTGATGTTGATCATCATATGATCATGCTAGATAATGATTAAAAACATAATCTAGCAAGATGAGAGGATAAAAATGTTAGAGATCCATAGATCATCCTCATGTGAATCATGAACTTGAAAGAATAAGTTGTTTTCTTGTTAAGTGATAATCAAAGTGTATATAAAGTCTTGTAAATCTGTGATTTCAAGAATGATTTTTGAAGAAATCAAGTTAAAAATACAAAGTTTACTTAATCTTGGTTCTTAAAGAAATAAACCACATTTTTAGTGGTTAATAAAGTGTAGGATCATGTATTTAACAAGAAAAATCCAAGAAGAAACATTTTTAGAAAATTTAATTACAAGTTGTGAAGATCTAATTTCTTCAAAAATGGAGTTTTTAAATAAACAACCACCCTTTAAAGGGTAACTAGACTTATTAAATACGTTAGTAAGTTACTACACATTTTTATAAATTTTCAAGTTCATGAGGAAGTAGTTTATGCTTGATTTTTGGTAAATTGATAAGTGTAAATTGATTTGTTGTTTATTGTGTTGATTTACAAAAGAAAATGATATGCCTTGAAGGCATGGAAACCTCCATTTTTAGGGGAAACTATGGAAAAAAATTTCTAGAAATTAAACACTTAGAAAAATATTTTTAACAAATATTTACAAGTATATTTTAAACCATGAGTTTCCATATAAAGTTTGCCATAAATTTTGTTACAAAATTATAAATATTGGAGGCCGGTTTTTATAAATAAAAGTGACTAAATATGTTTTTAGGGAAAATATACTTAGAAGTCACCATGTGTGTGATTATTTATATATTATGTGTATTGGTTATATTATTTTAGGACTTGAAATAATATAACTCATCAAAATACCAAAAATTACGATCCAAAATATTACCAAAATCCCATTAGAATGGATATACAATTTATACCCAAAATATTGGAGAAACCGAACAAGGAATATAACTTGTAAAATATTCCAGAAATTTTATTCATATGTATATTTTGGTAATTAATATTTTGGACACTAAGAGAACAAAAATATGATTTTTACGATTATTACAAAATATATCATATCTTTGACAAGAAGAAAAATATATTATTTTTGGCAAGTAAAATTATATATTTTTCTTGGAATTATTAGATGTATTATTTTTGGAGCGAAAAAAAAAATATTTTCTTGAATAAATATGAAATACATTATTTGTGGGTGAAAATAAGTTTACACATATATTTTCTAAGTTAGACTTGAAAATATATTATTTTTGAGACTTATATGAAATTTATAAATATTTTTGCTAAGGGAAAAATTATGAATAATTTTTCTAAGTAATATTTCTTAATATATATATATATATTGGAAATATATATATATATTGATGTATTTTTATTAAATATATTATTACGGAAAAGTTAATACAAAAAAATTTAAGTATGAGATACTTAATAAACACAATAAAAATACGTATTCTCGTACGTATAAATACTCACCGGAATACGCCACCGATACTTGGCAAAAATATACAAGTATAAGAATACGAATACAAATACACCCATCCTTGGGAAGGATATACATGTATAAATGTCAAACTCCAACCGATGGCGGAAACATCGGGGTGCGAGCACTAAGCGTTCAGATTGCTCATGAGATTCCATAACACTAAAAGTTTCGATAGATATTAATCAAGATTTCATAACAAAATTGTCTAAAAGCATCAAACATCCCAATTATCAAATACAATCATCCAAAATAATTTCAAAGTTTCTAAATTTAACTAGGATGTGTTTCTAAGCAGCATCCTAGAAAGTTCTTGATTCACAGCATCCTATCAGCCTGCAACATGTATTAAAATAGAGTCAGTACAAAAATGAACCGGCGAGTATACAAGTTTGAGTATATAGAATAGTAGGTTAAAACAACTCATATCCACAATGTAAGTAATAAAAATAGTTTCAGCCGTGCTAGTGTCGCAGTCCAACCAGTGATAGCCCAAGTATCCCGATGCTTTAGTGTTTACCCAAGACTCAAGGTAAACTAGAATCCTCCTAACAATACCCCCGAGAATAATGGGGAGGTGCATCTCCTAAAGCGCTACTATTGTTAAGGCGGAACTACACACTTCTGGATTAAACGTCAAGTAGCACAAAGAGTCAAGAATCAAGAATCACAAGTTTCACGTACACATAGGATAGAGTTTAGATTCAAAAGTATCAAGTTTCATAGTTTATAGAATACATGTTACATCCCAAAGTTTAAAGCAAAAAGGGATCGAGTATACTCACAGTGATTGCTTAACAGGTTAACTGTTGTTGGATCAAAGGGAGCTCTTTTAGGTTAAGCCTGGTTAGATTAAAACAGATAACAGTCGTGCAGAATAACGAGATTGCGCAAAGTGTTGGATCAGTCTCTGGATCGGATGGCTGTCCGATCGGATGGCCATCTGATCGGATTGCCATTCGATTGAGATTGCATGGGTGTGAGTGGGACAGATGACTATCCGATCGGATGGCTATCCGATCAAATTGCCACTCGATTCAAGTGTCAAGTTTCAAATTATTGTTAAGTGTTTTGGTCGCTTTGATCGGATGGATGTCCAATCGGATGGCTATCCGATCGGATTGCCATTCGATCAAGGACCCCAAGGTTTCAAGTTTCTGAAAAAGTTTCCAAGTGTTGAAAGGTTGTGAGACAAGTGTCACCTGATCGAGTAGCTGTTCGATCAGATGGCTATCCAATCGGATTGCCACTCGATCGAGTGGTCCTCGTCTCATTTATAATTATGTAAATTTTCTAAGTTTCTGGTTTAACGATGACGACACGGTACATATTGAGACAACGGTAAACTCATCAACATACGGCCGTTCTGATCGGATGGGAATCACCCCTGTCCGATCAGTCGTCTGTTCACAACGAGTTTACGTCGGAATCCATACTACGGTCGTCTTCTCGGGCAACAATCCGTTTCCAAACTAACTCCAGACTATCCATCAAGTCTATAGTCCGTTTAGACCCGGATTCCACTATTTAAAGTGAAAAGTTGAAGAAAAGATGAAGATAACTTTCAGTTTTATTATGAAAAATCCTAGATCTAGCTTAGATTCCGTGAAAACACTTGAAATTCCTTAGATCTGAGCTAGATCTTACCAGGAATGACATCATATAGTAGTTTGTATAAACCACCATGATGACATCATCCTCAAGAACTCAGATATAAGAGATTTAACGGTGAAAGGTGTGATTTCAAAGAGGAATCACGTAGAGAATGAGGTGTAGATCAAGGAAGTACAAGAATCTAGTGTAAAACGTACCGGAATTGCCGAGAAATCAAAGAAATGTGGTGTGCGTGCGTCTGGGTCGAGTGAGGCTGTCACATCAGTGAAGGACTGATGTGACGGGCCTATTTATAGTGTGGGAGAGCGATTAGGGCGGTATGCAGCGTATCAGATGGCGGGTACATCGAGTGGCCATCCGATCGGTTGGTCATCCGATCGGATGGCTATCCAATCGGATGGTCATCCGATCGGATTGCCACTTGGTCAATGTTATCCTTTCCGCGTTCCCATCTTTGATTCATTTGCGAGTTAGATTAAGCGTTGTGTTGCGTATAGTTTAGTAAAAGTATCACATAACTAGATTACATCATAACACAAAAGTTTCCAAGTTTCATAGATTCCGCCAGTGACAAGACTCCAGTCTCTCGTTTAACCAAGAATCAAGTTTCACGAGTCTCAAGAGTCAAGCACCAATTAAGCATCAAGAGTAAGTATCAAGTATCAAGAATCATATAATCAAGCCTCATAGAATTATAGTTTCCAAGTATCAAGCATCAAGAATCTAGAGTTAAGCATTAAGAATCATAGTTTAAGTATCAATAATCAAGATTCTAGCATCACAAAGACTCACAAAGTTTCACAAGTATCAATATTACATAGATTAAGGACTAAAACTGACAATAGGCAAAGTTTAGGGACTAAACTTGCCAAAAGCCTAAAGTTTAGGGACACAGGGCGTTACAGTCTCCCCTCCTTTAGGAGATTTCGTCCCCGAAATCTTAGAGGAAGACTGCTCGAAGAGCTGCGGATATTTGGCCTTCGTCTCACTTTTCAATTCCCAAGTGAATTCGGCGCCACGCTTTCCTTCCCATCGAACCTTGAAAGTCTTCGAGGGGAACCTGCAGTTCCTCGTCGGCTAGGCATTTACGTAGATTGGATACGCGGAACACTGGATGTACATTGTTTAGTTCCTGAGGCAGGTCGAGTCTGTACGCCACCTTGCCAATCCTTTCGAGTATCTTGAAAGGACCCACATAGCGAGGAGTGAGCTTTCCCTTCTTGCCAAAACGAAATACTCCCTTCCAGGGAGATACCTTGAGAAGAACTCTGTCACCAACATCAAATTCCAGAGGCTTACGCCTATTATCAGCCTAACTCTTTTGTCTGCTCCTAGCCTTGATCAAGTTATCACAGATCTGAAGAATCTTATCTGTCGTCTCTTGAATGATTTCAGGGCCAGTAAACTGCTTGTCACCAATCTCATGCCAGCTGAGAGGAGATTGGCACATGCGGCCATACATAGCTTCGAAAGGAGCCATCTGAATATTGGAATAATAGCTGTTGTTGTACGAGAACTCAATCAATGGTAAATGTACATCCCAGTTACCACCAAAGTCGATGACACAAGAACCGAGCATATCCTCTAGGGTGTGAATAGTACGCTCGGTCTGTCCATCCGTTTGAGGATGAAAGGCCGTGCTAAGATTCAAATGAGAGCCCATAGCGGATTGAAAAGTTTGCCAAAGACGTGAAGTAAAACGACCATCACGGTCTGAGATTATGTCAAGAGGTATGCCATGATGGCATATAATCTCATTGGTATAGATTCGAGCAAGTTTCTCCACTTTATAATCTTCACGAATAGGAAGAAAGTGGGCCGATTTGGTCAGACGATCAACAATCACCCAGATACTATCGTGACCATTAGGTGTACGGGGTAGTTTTGTAATAAAGTCTACAGCAATGCTATCCCATTTCCAAAATGGAATTTCAGGTTGTTCTAAGAGTCCAGAGGGACGCTGATGTTCAGCCTTGACTTTCGAGCAAGTAAGGCATTTGGAAACATATACAGCAATGTCCCTCTTCATACCAGGCCACCAATAAGTCATACGCAGATCTGGTACATCTTATCGGCACCTGGATGAATAGAGTAACGAGTTTTGTGAGCCTCATTCATAATGAGCTCACGGAGGTTATCGCGATTTGGCACCCAGATTCGATTGAGATAGTACTGAAGACCATCAGATTTAGTTTCGAGTTGATTCACGTTAGCGCCAAGAACTTCCACAGATAGACTTCCTTCATTAGCTGACGAGTACTAAGCTTCACGAATACAAGCATGCAAATCACTAGAGATACGAATAGCCTTGAAATGAGTTTTACGACTAAGAGTGTCGGCTACTACATTCGCCTTGCCAGGATGATAGCGAATTTCGCAGTCGTAGTCGTTAAGTAATTCTACCCAATGCCTCTGTCACATGTTCTGTTCCTTTTGGTCAAAGATATGTTGAAGGCTCTTATGGTCGGTGAAAACCACACACTTCGTACCATACAGGTAGTATCGCCAGATCTTTAACGCAAATACAACTAAACCAAGCTCCAGATCGTGAGTAGTATAGTTTTTCTCATGTATCTTGAGTTGACAAGAGGCTTAAGCGATGACCTTGTCCTGCTGCATGAGCACACAGCCCAATCCACGGTTTGAGGTATCACAATTTACCACGAAATCGTCATTCCCATCGGGTAGAGTAAGAACATGAGCATTACACAAAAGGGTCTTAAGAGTCAGAAAAGATTCCTCTTGCTCGGGACCCCAAGCGAAAGGTCTCTCTTTTTGAGTCAATGAGGTGAGAGGTACAGCAATCTTAGAAAAGTCCGAGATGAATCGGCAGTAATAACCCGCCAATCCTAGAAAAGAACGAATCTCAGATGCGGACTTAGGCGTACTCCGATTCTTCACAGCTTCGATTTTAGAAGGGTCAACATGAATACCTTGCTTACTAACAACATGACCAAGAAATTACACTTCATCAATCCAAAAAGCACACTTAGAAAATTTAGCATACAGACGTTCACCACGTAAAAGTTCAAGCACAAGACGTAACTGACGAGCATGATCAGCTTTAGACTTAGAATAAATAAGGATATCATCGATAAAGACTATCACGAAACGATCGAAATAAGGTTTTCAAACACGGTTCATAAGGTCCATGAACACAGCGGGTGCGTTGGTCAATCCAAAAGGCATGACCACGAACTCGTAGTGTCCATAATGAGTCCGAAATGCAGTCTTGGGTACATCATCCTCGAGTACACGAACCTGATGATAACCAGAACGAAGTTCGATTTTAGAGAAACAGGACGCGCCTTGTAATTGGTCAAATAGATCATCAATACGAGGTAGGGGATAATGATTCTTAACGGTAAGCTTATTAAGTTCATGGTAGTTGATACACATACAAAACGAACCATCTTTATTCTTGACAAACAACACGGGAGCACCCCACGGAGAGGTACTTGGATGAATAAATCCATTGTCGAGCAATTCTTGAAGCTGACTGGATAATTCTTGCATCCCGGAAGGCGCAAGACGATAGGGAGCCTTGGAGATAGGAGTCGCACCAGGTACGAGATCAATATGAAAGTCAACGAATCTAGGAGGAGGAAGACCAGGCAGATCTTCAGGAAAGACATCAGGGAAATCACAAACTACTGGAACATCACTTATGTTCTTCCCTTTGCCCTTTTGTTCCACTATGTGGTCCAAGAAGGCAAAGTTCTGTTTACGTAAGCATCTATTCGCTTGAGTGCATGACATCAGCCTTAGCCCTTTCGAAGGTCGGTCTCCATAGACGTGTAAAATATCACCGGACGGAAGAGTTAAACGAACAAACTTCTCGTGACAAGCAATCTCGGCATGATTCTTATGCAACCAATCCATACCGATAATGACATCAAAACTACCCAATCCCATGGGTATGAGATCAATAGAAAAGACGTGATCGTTAAGATTCAGGGAACAATCATGCAAAATAGAATCAACAAGAATCGACTTACCGTTGGCGATCTCAACAGAGAATGACTCAGGTAACTTGGAGCGTGTACAGTTCATCAAAGACTCAAATTCCACGGACACAAAACTTCTATCGGCACCAGTATCAAATAGAATTGAAGCATAAAGGTTATTCACAAGAAACGTATCATTGACAACGTCATTGTCATTTCGAGCCTGTTTAGCATTGAGATTGAATGCTCGTCCACGAGCGGCTGGCTACTGGTCCTGGTTCAGTTGAGGACACAGGTTACGGAGGTGAGTGGTATCCCCACACTTATAGCATGCACGAACAACATTGATTAGCCTTGGATTCTGTAGAGGAGCTGGAGGTGCTGGTAAAGTTGCCTGAGCTGGGGCTTGTTGAGCTTGCTGGGCCGGATTAGTTTGACGGCAATAAGGAGTCGTGTGACCATAGCGATTACAGTTGGTGCACAGACGACATGCAGAATTAGCCGGATGATGATAGTTGCAAGTCGCACACTTGGGGTGAGACCCAGTGTACTGCTTCTTGACTTCGGGAACAACAGTGATTGGAGCAGCAGCAGCAGTAGTAGGTTTAGCAGCAGGGTTTTGAACAGTAGGAATAATTGCATTGCATCCTGAACCCTGAGACTTTCGCCTCTTGTTCCTGCTGCCACTTGGCTGCTGAGTAACTTGATGTGCAGACTTGGAAGAGGTAGAGTTAGCAAACTGCTTATTACGCACACGGTTGTTGTTGAGACTAGCTGCAAGATGGTAGACTTCCTCAATAGTTTCGAGCTGAGCTGCTTCAATAGAATCACGCATAGCAGGAGGAAGACCATTGATGTACTTGGTTATCATTCGCTTAGGAGTAGAAACCAAGTGAGGAACGATCAAACTAAGCTGCTTAAAGCGAGAAGTATAAGCCAGATTATTATCACCAATCTGCTTCAAGTGCCAGAACTCTTCTTCAAGCTTCAATTACTCATGGGGAGGGCAGAACTCGAGCATCATTAGTTCACGCACCTCGGTCCATGGAAGAGCATAGGCTTCTTCGTTCGAACGTATGTTTCTCTCATTTGACCACCACTTCAACGCTCTGCCTGGAAACATTCCAGTCGCACTCCTAGTATTTAGATGGTCTGGGCACTCGCTGTTAATGAAGGTAACTTCGATGCTGTCGAACCACTTGAGCATAGCAGTCACCCCATGACTGCCTGTGAAAGGCTTAGGATTGCAAGAGTTGAAATGCTTGTAGCTGAACTTCGTAGGCTTTTGCTTCTCGGCCTTGGAGTCCACAGAGGATGGAGGAGTGTTTGATCCTTGGATCTCAGAGACAATCTTTGGCACAACTCGAGCGATCTGGTCGACCATGAAAGACATCATCTTTTTCTGAGACTTCTCCCTGGATCTCTTGAGAGTGTCGGATAGCTTTCGAGAAGACATCTAAAACATCCAACAAGAGGATCGTATAAGTCTAGATTCACTAAGCTTCACAATATAGATTCACACACGATAGACTAAAGAATCAAGATTCACAAAATTCACATAGATATCGCAAACCCACGACCTTCGCATGGCACATTGTACGAAGTTTGGCAACATGTCAGAAGTGCTTATATATAGGAAGTACCAGCGGCGTATCTACCATGCTTCGGACACATCGTTTCTGCCCCGTACTCGGTGTCATGTTTCATGTCGCAATTGCCAATTATAACAACATGCCTACCTTTATCTTTCACCCATAGATTGACCCGATAGATTTCAATAGATCCAATTCCACAAAACTACGACCTTCGCATGGCATGTTGTACGAAGTTTGGCAGCATGGCATAAACGCTTATATATAGGAAGTACCAGCGGCGTATCCACCACGGTTCGGGCACATCGCTTCTGCCTCGTACTCGGTGTCATGTTACGTGTTGCAAAATACACTCATCATTATCATCATAGATTCACATAGATTTCCATAGATTCAATAGACTCAATAGATTCAATAGATTCCCATAGGTTCAATAGATTCCAACAAGTTCAATAGACTCCAATAGATTGAATATATTCCAATAGATTCAATACATTCCAATAGATTCAATAGTTTCACATAGATTAATGTCAACGCAATCCCACATGGCACGTGCTACGAAAGTTCGGCAACATGAAGGAAGCACTTATATATAGGAAGTACTAGTGGCGTATCCACCATGCTTCAATCATGCCACGTCCCCCTCGTCATCGGTGTCATGCTTTGCTAACCGTCCATTAGATTAACCAAATAGATTCAACAACATAGATTACCAGATAGTTGCGCATAGATTAGAGTTAACAACCTCATTATAGTCTAAAACAACAAAATCCCACATGGCACGTGCTACGAAAGTTCGGCAACATGACGGAAGCACTTATATATAGGAAGTACCAGCGGCGTATCCACCATGCTTCAATCATGCCACGTCCCCCTCGTCATCGGTGTCATGCTTTGTTAACCACATCATTAGATTTCACCACAAGCTTCCACCAAATAGACTCCCACAACTTCAACCCGAGTTTACAAAACTATGAACTTCGCTTAGCGCGTGGTACGAAGGTTCGGTAGCATGCCAGGAACGCTTATATATAGGAAGTACCAGCAGCGTATCCACCATGTTTCGGACATATCACTTCCGCCTCGTCTTCGGCGCTAGGCCACGTTTCATATTTTGTTACTCAAAACAACACATGCATAGATTACACATAGATTTCTCATAGTTTACACGAGTAGTTTCCATAGCTTAGATTTCGATATCCTCATCACCGGTCTGCAAACACTAAATTTCGCATGGCACTTTGTACGAAAGTTGGTAACATGCCGGAAACACTTATATATTGGAAGGACCAACGGCGTATCCACCATGTTTCAGACACGTCACTTACGTCCCGTATTCCATGCCATGTTACATTTAGCATTTCACAAACACAACAACACATAGATTCATCAGGTAGATTCACATAGCATCATGATTCCCACATAGATTGAATAAAGATTCATAAATTTAGTTTGATCCTGAGATTAGAGTTAACGTTTTAGGTTTGACTTGTCATTTAAACATTCTTAACGCAACTACGAAGTAAGACAATGGTACACCAGATTTGATTGTATTTCATTTCAGGGTATTCCCGCAATTCAATAATGTCAACACACTAATTTTATTCATTCATTTGTTCAAAAGTTGACGGATCACCTTCACGTTACAAATACCTTTGAGCTTGCTGATTCTGAGTCCATCTAGCGGATGTTATTGTTTCTAGAACTCATTTGCATACTGATGCGTGTGAAGTGTTATATATATTAGGTGTATATTTTAAGCCCTTTTTAACACTTATTTTAGCCAAGTTTTAAATTTATAAAACACGATATTTTACTAACACTAAACACACATATGGGCAAGTGCACCCATCGTTGAGCGTAGTATAGCGTTGGTAAGATACCGAGGTCGTCCAAGGACACAAGAGCTTTTAATACCGGTTTATCCTCAACGTCTAACCAAAATAAAAAAAAGTTTAGAAAAATGTTTTAAGCTAAGAAAAATAAAAACTAACTAAAATGCTGAAAAATAAAAATAAAAGAAAAACAGATAGACAAGATGAATCACTTGGTTCCGACTCTGTTGGACCGTGTCGTGACCCTAAACGATCAGTTAAGGCAGTTCATCATCACGTATAAAGGCGGAATCAGAATACGTAACGTAACAACAGCTGTTCCTTTCAATTTCTTCTTTATTAATGCTTTCTGATACAATTTTGACAGAGTTTGGTTACCTAGCACATGAACAGGTCTCGCTCCAATGGTTCTTTAATGAGATCACATGTAGGGTATTTATAGTATCGCTGATTTCGCTCCAATGACATGACATATGAGCGAAATCACATGTAACTGATTTCGCTTATATGGCATGTCCATTAAAGCGAAATCACCATGTGTCCCTAAAAGCGAAATCACCTATAAAACCATGTACATTAAAGCGAAATTAACATTTAAACCCTAATCTTGACTTTTAAGTTCCAATCTTGATATATCTTGACTTTCTTGACTTAAAACTTGATGAAGATGAAGTCAACAGACATTCTTGTGCATCAACAGACTCCCCCTTGGATGTTGACGTAGTCTTCAGCTCCTGAAACTTCAGTCTTAGTCATTTTACCTTCTCAATCAAATTTTAACATTGTAAGCATCCATCACTCTCTTGATCAGCTTCACACTTTGACTCTTACACCAGGATATCATCACTGGTTCTATCAACAACAACTTTATCATTAACAAGCTCCCTCTTTCATCAAGCTTCCATGCTTTTAGGGATCGACACCTAGCTTTCCAGCTTGTCTTCAGACTCCCCCTTAGACTCTGCTCTCGGGATCGTAGTCTGGACTTTTCCTGCAATCACTCATACAAAAATAAGTAACAACATTTTAAATTTCCAGATATTGTAATCTAACAATTCAATCTCCTCAAAATTACTTCTCATGAATTTGGCAGTTTCATCGAATCGTATCGGAAACTAGCTCTATAACAATATAAACATCCAACTCCCCCACAGTTAATCATCCAAGTCCAACTTAATGACCTTGGAGATATCACAAACTGTTTTTGAATTTTTTTTTTAATTTTAAAACTTCAAGTTTCAAATTAATGAACTTGTTTTATTTTCAGAAACACAATCAGCTTACTTAGATTTTGAAACTCAGCAATTCAGATATCAGTTGTCGAAAATAAAGCAGAAATCAAAATCTTTTTGTATTTTCTGAAAATATAAAGCAGTAAAGAAATATGTACAAGTATATTTACAGACAATATTTTTGTTTGAGTATGCGTCAGAGGATCATATCAGTTTCTGACAAATCACAAGTACCGTTGAGCTTAATTTCACTTTAAGAATTAAACAATTCACTTAGATTGTCGATATACTGATCCACTTAAATTTTCATACAAATTTCAACTGATTCAGGATACGAATTAGATGTATTAAGAACTTAAACTCAATCATGTATCCCACCTCTTGAATATACTCCCGTATCCAGATTCCAATATTCAGTCTTACAGGTAATTATAACACAAATGATATCTGTAAAGGGTTAATAAATTATGAAGAATCATGAGAGCTCAGGTCAGAACTACCGTTCAGCAGAGAGATCGTGACTCAACTTGTAGGTGTGTCCCCTTTAGAGGATCTTTTTTACAACAGCATTGCTAAGCAATTTTATTGTCTTATCATATATGCTGAGGGTGATGCTGTGTTTCAAGCATTTGCGGAAAGTATTATTCGAGGACTAGGTCAGAACTACCGTTCAGCAGAAGTCCTGGAATAATACCCCAGACATCATTGAGTATAAAAACCTGTATATCAGAATTCGAAACCTTTCAAACGAGATTTCAGGGGTTACCTATATATCCAAGTAGTGTTCCCCACGAAATAAGTAAGTTTGAATTTAGGTTTATATCCCGAAAAAGTTTACTAAATGTATAAAAATCTATCGACACATCCACGGTGAGATCGTTTAACACATTTAAACTTTCCATTTCTTTAGCGTACTGTAACTGTCTACTGATGTACTATCATTTCCTCTTTCTACGCAAAAACTCAATTTTTTAAATTTCATCATGTTTTTGGCTTTTTCAAATTTTCAAATGTTTTTGGATTTTCTAACAACAATATATCTCCCCCTAAAATGCAAAACCATTTAAAGAAAATTTGACAACCAACACTGATAGCTTTGTCTCGCCATCCATTTTCTGCTTCACATGCTCTGATTTGCAGAAAATATAACGTACCCCCATGATTTACAACCCATTGATCTTAACAGTTTGAAAACCGTTTTTCAATCTGATGAAAGTAATCATGTTTGTTCAGCCGTGAGGGTTTCGGCGTATTCAATCAACATACAATCAAAACAAAATTAAAAACAACATATTTTTGGTTTTTCAAATTTTAACAAACTAAAAACATATTTTTGGTTTTTAATTTTTCAAATTTTTAGCATTTTAAAAATATTGTTTATTTATATACATAAAACAATCAAACTAAACTCCCTGTTCAACCAAACCAGGGTCCTGCAACCTCTTCCTGTGTCAGGCTGCTCCTACTACCATTCTCACAATCTTCAGCTTCGTTGAGCACCTGCACATTCAAACTTTATCAATCATTTGAACAATTTAGCCCAGGTCTGTTGGACCTTAGGCATTTCAACACAATAATGTTCATTCAATTTTGGAAACTCTTTGTCACTTAAAACGTTTTCAATTTTGACTTCAACTTTCTCATCTTTTACTGACGTCACTTGTTTCTTAGCACTCCACATTTGACCTTCCGGAGTACCTCTTTTGTAAAAATTTGTCTCTTTTTGAACCTTTTGATTTTGAACAACATTTTTAGGTTTCCAAAACTCTTGAGGTTTTGTCATATCAACATATGTTCTCCAGCTCTGTGTTGTTCTGAATCTGGGTGTGTGAGAATTCCAGGTCTGTCTTGAATCGAACCTGTTTGGGTTTGATTTCCAATTTTGATTTGAAGCAAACTTGTTTGTATTGTACCTCCAAGTTTGTTTCGAATCAAATCTGGTTGACCGTGATTTCACATCCTCAGATTTCTGTTTTTCAACATCAACAGGCTTTGGATTTGGACACTTTCGTGCAACATGTCCAATTTGATCACATTTAAAACATACTTTCTTTGAAACATCCTTGGCCTGTTGTTGTTTCTTTTTCATCGCATCAAACTCCTCATTAGACTGTCGTCCAAATTTGAGTTTTTCCTCTTCTTTCAAGCTTTTCCCTTGAACAAAATTCATCTTTTGTTGCAAATTTGGTTTCTTACTTTGATTCCAATTCCGTTTCTTTTTATAACCCAAACCAGCCTTCATGTTTTTCTTCTTAAAATCAGGTTTGTTATAAAAAGATTTATGACCTTTACCAGCAAACTTTGGAATCTCAGACTTCTCAATCTCAACCATTTTAAAAACTTTATCAACCTTCTCTGAAATCACATTCTGAATCGGGAATACAACATCTAAGAATAATTTGTCCTATCCAATCATGGTATAAACCAATCCTTTTGAATCATCATTTAAATTTTTCTCGGATTTTGTGTTTTTCAGATAACCATCATAAAGATTTCCTTCATCTTCATCCTGTGATTCAGACTTACCTTTTGTAGACTCATCTTTCAAAACGCTTTCAACAACCTTATTTACCACCTCTGAATCATTAGCATCATCAGATTTGGAGTAAGTCACATCGATACTTTCAGGTAACTGGTCAGCTATGTTCAAACCCTTTGCCACCTTTTCCTCATCATAAAAAGTATAATTGTTTCTCAATGGTGGTGGTACCTGATGAAATTCTGAACCAATACCCTTTTTGCAATTTTCAGTATCTTTGTCATCTGGTGTGATGTTGAAAATGCGTTCGAGAATGTACGAAGAGTTATGATAACTTTGAAGTTTGGTAACAACCTTTTCTTTTTCAGCCAAGACTTGTTTAAGATTTGCAATTTCATCAACACATTTGTTTAATTCAATTTGCTTTTCTTTAAACTTTCTTTCATACATTTCTTTAGTGACTAAAGTTTCTGACAATCTTTGTTCAAAACTTTTGACTTGGCGTTTCAAAGTATCATAAGCTTCTTGTACTCTCTGACTCGACCACTTTAAAGAATCTTACTGTTTTTGTAAATCTTGAAATTTAGATTCTTTTTCAACACAATCGACACATTTTGTAGAACACAGTTGTCTATAAACATCATTATCCTTTTCAAGACCTTGACATTTCTGTGTCAATTTTTCAACTTTTAGTTTCAAAATTTCTTCTTTTTCAATCATATCTTTACATTTTATTGTGAAACCATTTTCAAGTTTTCTTAATTCATTATCTTTTGTTTTTATCAATTCATCTTTTTCAATACAGGCTTTGCACATTTCTATGCAATTCCCGCATTTGTTTTCTTTTTCATCAACCAATTCAACATTCAATAGATCAGAAGATTTTCTAACCTCAGTAGCATTCAGCACCAGTTCTTCTGTCTCAGCTTTCTGATCTTGCTCTTTGTTCTCCACTTTTTCTTCTTTCTGTGCTTCTTCTATCTTCTGTTCGTTTTCAGCTTTCTGATCTTCTTCAGCAGCAATCTTCACAACAGCCTTTACTTCTTCAATCATCTTCTTCAATTCTTCTTCTTTTCTCTTTTTCATCTCTACCACCTTCGGTAGACTTGCATCA
Source organism: Helianthus tuberosus (assembly GCA_030545235.1). Lineage (NCBI taxonomy): Eukaryota > Viridiplantae > Streptophyta > Magnoliopsida > Asterales > Asteraceae > Helianthus > Helianthus tuberosus. Next base: position 5,654,106 of record CM060390.1, read on the forward strand.
CAAACCTCTCTAATTTTCTTCTCCAAATCAGGAAAATATGCTTTATCAGATAACCTTCGTGTATTGAAAGTAGCCTGCCTCGGGACCAAATTTATTACAGCTTTGAAATCCACCTTCGATGGGTCAACAACTGGATTACCTCGTGGATCCAAATAACATTCCAACTCTTCATTCCATCTTTTTGCTCTCTGGGCTTCTTTGAATGGTTCGTTTAATTTTCCAATTTCCCATCTTGCATAATCTGTTTTCCAATATCTATCAGGATCAGCATTAGCCACAAATGCATATCCAACTGCATCTTCTTCAGGGCAAACTTGACTCCAGTCGTAACCTTCATCGTCATATATAATTGCAAGAGCCCTTGATTTTTCTTCAGGCTGTTTCAATCTTGGTGGCTCAGACTTGTTCTGATGGTAAATCGCTTTCTTGTAATAATCTTCGTTGAACAGGTTTGCAGAATCATCATTAGCATACGCATTTCTGCACTCGCGCTTAAAATGACCTCTTTGTTTGCATTTGAAACATGTCACCTTAGATTTATCAAATCCCAGTTTGGTAGATGGTCCACCAATTGACTTTCTCCCCGTGATCTCCATGAACCGCTGTGCCCGACGAACTGCACTGGCCATGCACCATCTTATATCCATAAGTTCCATCTCCTCGGGGTCTAATTGATCATAATCTTCTTTCGTCAAGTTGGTGTTGCCAATCTTCCCTGCAACGAGGCTTTCATACGATTCAAGTACAGATGCCAAGAAAACCATCTGTTGTTTTGCCGACTCTTCGCTGAAATTCTGCCCATTCTTCAGATCCACCGCGATATTACACTGAAACAAATTCTTAGAAGCAGATTGATCAGAAGTTGTTGAAGAAGATCCACTATGAAAACCACTGTGAAGACTTTCATTGTTCACTGAACTTGAACTTTCTGCAGAAAATGCTGTTCTTGGAGACCCAGCCTGCGGTACATTTCCTCTGTAGTAAAGCTCTACATTCTGCTGATAAGCTGGATTGTTGACTTTAGATCTCTTTATCTCCAACTCATGACTTTCAAGCCTTTCAATCAGCAAATCCACTTTTAAATCTTCAGGCTTGATTGTATTTTTCAACATTAGAGCGAAGTATTGCCACTCTTGATCATTTGGCAATGAATCAAACAATTTATCCACCAGCTCCTCTTCAGAAGTTAAGATTTTGTGTCTGATCAGCTCCATTTTCAGATGTCCGAATCTCTCAATCATTTTACAAACAGACTCATTTTTCATACAATTGAATAAATCAAACTCTTTACGCAACAATTTCTTTTTGCTTTTAACAATTTCATTACTTCCTACACATTTTCTCTCTAACGCTTCCCACAAACTCTTTGAAGTCTTTTCTTGTTCAAGCAATGAAATAATATCCTCTCTCACTGACTGTTTGATTAATGTGATCATTTTATATTCAGCTACAATTTTTTTTGTATCTATGTTTGTGAAATCTTTTGCTTCTATTAACTCTCCTCCCTCTTTTACTGGTTCAGTGTATCCATTTGTCAGTTTTAACCAACTTTCAGGAGCGAAAGCTTTTACCCAACCATCAAATCTGTTTTTCCACCAATTATAATCTTCAACTTTCATTAGCTTTGGTGGCTTCTGTTGGCTTCCGTACATGTTCTCAAACTTCAAATTCTCCGAAATCTCTTTTGAATATTCTTTCATCTCAGATCTTCTATCGGATGTTTCGGAATTGAACGCGTTGTAGAATGTATTGTAGAACTCTTCACCGTTGTTTGACATCTTCAATTACCTAGAAGCAAACAAACAAACAATCTATCAGTTAGAAAAATTTCCGAAATTTTGACCAACCGTGACAAATAAGTGAAATCAGCTTTAATAACCACAAAAGCGAAATCAGTCAAAATCCATAAAAGCGAAATCACTCAATATGACTGATAAGCGAAATCAGTCGATGTGACACAAAAGCGAAATCACTTTTGTCCGTATAAGCGAAATCACTTGATGTCCCTTTGAGCGAAATCACTTATGACCGTATGAGCGAAATCAAAAGACTGTCCTTATGAGCGAAATTACAAAGTCCACAAGAGCGAAATCACTACTCGTCCGGCTGAGCGAAATCAGTAGTGTCCGGATAAGCGAAATCACTTTTAACACACGATGTTCACAAAAGAGGAATCACAATTTTACTCATTTTTACGCTGAATTTCAATCTGAAACTTTCAAGGGTTGTACTACACTTAATTCCGATCACAATGATATGTAATATGTTCAATTTCGACCACAAATTCGTTCCAGATCTGAGTTTGAAAATTCTGTTCGTGAACCGATCACGTTTTTGATAAAATTGATTGATTTTTACTTTGTTTTAAGGTCTGATACTTTTACGGATTGTTTAACAGATAATTTCGCTCAATATACTTGAGATTCAACTCATTTTGTCCGTAGGAACTTGTTCAAATCGGAAAAATAAAAGAGAAATTGAGTAGAAATGTGAGAATTATGTCGAATCAGCTGAAGTAGTATGAACTCCTCGTCCTGAAGCTCTGATACCACTTGTTGGACCGTGTCGTGACCCTAAACGATCAGTTAAGGCAGTTCATCATCACGTATAAAGGCGGAATCAGAATACGTAACGTAACAACAGCTGTTCCTTTCAATTTCTTCTTTATTAATGCTTTCTGATACAATTTTGACAGAGTTTGGTTACCTAGCACATGAACAGGTCTCGCTCCAATGGTTCTTTAATGAGATCAAATGTAGGGTATTTATAGTATGGCTGATTTCGCTCCAATGACATGACATATGAGCGAAATCACATGTAACTGATTTCGCTTATATGGCATGTCCATTAAAGCAAAATCACCATGTGTCCCTAAAAGCGAAATCACCTATAAAACCATGTACATTAAAGCGAAATTAACATTTAAACCCTAATCTTGACTTTTAAGTTCCAATCTTGATATATCTTGACTTTCTTGACTTAAAACTTGATGAAGATGAGGTCAACAGACATTCTTGTGCTGGCTGGGCACGGGGCGTGTTCAGTCTTCTGACTTCTCTATTTTGCTTTGGAAGGTGCCGTTGAGGGGTCGGGCAGTCCACTAACGTTCCTTTCCTTGTATTTATGTTGGAATTAGCTGTCTTTTTGCTTCTTTTGTGTTTTTGAGCTCATTTAATCCTGAAAATACAAAAGGAAGACAAAAACACTCTTTTTCCAATATTAGTACTTAAAAAGGGTTAGTTTTATGCCTCATTTGATGTAATTTATATGTTGCATTTTACACACATCAAATACCCCCACACTTGAATTTTTGCTTGCCCTCAAGCAAAACTCTTTAATATGTGGCTTACACTCACAAATGGAATAGGTAGAAGAGAAGGTTTTGGGCTTGTCGTAGAGTGTCGGGAATCCAAGGTCTTTTTGGGTTTTATCTTTATTTATTTACAATCCTATTCGTAATGATTTATTTAGAACTTTTCATAGGAGAAATTACTTATTTGGGCATAACATGCCTTTTTTAAAATTCCATTTATATACAAGTTCACATACCTCACGGGAGAAATCACTCACACTCGGCCGAAGGTGTATTTTTAGTGAATCACTCGAGAGCGGCATGGATCTTATTCCTACCATAAGCTTGCCAAGCAATCAATCCTCCTCCTTTTTAACTTTTATACCTTTGTAAATATCAAGAGGACTTTGTGGGTTAAGGGTTAGGCTTGGGTTAAAGGTAGGTGGTTGGGATAGTGGTTAGTAGAAAAAGGGCGAAAAGCGTAACAAGTGTCGGTTTTCGTAAGATTTTCTATTTTTGCAACTTTTTATTTTGATGAAGCTTTTATTCAAACAAATTTATTTTTGATGAACTTGTTTGTTTGTTTTTTTTTTTTTTGCTTCATCAACAACACACATATATTTTTTTTTTTTTACGAAAAACCGAATTTGTTACTAAAACAAAGGGTTAAAAATAAAAAAAGGTTTTGGTGGGTAAAAGGGTTTTTGGTTTGGGTGATGAAATGAAAAGGTTTAGGCTCAAAGGGGCTAACTAGGGGGATTTTTGGGTAGGTGGTAAAAGAAAAAGAAAAATAATGGTGTAGAAATAAAAAGGGGTTAGTCCTAATGCCTTCATCATTTACTTACTCGGGTTTAAGTTGATAAGGACCGTGAATGTATCGTCATGGCAAGTTCTAGAGTCGTAAGAACCAAGCGGCTATTCACACAAGAAACGAAAAATGAGCATTTAGTTTTAATGATATGTAATTGTGCTCAATAAAGGCTCAAAACTCACTTTTGTGGGAAAGGGTTTTTATGTGATCAAGTATATATAATCAAATTTTAACTAAGTTTGCCATGCCTTTTCATAATTTTCTTATGTTGGTTCTTTTTATCACTACGCTATCGGTTGTAAATTTGTAAAAATATAACCTTTTTGAGAACTTGAATTTCCCGAGTTAAACCTAGACAAGTAAAAAAAATGAAATTTTTGAAAAAATTTGGGGTGATTAGCGGTTCCAATAGAGTTTTGTGTAAGGCTTGTATTTAGGACTTGCAAAATTCAAGGCTTTAGCATCCCCCCCCCCCCCACTTAAATTACACATTGTCCTCAATGTGTCCCAAAAATAAATTTTTAGGTTGATTAGATGTGTAAAATAATGTTAAAAAGCTAAAATTTTGTGATACTGGGTGCTGAACACGGCCCCGTGTTATCCGGGCATGGCCCCGTGTTCAAGTGCCAGTAACAAAATTAAAACAAGAGAAACAGAAGTCTGGACACGGGGGCGTGTTGGGTGAACACGGCCCGTGTCCAGTTACCTGAACTGGGCGTTTTTTCTGCAGGTGATTCAGCACGGGGCCGTGTTGGTTGGGCACGACCCGTGTTGAACCTTCTGAAATGGAGAGAATTGTCGGGTTGCCTTGTTCTTGTGCATGAGTTCATTTTTCTCGTTCCCTTTTTCATCCTTTACCACCATGAGTGTGTTTTATTCATTACAAACCATCCAAACCTTAAAACCATCATTTCATTTCATCATAGAGAGAACTTACATAATCCTAAATTAAACTAGATAAAACAAGGAAATAATAAACCATGGAGTCCTAGCCTTTACTTTATTTTAATTAGCAAAATTTCCAAGAAGTAACTAATCTTGGTTAAACAAGGCCTTTTTGAACTCCTTCTTCCGCGTGCGGTTCTCCTCAAATGTCGGCGAGCCATTCTTCCACCTCCCTTGGAAGGAGAAAAGAAGGCTCATTGGCATTAGTTTGAGGAGTTTCAACTTCCACTGGGATCTCTTGTGGGTGTTCCACGGGAGGTTCCGCCGGAAAGTCTTCCCACCCGGTAGGGTTGTTGATTCCGAGTGCCAGGTTCCAATCCTGCTGAGGAAGGACTGGTTCCATTTGGGGTGCTACAAGAATATTTAACCTCTGGTGCAAGAGGTTAATTTCTTGGAAGCTGCTTTCAAGTCCCATCGTAAGATCGTTAATACGGTCGATTAGGACCTCCTCTACTGAAGTCATTTCAACGAGAGCCTCCCTTAATGCTATCACATAGTGCACAAGTGTAGCTTCAATGGAGGGTCTTCTTCCTCTTCGGCTGTTTGACGAATGCACAGAAGATGTTTCGCTGTTTTCACTTGACATTCTACGAAAAATAAACTGAAAAAAGTTTATTTAAATGAAACAGTTATCGGACACGGCCCCGTGCTCAATGAGCACGGCCCCGTGTTCATCTTTCTGCAGAATTTTTGAGCAAGGAAACTTGGATTTTTAAGTTATTTTCTGAACTTGTGGGGTCTTTTTAGTTGCTAATAACTTAAAACAATGTTACATAACATGTTTTTACCAAGATTCCTTGAACAAAACTCATTAATCCTCACCACAAAGTTTGAAGAATTCAAACTTTTAATGGTAGTTCTTTGAAGAAAGATGGAGAAGAAGGAAATGGCTAAAAGAGGAAAGGACAAGATGGGTTGTTGGAACCTTCTTTTAGACTTACCTAGGATAGTTTGAGAGAAGATTCCTGCAAATCTCTGCCCCAAGTTGGTCCAAATGTGCAGAATTCTTGGCTGCATTTATAGAAAACGACAGCATCCTGGACACGGCCCCGTGTGCAGGTGGAGTTCTGACACAGTTTGTCCGTATTCTGACGTACTGATCAGAATGGAATCTTTTGATGGACACGGGGGCGTGTTGGCTGGACACGGCCCCGTGTCGAGGGACTGTTTTACGAAGTTGTCTAGTTTTTTAAGGAACTTGTTAGTATCGGGTGGCTCCTGACTGGTTGGAACAACCCCAAAGTGCCTAAGATACCTTAATTGTCCTAGACTAAGGCGAGAACGCAAGAGGTTGTCGGTGAGGGTAATTCCTATTTTCATTCTAGGTGGACAAGTCCAACCCTTTCCCGGGCTCTTGTTAAAGAAAGTGTATGCCGAATCGCTCAGGTCTATGTATGCACCGAACGAAGTCGATGGAGAGTCCTTCACGGCACAATCGACACAGGGACGACTATCGTCCAAGTCTCTGCTAAGTACTAAGGCATTTTCGGGAGCAACGAGGTTGTTGGAATGCGGTTCCAGCATTTCGTCATGGTCATCGTCTTGGGGTGGATTAATAAAATCCTTCCTAAGCTCTTCTAACCAATTCAGAATTAGCTTTTCTAGTTGAAATAACTCATCAAGGAGCATTTCCCCTAGAATATCTGGCTGGGCGCATTCGACGGAGAAATAGTGCTTATTTTTACTTTCGCCCCTCTTAAGGTTGTAAGAAGTCGGTGGGTCCATGTAGTGGGGCCTATAATTTAGAAAGTAGCATTCTACTTCTTCATTTTTGCCACCACATAATTGACACCACGTACCATAAGAGTGCCGAAAGTAAAAATAATTACTATCACTCATGTTTATGTCAGAAATTACCAACCGCCGGGATCTAACGGTTCTGTTTTCAGTAACTGAAACTTGGGCACGGGGGCGTGTTGAGTGGGCACGACCCCGTGTTCAGCTTACTGTCCGACGTAAAACAGGATTGCCAGTTCCAATGATTGAGCACGGGGGCGTGTTCAGCGGGCACGGCCCGTGCTGAGCTCTGCAGAAGCTGAAAAACTAAGAAAATCCTAAAAAATTAAAAAGAAAAATAAAAGATGATTAGGCCGTTGATTCCTAACTTTCTTAAAATCCTTGTGTCCCCGGCAACGGCGCCAAAAACTTGATGCGTGTGAAGTGTTATATATATTAGGTGTATATTTTAAGCCCTTTTTAACACTTATTTTAGCCAAGTTTTAAATTTATAAAACACGATATTTTACTAACACTAAACACACATATGGGCAAGTGCACCCATCGTTGAGCGTAGTATAGCATTGGTAAGATACCGAGGTCGTCCAAGGACACAAGAGCTTTTAATACCGGTTTATCCTCAACGTCTAACCAAAATAAAAAAAAGTTTAGAAAAATGTTTTAAGCTAAGAAAAATAAAAACTAACTAAAATGCTGAAGAATAAAAATAAAAGAAAAACAGATAGACAAGATGAATCACTTGGTTCCGACTCGTATCTAGTATAACCTTTGATTATTTCCGCACTTTTGCACATAATTAAGAGATTATCTTAGTTATTGTAGTAGGCCCCTCTTTTGAAGGTGACGTTACACTCACCCCAGTAGTTTGAGTCAGCAAGGATACAATCCTAAAAGGGTGGATTATTGGAAGATAATGAATTAAGTTATTAATGCAGTATTGTGGTAGGCCCCGCTTTTGGCGGTGACGTTACCCTCGGCTAAGTAGTCTGAGTCAGCAGGGATACAGTCCTAAATAGCCGGGTTATAGTATTAATAGTAGTTAACTTATGAGGGGATCAAAGAGTTTGGACCCCTGCCATCCAATACCGTGAAGTATTGAAGGAGGTCCTACTAAATTTGACCCAGGTCCATTGCAGGACCTCTAAACGCTGAACAATGGCAAGACCTTTACCAAACCGTTCCCTTAACCCCCAACCAGGTAGCCAACATACCTCCATATAGACCGTGGAGATATGAATGGTGAAAATCCTTTATTTTATATAGACAGTAAAATAATGCCAAGACACCACGGACAAACGATAAGGAAAGATCACCTTCAACATAAGTAACTAGTTATTAAAGTTATTAATACAAAACCAAATAAAAAGTGCAAAAGATTAGAAATAAAAAGTATTATACTAGACACTTTGTCTTCACCAAGTGATGTAAGAGACTTAGGCAAACATGGCCTTGATTGTCAAGAACTCTTACGATCAATCTTGGATCCCGAGACGACTCACACACTCTACGATGGACAATGGATGATGGTGGTGGATGATGGTGTTGTGATGGTGGTGGGTGGTGGATGAAGTGTGAGAGAGGTGGTGTGCCAAGGGATGAGTTGAAATGAATCCAAGCACTCCTATTTATAGGCTGAACAGAGAGCTGGGCACGGCCCCGTGCCCGTCTGACACTCTCTCTCCTCATTAATTGTAATTCGCTGGTTAGACGGGGCGTGTTCAGTCTTCTGACTTCTCTATTTTGCTTTGGAAGGTGCCGTTGAGGGGTCGGGCAGTCCACTAACGTTCCTTTCCTTGTATTTATGTTGGAATTAGCTGTCTTTTTGCTTCTTTTGTGTTTTTGAGCTCATTTAATCCTGAAAATACAAAAGGAAGACAAAAACACTCTTTTTCCAATATTAGTACTTAAAAAGGGTTAGTTTTATGCATCATTTGATGTAATTTATATGTTGCATTTTACACACATCACATACTGTAAACGATCCTTTGGAATTCTATCAGTCGAAACTCCTCTTTTAGTGAACCCCAGTGAAATAAGTTACACTAGATTATACATCTATACGTCTCGTATCTTTTGACATCAAATTCTGAAACACTCCCCTCTTAACCGCTGGATTCTTATTGTTGTAGTATGTCCCTGGATTCACCTGATTCAATAAGTCGTGATTATGTTTCATGGTTAATCACCTTGGTATTATTCATATCCGTACACGTATAACGTAACCCTAAGGAGTTAATGTAGCTTAAATTTCTAGGACGAAAGTTTCTTAACAGGGGGAGAATGTGACAACTGTCAAATTTGCATGCATCCGTACAATTATTAAACATTGATTAGTGCTTAATGACTGTGTTGAATTACAATTAATGACTTGAATTGCTTTCCGATTATTTCCATATACATACATGTGCATCATATATTGCAAATGACATATCATTACTGCATGCAAACTTTGTTGATTCGAATGATGCACGAAACACCGGCAGCACAGTTATCAGACAAATCAGAAAAATGCTGACGGGGTTCAGTACATAGACAGATATGGTATTGAGATACAAAATGGCCAGAAACCAAGAGTTACACTAGTATAGTGTGTAGGAAAGCAAGCATCACAAAACTGCCATCCTAGAGATAGTTTAAGTGCTTCTAACTGCCTAAAACTCACACAAAATGCAGAATTCTATAGAAAATCAGCAAATTCAGCATTTAAACAATTTAATACCATGCAGAAATATGGTTAAATGGTCCTGAATACTTTCCTAAGTGTCGGGAATCAAAACTGTCACAAAAGGTAATATAAAAAACCTTAAACTGCATAGTTTAGCACCTTAACGAACCGCTAACCAACCGAACAACCGGACACTACCCGAAACACCAAATTTTCACTAGAAGCATTGTTTCAACATTACCAAGCTAGTTATGGTCCCCGAACATCATAACACACTATGTAACATATAGTAACTAAATAACCTAACTAATACTTGATTTTTAACCATGAAATCTAACTAATGTTTACTACCTAGCCTAAACCCCCCCCCCCCCACCTAGTAATCGGCCAACAAGGGCCCCGCATGAGGATTTTATTTGGTTATAAATTAGATTGTGTTTCATCTTTAAAGACACATAAACCATTAGACTAAAATTTGTGGAAGTATTATAAGTTTAACCAAAGAACTTAACTATTTCATTTTACAACTCCACCAACACTTGAGCCCTCTTCTCCCTCCATTCTTCTTGGTTTGGCCAACATCACCAAGCACCACCACCTTCACCATTATTCAACTTCCATCCATTCTTTTGATATCCAAAGGTGTAAGAGGCTATACAAAGAAGCTTGGAGCTTGTGGAAGTTGAAGGACCTCTCACATAAGCTTTTATCCACTCCATTTCATCTAGTGATCATCCCTAGCCTTGAGCTAGTAGTAAGAACACTCTATACTCCTTTTTACATCTTATTTTGGTGGTTAAAAGAAAATACAAGTTGTTAATCTTAAAGAACACTAAGAATCTTGAACTTGAAACTTGAACATAAGACTAAATACATAAGAAATCATGATGTTTATGTGTTGTTATGCTTGTTGGTTGTTGTTTACTCATGTTTTTGATGTTGATCATCATATGATCTTGCTAGATAATGATTAAAAACATAATCTAGCAAGATGAGAGGATGAAAATTTTAGAGATCCATAGATCATCCTCATGTGAATCATGAACTTGAAAGAATAAGTTGTTTTCTTGTTAAGTGATGATCAAAGTGTGTATAAAGTCTTGTAAATCTATGATTTCAAGAATGATTTTTCAAAAAATCAAGTTAAAAATACAAATTTTACTTAATCTTGGTTCTTAAAGAAATAAACCACATTTTTAGTGGTGAATAAAGTATAGGATCATGTATTTAACAAGAAAAATCCAAGAAGAAACATTTTTAGAAACTTTAATTACAAGTTGTGAAGATCTAATTTCTTCAAAAATGGAGTTTTTAAATAAACAACCACCCTTTAAAGGGTAACTAGACTTACTAAATACGTTAGTAAGTTACTACACATTTTTATAAATTTTCAAGTTCATGAGGTAGTAGTTTACGCTTGATTTTTGGCAAATTGATAAGTGTAAATTGATTTGTTGCTGATTGTGTTGATTTACAAAAGAAAATGATTTGCCTTGATGGCATAGGAACCTCCATTTTTAGGGGAAACTATGGCAAAATTTTTCTAGAAATTAAACACTTAGAAAAATATTTTTAAACAAATATTTACAAGTATATTTTAAACCATAAATTTCCATATAAAGTTTGCCATAAATTTTGTTACAAAATTATAAATATTGGAGGTCGGCTTTTATAAATAAAAGTGACTAAATATGTATCTAGGGAAAATATACTTTGAAGTCACCATGTGTGAGATTATTTGTATATTATGTGTATTAGTTATATTATTTTTGGACTTGAAATAATATAACTCATCAAAATATCAAAAATTACGATCCAAAATATTACCAAAATCCCATGAGAATGGATATACAATTTATACCCAAAATATTGGAGAAACCGAACAAGGAATATAACTTGTAAAATATTCCGGAAATTTTATTCATAATTATATTTTGGTAATTAATATTTTGGACACTAAGAGAACAAAAATATGATTTTTACGATTATTACAAAATATATCATATCTTTGACAAGAAGAAAAATATATTATTTTTGGCAAGTAAAAATATATATTTTTCTTGGAATTATTAGAAGATGTATTATTTTTTGAGCGAAAAAAATATATTTTCTTGAATAAACATGAAATACATTATTTGTGGGTGAAAATAAGTTTACACATATATTTTCTAAGTTAGACTTGAAAATATATTATTTTTTAGACTTATATGAAATTTATAAATATTTTTGACAATGGAAAAATTATGACTAATTTTTCTAAGTAATATTTCTTAAAATATATATATTTTAGAAATATATATATTGATGTATTTTTATTAAAGATATTATTCCGAAAAAGTTAATACAAAAAAAATTTAAGTATGAGATACTTAATAAACACATTAAAAATATTTCTTAAATACACACCGGAATACGCCACCGATACTTGGCAAAAATATACAAGTATAAGAATACAAATACAAATACACCCATCCTTGGGAAGGATATATATGTACAAATGTCACACCCCAACCGATGGTGGAAACATCGGGGTGCGAGCACTAAGCGTTCAGATTGCTCATAAGTTTCCATAACACTAAAAGTTCCGATAGATATTAATCAAGATTTCATAACAAAATTGTCTAAATTTAACTAAGATGTGTTTCTAAGCAGCATCCTAGCAAGTTCTTGATTCACAGCATCCTATCAGCCTGCAACATGTATTAAAATAGAGTCAGTACAAAAATGTACCGGCGAGTATACAAGTTCGAGTATATAGAATAGTAGGTTAAAACAACTCATATCTACAATGTAAGTAATAAAAATAGTTTCAGTCATGCTAGTGTCGCAGTCCAATCAGTGATTGCCCAAGTATCCCAATGCTTTAGTGTTTACCCAAGACTCAAGGTAAACTAGAATCCTCCTAACAATACCCCCGAGAATAATGGGGAGGAGCATCTCCTATAGCGCTACTATTTTTAAGGCGGAACTACACACTTCTGGATTAAACATCACATAGCACAAAGAGTCAAGAATCAAGAATCACAAGTTTCATGTACACATAGGATATAGTTTAGATTCAAAAGTATCAAGTTTCATAGTTTATAGAATACATGTTACATCCCAAAGTTTAAAGCAAAAAGGGATCGAGTATACTCACAGTGATTGCTTAACAGGTTAACTGTTATTGGATCAAAGGGAGCTCTTTTAGGTTTAGCCTAGTTAGATTACAACAGATAAGAGTCAGGCAGAATAACGAGATTGTGCAAAGTGTCGGATCAGTCTTTGGATCGGATGGATGTCCGATCGGATGGCCATCCGATCGGATTGCCATTCGATTGAGATGACATGGGTGTGAGTGGGATGGATGACTATCCGATCGGATTGCCACTCGATTCAAGTGTCAAGTTTCAAATTGTTGTTAAGTGTTTTGGTCGCTTCGATCGGATGCCTGTCCGATCGGATGGCTATCCGATCGGATTGCCATTCGATCAAGGACCCCAAGGTTTCAAGTTTCTGAAAAGGTTTCCAAGTGTTGGAAGGTTGTGAGACAAGTGTCACGTGATCGAGTGGCTGTTCGATAGGATGGCTATCCAGTCGGATTTCCACTCGATCGAGTGGTCCTCGTCTCGTTTATAATTTTGTAAAGTTTCTAAGTTTCTGGTTTAACGATGACGGCACGGTACGTATTGAGACAACGGTAAACTCATCAACATACGGCCGTTCTGATCGGATGGGAATCACCCCTGTCCGATCAGTCGTCAATTCACAACGAGTTTATGTCGGAATCCGTACTATGGTCGTCTTCTCTATCACACCCCTTTCTTAGGCGGAAGCACGAGGTGTGATCATGAAAGGTTCTCATTGCATACGAAAGGTAAACATACTACATGCTCATAAAAATAACTTCAAATACCAAACATTTCATAACAGAAAACATGATTTAAGTGTTTACATCACAAGACAGCATATTGTCTGAAAAGATTACAATTTTATTCAAAGACAAGCATAAACAACATCCAAGAGCATGAGTAAGACCGCGCGCACATCCACTTTAGTTACCTGAAATACATGTGAGTTTTGGAAAAACGTCAACATAATGTTGGTGTGAATTCATGTAGTTCTTATATTGAACGTTGGTATACTTTGTATGAAAAATATGGTATGTATCTTGTATAAATCCAGTATTTCTGTATGTATCTTGTATAAATCAAGTATTTCTGTATGTATCTAGGTTGTTAATGGGTTGCAAGGCCATTAACATGTGACACGACATAGGAAGCAAACCAAACCATAGGCATTTTTCTAGTTGTCGATTCACGACTGAGACATAAAAGCACTACTCGGTACTAATTCTCACCAAGAGTGTGGCTGCCCGAAAACCCGTTAGATCTAACCTTTTGTTATGCGGTCTAGGTATATTGTTGATTAATGGTGCTTATGGTACCCTATTCGTTACACGATCTCTCGTATCATTTCTCGTATCATCATACCATTTGTAAACATTGTAACATTTGTAACATGTATTTCACCCCCGAAGTTATAAAACTGAAAACAGTTAAAAGAAAAGGGGGAGCATGAACTCACAACTTTACGTTCCTTACGCCGTAAACTTCACCGGTTTTTGCTTATCTAGCGTCGTGACCTAAACGTGTTTTATTAACGTCAATCACTAGACTTGTATCGCACAAGTACAAGTCACTATCTTTTATGTATTTGATCTTGTGTTAAAAATAATTTATATTTTTAACTATGTGTCTTACTTATATTATTTTCTTCAAAAATAAATATAAGTATCTTGTATTTTTCACCCGAATTATGTATTTTGTCCAAAACTTCATTTCATGTTCATAACTTGTCCAAGTTATTTATTCTATCAAGTGATATATTTTCATAAATATATTTTCTTGTATTTGTCTAAGCATGTTGTATGTGTATTTTGTATTTTCACTCCTTAGGAGTATTTAGTGTATTTTCAAGTCCTAATACACTTATTACATGTAATACATACTACATACACTTAGCACAACATTTAGTGATCAATATATATATATATCCTTCTCAAAAATATACATACTTAGTATCAATTTTTATCTTGAAGAAATCATCATTTCTTAACTTGAGGTTTACACAAAAATTAGGAAAACCTTGGTAAATATTTTTAAGTGCATTTTTAGGGAAAAAGTTTCACCAAAACTTATATTTTCTAAGTGTCAAAATTTGTAGAAATTTTGACAGAGTTTCCCCTAAAAATGGAGGTTTCCCATGTTTTCAAAACATGTGTTTATTTTCTTTTAAAATCATCACAACAATCAATAATCAAACTGCACTTCCCAAGTGCAAAAATTATACAATGTATATAACAACATGAACATGAACTTTCACAAAAAACTGTAGTAACTTGGTAACATGTTTAGTAGACTTAGTTACTCCTTAAAGAGTGTTTATTTCTTAATAAACTTCCTTCTTGAAAATTTTAGATGTTTACAACTTGTAAACATATTCTACAAAAATTATTCTTTTGAACTCTTCTTGTAAATAAAGTGTTCTTACACTTATTTTATCACCGAAAACAATGTACATTTATGTAAGAATCATGTTCTTACTAAAAATCATATTTTGAACTTGGTTTTCTGGGAAAATTATTCATAAATCTTAGATTAAAAAAATTACTAGCTCACTTTATTTACTATTTTTCAAGAAATAATTTTATTTTCAAGTTCATGTTCATAAGTGAGGATAATCTTCTTGGGTTAACACATAATCACCCTCTAACTTGCTAAATCATGTGTTTAATCACAATCTAGCAAGCTCCTTATGATGATCAACATCATAATTTCAAGTAACAACAATCAAGTGTCATGCATGTATTTAACAATCTCATTTCATCCGTAAATCATCATATTTCACCTTACGTTTCAAGATTCATGTGTATGTCTTTTAGTGTTCTTATGCTTTGCATGTGAGGGTATTTTAGTCTTTTCCCTTTCTAATTTTAATATTCATTTAAACTAACCTACTGCACCCCACCCCCACCCCTTTTCTTTATCTTCTTCACATAACATTTTTCAGATCCATACTTCACTGCAACAAAAAATCAATTAATAATCACAGAACTCAATTTCTAAAACAAATGAGAAAAAAGCCAAAGAAAAACTTAAAATAACAAGATACCAGAAACCCTTTTTCTAAAACCCACAAAACATGATGAATCAACATAAAATTCACCGAAACAGAGTGCAGAAACTGTCAAGGACGTATGAAACTTTGTACTACCAAATCAGGAAAGCAAGAATAATACAAACATTCACAGAAGCATTTACACAAACAGTTGGTGTGCAGTTAACAAACTAAATGCACAAAACCCAAAATTCAACTATTCAAGATCAAGAAAGAGAGAGAATGGAGTCACGGGATCGGAGAATTGAGATGAAAATGGAAGAAATTTGCAATTTTGACACAGACCCACCTCTACTCTCTCTCATGGGTATGTCTAATTTGGTAATTTTACATTGGTTTCTGAGAAAGAATGGGATTGGGGAAACAGGGGAGAAAGAAAACAGAGGAAAAGCCAAGAGGGTGATTTAAGAGTTTATGTTTGGACCACTTCTAGTTTTGTTGCACTACAAGCTCCAATGAATTGAACAACATTCTTGTGTCTAATCTTCCTGCCAAGAAATGAAAACACAGGTGAAACATAGCCAAAGGTCAAAGAACTGAAAAATCTTTTACCACCATATCTCCGCCTCGCAACCCTATACGGCTATACCCTCCGCCTTTCACCACCGTATCTCCGACCCTTAATCTAGCCCAATCTTCTTTGATTCCTCCTATACCCCACCCTCATGTTCTTCACCAGACCAGTGATGCCGGAGACACCTGGAAAAATCAAGAATATATTGGGCAAAATGCCCAAAGAAAACTTATTTTGGGCAAAATCAAGAATATATTGGTGGTGACGGTGGCTGAATTTCCAGATGTCGGATTCGTCGAGCTCGAAGATGGAGTCGGTTATGATAGGAGTTGTTTGATCGCCGGAAAGGTACCGGTGATTTGATCTCCGGTAGTAGGGTTTTGGTGAAGCCATTGAAGCTATTCTTTCTACTCTGTGTTTTGGGGTGGTTGATGATGAATTTAGTCTGGTTAATATATAAGGTTTTGAAATGGGTTAAGTGGATAAGGTTTTATTTCTCATTTATTTAATCTTTATTAAAGTATATAAATGTAGATGTAGATGTAGATATAGATATAAATATATTAGTTTTTAAAATCTGATTTAATTATTTATTTAAATATATTATTCAAAGGAAAAGACTAAAATACCCTCACATGTAAAGCATGTGAGGTAAGTTAACTGACTTTTTTAACTAGGTTTGGTGTAAAGGTTGAACTTGTAGCAAAACATGAACGTAAAGGTTGGTTTTGGCGGATTTCATAGTGAAAGGTATAAAGTGCAGTTTTGGGCATACATAAAGGTTGTTTTCTGCAATTTTGTCTCTTTTTAACCAACAAAATAAGAAATAAAAACTAGTAGCAAGAAGCTTACAACTAGCTCAAAAGTTAGGGAAGATCACTAGAGAAAAAGATGATGAAAATGTTGTGTGAAAGTAATGGATGAAGGTTCTTCAAATTCTTTAAGCACCAAGCTCCATGAATAACATTCTAGTAATTTGAAATGAGTTTGGAATGGATGGATGGTGGTTGCAAGGTGGTGGTGGTGGTGGCATTAAGGTGAGCCGAGAGGGAGAGAGAGAGTATGAGGGTTGTGGTGTTTGTGAAGATGGAGTGATGATTTATAGTATTGCAAGATCTTACATATCTAAAGAAATCAAGAAAGATCACAAGCAATCTAAGGAGAATCAAGCAAGATCTAAATATATCTTGGCAAATATTTGTGGGGCCACCCCATAGTGACCGTATATTTCATATGGGGGGGGGTTATTTGTAAATTTTGATGGTAGGTTGGTAAATGGTTAGGAGATTAAGTGTAAAAATCTAGTGTTATATGTGTATGGCATATTATATAATGTGTTGGGGTATTCAGGGACCATAACTAGTTCAAAAATAATAAAACAATGTTTCTGCCAAAATTTTGGTTTTCCGGGTAATGTCCGGTTGTTCGGTTAAATACCGGTTCGTTAAAGAGCTAAATTGCACCGTTTAGTGTCCTTTAAGTATCCTTTTATAACCCTTTTAATTCCCAACACTTAGGAGGGTATTCTGGATAATAAAACATGAATTTTGCATAATATTTATATGTTAAAAAGCTGATTATAGCTGAATTATGCAGAATTCTGCATTTAAAATGCATTTCGGGTGCTTTTTAGTGCATATTCTAGCTTCGGGAAAGTCTATATATAAACCCTTGTATGTACTCTTGGGTTTTAATGTATTCTTGTCGTTGGACCTACACCTAGGCTCCAATTTTATTGTCTAACTGCTTTCTGCAGAATTGTTGACACAATGTGTCTTACCGGTGAGTTTACTAGTATTTCTGACGCAACGCTGTTCATTAATGCATAAAGTAATTCTTGTAGTATAAAACGTGCATGAATTCACTTGTATAATATGAAATCAGAGAATGTTGACATTTAAGCACATAATTGCAGTCATTAAATAATAATTAAAGTGTACAGAAATTACCAGTTTGGTGCCAGTTGTCACAGTCTCCCCCCGTTAAAAGAATTTCGTCCCGAAATTCAGGCTGAGCTTACTCTCGCAGGAGTTTTCTTGAACAGGTGGGGATACTTTTCTTTAAATTGGTCTTCACGTTCTCACGTGTACTCGGGTCCGTGCTTAGAGTTCCAACGTACTTTGATGAGTTTCACACTGCTCCTCCAGGTCTTGTTGACTTTCCAGTCAGTAACCTCAACGGGTTGTTCTGTAAATCGGAGGGCGTCATCAATATGCACTTCATCAGCAGGGATGATCACGTTTTCTTGT
This sequence comes from Helianthus tuberosus, assembly GCA_030545235.1. Classification (NCBI taxonomy): domain Eukaryota; kingdom Viridiplantae; phylum Streptophyta; class Magnoliopsida; order Asterales; family Asteraceae; genus Helianthus; species Helianthus tuberosus. The sequence goes on from CM060390.1 coordinate 5,672,478, forward strand.
GTTAGACTCTTCTTGAGGTTGGTTACATGGAACGTATCATGTACTCCATTAAGTTCTTCCGGTAATTCCAACTTGTATGCCACGGTACCAATCCTATCCAAAATCTTGAATGGTCCGATGTATCGTGGATTTAGCTTTCCACGCTTTCCAAATCTTACTACGCCCTTCCAAGGTGAGACCTTCAACAAAACTTTGTCTCCCACCTCGAACTGTAATGGTTTCCGTCTTCGATCCGCGTAGCTCTTTTGTCGATCTCGAGCGACCTTAATGCGCTCTTGGATCTGCATAATCTTGTCAGTTGTCTCTTGTATAAGTTCAGGACCAACCATACGTTTATCTCCAGCGTCTGCCCAACATAAGGGCGATCGGCACTTGCGGCCATACAGAGCTTCGAACGGTGCGGCTTTTATGCTCGTATGATAACTGTTATTGTAGGAAAACTCAACTAAGGGTAGATGAGTATCCCAGCTGCCACCTAGGTCCATGAAACATGCGCGAAGCATATCTTCTAATGTTTGTATAGTCCGTTCGCTCTGACTGTTTGTTTGTGGATGGAATGGCGTGCTTAGATCTAGCTGAGATCCAAAGGCTTCCTGAAAGGATTGCAAGATTCTTGAGACAAAGCGTCCGTCTCTGTCTGAAATGATTGAGATAGGCACTCCATGACGTGCCACGATTTCTTTTTAAGTATATCTCAGCAAGCTTTCCAGTGCTATCCTTTTCTCGAATTGGTAGGAAATGCGCAGATTTCGTTAACCGGTCAACTATCACCCATATCATATCGTGCCCTCTCGGGGTCCTTGGTAATTTCGTTATGAAGTCCATCAAGATTTGCTCCCACTTCCACATGGGTATCTCTGGTTGTTGTAGTAGGCCGGACGGTTTCTGATATTCAGCCTTAACCTTAGCACATGTTAGGCACTTTCCAACATACATAGCAACATCGCTCTTGAGTCTCGGCCACCAATAGTAGTCTTTCAAGTCTTGATACATTTTGTCCGATCCTGGATGGATCAAGTATCTTGATTTGTGCGCTTCATCAAGGATGATTTCTCGTATACCGCCATAGAGCGGAACCCAAATACGCTTCTTAAAGTATAAGGTTCCCTCTTCATTTGGCACCATGTATTTCAACATACCCCTGAGGTATTCAGCTTTACGGTTTTCCATCTTAAGGGCTTCTTATTGCGCGTCACGAATGCGTGCAGTAAGGTTCGTTTGAATAGTCATTTCTAATGCTCGAACCCTTAGGGTCTTAACCCTTTCTTTTCGACTTAGTGCGTCTGCTACAACGTTTGCCTTTCCAGGATGGTACTTAATCTCACAGTCATAATTGTTCAGCAGCTCGACCCATCATCGCTGACGCATGTTTAATTCCTTTTGATCAAATATGTGTTGTAAGCTTTTGTGATCTGTGAAAATTGTACATCGAGTACCATATAGATAATGTCGCCAGATTTTCAAGGCAAATACCACCGCACCAACTTCCAAGTCGTGAGTGGTATAGTTTCTTTCATGTACCTTCAATTGTCTTGAAGCATAAGCGATGACTTTCTGGCGTTGCATGAGCACGCAACCCAAACCTTGTCATGAAGCGTCGCAGTATACCACGAAGTCTTCCGTGCCTTCGGGGTAATGATAGTATCGGTGCATCGCATAGCTTGTTTTTAAGTAGCTGGAAGGCTTTTTCCTGTTTGTAACCCCAGTCGTATTTCTTGTCTTTCTGTGTAAGGGTCGTTAGCGGTTAAGCTATCTTTGAGAAATTCTCGATGAATTGTCGGTAATAGCCCGCTAAGCCCAAAAATTGTCGAACTTCAGTTGGGGTTTTGGGAGCTTCCCAATTCTTTATTGCTTCTATCTTGGATGGGTCTACATGAATGCCCTTCTCATTCACAACGTGACCAAGAAACTGTACTTTGCGAATCCGAAATTCGCACTTTGAAAACTTTGCATAAAGTTTCTCTTTCTTCAGTAGTTCCAAAATGGTTCTGAGGTGTTGCTCGTGCTCTTCTCTCGATTGCGAGTAAATCAGGATATGATCGATAATTACAATCACGAATTTATCGAGATATGGTTTACATACGCGGTTCATCAGATCCATAAATACCGCTGGCACGTTCGTCAGTCCGAATGGCATCACAAGGAACTCGTAATGCCCATAACGTGTTCAGAATGCAGTCTTCGGCTTGCTTTCCTCTTGAATCCTTAACTGATGGTATCCAGATTGAAGGTCGATCTTGGAATAGTAGCTCAATCCTTGCAATTGATCAACTAAGTCATCAATCCTCTGTAGTGGGTACCGATTCTTGATTGTGAGCTTGTTCAGTTCTCTGTAAGCGATACACATCCGCAGTGTTCCATCCTTCTTTTTCACGAACAATACTGGAGCTCCCCAAGGCGAGAAGCTTGGCCTTATGAATCCTTTATCCAACAACTCCTGAAGTTGTGTAGATAATTCTTGCATTTCGGATGGTGAAAGCCGATAGGGTGCCTTGCCTACAGGAGCGGCTCCTGGAACCAAGTCTATACGGAATTCGACTTGTCGTTGCGGAGGTAGTCCTGGCAGTTCTTCGGGAAAAACATCAGAGAATTCCTTCACCACATGAATGTCTTCGAGTTTTGGCTCCTCAGCCTTCTTATCTACAACGTGCGCTAGGAAAGCAACACATCCTTTCCTTAAGCACTTCCGTGCCTTCATACAACTGATGATTCGTAGAGGCGCGTCTCGTTTTTCTCCATGTACTATGAGGGTTTCATCATTCGCCAGAGGGATGCGAATTATTTTCTCGTGACAAATAACTTCAGCCATGTTCTTGGACAACCAGTCCATTCCGACCACTACATCGAAGCTACCCAATTGAATAGGTAAGAGATCGATGCTAAATCTTTGTTCACCAAGTTCTAATGAGCAGCCCCTAACAACTTCGCCTGATTCAACAAGTTTACCATTGGCTAGTTCTATGGAATAAGAAATATCTAATCTACTAGATTCTATTCCAAGCATACGTTTAAATTCCACAGACATGAAGCTATAGTTGGCACCAGTGTCAAATAAAATGGATGCAAAGTGATTGTTAACGAGAAACGTACCGGTGACCACGTTAGGGTCCTCGCGTGCGTTCCTTGCTCCAATCACAAATGCTCGAGCCTGAGCGTTGTTTCCCCCTGGGCAATCTTTCATGAAATGATCCTTGCTTCCACAACTGAAGCATCATTGGTCCCGCCCATTTCCGTTACCATTCCTGTTACCAGCACCATTTCCATTTCCACCATCTCTATTACCAGCACCATTTCCATTTCCACCATCTCTATTACCAGCACCATTGCGGTTTCCATTTCTGTTCCTTCCTTTTCCCCAACAGTCCTCAGTATGGTGACCCAACTTTCTACACTTGTCGTATTTTGGAATGCGACAAACCCCTTCGTGATGACGCTTGTAATTGTTGCAAATGGGCAGAGTGCCCAGATACCTTTTCGCAGGAGCGTCATTCATAGTTGCAAGAGTTTTCGCCTCCTGAGGCGGGTTAGTGACACGCTTCTTGTTGGAACCCTTGTTGTTACGTGTCGCTTGATTCAGGTTCGCATGCTTCCTTTTCTTGTCGCCAGACGACTAAGCATGCGTCTCGGTCTTTTTCAGTAGGGTTTAGCGACAACTTCTTCATACGGACAGCATCTTCAGTAAGGCTGACAGCCAGAGTTACAGCCTCAGTGATTGTTGCGTGTTTGGCCGAAGTTACCATGCTGCGGAATTCTGTGGCCAATCCCTAGATGTAGCGTTCAACGCGCTTAAATTCGGGAGTCACCATGTAGGAAAGCACTCTAGACAGATCATGAAACCTTCGAGTATACCCAGCAATGTCAACACCTTCCATGATCAAGTGCCAGAACTTAGTCTCCAACCTTTGGAGTTCAGCACGAGAGCAATACTTCTCTCTCATTTTCTCCTTCAGCTCATCCCAAGACATGCGATACGCGACATCATCACCCAGAGTCTAGACTTGCAAGTTCCACCAAGTCAATGCTTCATCAACAAACAAACCTGTAGCAAAAGTGACTTGCTGATCCGCGGTACACTTGCTCATGCGGATAGTGGCTTCAGTCTTCTTCGTCCAGCGTACAAACGCCACTGCACCTCCAGTGCCATCGTAGTTCAGCGGTTTGCAGTCGAGGAACTGCTTGAAAGTGCAGCCCTGAGCTGCGTTTCCTCCCGATGAATCTCCATTCCCATTGCGTCTTGCATTGCTTGGTCCTCCGCTTTGTTCAGTACGGTTTACCTCATACTGGGCGATAGTTGCGGAGATCCTTTCTTCCAGTAGAGCGTTCAACTCTTCAGCAGTTCTTGGCAGTGGGGGAGGAGGAGGTTGATCATGAGCGTTCACAGCTCTTCTGGGTGCTATGTTCTGTCAGAACATAACACAACAGGGTTAGACAATTGTTTGATATCGTCATACGAGACAGTAGTATTATATATATACACAGGCATATATACCACATAAGTGACATCAAACAATCCGCCCAATGTATAAATCAATTCATACAGCAACAAGTATGTATAATTAGATAAACACCTTACTTCACATTGGCGGTTCTTGTCTTTATACCCTAAATCATTTCTCTTAAAAGAGTATTTAATAGGCTGGGGGAAGGGTGTTCACATTTGATCTTTTCTTGTACTGAGGGAATCTATACGTGACAAGACTTGCTGTGATTTCTGTGCACTGAATTCCATAGTTATGTATGCATCCATAATTACGTAACTCCTTGTTTCATCCTCGTATCTCTTCCTTCAGATAGGCCATTGTTTTCAGGTAAAGTCACGAGTACCTGAGATATTCTATTTCTAGTACATGTATATATCAATTATCACACATAGTTGCAAGTAATTTCTAGTCAAGTGTTACTCCAGTATACTCTAAGTCTCATAGTGTCTTTTCTTGACTCTTTGTAAATAGTTTCAGGTAGTGAATGTCGTGGAAAGTTTTATGCAATGAAAACTCTTTGAAAAATTGTTTTCGTGAAAGGATCCTAGAGATTATAGACTAGACTCGAGAAGGAATCCTGGTTCACTACAATCACAGCTCTGATACCAATCTGTCACACCCCTTTCTTAGGCGGAAGCACGAGGTGTGATCATGAAAGGTTCTCTTTGCATACGAAAGGTAAACATACTACATGCTCGTAAAAATAACTTCAAATACCAAACATTTCATAACTGAAAACATGATTTAAGTGTTTACATCACAAGGCAGCATATTGTCTGAAAAGATTACAATTTTATTCAAAGACAAGCATAAACAACATCCAAGAGCATGAGTAAGACCGCGCGCACATCCACTTTAGTTACCTGAAATACATGTGAGTTTTGGAAAAAACGTCAACATAATGTTGGTGTGAATTCATGCAGTTCTTGTATTGAACGTTTGTATACTTTGTATGAAAAACATGGTATGTATCTTGTATAAATCCAGTATTTCTGTATGTATCTTGTATAAATCAAGTATTTCTGTATGTATCTAGGTTGTTAATGGGTTGCAAGGCCATTAACATGTGACACGATATAGGAAGCAAACCAAACCATAGGCATTTTTCTCGTTTTCGATTCACGACTGAGACACAAACGCACTACTCGGTACTCGTTCTCACCAAGAGTGTGGCTGCCTGAAAACCCGTTAGATCTAACCTTTTGTTCTGCGGTCTAGGTATATTGTTGATTAATGGTGCTTATGGTACCCTATTCGTGACACGATCTCTCGTATCATTTCTCGTATCATCATACCATTTGTAAACATTGTAACATTTGTAACATGTATTTCACCCCCGAAGTTATAAAACTGAAAACAATTAAAAGAAAAGGGGGAGCATGAACTCACAACTTTGCGTTCCTTGCACCGTAAACTTCACCGGTTTTTGCTTATCAAGCGTCGTGACCTAAACGTGTTTTATTAAAGTCAATCACTAGACATGTATCGCACAAGTGCAAGTCACTATCTTTTATGTATTTGTTCTTGTGTTAAAAATAATTTATATTTTTAATTATGTGTCTTACTTATATTATTTTCTTCAAAAATAAATATAAGTATCTTGTATTTTTCACCCGAATTATGTATTTTGTCCAAAACTTCATTTCATGTTCATAACTTGTCCAAGTTATTTATTCTACCAAGTGATATATTTTCATAAATATATTTTCTTGTATTTGTCTAAGCATGTTGTATGTGTATTTTGTATTTTCACTCCTTAGGAGTATTTAGTGTATTTTCAAGTCCTAATACACTTATTACATGTAATACATACTACATACACATAGCACAACATTTAGTGATCAATAAATATATATATCTTTCTCAAAAATATACATACTTAGTATCAATTTTTATCTTGAAGAAATCATCATTTCTTAACTTAAGGTTTACACAAAAATTAGGGAAACCTTGGTAAATATTTTTAAGTACATTTTTAGGGAATAAGTTTCACCAAAACTTATATTTTCTAAGTGTCAAAATTTGTAGAAATTTTGACAGAGTTTCCCCTAAAAATGGAGGTTTCCCATGTTTTCAAAACATGTGTTTATTTTCTTTTAAAATCATCACAACAATCAATAATCAAACTGCACTTCCCAAGTGCAAAAATTATACAATGTATATAACAACATGAACATGAACTTTCACAAAAACCCGTAGTAACTTGGTAACATGTTTAGTAGACTTAGTTACCCCTTAAAGTGTGTTTATTTCTTAATAAACTTCCTTCTTGAAAATTTTAGATGTTTACAACTTGTAAACATATTCTACAAAAATTATTCTTTTGAACTCTTCTTGTAAATAAAGTGTTCTTACACTTATTTTATTACCAAAAACAATGTACATTTATGTTAGAATCATGTTCTTATTAAAATCATATTTTGAACTTGGTTTTCTTGGAAAATTATTCATAAATCTTAGATTCACAAAATTACTAGCTCACTTTATTTACTATTTTTCAAGAAATAATTTTATTTTCAAGTTCATGTTCATAGGTGAGGATAATCTTCTTGGGTTAACACATAATCACCCTCTAACTTGCTAAATCATGTGTTTAATCACAATCTAGCAAGCTCCTTATGATGATCAACATCATAATTTCAAGTAACAACAATCAAGTGTCATGCATGTATTTAACAACCTCATTTCATCCGTAAATCATCATATTTCACCTTATGTTACAAGATTCATGTGTATGTCTTTTAGTGTTCTTATGATTCATAACAATGTACATCTTTTTAACCAACAAAATAAGAAATACAAACTAGTAGAAAGAAGCTTACAACTAGCTCAAAAGCTAGGGAAGATCACTAGAGAAAAAGATGATGAAAATGATATGTGAAAGCAACGGATGAAGGTTCTTCAAATTCTTCAAGCACCAAGCTCCATGAAACACCTTCTAGTAATTTGAAATGAGTTTGGAATGGATGGATGGTGGTTGCAAGGTGGTGGTGGTGTCGGCATTAAGGGGAGCCGAGAGGGAGAGAAAGAGTATGAGGGCTGTGGTGTTTGTGAAGATGGAGTAATGATTTATAGTATTGCAAGATCTTACATATCTAAAGAAATCAAGAAAGATCACAAGCAATCTAAGGAGAATCAAGCAAGATCTAAATATATCTTGGCAAATATTTGTTGGGCCACCCCATAGTGACCGTATATTTCATATGGGGGGGGGGGGTTATTTGTAAATTTTGATGGTAGGTTGGTAAATGGTTAGGAGATTAAGTGTAAAAATCTAGTGTTATATATGTATGGCACAGTATATAATGTGTTGGGGTATTCGGGGACCATAAGTTGTTCAAAAATAATAAAACAATGTTTCTGGCAAAATTTTGGTGTTCCGGGTAATGTCCGGTTGTTCGGTTAAATACCGGTTCGCTAAAGTGCTAAATTGCACCGTTTAGTGTCCTTTACGTATCCTTTTTTAACCCTTTTAATTCCCAACACTTAGGTGGGTATTCTGGATAATAAAACATTAATTCTGCATAATATTTATATGTTAAAAAGCTGATTATAGCTGAATTATGCAGAATTCTGCATTTAAAGTGCGTTTCGGGTGCTTTTTAGTGCATATTCTAGCTTCTAGAAAGTCTATATATAAACCCTTGTATGTACTCTTGGGTTTTAATGTATTCTTGTCGTTGGACCTACACCTAGGCTCCACTTTTATTGTCTAACTGCTTTCTGCAGAATTGTTGACACAATGTGTCTTACCGGTGAGTTTACTAGTATTTCTGACGCAACGCTGTTCATTAATACATAAAGTAATTCTTGTAGTATAAAACGTGAATTAATTCACTTGTATAATATGAAATCAGGCAATGCTGACATTTAAGCACATAATTGCAGTCATTAAATAATAATTAAAGTATACAGAAATTACCAGTTTGGTGCCAGTTGTCACATTCTCGGGCAACAATCCGTTTCCAAACCAACTCCAGACTATCCATCAAGTCTATATTCCGTTTAGACCCGGATTCCACCGTTTAAAGTGAAAAGTTGAAGAAAATATGAAGATAACTTTAAGTTTTATTATGAAAAAATCCTAAATCTAGCTTAGATTTGGTGAAAACACTTGAAATTCCTCAGATCTGAGCTAGATCTTACCAGGAATGACATCATATAGTAGTTTGTACAAACCACTATGACGACATCATCCTCAAGAACTCAGATCTAAGAGATTTCACGGTGAAAAGTGTGATTTCAAAGAAGAATCATGTAGAGAATGAGGTGTAGATCAAGGAAGTACAAGAATCTAGTGTAAAACGTACCGGAATCGCCGAGAAATCGAAGAAATGTGGTATGCGTGCGTCTGGGTCGAGTGAGGTTGTCACATCAGTGAAGGACTGATGTGACATGCCTATTTATAGTGTGGGAGAGCGACTAGGGCAGTATGCAGCGGATCAGATTGCGGGTCGATCGAGTGGCCATCCGATTGGTTGGTCATCCGATCGGATTGCCACTTGGTCAACCTATCCTTTTTGCGTTCCCGTCTTTGATTCGTTTGCGAGTTAGATTAAGCGTTGTGTTGCGTATAGTTTGGTAAAAGTATCACATAACTAGATTACATCATAACACAAAAGTTTCTAAGTTTCATAGATTCCGCAAGTGACAAGACTCCAGTCTCTCGTTTAACCAAGAATCAAGTTTCACGAGTCTCAAGAGTCAAGCACCAATTAAGCATCAAGAATCAAGAGTAAGTATCAAGTATCAAGAATCATAGAATCAAGCCTCATAGAATTATAGTTCCAAGTATCAAGCATCAAGAATCTAGAGTTAAGCATCAAGAATCATAGTTTAAGTATCAAAAATCAATATTCTAGCATCACAAAGACTCACAAAGTTTCACATGTATCAAGAGTATCAATATTACATAGATTAAGGACTAAAACTGACAATAGGCAAAGTTCAGGGACTAAACTTGCCAAAAGCCTAAAGTTTAGAGACGCAGGGCGTTACAATAAATACATAAAAGTAACACATTAAAATATATTATTATAACTATTATTCTAAAATTTAATAAGTATAATTTAAGTTAAAATATTTATTATTTTAACAAATAATTATATAACTTGGAATAATATTGAAGGCACAATGAAACGTAACTCAAAGACACTAATTAATACTAAGTCAAGGCACGACCCGCTCGTCTAATAGATCGTAGTACGTTGTAGGTAGTCGTGTACACCAGAGGAAACTTTGAGTTACAGTCGGATTGAAGAACGCAAAACCGTGAGTTCATGTCCCCCTTTTCTTTTAACTGCTTTCAGTTTTATAACTTCGGGGGTGAAGTACATGTTACAAACTGTTTACAAACGTTTACATGTGGTATGGTTAGCTAAGAAAAGGTACTGCTTGATCATGTGAGTGGTGGGTATAACGCTTAAGACAATTAATCCTTGTAGTAGGACAGAGGGACATGAGTGATAGATCTATTTGGGTGTAGCGAGCCCACACCCATGTGGACCGGGGTTTGGCCCATGAGGTGACTATGTCTTCAAACTGAAGCCCGGTGCAAAATCTGCTAGGTTTGAGCCTTCCTGCATCACCTCAAACATATTGATGGCCTTGCAAACCATTAATCGATCTGTTTTCCTTGTTTGCTTTCATACCAGGGTTTACAACTACATACTCACTTACAATGATTACAAAGTTTAATCGAGCTCACACACTAAACACATGAACTCGCTCAACTTTTTTTGGTGTTTTCAAACTACATGTATTTCAGGAAACTAAGTATGGATCTGGCGGGCATTGGAGTTTTCAAGTGTTGTTTGGAATAAAGATGTCATCCGGTGTCAAATGGTTTAGAGTGTGTATCCTGTCCTGGATAGGTTACATATCTCAAATCTTAGTTTTCATTAGTGTCTTTTGTGAAGTCCTTATTGAACTTAAAAACTTGTTGGTGTTGTTTTCTGAACGCGAAGTCTGTGTTTTGGGATTTAAAACAATGTAGCATGTAATGTTTTTAAAACTTAATCTAAGGATGAACATCTTGGTTTTATCATATAGTTGTTTGTTATGGTTGAATGCAATGATATTAAGCAAGTCACACGTAATCACGCTTCCGCAAAAGTCAGGGTGTGACATCTAAACCCTATCAAAATAGAAAGTTTAGAGGGTATTTGCACCTTTAAACTCATGATAAGCAACCATACTCAAGCTCCATAACCATGGGTTTGGTTAGAAGCAAGGTTGGTATAAGATTGTTCAAGTTAAAAGTAAATAAAAACAAGTTTGTAAAAGTTTTAAATTTCCGCATTGATTAAAACTTTTAAAAACTTGTTTTTATTTACTTTTAACTTGAACAATCTTATACCAACCTTGCTTCTAACCAAACCCATGGTTATGGAGCTTGAATATGGTTGACTATCATGAGTTTAAAGGTTCAAATACCCTCTAAACTTTCTGTTTTGATAGGGTTTAGACAACCCACAAGTGTTGCGATCATCCAAGTCTACCATAGTTCGTAGTGGAAGACTTGTGTTTTGCTGAAGGTGTGAACCTTGGAAGTCTTGGCTATCCTAACTTGTTCCACCACCTCACTTGATGTTTTTATTCATACTCGTTATGTAGTTTCCTAGTCCTAAAGTAAGTTAACCCCGCCTAGCCTCCAACATTTGCCATGTTGGGTATGACACGCCTGGTTTGTTCTTATTTGGCTACTTAATATGATAATGAGTAAATTACAAAAATCGTCATTTATGTATGTCATTTATTGAAAACTGTGTTCTTTGTCTTCAATAATTACAGAAAACGTACTCGATGTTTGCAAACCCTTGCAAATAATGTCCTTTAGTCCTAACTCAGTTATTTTTTGTGGTTAAATTTGACCAAATGGACCCCACATGAGGGTATTTTGTGGTTAAATCTGAACAAATGGACCTCACATGAGAGTAAAATGACCAAAATGCCCTCATGTGGGGTCCATTTGGTCAGATTTAACCACAAAAAATTATCTGGGTTAGGGCTAAAGGACATAACTTGCAAGGGTTTGCAAACATCGAGTACGTTTTTTGTAATTATTGAAGACAAAGGACACACTTTGCAATAAGTGGCATACATAAAGGATGATTTTTTGTAATTTACTCTATGATAATAGATTAGTTGTATTTACTTTCATTCATGACCAACCAGGTTTACCAACTAAGTTGGTAAACTTTGTGCTTTGGTGAATCATACAATGAGGTGTTCATACCTCCATGCTTGACCTACATGATATCCATGACATTAATGATGGACTTATTATAAGATATCCTATATAATATATATATATATATATAGCCGAATTCATGATGCTAATAGGTTTGTTGTTACGTGTTATGAACTTAGGTTATTTTTTTTTCTTCTAAGTTCCTCGTGTTTTATTCTAATGTGCAAGTTAAGACCCTTGAAATCACTTAAAAACTTAGTGTCAAAAGTCAAAACAAGTACTTACACAAGATGTATTTTTATGAATACATACTTTTGTACTTCAATTCCAATCTGAATCCTTCGTCAAAATCCGAATACTCACATACCTTCATTTCCCCATTGTAGGATAACCTTGGTGTTCCACCCTCTCGTTCTTCAACACGCAGATTAAAAAGGAAAGCTTTGCAAAACCGTGAGTATACTCGACCTGTTTACTTTTTACACTTTTGGGTGCAATATGTTTCATGTTATCAAACACGCAACTCACATAGTCTATGCTTAAATCACAAACAAACATTCCCACATACATGCTTATATGTTATACGGGAACTCATACATGCTAGGCTATTCTTATGCTTTATACTTGTCATTAACTTCGTACAAGCCTCCCTTAACATGTATAGCGCTATAGGAGTAACGCATCGCCCGTATTCTTAAGGTCATGTTAAGTAAATAAAACGGTATATTCATTGCTATGATTAGATTACGCTAGCGGAAATCTTTGGTTTGACTTGTATAGTTGCATGCTAGTATATTATGTAGTTTAAGTTAACGAATTTTCCATGTAGATTGTTTCAAACTTTTATAATTATACTAGTAGTTAAATTTGTATACTCGCCAATACTTTTTGTATTGAACTATACTTTGAAACGTGTTGCAGGAAATTGGTGATGATGATGAAATCTAGTAGTATGGACTAGAAACTCATTTTACAAATCTAGTTTTGTTGTTGTATTTTTTCTTGTATTTTGTTGTAATGTTCCATGAATTTTTCAGTGTTGTAATTGAATATTTTGAAATGAAATGAAATTCGAGTTTATTAAATATTGTCTCAAAAGAGTGTTATGAAGTCTCTTACAATCTCGTTTTTGTCTCACTCTGATGTTTCCGCCATCGGTTGGGGTGTGACATTGGGCTCGGGTAAATGAAGGAATGGGTCGCTAGTTGGGGCTCGGGTTTTTTGTTCATGTTTGGGCTGCAACTGGGCCGCAAAGGGTGTAGGTTTGGGCTTCAGTTACAATGTGTTTGGGTCGAGTCATGGAACCGAGTTGAGTCATTCACAAACTACCGATATATATATATATATATATATATATATATATATATATATATATATATGGGGAGCCGCTAGAATGAGAACCACCACGAGTTATGAGAACCGCGAGAACCACGTGCCACGGAGGGGCGTTGACCACGATTTTTTTTACAACTAGATGCGTATATTTTAACAACATTCGTAAAAAAAAATTTCAAACGGCGCGCCCGAGGGGGTAGTTTTTTACACCCAAACTTTGTAAAAAAAAAAGAAAAAACAAAAAATAAATAAAAACACCAAACTTTGGGTGTAAAAAACTACCCCCTCGGACGCGCCGTTTGAAATTTTTTTTTACGAATGTTGTTAAAATATACGCATCTAGTTGTAAAAAAAATCGTGGTCAACGCCCCTCCGTGGCACGTGGTTCTCGCGGTTCTCATAACTCGTGGTGGTTCTCATTCTAGCGCTCCCCTATATATATATAGGGAGCCGCTAAAATGAGAACCACCTCCAGTTGTAAGAACCGCGAGAACCACTCTCAACCAATCAGAATATGCCAACTAAAAGGTTATTTTAGTCTTTTACTCCAAATGTCAAATCCATCTCTCTCTCCATTTAATTAATGCCCCTGACATTCAATCCATTTATACATTCTCTCTCTGATATTCAAAACCCCATATTTTTACCACTCTCTCTCTCTCTCTCTAAAAACACCCATAACACAGAACTAGAACACATTCAACCCATCTAATGTTGATTTTTTCATCTGATGACATTTTTTTCTTCAACATACAGCCACAACACATAAATAGCAGCGGTGGGGGTGACGCGGTGGGGTTAACGGTGGTGGCGAAGGCGGTGGAAGTCGGTGGTGTGGAGGCGGCCTACAACCCCCCCCCCCCTCCCGTCTTTTTGAATCACCGACCGGTGTAGCCGGTTTCTGATCGGCGGCTCCTCGATCCGTCAACATCCACCACTAACACCCATACCCCATGTTAATCGAGAATAGGTGGTCATCCACCATGACGGTGGCGGCACACGGTTGTAGCGACAAAAAGATAGAGAAGACAGGAAGAAAGAGAGGTGAGAGAGAGAAGCACAGAGACGGGATAGAGAGAGAGACTAGAAAGAAGGAGAGAGAGAGACGGAAGTTGGGAGCAGCGCCACCGCTCACGGCGGTGGCAGTGAGGGCGACGACGGTGTTTCTAATGCCCGGCAAATTTCCGGTAAGAATTTGGCTTCCCCTCTTATTTCTTTCTTCATTTCTTTTTCTGATGCTTGAAGATGATAATGCTAGGCAACTGTTGATGTAGAAGATGATGATATTTTGGTTTGGGATACAGTCATAAATGAAGAAGTGATTAAGTTGCTGTAGTGATTAAGTTGTTGTAGAAATAAATAAGAATTGCCAATTTTGTTTCAAATCAACGAAGAAGAAAAAATCGTCTTGATGTTTGTCGACTAGTAAATAAGACGAAGGGTTATTTGTTTTTTTGTCGAAATAGATCTGAGAAATAAGAGATTTTAAGTTGTCGATTGGATCTAATTTGTTTGGAGTTTTGAATGAATCGGATATAATTGAGCGGTTGAAATAGAGTATTAGGATTATTTGTTTGTCGTTTACAAAGTTTAAACGTAAAACGTAAAAAGTTTAAAAAGTTTAACGTAAAACGTAAAAAAAATTTATCTAACTTGTAAAACGTACAACGTAAAACGTAAACTTTAAACGTAAAATGTAATCTTCTATGTAAAACGTAAAACTTTTTTATGTCAATTGTAAAACGTAAACTTTTGTATGTAAATTGTAAAACGTAAAACCTTATTATGTAAAACGTAAAACATTGTGTTATGTAAATTGTAAAACGTCAAAAAAGTTTTCGTAAAACATAAAAAGTTTAAAAAGTTTAACGTAAAACGTAAAAAGTGTAAAAAACGACGCGTTAAAAAATGTGAAAAACGGTGCGTTAAACGTAAAAAGTTTTACGCAAAACTCGTAAAAACGTAAAAAGTTTTACGTAAAACGTAAAACGTAAAAATTTTAACGTAAAATGTAAAAAACGTAAAAAGTTTTACGCAAAACGTAAAATGTAAAAAACGTATAAACGTAAAACGTAAAAAAACGGCGCGTTTAAACGTAAAAAACGGCGCGTAAAAAAAACGACGCTTGAAAAAGCCTGGTGTAAAAATCAGCGCATTAAAAAAAGCTTGAAACGTAAAAAACAGCGCGTAAAACGTAAAAAACGGTGCCAAAAACGTTAAAAAAACCGCGCGTAAAGTTTTTAACGTAAATGTCGGCGCGTTAAAAAAACGACGTCTGAAAAAGCACGGCGTAAGAACGGGGCGTAAAAAAACGGCTCTTCAAAACGTTTTTTTAAACAAATCTTAAAAAAAATTATCATAAAAAATCTGATTTCAAAAAAGTTTTTAAACCAAAAAATCAGTTTCTTATAAAAAATTATTAAGACAAAAAAGTAATTAATGAATGGGACAAAAAAGACATTTAAAAATAATATATATAAAAAGACAGAAAAAGCAATTTTACCTAAATACCCTTTAACAATAAAATATTAAAAACATAATAAGACACAAAGCTTTTAATATTAATATTAAATACTTTTAATCTCATACATCCATCTACTTGATCTAATGGCTAGAAAGTGGTTCTCGCGGTTCTTACAACAGGAGGTGCTTCTCATTTTAGCGATCCCCTATATATATATATATATATACTAGTCGTTTACCCGCGCGATGTGGCTGGAAACATATCACTTAGGTTGTTGAGTTTAGGGCTATGTACGGGGATGTAGTTTCCGATGTGGCATGCGACGACGATGGTGCAGTGTAGCAAAACGTGAGGATAGGTTGCGGCCTTCTTCAGTGGCAGAGAATCAGCGGTGTGCGGTAATTGGTGGTTTCATGATGGTGTTTGGTTGTTATTGTGTGACGGCCGGTTACCAGCTTCGGGAGAAAACAAAGAAAATTGTGTGATTCTAGTTATGTTATGAGAGGTTTTAAAGATGTGGGTAAATCAACGGTTTTGAATGATGAATGGTATCATCAGTTACAATGAGGCCTTTGGCAGTGGCGAAGCTTGATGTTTTCGACAGGGGGTAACTATGTAAATAACATTTCAAAAAAGAAAACACTAACATCTGGGTGATGCGGCGGGAGTGACGATTTACAATAGGATAGTCATTTATCGTTAGTTTATTAGTCGTCTCGTGATGTTACGGTATGTGGTACCAACAATCAGTATAGAAATCCAAAAATAACAAATAGCATGGAAAAGTTTAAAATACATGAATCTCGTGTCAATATGGTCAAACTTTTGCTACTATGGGGCTAGCCTAACCTAGGAAGTGAATTTATTTGGATTTATCAATATAAAGAGGAGTTACATGTAAAAATATGGTCAATACTAATATTATTGAAAGTCAAAATGCATGTAATACTTTTAGTCAAAAGACGATTTTTCTGAAAATGATTAATCAAAATGGGTAGACAAGTGATTTTCCGTTTTTTCCTTTCAAATGACCGGCCTTAGGAAGGCAATGGTAATTGTTTTTTTACTCCAACTATAAAGGCTATTTACATATAATGCGTATATAAACAAAAATATATGTTTATAACTTAATAAAAAATAAATATTTTAGTTTATTGTCGTCATCAAGAGGGTTTTTAGTTAAACAATTGTTTTTATTTAGACCCTAAAAATTGGTTAAGTCAGCCCTATGATGTCAAATGACACTACAACTACAAAGACAAATTTATGAGCTATGAATGACCAAAATGATTTAAATCAAAAATACCGTAGACAAAATGAAGTTTATAAAATAAAAAACAAAAACTACAAATCTGCATGAAATTAATCGATAAGTGTTTGTAGTTAATTTTATCTATACTACAACATAAAAAATTACACAGAATCATATTCAACTTCACAAAAATGACAACAAAAGTTGTAAAACTTTAATGGACCAGACAAACTGAAAGTGGTTTTGCAGTCATTGCACATATACGTAATACGCAAGCTGGCTGCGTTCGTTGCGGTTGCGCGGCCTGCGTCGTTGTGGCTGCACTCGCTGCGGCGTTGCACCGGGCTGGCTAGGGTTGTGCTCACTGCGGCAGCGCTCGCTGCGCCGATGCGGCTGCGTTCGCTGAGGTTTCGCTGGCTGCGCCGTTGTGGCTGCGCTAGTCTAACCTTGATTTGGTGGACCGGCTAATGGATTGAGAATTAACCTAAGAGAATAGTTTGATGTTGAGGATGGAAGTCCATAAACACTAAATCAATAAAAACGAAATTAATAATTGTCAATATATGGACCAGCAGTTAGAAGGCCCATCTCGATCAAATCATACAACAAATGCTTGCTTCAAACACATCCAATACATCAACATTCAGGTCATACCTGCATGAACAATTTATAACAGCTAGTTAACAACTTTTCATCAAGGCAAAATAAAAGATTGAGAAAAAGTACAATGTCACCATTATACAATTGAGTTACCTAGTTAGACACAAGCTCCCAAAAACATCTTTCAAGGTTAGACATGTACCATCACGAATATTACAACCTGAAAAACAAGAAAAGATAACTAATTGACAAACATGAAAATTATTTCAGTATGCTACATTGGTTCATGAAATTGCTGAAATGTTGATAATATCATTTTACAAGTTACATAATCATAAAGAAACTAAAACCATTACCTCATCAGGTTCTTTTCTTACCTTGGACTTTATACACCTCAAAAATTTATGAAGGCAACACACCTGTCATGATACTTTTATAACTTTTAGTATCAAACAAATAAAAAATTATCCAAAGTTATTTGTCACGGTACGAACAATATTGGTTTATACAAACAGTCAAAGTTGTTCGTAACTCGGCTCACATCATTTGGATTGGCTACATCAATAATTTGCTCCAACCAACAAGTTTTAAAAGTGACACTATCAGCCCCTAAACTTCTATAAACTGTAAGAAACAGAGCTGAACTTCTTTACACACAAGTTGTGCAATTACCATTCTACCCTTAAGCAAACCATCTTCTATGCATCTTGTTTAACTACCTTTAATGACCACTTTACTTTATTTGACCTGCTGAATTGTTGATTAAACGACTATTTCATAACAAATTAAAATGGCTTCAATCTGCTCTAACAAAGATCCACTATGACAATAAATCTGCAATCGCTCCAACTAAAAATCCAGTGTTTCATGGCAAAATGAATATAACTAAAAGCAAGCACATCAAGTGACGCGGTTTTATATAAACGATGAGAATGTTAACTAAAAATGAATATAACTTAAATTTTATTACACTTTGAAGATAAAAGGAGGAACCATCAATATCAACAAATATCTACATACCATTTATAAACCATATAAAATCAAAGTTTCTGAAGATTGGCTTGCTTACAAAAGCTTAATATAGTAAAGTATCTTCAGCCACCGAAATGATGCCATCCACCGAAATGATTAAAAGCTCGATGTTGATGCCATCCACCAAAATGATTGTCCCAAATTGAGCCAAACCTGGCCAATAAACATTTCTCTACAACCGGTTTAATGGTATAACAAAAAGAAATCACAATGCCAACATTCATCTATTATGTTTATTTAATTTTTAGCAAGTACTACACATATTATTACTACCCACTACCCAGCAGAAACTAATTCATTCATTTGTAATATGCATTCCATAATTATCATAAAAACCCAATCTAATCTAATCTTCAAAATCACGACCCGATTAAATGATCACAAAATGAGAATAATAATAACATGAACACAAGAGAATAACAATAAAGTGAATATGGAAGGTACTAAGAAATCGCACTATTTTTTTACCATGATTAAGAACCCGAAATTTGTGTATTTCACATCCAGTCCGCTTCCCTTCCTTCTTTAGCTACACTTAAATTAGTATAAAAAATCATTTCATATTTCATCAGTAGCATATAAAATATACACACACACAATCTACAAACAATGAGCAGCAAAAGTACAACAAAAACATGATTGATTCGACATGCAACTCGTTTTCAATGCAGATCAGTTAAGACCATAGTTAATCTTTGCTCAAAGTGAACGGAAAAAATGAAACCACAGAACTAAACCCTTAAATCGACTGGTCAACACATACATAAAAGCATAAAATATGATCAGTGAAATGCTTACTTTTTCCCAGAAATCCAGTAGCTCCGGTTACCTTTTCAAAGAAATCCAATATGCTTTCCATTTCCATGAAAGACTAACACCAGGAAGTGGGAAATCTGATTTTTGGAGCCATATATCCATAAAAAAAAAAAGAAAAATAAACGATTTTATAGGTGACGATTCTTACCAAGTTGCTGGAGAAAGCTTGTTTAAGCCCTAGATCGCTGGAATCTTCACTTACCACATCAGGGAAGACCGGAAGAAACCACAACAGATAAAATCGGAAGAAACCTTCGGTTAGGGTTTCTTCAAATCCGGTTGTTCATCATCTGATTTCATCTCAAACCATCAGCACTCCAGACATTTTTCATCACGGACGCCGGAACCCTAATCTCCTCCACCGGTGGTTCAAACGCTCCAGATCTAATCTGAGAGAAAGAGAGAGAAAGAGAGGAGAAAGTTGAAGTTTGTGAGATGTGAGTTATGAGAGAGGAGGGAATGGAAATCGCGATCCGTGTGAAGTGAATATCAGCCGTCCAGATCGTGATCCGTGTGAAAAAGGGAAAAAATGGACGGTTGATGATGAATCAGTAGAAGGGTAAAAAGTTTGTGTTTCTTGGTGCCTTAAGACTTGTACATTGTGCATTGAGGGTGTTTTCAACACCTTGCTGAATTACCATTTTGTCCTTCCTATATCCTTATTAAAGTAGTATAGATATATATATATGGGGTCGGGATTTAGAGAAAACAGTAGAAAGTGTGAGAACGGTGAGAACGCTTATGGATCATCCGATTAAAACAATCTATGGACTAGATTGACGCGGTGACGTTTTCGTAAATAACATCAATTTTATTACATGGACGCACCTCATTAAGGGTAAAAAGGTCTTTACACTTCTATACCAAAACGCCATACTAATGAATAAAACTCCATTACGGACCAAAACACATCCCTATATAAACAAAACATCCCAGACATAAAAACACACCCCCAGAACCTGAAACGCCATATTTTCTACTATATACCATTCATCTTACAAACGCCAAAATCCCCAAAACATCAAACACACCTACTAAAAAAACGCCATATTTTCTACTATATACCATTCATCTTAGAAAACGTCAAAACACTCAAACATCAAAGATTCCAAAATATCGACGATTCTTTCAGATACACTATTTCCTCAGTAAAACACCAAAAATGACAAATATCGTTTCTTGTATATTCAAATATTGTTCTACGCCAAAGTTTCGGAGAATGCATTCTTCCCTGAGGTGCTGTGACTCAAATAATATTTTGCTGCAGGAGATGGACAAATCATAAACAAAAAGATGCCGGTGTCAGACTTATGTCATTTTTTGTGTTTTGTTATTGATGAATATTATAATGGCATCAAAAGACGAATGACACTGATGAGGTTTTTGAAGATACATATTCAAACAAAAAATTCATGTCATTTTGTCTTTCCAAACGGCCACAAAAACACAAGCATGGCTAAGCCAAACCGCCAGCGAACATGATTCAAAGAAGAAAGAGACTGATGACAGTGAAGATTTGGAAGATGAATTGTTTCTATTTTTATTTTTTTATTTTTCTTTTTCTGTTGTTTGTTATGTATTTTTCAACTTAGAATAAAAAAATACATTAAATTAATAAAACGCCAAACAATCATAATGCATGTGAAACGCTATAATGCAGTAAAAACGGAAAAAAACTCCCAAACTATAATGAAAGTAGTTTGCAGAAGTATTAATAAAAGCTAAAAATGAAAAAAAAACGCCAAAAACTACTTAAAGCCATTAAAAATGCCAAACTTGGGAGATGGAAAGTCTATGACCCTAAAAACTCCTAAAAAGCTGAAGAAAAAACAGTAAAAATACACCGTAACTGAAAAGACGGCTACTTTATTAATATCATTTATTATAAATAAAATCCTGCCTAAACTACGCGCCAAAAACATCTTATAAGAGAGACGTCTCTGCACAATCAATTGATCACAAACCAAAAACAAACGCCATATTTCCTAGAAACCATTCACTTTAAAACGCCAAAAATAATAGTTAAAAAAACCACAGATGCAGAACCTCGATTCTTCTATATTGAGTATTGATCTGAATGAAGTTTCACTGAATGGATTCTTCTCTGAGTTGGGTATCTCTATAATCTTTTGCTGAATGAGATGGACAAATATTCAAGAAAAAGAGAATGATGACACCGATATGACATCATGTCACTTTGTTCTTGATGGATATATTGATGGCATGAACGGATCAATACATTAGAGCAGGCGTTGGTCTTCAACATGTCATCAAACAAGTATATATCCACCCACAATAAAGGATGCCACAAAAAATAAACATCTTCTAAAGACGGGCGTTATGTAGGAAAATAAGGATCTACATAAGGTATTCAAAAACATGTTCAAAACGCCAAAAATATTAAAGAAGAAGAGGCTAATGACCGTGAAGATTTGGATGAGAAATTAGATTATAATTTTTTTTTCATTTTCTATTGTTTGTTATCTAATTCCTTGTTGTTTATTATCTAATTCTCTACTAATTTAAAAAAAAAATTGAGTATAAAACGCCAAAAACTACAAACACCAAAACACCTGATAATGTGAAAAACTGTGAGAACGCATGCTGGCAAAGCACGATGTTGCTATATAAAACGCCAAAAAACTCAAACAAAGTATTACTGGAAAAATCAACACTAGTTGACAGATGAAAATTAAAAGAAACAGTAATTGCTAATACCGTAAAATGAAGAGACGGTATCATTATTGCCAAACATTTATTATATTAAAAGCCACTACATAGAAAATTGAATTTATTTATCTTTTCAAAATGTCATAATTGCTTGTCACATTATAGGCATGTATCCTACATGGCACAACACTTAATATAATAAAATCAAGAAAATTACTGATGTTTTTTACATTAAAGGTCTGCATCCTGATCTAAAAAACAATAAAAACGCTAAAACAATACTTAAAACGCCAAAATATTTACTATGATCCTGATCTAAAAACAGTAAAAACGTTGCGTATTTATTAAACGCCAAAAATGGAAAGATGAAGTGACACGCGTTTAAAAAAAGAAATATGAAAGGACAAAAAAGCCCCTCCGCCCTTCTCTAAGCGGCGTGACACGTGTTGGGCCAGGAAGCGTTCTCACTGCTCTCACACTTTTGAGCGTTTTCTCCTGATCCCGTTTCTATATATATATATATATATATATATATATATATATATATTGTTAATTTGGAATTTAATAAAATATGTTAAATTATATAAATCTTGTGACGTGAAAAAGTAAGGCGTAACGAAACATAATTTTAATCGTGAAATTGAACAGTGCCAATTCTTTCTGTAATTTCAAATGGTCCAATTGAAGCAGATTTAACTTGCCCTGTTTCCCAAAATTAACTACACCTTTCCAAGGTGAGACTTTCAGCAAAACGTTGTCCCAAATTTGGATATGCAACAGTTTTCTACGTTTATCGGCATAGATTTTCTGACGGTCATGAGCTGCCGCCATACGGTTTTGGATCTGAACAATTTTCTCCAAAGTTTCAAGTACAAGTTCAGGACCAGTAATTTGGTTGTCTCCAACTTCAGCCCAACAGAGAGGTGACCGACATTTCCGTCTGTACAATGCTTCGAACGGTGCGGCCTGGATACTTGAGTCGTAACTATTGTTGTAGGAGAATTCCACCAGGGTTAGGTGTCTCTCCCGACCGTTACCGAAATCAATAACACATGCCCGTAGCATGTCTTCAAGAGTTTGTATGGTGCGTTCAGTCTCACCATCTGTTTAAGGGTGATAGGTAGTACTCATATCTAAGCGTGAGCCGAATGACGTATGCATAGATGGCCATAGATAAGACACGAAACGAGGGTCACGATCGGAGATGATTAAGATTGGCACTCCGTGCCGAGAGACTACTTCCTTCAAGTATATGCTTGCAAGTTTGTCATACTTGTCCGTTTCTTTAATTGCGAGGAAGTTGGCAGATTTAGTTAGGCAGTCCACGATCACCCAGATGGTGCCATTCCCGCTTTGTGTTATGGGTAGCCCAGTTATGAAATCATGGAAATTCGTTCCCATTTCCACACCAATATTTCTGATTGCTGAAGCGAACCAGACGACCTTTGGTACTCAATCTTGACCCTAGCGCATGTGAAGCATTTGCTTACATACTTGGTTATGTTTGCTTTCATGTAAGGCCACCAACACAATGCCTTCAAGTCATGATACATTTTGTCAGAACCAGGGTGAATCGAGTATCGAGACTTGTGTGTTTCGTCTATTACAAGCTCTCGCAAGTTTCCGTAGAGTGGGACCCATATTCAGTCCATGAAGTAGCGAATACCATTAGATTTAGTTTCAAGTTGTTTCTCCATGCCCCACATGGATTCCGCTAGGAGGTTCTCATCGTCTACTGCTTTGAATTGAGCATTGCGAATTTATTCAGGGAGATTCGAGTGAATTGTAAGTTGTAGAGCACGAACTCGCTTTGGTTTAGTTTCTTTTCGGCTGAGGGCGTCAACTACAACGTTAGCCTTGCCTGGATGGTATTTGATAGCTCACTCATAATAATTCAGGAGTTCAACCCATCAAAGTTGTCGGATGTTTAACTCCTTCTGTTCGAGTATGTGCTGGACACTCTTGTGATCAGTGTAAATCGTACATTGGGTACCGTACAGGTAATGTCTCCAGATTTTGAGAGCAAAACCACAACTCCCAATTCCAGATCATGGGTAGTGTAGTTCTTCTCATGAACTTTAAGTTGACGAGACGCGTACACAATTACATTCTCGCGTTCCATCAAAACTCAACCGAGACGTTGAATAAATGCGTCGTAGTAGACAACGAAATCATCAGTTCCATCTAGTAAGGATAAGATAGGCGTGCTACAAAGATACTCCTTCAGGAGTTGAAATACCGATTCTTAGGCATCACTCCACTTGTAGGTGGTGCCCTTTTGAGTCCAAGCAGTGAGGGGTTGCGCAATCTTCAAAAATCCCTCAATGAATCTATGATAGTCACCCGCAAGACCAAGGAATTGCCGGATTTTGGTAGGAGTTCTCGCTGTAGGCCAATTCTTGATGGAATCAATATTGGCTGGATCGACATGTACTCCAACATCGTTGACTACATGTCCGAGGAAATGGACTTCACGAATCCAAAAGTCACATTACGAGAATTTTGCATAGAGTTGTTCCCTTTTAGAAGCTCTAAGGTAAGGCATATTCCTCCTGGCTTTTCGAGTGGATTAAGATATCGTCAATGAAAACAATGACGAATTTTTCAAAAAAAAGATAGGGTTTGCATACTCGGTTCATGAGATCCATGAAAATTGCGGGTGCATTTGTTAACCCAAATGGCATAACAAGGAACTAGTAATGGCTGTAACGAGTTCTGAAAGTTGTCATGGATATATCTTCGTCTCGGACTCTAAACTGTTGATAGCCCAATCTCATATTGATCTTGGGATAAAAACTAGATCCCTGCATTTGGTTGAACACGTCATTAATTTGGGGAAGTGGATAAGGTTCTTAACGGTCACCTTGTTCAGCTCCAATCAGGCATTATGCCCCTTTATCTCAGAATAGTAGCGTCATGACGCATTCGTGCAGAGGGAAGGGAGATTTTTGGTAGGTATCAATCATGATATTTAGGTTGCAGTTGGTTGTAGTAGATGACAATCTTTCGATCAACGAGATAGTAAACACGAAACAAAGAGATCGATAGAGTATACATAAGTATGGTGCTTTAACGCGGAAAGGATATCAACCTTGGCATACCTCACTGAAGTAGAAAATTTAATTTGTGCTACTGCACTTGATGAACTAAAGTATGGCTCGTTGATCCTCGAGTAACGTTCGTAGAGAGTGATTTAACTAAGCGAAGATTAATGTATGACGGCTTAGATGAGAACTATGGTATTCATTTTAGCATAACAGGACAAGACGTGAAAAACATACCAAAGTGTGGCCGCAATCAATGTGTTCCACGCAGGGTAATACAGAATTGTTTTAGAATCATCCATAAAGATTTATCCGATGATGAGAATGTAGTTGGTCATACGCAAGTGGTATAAATAGAAATAAAGTATGTTATTCGTCGATGGAAGTGTTAGTTTGATGGTGTTGGTACAACAAGAATTATCCAGAGAGGTTGTTGTACTAGTTTGTAGTGTCTAGGTTCAACTGAGGCGTCCGTCAAAGTTGTCGAGCTTGCCCATGTGCGAGTAAGGATATATTCACTATGATTTATGAACTTAATGAGTTTGTAATTTGTCAAGTCCGTAAGCAAACAAATTCGAAAGTGTTGAACTAAGTCGTGTGTATGAATTAGGAATAACACATATGTCATCAAGAGGTTTCATTATGTGGATGCGAAAACATGTTCGAAATGGTATGATCGTATTAACAATACATCACAATCTTCAGAATTCAGGAAGTGATTACCAAGGATCGAAAGTTGAGTTTATCAAATTCTCTAATCTAAAACACAATCTTATTGGAATTCTGCATGGAGAAGCGAAGATGTAGTGACACCATGATAATGAAATGAGATTTTTCTAAGTCGATAATAGTAACTAGATATCACATTAAGTGCTAAACATCGGCGAGTGCAAAGGCTAGTGAATAGATTCGCATAAAAGGAAAAAACTCTTATGGGATAACGACTCTTACATTGTAGTGGGTAAGATAATTGTTTAAGTCATCGCGTTCATCTGGATGTTGACTAATTTGTATTTGCGTTTTCCAATTTCCCTGAGACCATTGAACCATTTGGGGAAATCCATTTACAGAGTTGGATATGCTAAGCTGTAAATCAAGTTAGACTAAGGATTAACAACATAATAGGGTAATGGGGCGTAACCTTGTGATCGATGGGGATTGTGATATGGTTGTTAGCATTTCGCTATTTCGGTTGTGGATCAAAGAAACGGGAGGTTGGTGATGCTCAGACGAAGAATTAAGCGAAAAACAAAGAATCTGACAACTAATCTAGTCACCACCGACAGCTCCAGCAGCAGCCAGTGATAGCAATGGAATGGGATGAAAGTTTGTTGCGTTACAGTCGTGTGGATATATCTTTTTTCCAAAACGGAGTTCGGATGATAGGGTTTCGAGTTGCGTGATGACAAACGCGTAAAACTGTGACTTCCAGCCACTGTTTCGTTTTCCGGTGACTGTAGCGGTGGTTCCCAGCAATAGAAACAGGTGTAGATGATGTGGTTCGTCGACACGAACGCATGGACATATTTTTCGTCTAAATCTGAGTTCGTTTGGGTCGTTTCTAGTCTACTCAAATATTGACCCGCAAAACCGAACGCACGGAGAGTCAGATCTGTGTTCTGGCAGTAGCGGCGGTGGCAGCGGATGACACTGATAATTTTTTGATGTTAGGATTGTTGAGACGATTGCGTGGATAGGTAGAACACATGAACGGATTCCGTATGGTCAAATTATGGGTGAAACAAGATTCTACTCACATTTTGTGTCTGGAGTTCAGAGTAAAATAGACGCGCCAAGAGCGTCACGTACGCTAGGGTATGACTCCGTAGAAACTTATATTCTTTGTTAGGTGTTATTTTGGGATGTGAGAAAAATGTCGAGGAAGTCTTTTGGGAACGTTTTTCGGTAACGTTAAATCATGGGTATTGTACACGAATGGACTCGTTGGTTGTATGGTTTGAGACGGTTTTAAGCCGAGCTTACAACCTTCTGATTTGGAGTAAATGGGTTGGTATAGTGATTGAGTCGGTGGTTTTGGAATGACCAGTTACTTGCCTGGCGCATGAATCGAACTCGAAATTGACATCACTACCAGTGTAACGTGTGTGAATGTCATGCATAAATGTCAAATAAATGTGTGCGCTATGTAACTAATGCAATGCATGTGTGATTTCTAATTAAGTATATGTGTAGTGTATGCAGTAAGACTGGTGAACCTTGCAATTTGGAGTGTGGTGGCATTGTGGTTTTTCAAAAGGGAATAGTTATAGTCTGGTTTTTCAAAAGTTCTAAACCAAGTTAGCTATAACCTGTAACAACCCGCGTTTTTGAAGTCAAAGTACAAGTCAAAGTCAAAGTCAAAGGAAGAAAAGATTGCTAATTCGGTCTGTCATTCCTTGCTTAACTATTGATTGTACTATTTGACTTGTTAATCGATACTTTAATTTATGTTGCTTTAGTTGTATTATGTGGAGTAAATGAAATAAATCGCAGTTTAATCGCTAATCTATTTAACGCTATCTCATCGCTATCACATCGCAACTTGAATAGCATGTTTTGGATATAGTTTTACGTGTGTGTGCTATTATGTGTTACATGTTCGTGTTTATTATATGTTTGTGGTGTTAATCGAAAACGCAATCGCAACTCTATCGCAACGCAATCTCATCGCGAACTGGAAACACAAGTTTAATTATGTTGTTGTATGTTAGTTATGTTATTTGTGTAACTATTATTTAAATCTATCGCATCGCTTACTCGGCACTCGCTTAAACATATCACAACGCTCAACGCAGGAAACGAAACATCGAAAAACCAACTCATCGCGCCATCCGATCGAATGACCGTTCGATCGAACGGTCATCCGACCGGATGCCCATCCTATCGGATGGCCATCCGATCGAAGGGCCCTCCGATCGAATCACTTACACCGCGTCACCCTCCTCTCACCTATAAATAGCACCTGTCACATCACTGTTCATGATGTGACAGCTCTCTCGTTCGACCAACACACTCTTGGCCTATTTTCTCTCGATCCCTCGCGATTCTTGTAAGTTTTCAACTCAAATCTTGTACTTCTATCATCTACACACACTTTCCCATCATTTTCACCATCAAATCTTAACTTTGCACCATGAAATCGACTGATTTGAGCTGTTCTAGGATGATGTCATCATGGGTTTTCATGAACTTCAAAGTGTGACCTCATTCCACCAAGAACAACTCAGATCTAAGAGATTTCAACATGTTTAAACACTGATTTCGTCTTAATCTAAACGTTTTCAAACAAATTTCCAACTTTCTTCATCTTTCTTAACTTTTCACTAAAAAACCGATAGAATCTGACCTCGTTCAGGCCTTCTACTCGTTCATTAGTGAAGTGCCGGTCTAAGAATGGATTCCTATCGGAGAGACACCCGACTAACGGGTTGAACATGAAGCTCCGTCAAGAACTGTTAACTGATCGGACGGGGTGACTCTTATCCAATCGGATGACTTGAACTTGATGGGATTTCCGTTGTTTGACACGTTGTCAAACCGTCTCGGTTCAACTGCAAAAACTTTCCAAATTTAACAAATTTTACACGTTTCAAAACGAACAGGTTACTGAACGGATCACTGTCCGATCGGATTGCCATCTGATCGAACAACAATCTGATCGGATGACTTGTGGTTCTCAACACTTAATCAAATTTTGCAACTTCAAAAATGTTAGCTCCAACGAATAGTCATCCGATCGGATGACCATCCGATCGAATGACTATTCTATCAGGGACTTGGGTTTATGTCTCGCTTGAACGGATTGCCATCCAATCGAACGAGCATCCGACCGGATGACCGTTCGATCGAGCGACCTGAAAGGTAGAGTTACTTCTCTCATTTTAAAATGATACAACGAAAACTTCAAAGTCACATCATTCACAAACACATCCATCCCAAATGAATGACCATCCGACCGAATGGTCATCCGTTCGGATTGTCATCCGATCGGATCACTATCCAACCCACATCACACCGACATGCTGTTTGACGCACTGTTCACCGCTTATGCTATCGTTCTGTAATCTGGCTAACTTTCTAGCGATACGTTAAATCCAATCCAAGACTATGTAAATAATCAAGTAGCTTCAGCCTCAGTAGTGGTTGCGTTTTTCTTAAACAGTTGGAGATACTTGAGTTTCATTTGGTCTTCTCGTTCCCAGGTATACTCTGGGCCACGACGAGCATTCCAACGAACTCGAACGAGAGGTATTCTTGTGTGCTTGAGAATCTTAACATCTCGATCCGTAATCTCTACTGGTTCCTCGACGAATCGCAGCTGGTCGTCGATTGTGAGTTCCTTAAGAGGAACTATGAGGGTCTCATCTGACAGACACTTCTTCAGATTCGATACATGGAAAACATTGTGAACTCCGCTGAGTTCTTCAGGTAGATTCAACCTGTAGGCGACTTTGCCAATTTTCTCGGTGACTTCGAATGGTCCGACATAACGCGGATTGAGTTTTCCTCGTTTGCCAAAGTGGACTACACCTTTCCAAGGTGAGACTTTGAGTAGCACCCAATCCCCAACCTGGAGCTCGAGTGGTTTTCTTCCATTATCAGCATAGCTTTTCTGACGGTCACGAGCTGCCGCCATTCGCTGTCGTATCTGAGCAATTCTCTCGGTGGTGTCTACCACATGTTCTGGGCCAGTTATTTGGCTGTCACCAACTTCTGCCCAACAGAGAGGTGATCGACATTTGCGTCCGTACAATGCCTCAAACGGAGCGGCTTGGATGCTGGTGTGGTAGCTGTTGTTGTACGAAAACTCCACTAGCGGGAGGTGCCTTTCCCAGCCATTACCAAAATCGATTACACATGCCCTAAGCATGTCTTCAAGGGTTTGGATGGTACGTTCAGATTGCCCATCCGTCTGCGGGTGATAAGCGGTTCTCATATCTAAACGTGAGCCAAAGGACTTGTGTATTGCTTGCCACAGTTCAGAAGTAAAACGTGCGTCACGATTAGATATAATAGAGATTGGCACTCCGTGCCTTGATACCACTTCCTTTAGGTAAATGTCTGCAAGAGTAGAAAACTTATCCGTTTCTTTGATCGCCAGAAAATGTGCAGACTTGGTTAATCGGTCTACGATCACCCAAATAGTATCGTTTCCGCGTTGAGATCTGGGCAGGCCGGTAACGAAATCCATGGAAATTTGCTCCCATTTCCATTTCGGGATCTCCGGTTGTTGAAGTAGGCCTGATGGTTTCTGATATTCAGACTTGACTCTCGCACAAGTCAAGCACTTGCTGACGTAGGTTGCTATGTGGGCTCTCATGCCAGGCCACCAGTATGTGGTCTTTAAGTCGTGGTACATCTTATCCGAACCAGGATGTACTGAATAACGAGACTTATGTGCTTCATCCATCACAAGCTCGCGTAAGTTGCCATAGAGTGGAACCCAAATATGCCCTGTTACATAGTAGGCGCCGTCTTCCTTTTGTTCTAGCCGTTGCCTCGATCCTCGTATGGACTCAGCCCTGATGTTCTCTGCTTTCAATGCTTCGACCTGGGCATCTCGAATTTGAGCGGGAAGGTTGGATTGGATGGTAAGCTGTAAAGCACGTACACGCCTAGGTATGGTATCCTTTCGACTGAGGGCGTCGGCCACAACATTGGCTTTACCCGGATGATACTTGATTGCGCATTCATAATCGTTCAAGAGCTCAACCCATCGGCGTTGACGCATGTTTAACTCCTTTTGCTTGAAGATATGCTCGAGACTCCTGTGATCGGTGTAAATGGTGCACTTTGTACCGTACAGGTAATGTCTCCATATCTTAAGCGCGAATACAACTGCTCCCAGCTCCAGATCGTGAGTAGTGTAGTTTATTTCGTGAACTTTAAGTTGGCGCGATGCGTAGGCAATGACCTTGTCACGTTGCATCAATACGCAACCAAGTCCTTGGATGGAAGCGTCGCAATAAACCACGAAATCATCGGTGCGTTCAGGCAATGAGAGGATAGGCGCGCTGCAAAGTCTATCCTTTAGATGTTGAAATGCGGACTCTTGTGCATGACCCCAACGATAGATGACACCCTTCTCAGTCAGCGAAGTGAGAGGTTGCGCAATCTTTGAGAAATCCTTGATAAACCTTCTGTAATATCCGGCCAAACCCAAGAATTGGCGGATTTCTGTTGGTGTGCGGGGTGCAGGCCAGTTCTTGATCGATTCAACCTTAGATGGATCCACATGAATTCCATCCTTTTTTACCACATGGCCTAGAAAGTTGACTTCGCGAAGCAAGAAGTCACATTTTGAAAACTTGGCATACAATTGCTCTTTTCGAAGAAGTTCAAGCATAAGTCGCAGATGCTGCTCGTGTTCCTCCTGACTCTTAGAATAGATCAGGATATCGTCAATGAACACAATAACGAACTTATCCAGGTAAGGTTTGCATACTCGGTTCATGAGATCCATGAAGACCGCTGGTGCATTCGTCAGCCCGAATGGCATAACTAGGAACTCGTAATGGCCGTAACGAGTTCTAAATGCTGTTTTGGAGACGTCCTCATCTCGGACTCTCAGCTGATGGTATCCTGATCTTAAATCAATCTTGGAGTAATAGCTCGACCCTTGCAGCTGGTCGAATAGGTCGTCAATACGTGGAAGAGGATAACGATTCTTCACCGTCACCTTGTTAAGTTCGCGATAGTCAATACACATCCTGAAGGTACCGTCTTTCTTCTTCACGAATAGTACTGGAGCTCCCCAGGGCGAAGAGCTAGGACGTATAAAACCTTTTTCCAAGAGTTCTTGTAGTTGCGTAAACAGTTCTTCGAGTTCTGATGGAGCTAGACGATATGGTGCTCGAGCTACTGGCGCTGCTCCAGGAGCTAGCTCGATTTGAAACTCAACTTGGCGGTGAGGCGGAAGACCAGGTAATTCCTCAGGAAATACCTCGGGAAAATCGCGCACAGTAGGGATGTCTTCAATTCTCTTCTCTTCCGTTGATGTGTCACTAACGAGTGCTAAAATGGCAGTGTGGCCCTTTCGCAAACACTTCTGGGCCTTAAGGAAAGAGATGATGCCTTCGACGGCACCACTCTTCTCGCCACGAATCATGAGAGGTTCTTCACCAGAACGAGGAATGCGGATGATTTTCTCCTTGTAAACAATCTCCGCTTGATGATGAGATAGCCAATCCATCCCAATAACAACGTCGAAACTACCCAGTGTGATAGGAATAAGATCGATAGAGAAAGTCTGACCAGCTAAGACGAGGTTACAACCTTTAACTACGTGTGTAGCTTCAAGACTCTTACCATTAGCTAGTTCTACCATGTGTTTGGTGTTCAGGAGTGTTGGAGTGCGCTTAAGAATTTGGCTAACTTTTACGGACACATAACTAGTATCGGCACCTGAATCGAATAAAACAGTAACAAAGAAGTCGTCCAGAAGAAACTTACCCATCACAACGTTGGGATCGTTCCTTGCATCACCCTGACCAATCACGAAAGCACGACCTCGGGCGCCATTACCATTATTGTTACCCCCATTGTTGCCTCCATTGTTTCCTCCATTATTGTTTCCATTCCCATGATTGTTGTTGTTCTGGTTCTGATTTAGCTGGGGGCAGTCTTTCTTGAAATGGCCCTCAGCACCACATTGAAAGCACCCTTTGTTGTTACCTTGTTGTTGCCGCTGCTGGCGTTGATTGGGTGGGGCTTGCTGTTGCTGCCGGTTCTGATTCGTCGGATGCTGACTCCTGCAGTCCCTTGCCATGTGACCAGGCTTGTTGCATCGATGACAGTTGTCTTTACCACATGGCCCACTGTGGTGCAAGTTACAGCGATTACATTTGGGGTGATTTCCCTTGTATCCACCCTGACCTTGATTCCCAGAAGACTGCTGACTGGGGCTCCTGTACTCATCTGTCTTTCGCTGCTGGAACTGAGCTGAAGTAGAACCTTTGCCTGAATTCCCATCCCATTTTCGCTTGTTATCATTGGGTGCGTCAGCAGTAGCAGCACCAATACGCTTGGGCAGTTTGTTTTGTTCCACAGCTTGATCGGTGAGACGATGGGCTAACTTAATGATCTGCTGAATGGTACCCAGGTTAGCCGAAGTCACGTGACTCTGAATCTCGGGTACAAGGCCCTTGAGGTAAAGCTCAATACGTTTGATGGGAGGGTCCACCATCGTAGGGCACAGGATGGCTAGTTCATTCGACCTCTTGGTATACGCCTCAATCTCAGACCCCGTCATCTTCAGATTGAAAAATTCCACCTCCAGTTTGTGGATGTCATCCCGACTGTAGTACTCTTCCTTGATCAGTTCCTTGAAACCGTTCCATGGGGTTGCATTAGCAGCAACCAACCCCAGCAGCTGAACCTGAGCGTTCCACCATGTGAGCGCTGCCCCTTCAAGTGTTCCGGTAGCGTATTTCACCCTACGGTCTTCGGGGCATTCGCACATCTCGAAAACTGACTCGAGCTTTTCAAACCAGTGAAGAAGGCCCACTGCTCCTTCGGTGCCACTGAAAGTGGTAGGTCTGCAGTCCATGAACGTCTTGAACGTGCACACAGGAGGTTAAGCATGTTGGCCTGTTGCGCGAGAATAAAAGACAAGGTTAAGCACGAGGGCTGGTTTGTGAATTTAGGTTCTAAACGTCCTAGGGTGAGTTGATATAGCAGGTTATACCTCCTGCAGGATTAGCTGGGAGTGCCTCAGCGACTCGTTCGTTGATCAAAGCCGTCAACAGGGCTTGAGTGAGGTTGATATGTCCTCCGCGTCCGCTCATGATCTTCATGCTGAAGCAACGTAAGTGAGGAAAGTGTCGCGAAAGTGCGTAAGTGTGGGACGATAGTAGAGCGTAAGCACACAAGGTTCAAATAGCAATTACTACATTATCTAATGCACAGTGAGAACTATCTAACCGACAATATAACATAAATCATACCACTTATGGTGTCGAGTCTTGCACGTGGAGCGAAGTGTCGTTGTGGATCGTTGAGCACTGTACTGGTTTTAGTCTGGTTTTTATCAAAAACCTCCCACTTTTTAAAAACCAACTTCATTATAACCAATGGCTCTGATACCAATCTGTCACACC
Organism: Helianthus tuberosus; assembly: GCA_030545235.1. Taxonomy (NCBI): domain Eukaryota; kingdom Viridiplantae; phylum Streptophyta; class Magnoliopsida; order Asterales; family Asteraceae; genus Helianthus; species Helianthus tuberosus. The sequence continues at coordinate 5,706,462 of CM060390.1, forward strand.
CCCAAAATCCACCATGCGGAGTATCACCGCTTGGAGGCGTGACATGACCAGGATCGAGCCACCAATCATATTGAACAAACATAATTAAGTAAATAAAACCAAACACAATACGATTGGTGACCAAAAGGAAGTAAACCGATTTTAGGTTAACAACGGAAGCATAAAACAAAAGTTCATAGCATAAGTCCATAGTTCATAAGTTTAAAGTCCAAAACGTAGGTTTAATAAGTTCATAAAGTTTATTCAATAAGTACGGGACATATCAGTTCGCATCCCACAACGACCACCTCCATGTGCAAGATCCATAGCATCTAATGACCTGCAAAGCATGTAATAACGAGTCAACAACAAAGTTGACTGAGTTCACGGTTGGTTGTCCATTTTAGAGTTGTTTCCAAAAACATAGTTTAATCTCATTCGGCTATCCAGCCGTGGGGGTTACCCCATAGTTCGAAAACGTTTATTAGTTAACCATCCCATGTTCACCTTCCCTGGCTATCCAGCCCGGCACTTTGGCCGTGGGGAGCTGCCCCAGTATTTTAAACTACCAGACTCGTTTATCATATCGACTACTAACAAAAGAAATCAATTGTGCCCTAGCGTCGGTGTTCTATCACCACCGACGTGCCATAGTCCATTAGTACACACCCGTCCAACTGGCACGGTGTGAGGTTTGTTAAACCTAATAGCGCTATTAACTAATGACCCGCTCGCCATAGCCTCGGCGATTAAGTCGATACAAAATGGGAGGGACTTCGCTGATAGAGTTCTAGTCCAGTAAGTCTAACACGTCCCAACAGGACGAGGAATTTACATTCCTGAACACGTCTCAAAGGACGAGGAATCCCTATTCCTGTACCCATTCCCATTCCCACCGGGAATTTACCATGCTTTGTAGAAAAGTGTGAACTCACCTCGGTTTGCTCGGTTAGATTCTCAAATATAGCTAACAGTCAAGGTCGGTCAATCACGTCCTAGTATGATTTACCAGTTAGTCATTTAGTAGCTTTCAAATAGAACACAAAGTTCCTACACGTATCTATCACACAACATGCATTATTTTAACGGTTTATGCCCATCTAAGTTTCTCATCCATTCCCCACTCAAAATCAAACATACGATAATGCACATAACATATATAACATGTTAGATCATTCACAGATAGCATACTCGACATTTAGACACGCGAGTCACAACTTATGTCATTTCAGCATTTATATTAAATACCGGCTGTTTTCGGACATTTTAATAAAATGGTTAAATTATTCCAAAAATTCCCAAATTTTTACAGGATGTCTTAAACGTTCCATATTTTATTGTGTAAAAATATTGGGGTCCGATTCATTACCAATATTTTATAAAAATTCATATTTCGAACTGAACTCAGATTTGTGTATTTCTGACCACAGTCCACGGAACAATTTATTAAAAATTCATCGAGTGTCCGATTTATGAAATTCCAGTGGGGTAATTACAAATGAATCGGTTTTCATCTACTGTACAAATTTCATGGTCCGATTCATCACAAAACTCAGGTTATGACTGAAAGTATGACACCCATTTATTGCTGTCAAAATTCAGCTTAAGTTGCTGTTACAAATTAACACTTTAAAAATAGTAAACGAAGTCCAAAAATTACGATTCCGGTGCCATTAGAACCGTATTTCATAATAACATATTTTAGATTCAAAATATCGGTTTTTCGTTGAGTTTAAGACCTGTTTACAGCCAACTGAAGTTGGCTGTAAAAGTTGGACAGATTCTGATTTTCAGTGTTTAACCTTCTAAATCGTGTTCGATCGATTCCGTTAACAAGTTTAGTGACCACAACAACATGACACATTAATATTAATCAGTAAAACATCAGATAATCAACCAATAATCATAATCACACAAGATCTACATGATTTACACTAATATTCATCTATTAACCACCTTGTTCATCACTTTAGTAGACTTTTAGTTGGTGATCTTATATGTTAGTGATTTTCAACCGACGAAACTCTTATTAACCACTTTAGAATAGATCAAGAAGATGTTTAGAGTCACTTACTACTAGCTCGAGGCTAGGGATGAAACTAGGCGGAAAACGAGTGGTTAAAAGCAATGTAGCGAGGTCCTTCGCGTTCCGAATGCACCGAGCTCCTTTGTATGAGATCCTTAATCCTTGTATAAGCTTGGAATGGCAAGATCAAGATCGAAAGGTGGCGGTGGGGGTGCTTGTGTCTTCAGCCGAGAGTGAAAGAGAGGGAGAGAGAGTTGGTTTGTTGAGTTGTGATGAATGATATGATGGATTAAGGTTGCAACTTATAGATAATTTCCTTCAAGTTTAACCAATGGTTCTAATGCTAGCTAGATATTAGACAACCTTGATTTAAATAATCAAGTAAAGTACATGGGGTGGTCACATAGTGACCGAACTCGGTTTGGGGGGGGGGGGTCTCCTAGTTAGGTTCCAACTAATAGTTAAGTATTAGTTAGTTAAGTTGGAGGTTAACCATTTACTAGTATGTTATGCGTTGTGACGGGTGTTAGGGTATTCGGGGACCCTAACTGGCTCAGGAAAAGAAAACAATGTCATAGACAATATTTTTAGGTTCCGGGTAAAGTCCGGTTGTTCGGTTCGGTGTTGTTCCGTTAAAGTGCTTAATTAAATCGTAAAGTGCCCTATTTATATATTTTGTAACATTTTTACTTTCTAACACTTAGGAAAATATAACGGACTATTTAGTGACCTATCTGTACACTATTAGTATATTAACAAATACGTGTAAGCATAACACAGATATCAGAAAGCAGTTAAGTAATTCCACACAGTCGTCAAGCACATTAATTATTATTAACAAACTGTACGGTTACATGTAAATTCGAGGGTTGTCACAGTTTCTGTGTTATAAATGAGAGAAGGGAAGAGATATAACACATCATCAGTCACGTAATCATGTACACATCAGCGAAATGGTGCCACATCGGACAAAAAACTAACCAAGTTAGAGCGGATTTAACTGAGTGGTGCCAGTGCAAACAAAAAGTCAAGTTGGAGGTGCCGGGTGTCAAAGTGTTAGTTGCGGATGGCAACGGCCAAAGGCCGATAGTTGAGGGTGATAAAATCCAATAACCCTAATAATAATTTATGCATTTGCTTGTTTTGACTTTTAAACATAAATAAATTTATGGGGACTCGTTATACCTAAATTGTTATAGCCACCACGAAATAAAGATTCAACGGAGTTTTTTCCTAAATTAGTGTTGGTGGAAAAAGTATTTACCATTTTAGTGTTTTTTGAAAACTATTTACTAAAATAGTGTTTTCCGTATAATTTGAGTTTACTTTTTGTTTTCTAACCAAGATATTATACTTTTATTGTTTTTTTCTTTCAACTCTTCGTTATCCTTTTTCTTAATTTTTTTTTATAATACTCTTTTTATATTTAAGCAGTTTAATAATATTTAGCAATCAATTCTTAATACGTACAGGCTTTCTAATGGTTTTTTTTTTTTTTTCAAATACAACTATAAGAATAATGTTATATAAATTTGTACAATCAAATTCAAAGCATAAATTTCTTTTATCAAACATTAAAATTGACTAGCTTGTGGTCTTAATATCTAATACAAATGAAAATCATATTCATTCCATTTCGTAGTTTTATCGAGCAAGGACGGTCATTTTTTTCTCGTTTTGAATTATATGTTATATCGTGTTAACTTGTATTCTTTTTGTTATGAAATATATGAAATCAAAATCCATATATAACTGTAAACCTTTGATGTTCAAAATCTTTAAGATACTTTATTCTCTCTGTTATAAGTACTTATTATAATTTATTAACTATAAAACTTTGATGGTGAGAATCTTTTAACATACTTTATTCTCTCTGTTATAAGTACTAATTATAATTTATATATGTGGAACTACTAAAAAACAAATTTCAATTCCATATAAAACGTGAATCGATTATGACTCAAAGTTCTTATTTTGAAAATCATGAAATCCTCAAAATTATTAACGGAAAAAAAGAGGAAGGCATGTTCTGAAACTTCAGGGGATATGGTTTACCAAATCTTTTTTAACTTTTTCAATTAAAAAAGACAAAATAAAAAATAAACTAACCGTATTTGAAAAAGAAAACCACTAGAGAGCCTATAAAGAATTGGATTGAAAAAAAGTATTAGATCGGTTACAAAAGGGTATTTTACAAAAATATAAAAAAACAATAACGGATTGATTGAACAAGAAAAAAACAATAAAAAAGTATAATATCTTGGTTAGAAAATAAAAAAGTAAACAAGAAAAAAACAATAAAAAGTATAATATCTTAGTTAGAAAAATAAAAAAGTAAATACAAAATACAAGGAAAACACCATTTTAGTAAATAGTTTTTAGAAACACCAAAATGGTAAATACTTTTTCCATCAACACTAGTTTAAGAAAAAACTCGATTCAACGACCGGAAGCCCGTTGAACAATTAATAGTCTCGCCCATATGGAATTTAGGTCCATATTTGTAGCTTATACTTTTTCTTTTTTTTGAAAAAAAACACTATAACCGACATAACCAAATCCCTATTAACTAATAACCAAGATAACCGATGGTTATGGTTACGAAGCTTTGATTAACCGACCAATCGGTTATGGTTACGGCTATGAAGCTTTGGTTAACCAATATAACCGTAATTGAACCGAACTTTTAATGTTAAGTCTAAATAATGGATTTATGTTTTACGTTAACCATATAGAGTTTTTTTTTTTTTTTTACTAAGATAAAAGTATGTTGATATAGATGTTCTTTATTTTTATGAAGAACTGAGGTGTTCATCGTAATTTGTTTTATTGAGAATTACCTTATTAAAAGGAATCCTACATTGGTAGTTTAACAAAAAAATGTAGTCTTGATTATCTTTTAAAAAAGCCAAAGCTAAGTCCAAACGGTTCACGCCCCCTAATGCCCCTTTTTATATTAAACATTGCTTGGTTAATTAACCGAAATTAACCAAAACCGAACTATAACCGACTTCTTAACCGGTTAATCGTAACTGAAGTTCGGTTATGACTATGGTTAAGGAATTCCCTAACCGAAGATAGCGGTTATAGTTAATGGTAAAAACCAAACCAAACCGACCCATACACACCCCTATATGACGGTAATCAATTGTTTTTTTTGCTAGCCTCTTTCGAAGGCTCTTGCTAGTAATACTCTAGGATGTAAAAAAAGGATTTAATAGTAGAAAGGCGTGAGCCGCAAATGATTACAATGCGAGTCACTGCTGGGATGTTAAGTCGAAGACTATGGATTGAATTGTTTGGATATTGTGATACTATATATGCTTTAGATCTAACTACTTGATATTTTAAGCCATTGTCAATTGTGAAATGCTAGAAATGTGCGAGAATACTATTATGAATAAAGTCGATATTGAGAGGGAATGTTTAAAATCAATATTGCTCAAAGAAATGACCGAAGAAAGCATTAGTCACGACCGGAAGAAACTTAGTTGCGGCTGAGGCAAGAAACAACAGGCTAAAGAGTGATCTGCGGTTAGAGTGGATGCGGCTGGAGTGTATGTGGTCAAGTTCTTACGTCAACGCTGGGATGTTACTGGAACTTTCAAGCCATGGCTTGAGCATCAAGTTTATTTAATTGAGTAAGTTTCGAGTCGAAGTTTAAGTTAGATTACGTAAAGATGTTTGTCATCAACTTATACATAAATTAAGGCAACACTATGAAGAAGTGAATTCGTGCTCCAAGATAATTACATATGTAATCCATCAAGACGATTTGAAAATAAAGTTATAGACATTCATGAATACATGAGTGGATTCATCAAAGCCTACTAATTATAAAATGACCACTTAGTCTCTAAGGATGTGACTGATGTTCTCACTTGTATATTATACTAAATATTATCTCTTAAAAGAATTGATGATAACTTTAGAAAAACTAGCATGATGCTTTATGTAAGTTACGGTACATTGCAATTGTTGATACATGTGTTCACCAGAAAGAGAAAGTCACCCCCATTAAAAGCATGTGCATAAACTTAATGAAAAAATAGAAGACGAAATGTGGCATCATCATTTAACATGGCCACCATTTTCAACATCATCGTCATCATTTAACATTAGCCTTTTGTTGAAACTTGGAGAGAGATAACTATTCGCTCATGGGTTTGTTAAACGGTACCGAGTTGGGGGTCAAAAAAGATGTGTGGGTTTGGAAATCAAAGCCGGACAAAGTGATTTCTGTGGCCGTGATCAAAGAGGCTCTATGTAGCAGGTCGGAAAGTGGAGATAATGAAGTTTGGGCCCTCTAGAACCCATCGGTTCAGCCGAAGGTCAACTTATGTGGAGGGCGATTCAATAGAGAATCCCGTCCAAGATGGCGCTGGCCTTCAAAGGCGTGGCGGTTGGTGACACCCACTGCCAAAGGTGTGGACATGATAACGAGACGGCCGAACACATACTTACTTCCTGCTATGATGACCAAGACCATCTGGCGAAAAGTTCTTATTTGGATTAGGTTGCCAATGTCTCCATCATTGGCGATGACGATTTAGAACCTCCATGGATCTACTAAGTGGAAGAAGATTATTGGCGTGATCTTTTTTGCTACCTGTTGGGAGATCTGGTGCACTAGAAACAAAAATATTTTCAACAATGGACTCGACTACGACTGTGGTGGAGAGGATAAAGGAGGTTTCTTTTCTTTGGTTATGTAGTTGATCTATGTTTAAGAACTTAGATTGGGGTCGTTGGTGTGATTTTAATATCCGTGACATTGTGATGTAAGGTGTTTGTTGTGGGTTCCAGTTTCTTGCTGGCCTATTTGTTTCTGTATTATTATAGAAGTTGGTTGGTTCCCCCCAAAAAAAGATAACTGCTATCTATACTTTCTATAAAAGGAGAAATCCCAATGACATAAGAAAAGTTGATGTGTCAGCAAGAGAGGCTGTCCAACAAGGCTTTTCTTATGTCATCAACGATGAGGTGGCAGCCATAGAGGGGCTATAGTGACATCATAAAGCTTAATATTAAAACACTTTAAAATTCAAAACTTTGTCTTCCATCCATGTTTCAAACCTCTGTCTTCCATTCATGATTCAAACATCTGCCCAGATTTAAATTTCAAAGAGTTAATTACTATTTCAGTCCCTGAGGTTTGTCAAAAATAACGGTTTCAGTCCATTAGTTTAAAAATTGCTATTTCAGTCCATTAGTTTCATTTTCATAACCATTTCAGTCCACCAACTTAACTCCCATCCATTTATTCTGTTAACTTTGGGTGAAATGACCAAATTGCCCCTGCTAACTTAACAAATTGTAATAAAAAAATTCTAAAGAATCTAAAAATCAAAAAAATTCCAAAAAATTCAAAAAAATTCAAAAAAATAAAAAAAGTTCCAAAAAATTCAAAAAATAAAAAAAAAAATTTAAAAATCATAAAAATTCTAAAAAATCCAAAAAAATTCTAAAAAATCTAAAAATCAAAAAAATTCCAAAAAATTCAAAAAATTCAAAAAAATCAAAAAAATTCCAAAAAATTCCAAAAAATCTAAAAATAAAAAAAAATTAAAAAATCATAAAAATTCTAAAAAATCCAAAAAAAATCTAAAAAACGTAAAAATCAAAAAAATTCCAAACAATTCAAAAAAATCAAAAAAATTCCAAAAAATTCAAAAAAATCTAAAAATCAAAAAAAATTTAAAAAATCATAAAAATTCTAAAAAATCCAAAAAAATTCTAAAAAATCCAAAATGTTTCGAACCCGAACCGTTTAGAGCTGAACCGTTTCGACGCGAACCGTTTCGACGCGAACCGTTTCGACCCGTACCGTTTCGAGCCGAACCGTTTCGACCCGTACCGTTTCGAGCCGAACCGTTTCGAGCTGAACGGTACGGGTCGAAACGGTTCGCGTCGAAACGGTTCGGCTCGAAACGGTACAGGTCGAAACGGTTCGCGTCGAAACGGTTTGGCTCGAAACGGTTCGGCTCGAAACGGTACGGGTCGAAACGGTTCGGCTCGAAACGGTACGGGTCGAAACGGTTCGCGTCGAAACGGTACGGGTCGAAACGGTTCGCGTCGAAACGGTTCAACTCTAAACGGTTCGGGTTCGAAACATTTAATGAAACATTTTGGATTTTTTAGAATTTTTTTGGATTTTTTAGAATTTTTTTGATTTTTAGATTTTTTTAAATTTTTTTGATTATTTTGGAATTTTTTTGATTTTTAGATGTTTTAGATTTTTTTTGGATTTTTTAGAATTTTTATGATTTTTTAATTTTTTTTTTATTTTTAGATATTTTTGAATTTTTTTGAATTTTTTTGATTTTTTTAATTTTTTGGATTTTTTTTATTTTTAGATTTTTTAGAATATTTTAGGATTTTTTTAGAATTTTTAGGATTTTTTAAATTTTTTTTTATTTTTAGATTTTTTTGAATTTTTTGGAATTTTTTTGATTTTTTTGAATTTTTTGGAATTTTTTTTATTTTTAGATTCTTTAGAATTTTTTTATTATAATTTGTTAAGTTAGCAGGGGCAATTTGGTCATTTCACCCAAAGTTAACAGAATAAATGGATGGGAGTTAAGTTGGTGGACTGAAATGGTTATGAAAATGAAACTAATGGACTGAAATAGCAATTTTTAAACTAATGGACTGAAACCGTTATTTTTGACAAACCTCAGGGACTGAAATAGTAATTAACTCAATTTCAAAATTATGGCTCCAGATTTAAAATTCAAACCATATAGGTATTTAAAGCTCTTTTTAATTTCAAATTTTCATAACAAACATAAACTCTAATTCTCTCTCTCTCTACGGTTTGAATTTTCCCTCTCTCTCTCTGTTTCTCATCAGAGCTTGAGTTCATTTCACAGCCTACGTTGCTAATCTCGACCCTCGGGTACTGTTTATTCATCATGTTTAACACCGATTTGAATATTATGCAGACCAACGGTAGTTTAAAAATAGATATTTTTTGATTTTTTTCTTGTTATCACAAACTGAAGGTTTGTATGCTAAATGTTATTCAGCTAGATCTTGCTGGATTTGTTATATGGTGTGGAAGTCTTGAGTTCGTTGGCCGAACTTCGGAATGTAATCAAGGTTATAAAATGGATTTCAACTTGATTGATGAAGAGGTAATGTTTGTTTGTGTTTAAAAATAGATGTATATATGTGTATTCTTGATTCATCATTTTTACCATCGATTTGAATATTATGCAGAGCTGAAGGTAGTTTAAAAATAGATATTTTTTGCTTCTTTCTTTTTATCACAAACTGAAGGTTTGTATGCTAAATGTTCTTCAGGTAGATCTTGCTGGATTTGTTATTTGGTGTGTAAGTCTTGAGTTCGTTGGCCGAACTTCGAAATGTAATCAAGGTTATAAAATGGATTTCAACTTGACTGATGAAGAGGTAATGTTTGTTTGTGTTTAAAAATAGATGGATATGTGTGTATTCTTGATTCATCATGTTTTACCATCGATTTGAATATTATGCAGAGCTGAAGGTAGTTTAAAAATAGATATTTTTTGATTTTTTCTTTTTATCACAAACTGAAGGTTAGTATGCTAAATCTTCTTCAGGTAGATCTTGCTGGATTTGTTTTTTGGTGTTGAAGTCTTGAGTTCGTTGGCCGAACTTCGAAATGTAATCATAACATCAAATAGATCTAAACTTTATTGATGAAGAGGTAATGTCTGTTTGTGTTCAAAAATAGATGTATATGTGTTTAAAATAAATCAGGTAATTGTTATTCTTTTGCTAATTGTTAATATACTTTGTAATCAGTTCTTCTTCTTCTTCTTCGTTATTTCTTGAGTAGATTAATTTTGATATGTTTGTAGTTTTTGTTTTTCACAATCTGTTTTGTTGGTTTATTCACCCATGTTTCATTCATAGATCTCTATAATCCATATTTTTGGTTTCAAATCTGTTTCCTGAGTTATTTACAGTTGTAGCACACCAAATATTTGTTATTTGTATTGAATTGGTATATTGGGATTAAATACTGAACTGGTGGAATGACAACAAGTCCAGGTTATGCTTCAAGCTGTCTCGATCTCTTTGGAGGCGGATAGGTGGCTTTGGGAGGTCTGAGAAACAGAATTGATGAATTTAGGGAAAATGGGGTTGAAAGATGATAACCCAACAGTTGAGGATCTCATTCTACAGCTTCGATAAATTCAAGGGTATTCTCAAATAATGCTTCCTAGATTTTTGAAGACCGACAAATGACCAAAGAAGCAACACTGTGGACATTTGTCGGTCTTCAAACATCTAAGAACCATTATTTGAGAATACCATTAAATTTATTAGAGCTGTAGAATGAGATCCTCCACTGTTGGGTTATCGTCTTCCAAACCCATTTTCCCTAAATTTATTGATTCTGTTTTTCAACAGGGATGTAATGCAATGATTCCTCTCAATTGAATAGACGGACACTTGCTTCTTCTAAAATGGTTATGGAGTGGTTATAACAGCTCATCATGCTAAGGACTGTTATAACTAACCACTGCTCCTTATAAAGACTGATGGACTTAAAGACTGATGAGACCTATCAACTGTTGAAAACAAAGCCATGTTAAAGACAAGCACTTATGTACCTAAGGCCTGATCAACCAAAGGAAAACCACTGGTCAGTAACAACAGTGGTTCAGCATCTACAGCGGATTCTACATTAGTATTTATGTGTCAGTTTTTCTTATGTAACAGTGTTTAGTGTATCAGTGTTTAGATTTTGTTACAGCTTCGATGATGGTTGTTAGATTTATGAAAATGGGTAACCATTTCGGATTGGGTATATTCATTTACAGTTTTATGATACTTCAGTGTCTATGAAGAAAATTATGTTGCTTCCATGATTGACTGCTCCCCGTGTTGATTCGATTAATGGTATGTTATGTAATTGCTACACTTTGAATATTATTTTTAGTGACTGAGTACTGCTTTAATGAATTGGTTAGTAGGAAAATGGTTAGAATCTGTTGAGTAGTGTTCGCTTCAACAGACCTTATGATCTATTGATCATGGTCTGTTAAAGCACTGCTGTTAAACATTCTCTGTTGAACTGTATCATCTGTTAGTCCATAGCAGAGGTTCTCTTTGGCAGACCTTTGGTTGAACCGTCTCGGTGTTTATCAGCAGATGTTCATCATGATGCATGTGTAAACAGATGTTTGAAATTCTCTGTTGAACTGCATCATCTGTTAAGGCACAGCAGATGTTAGCAATCTATACTGTGGAATGATCAGCAGATGTTATGTTTGGCAGACCTTTGTTTCAACAACAGATGTTTCAGATGTTTAAAGATTGTATCATCTGTTAAGTAACAACAAATGTTAGCTTTATGATGCTTTTGTATTCATATTCAGCAGCAGAGGTTGTGTTTATCAGCAGAGGTTATTTGCTATAACAGTCTTTGTGTTTATCAGCAGAGGTTGTTCCGAACAACAGACTTTGCTTGAACAGATTTTCTGTCTCACAGAGCTTTTGGTTTGTCAGACTTTATCTAAATAGAGGTTGAGTGCATAAATTTGTTTGTAGTCAGAGGTTAATTCAAGTGAAGTTATGACAATGATCACCCATAAATTTGTTGAAGTCTTTTAAGTGTCGATGAGTGCCCATAAATTTGTTGAAGCCTTTTAAGTATCGATGACTGCCCATAAATTTACAAAGTATAATTCAAGTTGTAATGTATCATGAAGAGCCAATTAAAATATATGGAGAATGTACAACAAAGGTTTAAGTCTTAAGTTTTCAAAATGCTTATCAAACTTAAACCTTTAACATCTTAATTGTAACAAACATTTAACATCCAAAGAATGAGGAATAATATATTAACAGAATAAAATAGAAAATGTTTGTTGCAGTACCATACGAATTGTAAGGGGTATACATCAGGATCAGCTTCATAATCTGAGACAGCGACATCAAAATCTGCGTCGTCGATATCATCAGATGATTCGTTCGATACAACATAATCACTATCAGAACCTGTGTCATTGGATTCTTCAACATCCGACTGGTGATCCAGATCCTCAGTAATTGGAGCAACTTCTAAATTGGGTGAGGAAGTATCGTCTATCGGACTGTCATTGGATTTGGGTGCAACAATCTTACATCCATTCAAATCAAAGGCAGTAAGCAGAAAGATGTAATCCGCTACGTATCTTAAAACAAGTACAATTCCTGTTTGCATACCCATGTAGTATACAACCTTTTCCCATCCATCGGTTATAAAGTAACAATTCAGAAGAGGATCACGTTGAAGTACTACATCAAAAGAGTCCCACTGATTCACATAGATCTTAAATGTGTCTTTAAGTTTACCAACTCCAATACTGACGTTAACTAACTCCCTGGGTATTAGCTGAACAAAAAGATATAAAATTATGAAATCAACAAAGGTACAGTAAAATTAACAACTATATTACTAATTACTATAGTAACATTTAAGTATTGGATTAAAATACCAAAATTTACCAACACATCCTTACAAACATCAGTAAAACTATGGGAGAATGAATCCATACATCCAAATTTCCTCTCAAACGATATTGATGTGAACATAGAAATCATTGGGAGTTTTGTTGGATAATGATGAACTTTTTCAAAAGGTGTTAGCATATATGTATATGGTGCAGTTTTTTTAGATACCAATAGACATCCTTCTTTCAATGAAAGGTGAGACACAACTTAGGACCATCCTTCTTTTAGAGCAAACCTTCCATTGTGTTTTGAGAATCGGTAATTCCATCTCATACCGTTTACACACTCTATAACGCCAACGTTACCAGGAACTTCTTTGAGTAAATGATTGTTTGCAAAGTTTTGTGGTATTATCTGTTGAGTTCAAGTATTTAAGTATTGGCAAGTGTTATATGTGAATTAATTGTTAACAATAAAACTGTAGAAAATGGTTTTAATGTAATAATCTTACCAAGATTTTGGAATTAAGAGAGTCCAAATATTTATAAAAAGACATCTTCCAAGATATGATGTTTCTGGTTAAAAATCAAAGAAAAAACGAGACAATGTATTTTATCAGATACTTCATTGTTTATAAAGACTGTGATAACAAATATGAACCAACAATGTTTAACATATCTATGTCATTCAGATAACGCATTTAATATTTATCGATTTATCTAGAGTATATCAATAAATAAAGATTCCTCTAAAAACTGTAGAATCGAGTACCACTGTCAATAACTTTTTTTCTGCAAGTCCATAAATAAAAGATTTGTCATTTAATCATATTCTTTCATATCAAGTAAGATAAACAACAAAATATACCTTATCGATTGCTTTCAAGAATCCAAATGTAACACCATATCAAAGAAAACTTTAAATCGGAAACATTATAAAAAATAAAAAAGCTTGTAAAATTAAATTGATATATCATCTAAAACAAGCAATACATTGAGAACAGTCTTCATAACAGTTGTTAATCATGTGCATATGAAACTAATGTATAAACAAATTTTAATAAATATTTTTATACCTTGATCGAAGTTGTTGATGATGTCAAAAGTGAGAAGTATTCAAGTGGAGTGATTCAATATTGAAATGGACATCGGTGATTAAAACTTGAAGCACTTTTTATGAGATCAGACAAACAATTTTGTAAAGAGGATTTGGAGAGTCGTTAAAAAGGTAAAGTATGTTTCTATCTGCATCTATGTAAAAAGGTAAACCGCCATTGGAATAATAAATTACATTTTACCGCCATTGAGATAAGGAAGTTACATTTTACCCCTTAATAATACAGCTGTCATTTTCAAATAATTCAAGTCATTTTCAAATAATTCAAACCATTTTCAAAATACTTTGAAAGTCTTTTTCTTGAGTGCTCAACACTCTTCTCATTCAGATATTTGAAATTATGGATACAGATAATAGAATTTCAAGTAAGTATGAACTGTTCTTTCAACTAAGTCAAAGTCAAGTATGTGTTGAAGCAAGGAAAAAAAGGAAGCGTGTTCTGCAACAAAAGCGAAACAACAGTGGTTTTCATCTTACATCGACATCCAATTCTTTTAAAAGGATTCCATTATTAAACACTCCAAGTGGTATGTCTTATAGGTTTGCAAACAAAATTTTACAAGAAATATTTATATGTTATGTTTTGGGAATCCTTACACATGTTTCGTTTTTACAAGTTTCAACAACCAATGTTTAAAGAAGGAATGTGTATCATTTTCCTGCTTATGCTACTCCAAATATTAGTAGTAATTTGTTCACCCATCTACAGAAGTAAAATGTATACTTACTGCAGATATTTTTTGGTAATTTCAAAAAATTTTCACAATACGTTCAAAGTTCTTTTCTTGTGTGGTCAACAATCTTCTTCATTCAAGTATTTTAAATTATGGATACAGATAACACAATTTCAAGTAAATATGAAGTACTCCTTCAAGCAAGTCAACGTTAAAGGTGTGCTGAAGAAAGAGAAAAAAGGAAGTATGTTCTTCAACAAAAGAGAAACAACACAGGTTGTCATCCTACATCAACATCTGATTCTGTTGAAAGGATTCCATTTTAAATATTTCAAGTGGTATGTGTTATAGTTTTGCAAAGAAAATTTAAAAGAAATATGTATATATATTTTATGTTTTTGGAATCCTTACATATGTTCTATTTTACAAGTTTCAACCACCAATGTTGAAAGAAGGAATGTGTATCATCTTCCTGGTTATGTCACTCCAAATATTAGTAGTAATTTGTTTCATTCATCTACAGAAGAAAAAAGGTATACTAACTGCAGATATTTTTTGGTAATTTCAAATAATTTTCACAATACTTTCAAAGTTTTTTTTCTCGAGTGGTCAACAATCTTCTTCATTCAAGTATTTTAAATTATGGATACATATAACACAATTTCAAGTAAGTATGAAGTTGACCTTCAAGCAAGTGAACGTCAAAGGTGTGCTGAAGAAAGTGAAAAAGGGAAGTATGTTCTTCAACAAAAGAGAAACAACAAAGGTTGTCATCCTGCATCAACATCTGATTCTGTTGAAAGGATTCCATTTTCAAATACTTCAAGTGGTATGTGTTATAGTTTTGCAAATAAAATTTAAAATAAATATGTATGTATATGTTATGTTTTTGGAATCCTTACATATGTTCTATTTTACAAGCTTCAACCACCAATGTCGAAAGAAAGAATGTGTATCACCTTCCTACTTATGCTACCCCAGATATTAGTAGTAATGTGTGTCACTTATCTACAAAAGAAAAAGGTAAACTTACTGCAGATATTTTTTCTAATTTAATTATGAATTATAGTTTTGTTCATTTATTTTATATAGTTTTGCCTTATAAGATTCATCAAGAAAAATCTCATCAAGGAATGTACATCACACTCCTTTTGGAAGTACTAAGCAAACATCCTATTTTGTTGAGAGGACTCCATTATCAGATATTACAAATTGTATGTTTTAAATTTTTGGAAACAAAATATTTGTTTAATCTTAGTTTTCATGAATTGTTATATATGTCTTATTTTACAAGCTTCAATATAGGTGGAATATCTAAAATTGAATTACCAATGAGTGAAGAGATGTTAGCAGATTCTGTGGTTAAGAAGATTCGTGGAATTTCTAAAGGTATAAGATACGAATGTAAATTCCTGTTAAGTTTTCAATATGTAGATAACTTATGTTGACGTATAAATTTGCTAAGTTTGTAGATTATAGTGATCATGGAGATGCCATCTTTGTGTGTTCTAAATGTGATACAATGTTATGGGAAGATGAAATGCTTAGGGGATATAAAAAACGTAAGAAAACATTCTGTTCTATTTGTTGTTCAAATGGAGATGTTGAGCTACCACCACCGCTTACACCTCATCCATTACTACGTCATTTATATAAAAGTCATACCTCACAGTCTCGCAATTTCAGGGATAATATTCGAGCATATAACATGATGTTTGCCTTCACATCTCTTGGTGGGAAGATTGAAAAAAGTTATCAGAGAGGTAAAGGTCCTTATGTATTTAGACTACAAGGTCAGAATTATCATCGAATGGGTAGTCTACTTCCGGACGATGGGAAAGAACCCAAATTCTCACAGCTTTACATATATGATTCACAAAACGTAGTGGTAAATCGTCAAAAAGCAGTAATGTAATTTCTTTATGATAATTGTGGCATTTATGAATATATATTTTGCTTCTCAGTATATTTACATTCATTATCATTTGAAATGAATGTAAATTTTAACATTTTATATTTCTGGCAGTTCTCAGATAGAATTCAAAACTACAAGAAACAATCAGCTTGATAGTACAACCATCAAGGGTCTTAAAGATATGTTGGATTCTTGCAATCCTCTTGTCCAGTCCTTCTTAATGGTAAAAGATTGTTTTCAAGAAAATTAGTTTCAAGATGTAAGCTTGAAGCTTATTGGAACAAGAGATAAGGATGGAAGAGTTCACAATTTGCCAACAGCATCGTAAATTGTTGCGTTAATAACTGGTGATTTTGATGGAACATTTGATAAATGGGACATTGTTGTTAGGAGGAAGTCTGGTGGTCTTCAAAGAATTAGTGAGCTTCATCCCTCTTACCTTGCTTTGCAATATCCACTTATTTTCCCATATGCAGAAGATGGTTATAGAGTTGGTATTAAACATAGAGGGATTGCGATTGATAATGAGGTACTTAGAACCAATCTTACAATTAGAGAATTCTTTTGTTACAAAATTCAAGATAGACAGAATCAGTTTTCATTGTTACTTAATGCGGAAAAACTATTTCAGCAGTTTTTGGTTGATGGATACACGATGATAGAATCTGCCAGGTTGAATTATATAAGGACACAACAACCTAAACTTAGAACACAAAGTCTTAACAACTTGAATGCTATTATTGAATGTTGAGAGAATAATGCCTCAAGTTGTGGTAAACCTATACTTTTACCTTCATCATTTACTGGTGGTTCTAGATATATGATGCAAAAGTACTTGGATGCTATGGCAATTTACAAGTCTATTGGATATCCCGATTTATTCATAACGGTGACTTGTAATCCAAATTGGCCTGAGATTTACAGGTGTTTACACGATAAAGCTCTTAATGCTGAAGACAGACCGGATATTATCTATAGATTATTCAAGTGTAAATTGGATCATCTTATAAAAGATTTCAAGAAAGATAAATTCTTTGGTGATATACAAGCAGGTACCCTTTAGTTATATTTTTTACTTTGAACATCTAATTATATTTATCTAACAGCTCACTGTTGAAAAATTTCAGTTGTGTATTGATGTGCGTGAGTGTTATTAGTTTTTAATGTATATCTTAAGCCCTTTTTAACACTTTTTAGCCAAGTTTTAAATTTATAAAACACGATATTTACTAACACTAAACACACATATGGGCAAGTGCACCCATCGTGAGCGTAGTATAGTGTTGGTAAGATACCGAGGTCGTCCAAGGACACAAGAGCTTTTAGTACTGGTTTATCCTCAACGTCTAATCAAATCAAAAGTTTAGAAAAAATGTTTTAAACTAAGAAAATAAAAATTATCTAAAATGCTGAAAAATAAAAAATAAAAGTAAAACAGATAGACAAGATGAATCACTTGGCTCCGACTCGTGTATAGTGTAACCTTTGATTATTTCCGCACTTTTGCACTATGTAAGAGATTATCTTAGTTATTGTAGTAGGCCCCTCTTTTGGAGGTGACGTTACCCTCAATCCAGTAGTTTGAGTCAGCAAGGATACAATCCTAAAGGGTCGGATTATTGAAAGATAATTAATTAAGTTATTAATGCATATTGTGGTAGACCCCTCTTTTGAAGGTTACGTTACCCTCGGCTAACTAGTCTGAGTCAGCAGGGATACAGTCCTAAGTAGCCGGGTTAAAGTATTAATAGTAGTTTAACTTATGAGGGGATCAGAGAGTTGGGACCCCCGCCATCCAATACCGTTAAGTATTGAAGGAGGTCCTACTAAATTTGACCCAGGTCCTTTGTAGGATCTATACACTGAACAATGGCAAGACTCTTACCAAACCATTCCCTTAACCCCCGACCAGGTAGCCAACATACCTCCATATAGACCGTGGAGATATGAATGGTGAAATTTTTTTATTTTATATAGACAGTAAAATAATGCCAAGACACCACGGACAAACGATAAGGAAGAAGATTAAAAAGTGCAAAAAGATTAAAAATAAAAAGTATTACACTAGACACTTTGTCTTCACCAAGTGATGTAAGAGACTTAGGCAAACATGGCCTTGATTGTCAAGAACTCTTACAATCAATCTTGGATCCCGAGACGACTCACACACTCTATGATGGACAATGGATGATGGTGGTGGATGATGGTGTTATGGTGGTGGTGGGTGGTGGGTGAAGTGTGAGAGAGGTGGTGTGCCAAGGGATGGTTTGAGCTTGAGCCAAGCACTCCTATTTATAGACTGAACAGAAGCTCGGGCACGGCCCAGTGTCCTGTGGGCACGACCCCGTGTCCACATCCTTCTCTTTCTTCATTAATTGCTCTTGTCTTTATTAGTTGACCACGGCCCTGTGTCCAAAGGGCACGACCTGTGTGCAGAAGCATATCTGTACTATCAAGATTTGCCTGGATTCTGCGAATCTTATAGTTGACCACGACCCCGTGTCCGATGAGCACGGCCCCGTGGTGGGCGATGGAAGCTTCTACAACTTTGTCTTTTATGCTGACACTTGGGCACGCCCCCGTGCTTACTGAGCACGGGGAGTGTTCAACCTCCTGTTTTCTTGTTTTGGTTGGGTAGATGCTTTCGGGGAGGTCGGGCATGCCACGTTTATTCCTTTTCTTGTATTTATGTTAGATTTAGCTGCCTTTTTGCTTCTTTTGTTAATTTGAGCTTATTTAATCCTGAAAATACAAAAGGAAGACAAAGACACACTTTTTCCAACATTAGTACTAAAAAAGGGTTAGTTTTATGCCACATTTGATGTAATTTATATGTTGCATTTTGCACACATCAAATACCCCCACACTTGAATTTTTGCTTGTCCTCAAGCAAAACTCTTTATAATATGGCTTTACACTCCCAAATGGAATGGGTAGAAGAGAAGGTTTTTGGGCTTGTCATAGAGTGTCGGGATTTCCAAGATTCTTTATTTAGTTTTTATTTTTATTTATTTACAATCCTATTCGTCATGATTTATTTAAAACTTTTCATAGATAAATTACTTATTAGGGCATAGCATGCTCCCTTAAAATTCTATTTATATACAAGTTCACATACCTCACGGGGGATCACTCAACACTCGGCCGAAGATGTATTTTAGTGAATCACTCGAGAGCGGCATGGAACTTACTCCTACCATAGGCTTGCCAAGCAATCAATCCTCCTCCTTTTTAACTATATACCTTTGTAAATATCAAGAGGACTTTTGGGTGAAGGGTTAGACTTGGGTTAAAGGTAGGTGGTTGGGTTAGTGGTTAGTGGTTAGTAGAAGGGCGAAAAGCGTAACAAGCGTCGGTTTTCGTAAGACTTTCTTTAACTTTTTATTTTGATGAAGCCATAATTCAAACAAAGTTACTTTTGATGAACTTGCTTGTTTATTTCTTTTGCTTCATCATCAACAAAGTTTTTTTTTTTTTATAGTCATACAAAAAACCGGGCTTATTACTAAAACAAAGGGTAAAAAAATAAAAAGGTTTTGGTGGATGAAAGGGTGTTTGGTTTGGGTTAAGAAATGAAAAGGTTTAGACTCAAAGGGGTTAACTAGGGGGATTTTGGGTAGGTGGTAAAAAAAAAGAAAAATAATGGTGTAGAAATAAAAAGGGTTAGTCCTAATGCCTCCATCATTTACTTACTCGGGTTTAAGTTGGTAAGGACCAGGAATGTATCGTCGTGGCAAGTTCTAGAGTTGTAAGAACCAAGCGGCTATTCACACAAGAAACGAAAAATGAGCATTTAATTTAAAGATATGTATTTGTATGCTCAATAAAGGCTCAAAAACTCACTTTTGTGGGAATGAGTTTTTATGTGATCAAGTATATATGATTAAATTTTAACTAAGCTTGTCATGCATTTTCATAATTTTCTTATGTTGGTTCTTTTTATCACGACGCTATCGGTTGTAAATTTGTAAAAATATAACCTTTTTAGAATTTTGAAATTCCCAAATTAAACCTAGACAAGTAAAAAAAATGAAAATTTTCAAAAAAATTTGGGGGGATTAGTAGTTCCAATAGAGTTTTGTGTAAGGCTTGTTATTAGAACTTGCAAGATTCAAGGTTTTAGCATCCCCCCCCAGACTTAAATTACACATTGTCCTCAATGTGTCCCAAAAATAAATTTTTAGGTTGATTGAATGCGTAAAAAGGTGGGAAAAAGCAAAAATTTGTGTTACTGGGCGCTGGACACGGCCCCGTGTTGTCCGGGCACGGCCCCGTGTTCAAGTGCCAGTAACAAAAATTAAACAAAAGAAACAGAAGCCTGGACACGGGGGCGTGTTGGGTGAACACGGCCCGTGTCTAGTTTACCTGAACTGGGTCATTCCTGCAGACTGTGCAGCACGGGGCCGTGTTGGGCGGACACGGCCCGTGCTGAGCTTACTGTTAATGAAGAAAATTGTCGGATGGCCCTGTTTTCCTGCATGGGGTGCTGGTTCAAGTTTCCCTTGTATCCCTTTGCCATTCTGAGTGTATTTTATTTGTTTCAACACCATCCAAACACCAGGTTAACTAAAACCATCATTCATTAAGTCATAGAGAAAGTTACATAATAGCCTAAAAATTAAAATACTAGATAGTTAGGTCAAAGAAACACAAGAAATCTAAACCAAGAAGTTCTATCCTACTACTTATTCTATTAGCAAAATTTCTGAAAAGGTAAATCCCTCGGTTAAATGTGGCTTGAAAAACATCTTTCTCCGGGCATGGGTTCCTCACACGTCGGTGAGCCATTCTTCGATCTCCCTAGGGAGAAGAAAAGCAGGCTCATTAGCATTGGTTTGAGGAGGTGCAACTTCCACCGGGACTTCTTGTAGATCTTCAAGAGGAGGTTCCGCTGGAATGTCGTCCCAACCGGTAGGATTGTGGATTCCAAGTGCTAGGTTCCAATCCTCTTGGGGGAGGACTGGTTCCATGGGAGGTGTTACAAGAGCTTCAGGTAACGCCATTACGTATATAATTTATACGGTCTATTAGGACCTCCTCTACCGAAGTCATCTCGTCAAGAGCTTCACGTAACGCCATTACGTATCGTACGAGAGTTGCTTCAATTGATGGCCTTCTTTCCCTTCTACTGTTTCTGGAGTGCGCAGAAGAGGTTCCACTGTTTTGGCTAGACATTCTACGAAAACAAACCAAAAAAAGTTCATTTTAATGAAATAGTAACACGGACACGGCCCCGTGCTCAATGAGCACTGCCCCGTGTTCACGTTTCTGCATTTTTTTAGAACAAGGAATCTTGGGGTTTCAAATTATTTTCCCAACTTATGAAGCATTTTTGACCAGAAATAACTTAAAACAATGTTGTGTAACTTATTTTTAACAAGATTCCTTGAACAAAAGTTTAACAAACATCACAATAAAGCTTGGAATCAAGCTTCAATGGAGGTGTTGTTGCAAGAAAGATGAAGAAGAAGGTAATGGATAAAAGCGGAAGGGACAAGATGTTTGTTAGAAACTTCTTTTAGAACATACCTAGGATGGTAAGTTAGAAGATCCTTTCAAATCTCTGTCCCTGGATGGTCCAAATGTGAAGGATTCTTGGCTGCATTTATAGAAAACGACAACATACTGGACACGGCCCCGTGTCGGCTGGACACGGCCCCATGTGCAGGCAAGATCCTGACACATTTTGTCCGTATTCTGACAAAAAAGTCAGAAGGGAATCTTTTGGTGGACACGGGGGCGTGTTGACCTGGGCACGGCCCTGTGTCGAAGGGCTGATTATGAAGTTTGTCTATTTTTAAGGAACTTTTCCAGATCGGGTGGTTCCTTACTGGATGGAACAACCCCAAAGTTCCTAAGATACCTTAATTGTTCAAGATTGAGACGAGAACGCAAGAGGTTGTCGGTGAGGGTGATTCCTATGCTATATGTAGGTGGACAAGTCCAACCCTTTCCCGAGCTCTCCTTAAAGAAGGTGTATGCCGAATCACTCAGGTCTATGTATGCATCGAACGAAGTCAATGGGGAGTCCTTCACGACACAATCGGCACAGGGACGACTATCGCTCAAGTCCTCACTAGAGTTAGAAGTATCGTCGGGGACAACGAAGTTGTTAGAATGCGATTCCAACACTTCTTCTTGGTTATCATCTTGAGATAAATTATTGAAATCTATCCTAAGTTCTTTTAACCAATTAAGAATTAGATCTTCTAATTGAAATAGTTCATCAAGAAGCATTTCTCCTAGAAAATCTGGTTGGGAGCATTCGAGGGAGAGATAGGGATTATTTTTACTTTCGCCCCTCTTAAGGATACAAGAAAACGATGGGTCTATATAGTGGGGCTTATAATTTAGAAAAAAATATTCTAATTCCTTATGGGCACCACCACATAATTGACACCACGTACCATAAGAGTGCCGAAAGTAAAAAGTATCAGTATCACTCATGTTTGTGTCAGAAATTACCAACCGCCGGGATCTTACGGTTCTGTTTTCAGTAACTGAATCTTGGGCACGGGGCGTGTTGAGTAGGCACGGCCCCGTGTTCAGCTTATTGTCTGACTTAAAACAGGATTGCCAATTCCAATGATTGGGCACGGGGCGTGTTCAGCGGGCACGACCCGTGCTGAGTTCTGCAGAAGCTGAAAAACTAAGAAAAATCCTAAAAAATAGAAAAATAAGAAAAACGATTAGGCCGCTGATTCGTAACTTTCTTAAAATCCTTGTGTCCCCGGCAACGGCGCCAAAAACTTGATGTGCGTGAGTGTTATTAGTTTTTAGTGTATATGTTAAGCCCTTTTTAACACCTTTTAGCCATGTTTTAAATTTATAAAACACGATATTTACTAACACTAAACACACATATGGGCAAGTGCACCCATCGTGAGCGTAGTATAGTGTTGGTAAGATACCGAGGTCGTCCAAGGACACAAGAGCTTTTAGTACCGGTTTATCCTCAACGTCTAATCAAATCAAAAGTTTAGAAAAAATGTTTTAAACTAAGAAAATAAAAACTATCTAAAATGCTGAAAAATAAAAAATAAAAGTAAAACAGATAGACAAGATGAATCACTTGGCTCCGACTCGTGTATAGTGTAACCTTTGATTATTTCGCACTTTTGCACTATTTAAGAGATTATCTTAGTTATTGTAGTAGGCCCCTCTTTTGGAGGTGACGTTACCTTCAACCCAGTAGTTTGAGTCAACAAGGATATAATCCTAAAGGGTCAGATTATTGAAAGATAATTAATTAAGTTATTAATGCATATTGTGGTAGGCCCCTCTTTTGAAGGTGACGTTACCCTCGGCTAAGTAGTCTGAGTCAGCAGGGATACAGTGCTAAGTAGCCGGGTTAAAGTATTAATAGTAGTTTAACTTATGAGGGGATCAAAGAGTTGGGACCCCCGCCATCCAATACCGTTAAGTATTGAAGGAGGTCCTACTAAATTTGACCCAGATCCTTTGTAGGATCTATACACTGAACAATGGCAAGACTCTTACCAAACCGTTCCCTTAACCCCCGACCAGGTAGCCAACATACCTCCATATAGACCGTGGAGATGAATGGTGAAAATCTATTATTTTATATAGACAGAAAAATAATGCCAAGACACCACAGACAAACGATAAGGAAGAATCACCTTCAACATAAGAAACTAGTTATTAAATTCATTAATACATAACCAATTAAAAAGTGCGAAAAGATTAAAAATAAAAAGTATTACACTAGACACTTTGTCTTCACCAAGTGATGTAAGAGACTTAGGCAAACATGGCCTTGATTGTCAAGAACTCTTACGATAAATCTTGGATCCCGATACGACTCACACACTCTATGATGGACAATGGATGATGGTGGTGGATGATGGTGTTATGGTGGTGGTGGGTGGTGGGTGAAGTGTGAGAGAGGTGGTGTGCCAAGGGATGGTTTAAGGTTGAGCCAAGCACTCCTATTTATAGGCTGAACAGAAGCTCGGGCACGACCCCGTTTCCAGTGGGCACGGCCCCGTTTCCAGTGGGCACGGCCCCATGTCCACATTTTTCTCTTTCTTCATTAATTGCTCTTGTCTTTATTAGTTGACCACGGCCCCATGTCCGCTGGGCACGACCCTGTGTGCAGAAGCATATCTGTACTATCAAGATTTGCCTGGATTCTGCGAATCTTATAGTTGACCACGACCCCGTGTCCGATGAGCACGGCCCCGTGGTGGGCGATGAAAGCTTCTACAACTTTGTCTTTTATGCTGACACTTGGGCACGCCCCGGTGCTTACTGAGCACGGGGAGTGTTCAACCTCCTGTTTTCTTGTTTTGGTTGGGTAGATGCTTTCGGGGAGGTCGGGCATGCCACGTTTATTCCTTTTCTTGTATTTATGTTAGATTTAGCTGCCTTTTTGCTTCTTTTGTTAATTTGAGCTCATTTAATCCTAAAAATACAAAAGGAAGACAAAGACACACTTTTTCCAACATTAGTACTAAAAAAGGGTTAGTTTTATCCCACATTTGATGTAATTTATATGTTGCATTTTGCACACATCATGTATACAGTGGAATTTCAAAAGCGTGGACTCCCACTTGCTCACATATGTTTGTTCTTGGGTGCTGAAAGCAAATTTCCAACTGCATCTGATATTGATCGTGTTATTAGTGCTGAGATACCAAATAAAGAAAGAGATCCTGAATTATATGAGCTTGTCAAGCAATTTATGATTCTTGGACCATGTGGTACAGACAACCCACTTTGTCCATGTATGGTTCAGTAAAAATGTTCTAAAAAGTTTCCCAAAAAATATGTAGATGAGACTTGTGTTGATTCTGAAGGATATCCTGTCTATCGTCGTCGTCAAACAAGTAATACAGTAGTAAAGAATGGTGTGACACTTGATAATAGATTTCTAGTTTCTTACAATGCTCTCCTGCTCAGAAGGTATCAGTGCCACGTTAACGTTGAATGGTGCAACCAGTCAGGTTTCATCAAATAT
This sequence comes from Helianthus tuberosus, assembly GCA_030545235.1. Taxonomy (NCBI): domain Eukaryota; kingdom Viridiplantae; phylum Streptophyta; class Magnoliopsida; order Asterales; family Asteraceae; genus Helianthus; species Helianthus tuberosus. Next base: position 5,731,580 of record CM060390.1, read on the forward strand.
TTGTTTAAATATATTAATAAGGGGCCTGATAGAGTCACTGCTTCTGTTTTTCAAGCCAATAGCACCAAGAATGATACGGAGCAGAATGTAGCTGTAGATGAGATAAAAGCATACCTTGATTGTAGATATATCTCTGCTTGTGAAGCTGCTTGGAGAATATTCATGTATGATATACATTATAGATCTCCAGCTGTTGAAGTATTACCTTTCCATTGTGACGATGGTAAGGCTATTGTGTATAACGATCATGATAATTTGTGTGATATTGTTACTGATCCAACTGTGAAAATGACAATGTTCACAGAGTGGATGAATTGTAATAAAGTCGACGAATTTTCCAGGACTTTGAGGTATGTTCAGTTTTCGGGATATTATGTATGGAATTCTAAAAATTGCAAATGGAATCGAAGAAAGCATCTGTATCGATGAATGGGGAGGATACATTATGTCCCACAATGACTTGGTGATTATTATTACTTAAGGATTTTACTAAATCATATTAATGGACCAACCTGTTTTGAAGATATAATGTTGGTGCATGATTGTGACAACAACTTAGATTTGGTCTTTGGATATCTTGTAATTAGATAAACGATAAACAGTTAGCGGGTTTAGCTTTGTAATAGTTAGTTGTAATGTTCGGGCTAACTAAACCTAACGAATTGGGTGTATGGGGGGAGAATTGGGCTTGTCCAATTTGCAGTCCATGATGTTTAACCTTGGCCCAAGTAGCAACCTTGTGTTATATAAACAAGGTTAGGCTTTAGGGTTTAGGTTAATCAACCAAAACAGTGTGTGAGAGCAATTTCGTGAGAGTGCTTAGGCTTGGACGAAATTGTGTGGTTAGGGTTTAGATTGATTGTAATTCCTGAGTGATTGATAATCAATAGAAACCCAGTTTGAAAGTTAATTGTTGTTTCAGTTTTCTACTTGTTTCTGTGATATTATGATCAAGAGGATTCCGCACTCTTTATTGGATTGACAATTCTGTGAAAGATCCATACGAATAGGGGACCTACAATTGGTATCAGAGCATTAGGCTCTTGAAGGCTCGGTTCAGAATTGTTCTGCAGAAACAGGGAGTTTTTCGAATTTTTGAAAATTAGGGTTTTGAAATTTTCAAAATTTTTCTGTTTGTTTGATAAAAAATTTCGAAATTCTTGGCTGTTTTGATATTCTGCGTTGTTTTGTTTGCTGATTTGCAGGACATTTGTTGGTTTATTCTGGGAAAAATTATTGGCTGAAACTCGAAGATTGTTCTTGATTTCTTCATCAAGTTCATAGAATTTGGGTGAAAAGGTTGCTGATTTTGCTGTTTCGATTCTGCAGAAGTTGTTAGGAGAATCAAAAAAATCTTCAGAATATTGATCAGATTGAGTTTCCGATTTTACAAGGACCAGCGAATTTGACTATTGACGATTTTACTAAATTCGCAGACTGATCAGCGAAATTGTCTGACCTGGCGAACCTAAAATCCAAAGGCGACTTTGGTAATCGTATAATTTTCCTCAGCGAAATTACTACGGTTTTCGGTGACTTTACTGGTCGTCGTAATAGCGAAAATAGGCAGCGAAATTAAGCAGAATAACCAGCGAATTTAACAGAAAAAACAGCGAAATTAAGTGAGACCAGCGAATTAACAAGGTGGAATTTTTGTTTGCAAGCGTCGATAAAATTTCAGTGTTTTGCAAATAGAAATTGATCCGTAGCTCGTTAGACACAACCGTTTGAACCGTTGAATTCCCTTGATTTTTAGGGTAAAAAAGACTCTGGAAAATCCCGATTTTGGTTTTCGACATTAGATATCATTGGATTCGTCTTTTCGAGACGATTCTAACGGTGTAATTTGGTAACCACTGTTTTCGGAAAAATTTTGTACGGTTTTATCAGTCTGTTACGTTAAAAATGTCGAACATGTCTAGTTTGAATGAGCTGTTGAGAATGGAGCATGAGGTTGGCACTACCAACAAACCGCCTAAGATGATGAAGGTGGAAAATTATTTGACATGGAAGGATCGTTTCCAATCCTTCATTGAATATCAAGACATGCGCATGTGGATATGTATTGAAGATGGGTACACAAACCCTACTCACGACTTTGAGGACAGACCACGTAGAATAGCCTATGTGAACATGGAAGAGAATGATAAAAAGATGTATGAGGCTGAAAAGAGAGCATTGGCTGCTATTAAAATGTCGTTACCTGATAGCATCAAGCATACATTCACAAAGTACACAAATTCAAAAGATATGTGGGATGCATTAGAAAAACGATATGCAGGAAATGCAGATGTTAAGAAAAACAAGATTGATCTACTGAAGAAGCAGTTTGCTATTTTCAAGCACATGAAGCATGAGTCACTTGAGGACATCATCACTCGTTACTATCATCTGATGTCAGAAATGGAAAACTATAAGATTGATTGCTATACTGACGTAGAGAAGAATGACAAGCTGCTCGATGCCTTACCTACCAAGTGGGATATCTATACTCTCATGATCAAGGGTGAAGCAGATTATGAGACAAAGGATCTGGAAGAAGTAGTTGGCAAGCTGAGAGCTTATGAGCTCAGTATGAAGAAGAAAGACACTGGCTATGATCAGGTTCAAGATCCAACGATTTACAATGGGCTTGCACCTTCTTCATCTCACAACGCTTCTAGCGACTCTGCTACTGCTTTTCTTTCGTGTGAGAATGAGCAGGTCATAGTGAATGAAGATGGTGATGTGTGTTTTGTAGCTGCTTCAGGAGGATCAATAGTGGTGTTAAGTCGATGCCTATGAGTGTGAAGTCTGCTGAAGAACATCTTGCTCTACTTGCTTCATTTGTTGCTTCTTATGAGAACTACATTCAGGGGAAGATATCTGATCCTGCCACTTTGGATGAAGATTATGATCAGATTGACCCTGATGATCTTGAAGATATGGATTTGCAGTGGCAAATGGCTATGATTTCTAGAAGAGTGAAGAGATTTATGAACCGAACAGGAAGGAAGTTTATAGGAAAGACGGTTGGTTTCGACAAGACCAAAGTGAGGTGCTTTAACTGTCAAAGTTATGGGCATTTTGCTAGGGAATGTCAAAAACAAAAGCAGGAGACTTCGAGTCAGAGTTCAAACAATAGGAATGCATCAAACAACTCTAACTCGAGAGCGCTGATCTCTACAACTAGAGAAGGTTCATATGACTAGAGTATTCACTTGGAAAAAGATGACAATGTCACACAGGCATTCATGGCAGAGATAACTCCAGTTGATGATGGTGAAGCTACTGTGGGAGATGCTGAAGCAAAAGTGGATGCTGAGGCAGAGGTCAAGATAGAGAGTAAAGCTGAAGAAGAGAAGGGTGATCAGACAAAAGATGCTGAAGATGAAAAGCAAAAGTCTGAGCATGAAAAGGAAGCAAAATATAAAAGAATGGAAGCTCAGCTTGCGGCTCTAATGGCAAATCTTGACAAACAAACAGGAGAGGTAAATTCTAAATCTGTGTGTTTAAAATGTCGTGAACTACAGGGTGAGGTTGAGAGGTTGTCAACACAAAACCAAAGTCTGGTGTGCGAGATGTCAAACATAAAAGAAGCAAACTTTTTTGCTAAAAGAAACGAATCGTCATACTTGAAGAAGATAAAAGGTTATGAAAGTAAAATTGACTCATTAACCTGCAAACTAAACGAAAAACTTCAAGTCATAGACTTAGCTCATGAAATGATGGCAGAGAAAACAAAAGAGATTTCTGAAAAATGCAAAGAGTTGTCAGATGCATAACTCAAAATTGTTGAACTTGAAAAGAAATTAGGTCAATTCAGGGACTCTACTTTTGTTATGAAACATATGATGGGTGGCTTGAAGAAAAGTAATGACAAAACCAGTGTGGGATTTCATGGTTTCAATGAAGTTCCACCTCCTGTGAGTCATGACTATTCTTTCTTGCCTGATGAAGATGAGCTCATGAACTTTGGGTCAACATCACCAAGTAGTTCCACGTCACGTCAAGGAAATGTTTTTGAGAATGCTGATGCTAAGAAGGATAATAACAGCAAACCTGTTTTGAAAAAGAACACATCACATCCTAAGAATAAAAATCCAACTTTTGTTAAAAGTGTTAATTTTGTTCAAGGAAGTGACATGAATGAGGAAACAGCTGTTATTGAAAATGAATCTAATATAGAGTTTGCTAAAAACAAGAACATAGAAAATTCTGAAACTAAGCAAACTGAACCAAATCCTTCTAAGGCATCATCAGAAAAACCCGAATCTAGTTCAAAGGCTTCAGAAAAGAAGTCTTCGAAAAAGAGATCATGCTTCAAATGTCACACCAAGGGACATGTAGCTAGCTGCTGTCCTAACAAAAAGAGTGAAGCACAAGTGAGTAAGAGGAAAAGAGAGAAGTCACCAGAGAATAGTGGTGATAAACAGGAGAAAGTTGCAAATTCTCCAAAGAAATCTGCTCCTAAGCAACCAGAAAATGTTGTTGTTGGTGTAGATAAGGCTGAAAAAGGAACTCCGCATGTTCCTCGTTTTCAAAGAAATCAACCAAGGTTTCAGCCTAGATCTCCACCAGGCAGATATGAGAGACCTAGAAGCAGTTCACCAAGAATGAACAATAATAATTCAAATAATTTCAGAAGTCAAGGTCAATATCAAAATCGATACCAAAATGATGGTGGTCGAACTTTTTATAACAATGGCTTTAGAAATTACAACAATAATGCTTCTTGGAATCAAAATTCAAGGTATCAAAACCAAAATTTTCAAAGGTCAAATAGTCCAAACACATATAGGAACCCTCAGGACCAAAGACCTAGTGGAAATCAAAATCAAATTCCATCAACAGATCTGAGATCCAAGACTCCAGTTAGGAGTAATGGATATTGGATGGATGTTCCAGTAGTTGGTGAATTTAGACGACCCAAGACCATTAAGGCTTGGGTCCCCCAATCTAACTAATTTTTGGTTGGTGTGTGCAGGAGCTGCTAAGGAGGATTATCAACTTATGGTATGTTGATAGTGGCTGCTCCAGGCACATGACGGGGGATGCGAGATTGTTGACTGAATTTGAAGATTATGATGGTGGAAAAGTAAATTTTGCGGGTGCTAAAGGTGGTAGAATTACAGGCCGAGGGAAAGTGACCAATGGGAAGATCACTCTGGACAAAGTGAACTATGTGGAGCAGCTTAAACACAATCTGACGAGCATGTCACAAGTCTGCGACAAGGGTCACTCGGTCTATTTTACCAAGAATGAAGCATTAGAGTTGAAACCAGGTTTGAAGATTCCGGACGACTGGATAGTGATGCGAGCGCCAAGGAGAAATGACACTTATGTCATGGACATGGGTGCTAAGGATCCAACTGATGTGGTGGCGTGTTTACTATCAAAAGCATCTGAAGCTGAATCGATGTTGTGGCACAGACGCATGGCCCATATTCACTATCGAAAAATGAATTACCTTGTTAAAAATGAGCTAGTGAAAGGGGTTCCAATGCAGAGGTTTCACGTGGAAGATAAATGTCTTCCATGTCAAAAGGGAAAACAACATAAGAAACCTCACAAATAAAAAACAGTAAATTCCATAGATGCCCCTTATGAATTACTTCACATGGATTTATTCGGTCCAGTGAACGTAAGGAGCATAGGTGGAAAGTACTATTGTTTAGTTGTCACTGATGATTATTCACGATATTCATGGGTTTTCTTTTTAGGTACAAAATATGAGACGGCGAAGATGCTGATAGATCTTTTTACGAAATTGGAAAACGTTCATGATGCTAGGATAAAGAAGATAAGGAGTGATAATGGCACAGAGTTCAAGAATCGCATTCTGGATCTCTATTGTCTTCGCAAGGGAATTGAACATCAATATTCCGCTCCTTATACACCTCAACAAAATGGAGTTGCTGAGAGGAAAAACAGGACGTTGATTGAAGCCGCTAGGACTATGCTTTCAGATTCAAAGCTACCAGTTCTTTTCTGGGGAGAAGCTGTGAATACAGCTTGCTATGTCCTAAACAAAGTTTTGACTGTTAAACGTTTTAATAAAACTTGTCATGAATTAATGTTTAACAAGAAACCAAACTTAGAAGGCTTTGAACCATTTGGATTACCCTGCACCATTGTGCGAAATAAAGATAAGCAAAAATTCGGTGAGGTGGTTGACGATGGCTACTTTCTAGGCTATGTGCCTGGTACACCGAATGAAAGGGTTTTTAATCTAAAAACTGGTAAAATTGAGGTTGTCTTTAATGTTGAAATTACTTCATACAAACCTCAACAATCAACGAGTGGTCCTTCTATATTATATGATTATGAAAGCACTTTTAAATCATTTAATATTCCTGAGTTTTCTGTTGCAGATGAATCTCAGCTGATTCAAACAATGATAAGTGGAGATGATGATGGCGAGTTCATGCCTAGATCGAATGTTGATATGACAGATGCTGCGGAAACTTCCCAAGGTGCTGCTGATCCTTATTCAAGTGATAGTGACTCTGAACCCATTGAGGAGGAGGATTTCATTAATCCATTTGCGAATCAGAATATTCAGGGGGAGATTGGATCAAACCTGGGTGATAATCTTGAAGTTGATACCGTTGCTACTACACGAGCAAATAGGGATCATCCAGTTGACATGATACTTGGAGATCCTAATGCAGGTGTTCAGACGAGAAGAAGCATAGCAGCGAATTCTGGTTTATTTGTGTCGATTGAGAAGACTGGGATTGTGAACGAGTGCTTGTACAGTTGCTTTATTTCCCAAGAGGAGCCCAAGAACATTCATATGGCTCTTAAAGACAATTCATGGGTTGAAGCTATGCAAGAGGAATTGGCCCAGTTTGCTAAGTTGAAGGTTTGGGAGTTGGTTGACCTTCCTAAAGGTGAAAGAGAGATATGCACTAAATGGGTGTTTAAGTGCAAGAAGGATGATAGAGGGATAGTGACGCGAAAAAAGGCTCGATTGGTGGTAAAAGGTTTCAATCAGCAAGAAGGGATTGATTACAATGAAGTGTTTGCACCAGTGGCAAGGTTGGAGGCAATCCGTTTGTTTCTAGCTTTCGCAACATTCAAGGGCTTTAAAGTTTACCAACTAGACGTGAAGAGTGCGTTTCTTTACGGGAAAGTCCAAGAAGTGGTGTATGTCTCACAACCAGATGGGTTCGTTGATCCAGATTATCCAGATCGGGTTTACAAGCTTGATAAGGCTTTGTATGGATTACATCAAGCTCCCAGGGCGTGGTACGAGACACTGTCTACACATCTGATCAAGAATGGTTTTGAAAGAGGTCAGATTGACAGTACACTGTTCATCAAGAGGAAGAAGGAAGATTTTCTGCTAGTACAGGTGTACGTGGATGACATCATCTTTGGGTCATCAGATGAGAGCATGTGTAAAGAGTTCGAGCAGGTGATGAAGAGCAAGTTCAAAATGAGCGCTATGGGTGAGCTGTCTTACTTTATGGGATTACAAGTTGAACAGAAGGAGGATGGGATGTTTATTCATCAAACAAAGTATGTGTATGACATCTTGAGTCGGTTCAAGATGAATGATTGCTCTACTTTCAACACACCCATATGTGAAAATCACAATCTTGGCCCAGATCATGAAAGTACTGAAGACGTTGATCCTACTCAATACAGGACAATGATTGGTTCTCTAATGTACTTGACTGCTTCAAGACCTGACATTATGTTTGCAGTATGCTTGTGTGCTAGATATCAGGCAAATCCAAAAGAGTCACACATGAAAGCGGTGAAGCGGATTCTTCGTTACTTGAAGGGGAAACCTAAACTTGGGTTGTGGTATCCAGCTGATAGTGATATGAATTTTGTTGCTTACACTGACTCAGACTTTGGAGGATGCAAGTCGAACAGAAAGTCTACAACAGGTGGTTGTTAGTTCTTAGGAGGCAGGATCGTGTCTTGGCAATGCAAGAAGCAATCATGTGTGTCTACATCTACGTGTGAAGCTGAATATATTGCTGCGGGTAGCTGCTGCTCTCAGGTTCTCTGGATACAACAGCAGATGCGCGATTACGGTTTGGATTTCACTCGTACTCCTATTATGATAGACAATAATGCCACAATTTCAATAACTAATAATCCCGTGAAACACAGTCGCACAAAACATATTGACATACGTCATCATTTTATACGGGATTGTGCTGAAAAACGACTAATTGAATTACATCGAGTCGACACAGAAGATAACCTGGCTGATCTTTACACTAAAGCTTTTGACAGGGCTCGCTTTGAACATTTAGTCGAACTCAACGGGATGAGGAATCCTGAATAACTGGTTTTTCATAAGAATTTTTTTTTGTAAATAGTTTACTGTTTTTCTTAAAAATCAAAAATAAAAAAAAATTCAAAAATCAAAAACATAAAAAAAATTGAAAAATCAAAAACATAAAAAAATAGAAAATACAAAATGAGTTATCACTGTGTGAAACAGAGGAAATGATAGTACATCGGCAAGTTAGACTGTCACACTGAAAATAAATTAAATTGCTTAAGTGTGATAGCAACTTCATCATATGATGTACCAGTAGGCAAAAAGCATGAAATAATCAACTTACCAATGTGATATAAACCTAAACAAACTGAGTATGAGTGGGGAACACATCAGTGGTGTATGGTTTAATGACCTTAAATCTTGCGTTGATAGATTGCCAAAATCTGAAGTTTTGGGTCTTTATACTGTTATTTCATCTGGGGATATCTTGACTGTCCTTCTGTTCAGAACTAAAATTGTACATGACCCCAGGAAAGAAAGTCACTTGGAATTACCTCATTTCTATTTGAATGTCTGTATGTTGTCCCGATACACACAATTTTGATCTGATTCTGAAATCTTCTCTGAAAAAAGTCGCGTACCTCCTCTGCTGCATCCAGATATATGCTGACCTGGAGGTGCTAGGCAACGACAGCTTCTGCTGCATCCAGATACATGCTGACCTAGCTGTACGTTGTCGCGCTATAGATCTAATACACACGAAAGAGGCCCTCAAGTTCCCAAAAGAAACCCAATAAACCTATATCAAACTGAGAAAAACTCATTTGATCTGTATATTATACCATCTCTGCTAAAGATCTATTCTGTTCTCTTCTCAACCTATTCCTAGTTAAGATTTCAGAAATCTGGATTGGACTTGTGAAATATGTGGTAGGGAAGATACTTGCATGATAGAGTGTGTTGTTTATATTTCCAGGATTTGATTAGTATTTATTTGGGTGTTCATTGTTAAGCAATCAAAACATGATAAAACAGATTATATGCAGACCTAGGCACTGTCAGGATATCTTAAAGGATGACATCAGTATACTCACCTACTACGATGAATCTTTGTGCATACCTTGATCGCGGGGGTATATCCTGAAGTGGGACACACTAGTATTTCAGTATAATAATATTACCTTAACGTATCATAGGGTAATGGTACTTGAAATGTTCCTGCATTTTGTTTAAGTGGACAAACATACTGGTAATCGTCTTGGACTGCTTTTCACGAAAAATTAAATAAAGAATTATCTAATTGTGTGAAACAGTTTGATTGTGCTGATATGATCTTCTTACCAGTGATTCTCACAAAAATAGAGTGTTTATTGCTTTTGTTATTTACTTGCTTTTAGAAAATACAAAAATACAAAAATACAAAAATAGTGTCTTTTTCTGTTTAAAATTCTTAACGTACGGAAAATTGTTATTCTTGGAGGAATTGTTACTGATAGGGGGAGACGGTGTTGGAAAGTGAGTTCAAAATTTTAAATCATGCGGGTTATAGAGTGTGTGATTAAAAAGTTCTGCGTGTTGGTGATAAAATTGAAACTGCTTAATATGTCATACAGTTTAACTTTCTCTTGAAAAATAATAATTTATTTAACTTTGTTGAAAAATTCTTATGGTTTCTCGAGATGTTTGTTTTATAGTAAACAGATTGAAGCAATGTGTTGCTGAGAAGTTGTTGTGTTGCTGAGAAGTTGCTGTGAAGATGAGAGTTTGATTGGATGCATGGTAGAACCTCATTTCTACATTGCAGACAAAATGAAGAGTTTGAAGATTGCTATACAAATGCTGAACTGGAGTTTACTCAAACGCTAAAGTTTTTGAAGATTTGGTGATTGGATGCATCAGCTTAGGGGGAGTCTGTTGCTGACAGAAGCTGTTGAAGCTGAAGCTATCCAAAGACCAAAGACAGTGCAATACTACATGAAGATTGCAAGATGACTGAAGACAAAGTTATTTTATGAAGCTATTGTCAAGGGGGAGTTTGTTGGTGCATGATTGTGACAACATCTTAGATTTGGTCTTTGGATATCTTGTAATTAGATAAACGATAAACAGTTAGCGGGTTTAGCTTTGTAATAGTTAGTTGTAATGTTCGGGCTAACTAAACCCAACGAATTGGGTGTATGGGGGGCGAATTTGGCTTGTCCAATTTGCAGTACATGATGTTTAACCTTGGCCCAAGTAGCAACCTTGTGTTATATAAACAAGGTTAGGCTTTAGGGTTTAGGTTAATCAGCCAAAACAGTGTGTGAGAGCAATTTCGTGAGAGTGCTTAGGCTTGGACGAAATTGTATGGTTAGGGTTTAGATTAATTGTAATTCCTGAGTGATTGATAATCAATAGAAACCCAGTTTGAAAGCGAATTGCTGTTTCAGTTTTCTACTTGTTTCTGTGATATTCTGATCAAGAGGATTCCGCACTCTTGATTGGATTGACAATTCTGTGAAGACAAAGTTATTTTATGAAGCTATTGTTGAGGGGGAGTTTGTTGGTGCATGATTGTGACAACAGCTTAGATTTGGTCTTTGGATATCTTGTAATTAGATAAACGATAAACAGTTAGCGGGTTTAGCTTTGTAATACTTAGTTGTAATGTTCGGGCTAACTAAACCCAACGAATTGGGTGTATGGGGGGCGAATTGGGCTTGTCCAATTTGCAGTCCATGATGTTTAACCTTGGCCCAAGTAGCAACCTTGTGTTATATAAACAAGGTTAAGCTTTAGGGTTTAGGTTAATCAGCCAAAATAGTGTGTGAGAGCAATTTCGTGAGAGTGCTTAGGCTTGGACGAAATTGTGTGGTTAGGGTTTAGATTGATTGTAATTCCTGAGTGATTGATAATCAATAGAAACCCAGTTTGAAAGTGAATTGCTGTTTCAGTTTTCTACTTGTTTCTGTGATATTCTGATCAAGAGGATTCCGCACTCTTGATTGGATTGACAATTCTTTGAAAGATCCATACGAATAGGGGACCTACATATAAAAATAGTTGATGGGCAGGTTTTTCAAACATTTAAAGATGCATGTTTTGCACGGGGACTGTTGGATGATAATAAAGAATATGTTAATGCTGTCAAAGAGGCTAGCACATGGTCAACCGAAGATGTCTTGAGGACTTTTTTTGTAATGTTGTTGCTGTCAAATTCGATATCTCGTCCTGGTGTTTTTTGGTCAGAAACGAAGTCCATGTTATGTGAAGACATTCTGTATCAGCAACGAAAGATAATTGGCATTGCAGGTAATGTGATTATTTTATTAAAGTTATATACAACTATATTAAAATTATGCAATAGCTCTGTTATTGGGAAAAAACTAATACTTTTTTCAACATTTGTTTTAGATTTGGATCTTCAACAAGAAGAACTTGATAATATTTGTCTATCTGAAATTGAAAAGTTGCTACTTACCAATGGAAGTACAGTGATAAATTTTGATGATATGCCAAGTGTCCCGGACAATTATGTTTCATCGTCGAACAATCGATTGATAATGAAAGAATTATCATATGACAGACTAGCTCTTCAAAGGGAACATGATGGTTATGTAAAGTGTTTAATTGCCGAACAGGAAAGGATATATAAAATTGTTATGGAAGCGATTGAAAAAGGTGATGGAGGTGTGTTATTGTATATGGTTATGGTGGAACTGGAAAGACGTTTCTTTGGAAGACATTCTCAGCTGCATTACGATTAAAAGGTGAAGTTGTATTGAATGTTGCATCCAGTGGAATTGCTTCACTTTTGCTAGATGGTGGTAGAACTGCTCATTCAAGGTTTATAATTCCAATCAACATTAATGAGAATTCAATATGTTCAATAGAGCCTAATACTGAGTTAGGTGATTTAATTAGAAGAGCAACATTGATTATTTGGGATGAAGCGCCGATGACTCACAAGCATTGTTTCGAGGCTCTTGATAGAACAATGAGAGACATATCACGTTCCAGTCAACCGAACATGCAATCCAAGCCGTTTGGGGGAAAGGTAATTCTATTTGGTGGTGATTTTAGACAAATTCTTCCGGTCATCCCTAAAGGTACCAGAACAATAATAGTCAATGCTTCTTTGAATTCTTCTTAGATATGGTGGCTCTGTCAAGTATTAAAGCTAACTGAGAATATGAGATTAAGAGTTGGTTGTCAGGAAGCAGATTTGAAAGAAATAAAGGAATTTGGAGAATGGATTTTAAAGCTTGGTGATGGTCTGCTTGGTGAAGAAAATGATGGTAAGATTGATACTGAAATACCAGATGATTTACTTATTCATGACCAAGTCAATCCTATTTCTTCTCTCATTTCATTTATATATCCGGACATGAATAAGTTTTTGTGGGATTTAACGTATTTCCAACAAAGAGCGATTCTTGCTCCAACTAATGAAGTAGTGGATTCAATAAATAAAGAGTTATTAGAGAGTCTGTCTGGTGAAGAAAAGGTTAATTTTAGTTCAGATAGTTTATGCCAATCGGAGGAAGAATCAGAACTTAATATGGCATTGTTTCCTCCTGATGTTTTAAACAATCTTCGTTTATCTGGTTTACCTAACCATAAATTAGTACTGAAACTTGGTGCTCCAGTGATGTTACTCAGAAACATTAATCAGGCAAATGGATTGTGTAATGGTACACGTTTACAAGTCACGAAGCTCGGAAAAGCTGTGATTGAAGCAAAAATTATCACAGGGACTAATATAGGTCATCATACTTTGATTTCAAGACTGAAGATGACACCTTCTGATAAAAGAATACCAGTGAAGATTTCTCGAAGACAATTCCCACTTTCACTGTGTTTTGCTATCACAATAAATAAAAGTCAAGGACAATCATTGGAGCATGTTGGTTTATATCTTCCACGTCCAGTGTTTAGTCATGGGCAGCTCTATGTTGTTGTATCTAAAGTAAAAAGTAGGAAGGGGTTGAAAATTTTGATTTGTGATAAAGAGAAACGAGTTTATACAACCACTACTAATGTGGTTTACAAAGAAGTTTTACAAAATCTATGACGATACTAAACATCTGTCAACCTAGCAACGTCTGTTGGATATAATGGAGGAACTGATGTTAGGAAATGTTTGTTGGAAAGCAATACAATTTTTTGAAAGCATCTGATACTTGCTCTGCATTAAGTCTATTCTGAGAACAGATGTTGTTAATAACATTATTCTCTTAACATCTGTTTACTAACCTTTGTAATTTTTGTTGACTCACCTTTTTAATATGGGTTGACTAACATCTGATAGTTGCTATCTATCCATCTGGCAAGCTATGTTGGAGATAATGGATGTCAGTTCTTAGGAAAGTATGTTGGAAAGCAACATAAGTTTTTAACAATTAATAGACAACAGTGGTTTGCTATCAACATAATGGAATTGCTGTTGAATAAACCTATTAATCATAAATTTATATCAATTTTGTAAGTTTGCACTAATTATTTTTTTACTCTCTGTCAATATATGTTATGCATGGTTTTCTAATAAACGACCCGTGTTTGCACACAGATCTTACCGCTAGTTATGGTAAAAAGATGATCCTACCCCTGCATGTAAGTTAGCGCCCTGACATATGTCAACACCACATCCATTCCTAGCGCTTGTACGGTTTGACCATTTGTACTAGAACCCAACACTATATAAATATAATCAAATTTTATATTTATACATTTCCTTTCTTTTGATTATAAGGTTAGTATTGTATAACTAAATATAAAAATTTAAAAAGATATGTAGATTGACGAGCTACATACATGTAGCCTGCAAAGGTACACATAACAGCTATATATGTAGTTCACGAGCTATATTGTAGCTTGTCAATCTACATATGTTTTTTATATTCTTATTAATTTTCCAGAGTAACAGTAACATATATAATGAATGAAAAAACTTTTAAAAAATCTTGATTAAAAGTGGTTTCTCAAAGTTCTTAGCATTTTTTAAGATTTCCAATGATCCCTTGTATTAAACTTTTACTAACGATTTTGAACTGCAAGGCTCACAATTCATTTAACATTGTAATATAATTCATTTTCATGTCTACAAAAATTTTTCTTTGTTTATTGTTAGGCTATGGGATATGGGGTGGTTGCGTGGATCATGGATTGCCACGCAGAACATGGTTCTCTTGGTACACCGTCCCTCTTCTCAAATCATGGTGGTCCGCATGGTTTAATCTTTGGCAACAGTGACCCTCTTTCAATGAATTTGGGTATTTTGATTGGTGGGGGAGGATAGGGGATGACAATGGGGGTCATGGCTAACACCAAATAAGGTGGTGCATTAGGTTGGTGAATGAGGATGGGTGAGATGGCGTTGCCGTGGAGGATGGTGGTGGTCATTTGGGTCATGACCACACTACACCACAAAACCCTGTAACAATAATTATCGTACCCTTGAATTTTGTTAAAATAAATATAAGTTTATATTTTTGTGGGGTTATTTTTTTATAATCGTGCGTGGCATTCGAAAATCCAGTAACAGCCTTGTATACTAGTTAGGGTTGTAATCGAACCAAATGAACACCAACAAGGCCATGTTGGTGTTCGTTCGTTAAGTAAATTAACATGTTCTCGAACTACTCACGAACGCATGCCGAACATAAGTTTATGTTCATGTTCGTTCGTTAAGGAAATTTAGTTGTTCGCGAACAATTCATGAACACTAGTCTCGAATACAAACAAATGTAAACGAACATTTAACTTGAAAATAAAAAATAAAAACATTGTTAATCTTAAACATTGGACATAATAGTTAATTACAACCATCAAATGATAAATCAAAACACAACAAGTCTACTACAACAACGATGAATCAAGTTTAAGTAACCTAGACATAATTATTAAAAGTGTAACTAATTAGACATAATTATACAAAAATGTCTTGAATGTCCATTTTTTAGCTAACTAAAAAAAATTTGTTTTTCAAGTTTTCAATTGGTTCAAATAAAAGGTTTATTATTTATTATTTGTTAATATAATCAAACAGACACGAATGAATGTAAATGAACGAACATGAACGAAAGTAACTGAACGTTCACGAACGTAGTCGAACGAATAAGACCTTTGTTCATGTTCGTTCGCTAAGCTAACCGAACGAAATATTTTGTTCGTGTTGGTTCGTTAAGCTAATCGAACGAACATAAACGAACTTCCCACCGAATGATTCACGAACTGTCCGCTAAACGTTCGATTCGTTTAGAGCCCTAATACTAGTTGTAATTTTTGGGTCATGAGAATTGTATTCACTCTACATCTAAACTAATATAACTAGAAGAGTTGAGTTCGTAAAACATTATCTTGATAGTTATATAAACTGACCATATCAACCTAATTAAAATGAGAATTTGTCCCGAGAAAAGCATATAAAAAGGTTTAGTTTTGCTAATCTTAATTTTTGGAAACCACCGAAAATATATTTAAAATAACATAAATTTATGAGACCTATGTGTTTATAAAAAATTCATATGAAATAGAATACACTTCGTGTATCTCCTTTCAAATGTGTAAGCAAATTAGCTAGATTTTGTTCCTTATCAAGTGATTTGTTACGTATATATATCTTATACAATATGTTTATACTATACTAGTTTAAGAAACACGTGAATTTCATGGGTTGCTAAAAGAAAATATCTTCATTATCACAGGTTGACATAAATATTATGATTTTATACACGTTAATGTTAGATGAGAACGACAATTTGAAATACATGAATATGCAACGATCATAATTCGTTGAAAATCTCTTTATAAACCATATTAGTTGTTTATCTGTAAGTTTCCCGTTGTTGTCAAGTATTAGTAGTTTGACTCCATCTCGTGTTTTTACCAAAGCAACACAAAATTTACCATGAGAGAAGACGAGTTGTTTTAAGTACAAACCAACTCTAGAAAGTGATTGCCATTGACTTTTGTTGATTGTCATTGCGAAACATACGGCCAATGGAAATGCCTCCTTTGAAAAGCAAAAGCAATCTTTTTATCAGAAGGGATCAAATTAATTATAGGTATATATGTGCGACTACCAATATTTGCTCCAGAAATTATCTCTGTTTCTATTACACGGTTGTACAGTTTTCTAACTTGTAGCCTTGTACCGTTACTCAAACCATTCCGCTGGTCAATGTTTCGTAATAGCATTACTGGAACACCTACTTTAAGCGCTAACATATGATTTGGTAAGCATGATATTTTCAGACCGTTGAGCACATTAAACCCTTTCACACCCCTATAATGCCCATTACCCAAGGTCTAAATCACATACACGTTAATAACACGTACGTTATACACCTACACATATATAAATTTTAAATACTTAATAAACTTCCCTATTTTGTGAAGCTGCAAGAAACGACATATACCTACAGTTTTTCCCTCTTTAACATAAAGCATCCACAGTCTAACATCATCTCAGCTATAATAATCGGATGGAATTCAAATTCAATATCCATGACTTTCGCGAACCCCGGAAGGCAAGCACCCAACTCGATAAGATCTTGTTTTCATTCACCAACTCCTGTGATTTAGATATAGCTCGACGGGTTGTTTGTCAAATCTAAACTTTGGAAAAAGCTCATCCATTAAAGAGTTATTAATATTTTCCATAGAGTTATTATAAAGTTTAAATTATAGGATTTAAGAAAAGAATATAGAAGTTAAGGGGAAGGATTCAGACCCAGTCCTTGTAGTTGTTATGCAATAGTAAACCATTGAGCTAAATCAAAGTGTGTTCCACATTTAATATATATAAGATACATATCTCGGTGGAGATGAGTGCTATGATCTACAAAAGAGAATTTATTATCATCGTAATTTTATATGTGATGTGAAATGAATTGAAGTTCAAATTTTGTCTCCTGATAACTATATATATATATATATATATATCATTGTAGTCATCACTTGGTTGACCAGAAAAGTCAAAAAGTATATCTTTTATGATTTTTACTTAACAGGATTTAAGATCAAGATAACAAAAAATAACAATTCCACATGGTAACAGATGTAACTGTTTTCTGTTGGTCCATGGATTCTAAACAAAGATGAAATTGACATTTGAGGTCAGACAAAAATTTATATGTATTCATTATGAACACCTTTTTACTTTTAAGGTCAAATGAACCATGCTTTTAATTCAAAAATAACATGATTTATGTTATGTTTTCAGAACCGAGAAGTTAATATTATATGATGATAATCAAATTGCACCTTACTCAATGTAGCTATACCATTCTCATAAGTTCTAATATTGGAAAATCACTCATTCAAGCAAAAAAAAAAAAAGTCAAGGATATGTCTAAGGTAGCATACAACATTTACCTGACAAACTTGCAACAAATTATAATAGGTAATGATCCTAACACTCCTTTTTGTTTCCTTGCTTCTTTCACGATTTGAATCGTCCTTTGTGCAACACCAATGAACATTGAACTAACAGAAAACGCCTGCAAAACGCCGATATCTTGAAAGAAGTCAACATTTGACTTTTGAATACCCATACTATATTATGAACAAAATGTAATGCTCCTCACCTTAGAAAATGAAATTACAATATTGAAAGAAAATCTCCAAGTTAGAACACTTTGCATAGTAACTCGTTCCAAAAGAGTTCCCTTTAACATCTGTAGATTAACACATACGTTATTTACAAAACAAAAAAGAAATGGATAAAAGATAAATTAGCATTTTGCCTCATAACCCATTTTGACCTGTTACTCAACCCATCTAACACACCTAGTTTGCCACCTCTAACGGTTCTATAAACTATTAAATGTATTTGACACTATTAAATGCAAAGTATATATTTTGTTAAACTATTAAATGTATTTGACCTTAACAATCCATCTAAATCAGTGTAATATGTTTTAGTTTCATAATTCATCAAACACTCGTCCACTCAAATACTCAATCTTTGCAACATTTCAACAACATAAAAGAAAACAATATAAAGCATATAATTAACTAATACCTTTAATAACCTTTCTTGGTCTCTTAAATCTGAGACCAATACCTTTCTATAATCTGTTTCCACCTTTTTCACGCCTCTTTTTCTCGCTTCTATTCGAGCTGATACAAAAAAAAAAATCCAGAGCATTTTCTTCAAGGATTCGACTTGAAATATTAAAGATGTTATTCAGAATTGAAGGAAGGCTAGATTAATATCAATAAAAAATCATTACTAGAAAACATGGTTTTTGTCATGGTATTTTTGGAAGCAAAACGGTCACAATTTCGCTATTGCTACCATTTTACAACCGAAAATGCGGTGGCAAAAACATCCATGTCAATTGCCCATATTCCACCAAAATGCCACCACTTTTGTATTTTGCTATCAGATTTTTATCACCACAAAAACGGTCAAAAATATTTGTGACTGCCCCATGTTTGCTACAGGGTTGCGACCGTGCCTTTTTTTGTTATCGAGTTGCCATGTTTTTTTGCCACCATTTAACAACCGCTTGCATTGAATACTTATTATATATTTGCTACCATTTAGTGACCGCGTTGATTTTTGCCACCATACATGTTTACCCGCTTCCGAAGTTTCTGTTTTTTTCACAGCTTGTTTCATAAAATGACATTTAAGTAAAATTACATAATTATAAATACTCCAGTAAAGTTACAACATCCCAAAATTATATAAAACATTTCTATTTCAATTTTCTCAGATTCAAAATCATATACAACATTTTAATAAAAATTCTAACTAAAACATCAAATAACCAAAATTATCATAACATGATAAACATCGAAACATTCAAAACCAGGTGTTTATAGCCTATCTTCGAACCGTAGCTGTTAACATAGCTTAAATTTGTGACATTCTACTAAGCATAACATCTTTATCCACCTTAACTTTTTTTCAGCCATAAGCACTGCAATAATTCCATCCAACCTTTTTATTTCTTCATCTTTTTTCCTTAACGAGCTCCTTGATAACTAAGCAACTTTAACATTTCAATCTACAAAACAACCAATGAATAAAATCAAAAAGTCAGAATTAAAGAAAATTCTTAACGGGTCAAGTTGGTGGAGGAAGTAAAAAATCCAATTGTAAGTTACATAACCCAAATCGATTCTTAAATAACATGCCAAATTATCTTGATGGCGTTTTAAAGATATAAAAATATATCATGCACTGACAAATTCTTGGAATATTTCTCGTCCATGAAAATACCTTGCGTGTGACCGACCGTTATTTGGAAATTGGATCGTCCAAAATAAAAGTCGCCTTCATCTAGTAATGAGAGAAATTTCGCTGCGAAAGTAACAACCTTTGGTGTTAAAAACATAAGCCAAAAGAAACACGTTCCACTCGCCACAAAAAACTAGCAAAAACGATTCAATAATAAAAAAATTATATCTGCAATGAAGTAAATAGTGCTCGACTTGCAAACATATAGTTGTCCATATATTGTTGAATTTCTAGATATGCAGAATGTAAATTTTATAGAAACTTGAGTATGAGAAAAAAGGGAAAATTTTCTTTTCAACAAATTATAATGAATTTGAACATAATTAAGTTAGTAGTTAACTATCTCACACAAAATATTCCCAATAAGAAACGACAAATTCACCATTATAAACAAAAACTTCCATTTGGGAAATGTGACATTATGTATTAATTATAATTCTTGTGTATACTTACTAATTATTTAAATCTTGGGCATATATGGAAGCTAGTAAACTATGCTCTGAAAATTACACTCTTTGGTCTAACCCTATGAAACTCGCTTTATAAGTCAAAAATAAAATTGGGTTCATAGATGGGTCTTGTAAGCGGTCAAACGATGATGATGTGCTAGCTAGGCAGTGGGATAGATGTAACTCTGTGGTGATTACTGTAGGTGCAGGAATGTCTATCGCCTCCGTCAATTCAGATCGTAGCAGAAATTAGAAGAAAACATGATTTTATAGTGGAATATATAGGAGATAGTCAATGTGGCATTATTGTAATTACTTAGAACTTTCTCTTAGAGCCTTGCCTATAAATAGGAGGCTAAGGCTAATCATTTAGAACTTTTGCTCATTTTATGACTTGGAAGCTTTGGAGCTTTGGGAGAGAATCTAGAGAGAGAAAGTCATCAAGGTGATTCAAGGTGCTTGTACTTTGTAATATCATTCTTTAGAATCACAGATTATATACGTTCTTGTGTTCGGTTAACGCATGTATACGGTTTCCGCACGTCACACGTGTCGTTACGCAATCGTACGGGAGTCATTTACGGTCCTACAACGCGCTCACTATTACCTGGATTCTTAATTTTGTAGCCGATGAGTTATACATGGGTCAAGTCTATTCTAAACTAGCTTCTGAAATCTGGCAGGACTTAAAGGAAACATATGATAAAATTGATGGATCTGTTATATTTAATCTATATCAAAAAATAATTCTTTAAATCAAAATCGGGCATCTGTGGCTGACTATTATCATAAACTCAATATCATGTGGAAACAATTCGATCAAATGATTCAACTACCTTCATGTACCTGCCAGGCTTCAAAAGAATTTAATGATTTTAATCATTTGATAAAACTTATGCAATTTTTAATGGGTCTTGATGATGAGTACCAACAAGTTAGGACAAATCTTTTAACAAGTGACACTCTTCCCTCTGTTAAATCTGCTTTTGCAACTATCTCAAGGGAAGAATCTCACCAAAACTCGAAACATCCTTTAAAAAATCAAGCACGAAACATTGGTTTCGCGGCTAAAACAAATCAAAATTTTGATAACAAAAAGAAATTTTATAAAGGTCCTAATCCTAACTTGAAGTGTACTCATTGTAATAAGATTGGTCATACAGTTGATAGATGTTTTGAAATTGTTGGATATCCTCCGAATTCCAAATCTAGAGAGGGTCAAGGAAACAAATCTTCAAACTACAATAATCATGTGTTTTCTAAACCTACCCATGACACCTCATCGTCTTCTATTAATTCTACAACAACTCCTACACTAACCCCTGAGCAAGTATCTAAGTTGCTAGGTTTGTTGAATGAAAAAATCCGGGGAAAGTTCACAAGGTGCTAACATGGGAGGTAATCTTTTTTGTGCTAATGCCTTTAAACAAATCTTTGGGTTCTTTAGTAATACTTGTGGGTCAAATGGGTATAATTGGGTAATTGACTCAAGTGCAAATCAACAAATGGTTATGTCTGAAAAGAACGTTTTCAAAAAAATTGATGTATCTGAGTACAACATTAAAATCAAACACCCAAATGTTACAGACGCCACTGTAACGAAAATTGGTAATTTTAAATTAAGTGATATAGTCATCTTGTATGATGTGCTTGTTGTCCCAGAGTATCATGTGAACGTTATGTCTGTTTATAAACTTGCTAGATATAACAAGTTAAGTGTAATATTTGATGAAACGAACTATTATATCCAGGATTATCACACAAAGAACACCCTGGTGACTGGTAATCAAGTTGATGGTCTTTATTTTTATGGTAATGCCTCTGAACCATTAACAGTGTGTTTTAATAGTTATGATTCTGTGAACCTATGGCATTCTAGGCTAGGTCATCCCTCTGTCCCACCCTAACTTTTGCGGAAGCGTATGATGTGTGACTGGTTTAATATCATTGCATTCAATCATAATAAACAACTACATGATCAAAACGATGTTCATCCATTCATTAAGTAAAAGTATTACAAATACCAGTTATTTAAGTTTTAAAACACAACCTTCGACAAGGTTATAAACCAACAAAAGTGGATGACATCTAAACTTGAAATCTACTTCTAGAAACAACACCCGCGCTCAAGATCCAACCTGTCACCTGAAATACATGTAATTTTGGAAAACATCAACAATAGTTGAGCGAGTTCATGCGTTTTGTGTGAGTACTGGTAAACTTGTAAACCTTTGAGAGACTCCTTTGAAAACAGGTATGAAAAGCGTGTATGAACATACCAAATAAATGTTTTACAAGGACATTAAGGCATGCGAGGACATAGGGAGTACGCAAAATGAGTAGGCTTATACCCTTGTCGATTTTCCCTCGACTATGTCGATTTCCCTCGACTATGTTGAATTTCCCTTCGACTATGTCAATTTACCTTGACTATGTCATTTTCCCTTGACTATGTCGATTTCCCCCGACTGGGACACCGAAGCACTCGAGTGGTCACAAGTAGCATGAGTGGGGCTCGGCCGTACCCGTTAGATCTAACCTTCGTCCCTAATTAAGAATTAATGGCATTTCAATATTAAGTCTATGCTCACATGATCTAATATTGCATTTCATAGGCAATTCATACCGTTTAAGTATTCGTAACATGTATTCCACCCCCGAGAGTTGTAAAACCAAAAACAGTTAAGAGAAAAGGGAGAGCATGAACTCACTGTTTTGCGTCTTCGGTACTCGTAACTCAAATCTCGTCAGCAAACACGACTACCTACAATGTGCTAGGGTCTATTAGACGAGCGGGCCGTGCCTTGCGTTAGTATTCATGTTTTGAGTTACGTTTCTTTTATGTCTTTAACATTATCCAAAGTTATAATTACTTGTTAAAATAATAATTATTTTAACTTTTAAATTATATTCAATTTTGGAATAATTGTTAAACAATATTTTGTAACAATACTTCTCAAGTGTTTATTTTCGTATTTCCTTCCCAATGATGGGGGTATTTCATACATGTGTATTTGTATTCTCGTATTTGTAGTTTCCAAAAAATCATATATCTTCTAAATATTCCACGAAAATATATTTTTACTTCCAAAAATAATATATTTTCTCCTTGTCGAAGATATGATATACTTTGTAATAATAATGAAAATCATATTTTCATTTCTTGTATCCAAAGTAATATTTACCAAAAATATATTTAAAACGGTATTTTCTGGAATATTTTGTAAGTTACGTTCTTGCGTTCGATTTCACAAATTAAGTGTGTAACTTAAATATTTATTCCTTGTGATTTTTGGTATATTTTGGATGGTAAATTCTTGGTATTTGTTAAGTTATATTACATTAATCGTAAAATAATATAACTAATACACCAAGTATACAAATAATCACACACAATGTGTCTTTAATTTAAATATATATTCTAAATACATATTTATCCATTTTTATTTATAAAAAACCAACCTCCAATACTTGTATTTTTGTAACAAAATCCATGGCAAAGTTTATATTGAAAACCATAGTTAAAACACACTTGTAAATATTTGTTTAGAAAATATTTTTCTAAGTGTTCATATTTTTAGAAAATTTTGCCATAGTTTCCTCTAAAAATGGAGGTGTCCATGCTATTAAAGCATATCATTTTCTTTTCAAAATCATCACAAACAATCAACAATCGATCTACCCTTACCAAGTGCTAAAACAAAGCAATCTACATAATGATCATGAACTTGAGTTTTCATAAAAACTTGTAGTAACTTGGTAGTATGTTTAGTAGACTTAGTTATCCTTTAAAGTGTGTTTATTTCTTTAAAAACCCCATTCTTAAAGGGTGTAGGTGTTTATAACTTACTAGATGATTTTTCCAAAAAACATTCTCTTGGGTTTTTCTTGTAAACAATGTATTCTTATACTTGTTTCACCACTAGAAACATGGTTAGTTTCTTTAAAAACAATGTTCATGTAAATCTTTGTGATTTAGCTTGGTTTCTTTGGAAAAACTATTTTAGAAATCATCCACTCACAAGACTTGTATTTTATTTAGATCATCATCATATGAAAATAAATTTTATTATTCAAGTTCTTGAAAGACATAAAGCATGATGATCTTGGTTTTTCACAAGATCACCACCTTAACTTACTAGAAGATTTGTTTAATCATAATCTTGTAGGTTTCTTATGATGTCTAACATTACTAACATAAATCATCAATCATCAAGAAGCAAATAAACACAAATCAACATGATTTCATATGTAAATGAGCTTATGTTCCTTAGTGTTCATCAAGATTATCAATGTTCATCATCTTTTATTCATCAAAATATGAAGTAACAAGGGGTTATGAGGGCCTTACTACTAGCACAAGGCTAGGGAAGAACACAAGATGTTGTGGATGACAAAAGTGGAGGATAATAGCAAATGATGAAGGTCCTTCAAGATCCAAGAGCACCAAGCTTCATAAGTCACCTTGTTACACCTTGAGTACTACTTGGAATGAATGGATGATGGATGAAAAGTGGTGGTGGTGTGGGTGTGGTTCTCGGCCGAAGAGAGGAGGAGAAGGAGAGAGATGAGTGGTGTTGTGAAGTGTGGTGAGAATGAGGGTTCATGCTTTACTTATAATCCATCTTATGTTTTTGTCCAATAGGTCTTATGTTCCTAATAGTACATGCACAATCTTTGGCATATCTTAGGAAGATTTAAGGAAATCTAGTGAGATTATGAAGATCAAGGTGTGGGGCCACACCCTTGATGCCGTAAATCATGGGGGGGGGGGGGGGTAAGTGTAAGTTTAAATGGTAAGTTAGATAACCAAGTTAGATTTCAAGTATATTAGTTTGGTGTTTATTTGTATGAAGTGTTATATAGTGTGTTAGGGTGTTCGGGGATCATAACTAGTTCAGAAATAATAAAACAATGATTCTAGTATAATTTTGGTGTTTCGGGTAGTGTCCGGTTATTTGATTAGATACCGGTTCGTTAAAGTGTCAAACTATTCTGTTTAGTGATTTTTAAGTACCCTTTTGTGACACTTTTAGTTCCCGACACTTAGAAAAGCATTCATGACCATTTAGTCATATTTTTGCATGTTACTAGCTTATTAAAATGCTGAATTTTGCTGAAATGTGCTAAATTCAGCACTTTAAGTGGGTTTTAGGAACTTTTCGGCACTTAAACTATCACATAGTGAAGCAGTTTTATGGTCCTCACTGTCCTACACCCTATACTAGTGTGAAACTTAGTTTCTGGCTCACACTGGTTCTCAAAACATTTCCTGTCTCTGTACTGAACTCCCGTCAGTGCTTTTAGTTTGTCTGATAATGGTGCCAATTCTGTTCTGTGCGTTATTAGAACTATATCGTGTTGCATGTAGTAATGATAAACGTCATGCAACATGAAATGCCATTATATGTATATAACAGTAATCAGAAATTCATTTGTCTTGTAAACTAGATCATGCACAGTTATTGAAGCACAGATTACTGTTCAATTAGTGTACGGAAAAGTGACAGTTGTCACCGACTCCCCCCGTTAAAAGAATTTCGTCCCGAAATTCAAGCGTTGCCACCGGTCGCAGGGGAGTTGTGAATCAAATGTGGTCACTTAGGTTTAAAATTTGTCTTCATGTTCCCATGTAACTCTGGGTCATGATATGAATTCTAACGTACTCAAGTAAATCAACTATGTCTTCTCCGTGTTTTGTGGACTTTTAGTCCGCATCCTTAACAGGGTCTATTGTAAATTGGAGTTTGTCATTGACGTGAATCTTGTTTATGGGAACAACGACTGTTCCTTGAGTCAGACTCCTCTAAAGACTAGACAGAATGTGCACGATCACTACTGATCTTTTCTGGAAGTTTCAGCTTGTGAGCAATGGTTACGATCCTACCAGGATCTCGAAAGGTCTAATATACCGGGGGTCCAACCTTCCACGTTTTCCAAATCGCATCACGCCTTCTCAAGGTGAGGCTCCCATTAAAGCCATACTTCTTATCTCAATTTCCTACGATTTCCGCCGCTCGTCGGCGCAATCTTTCTGTATTCCGCAGGCTGTCTTGATATGATCACATATCTGCACGATCTTGCATCTAATTTTTCCTGAACCAACTCGGGCCAGTAGATTGTTTATCACCGGTTTCCGTTCAACACGACGGGTATCGACTTATTATGTTCCATCTAAAGCTTCACACGGAGCGGTTTAAACAGCGGTGTGATAAATACTGTTGTAGGAAAACTCCACTAAGGGCAAGTGAGTGTTCCAACTTTTCATCAAAGTTCATCACACAGCACGTAACATGTCCATATAGTCTGCATCGTTCAGTAGCTCAGTCCATCTTCGTTAATATTTAAGTTCTTACGATCAACGGTGTGCTGCAACCCTTGTGATCAGTAAAGGTCGTACAACGTTTTCTTACAGGTAATGACGTCAAGTTGGCGGCGCGCAATTACTGTATCTAGATCAAGGTTTCTTCTCATGATCCCTTAATAACGTGACGCGCATCCAATGCCGTGGTCTCGTTGCATCGACGCGCAATCGAGAGTTTGTCGAGATGCGTCACATACTTGCAACTCTAACTCCTTAGCTCTTGATTGCAGGGTTGGCATGAATCTCATTCTTATCCACCATGCATCCTAAAGTTCTTACCTTGCGAATTCAAAATCCGCCCTTCGCCATTCTAGCACATAACTGTTCTTTCTCTAAAAGTCCGAAGATAAATTGCACATGTTGCTCACGACCTTCCTTGGTCGTTAGGCATATAAGAATGTAGTCAATAAATATAATCATGATCTATCCAGGTACGGCTTACACACCTGATTCATGAGGTCCATGAATACTGTCGGTGCATGTGTTAACCCAAATGGCACGTCAAGGAACTCGTAATGCTCAAAGCGAGTCCTTAAGGTCGTTTTAGGGATATTTTCTTCTTGTACTTGCCGTTGAGGACATCCTGGCCTCAAGTCACTCCTTAGGTAGTAACTAGAATCTTACGGTTGGTCCAATCATGTTGCCAATCCTTGGCAAAAGGATACCGGTCCTTGATATCCAATTCTCTGAAGTTGATGAAAAATGGAAACTGTCGACTTTCTCCTCATGTCCTTAACTAAGGACACCATGTTCTTAATTCCATCTTGGAGTAGTAGCTGGGACCTTGTAGTTGGTTGACAAGTCATCGGTTCTCGGTAAGGGTACCGATTCTTGTTGGTTAGTTGTCTATCTCCCTGTAACCCATGCGTAATACTTTTCTCCCTCATTAATCCCTCTGAGTTCATCTCAGATTAGGCTATGTACGCGTGTAAAAACTGTTGTCCTGTTTCCTAACGAATAACACTGGGGCTTCCCAAAGTGAGAAACTCGGCCTGGTAGATTTCCTCTGTCTAGCAGCTCTCACAGCTGCATCAGAGGCTCTTATATCTCGGACGAAACTAGTCGGTAAGGCGTCATTCGGTACTTGTGCCGCTCCTGGCACGAGGTTTATCCTAAGCTCCTCTTGTCGTTGTGGAGGTATTCCTCGAAAGTCTTCAGAAAAGGCTTCTGGAACTTCTTCCATCATGGGGATGTTCTCAGGCTCTGGCTCCTTGGTCTCCTTATTGGCAACATGAGCTAGAAAGGCTCTGCAGTCTACTCGGAGGCGCTTTTGCGTCTCTTCGACCAATGAGAGATGTTGCAGACCCACGGTCTTATGGGGCCTAGTACCCTTGCACCTAATGCAAGAAGGTTGTGTACTATAAGTGTTTCATCATTCGCAAGAGGGATGCGACTGATTTTCCTTATATCGAACGACTTCAGCTCTATACTTGGATATCCAATCCGTGCTGACTATCATATCATGACTTCCCAAGTCAATGGTAACAGAAAGTTCCGGCCTTCTGAGTCCCTAACATATAATCCTTAATTGCTTTGTCTGCTTAAACTAGCCTTCTATACGCCTATTTCTAAATAATACGGGACGCCTATTCTACTCGAAACTAGGCCAAGCAGTTTCTTAGGTTCTACGCATGCAAGGTTAAAGTTGGTGCCAGTATTAATAAAAAATAGATGCATATGGTTGGTTAATAGGGAACGTACCCATAACCGCATCTGGATCCTGTTTTGCTTCACGAGCTCCGATCGGGAAGACCCCTCCTTGCTTGGTTCTTCCAAGAGCAATCTATCCTAAAGTGCCCTACTTCACCACACCGGTAGCAACCTGGAATTTTCCAATTATCTCTTCCGTCTTCATCCTTCGCCCAACAGGCATCCTTGCGGTGCCCTTCCTTTCCACACTTTCCACACTTAGGCCTCAGACATCGACCTTCATGGTAAAAATTACATTCCTCGCACCTCGGCTTAGTCCCCAAGTAAACCTTACCACCAGCCTTATTAGTGGCTCCATAAGCTTTCCTGCCATGCGGCGGGTTCACTTCCTTTCTTTTGTTTGCTTTAGGGCTTCCATAGCTGACTTGGGTGCCTATCTTTAGGTTTGAAGACTTCCTTTTCTTGTTGCCTGATGACTCCACATGGGTCCCTTTCTTGTTATCCTTAGATTCCGAAAATTTTCCCATGCGCAGAGCTTCTTCAGTAAGAGTGACACTCAAATTGATAGCCTCTGCGATGGTTGGGGGCTTTGAGGTAGTAACCATGCTCCTAATTTGAGGTGCAAGTCCCCAAATGAAACGCTCTATCCTCTTGAATTCCAGCTTGACTAAGTAGGGTACGACCCTAGACAAGTCGTGAAATCATTGGACATACTTGAAAATCTTCGGTCCGTCCAGTTTCAAATTCCAGAACTCCACCTTAGGCTTCTGGATTTCAGCCCTAGAACAGTATTTCTTCTCCATCATTTCCTTGAGCTCATCCCAGCTCAGTTCATGAGCAGCTTCGTCACCGAGGGTCTGAACCTGAAGGTTCCACCAAGAGAGTGCACCGTCCAAAAACAACCCTGAGATATAGGTAACACTCCGCTGGAGCGAAGAGTTACTAATTCTTAGAACGGAGTCAGTCTTTTCTGCCCAAAGAACAAATGCAACGGCACCTCCCGTGCCATCAAAATTCAATGGCTTGCAGTCCAGGAATTGTTTATAGGTACAGCCAGTTGGAGGGTTATTTCCGGAAGTGCCACCGCTGTGTTCGGAGCAGAGGGCTTCATGTCGTGCAATTGCCTGTGAGATGCGTTCTTGAAGCTCGGCTTCTGTCCTTGGTAACGTACTGGTGTTTGTGTCACGTCTGGGCGGCATTCTCTTCTATCAAAAGGTATGGGGTAGGTTAGACAACATTCCATAATTGTCTATGAGGTACATAGTACCAAAAGTAAACAGGTGATCACCCAATATCACATGCATATATAATCAACAAGGTATGAGTGAGGAGACAATTACTGAGATTTCATATAAGCTTGGCAACTTGACTTATTGCTTGTAACAAAATGAACTCGAGGTTACATCACCTTGGTCACACAAGTTTCAGTTATTTTCCAGCTACATTGGTTTTCTTAGGTCTTTAGCTTCACTGATGGGTATATTTTCCCAGAGATGGGGGTTGTTCATGTAAGGGTGATAGAGAGTGTAACGTCACTGAATATTTCCCGCGTGTTAGCCATCTCCACTAGCTTAGATATCGGTTCCCAAACGCCTCATATACGAGTAGAAGTGCCAGACACGAAGTAGGCAAAGACAGGTTTCCTACTTTGTAAAGTGCTAAGGCAATCGTCTAGGTGTTGTTCCACCAGATGAAGGTGCGAACACCTATAGATTATTTTTGGAGGGATGGTGATCATTAGCCTGACCCGCCGTGTCCACCAGGATTTCCATGCATTACAAGTCGTTATTACGTAGGCCCCCGTAATAATGAATTGTCTTGCATAGTTACCCCAATTTTCCCTCGTCCAAGCAGATGATCCACCAAGGAGGGGACACTACTGTCCTTATACCTCTGACATGGAAAGGACCATTGCGGTGGTCCACGCGCTAACATCCGCTATTGTTATGCGTGGACAAGCACGATGATTAAACGAAATAGGAATAAGGAGAATTCCCAGTAGTTGGAGGGGCACCTTCAAGATGAATACTTCATCTTCCTTTTCTGGTCAAGTGTGTCGTCAATCTCGCTTCACAAAAGACGCAGAGACCTCTTCCCGCTGATTAAGAAGTTGTTCCAGGTTGCCGCCTCTGCCTCGCCGTCACTACCGTAGTCAGGCACCTTCATGATCGAGAGGGAAGAGGAACCATCTCCTACGGAAGCAAGCTCAGAATCTTGTTTGGTAATCACTCCAGCCATGAGCTTTGCAATGAACGCGAGGCCGATAGCTTCATCGTGCGAGTAAGAACAATAATAGGGTTCGGAGTCGAAGGCATCTTATTCACGTCAACAATTATTCCGTACACTTATTTGTATGCATATATCAATAAACAAGTATGTTACTTAGCATAGGCAGGAAAATAAATGCATCATATCACATATAACTCTCGTTTATCCCTTGGGGGGGGTCATTTTGTCTTTGGCAAGTCTAACCAATGTAAACTATGCCTTAGTTGGCACCTTAGTTTGGGGTATTCTCCTCCCTATTAATGTCCTTGCCTTGTCCTTTCTTTGAAAAATGTTTGACTCGTGGATCTTGACGCTTACGTGAATGCAATGAAAAAACTTTTTGTAAAAATGTTTTTGTGGGAGAGTCCTAGTGATTGTAGTCTAGACTCGTGAAGGAATCCTAGTTCACTACAATCGAAGCTCTGATACCAAACTGTCACACCCTGACTTTTGCGGAAGCGTATGATGTGTGACTGGTTTAATATCATTGCATTCAATCATAATAAACAACTACATGATCAAAACGATGTTCATCCATTCATTAAGTAAAAGTATTACAAATACCAGTTATTTAAGTTTTAAAACACAACCTTCGACTAGGTTATAAGCCAACAAACGTGGATGACATCTAAACTTGAAGTCTACTTCAGGAAACAACACCCGCACTAAAGATCCAACCTGTCACCTGAAATTCATGTAATTTTGGAAAACATCAACAATAGTTGAGCGAGTTCATGCGTTTTGTGTGAGTACTGGTAAAGTTGTAAACCTTTGAGAGACTCATTTGAAAACAGGTATGAAAAACGTGTATGAACATACCAAATAAATGTTTTACAAGGACATTAAGGCATGAGAGGACATAGGGATTACTCAAAATGAGTAGGCTTATACCCTTGTCGATTTTCCCTCGACTATGTCGATTTCCCTCGACTATGTCGAATTTCCCTTCGACTTTGTTAATTTACCTTGACTATGTCATTTTCCATTGACTATGTCGATTTCCCCCGACTGGGACACCGAAGCACTCAAGTGGTCACAAGTACCATGAGTGGGGCTCCGCCGTACCCGTTAGATCTATCCTTCTTCCCTAATTAAGAATTAATGGCATTTCAATATTAAGTCTATGCTCACATGATCTAATATTGCATTTCATAGGCAATTCATACCGTTTAAGTATCCGTAACATGTATTCCACCCCCGAGAGTTATAAAACCAAAAACAGTTAAGAGAAAAGGGGGAGCATGAACTCATTGTTTTGCGTCTTCGGTACTCGTAACTCAAATCTCGTCAGCAAACACGACTACCTACAATGTGCTAGGGTCTATTAGACGAGCGGGCCGTGCCTTGCCTTAGTATTCATGTTTTGAGTTACGTTTTTTTTATTTCTTTAACATTATCCAAAGTTATAATTACTTGTTAAAATAATAATTATTGTAACTTTTAAATTATATTCAATTTTGGAATAATTGTTAAACAATATTTTGTAACAATACTTCTCAAGTGTTTATTTTCGTATTTCCTTCCCAAGAATGGGGGTATTTCATACATGTGTATTTGTATTCTCGTATTTTGTAGTTTCCCAAAAATCATATATCTTCTAAATATTCCACGAAAATATATTTTTACTTCCAAAAATAATATATTTTCTCCTTGTCGAAGATATGATATACTTTGTAATAATAATGAAAATCATATTTTCATTTCTTGTATCCAAAATAATATTTACCAAAAATATATTTAAAACGGTATTTTCCGGAATATTTTGTAAGTTACGTTCATGCGTTCGATTTCATAATATTAAGTGTGTAACTGATATATTTATTCCTTGTGATTTGTGGTATATTTTGGATGGTAAATTCTTGGTATTTGTTAAGTTATATTACATTAATCCTAAAATAATATAACTAATACACCAAGTATACAAATAATCACACACAATGTGTCTTTAATGTAAATATATATTCTAAATACATATTTATCCATTTTTATTTATAAAAAAAAAAAACAACCTCCAATACTTGTATTTTTGTAACAAAATCCATGGCAAAGTTTATATTGAAAACCATAGTTAAAACACACTTGTAAATATTTGTTTAGAAAATATTTTTCTAGGTGTTCATATTTTTAGAAAATTTTGCCATAGTTTCCCACAAAAATGTAGGTGTCCATGCTATCAAAGCATATCATTTTCTTTTCAAAATCATCACAAACAATCAACAATCGATCTACACTTACCAAGTGCTAAAACAAAGCTATCTACATAATGATCATGAACTTGAGTTTTCATAAAAACTTGTAGTAACTTGGTAGTATGTTTAGTAGACTTAGTTACCCTTTAAAGTGTGTTTATTTTTTTAAAAACCTCATTCTTAAAGGATTTAGGTGTTTACAACTTACTAGATGATTTTTCCAAAAATCATTCTCTTGGGTTTTTCTTGTAAAGAATGTATTCTTATACTTGTTTCACCACTAGAAACATGGTTAGTTTCTTTAAAAACAATGTTCATGTAAATCTTTGTGATTTGACTTGGTTTCTTTGGAAAAACTATTTTAGAAATCATCCACTCACAAGACTTGTATTTTATTTAGATCATCTTCATATGAAAATAACTTTTATTATTCAAGTTCTTGAAAGACATAAAGCATGATGATCTTGGTTTTTCACAAGATCACCACCTTAACTTACTAGAAGATTTGTTTAATCATAATCTAGTAGGTTTCTTATGATGTCTAACATTACTAACATAAATCATCAATCATCAAGAAGCAAATAAACACAAATCAACATTATTTCATATGTAAATGAGCTTATGTTAGAGATTTATGATTATGTTCCTTAGTGTTCATCAAGATTATCAATGTTCATCATCTTTTATTCATCAAAATATGAAGTAACAAAGGGTTATGAGGGCCTTACTACTAGCACTAGGCTAGGGAAGAACACAAGATGTTTTGGATGACAAAAGTGGAGGATAATAGCAAATGATGAAGGTTCTTCAAGATCCAAGAGCACCAAGCTTCATAAGTCACCTTCTTACACCTTGAGTACTACTTGGAATGAATGGATGATGGATGAAAAGTGGTGGTGGTGTGGGTGTGGTTCTCGGCCGAAGAGAGGAGGAGAAGGAGAGAGATGAGTGGTGTTGTGAAGTGTGGTGAGAATGAGGGTTCATGCGTTACTTATACTCCATCTTATGTTTTTGTCCAATAGGTCTTATGTTCTTAATAGTACATGCACAATCTTTGGCATATCTTAGGAAGATTTAAGGAAATCTAGTGAGATTATGAAGATCAAGGTGTGGGGCCACACCCTTGATGTTGTAAATCATGAGGGGGGGGGGGTAAGTGTAAGTTTAAATGGTAAATTAGATAACTAAGTTAGATTTCAAGTATATTAGTTAGGTGTTTATGTGTATGAAGTGTTATATAGTGTGTTAGGGTGTTCGGGGATCATAACTAGTTCAGAAATAATAAAACAATGCTTCTAGTATAATTTTGGTGTTTCGGGTAATGTCCGGTTGTTTGGTTAGATACCGGTTCGTAAAAGTGTCAAACTATTCCATTTAGTGATTTTTAAGTACCCTTTTGTGACACTTTTAGTTCCCGACACTTAGGAAAGCATTCAGGACCATTTAGTCATGTTTTTGCATGTTACTAGCTTATTAAAATGCTGAATTTTGCTGAAATGTGCTGAATTCAGCACTTTAAGTGGATTTTAGGCACTTTCCGGCACTTAAACTATCACCTAGTGAAGCAGTTTTATGGTCCTCACTGTCCTACACCCTATACTAGTGTGAAACTTAGTCTCTGGCTCACACTGGTTCTCAAAACATTTCTTGTCTCTTTACTGTACTGAACTCCCGTCAGTGCTTTTAGTTTGTCTGATAATGGTGCCAATTCTGCTCTGTGCATTATTAGAGCTATATTGTGTTGCATGTAGTTATGATAAAAGTCTTGCAACATGAAATCCCATTGTATGTATATAACAGTAATCAGATATTCATTTGTCTTGTAAACTAAATCATGGACAGTTATTGAAGCACATATTACTGTTCAATTAGTGTACGGAATGTACGGAAAAGTGACGGATGTCACACCCTCTAATCTGGTTCTTGATATTCTAAAGGATAGCCTAAACCTAAAACATATTAGTATTGATTATCCATGTGAAATATGTCTTAGAGCTAAGCAACATTGGGATCCATTTCCATTAAGTGATCATAAATCTGTGTTACTAGGAGAACTTATCCATCCAGATGTGTGGGGACCATATAGGGTTCAAAGTAGAGAAGGATATAGATTCTTCTTAACTGTGGTGGATGACTACTCACGTGCTGTTTGGGTTTTCTTATTAAAACATAAGAATGAAGTTTTTAAAAATATTGAAATATTCTTTAACTTAATAAATAACCAGTTTGGAAAAACTATTAAAACTATTAGAAGCGACAATGACACAGAATTTGTAAATAGTATAATGAATAATTTTTTAAATTCAAATGGCATCATTCATCAAACCACCTGCCCATATACACCACAACAAAATGGGATAGTTGAGAGAAAACACAGACATCTGTTAAACATTGCTAGAGCTCTATTATTCCAAGGGGGTCTACCCCTTAGATTTTGGTCCGAGTGTATTCTAACCGCCTCTTACCTTGTAAACAAGACACCTTCCTCTATACTAAATGGTAAATCTCCGTATGAGTTAATTCATGGCTTTAAACCCTATCTTAATCATCTTCGTAACTTCGGTTGTCTTTGTTTTAGTACTATTTTAAATAACTCGGATAAATTTGAAAGTCGTGCTGATAAATGTGTTTTTTTGGGATATTCAAATCAAAAAAGGGTTATAAGTTGTGGTGCCTTGATCACAAACAAATATTGTTTTCAAGAGATGTGAAATTTTATGAAAATGTTTTTCCTTTCAAACAAAATAAAACCTTGTGTCAAAATGATTTCAGCCCCGATTTGAACTAAAATACTTTAAACTTCTTCAATCTATATGACACCGAAAGGAATGGAGATGATAAAAGATCCGATGATGAAGGGAGGGTTACGAGTGACAACACCGGTAGTGATCAGGAACCTCCAGAAGTTGATAAAACTGAAGGTAATTCTGAACAACAACCTGACAGTTCGCGTCAAACTTCTGGAGAAACTGACACATCTGGCAATTTCAGTGAAGAGGTCATACCTCCTGAGGGCAGGGTTCAGCCTACCGTAACTAGGAGATCTAATTTTTCCTGAACCAACTCGGGCCAGTAGATTGTTTATCACCGGTCTCCGTTCAACACGACGGGGATCGACTTATTATGTTCCATCTAAAGCTTCACACGAAGCGGTTTAAACAGCGGTGTGATAAATATTGTTGTAGGAAAACGCCACTAAGGGAGAGTGAGTGTTCCAAGTTTTCATCAAAGTTCATCACACAAGCACGTAACATGTCCATACAGTCTGCATCGTTCAGTAGCTCAGTCCATCTTCGTTAATATTTAAGTTCTTACGATCAACGGTGTGCTGCAACCCTTGTGATCAGTAAAGGTCGTACAGCGTTTTCTTACAGGTAATGACGTCAAGTTGGCGGCGCGCAATTGCTGTATCTAGATCAAGGTTTCTTCTCATGATCCCTTAATAACGTGACGCACATGCAATGCCGTGGTCTCGTTGCATCGACGAGCAATCGAGACTTTGTTGAGAAGCGTCACATACTTGCAACTCTAACTCCTTAGCTCTTGATTGCAGGGTTGGCATGAATCTCATTCTTATCCACCATGCATCCTAAAGTTCTTACCTTGCGAATTCAAAATCCGCCCTTCGACATTCTAGCACATAACTGTTCTTTCTCTAAAAGTCCCAAGATAAATTGCAGATGTTGCTCACGACCTTCCTTGGTCGTTGGGCATATAAGAATGTAGTCAATAAATATAATCATGATCTATCCAGGTCCGGCTTACACACCTGATTCATGAGGTCCATGAATATTGCCGTTGCATGTGTTAAGCCAAACAGCATGTCAAGGAACTCGTGATGCTCAAAGCGAGTCCTTAAGGTCGTTTTAGGGATATTTTCTTCTTGTACTTGCCGTTGAGGACATCCTTGCCTCAAGTCACTCCTTAGGTAGTAACTAGAATCTTACGGTTGGTCCAATCATGTTGCCAATCCTTGGCAAAAGGATACCGGTCCTTGATATCCAATTCTCTGAAGTTGATGAAAAATGGAAACTGTCGACTTTCTCCTCATGTCCTTAACTAAGGACACCATGTTCTTAATTCCATCTTGGAGTAGTTGCTGGGACCTTGTAGTTGGTTGACAAGTCATCGGTTCTCGGTAAGGGTACCGATTCTTGTTGGTTAGTTGTCTATCTCCCTGTAACCCATGCGTAATACTTTTCTCCCTCATTAATCCCTCTGAGTTCCTCTCAGATTAGGCTATGTACGCGTGTAAAAACTGTTGTCCTGTTTCCTAACGAATAACACTGGGGCTTCCCAAAGTGAGAAACTCAGCCTGGTAGATTTCCTCTGTCTAGCAGCTCTCACAGCTGCATCAGAGGCTCTTATATCTCGGACGAAACTAGTCGATAAGGCGTCATTCGGTACTGGTTCCGCTCAAGGCACGAGGTTTATCCTAAGCTCCTCTTGTCGCTGTGGAGGTATTCCTGGCAAGTCTTCAGAAAAGGCTTCTGGAACTTCTTCCATCATGGGGATGTTCTCAGGCTCTGGCTCCTTGGTCTCCTTATTGGCAACATGAGCTAGAAAGGCTCTGCAGTCTACTCGGAGGCGCTTTTGCGTCTCTTCGACCAATGAGAGATGTTGCAGACCCACGGTCTTATGGGGCCTAGTACCCTTGCACCTAATGCAAGAAGGTTGTGTACTATAAGTGTTTCATCATTCGCAAGAGGGATGCGACTGATTTTCCTTATATCGAACGACTTCAGCTCTATACTTGGATATCCAATCCATGCTGACTATCATATCATGACATCCCAAGTCAATGGTAAAAGAAAGTTCCGGCCTTCTGAGTTCCCAAAATATAATCCTTAATTGCTTCGTCTGCTTAAACTAGCCTTCTATATGCCTATTTCTAAAAAATACGGGACGCCTATTCTACTCGAAACTAGGCCAAGCAGTTTCTTAGATTCTACGCATGCAAGGTTAAAGTTGGTGCCAGTATTAATATAAAATAGATGCATAAGGTTGGTTAATAGGGAACGTACCCATAACCGCATCTGGATCCTGGCGCGCTTCACAAGCTCCGATCGTGAAGACCCCTCCTTGCTTGGTTCTTCCTAGGGCAATCTTTCCTAAAGTGCCCTACTTCACCACACCTGTAGTAGCCTGGAATTTTCCCATTATCTCTTCCGTCTGCATCCTTCGCCCAACAGGCATCCTTGCTGTGCCCTTCCTTTCCACACTTAGGCCTCAGACATCGACCTTCATGGTAAAAATTGCATTCCTCGCACCTCGGCTTAGTCCCCAAGTAAACCTTACCAGCAGCCTTATTAGTGGCTCCATAAGCTTTCCTGCCATGTGGCGGGTTCACTTCCTTTCTTTTGTTTGCTTTAGGGCTTCCATAGCTGACTTGGGTGCCTATCTTTAGGCTTGAAGACTTCCTTTTCTTGTTTCCTGATGACTCCACATGGGTCTCTTTCTTGTTATCCTCAGATTCCAAAAAATTTCCTATGCGCAGAGCTTCTTCAGTAAATGTGACACTCAAATCGATAGCCTCTGCGATGGTTGGGGGCTTTAAGGTAGTAACCATGCTCCTAATTTGAGGTGCAAGTCCCCAAATGAATCGCTCAATCCTCTTGAATTCCGGCTTGACTAAGTAGGGTACGACCCTAGACAAGTCATGAAATCATTGGACATACTCGAAAATCTTCGGTCCGTCCATTTTCAAATTCCAGAACTCCACCTCAGGCTTCTGGATTTCAGCCCTAGAACATTATTTCTTCTCCATCATTTCCTTGAGCTCATCCCA
Source organism: Helianthus tuberosus (assembly GCA_030545235.1). Taxonomy (NCBI): domain Eukaryota; kingdom Viridiplantae; phylum Streptophyta; class Magnoliopsida; order Asterales; family Asteraceae; genus Helianthus; species Helianthus tuberosus. Next base: position 5,769,751 of record CM060390.1, read on the forward strand.
GCTCAGTTCATGAGCAGCTTCGTCACCGAGGGTCTGAACCTGAAGGTTCCACCAAGAGAGTGCGCCGTCCAAAAACAACCCTGAGATATAGGTAACACTCCGCTGGGGCGAAGAGTTACTAATTCTTAGAACGGAGTCAGTCTTTTCTGCCCAAAGAACAAATGCAACGACACCTCCCGTGCCATCAAAATTCAATGGCTTGCAGTCCGGGAATTGTTTATAGGTACAGCCAGTTGGAGGGTTATTTCCGGAAGTGCCACCGCTGTGTTCGGAGCGGAGGGCTTCATGTCGTGCAATTGCCTGTGAGATGCGTTCTTGAAGCTCGGCTTCTGTCCTTGGTAACGTACTGGTGTTTGTGTCACGTCTGGGCGGCATTCTCTTCTATCAAAAGGTATAGGGTAGGTTAGACAACATTCCATAATTGTCTATGAGGTACATAGTACCATAAGTAAATAGGTGATCACCCAATATCACATACATATATAATCAACAAGGTATGAGTGAGGAGACAATTACTGAGATTTCATATAAGCTTGGCAACTTGACTTATTGCTTGCTTGGTTTTAAAAAGCGAGAGGCGCACAAAAGCGACGAGGTCTAAAATCGAGGCGCAAAGCGCAAAAGCGAAGGGCTTTTCGTACCCGAGGCGCACATATTTAAAAAAAAAATATGTAAAATTATATATAAGCCATATATGATACGCAAACGACATTAATTTATATTTAACATCAAAAACACCTATATATAAGTGTGTCATCAAGCACCATGAATAGGCGAGTGGCATAAAACGAAGTCACAAAAACATGAAGTTATCAAAAGTTAAGTTTTCAAAAGAACACCAAAGTGATTCTAAAAGTTAATAATTAATAGAACTAGTAGCTTCATTCGCTATCCTCCTCCACATCATAATCATCATCGATGCCAAGCACCTCGTCTTCTCCCACATCATTGTCACTCTCACCGATATCTTCTTCTTCAATATCTTCGACATCTTCATCAATCAAGTGATGTACTCCACGAGTACCTCTAGGAGTAGGGGCCGTTGAGGAGCTACTAACATCTTTTCCTTTCGATCTAGTATAATATAAGGGCTCAGATGCCCCACTAGCCTTTTCAACATCACCGTATGTTAGATCATGACCCTCATGCACCAAATTAGTAACATCTCTCGCTTGATTTTCATCATCATCCATGTATCCCATCACCCACTCATTACTTTCATCAATCTCATCTAAAAGTATGGGATCCGTAGTGTCCTTTCGTTCATATCGACGCTTCAATGAACGATTGTACTTAACATACACCAAATCATTTAATCGGCTTTGTGCCAATCGGTTTCTCCTCTTTGTATGAAGCTGTTAAAATAACAATCTTTAATTAAATAACGAAGTAACAAATAACACTAATACTCTATTAGAATGAATGTTTAATTGATCGCTTACCTGTTGAAAGACACCCCAATTTCTCTCACAACCGGTAGCGCTACACGTCAAGCTAAGTACTCGGATAGCAAACTTTTGTAACTCCGGAGTATCACCACCAAATGCGTTCCACCAATCCGCTATCAAAACAACCATTTTTTACTGTTAACAGCCTCAAAACAGCCATATATTGCTGTTTCCAGCCTCAAAACAGCCATTTTTGCTGTTTCCAGCCTCAAAAAAGTCATTTTTGCTATTTTCTTTGCTGTTCACAGCCATTTTTTGCTGTTTACAGCCTCAAAACAGACTTTTTTTAATGTTTGCAGCCTTTATAATCTTATGATAAGGAATCAAAACAATAGCTAAAATTAAATATTTTATATTTTTACCTGGTGATCTTATAGACCTTTGTCTTATAGCCATTTTATCACCAAATAGACCCTCGGCATGTTGATATTTATCCAATTGTAGACTGATTTTATCTTGAATGCTTTCATCGGGATTTAATCTTGCAATGCATTTCACAACGGCCCCCATGATCTCTCCTTTTTTTGCCTCCTCTTCATTCGGGTAGTAATATTCGGGGTTCAAAAAGTAGCCCGTAGCATGCAAAGGTCTTCCAAGTTGGCATTGCCACCTTTTTTCTATTATCTCTATCGCTTTAGCATATTGCTTCTCGCGTTCGAAACTCGCCTTTATGGTATTTTTAGCCCTTTTCATTGCCGCATATATGTATCCCATGGCGGGCTTTTTATCTCCATCAACAAGTCTAAGGACCTTAACAAGAGGTCCCGTCAACTTCATGGCGTACACTATGTTTCTCCAGAACTTTTCTTTGATAAGAATAGAGTAAACTCTTTTCCCACCAACTTCCTGTCCCCATTTGCTATTAAGATAATCGGAAGAGACAATCATCTTCTGCAAATTATGCTTTTGCTTGTGCATTTGGGAGATAGTGATAAATGATGTTGCAAAACGAGTAACCGCGGGCCGATGCAAATTATGTGAATTAGTGAACCTTCTCATCATGTTCACAAGACCAACGTGGTTATATATATATGCATTCACGAACATTGCTGATTTTAACATCCCTTTAATCTTTTTAATCTTCCCAATGTCCTCCAACATCAAATCGAGACAGTGTGCAGCACAAGGTGTCCAATATAAATTAGGCTTTGAAGCTTCCAAGTATTTACCTAAAAAGCATACGTATAACATAGTAAATTAGTATTATATATTAGTTTAATATAAATATCTATTACTACTTACCAGCTTTTACATAATTTGAAGCATTATCGGTTACGACTTGCACCACGTTCGCTTCTCCTACCTCATCCACCATTTTTTCAAGCATTTTAGTCAAAGTGTGGGCATCCTTTGTAATCTCTGACACATCAACCGACCTCATAAACACTGACCCTTTAGGGGAATTAACTAGAAAGTTCACAATATCCTTTTGGACGGTCGAATCACGCCATTCGTCGGATAAAATAGAACAACCCTTGCTCGCCCATTCTTTCTTGTTATTTTCAATCTCGATTTTGGTTTCCTCTACTTCCTTTCTAAGTAAAGGTACCCTCAATTCATGCATTGTAGGCGCTTGAAATCCCGGTCCAAATTGTGCAACCGCTTCCAACATACTTTTGAAGCTATCATAAGTAGCCGCGTGGAAAGCAATACCGGCATCATAAAACCACCTAGCAATCTCTTTACAAGCATTACCCCTCAATTCTTTTTTACATATTTCATTTATAGTTTGTTGCCTAAGCCTTCCTCCATTTCGACCTTTAAGTATGTCTTCGGGTTTGCGAGAGAAGTAGTTATCTATAAACGGCTTTTTAGACACATTTCCTTGAACCGAACTACTTTTTCTCTTCACGTTAGTAACAACACATTCCTCCTCCTCTTCATCACCTAAACCAAATTCATCAACTAGAGGATCGACTGCATTTTTACCCTTGGCTTTTACCAACATAAAGTTTTTAATCTCTTCACGAACATGTGCAGGGCACTTTAGACATCCCTTGACATTTCTAAACCCTCCAACTAAATGTTGTTTTAACCTATACACCCCTCCGGTAGATGGTTTTGCACAAAAGTTGCAAATCCACCGATTTTTGTTATTGGGATCAACTTTGCCATATTTTCTACCCGGGTCACCCGTTTGAGTCCCCGCTGATGCATCAGCAGCCACACCATCATCAGCCTCCATAGCAACTCAAATCACAAAACTAAAACTTATGAAGTATCAGTATAAAGTATTATATCAGTAGCATAAATAATAAAATAGTAACTTAGATATACAGTAAAAATTATGAAGTATCAGTAAGAATTATGTAAGCAGACTAGCAGTAATATATCAGTAGCATATATAATAAAACAGTAACTTATATTAATATATACACTGAAATTATGAAGTATCAGTAGTATCAGTATAAAGTATTATATCAGTAGCATAAATAATAAAATAGTAACTTAGATATATAGTAAAAATTATGAAGTATCGGTAAGTTAGAATTATGTAAGCAGACTAGCAGTAATATATCAGTACTCAGTAGCATATATAATAAAACAGTAACTTATATTAATATATACACTGAAAATTATGAAGTATCAGTAACTTAGAAATTAGAATTATGTAAGTATCACTATCAGCAACTTAGAATTATGTAAGGATCAGACTATGAACAACATATACCAACTTCAATTATGAAGTAAAATGTATTAAATGATAAGAAATCTAACAGAAAAGATCAAAAGAAGTAAAGAAATCAGAAAGTTACCGTTAATATGAAGTCTATTGACGCAGAATATCACTTTATAACTTGAATTAGATGAACATTAACTTGAATCGGACCAAAATTGTGGTCGATTAATGAGCACCAGATGAAGAAAGAAGAGAGGGAGTTTGAACGTCAATTCATGGTGGGCGCAATTAGGGTTAAAAAAGTTTTATCTGATTGTTTTATTCACCTAGTCAGTTACGGGCCTTTTAAAAAGGTGGGTTATTAAAAGTTGGGCCTAAATTAAAAGGTAGGTTATAAAAGATTGGGCCCCACAGTAACTTTCTATTGATTTATAACACAGGGTGCGCCTAGGGTCCAAAAAGCCCATACAACTGCGCTTTGGCGCTTTCCAAAAAATCCCAAAAAAAGCGCGCTTCTTGGAAAAATCGCGCCTTAGGGTACACAAAGCCCATAAACCTGCGCCTTGTTGCGCTTTGCGCCTAGGCGCGCCTCGGGCGCGCTTTTTAAAACCAAGATTGCTTGTAACAAAATGAACTCGAGGTTACATCACCTTGGTCACACAAGTTTCAGTTATTTTCCTGCTACATTGGTTTTCTTAGGTCTTTAGCTTCACTGATGGGTATATTTTCCCAGAGATGGGGGTTGTTCATGTAAGGGTGATAGAGAGTGTAACGTCACTGAATCTTTCCCGCGTGTTAGCCATCTCCACTAGCTTAGATATCGGTTCCGAAACGCCTCATATACGGGTAGAAGTGCCAGACACGAAGTAGGCAAATACAGGTTTCCTACTTTGTAAAGTGCTAAGGCAATGGTCTAGGTGTTGTTCCACCAGATGAAGGTGCGAACACCTATAGATTATTTTTGGAGGGATGGTGATCATTAGCCTGACCCGCCGGGTCCACCAGGATTTCCATGCATTACAAGTCGTTATTACGTGGGCCCCCGTAATAATGAATTATCTTGCACAGTTACCCCAATTTTCCCTCGTCCAAGTAGATGATCCACCAAGGAGGGGACACTACTGTCCTTATACCTCTATCATGGAAAGGACCATTGCGGTGGTCCACGCGCTAACATCCGCTATTGTTATGCGTGAACAGGCACGATGATTAAACGAAATAGGAATAAGGAGAATTCCCAGTAGTTGGAGGGGCACCTTTAAGATGAATACTTCATCTTCCTTTTCTGGTCAAGTGTGTCGTCAATCTCGCTTCACAAAAGCCGCAGGGACCTCGTCCCGCTGATTAAGAAGTTGTTCCAGGTTGCCGCCTCTGCCTCGTCGTCACTACCGTAGTCAGGCACCTTCACGATGGAGAGGGAAGAGCAACCATCTCCTACAGAAGCAAGCTCAGAATCTTGTTTGGTAATCACTCTAACCATGAGCTTTGCAATGAACGTGAGACCGATAGCTTCATCGTGCGAGTAAGAACAATAATAGGGTTCGGAGTTGAAGGCATCTTATTCACGTCAACAATTATTCCGTACACTTATTTGTATGCATATATCAATAAACAAGTATGTTACTTAGCATAGGCAGGAAAATAAATGCATCATATCACATATAACTCTCGTTTATCCCTTGGGGGGGGGGGTCATTTTGTCTTTGGAAAGTCTAACCAATGTAGACTATGCCTTAGTTGGCACCTTAGTTTGGGGTATTCTCCTCCCTACTAATGTCCTTGCCTTGTCCTTTCTTTGAAAAATGTTTGACTCATGGATCTTGACGCTTACGTGAATGCAATGAAAAACCTTTTTGTAAAAAGGTTTTTGTGAGAGAGTCCTAGTGATTGTAGTCTAGACTCGTGAAGGAATCCTAGTTCACTACAATCGAAGCTCTGATACCAAACTGTCACACCCTGACTTTTGCGGAAGCGTATGATGTGTGACTGGTTTAATATCATTGCATTCAATCATAATAAACAACTACATGATCAAAACGATGTTCATCCATTCATTAAGTAAAAGTTTTACAAATACCAGTTATTTAAGTTTTAAAACACAACCTTCGACTAGGTTATAAACCAACAAAAGTGGATGACATCTAAACTTGAAGTCTACTTCTAGAAACAACCCCCGCGCTCAAGATCCAACCTGTCACCTGAAAAACATGTAATTTTGGAAAACATCAACAATAGTTGAGCGAGTTCATGCGTTTTGTGTGAGTACTGGTAAACTTGTAAACCTTTGAGAGACTCCTTTGAAAACAGGTATGAAAAGCGTGTATGAACATACCAAATAAATGTTTTACAAGGACATTAAGGCATGCGAGGACATAGGGAGTACTCAAAATGAGTAGGCTTATACCCTTGTCGATTTTCCCTCGACTATGTCGATTTCCCTCGACTATGTCGAATTTCCCTTTGACTATGTTAATTTACCTTGACTATGTCATTTTCCCTTGACTATGTCGATTTCCCCCGACTGGGACACCGAAGCACTCAAGTGGTCACAAGTACCATGAGTGGGGCTCCGCCGTAGGGCTGTTTACGAGCCGAGCCGAACCGAGCTGACCTTTGCTCGTGCTTGGCTCGTTTTCAAACCGAACCGAGCGGAGCGGCTCATTTCACACCGAGCATCAAATCAAGCGAGCATTTTTCGAGCAGTAAAAATTCCGAGCGAGCGTCGAGCGAAGTTCGAGCGATTTGGACAACCGTGTCGCCCAATTTAAATTTGCTGAGAGAGATAGTGACAATGTTGGGGCTCAAGTTTTTATGTCTTTAAAAACATGCACATTTCATGGCATGATATTTTTCTTTCAAATAACAATGTTGTGGCTGACGATGCGATGATCATATTGCACGAACAATTACGTTGAGAGCAGGAGACGATCGACTTAGGGAAACGACATGAAACATTGAAGTGATGAATAGAGTGTCATTTATCGGTTTAGGGTTTAACTTTTAGTTTTGATTTTATTTTTTTATTGGCGTGGTTGGGCTAGTACGTATAGATATAATTGTAAATCTGTATATAGTTGACCAAAATCTAACAGATTGGTACATATAAAACTATAAATTTAATTTATATTTAAGTATATATGAATGTGTAAGTGTGTATATATATAGGTGTATGTGTGTATATATGTGTATATACATGTTGATAGATGTATGTGTATATATATATGTATATATATACTAGTTAAAATAATAATTCGAGCCGAACCTAGCCAAGCGGACCTTTGCTCATGCTTGGCTCGTTTATAAACCGAACCGAGCAGAGCGGCTCGTTTATAACCGAGCGTCAAATCGAACGAGTATTTTTCGAGCAATTTCCGAACGAGCGTCGACCGAGCGACGAGCGGCGAGCGATTTGAACGGCCCTACTCCACCGTACCCGTTAGATCTATCCTTCTTCCCTAATTAAGAATTAATGGCATTTCAATATTAAGTCTATGCTCACATGATCTAATATTGCATTTCATAGGCAATTCATACCGTTTAAGTATCCGTAACATGTATTCCACCCCCGAGAGTTATAAAACCAAAAACAGTTAAGAGAAAAGGGGGAGCATGAACTCACTCTTTTGCGTCTTCGGTACTCGTAACTCAAATCTCGTCAGCAAACACGACTACCTACAATGTGCTAGGGTCTATTAGACGAGCGGGTTGTGCCTTGCCTTAGTATTCATGTTTTGAGTTACGTTTCTTTTATGTCTTTAACATTATCCAAAGTTATAATTACTTGTTAAAATAATAATTATTTTAACTTTTAAATTATATTCAATTTTGGAATAATTGTTAAACAATATTTTGTAACAATACTTCTCAAGTGTTTATTTTTGTATTTCCTTCCCAAAGATGGGGGTATTTCATACATGTGTATTTGTATTCTCGTATTTGTAGTTTCCCAAAAATCATATATCTTCTAAATATTCCACGAAAATACATTTTTACTTCCAAAAATAATATATTTTCTCCTTGTCGAAGATATGATATACTTTGTAATAATAATGAAAATCATATTTTCATTTCTTGTATCCAAAATAATATTTACCAAAAATATATTTAAAACGGTATTTTCCAGAATATTTTGTAAGTTACGTTCTTGCGTTCGATTTCACAATATTAAGTGTGTAACTTATATATTTATTCCTTGTGATTTTAGGTATATTTTGGATGGTAAATTCTTGGTATTTGTTAAGTTATATTACATTAATCCTAAAATAATATAACTAATACACCAGGTATACAAATAATCACACACAATGTGTCTTTAATGTAAATATATACTTTAAATACATATTTATCCATTTTTATTTATAAAAAAACCAACCTCCAATACTTGAATTTTTGTAACAAAATCCAAGGCAAAGTTTATATTGAAAACCATAGTTAAAACACACTTGTAAATATTTGTTTAGAAAATATTTTTCTAAGTGTTCATATTTTTAGAAAATTTTGCCATAGTTTCCCCAAAAAAATGTCGGTGTCCATGCTATCAAAGCATATCATTTTCTTTTCAAAATCATCACAAACAATCAACAATCGATCTACATTTACCAAGTGCTAAACAAAGCTATCTACATAATGATCATGAACTTGAGTTTTCATAAACACTTGTAGTAACTTGGTAGTATGTTTAGTAGACTTAGTTACCCTTTAAAGTGTGTTTATTTCTTTAAAAACCTCATTCTTAAAGGATTTAGGTGTTTACAACTTTCTAGATGATTTTTCCAAAAATCATTCTCTTGGGTTTTTCTTGTAAACAATGTATTCTTATACTTGTTTCACCACTAGAAACATGGTTAGTTTCTTTAAAAACAATGTTCATGTAAATCTTTGTGATTTAACTTGGTTTCTTTGGAAAAACTATTTTAGAAATCATCCACTCACAAGACTTGTATTTTATTTAGATCATCATCATATGAAAATAACTTATATTATTCAAGTTCTTGAAAGACATAAAGCATGATGATCTTGGTTTTTCACAATATCACCACCTTAACTTACTAGAAGATTTGTTTAATCATAATCTAGTGGGTTTCCTATAATGTCTAACATTACTGACATAAATCATCAATCATCAAGAAGCAAATAAACACAAATCAACATTATTTCATATGTAAATGAGCTTATGTTAGAGATTTATGATTATGTTCCTTAGTGTTCATCAAGATTATCAATGTTCATCATCTTTTATTCATCAAAATATGAAGTAACAAAGGGTTATGAGGGCCTTACTACTAGCACAAGGCTAGGGAAGAACACAAGATGTTGTGGATGATAAAAGTGGAGGATAATAGCAAATGATGAAGGTTCTTCAAGATCCAAGAGCACCAAGCTTCATAAGTCACCTTCTTACACCTTGAGTACTACTTGGAATGAATGGATGAGAAGGAGAGAGATGAGTGGTGTTGTGTGGGTGTGGTTCTCGGCCGAAGAGAGGAGGAGAAGGAGAGAGATGAGTGGTGTTGTGAAGTGTGGTGAGAATGAGGGTTCATGCTTTACTTATAATCCATCTTATGTTTTTGTCCAATAGGTCTTATGTTCCTAATAGTACATGCACAATCTTTGGCATATCTAAGGAAGATTTAAGGAAATCTTGTGAGATTATGAAGAACAAGGTGTGGGGCCACACCCTTGATGCTGTAAATCATGAGGGGGGGGGGGGGGTAAGTGTAAGTTTAAATGGTAAGTTAGATAACTAAGTTAGATTTCACGTATATTAGTTAGGTGTTTATGTGTATGAAGTGTTATATAGTGTGTTAGGGTGTTCGGGGATCATAACTAGTTCAGAAATAATAAAACAACGCTTCTAGTATAATTTTGGTGTTTCGGGTAATGTCTGGTTGTTTGGTTAGATACCGGTTCGTTAAAGTGTCAAACTATTCCGTTTAGTGATTTTTAAGTACCCTTTTGTTACACTTCTAGTTCCCGAAACTTAGGAAAGCATTCATGACAATTTAGTCATATTTTTGCATGTTACTAGCTTATTAAAATGCTGAATTTTGCTGAAATGTGCTGAATTCAGCACTTTAAGTGGGTTTTAGGCACTTTCCGGCACTTAAACTATCACCTAGTGAAGCAGTTTTATGGTCCTCACTGTCCTACACCCTATACTAGTGTGAAACTTAGTCTCTGGCTCACACTGGTTCTCAAAACATTTCTTGTCTCTGTACTGTACTGAACTCCCGTCAGTGCTTTTAGTTTGTCTGATAATGGTGCCAATTCTGTTCTGTGCATTATTAGAGCTATATCGTGTTGCATGTAGTAATGATAAAAGTCTTGCAACATGAAATGCCATTGTATGTATATAACAGTAATCAGAAATTCATTTGTCTTGTAAACTAGATCATGGACAGTTATTGAAGCACATATTACTGTTCAATTAGTGTACGGAATGTACGGAAAAGTGACGGTTGTCACACCCTCTAATCCGGTTCTTGATATTCTAATGGATAGCCTAAACCTAAAACATATTAGTATTGATTATCCATGTGAAATATGTCATAGAGCTAAGCAACATTGGGATCCATTTCCATTAAGTGATCATAAATCTATGTCACTAGGAGAACTTATCCATCCAGATGTGTGGGGACCATATAGGGTTCAAAGTAGAGAAGGATATAGATTCTTCTTAACTGTGGTGGATGACTACTCACGTGTTGTTTGGGTTTTCTTATTAAAACATAAGAATGAAGTTTTTGAAAATATTGACATATTCTTTAACTTAATAAATAACCAGTTTGGAAAAACTATTAAAACTATTAGAAGCGACAATGACACAGAATTTGTAAATAGTTTAATGAATAATTTTTTAAATTCAAATGGCATCATTCATCAAACCACCTGCCCATATACACCACAACAAAATGGGATAGTTGAGAGAAAACACAGACATCTGTTAAACATTGCTAGAGCTCTATTATTCCAAGGGGGTCTACCCCTTAGATTTTGGTCCGAGTGTATTCTAACCGCCTCTTACCTTGTAAACATGACACCTTCCTCTATACTAAATGGTAAATCTCCGTATGAGTTAATTCATGGCTTTAAACCCTCTCTTAATCATCTTCGTAACTTCGGTTGTCTTTGTTTTAGTACTATTTTAAATAACTCAGATAAATTTGATAGTCGTGCTGATAAATGTGTTTTTTTGGGATATTCAAATCAAAAAAGGGTTATAAGTTGTGGTGCCTTGATCACAAACAAATCTTGTTTTCAAGAGATGTGAAATTTTATGAAAATGTTTTTCCTTTCAAACAAAATAAAACCTTGTGTCAAAATGATTTCAGCCCGATTTGAACTTAAATACTTTAAACTTCTTCAATCTATATGACACCGAAAGGAATGGAGATGATAAAAGACCCGATGATGAAGGGAGGGTTACGAGTGACAACACCGGTAGTGATCATGAACCTCCAGAAGTTGATAACACTGAAGGTAATTCTGAACAACAACCTGACAGTTCGCGTCAAACTTCTGGAGAAACTGACACATCTGGCAATTTCAGTGAAGAGGTCATACCTCCTGAGGGCAGGGTTCAGCCTGCCGTAACTAGGAGATCTATGAGGAATGTGTCGGTTCCAAAAAAATTACAAGATTATATGGTGGAAGGTAAGGTCAAATATGGACTTGAGAAAGTTGTTAACTACTCAAATTTGTCCATTGAAGACATGTGCTTTTCGTCTGCCCTTAATAAGAGTGTTGAACCTAGGACATACAGTGAGGCTGCTTTGGACCCAAATTGGTTTCGGGCTATGAACGAGGAGATGGAAGCCTTGTTTAGAAATAACACATGGAATCTAGTTGAGTTGCCCGCAAATAGAAAACCTATAGGATGCAAATGGGTGTATAAAATAAAGTATAGATCTACGGGTGAGATAGAATGCTATAAAGTTAGGCTTGTTGCTAAGGGTTATAGCCAAAAGGAGGGAATTGACTTTGATGAGACATTCGCTCCTGTAGCTAAAATGGTTATAATAAGGTGCGTCATTAGCCTTGCAGTTCTGTTGGTGCACTACGTCTGTCGTCTACGTCTTCAGTCAGTTCTCAGTTCGGTGCGAAAGATTGGTCAAGCATGATATCATCATGACATCATCCAAGTGATGTCATGATGACATCACATCACATAAAGACAAAAGAGTTTGCATGAGATAGGATAGAAAGTTCGTATATATTCAAATTGTGATTTCGTGTATATGTCAGATAGGTCTCGCTCATGTGTCATATTCATATTCCGCTCATTTGTCAAATAGGTATCGCTTTTATGTACAAAGGGGTATCGCTTATGTGTCAAGTGGACACATAAGCGAAATCACAACCCTATATATAGACACAAGAGCGAAATCATACACATAGATGTAGGTGTGTTCTTCCGGTTAGCCACGAAGTGCTGCCGAAGTGTTGATTTGTGTGTAAACGTCATTCAGATTAATAGAATCAACAGATTAAATTGAATTCTCGCTGAATTGTACTCGTTTTGTATGTTTCCGCCATTCAAAATGAGATAGACTCTTCTACGCGACTTGTTTAGGTCCGAAATCGATCCTACAATTGGTATCAGAGCCAGTGAAGAAGAGTTTTCTACAATTCAACAGCGATTTCTGTTTCTACACCTTTCTTTTCCGAAAAACTAAACTTTTTACGGTCAAAATCGGCCAAATTTCACATATATTGTGCGTAAACATGTTTTGATCAATCCTTGAAAGTTTCAAAGCTTGAATCGACCTAAAACATCGGATTTTTGAAGGATCGCTCATACGAACTCGTGATTTTGATGATGTCATCAGCTGGTTCGCTCATCTGGTCCGCTTATCCGGACATCTTCTGATCCGCTCATAGTGACACTTAGAAATTCAGCCTTAAAGTGTTTTAGTATTTCACGTGAATTCATGGAGTTGTGTGAAACAAAAATAAAGAGATTGTCAGTTTTTTGGATGTGTGTTGATCGGTTTGTCATGTGATAAATCTGCATTTTCAGACTAAAAGTTGTTGGTTCATTAATAGTTTGCATGTGATAACAATCATTTTAGTGTGTCATGAGGTAATGTGTTTGTTTGGTTCAAGAATAGCATGTGATCTTTAAATGTGATATTGATAATTTTAGTGTGTCAGTTAGTATTGATTGCATCGATTGAATTTAGTAAGTCAAAGTTGTGCATGTAAAAAGTTGGTAAAGATAAATGAATCAATTTGTCTTTTGCATATGATAAAGTGATTTGGTGTCAGTAATTGGAAAAGGAAGTCACATGTTTGTGTCAATAGGTTTTGTGGTTATTAGTGCATGTGAATGATATCGAGAAAAAAAAATAAGAATTGTTGATCATATTTTAGTCATTCTCGGTTCATGTGATCATATTTTAGTTGTCGATTTGGTGGTTATTTGAGGTCCAATCAGTTTAAAGTGTGCATATGATTCTTTATTAAAAAGAAAGATTATATTGTCGGTATTAGTGGATTCTAAGGTTAAAAAGGTTGGTCAAATCAGAATAAAGTGTGTGTCAGCTCATTTACGGCCAAATCGTTATCAGCCCAAGTTATTCAACGGCCCAAGTTTCAACATTATAAAGTTCACGGCCCAAGTTTACTTGTTAGTGTTTGTTGGCCTATTGTGAGTTAAATCAGAAGCTTATTCATCAGTTTGCTTGTTGGTCGTGTGGTTTGAGTCGTGGTTTCTGTCAGTTCATATGGTTTGATCATTCAAAGGTTACAAAGGGTCAAGTCGTTGAATTTGATTCCAGGTCATACCAGTTCGCACAGTGTGTCAACCTTCAATCCGCACAGAATATTCACCTGTTTGAGTACCAGTTTTATTCTGTTATTTGATAAGTGTTTAAACTGATTGTGTTTTGATTGTTTGTTCGACAGGAAATCGACAGGTAATTCGAGGTGATTTGTTTACCAGTTCGTTTGAAAGCTGAGTTTGTGAAATTGTTTACCGAAAACATGGATTTTGAAGAATTGTTGGCATATGTACATTATGAATCTCAGCAGTATATTCCGATAAAGCAAGAAAGAGAAACAGTCTCAGCAAAAGAAGTTGTTGAAAAAGTTCCGGTTTTTGATCATTCGTCTGATGAAGAGGGTGACAATTATGAAGAAGAAATCCAAAGACTTGAAAATCTTAAACAACAACTTTCATCTGATCAACGTAGTGGAAAGTTATTTTATACGAATAAAATTGAAAAATTAAAAGAAAAACAAGATGCAAAAAGAAAGAATCAAAAGACAGTTATTGCTAAAGAAGAGATCAGAGCTGAGCAGATTGAACAAGTTCCATCGATCAAGGTTGAGAAAGAAGAATCTGAAAAACCTGTATCTGTGAATCCTGAATCAGAGTCAAAGAATGAGGTTGCAGAGGACGCACCTATCTTTGATCATTCACCAGAAGAAGAAAGTAAGAATGAAAGTGTTCATGAGGAAAAGGAACAGGTTGAAAATATCTCATCTTTAAAGGTTGAGACAAAAGTTGATGATAAACATATTATTGTTTTGCTGAAAAATTGTGAGATGTTAACATTTGTAAAGGACAAACTCTTGAAGGATGTTGAGAGTTTGTCATTAGAAAACAAAAATCTAAAAAAATCAGAAAATGTTTTGAAAAATAAAATTCACAATTTGGAAAAAGAAAAAGAAAAAGATTTTGAAAATGAAAAAGAAAAAATTGAGAAAGATTTTCAAAGTCAAATAAAAATTTTAGAAGATGAGAGAGATTTGTTTGGTAAAAACAATCTTGAAAAACAAATTGAAATCAATTCTCATCTTGAAAAGATTATTCGACTTGAAAAGGAAGCAGAGTGTGCTCAAAAGAAAATCAAGGAATGGGAAGAAAAGTTGAAGGTTTTTGTGAATACTTCAGCTATTCCTTGCCCTAGACCAGTTAATTCTGTTCCAATAAGTGACAATGTCACAAACTTTGACAAAGTCAAAGTTGAAGATTGCGATGAGAAATCTGATGATGAAAATGAAAAAATAAAGAAAAAGAATTTATTTTTGAAGTTAAAAGAAAAATTTCAAGAAACTGTTCCACAATCAACTGAAAAGGGAGAATGCTCTAAGCAAAAACCTTTGAAAAAGAAAGTGGAACAAAAACAAAAAGAGAAAAGTTTGAAAAATGTTCAAAAAGAAAATAAAAGTTCATCAGATCAATCATCCAATCGCAATCAAAAATCACAAAAATTAAAAAATGAAAACTCTAAAATTGTTGGCAATAAGTGGTGCAGGTCGGACCACAGTGCTCAAAAGTCAAATCCAACATACAAGAGGAGCAAGGATTATTACCAAGCCAAACAGTGCTATGATTTGAGCATTTGGGCTGAAAATGGTGATTGGTATGATAACAGAGTGTGTTACCGATGTGGTTATCAAGGACACATTGCTGTTAACTGCCAGAGTTGGAGTTATGAGACGAGGAGATGCTATAACTGCCATATCAAAGGTCACATTGCCAGAGATTGCCCAAGGAGATCAAATGAAAGATTGAGGGGTAATTCTCAGAAGATGTCAAAAAGAAATCAGTCAATGTCAAGCCCAAAGAACAGAAGGTTCAAGAACCTAAAGTTCAAGAAAAGAAAGTGAAGCTTTCACAGGGGCAAAAAGACAGACTGAGGAAGAAGAGGAAGAAAGCTAGAGAGTATCTAGAGAAGATTTTGTCCTCGGGTTCACCGGATAAATTGAATAAGAGTTCTGATGAATCAAATCCATCAACTGCAAAGTCAAGCAAGACAAATTCATCAGATACAAATCTGAGGACGAAAGGGATTTTGAAGAAAGAGAAATTGGTTAATCAAGAGATTAACAAAACAAAGAAAGTAAAATTTTCACTTTCTGGCGATGATTTTGTTTCTTCGGAAACAAAGGAGCCACATGTCGGCGATGAATCTGGCTCATCAAAGTCAGACAAGCTACATTCAGGCAATGAATCTGGTATGGTAAAACCAGAAGAGCCATGTGTTGAGGTAAAACTTGAAAATTCTGGTCTAACAATGGATGATGAAAATTTTCCACCATTGTTGAACAAGAATTCAAAATCACCCAAGGACCGTCAGGCTTGGGTGAATCTGTTTAAATGAAAAACCTGACTTGCCGGAGATCCCAAGTTGGTAATCGTGGATCAGGAATCGGCATCATTCTGTGTATTTGATTATGTTTTTCGTACAAGTGGTAAATCAAGGACATTAAGTTGTACTTGATTTTCTACAAGTGGTTGAAGACAATATGATGAACCACATCCCCAACTTTACAAGTGGTAAAAACAAACTTATTTTCCGGAAAAACCATTTGATTAAAACAAACTTAAGTGTTTTGAAATCTAAATGGGAAAATAGTTTGAGGGGGAGTTCTGATTGTTTATGCCAAGTGAATGGCGAATTGAGGTGATTCGATATCAGTTGTCACTTTATTGTACAGTTTGTTTTCAAATTTCCTAAAATGTGTTTGCATTTTAGGGGGAGTAAGAAATTTTTAGAAAATCCAAAAACATTTGAAAATTTGAAAAAGACAAAAACATGATAAAACCTACTGGCAAAAAGACAAAAACAGTAAAAAATGAAAATGAGTTTTGTTGTCAAGAAGAGGAAATGATAGTACATCAGTGGACTATCACCGCATGCTAAAGAATTGGAAAGTCAAATGTGATAAACGATCTCACTGATGATGTGCCAGTAGATTTTTGCACATTTAGTAAATTGTGACGAGATATAAATCTAAATTTCAAACTTGCTTATATCGTGGGGAAACATCTCTCGGATATATGGGTAACCCCCGAAATCTCGTTTGAAAGGTCTCATAATCTGATATACTAGGTTATTATACTCAATGATGTCTGGGGTATTATTCCAGGACTTCTGCTGAATGGTAGTTCTGACCTAGTCCTCGAATAATACTTTCTGCAAATGCTTGAAACATAGCATCACCCTCAGCATATATGATAAGACAATAAAATTGCTTAGCAATGCTGTTGTAAAAAAGATCCTCTAAAGGGGACACACCCACAAGATGAGTCATGATCTCTCTGCTGAACGGTAGTTCTGACCTGAGCTCTCATGATTCTTCATAATTTATTAACCCCTACAGATATCATTTGTGTCATAATTACCTGTAAGACTGATTATTGGGATCTGGATACGGGAGTATATTCTGAGGTGGGACACGCGATTTAGTTTAAGTGTTTAAAACATTAATATCATATCTCGAAGCAGTTGAACTTTGTGTGAGAATTTAAGTGGACCAGTATACTGACAATCTAAGTGAATCGTTTAGAAACTTAAAATGAAATGAAGCTTAACGGTGTTGGTGATTTGTCTCAGAAACTGATATGATCCTCTTACACGAACTCACAAAAATATTGTCTGTAAATATTTCTTTACTGCATTTCATTCTATTCAAAAATCCAAAAAGATTTTAGTGTGTTTTAGCATAAATTTTGAAAAATACAAAAAGATTTTCGACAACTGGTGTTGGAGAGCTAATTTTCAAAATTCCAAGTGCTAAACATGATGAACAAATGGTTTGGGAGAGTGTGTTGTTTTGAAAATGAATATGATATTTTTGCAAGTGGTTCATCAGAGACTATAAATGTTAGATCATTTTTGTGATATTTTTTAGTGATGTCTAATTGTGTTCAAGTTATCATCAGAAAATTTATTTTTGGGTAGAGCATGTGCAGGTTAGCCAGGTTCCGAAACCTGATTTTGTTAGAATGCCAGGTTATGATCTAAGAACCTGTGGAAAGTGAATTTCAGGCTACGATTCTAGCTGATTGAGAGGGGGAGTCTGAAGATTATTAAAGGAGAGTTTGCTGGTGATAAAAAGAGATGAGAAGATTGAGATTGAGGATACTTACAATGTTAGATATTTCAGAGAGTTAGAGAAGACTGATAAAGACTAAAGATGCAAAGACTCAACACTGAAGACTCCGTCAACATCCGAGGGGGAGTCTGTTGGTGCACTACGTCTGTCGTCTACGTCTTCAGTCAGTTCTCAGTTCGGTGCGAAAGATTGGTCAAGCATGATATCATCATGACATCATCCAAGTGATGTCATGATGACATCACATCACATAAAGACAAAAGAGTTTGCATGAGATAGGATAGAAAGTTCGTATATATTCAAATTGTGATTTCGTGTATATGTCAGATAGGTCTCGCTCATGTGTCATATTCATATTCCGCTCATTTGTCAAATAGGTATCGATTTTATGTACAAAGGGGTATCGCTTATGTGTCAAGTGGACACATAAGCGAAATCACAACCCTATATATAGACACAAGAGCGAAATCATACACATAGATGTAGGTGTGTTCTTCCGGTTAGCCACGAAGTGCTGCCGAAGTGTTGATTTGTGTGTAAACGTCATTCAGATTAATAGAATCAACAGATTAAATTGAATTCTCGCTGAATTGTACTCGTTTTGTATGTTTCCGCCATTCAAAATGAGATAGACTCTTCTACGCGACTTGTTTAGGTCCGAAATCGATCCTACAAGTTCAGAGGGATTGGCCCCTCTTTCAACTTGATATTAACAACGCTTTTCTATATGGAGAGTTAAATCAAGCTGTGTATATGTCCCTCCCTGAAGGGTTCTACTCTAAAAATGAAACAAAACTTTGCAAATTAGTAAAATCCCTGAATGGGCTAAAACAACCTCCTCGTATGTGGAACGTGAAACTTGTTAGTGTTCTTAATGATCTTGATTTTAAGCAAAGTAAATGTGATCATTCACTGTTAATTAAATCTTCTGATTTTGTGTTTATTGCCCTTCTTGTATATGTTGATGATAGCGTCTTAACTGGAAATTATTTAAATGAAATTAATAAGGTTAAATCGTTGTTATAATCTAAATTTCTTATTAAAGATTTGGGCGAGTTAAAATATTTTCTAGGTATTGAAGTTATAAAGTCTGACTCTGGAATTTGCTTGTCACAAAGAAAATATTGTACCGAGTTATTAGCTGAATACGGCCTTACGGGGTGTAAATCTGTTGCTACCCCTATTGAACTTAATTACGCTATCGTTAAGGCTTGCAAAAATAGTGAAACCTTATCTGATATAACTGGGTACCAAAGGCTAATAGGTAAGTTAATTTATTTATCAAATACTAGACCAGATATATCATATATTGTACAGTACATGAGCCAGTTTATGCATAGCCCTTCCAAGTGTCACTTGCAAATTGCTTTACGACAATTGAGATATCTCAAGAACTCTCCAGGTAAAGGTATCCTCTATTCAAAAAGTACGGGTTTTGATCTTGTTGCTTATTCTGATTCTGATTGGGCAAAGTGTGTTGAATCACGAAGGTCAGTTATCGGTTTTTGTATTTTCCTAGGAAGTTTTCTTGTTTCTTGGAAAACTAAGAAGCAAGCAATAGTGTCACGGTCATCTGCTGAAGCAGAATACCGTGCTATGTGCTCTGCCATATGTGAAGTTCTATGGCTCGTTAACATTCTTAAGGAACTACAAGTTAAGATTAAACTCCCCATTCCTTTTTTTTGCAACAATTCTGCAGCCGTCTCTATTGCTGCAAATCCTATATTTCATGATAGAACAAAACATTTTGAAATTGACCTATTTTTTCTTAGGGAAAAAATTGCTTTTGGAGCTATTAAAATCCTGCCTACTTATTCTAAGGATCAGTTGGCAAATATATTTACCAAAGGCCTTCTAAATAATGAACATGACAACATGTGTAAATTAATAAAAATGTTTGATGTTTTCACCAATTAAATTGAGGAGCGGTGTTAAATTTTCAGTCTTTTTTTATCAATTTAATTGTTGGCTTATTTTGTTTTTTTTTATATCAAGTTCTTGTATTGGGCTAGCCCAGTTTATGTTTCCAATAAGTCTCAGGCCCTCTATCTTTGCTTGTCTCCTTTGTCGGTGTGCTAGGGCTTCAGAAGAAAGAGTCGTTTGTCCCGGTTTAGAGCTGGAGCTGCATCTTCGCTGGCTTTCCATGTTTGTCTTCAAATCCCTCAATCATCGTCTCAATCTATAGCTGGTGCTTTCAAGGGTTATGAAGACTGATATAGTTTCCGTTTTTACTCATTATTTCATCTCCTATAAATGGTGCCTTTACTGTAGTTGTTTAGGCATAAGAATTTTTCTGTAAAGCTGAATTACAAAGCCTACTTCTGTCTTATTGTTCTTATCATCCACATCAATAAAACGTGGTTATTTTTTAGATTTATTACGAATCGATAACGAAACTGGAAAATCATTTTGAGCAGAGATAAAGTGCGTTCACTAAACCACCACACCGACTTGCAAGAAACTCTTAGAACTTGACACCGTAGTTTGCAGATTTGAAAATAATATTCCCCTGTAATGAGGCAACAATTTCTGCAGATACAAAAACCTCATAAATTAAGTGAAATAGTGAAAATAACTCAAGTAATCGATTTTGCTTTGAGTCACAAACAACCTGCAACAATCATGAATTTCATCAAACCTAGAAAGTTCAACACATTTAAATGTCAATTTCAAGTCTTGGATCCAGATTTAACTGTCAATATGATTCAACTTTCAAGTGCAGGCTTGCAGTCTTACACAAGAAAATGGCATTAACCAAGTAAATAGCTTCTATAAAGGCTAGCTGAAAGCCAAAAGATCAAATTAGTAAGATTATATATTAATAATGAAAGTAGGAAATAACAAAATTGGTCATGAGTTCACAAATTTACCAGTATATCAATGTATGAAACCACACTGTGTGCGATGAAAGGACATGTCCAAAGAAAAGAACTAAACTAAAATGGAATAAAAATCTGTGCATACCACATTACACAACAAAAAATAATATAATAAAATAAAAATTGAACATCCAGGTGAGTTATTTCTTCTTTTTCTGCTGCCAAACCATAAAGCATAGAATAGCCTAATTACATTTTACAAATATGCAAAATTAATCACCAAATCAAGAACGCAAGGGTAATCAGAGGCGTAGCTTGACTAAAAGTTTCGGGGAGCGGAAAGTCACGGGACCCAATTCATATATTGTATAAATATTTAGGCAAAATAATTGGGGGGCGATCCTTTATAATTTTAAAATTTCCAGACGAAAAATCGAAAATTTTACACTTCTAACCGCAACAATCGGGGGGGGGGGTGTATACCCGGGTTTCCACTAAGCTCCGTCAATGAGGGTAATCAAGATCAATTGAACCCTATATTTATATTTTAAAAGAGGTAGAGATAGTGAAGTAGGGGATACCTAGGTTAAATGCAAATGGAGGCTATTCGGATTATGAGAGGGAGAAAGAGATGGAGCCAAGGAGAAGACGAAACCATTCAAATAGATCAACAAATTACCTCTCATCAATCAAACTCATATAGATGCCCAATATTTGGTGATGATAACGAATATACCATAAATTTCATCGTCGTGTCAATTAGATTCATAAATGTCGACTTTTACCCATACCAATAAACCCTACACATTCTTTAACTAGAATCAGTACTAAAATGGGAACACCGAAAAAAGCAGGTATGGTGCACGCTATGATATGATATTGTAGTATGAGATTAGGCATTGCACTTTGTTATTAAAGACAATTTACTATCCTTCACCTATTAGACAAAAAACAAACAAAAAATACCCTAATTTTAAAACAAATATTGAACTAAAAAATAAGAAACTAAAAAAACATGAAGAAGAGATACAAACATATACCTGTTACATATTTAGTTAATCACACCCATCAATCATCATCTTCATATGATCATCGCTATAATAACTAAATGAAAACAGAACATGTTTGACCTATATCAATCAAATTACTTCCTTCATAAACCACCGAAAAGAATAATAAAGCAAGGAATCAAACAATGAGATTGAAACTAAACAAAATCAGAAGTAGCAACTACGTTCGAACCTAATGAAGAAGAAACATCGACGATAATAGGATGAATAATAGGGATCGATGTACATATAATTCATTTAAATCTTACAATTACTGTTTATTTCCATTCCATACGACTGCAAGAAATTCGTATTTGACTGAAAAATAACAACCAGGAAGCAAAACCTACTCCTCCAATTAGAGGGGAAAATAACCACATTTACTAAAAAGAATGTATTCTTATTTCAAACATCGATTTCTCTCAAGTTAATTAAACGTTGTAACATTGAATATAGAAATCAAGATCACATAATACATGGATTACCACAAACTGATGAGAAAAGAATTAAATATTTTATCAATATGGCAATTTATAGGGCATAAAAGAGAAAATCAAAACAAATGAGATAAAGCAAGCATAAGTAAGAATTACCAGCAATTAGTAGAGGAAAATCTGATTGGTGTTGATGACCGTTTCTAGTTTGATTAATAGAGATATTCCCTTTGATTGGTTTGAAGCAGGTTATTTGATTGATCAAATGTATAGGGCAGAGCAGTTAAATTTGGAGATCAGGGAACTCTTCGATTTAAAACCTAATTAATATTTGAGATGTGTGAAAGTGTGCGGGCTGGATTAAATTAAACCGCCTAATTAAAATTGGGTTTCAATTTTCATGTTGCCATCGCTACCACGGTTGCAATTAAAAAATACTCATAAATTCGGGATGATCTAGGGAAGTTATCCTTATTTTCCCACTAATTTGCAACCGAAAATAAACGATGACAAAATTTCCAACCAATTAGCTATCATACAATCGTAAGTACTATTAATTTACATTTCCGTGAGAAATAGATGGCTAAATTTGCTACCAATTTTTTTTGGTAGCAAATTTTGGTGACAATAGCCAACTTTTCTAGTAGTGAATCTTCTCCATAACCATGTCAATTTTTGAAACTAAATTCTATATCTATGAACTTAATTTCAAAAATTATGTCAAGAAATTCACAGAACCATGTCAATTTCGAAATTAATTTGCAACCCTTTAGACACCCAAACTCAAATTGTACCCACTATCCCAAATCGAAGATAATAACTTGTAGGCAAATCTCGCATACGTTGTTTCACGTCTAATTACACCATCTTTGAACACAAGTTTAAGAGCCAACAAACAAATCAAAACACAAACATCAGTAAACATCAATAATTCTTTAGGAAAAATTGTCAACTTGAAACAAAATCAAAACCCGGATCAACATTCAAACAGGAATTGAAGAATCGTTCACCTTGTGAGAAGAAACAGGTCTTGAAACATACATGGAACGGATTCAACTCGTTCTGATTCAAAATTTGTGAGAATTGCCTGGATGAAAATCGACCAGATGAGATTTAGGTTTTGGGAAATGAACATAGATGCGATCTCAAAAGTAGCAAACTGATAAGATGAAATGAAACATATATGTTATAAGAATAATGAGTATGAATCGCTGCCTGATTGAAGATTTAGGGTTTCTCAATGGAACTACGGAAATGAAAGGTGAAATAAGGCAAAGTGCGTGAGAAAGGTCATGGGTTTTCTTTATTGATCTATTGAAATACCGGTGAAGTCGTATGATGTAGATGAGTATTAGGGTTTGTGAATGAGAAGGTGGATGAAAGAAACAAACGGGGAAAGATGCGTGTGGTGAGTGAAGGGAAATAGGAGGAAAAGAAATTTTTGAAAAAGTTAATAAGTCACAATGGAATGACTTATTGACTTTTCTCCTCACATAATAATTTCATGCCAAACACCTTTTAATTTTTCAAAAAGTCAATAAGCTAATAAGTCACTAAAACAAGCAATCCCAAACACCCTTTAAGAAGAAGTCCACATCAGCATTTTTTGGAGGCCTAAAATCATGTCATGTGACTAACATGTATTCATTTAGTATAGTAGGTAGATGCCACATATTGAAGAGTTATCTAGTACCTAGTCCTTTGAAGGTCACGAACTTTTTATTCAATATGTTTATACATAGGGAGTTAATAACCACACATTCCTTCCTACTATCTCTTTCTATACATACATAGATAGATATATATAAAAAGAAATAGAGTGAAAAAGAGTGTGAAAATAAGATTGAGAAGTGTGAGAATAGTGAAAGTATTTTATATATATATATATATATATATATCTCACATATTTAATAGCTATGTAGTACCTAGTCTTTTGTAGGTCGCGGACTTTGTGTGCCTAGTTAGACTGCGGGGTATGGGGTGGGGGTTTGGGCGTGGGTTGGCTGAAAACGCCCAAGCCACCACCCCGGGTGAGCATGGGTTTGGGCATGGCCCCTTTGGCGTGGGATTCAGCCCGGGCGTGGGGCGGGCTAGTAAGTGACATGGCATGCTCTAAATGGCCAAACCAAATTCATGCCCCCCAACCCAAGCCCCATCATACCCCATGGGCGTGGGTTTTGATGGTGGGTTTTTTCCCATTCCACGTGTCAACATATGCCCCAACCCAAGCCCCATACCCCGCACTCTTAACAAGTGGTGAACTGGTAGTGATCAATAATAAATATATAGTTGTTTTTTCTTGATAGTGACAATAATGAATATATAATTGTGTAGCATGCAAAAATAAAGAATATACAATTGTTTATCAAAATGATAGGAAAAAAGATCTCTCACCTTTAACAAATTATATAGCGAACAAGTTGATATTGAAACGGATACATATATTATCAAATTGATAGTGAACTTAATTGTTGTTTTTGTTGTTGTTGATATTATTACTATTATTGTTATTATTATTTTTATTATTATTGTTATTATTATTGTTGTTGTTATTATTATTATTATTATTATTATTATTATTATTATTATTATTATTATTATTATTATTATTATTATTATTAGTTGTTAGAGAATAATTATTATGTACTATTTTATTTGTTTATGTAGAGAACAATAATATATATTCACTACTCTTTAAGCATTATGCGGCAAACTTTTATACTTACATATTTGTAGTAAATTTTATTAATTATGACAGAAAGAATATATATAATATGTATATATGCAGTGAACAATATTGTATCAGTTATGTATTTAGCGAACAAATTATATAACAGTATAAGGAATCTATAATTTTGTAGCTACCATATCATGTACCAACAAGTTCATTGTACACGGAGTAATAAGGGCGTGTAACGACTTCGTAGTCTCGTAATGTACAAAATCATAAAAATGATTCATTTCGAGTCTTACGTAATGCACAAAATTATAAAAATTATTCATTTCGAGTCTTACAATAGTATGCATCAAACTTTTTATTTGTTAGTTACATTAAAAAAAAATGCAATAGCATCACACACTACGTAGTTGCACTTGTAATACCCAGCCTCTTCTTACGAAAAAGCTAGCAAAACGTTGTTGTATACCATTCATAAAGAATAATGCTCTCACTTCGTCTAGTTTTGTGCTCGGAGCATGGGCGAGTTGAGCGGTGAGTGAGGCGACATGATTTCTTCGAGCCTTCGAGAAGAAAGCTTGAGTGTAAGGTTGTTTTGCCAGCATTGTTTCTTGGTCTTCGCCAAGGCTTTGGTCTTGATCTCGAGCATTCTAGTTTCGTGCACAAATGATTTGATTCTTTCTATCGCAACCATAACGGTCGCATCATCCATGTTAGCAAAACATACTCGAAACCAACCAGGTTCGTTGCAATGGAAAGACGATCCTGGCGAGACATTTAGTTTGATTTCGTTTATTATAATTCGCCAAAATGTCATTTCAGCTTCGAATGTGGGCTCTTTTAAGAAGCGACGTAAGTCCATCCAGAAAAAAAGCCCCGCATTGCTCTCCAAGCTGCCGATTCTTACTTCGGCTAGCTCTCTAGTAAACATGTCGTGTCGGTGAGCTAGCCTGGTCCTGCTCTCATGAATGAAGTTATCAACAAAATCATTTTGGGACAGCATCGATGCGATCATGTGTTGGGTTTGTGTTGAAACAAGCCCGAAACTAGACATTTTGCGAGAGATGTTCACAACCGTATCATTGTAGGAATAGATTATTCCAACCCTAAACCCAGGGAAGCCCATATCTTTTGAGAGACTATAAACAATATGGATAAGATTATGATCACATATTGTAGGAACTTCTTCAAGGATTTCAGCTATGCTTACGAATTTGTTACCGTTGGTCACGGTGCCAGCATAGATTTCATCACAAACGAGATGTATGTTTTTCTCATTGATGAAACCAACTAGAGTTTTTAACGTTTCCTTGTCAAAAAACGTACCCAAAGGGTTTGATGGGTTCGTTATAAGTAAACCTTTGACTTTAATGTTCGATTCTTTTGCTTTGTCGTAAGCATCCTCGAGCGCCTCGAGAGTGACCTTGAAGTTGTTCGAGCTACCACAAACAACAGGTATAAGCTCGACTCCTGTTCGCCATTTCAAATCACGATCGAACCTATAAAAAAGATGCATAAAGCATGTTAAATTAAGAAAGAAATAACTAAACTCATATAATACAATACAAAGTCAACTTTGATTAATTGTACATTTTCACATATTAATTTCGTGTTTTCAAATTTCAACTATAGCTACTCTAAGTCCAGCTAAACAATAAGTCAAATATTTTCTTATTATGCGTCAAATAATATTTAATTTCAGCTAAACCTACTTTCAAGCATGCTCAAAATTGATAACTAACTTTAATTATAAAAATATGTATTATTGAAAGAATACAGCAACAGAATCAAAAGAATAATGTAACAAAAAATTGTGTTTATTTTTTTCTGTCTGTTCCATGTTTGCTATGAAAACAAATTGCAACAATATTAAATTATTTAAAGGCATGCCCAACAGTCAAAAGGTCAAGAATGGATTTATGCGTCGGCGGGTCGCCGTCCGGTTATGAAAAAAATAATTTTTGGCTCAAACTCACAAAAACAGTTGAAAGATTAAAATATAAATAGAAGTTTGACTTGTTTGATTTTTCAATCATCATGAGTAATATGATGCACAATGAAAGAAACATCAAATTATATTTTTTTCTAAACCGCTAAAACGATATTATTTTCATAAAAGAATTAAAAACTATCAAGTAGCTAGAAATAGAAACTGATGAAACCACCAATATTAATGAGCTAGCACAACTCAAAGTTTTAATTTACATGAAACTAACAAGCAGCTATATAACATTTTGATTGATGTAGTTTATTCATATCCTTATATTGATGGGTCCTGCTAACTATACAGTATATATATTGATTATAGGATAGTGTTTTAGGTGAAACATGTTTTTTTTTGGGAGAACTGACAAAATAAATCATTTACTTTTTAAATACCAAAACTTTTGAAATATAAAAGAATGTTTGGAATGTAATATTTACTCATCTGTTATAATAGTAAAAATAAAAATATGAACAAATTTTGTTACATGTAGAACCTACATGTACATATGTTTATTATTAGCTACATATGTATAGGTAATATTTAAAAATAAAATTAAATAAATTTTTATGTACATAATACGTGTGTGTGCGCATATATATGTATATATATATAAAGTAAACTGTTAAAAATTAATAACTACTGATAAAAACTAAATGATTTAGTTTTGTTTATTTTATTTTTGAAATAGCTTAACTTTCTATAATCAAACTCAGTGTTGGTTGTGTAAAGGCTAATGATTCTCATAATATCTAAAATCATTAAATTGGGGATGCTGTAGTGGCGTTTCTTTACCTTTAGACAAATATAATACTTTTAATAAGTGTTTCAAAAAAGTTCGTAGTGAAAAGAATATATGCATACCCTGGATAATAAGGGGTGGGCACCAAGAAGGCTTCACCACGGTTAGCCAAGCAAAACGCCACTGTCTCATGAGCTCCAGTGGCTCCACCGCTCATCACAATCCGATCAGGATCGAATTTAACACGGCCTCCTCTAACCTGACTCATGAAATTCGCAATCGCAGCTCTGAATTCCGGCAACCCATGATAATCCTGAAATAGAGCAATTTCCTTGAAATCAAAACCTCCATGTGGTGTGCATATGGAGGCCTCAGGGTGGTTCATGAGCCACTCGTGAATCAAATCAAAACAAAGCTGGTTTTCGGCAAGACCCATTTGAATAACCCCAGACGGGTTGGTTAGAGGATGGTAAGGGTCAGTGTCATAGGCCTTCCAGCCATCAAAATAGGGCGAGTTTTCACCATGACCATCGTTGGTTGCGATCTTGGATAAGAACTTGTGGGTGTTGTTCAAGCCAACCTCCATTTCTAAGTGATGTTAGTGAGAGATGAGTGTTAACTTTTGAGGTAATTTGAATTTAGATTGAGGATTACATGAACTAATGTAGGGTATATATAGATGGGAGGGAGGGGGAGTGTGGGGGAACCTATGTAGACTGCTTACCATGAATGAAGTTTCCTGTTTGTTGAGGGGCCATTTTTGGAATATTATGTGCAAGTATGTGACTACTAGGGTTGTCATTTCCCTTTGTTCCTTCCTCTAGAAACAAGGAGTGGTTGATCTTGCTAATTATTTGTAATAAAGTACATATAATGCTATAGTTTTTGAGACAATTTGCTTAATATGGTATTTAATATTTCATTGAAATCTTTTGGATGTTTATCCATCACATCCTATCCTTCGACAATACAACTTATAAATTATTAAAAATACGTGTAAGAAAAGGGTATAAGGTTTAGTAGTCGGTGTGGTTTTCTTTTTTATTTGAATAAATCTCATTTATCAGTACATGAATTTAGATCAAGACCTTTATTTAATCAACCGCGCGTGTTATAAAATATATTATCCGAACTAATTTGCATGGACAATAGGAAGCAAACCCTTGACAAAGATAATACAACTTGAACTCTTGAAGCTTTTTTACTAATAGATTTGCAACAAGGGAGTTCTGATATCATTTGTGAATTTTAATGATAAAAATCAATCAAGTTTAATTATTATTTCATGATCATTCAAAGTCTGTTTTTACATATTAGGCATTCTAAGTCTAATCGACTACCTGTGAACAAATTACAATTTTAAAAGCTGAATTGACAACTTTATATTTTATATTTAAATGTATTTCACAGCTAATATGGACAGTGACATAACATGCATTGATAATTAGAAAACCAAAGCTGGTTTTACTAAACAATAAAACCTATACATTGTCGTTTTCATTGTTGGAAATCATATCCTTGATCAAACACACAAAACACGATTTGAACGAACTTGTTCGACTCTTTAACTATTTATCAATGAAAAGCACACAAGTAAAATAGACCAAATCATCTATTTATACTTGACTCATTCTAATCCTAACCCAATTCAAACTTTTGTTAAATAAATAAATAAATCCCTAAATTAACCTTATTAACTCAAACTATCAATTATCCTAATTTAAATATAAAAGACTTAATAAATACATCACCAAAAATTATAAATAACCCGTTTTCATCTTTATCCCCTTAATTCAAGATTAACATCTTCATTCTCTTCTTAAATCTTGAATTAGACCTGTTTCTTCACATTCGCGCCGTTATCATCAACTTCAATCCTTTGATCATCAAAATTTGATCTCTCTCTTCCCGGGTCACCAAAACTACACCTTTTTTTATCACCGATCAAAGAAAAAAAAGCTCCCCGCTTCTATCGTTTTATTTTTACTTGCTATACCCGACAAGATTCAAAGCACCATGTTTTGACGAATCTTCTTCCACCCGTTGACCAGCAAATCCGATCAGATACTTCAGCAAAAAAAAAAAAAAAAAAAAACTTACACCGGTTACATCGTCTTGATATTACCTAGATTGAAAATTGCTAATGCTATGAAGTTTACCACCACCGAAACGAATTGAACAGATCACCTGTCACCACCATCGTCCTAACGGTACTCCTCGTATTCTTGCTGACCCGAACAATATTCCTTAACTAAACCAACTTGTTTAACCTAAAGACTTTAAACCTTACTCGTTCAAATCAACAAAACCAAAAATTGAATCTAACTCGTTCAATCAATCACCGATAATGATTAAACTTGTTCAATCTCTAAAAAAAGCTGGTCAAACCAGTTGAGAAACTAACGAACCAACAAAATTCCCTTGTTGCTAGTGGACAAACCCACAACTTGTTTAACCCCAAAGAAGATTGATTTTTTTTTAGACACCACAACACAAAAACAAAAACGCTTATGTTTGATTTAACCAATTAGTTTGTGTTTATTTTTCCTTGTAGCTCTAACAAAAACATTTAGTTGGCTGTAGAGATTCTTCTTTTACTAAAAACAAATTCCTTTTGTTTTTCTTTAGTTGTAGGGAAGAAAAATAATCCTTGTGTATTTTATTAAAGCGCCACACAAAGAAAATAAATCCCTCATCAAACAAGGCTTCTTTGTAATTTGCCAGTTCTCAAACAATTTCTAACTTGAAACCTGGTAAGAACTGAACACTGCCTGATCTGATCCGAGCAGAGCTCGCCTGGTTACACTTTTCGATTGTTGCCGAACGAACAACCTACTTGATGCCCGCCGCCGTAACAATACCGCCGCTGCTCCGACGTACCAGTACCGCCAATCTCAACCAACCTTTTTATTCTTTTCTTTGTCTTCAACTACTACAAGTTTTACCACCGTAACACGTTGCACCCCCACTAGGGGTGCTCGCCCTTCTTGGAAGCGACTCTCAAAATTACTAAGCTCTGATAACAATTGTTGTAAATCAGACCCTTGATCGAACACAAAAACACGGTTTGAACAAAACGTGTTCGACTCTTTTATTATTTATCGATGAAAAGCACACAAATACAATAAACCTAACCATCTATTTATACTTGACACATTCTAATCCTAACCCAAATCAAATTAACAATTATTCTAATTTAAATATAAAAGAGTTGATGATCAGTTTTGTTTTAAGTATAATGGTAAACATGAAAACATACACGTGATTGCAGACAGGCCAATAGAGAATCCAGTAAGAGATGAAGCCATCGAGTTCGAAATGTTTGTCAGCGTGATCCGGTTCCTCCTTAGGGTGCAATTTAATGATGGTGATGAGAGAACCAAATAGGGTGTTCGATTTGGGATAGAGAGGTCGAGATGATGTTATCGAGTCATTAGGTTGTGTAACCTTTTAACCTCTACATTAGTCTCCCTATATATGCAACCAAGAAGAAATCCAATTAGTTAATAAGGGTGATATGGTCCATCAACAATTAACAACTAATTATTTAATAGGTTGTTATATATTTTGATCTATGTGACAATCCGCATTTTAGAGGTTACAACCGCCCATACTATTGCTTACGTACTTATGTTTCATGACGTTTTATTACCCGCATCACACGAGTTAATCTCACACTCTTTATATATACATAGGCATGTAGTTAATTGTTTATAGCTACCCAAACTCGGAACGTAATTACTTGTAACCCAACTCGAATTATGCGAGCATCCAACCCAATACCGCTAGCGTGTGTGGCCCATTGCGGCCCAACCCCAAACTCAAAGCCTTCCGTTTTGGCCTAAACCTTGCCCACTTGTGATGGCAGCTCAACTTTATGGGCTTAAGCCCAGCTCGGCCAAGAAAGGCCTGATCGCCCCAAACCTCTATTATATTATGTGCATATTATTTTTCATAACACAATTGCAAAACAAAACCCTAACTCCTTCCTTTGAATCACGACGGCAGTAGACCCCCCCCCCCCCCCATCATCGAGACATCATCTTATTCGAGCAAGCCTTTGGTTAGTAGATTTGCTGTTATGTTAATTCTTAATTGTGTTATTTTGATATGTGTAAAACGTGTGGAACTTGTTGTTGTGTGAATCATGCTCTTGCAGGATAAACTATGCTTAGGGTAATGTTATTAGAAACCTTGATGAATATCTCTTAAATCACTAATAATTCTACTATAATATTGAATTGATGTTGTGACTTGATCTAGGTGTTAAACTAAGGATTTCAGGAAATACGAATGAGTATGATAATTGATCCGAGTGAATGTTGGTTGTTAGTGCTAGAGTTTATTGATGTTAAAAACGTTGGCCAATGACACAAAGAAAAACTATGACATGTAATTGATGAGTTTTGTTAATAGGGGTAGCAACAATAAGTTCATGTTAACAATTACGTATGGATTGAATTGGTTAATATTTAGGGTTAGTTGATAATCAATGATTGGTAATGGTGGACTGATAATTAGGGTTTGTAGAAAAACCAGGAACTGTTAAGTCATGAACTGCTCTGATGAAGAACCAGGGACTTTCGTCGGCTAGCATTATTGACGAAAGATAGGGGTATCTCGCCGAAGGGATCTTGACGAAACATGGGGTGTTTCGTCACCCATATACTCGACGAAACAGGGGGTGTTTCGTCAACCTTATACTCGACGAAACATGGGGTGTTTCATTGTGTAAGTAAATGAGCTGAACAGTGGGGTTGTTTATGATGATTGTGCACTGGTGTTTGTGAAACTTAGTCTGTTGCATGATGATAATGATAATCAGGAATGAGAGTCTTGACTTAACTGTTGTGGGTGGTCAGTTTATCTATAAAACATTGTTATGTATCATGAACACAGGATGTAGACTTGTTTGGAAACTGAGTACTTGATATGTGTATACTATGATTTTAACCAAATGCAATCTGTGACAACACGTGAATCGATTATTATGAAACTGGTGTCATCCGTGACTACTGTTGGGAACATGAACTTGTGATGTAAATGCGTATGAAATCTAAACATTTACTATGTGCTACGTGACTTACTGTGTACAAATACGTGACTTGTTGATTGTGTGACTGATGTTGATTGGTAACCACGATAGGGTTTGGTTGACCAACTGGGAACGGGTAATGTAGCGTAACATACCGAGCAAATCTAAGGTGAGTTCACTGCTCTTTTTCCAAGCATGCGTCTCGGGGAGGGACATCAGGTAAACGTTCTGGGGAGGAAAGTCGGGTGATGGGTTTGACTGGAATGTTAAACCTGGGTTGTTGGTAATACACGTATATCTATCAATCAAGTCCCTCCTACCGATTGTTGCAGGGAAGGCAACGGGGTATTAGTTAATAGCGCTATTTAGGTTTGGCACCCACACACCGCACCGAGGAGGTCGGGAGTGAACTAATGACCCCCATCTTGACCATTGCTTTGATAGAGGCATTGGGGTTTAGGGCAAATTGTAACACCCGGATTAATAAATCAAGATTTTATTAATAAAATACACATTTAAATGCTAAAATGTGTCTTTACAAAAACTTTGCATACTAACATTTTCACATGTTAACAACATTTCAAAAATGCAACTTAATGTACTTGGATTCGTCGTTTTAAAGATACGACAAAACGCCGCGCGGAAGCTTGTATTTTAT
Organism: Helianthus tuberosus; assembly: GCA_030545235.1. Lineage (NCBI taxonomy): Eukaryota > Viridiplantae > Streptophyta > Magnoliopsida > Asterales > Asteraceae > Helianthus > Helianthus tuberosus. Next base: position 5,803,065 of record CM060390.1, read on the forward strand.
CGTGTTCAGTTCCTCATCGAGCTTGATCTTCATCCGGGCACTCTTGGCGATCACCTATGATCAAAACCAACTTAAAAGTTAGTTTTGATAGTCAAATATTAAGTTCAAACAAGTACAGGGGTTAAAATGACAAAAATTAAAAATTTTCTGGAGTTAGGGGCGTCGCGTGACGCCAAGGGCCTAGGCGTCACGCCTAGCCCTTGTTTTCACAGACTGTTGCCTTCAGCTGTTGCTGTACATTCCCAGCTCAACCCGATTTCACGGAAACATCCATAACTTCTTCGTTATTGATCCGTTTTACCCGATTCTTTTTCCTACGCGTCCGTAATTTAATTCTCCATCTTATGAAGTTAAAATCCAACATCCAACATAAATAAATTTTGAGACTTTCAAGCCTTCGACTCGTTACCTTTTTGTCAAATTTTACCCGTTTATGCATTTTATCAAACAAACATATTTGTTTGATTCCTACATCACCCACACTTCTTCAAATAAATGTTATATACCATATTAGGTTCTAATCACAGGTTTATTACACAATTTAAACCCATTTTCGCTCGTATGCTTATTTTGACCCGTTAAGGGTATTTAAGCACTTTCGAGCCTAAAATAGCTTTCGATTGCTTCTAGCATTCCATTACCACATTTCTTATCCTATAATCTCCCACCCCAACTGTATTTAAGGTAGGTTTAATGTGGTGATCAATATAAACCAAATTTTACCTCTCGAATCATTATTTTACGGCAAAAACTCAAATAGTGCCATTTAGCTAATACAATACTTCTTTCAGCTTCTATACTTATTCTAAGTATTTACCTAGTCATAAAACTCGTTTCCAAACAACCTTTAAGGGTCGTTTGTTCCATTTAGCCTACAAGGGCGTTTTGGCCGATTTTAGTCCTTTTATGACGAAGGACTCTCTCTCAAATTATTCGACCAAAATAACACTTTTAACTACAACATAATTATGCGTACATGGCCCGGATCAACAAGTAGACCCGATTTATACCTCGTTTTCATTATCACACCATCAATGGTGACGCAATTATCCGATTGGCTAATCGGTCCTGTTAACATAAGACTTGACAACCACATTAGTCGATATTGTCAAATGGTGTTATCATCACCATTCGACCCGTTTGGACTATATGCCCAACATTATCTATTTAATCAAAAACATCGTTTTTGATTTCCAATTCATACATCCATCCCATCCCGGATTTTATAACCATACCCCTTTTTCTTTTACACTCTTTTCTTACAAATTCAACCCATTTCGGCTTACGCCATGGGTATCCTTTTAACCTTGATTTACATTAGTCGACACTTGACAAATTTCCAATATTATCGTTATCACGTTTACAACGTATCGAATAAACGGATATTCTACATAAGTGTGTAACTTACACTTACCTCACATCCACGCCACGCTTTTCTTTCCGTACTTGCTCCGTTTGACCCGCTCCCTCCTCCAAGCTTTCATCTAGCTTGTTACGCGTCAAACTATTGTCAATCATTTACAAGCTGGTTAAATTAGTCATAAAAATCACGACTATTCCACCTCACTTATTTCCTATGCCGAAGCTACTATTTGACTTCATGATTAGTTAACTTAACATATCTAAAGTTAACTACTTTCAATCCCATGGTTTACGATATTAAGTCTAAATCAACATAGTATTTAGAACTACTATCAATCCATATCACGCGTAATTGCCATATTATTCAAATACGCTTTTTCACTCTAAATTTCAACACTTTAGTTCTTATTTAGGCATTTTAACAAACACCTAATGTGCATAATTTTACATATTTACTAACTAGTTCATATTTTCACCAAGAATTACATCAAAATCAAACCTCTATGTCTAGTGTTCATGAACTACATCAAGAACTTATATCATAACAATCAATATTCCTGAATTTAACATCCTAATTCAAGTGTTCATCACAATGACATAAAAACCCACTTAGCATATAAATGGGTATTAATCTATTTCACAATTTTTCATCATTAATTCGTCAAATCCTTACTAGGGTTTGTTCCTAGACATGGATTTATCCTTATTTCACTCTCACATCAAATATGCAAGCAATAATTTCTTTTATCATAAATTCATCAAGAATTTCAACTTCACTAAACATAAAAATTTAACATACCTTGTGATCCCCTAAGCTTGGTGATCACGAATTTGTGTTAATCCATACGATTTGGCTCTAAATTGCCTTTCAATTTGTTGAATCTTGATGAACTAGGGTTGCACCCTTTCTTTTCTTGCTCCTGGGCGATTACACGCACACACACACACTCTCAGTGTGTGTGTTGTCTGTTATTACTTGTTTTAATAAATATTAGTTTCCCACTTGACAACTTTAGTCCCTCATGTTTCTATTTTGATCATTTGAATCTATAGTTCACTATTTATAACTTAGTCACATATTACTAACTAGGTCAATTATTCCTAGTTAAATTTAATGGGTTCGGGAAGTCATAACCCGTTTTATTTTTTAGTCCCGTTAACTCGGGCCTTTCCTAAATTTATTTCCTCAAAAAGTCTTTGTACAACCTTTATTTAATATTAGGTTAATTATTTAAATCCTAATATTAACCGGGTAAGTTTTACCACTATCGGTATTTTACCCGTCTTTTAATGTTAACGTGGTTTGATTACCAAACCCATTTTCGGGGTGTTACAAGTCTACCCCCCTTAAAGAGGTTTCGTCCTCGAAACCTTTTTTTTACATAATTTATTGAGTTTAACTCAATGTATTCGATCCGAGAAATCTTTTAAACATTACTTATACTTTTATCCAATAGTTAGTATTACCAGAAAAGTATGGTAACATCTTTTTGGTTACTAATTGTCTACATAACTCATACGACATATTGCAACTTGAAATAACGTAATCTCGTTATTTCCACTAGTTTAGTTAACTTAGCGATATCCATTGCTTTCATATAATATCGAATTCTTTATGAATCCATTACTTTGACCCGTTTAAAGGTCTTTAGTGAAATATTTCACTTTTAGCAATAATTTCTTTTGTTTTCAGATTTATTTATTCGGTTCAGTTATACCGAATCCACCGCTTACAAGCAAACCAAATTTTATTGATTTGAATTACTGGCCTTAACCGGTCTCACTAACTAGACTTATTAGTCCCGTTACTTTTTACCGCTCGCTTGGTTATAATGTGATTTTACTTCACATTACATTTCCTAACCGTGATCCTGTCACATCATGTTTAGTTTGTATCAACCTTTCATTTTCGAAAATATCACTTTTCGAATATATTGTCTTGCACCTATCAGTGTCAAGACTTGAACCTTTCATGCTTACTATTCAAATTCCTATCAGAATTTATATTTGTAAAAACGTTATTTCTTACTAAAATCGATGTTTTAGTTTTAGGATCTTTTCTTTAACTTTTGTCAATTATCCATACCATGATATTGACAGTCCATAATTTATTCTTTTACAATCTTAGTTTTATACGGGGAATCATAACAAGTTCCCTTACCTCACACTATCGACCCGTAGGTTCCTTCACTTAAGCTCGTATACTATTTCCTTAAGCTTTCACCTCTTTAAGGCGAGGCCCTTTTTATCCATTTGCTTCAATTTATGACCCGTGGGTCATTTTGGCCCCGTAGACCCTTACACTAATTAATATCTCGTAGGTTATGATGATCCCGTAGATCATCTTTTATTCTAGTCTTTATTCAATTGTCTATTTATACATATATAGCTTTAAAGCATCCTTTGTTATGTTTGGAATCATTTAATTTTGCTTTTTGAGCTTTAGTTGACCTTGACCATAGTCTAAGGTTTCATTTGTCTACTTTCGGACTATCTTTCCGACTTTACGACTTCTAACATCATTTACACGTCGGTTTGTCCTACGCTTACCGTTACCCGGTTCACACTTATACTCCTTTACCACCCATTACCCGGGTCCTTCTATCTTATTGTTTTTAGCGTTCCGGTTTCACCGGCTTGCGTTTTCCTATTATATTAAGCGTTATTCCATAATTGACTCGTTTGACTCATTTTGGGTGAGTTTTCATCACTTATGAATGTCAAACTTCATTCTTTATTTGACCCGTCCAATTTTAAAATGGTTGAACGTAATTACCAAAATTTATGTTTGCGAAAATTCTTGTCATCTTTTAGTCATGACTCATATTCCGAGTCTTTTGACTTTCTATTTCGCGTTCCTGTTTCTCAGTCTACGCATGCGTTTAATTCCTTACCCATCAACCGGGTGTTTTACCAAAATCGTTATTATTGCAACCCTTACGGTATGCATTATGACTTCGTTTCGTTTTTATATTCCTACTTTGTTCTCAAATTTGGCGTTTTACAAAATCGGCCCGTTAAGAGTCATATTTGCATTCTCCGGGTTCGAGTGTAAGCACACCCCTCCCAATTGCATACTTCAATCATTTTACATTAATCTTTGTCCCTTCACTCGGGCTCATCATCCTAATGTAATACGCTTCCGTCACCCGGCTGTGCGTTTACATTATTATCAAATATTTTGCTCCTTTGATTCATTTGGGTACTTTCTAAGTTAGTCCCATTCACCCCACCCTTACTACATCGGACATAAATGTGTCCATCATAAGAAGTTCATGGTACCACGTGTTCACTACTTACTTGGCCAGAGTAAGCGATCAACACTTGGTATACATGACCTTTTTATAATTTTCACATTACACCCCATGTAAGTAATGCCTCTATTTGTTTTTCTTGGAAACAATATCCCGGATAGGTTTTCTATTCAGGTTTTTCCAAGTTTTCAATCTACATATGCAACTTTCAATTTCTATATATTTGTTGCATATTACTTATTTATGCAATAATTTAAAACGTGCACCTGATAATGCTTGCTTTATCAGGCTCTCCTTTTTCCGTTAACCTTGTTCGTGATAGCTACGCGATTTAGATCCTTGATGAGTATGCTTTGCTTGTCATACATCGGACCGTTTCATCCTCATATCCGTAATTTGTCCAACTCTCGTCATCTTCAGATGCGAGTGTCCTTCAATTAAAACATTCACAAAAGTTAGTAGTGTCGTCATCAATAATCGCCCGTATTATAATACAAGGCTTTTCCACTATACGTGTCAACACACGTAATTTCATTGACTATATCTATCCTTTATCGATTTGATTGATGTATCGTGTATTACACGATAACCCTATGTGTTGTTCTTCAACACTTTAATCATACTCAATCATTACTATATAGATGTACTTACCGGATTTGCGATCAAGCCTCGAACCGAACACATTTTGTCAACAACCTTGGGCTCTGATTACCAACTTGTAACACCCGGCTTAATAAATCAAGATTTTATTAATAAAATACACATTTAAATGCTAAAATGTGTCTTTACAAAAACTTTGCATACTAACATTTTCACATGTTAACAACATTTCAAAAATGCAACTTAATGTACTTGGATTCGTCGTTTTAAAGATACGACAAAACGCCGCGCGGAAGCTTGTATTTTATCGTGTTCGGTTCCTCATCGAGCTTGATCTTCATCCGGGCACTCTTGGCGATCACATATGATCAAAACCAACTTAAAAGTTAGTTTTGATAGTCAAATATTAAGTTCAAACAAGTACAGGGGTTAAAATGACAAAAATTAAAAATTTTCCAGAGTTAGGGGCGTCGCGTGACGCCAAGGGCCTAGGCGTCACGCCTAGCCCTTGTTTTCACAGACTGTTGCCTTCAGCTGTTGCTGTACATTCCCAGCTCAACCCGATTTCACGGAAACGGTCATAACTTCTTCGTTATTGATCCGTTTTACCCGATTATTTTTCCTACGCGTCCGTAATTTAATTCTCGATCTTATGAAGTTAAAATCCAACATCCAACATAAATAAATTTTGAGACTTTCAAGCCTTCGACTCGTTACCTTTTTATCAAATTTTACCAGTTTATGCATTTTATCAAACAAACATATTTGTTTGATTCCTACATCACCTACACTTCTTCAAATAAATGTTATATACCATATTAGGTTCTAATCACAGGTTTATTACACAATTTAAACCCATTTTCGCTCGTATGCTTATTTTGACCCGTTAAGGGTATTTAAGCACTTTCGAGCCTAAAATAGCTTTCGATTGCTTCTAGCATTCCATTACCACATTTCTTATCATATAATCTCCCACCCCAACTGTATTTAAGGTAGGTTTAATGTGGTGATCAATATAAACCAAATTTTACCTCTCGAATCATTATTTTACGGCAAAAACTCAAATAGTGCCATTTAGCTAATACAATACCTCTTTCAGCTTCTATGCTTGTTCTAAGTATTTACCTAGTCATAAAACTCGTTTCCAAACAACCTTTAAGGGTCGTTTGTTCCATTTAGCCTACAAGGGCGTTTTGGTCGATTTTAGTCCTTTTATGACGAAGGACTCTCTCTCAAATTATTCGACCAAAATAACACTTTTAACTACAACATAATTATGCGTACCTGGCCTGGATCAACAAGTAGACCCGATTTATACCTCGTTTTCATTATCACACCATCAATGGTGACGCAATTATCCGATTGGCAAATCGGTCATGTTAACATAAGACTTGACAACCACATTAGTCGATATTGTCAAATAGTGTTATCATCACCATTCGACCCGTTTGGACTATATGCCCAACATTATCTATTTAATCAAAAACATCGTTTTTGATTTCCAATTCATACATCCATCCCATCCCGGATTTTATAACCATACCCCTTTTTCTTTTACACTCTTTTCTTACAAATTCAACCCATTTCGGCTTACGCCATGGGTATCCTTTTAACCTTGATTTACATTAGTCGACACTTGACAAATTTCCATATTTCCAATATTATCGTTATCACGTTTACAACGTATCGAATAAACGGGTATTCTACATAAGTGTGTAACTTACACTTACCTCGCATCCACGTCACGCTTTTCTTTCCGTACTTGCTCCATTTGACCCGCTCCCTCCTCCAAGCTTTCATCTAGCTTGTTACGCGTCAAACTATTGTCAATCATTTACAAGGCGGTTAAATTAGTCATAAAAATCACGACTATTCCACCTCACTTATTTCCTATGCCGAAGCTACTATTTGACTTCATGATTAGTTAACTTAACTTATCTAAAGTTAACTACTTTCAATCGCATGGTTTACGATATTAAGTCTAAATCAACATAGTATTTAGAACTCTTATCACTTCATATCACGCGTAATTGCCATATCATTCGAATACGCGTTTTCACTCTAAATTTCAACACTTTAGTTCTCATTTAGGCATTTTAAAAAACACCTAATGTGCATAATTTTACATATTTACTAACTAGTTCATAACTAGTTATTCTCACCAAGAATTACATCAAAATCAAACCTCTATGTCTAGTGTTCATGAACTACATCAAGAACTTATATCATAACAATCAATATTCCTGAATTTAACATCCTAATTCAAGTGTTCATCACAATGACATAAAAACCCACTTAGCATATAAATGGGTATTAATCTATTTCACAATTTTTCATCATTAATTCGTCAAATCCTTACTAGGGTTTGTTCCTAGACATGGATTTATCCTTATTTCACTCTCACATCAAACATGCAAGCAATAATTTCGTTTATCATAAATTCATCAAGAATTTCAACTTCACTAAACATAAAAATTTAACATACCTTGTGATCCCCTAACTTGGTGATCACGAATTTGTGTTAATCCATACGATTTGGCTCTAAATTGCCATTCAATTTGTTGAATCTTGATGAACTAGGGTTGCACCCTTTCTTTTCTTGCTCCTGGGCGATTACACACACACACACACTCACAATGTGTGTGTTGTGTGTTATTACTTGTTTTAATAAATATTAGTTTCCCACTTGACAACTTTAGTCCCTCATGTTTCTATTTTGATCATTTGAATCTATAGTTCACTATTTATAACTTAGTCACATATTACTAACTATGTCAATTATTCCTAGTTAAATTTAATGGGTTCGGGAAGTCTTAACCCGTTTTATTTTTAAGTCCCGTTAACTCGGGCCTTTCCTAAATTTATTTCCTCAAAAAGTCTTCGTACAACCTTTATTTAATATTAGGTTAATTATTTAAATCCTAATATTAACCGGGTAAGTTTTACCACTATCGGTATTTTACCCGTCTTTTAATGTTAACGTGGTTTGATTACCAAACCCATTTTCGGGGTGTTACAAGTCTATCTTATTCGAAGATTTATTAACGAACTATCATCAGATGGAGGTCCTAGGGGGAATGCTCTTAGAACGGCATATAGAACTCAATGTGGCCATTGCGACTTTGTACATCATGATCATTGAGGTAATCAGCACACCATCAGCTTTATGGACTATAAGAATCGACCGTGTTTATTGAAGACATTTTGAATCATTTCCAGGAGGAAAGAACACCCTAGGAGGCATTTGTACCATATCTTAGAACTACTACATGCGAAGTCTGGTGAAGTCTAACTTCTGGATCCAAGAGGTACATTTTTGGTCATGTAATCTACGAAGTGGGAATGCACGTGGATCTCGCTAAGATCCATTTCATTTGAAACTGATCGACCCCAAAAAGTCCTTCGGGGATAAAGCAATTTCTTGGTTTCACTAGAGGCTATCACAGATTCATCATGGGATTTTCAAGGATTGCGCGGCTTTAATCTCTTGAACACAGCAGGGTGCTGTGTATTCGTGGGAGACAAAGCAGGAAGATGTCTTTTCAGCTCTTGAAATCCAATTTTATAATGCACTGAGCAACGTCTTTACCCGAGGGTACGGGTGATCTAGCGGTATATCATGATGGTTCGAATCGGAGATCCAGTTACACGTCGATGCAACACGAGAAGATGATGACGCATGTAGTGGATTTATGAAGGAGAATTGCATGAGTTACAACTTGCGGTGGAAACCGTGGTCTTTGGATTTAAGTTGGAGGCATTACTTGGACGGTACCAAATGCACTACTTAGACTGATCACAAGGGCCTCCCGTGTACCCTTGTTTCGAAAAAGCTAAACATATGATGACATCACTGGATGGAACTCTCGAGCGGTTACGACTATGGAACCCAAAACACGTATGAGCATGCAGCTCATTATCGACTCTAGCATACCCGATCAGATTCGCCTTGTTCTAACCGAAGCACTTAAGGAAGATGAATTTTACGTTGGGTCCATGCGGGGCATGAAAGAGCAACTTCTGGCAAGATTGGACGATATTCGCTACTTCATGGAACGCATACGCTTTCCCATTATACTGCAACTGTAGGGAACTTGAGTGGAGCAAAGCACACCTGCCTGGATGTTTCAGTCGTCTGGGTCTTGATAGGGGATACTAGAATTTATAAATCCTGAACTAGCGATCGGGCATGAAGGCCCACGTAGCCGAGTATATGAACGATGTCTGTGCGAATGACAAGGTAGAATATAAGAAACCTACTGCTTGTGCCAACAACCAGAAACACTCATATGGAAATGAGGACAGATTGCCATGGATTTTTCCACTAGCCTACTTACAACCCGAAACGGAGACAATATCACCTGGGTGATCATCGATCGTCTCACGCAACCAGCACACTCTCTTGCGTCGAGGAAACTGTCAAGTCTTCACAAGTTGTGAATATTCTTCTGAGAGAGGCGGCTTTTAGGCACGAGGTGCCAACTCCTGTTATCCCTGATTTTGATCTATACCTGGTTTATGACAGGCATTACACAACCCTTTTGGCTCACGTTTAGACAGGAGCATTACTCATCATCATAGGGCAAACAGTTAGAGTAAACGAACCATCCTGACACTTGAAGACATGATGCGGGCATGTGTGTGATTGACTTAGTAACATTGGAAGGACACCTACCTCTAGTTGAAATTACTCCAACAACTACCATTCTAGTATTTGGACAGCTCTGTTTGGGGGCATTGCATGGACGATAATACCAATCTTCTTGTTGGACTAAGGTTGGTGACAACTTAATCATAGATCCAGGACTTGTACTCGAAACTCTTGAAGATTGCTTAGATCAGAAATTGTTTGACGGCAACGCGTGACTATCAGGAAACACTGGGAGTTCGCTGTAGGCGAACGTGTCATAATCGAAAGTCTCATCCTGGGAGGGTTTGGGAAGTGTGGCAAGATGAAGTTACGTTACGTTGGGCCATGTTCTGCAAACTCGAGTTAACTGACGAATTGGGTAACGTTCCCGATGTCATATATGTCTTGAATCTAAAGAAGTGTCTGCCCGATGAAACACTTGTGATACCCTTGGTAGAACCTAAGGTTAACGACAGGTTGCAATTTGACAAGGAAGTCAAGGTTTATTAATACGGCCGAACTCCGATCATGAGAATTCGTTGGAATTCAAGACATGGACCGGAGTTCACATGGGAACGCAAAGATCAGATGAAGCCCCTCAATCGTTCAAACTGTTGAACCAACTCATGATGTCACTGGCGAATTTCGGGACAAAATTCCTTTCAAGTTGGGGATGATGTGGCACCCGAGGAAAATCCACAGTCATCCTAGTCTGTCACTTCACTTTCATGGGACTACTTACCAAATTTTGGGACGAAATTTCTTTCAAGTTGGGGATGATGTGACAATCCTCATTTTAGAGGTTAGAACCGCCCATACTATTGCTTACGTACTTATGTTTCATGACGTTTTATTACCCGCATCACACGAGTTAATCTCACACTCTTTATATATACGTAGGCATGTAGTTAATTGTTTATAGCTACTTAAACTCGGAACGTATTTACTTGTAACCCAACTCGAATTATGAGAGCATCCAACCCAATACCGCTAGCGTGTGTGGCCCATTGCGGCCCAACCCCAAACTCAAAGCCTTCTGTTTTGGCCCAAACCTTGCCAACTTGTGATGGCAGCTCAACTTTATGGGCTTAAGCCCAGCTCGGCCAAGAAAGGCCTGATCGCCCCAAACCTCTATTATATTATGTGCATATTATTTTTCATAACACAATTGCAAAACAAAACCCTACCCCCCTCCTTTGAATGATGACGGCAGTAAACCCCCCTATCATCGAGACATCATCTTATTCGAGCAAGCCTTTGGTTAGTAGATTTTCTGTTATGTTAATTCTTAATTGTGTTATTTTGATATGTGTAAAACATGTGGAACTTGTTGTTGTGCGAATCATGCTCTTGCAGGATAAACTATGCTTAGGGTAATGTTATTAGAAACCTTGATGAATATCTCTTAAATCACTAATAAATCTACTATAATATTGAATTGATGTTGTGACTTGATCAAGGTGTTAAACTAAGGATTTCAGGAATTACGAATGAGTATGATAATTGATCCGAGTGAATGTTGGTTGTTAGTGCTAGAGTTTATTGATGTTAAAAATGTTGGTTAATGACACAAAGAAAAACTATGACATGCAATTGATGAGTTTTGTTAATATGGGTAGCAATAGTAAGTTCATGTTAACAATTACGTATGGATTGAATTGGTTAATATTTAGGGTTAGTCGATAATCAATGATTGGTAATGGTGGACTGATAATTAGGGTTTGTAGAAAAACCAGGAACTGTTAAGTCATGAACTGCTCTGGTGAAGAACCAGGAACTTTCGTCGGCTGGCATTATTGATGAAAGTAAGGGGTATCTCGCCGAAGGGATCTTGACGAAACATGGGGTGTTTCGTCACCCATATACTCGACGAAACAGGGGGTGTTTCGTCACCCTTATACTCGACGAAACATGGGGTGTTTCATCGTGTAAGTAAATGAGCTGAACAGTGGGGTTGTTTATGATGATTGTGCACTGGTGTTTGTGAAACTTAGTCTGTTGCATGATGATAATGATAATCAGGAATGAGAGTCTTGACTTAACTGTTGTGGGTGGTCAGTTTATTTGTAAAACATTGTTATGTATCATGAACACAGGATGTAGACTTGTTTGGAAACTGAGTACTTGATATGTGTATACTATGATTTTAACCAAATGCAATCTGTGACAACACATGAATCGATTATTATGAAACTGGTGTCATCCGTGACTACTGTTGGGAACATGAACTTGTGATGTAAATGCGTATGAAATCTAAACATTTACTATGTGCTACGTGACTTACTGTGTACAAATACGTGACTTGTTGATTGTGTGACTGATGTTGATTGGTTATCACGATAGGGTTTGGTTGACCAACTGGGAAGGGGTAATGTAACGTAACATACCGAGCAAATCTAAGGTGAGTTCACTACTCTTTTTCCAAGCATGCATCCCGGGGAGGGACATCTGGTAAACGTTCCGGGGAGGAATGTTGGGTAATGGGTTTGACTGGAATGTTAAACATGGGTTGTTGGTTATACACATATATCTATCACTTAAGTCCCTCCTACCGATTGTTTCCGGGAAGGCAACAGGGTAATAGTTAATAGCGCTATTTAGGTTTGGCACCCTCACACCGCACCGAGGAGGTCAGGAGTGAACTAATGACCCCCATCTTGACCATTACATTGATAGAGGCATTGGGGTTTAGGGCAAATATTCTGGAGCCATCGGCGGTAAGCGTGTGATTAACAACATCGAATCTGTGAAACGTTTTAATCTGGTAACTGGTAACTAAACACGTTAACAAACTTTGAACTCACATGCGTCGTCTGACACACTTGTCTGCAGCTTGCAGGTCTATAGGGTTGTAGCATTGGGAACTTGCTGTCTGGAAGGCTGGAGTGGTCATGGGTCGAGATACATAGAGTGGTCATGGGTCGAGATACATGGAATCTCAACACAGGTCGGAATCTCAACACAGGTCTAATGGTTTACGTACGCGTGGTTTATGAAACATTTAACAAATGAGTTATGCTTCCGCTGTGTACAATGAAATATATGTAACGTTTTGTAACACTTTATGATAATGAATGAAAGTTCTATTTAAATATATTTATGTGCTCAATGTGATTGGTGGCTAAGATCCTGGTACGTCACACGCCCGAGGTGTTTCCGCAAGTGGTATTTTGGGGGTGTGACAATCTATATTATCTGAATGATTATAATGGCTACTAGATTAAATATTACACCATAATATATTTAATCTTACAAGAGTCAATAAAATTCACCAATGATTATATAACCCATTTTCCTCTTTGTCTCTTTAATTCAAGATTAACGTCTTCATTCATACCCGTATTTATGCTCTTATTCTTAATTTCAACCTTCACAACTCTCATACGACCCCCCCCCCCCCCCCCCCCCCCGCCATCATGTGATGACCTCTTCTTCCGTACTCTGGAGTCAGATTAGAATTATATGGGAATAAATAAGTCGTGTACGTTTTTAATTTTGGGTGAACCCAAAGTCAACTATAAAAAGTTTCCTCAAATCAAAATGTGAATATTTAACGGAACTAATATAAGGCTAGCCTACCTGGTAGACACATATGCTTCGTAGAGAACAGTTCTCATGCTCTAATCTATGCAAAGGTGAATATTTTAAGATAATTGGTGTAATAGAGTAGTAGTAAACATCTATAGGATAAATTTAAACCTAATATAATGTTGCATCAGTCGAGTTTAGTAGCGAGCTGCTTAAGTTATACATGCTCTATATATATGGTCGAATTATAAATTTTACAAGTGTTTTGGACGCTAATCATAAATTTTGTTTTGGTTGAAACTATTATTAAAAATATTTAATGTTATAATCAAGAAATATCTGTTAAGTCCTATATTATATAAATAATGATAGGGTATAAAGCAGTGTATTATACAGTATTTACAATATAAACAATATAATTATATAATCTGTAAAAAAGAAAATTCATGTAACTGACGTAACTTTATTATCATATGATAATTAACACAAGTAACTTGAATTAAACACAAAAACTGACTTATCTTAATTAGTTACAGCAAAATACCATAATAGTTCGTATATTACACAGACTGAATACTGAAATATATGTAATACACACACACATATATATAGGGTAGAGTTCATTGGGAAACACTAAAAAAATAGGGAAACAGGGAACACTTTTAAAAATTGAAGTTAACATGTTAAAAATCATTTTTTTCTAATTTTTTTCGGTGTTTTTCCTTCTAAATACATGTAGAAACATTTTTAATAAAAATATAAAAAAATGTTTAAAAAACAATTTAAAAATACATCTTATAAAATTAAGTTAACATGTTAAAATCAATTTTTTTAATTTTTTTTTTCAGAGCTTTTCCTTATAAAAATGGGTAGAAACTATTCCAATAAAAAATATTTGTAAAAAAATTAAGTCTTTTTTAACTGTTTTTTTATATTTTTAGTTTTTTATTTTTTTAATAAAAAATGCTTCTAAAAGTATATATAAAGAAAAGTGCCAAAAAAATTCAGAAAAAATGATTTTTAACATGTTTAGTTAACTTGTTAAGAGTATTCCCCTGTTCCCATTTTTTTAGTATTCACCAATGAACCTCACACACACACTATATATATGTGTGTGTGTGTGTATGTGTATATTCTTCCTCTGACTGGAATTACATATTACATTATATATAATAATATATAAATAATATTGTTTTAATGTTGTGTATTTTTTAGATATAACTTTTATTTAAAGTACATAAAAATAATTGATTGATGTGTCATAAATTAGATTTGTTATTCTTATAATCTCTATATAAATTATAAGAAGAAGAAGAATAGTGTTTTTTTGTCCTTTAGTCTATTTTGTTATTAAGTGTAAACTTTTTTATTTGTATCCATTTAGTTTAATTATTGTATTTTTTTAGTTTAACAAAATTACTTTTCTACCTCTAAATTATTTTTTAACGAACATATGTTAATATCGTTTTAGACATATTTTTTTAACTTTTCTTTTTCTTTGTTAAAACGAGTGTGACGATGGTTTTTTTAAAGAACGTGCTGATACTCTTTTGGACATACTTTTTAACTTTTTTTGCTATAACGAGTCTGAAACCGACCGAGTTTCTATCGTTAATCTTTTTTTACATTTGTTATTTACTATATTGTTTTACATTTTCTTATTATTTAGATGTTTAGAGCCGAGTTATGACGTAAATAACATAAAACATTTAGATATCGTGTTATTCAATTTTACAAATTTATTTATCCATTGTCATGGTGTGCTATACGTTTTGAATTCTAACTGTATCCATGCGCAACGTGCGGGTAACTACGGCCCTAGTTAATAATAATTGTTATGTGAATTTAATTAATAGTATCTAATCTAATCTAAATTCTAATAAAAGAATACAAATAATGCCACATGACATTTTCTTTTCAATTCATTATCTAAATAATGCCACATGTTATTTTCTCTTTCAAATAATTAATAATATTATTAATTATTTAATATCTAATTCTAATTAATGATTAAAAAATATATATAAATTATCCATAATTTTGAAAACCTATGATTTTATTACTTCTTAAAATGGATTAGCATATAGTTTGATTTTTTTTTTGCGTAAATCAAGTATAATTATAATTAAATGATATGTTTACATTTAAAAAAAATTGCTATTCTCTAAGAAACATGGTATTATATTATTAAAAATTTATTTTTTAATTATATGTATTAATATTTCATATCAACACAACAAAAAAATATGTAAAATGATAACACTTAGATTTGGGTTTATATATTAGAAATAGTGGAGTGAAGTCATTATTTCAACTAAATAGTTTTGTGATGAATTTATCTGTTAAATCTATTAATTTTAACAAAATTTAATTAATTAGTAATAATATTAATGAATTGAAAAAGAGATGATTATATGATTAAAATATTATATTTGAGTTAGATGTATCCACCACATTCCATCTCCATCACCACCATTTTCAGTCACCGGCTTCATCTCAATTAAGATTTAAAAGCTTTCTTATTATCATCTCAAAATATTAAAGAAACCTTTAGGTGTTTATTAGTTTTTTTTTTACTTCGTCTCAATTAGGGGTGTTCATCGAATCGAATAACGAATTTTCGAATTATTCGAATCGAATTTTTCGAATTTTTAATATTTTTACCTGAATTCGTATTCGATTCGATTAATATTTGAAACTCGAATTCGAATCGAATTCGAACCGAATTCGAATAAATTCGATTTAATTCAAATTCACCCTAAACAATAAATTATTTTACTTTCATTTTTTATAACGCTACAAACTAATTATATTCAACATAAAATATAATATTCTACAAAATTAATTAACTATCAATATGTCTAAACACCAAAAATTAGAAGATAGGTTGGTTACTTGTAGCGATTTAAGTTAGGTAAAAATTTAGAAATAAGTAGCATGGACTATTTGTCAGTAGGTTTGGTAATGTTATGAATAATAAACTTATCATTTTTGGAGGTAGTTCATATTTTGGCCATGTTTAGAAGTTATATGTGTGTATATATGTTTGTGTGTGTCTATACATATATCAAAAAATTATATATAAATTGAATTCGAATTTCGAATCGAATCGAATTCAAAATCATAAATTCGTATTCGATTCTAATTCGATTACTGGATTCGAATACGAATCAACTCGAATTCGAACCTTTTTAATCGAATTCGAATCGAGTCGAATTTCGAATTTTTCGAATTCGAATCGAATTTTTCGAATTCGAATCGAATTTTTCGAATTCGAATCGAATTTTTCGAATTCGAATCGAATTTTTCGAATTCGAATCGAATTCTGAACACCCCTAGTCTCAATCCTCAAGATAAGGATGAGATTTAAGAATTTACTTTACATTCTTTACGTATCATAACATAATATATAAATTTAATTATTATATAAATAAATATTTTATGTATATCTAATTATTATTACTATAGTAACAAATAAATATAAATTATTGTTGAATATAGTTACCAAAGGTTGGAGAAGTAACAAATATATACTACTAAAATTAAATTAATTTTTATATAATTATTAATTTATGTTTTAATTTATAGTTGTAGTTTAAGATCAATAATAGTTAAGTTATTTCTCATTATTGTAGAAGATATTTACTTTGCTCCTTAAGTTTACATTTGAGTGTTGCTAAACTCCTTCGTGTGATGCAGTGGGAACTCGGTTTCGATTGGTATCAATTGTTACGGCACTGATACGGTACAGACACTCAATATAGCAACTGAAAGAAAAAAAAATAAAGTCGTTAAACTTTAGAATATAAAAGTTTTATGATCACTCAAAAAAATTAAAACATTACTATAAACAAAACATGATATTAAAGTGAAAACCATAAATAAAATATGTGCGCAAGATAATGTTTAAGATTTAGTAGTATTAGAAGATTTTTCATGTTTAGCTTTCTATTTCAAATTATTTATAATTATATAATTCATGTTTTGTAAATCGTAAATTATAATTTATGTATTTAATTAAAATTAGCAATAATTATCATATATTGGCCTATTATATTGTGTAAATTTATTTTCAGAATTATATGTTTTTCTTTAAATTTCAAAGAAAATTAACATTTTACTTATATGGGTGGTTTTAGAAATTTTTATACGGTGTTCATCATCTTTTACTTACGTGATATATATTTTCTTTTATTTTACCCATGTAATATACAGTAGGGATGAGCATATGCCACCGAATACCGATCCCGTACCGATCCCGATCCCGATCGGTATCCACTTTTTGGCGTTTTCGGTATCGGTACGGTATCGGTATTATACCGATACCGACCCTCAAAATACGGTATAATACCGATACCGTACCGATACCTAACCGACATGTTTCGGTATCGGTATCGGTACCTAGTTTGGGTGAAATTCGGGATCGGTATTAGGAGGTATCGGTATTGGTTCGGTATCGGATACCGATATGCTCATCCCTAATATACAGGTCTATAAACTAGTTTATGATAATATTATGATCTAAGTTAATGACTTATATATGATGAATAAAATATTTTTATAATTAATGGTTAATTCATTATATTATTAGTTAATTACTTAGTTAGTCCCTGTGGTTTGCACAAAATAACATACTTTGGTGATAATAGTTTAAAATCGCCTTCTAGGGTATTAACTTTTCATTATGTAATGTTTGGAGGTATTAACTTCTAAAGTATTAACATAATTAGTCCCTGTGGTTTGCACAAAATAACATACTTAGGTATTAATAGAATGTGATTTTAAACCTACAAATAACGTTAATACCTCCAAATGTTAAAAAAATGAAAAGTTAATACACTAGAACGCGATTTTAAACTATTAGTATCTAAGTAAGTTATTTTGTGTAAACTACAAAGACTAACTATTTAATTAACTCTTATATTATAAAAGGGTAAAAAAAAATAATAGTATTAAAATACGATTAAGTTACTTTTTTCTAATTTATAAAATGTTTTTTATTTAAGGTCATGAAGAGATTTGGATAGAAAACATTTGTATAATGAAATAGGATTGGTGACATATATGTAATTTTTTATTCATCTATTAAGTAGTAGAGGTAGATAATAATAATAATAATAATAATAATAATAATTTAATTATTATTATTATTATTATTATTACAGTTCAAATTTTGCTAGGGTTACTAGCTTTTTTTAACGACAAATTCATTTTAATCTCTGTCGTTCGTGAAACTGAAACTCAAAACCTCATATTAAACACTGGTGTTTAAAAGTTTTGCCCACTAATTAACCATTATACCATTGCTTAGAGTGACTAAGACCGGTGAGTATGGTTTGGATAGTCTCTTGGAGACTACCCGCTATGTAGTCGCCACGTCATCACGGGAGGAGGAGGAGCATCCTTTTGGGGGACTACCCAAGGGTGTGGGGACTAGCCAAGACTACCCCACTATTAATAATATATTAATATATATATATAGAGAAAGTATAATGTACTTCACGCCTTAACGTACATTAACGTACTTCACGAAATATATAACATGCGTAATTATTTTTTTTGACCAAAATAACGTGCGTGATTTTGGATCCCATGCGTGATTTTGTGGTCCCATGCGTGATTATGTGGTCCCATGCGTGATTATGTGGTCCCATGCGTGATTATATGTTCCATGCGTGATTATACCCCTGATCCAACAGTTACCATTGTCTCCTACGTGAAGTATGATAAGCCGTGAAGTATGTTAACCTTTCTATAAAGGAGGAGAGAGAAGTCAGATGGGGGCCCCACTAGCTTGCCCCGTCTCCACCGTCTGATTTCCGACGCATGTGCCGAGCCGGGCCCCTAGGGGGCGCTATGCGACTGGCCTAAAGAGGGGGGGGATGACCCTGTGCCGAAGCCCATACCCAATGGTCTAATAATCTACGTAAAGTGATAAAATCTGATTACAAGTCATAGCTTCCTATAAATAGAACACAAATTAAGTTAAATGATTAAACCTATAAAAACACTTTTTTTAAGGTGTGAATTATTCGTGAATGTCGAGTGATCTAGCATACATTGTCTTAACCGGGTCCGCGCTAGAGAGCCCCTTGCACAATAGATCCCTAATTTAAGTCACTCAATGAGAAACCCCTATCACTCAGACTCGAACTTGAGACCTGGAGAGTAACCTCACCCGGGCCCACCATAGGTAGAACTTAAATACCCATGATCACTACTAGAGCACTAGTGACGATTCTATAAAAACACTTTGCGTGATCTAGATGAAGCATGACACATTTTACACCGAAACCTTACCACTAGGAGCATGGAGCATAGCCTAAATTTTAGGCAAGTTGACCCAAATTAACAATATTATACATTTCTATCCATCCTCTTTAACAATCATTTTGATATATCATATGCATACGCTGTTGATACAAATTCAATGGATCCGATTTATTTATACTTCTACCAGAGAAGCATTATAAAATTATTCAAGAAAGTTAGTAGGATGGTGGTATAAATTACCTTTGTTATTTCTAGAAAAACGACAATTTTATCAATGAAATAAATACACCCGCCGCATATCACAATACCCAAAAGTTAGTAACTATCCTCCTTGATCTCCCATCCGAATATAAACAAGAAAAATTAATAAAATGATACAACATGACTTGTGATATCATCCATGATTATGGGTAGGGAACGCTATAAGTACCTCTTACGTTATTAATCTACCCTTATTAATTATTATTGGATGTTATACAAACCAACATGGGCGTACAATTTGTAAGCAGAAACCCATATAGGGCTATGTATGAAATGTATATGCTTACATAGGGCTTTTATACGCCCATATAGCACAAACAACGTGATAATATGCACCTCTAGGTAATTAGATATACTCTATTTTGATTTATTAATTTACATACTAGGCTACTTGCTTGATTTGTCATTTTCAATAAAATATATTTTTCAATGTAAGAATGTATATAATATTATATTATTTCTTATGTTGTTATTTTCAATAAAAAAAATTATTTTCAAACTAAAATGATTGGTTCAAAATTCCATCCTAATATAGAAGTTGTTCTTTTCTTTTAATAATAGCTTAACGTCCTAGTGGCATCTTAGTGGTGGGATAAGGCTTTGGGACCAATAGGTCCTGGGTTCGATTCCCACAAGGGGGGTTTTCCCATATTTATTGGGTTTCCTCCTGAATTGGTGTATAGGCATTATGCCTAGTGGAGATGGATATGATCGGGTGGTTCCGCGGGTGGCACGATGATATTCCAGTGGTCCGTCAGTGATCCAAATTTGCCGTTCAAAAAAAAAAAAAAAAAAAATAGCTTAACGTCATGTAAAGGTGGTATCAATCATTTTTTCTTCAATGGCATCGAAAATTATATTAAAAAAAAAACTGAGAAAACAAAACGACTATCCAAAAGCTAGAAAAGATTAAAAAAAATAATAATAATAAACCAAAGCAAGACGACTTACGATTTGCCTTTTTTTGTACATTCTTTTATAGATATAAAAATACTTTCATTTGGCATCGATTAAAATAATAAATATATCTAATTTTTTACATAAATAGATATAAATATAGATATAGATTGTGGGTGTGAATATCTATCAAGAAAAATTTAAATGTTTATGTAACAAAATATAGGGTTAGTATCAAATACAAAGGATAAAAAAAATAAGAAGGGTAAGAAGGATTCTAGTCCATTTATCTTAGATTTGAAGAGTTAGTTGTAGGGAAAAGAAGATAATAGAAGGGCATAAAGGGAATCCCACATTTATGGATTTTCTCTCTCCACATGCAAGGCACATGCCAATTCCCCCATCGATTTAAAACGTCCATAACTTTTTCATACGACATTTTTTAAAAAACAAAATTCACCTTAATAACGAGCTTTTTTTTATCTTTAATATGAGTACCATATTATCATATAAAAATCAAATAAAAAAATTTCATTTTTACTGAGTTTTTTTTTTGCATTGTGTTAAAGATTCAGGTCATTGTGTCTTTTAACTGGGTTTTGGTCAGTAGAGTTTCTATACATTGTGTTATTATCAAAACCTATAACACAATGTTAATTTGAGTTCTATCCATTGCGTTTTTATAAGAACCTATAACACAATATATGACACAATGAAGATGGTGTTATATCTGGGTTTTCTATAAATTGTGTTATTGGTTCAGGTCATTGTGTTTAATATGTTATTCATTGTGTTTTAATATGTTGTCCATTGTGTTTTAATAATTTGTTCAATTTTTTTATTATCTTTGTTCATTGTGTTTTAGTTTGTTGTATTGTGTTTTTAGTTTGTTTTCCATTGTGTCTTCGTCTGCTCTCCATTGTGTCTTTTATCTGCTGTCATCAATTGTGTTTTTATTTAGTCTGATACTTATTGTGTTATATGTTATCACCATTGTGTTATACGTTATGGTCATTGTGTTTTAGTATGTTGTCCATTGTGTCTTTATCTGTTGTCATTGATTGTGTTTTTTATCTACTTTACATTGTGTTTTACATCATGTCCATTGTGTTATTATCAAAACCTATAACACAATGTTAATTTGGGTTATATCCATTGCGTGTTTATAAGAACCTATAACACAATATATAACACAATGAAGATGGTGTTATATTTGGGTTTTTTATAAATTGTGTTATTAGTTCAGGTCATTGTGTTTAATATGTTATTCATTATGTTTTAATATGTTGTCCATTGTGTTTTAATAATTTGTTCAATTTTTTTATTATCTTTGTTCATTGTGTTTTAGTTTGTTGTATTGTGTTTTTAGTTTGTTTTCCCATTGTGTCTTCATCTGCTCTCTATTGTGTCTTTTATCTGCTGTCATTAATTGTGTCTTTTATCTGTTGTCATAAATTGTGTGTTTTATTTAGTCTGATACTTATTGTGTTATATGTTATCGCCATTGTGTTACGTTATGGTCATTGTGTTTTAGTATGTTGTCCATTGTGTCTTTATCTGTTATCATTGATTGTGTTTTTTTATCTACTTTACATTGTGTTTTACATCATGTCCATTGTGTAATATGCAACTGGGTTTTTGAAAATTTTTTTTTTAAATATAACAATATGGTACTCATATTAAAGATAAAAAACGCTCGATTTTATGGTATAATTTTTTTTAAAAACAAATGATGTATAAAAAAGTTACGGACGTTTAAAAATTGGGAGGGGGGAATAACATGTGACTTGCATGTGCATATTCTCTTTCCTCTTGTAGACAAAATTACCCTTTCCATTTAATTTTTCCTAGCACACTTGTCACTCTCTGGTGGCTTCTTACACTTCTTATTTTTAAACTCTTTGTATTATAACTCAACCCACAATATATATATATATATATAGAAACGGGATCAGGAGAAAACACTCAAAAGTGTGAGAACGGTGAGAACGCTTCCTGACCCAACACGTGTCACGCCGCTTAGAAAAGGGCGGAGGGGCTTTTTTGTCCTTTCATCTTCTGCTTTTCCAGTTTCGCTTTTTCCAATATTGTTGGTTTTTAAGATTTTTGGCGTTAACCAAATTCAATATTTAATGGCGTTTAATGGTTTCATTGTATTAACATTTTGGCGTTTATGACGTTTATTCAAATCGTATGTCATTATCTATTTGAATGGCGTTTTCCAAGGCGTTTTAAACAAGATGGCCCATTGTTCTATTATTTTTTATAAACATTTTGGCGTTTGTGTTATCTTGTCGTTTTACTATTTTTATATTATATTTCAACAACAGGAAAAAAAATACAAGCGAAGAAAATAAATTAAAAATCTTAATCGGATCTCTCTTCCCAATTTTCACTGTCATCAGTCTCTCTCTTCTTTAATAGTAGTAGAACTGTCACCAAATATATGGCGTTTTATGTAAAACTTAACAAACCCATTGGTTTGATTTTTTTGCCTGCTCGTCTATTGATATGGCTTTTTTTGTGAATGTTTGGCGACATAGATCTATGTCGTGTGAGTGGGTTTATCGCTTTTTCTTTATCTTGATCTTCATCTTTATAATCAACCCACTCTTCATCGTCATTGATCTCTTCTCGTCATCCAAACTTTCTTCAAGAACAAAAAATACAAAATGCCATATGACTGGCATCATTATCTTATTCTTGAATTTTTGTCCATCTCATGCAGCAAAATCTTTCTAAGTTACTCCCTTCTGATAATAATTCATTCAGTGAAAGTTCACGAAGAACAATTATGAATATCCAAGAAAGCATATTAGCCATCTTTGATTTTTTTTTTTTTTTTTGCTTTTTTCAGTGAGTGGTATTTAGTAGTATTGGCATTTGTTTTTTTTGTTTGATCAAATGGAAGTTGCTGATACGTATCATTTTATAGGATGTCTTTTTGGCGCCTAAGTTAGGCAGTGCATTATTATAATAAAGTATTCGTCTTTTCAGTTACTGTTTGTAATTATTATTTTTGATAAGCTTTATCTCTGAAGTCTGTAACACGTCCCATCTTTCAAGTTTGACGTTTTAGATTCTAATATAATAAATTTTCCCTATCTTCAGTATTATTGATTTGTATTTTTTGTTTCTAGTTACATTTTCAAGTTTGCTTTTTATTTTTTATTTTTTTTTGGGTTTTTTATAATACTTTTTCAAAGTAATTTTATTATAGTTTGGGAGTTTTTGGAGGCGTTTAATGGGATGATATCGTTTAAACAAGCATTTTGGCTGTTTTGGCGTTTTTATTATATATGGCGTTTTTATTATATAACAATCAATTGAGCTTCCAAATCTTCATTGCCAGCAGCCTCTTTCTTCTTTTTTGAATCATGTTAACTGGCTTGTTCGACTTTCGTATGATTCATTTTGTTTTTTTTTTTGTTTTTCAAGTAGTTTTATGTGTCGCTGTTTGGAAGCACACAATCTGACATCAGCATCTTTTTCTTGAAGATTTCTCCATCTCATGCAGCAAAATATTATTGAGTTTAGACCTTTCAGCCAACAATCTTGAATTTCACAATGAACGATGTTTGATTTTTTAACTTTTTTGACGTTTTACCGATGAATAGAACGCCACGAAATAAGAGCACCTTAAACCTCAAAATTTGATCATGCTAAAATCAATAATGTTTTGCTGTATGAGATGGACAACATTGTTAATCCTCTGTTAAGAAAGATAACTGACAATGTTGTCCACCCCATTCAGCTAAACTTTATTGACAACAAAGCTCAATAATGTTTTTGTATGTTTTGGCATTATAAATTGGATAGAAGTTGAGGATTAGTCAATAAGATTTTACTCAATGAAATGGACAACATCCTCACTTATGGATTTTGTCCATTTCATTGAGCGAAATCTTACAGACAACCAAACTGAATTTCAAAAAAACGTTTTGGGTTAGAAGGTATTTGATGTTTGGGTTTTTTGGAGTTTCTAAGGCGAATGGGATATGTGAAATATGGCGTTTGGGTTTTTGTTTGTGTTTTTAATTGAAGGTCTGAGATGTTGTATATATAGGATTTTTTTGGCGGTTTTTTAGGCGGGATTTTACTCTAATTAAGTTTGGCGTTTTATATATAATGGCATTTTTACTGGGAATGGTCTGGGATTTTTGTTATTGGCGTTTTATTTCATGAGATGGCGTTTTGTGTGGAGAAGTCAAAAGACCCTTTTACCCTTTATGAAGCGCGTCCACGTAATAAAATTGATGTTATTTACGAAAACGCCACCGCGCCAGTCTAGTCTATAGATTGTTTTGATCGGACGATCGATAAGCGTTCTCACCGTTCTCACACTTTCTACCGTTTTCTCTAAATCCCGACCCTATATATATATATACTGGTTTAACATCATATGTGTTACACGGGTTGTATAAAAAATATTCCAAGTAAAGTTATAAAATAACGAAATGATTTTAAACAAAGTTGCTAAGCCTTTATTATTATTATTGTTACTGTTACTATTATTATTATTATTGCCAGCCAGCAAATGAAACGGTATAATTAGACACCACAAAAGGACATAATTAGCATGTTGCTAAACAAAGGCACAACAACACCACTAAACAAACACCTCGAAATCTACTAAAGTAGTACGCACATATGTTGTTTTTCTTACTAAACCCTCAAACAACGACCTGAAATTGTTGACACATTTATTCACCACCGCAAATGTGATTGTACATTACTGTAATTTATTAAAAGACTTTATTACTATAATTTATACCTAGCACCTTAACTATTTATAAAATAAACAAAAGGTGTTTGCGGGTTAAACCGACAAACTCTTCTTGGCAGTTCAAGTAATAATGGAGTATGGTAGCTGAATGCATATATAGACATATACGGTGCTTTGGGAACATGGGAGGCTGGGGACATACTTCACGTGATAGCATTACCTGGATAAATTGCAACCTAAATATTGTTACAAAAACTAAAAGATCGAAAACCTTATTGTTAAAAAAATTTGACCCGTTTACTTGGTCAACATATAACCCAAATCAATCGACTTATAGGGTAAATGGGTTGGGCTAAAATGATGAAAGGCATATACCTTAAGTCTTCCTTCATGCCAAAGAGCTGGTGTAGTTAACAATGTTGAGTGCCTGCAACGAAAAATACATAGTTATTATACAGAAGAATCTTATGCGGTAGTTGGTCTGAACATTGGAGAAGAAACTTTCATGACATGTAAATTGGGTCACTCAATACCTCTAAATTCATACACATCAAATACCTAAAATCATAAAATACTAAACATCAAATAAAATCAAAGTTAATATTTCGTCTTTGGAATGATCCAATTCCCACCAAACAACACCAACGCAAACATATTCTTGACAAAATTGGTTACTATAAAATCGCATATTTACATAAATGGTTCAAAAATCTAGTTAACCAATCTGCATTTTAATGCATACAAAGCCTCAAATCGTAATATTTAGATTATTATTTAAAAGAACAATAAGTATAATTATATTTAACTCTTTAGTTATTTGTAAAATACATGTCATCCAAACTCAAAGTGACCTAAATAAAACCTAAACTAAACCAAAGAACTTATATGCAGATTGTTTCATTCAAAGATATAAATTCCTATAGTAATATGTGATTAAAGCTCAACCTAAGCACTCAATGACGAAGAATTTTAACCAGTAATCTAAAGTTTAAAATATGATGGTCACTTAAAAGATAAACATGATTTGCAAAAAACATCATAAAACTCAGAAAAATTGCAAACCTGTCACTACTTCCTTTGTATATCCTTTTTGCATTTGTACTCCAAGTGTCGCATAACACACACCCGCCAAACTTCCCACCTCTTCATCCTCCACTGTCTATCATTCAACCACGACCTCTAAATCCGTCATCACAACCACCAAATTTGCCACCCCTCATGTCACCTCTACCAAGACCACCACTTCCATCAAAACCCACATCCCTCGAGTCAACACCATAGCCCCTAGAACCATCATCCCTTATGACACCAAAACCACGACGACCGCCACAATCCCAATGCCCACACACTCGCCCAGAATCACCAGGACTATCGCGCCTCGTAATCTTTCGCACCTTATGTGGCACGGGCTGATTAGCTTCCCCTAGAACTTTGTTAAGATCAGCAGCATGTTTCCAATCCTGTTGAGAAAAGAAAGTGTAAGCTGCCCTTTTTTCCATTGCCCATCCCGTTCGCCCTATTCGATGGACATAGTCCTTCACATCGTTTGGGAAATCATAATTAATCACCACCCTGCAAACACCATAAAAAGTCAAAATTTGGTAATTGTTATTATATATTTTTACCATTTAACTTTTGTTGGAGTCTGAACTTACGTCTTTGATGCCAAGGCCATGTGTAGAAACATCAGTAACAACTAATTTTGAGGACTTTCCGGAATGGAACTGGTTGAGAACTGAGTCTCTCACCTTGAGATTTCTCTCCATGAATGGAAGCAGCCCCGAAAGTACGACTAATACTACGTGTAAGTTGATCACAAAATCTTTTAGTTGAAGAACAAATAATAATTTTGAAGCCTGGTTATCCTGCATATGCAAATGAACTGAATTAGTTTATAACTGGAACCCAATCCAAACCGGATTTAGGTTAACCAAATTCATCTAAGTAACAAAAAACAGTCCATTCACAATCTCGTTTATCATCAAACAGTTTCAAAATTTCCATTAGAGTAGAAACTTCATCTGAAACCTTACTTCTCCAGATTTGCTTTCGTTTCGCAACTGTTTGATGAATAAATTTTTTCTCCACTATTCTCTCTTATGTCCTCAGATTTGTATCTGATCAATGCGTTTTACTAGACGGATCACTGTTTGTAGAGGAAAACGATTCTCTAGAACTATTATCTGACTCAACAGTTGTATCCGAGGACAAAATCTTCTTTAAATACTCTCTAACTTTCTTCCTCTTCTTTCTCAATCTATCTTTCTGTCCTTGTGATAATTTGACCTTTTGATCTTTGGGCTTTTCTTCTGTTTTCTCAGTTTTCTTTTCTTCGTTCTTTTTCTTAGCCTTCATGTGAGATTTATCCAACTATATTCTCTTTGATCTCAATGGACAATCTCTGGTAACATGACCTTTGATTTGACAATGACGTGATTGCGAGTGTGTACAGATTTTTGTTATATTTTTAGTACCTTTTACTCTTTTATCAAGCTTTAAATTTATAAAACATGATATAAAACTATCACTCTCTACAACACGTTAGGGCAAGTGCACCCATCGTTGGTTGGCGTAGTATAGTGATGGTAAGATACTAAAGTCGTCGAAGGACACAAGAGCTTTTAATACCGGAATATCGTCGACGTCTAATCTAACCATATTTTGAGAAAAGATTTTTTTAATAGATAAAAATAAAGAAACTAAATAAATAAATAAAAGAACAGATAGACAAGGTACAATCACTTGGATCCAACTCGTCATTTATGTATCCTTTGATGATTTCCTCGCTTTAGGTTTTTTTAAGAGAATATCTTAGTTATAGTGGCATGTCCCTCTTTTGAAGGCAACGCTACCCTCAGCCATATTGGTCTGAGTCAGCAGGGATGCGGTCTCGTAAGGCCGGATTATTGAAAGATAATTAAGTAAGTTATTAATGCAAAATGTGGCATGTCACTCTGTTGTAGGCAACGCTACCCTCGGTCATATTGGTCTGAGTCAGCAGGGATATAGTCCCGCAAGGCCGGTTTAAAGTTTTAATAGTAGTTTATTTATAAAGGATTCAAGTCGTTCTTACTTCCCCCTATTTGATGCTATCTGCCTCAAAGGAAGTTCTAATAAGCTTGAATCAAGTCCTCGAGGAATCTATACACCGAACGAGGCAAGAACTGTACCCAAACCGCCCTTCTAAGCCCCTTCCAGGCAGTTAACGCATTTTATATAAACCGTAAAGACACGAATGAGTGAATCAACAAAACATGAATAGATGATTGAATAAAGTTCATTTTCAATATAAAAACTAGTTATTGAAGTCATTAATACATACCCAAATAAAAAAGTTACCAAAGCTTAGAAATTAAAACTAATACATAAATGATATGTCTTCACCAAGTGATGTAAGAGAATAGCCAAGCATGGCCTTCGTTTGACAAAAAACTCTTACTATCGATCTTGGATCCCGAGACTACTACACACTCTAAGGATGGATGATGGATGAAGGTGGTGGATGATAGTAGTAGTGGTGGCAGGTGTGAGAGAAGTGGTTTGCCAAGGGATGAGTTGCAAGTGAGCCAAGAACCTCTTTTTATAGCTAAAAATAGTGAGTTCACACGGCCCTGTGCCTGGTAGGCACGACCCCGTGCCCTTCTCCTTCTCTATCTTCATTTAATGTTGTTCTCAGCCCATCTGCACACACGACCCCATGTGTCAACGACACAGCCTCGTGGCCCTTATACTTGCTGTATGAACCCAGATTTATAAATCTGAGAGTTGACCACGGCCCGTGTCTAGGAGACACGACCCCGTTTCCCTTGTCATCTAATCTGTGTGGATGAGCTACATCCGTGCGGATGTTCTACATCCGTATGGATGAGCTTGTTTTACAACGTAAACTCATATTTGACGCTTCTAGCCCTATTACATCAAGACGTACGCGACAAACATATGCACTAACACTTAAACACAAAGAAACAATCCGTTATACATCCTTAATACGTTATGTTGAGACTTCATACATGCTAGAAACCTATTTGCAATATACTTTGTCGTTAAATTCGAACAAGCCTCCCTTAACATGTATAGCGCTATAGGATTAACACACCGCCGTATTCTTGAGGTCATGTTAAGTTAAACAAAATGGTCTTATCGTTGCTATGATAAGATTACGCTAGCGGGAAACTTTAGGTTGACAAGTAGGAGTTGCATGCTAGTATTGACATGATATGTTATAGATTATGTTTATGCCATGTGGATTTTTTAACTGATTTTATATTTATGCTAGTAGTTAAACTTTTATGTTCGCCAATACTTTATGTGTTGACATGTACTTTAATACGTATTGTAGGAAATTGATGATGACGATGATGAACGGAATCTAGTAGGATGACTAGAAACCGACTTTTAATTTAGTACTTATGTTGTAAATTGTTCTTTGTTTAAGTTGTAATTTGCTTCCATCGATGTACTTTTGAATTTAGAAATGAAAGGAATTCTCATTTATTAAATATTGTCACAAGTAGCATTATGAAGTCTCTTGCAATCTCGTTTTCGTCTCACTCCGATGTTTCGGCCATCGGTTGGGGAGTGATAGCCCATTTGCTCCACATTTGTGAAACTTGGATGAACTTGAACAATCTGGGGAAAAATGACCATTCTTTCCACAATGGTAGCATAGGTTAGAACCAACCTTACACTCCCCCGTGTCATTTCTACCACATCTCTTGCAACCATTAGTAGATTCCACCTTAACCTTCTTGAATTGTTGCCCTAGATTGCCTCTCACATGGCATATAATAGAACCAACCCATTTCTATTATGGTTCCATAACAATGACATCCTTGATATCTACCTCATTGTATATAACACCGCTCAGATTTAGTATAGAGTCAAAGGTTGGTGGAGCAGCAATTCTCACATAAGTGTGAACCTTTTTTGGTACACTAGTACTCCCCGAATATACCACTTAATTCTTTTTTCTCTATATTGACCAAATGGGGAATTAGTCGATCCATCTCAATAAACTTGGACATGTTAGGCGATGGGTCATGGTGCCAGCTTTCAGTGTCAGGAACTCTCTCTCTACACGTTCGATCTAATCCTCTGCACAACACCCCTTGAGTACCAACTTCCTCAAATCATCCCACCTCATCATCTTAGAATGAGACGCCAGTTGCCATGAAGCCTTCACCACGTGCCAACTCCACATTAGGTTGATTGGAAGTATAACAATTGGCACGTGGTGAAGGCTTCTTGGCAACTAACATTCCATTTTATCATTTTATGTTTGAAGACAAATGTTAAAGTTTATCTAATAAGGTTTGTGAAGAATTAAGTATTTTCTGTTGCTTGTCAATTAAAGTTATGTTTAAGTTAATTGTCGAAGAGTAAATCTAACAACTAAAACCCCCTGGGTCGGGGCGTTTCAGTAAGACCTCACAAATCACTCACTATTACAACGATGTTCAAGAAAAATTATAAGGATTGAAAGTTGTAGCACAAATCTTCTTTTTTGGTCTTTAATCTTTGATCTTGATTCATGTTTGAATCACATGTGAACAAGCGAGATCTGATTTAAATGACCATTTGATAGTGTTTAGAGCAAATGGGTAAGTTTGAATGAAAGTGGGATGGCATTTTCATAGGCACAACACAACAAACAAAGCAAAC
The DNA here is from genome assembly GCA_030545235.1 of Helianthus tuberosus. Taxonomy (NCBI): domain Eukaryota; kingdom Viridiplantae; phylum Streptophyta; class Magnoliopsida; order Asterales; family Asteraceae; genus Helianthus; species Helianthus tuberosus. The sequence goes on from CM060390.1 coordinate 5,834,257, forward strand.
TAGATCCCATGGTCTGACGATCAATGTCATCGACCGCAGTATGACAGATTTGGTTTTGCTTGTTGTTTTGTGATGTGAACGTTGTGAATTCTCCCATCTACATTTGCAATCCTATTTTAACACATATTCACTAGGTTTTAAGTATCAAGAGGATAAACATTGGCCTCTTAAGTTAAAAACAAATTTCACATGAAAATGGCAAAAGTTACTTTTTAGGTTATGTAAAGCGTTTTGATGCTTTCCAAATTTGTTTCTCCTCAACCCAATAAGGCATGTTGTGTTTTCTAGGTGGATGAAATTTGAATCCCTTCTTCATTTAGTAAGATTCATCCACCTATTTGATTTCAAAATTCAAATTAAAACAATTTTTATAATCTTGAAAACGTTATTTGTTTTTTATAAAAAAAATGTTTTTAAGTTATATGAAAATTTGTTGGGAAATCACCATTGTTTTATAAAAATTATAATGTTATAAATTCATTTAAATTCTATGAAAACCATTTAAAAGACCTTTCTTAATTTTCAAGTGATTCGGTTGATGGTTTTTGACTTTGATCTTTACCTGGCTTTATCGGTTTTCATATGTTGATTTTTGTATGCCTCAGAATCATCATCTTTGATATGTAAGCGCATTGATATTCATTGAATTGATTTACATGAGCCATGTTGTTCATTAATCTTCAATCAACTAATGATATTTAATTCATAATCTTCTTATCTCAACTAATTCATGTTTGCAACTCGTCATCTCCATTCATTGTGCATGCATTAAGGGTGTAGAGACATGTATGTTATATATGCACATCCTTAATATACAACATACATAAGACATTAATTTCAATCATATCAAAACTAGGGATCTAATGTCTCATAGTTAACTACAATTAGTGATACAATTAAGATTTAACTCATTGTTATCCCTTCAAAATAGTTAATAGATGATGTCATCTCATGATTTTTTTGTTAATGAGTATTGGGTTCTACATCATCTCTATCATTCACCTTACCATCACGTCAGACTCCACTGGTTTCATACGTTTCTTACAACAAATGGGGGTGTACATACCGCAAATCGCCAAGATACAACAACTAGTTTTTAAATAACCAACCTAACACTTTACTTAAATTAATTTTATAATACACAAAACAATATTAAAATTATAAAAAATAGACACCAAAATAAGTATATTAAAAACAACAGCCAACATAATATAAATAAGATATATTGCATATATTTTTTATGATTTTTCAACAATTGTATTCCAATAGTTATAAATTCATAGCATACACATCTTTAATTTTCGCTTTCCGAATTTCATTTTCACTTGCTGAAACGACAAACAATCATAACGAAAAATTTTCATTTCCGATGTCGTTTTCAAAAGATGTACAGGGATAGCCCTTTGGTTGTCAAAGATTACGTAGCATATGTTGACTTGTATGATTCAGAAGATGATCTAGATGATTGGTGGTATGATAATGCTTATGAAAACAAGGATGATTAAAACTTGACAAATGAGGATTACCGTTGTAAGTAATCAAGCGTTCGATTAGGTTATGTAGTTTGAATGGATGCTTTATTTCTAAGCTTGTTTATAACGTATTTAGAATCTATAATTATAAATTAGTTGATTAATTACAAACAATTTAAATATCAACCTATACTAATATTATAAATTAATAAAAAGATTTTATAAAATGGGTGTGAAAGAAATATACGTTATGTTTGAATATATATGTTGCAAATATTAATATAAAAATATTAATACTAATGATAACATTACATGACGAGAATAGAGATAGATGATGCTTTTATCGGCAAACGCTTGCCAATTTTTTTTGGTACCAAAAGGGTGAGGTGATTTGCTTGCTCGACAAATTTCACCCTTAAGATCAAGATCTATCTTCTATAGGTGTTGTTTCTACAAATTTGAAACTACAATTTGTAACGAAATCAAAGATTATACTACAATATCTTAGTAATTTAATACATGTAATTCATGTGAAAAACTATGTGTACTTAATTTTACATTTACTAATGTCGGACCTACAAAAGAACAGATGATATTCAAAAGCCGAAACACGACCAAAAGATCAAGAAATAATCAGTTGATGAAGCATCTTCCTCCTAAAGATAGTGAATCTTGAACACCTAGATCAGAGCATCTGTTGAAGACTAGCTAACCTATGTTTGAAGCCTTGGAACCGCTGCTCATGATGAAGCAAGGTCTGTTCAAGTCCAAAAGTTTCTTGAAGCAAAGGTCTGATTATGAAGACCAAACATCTATTTTGGCCAAACAGATGTTTGGAATAAAGCAACAGAGGATAGACAAATAGATGTTTCCTAATGTAACAATTTAGCTTATTAAAAATGTTTCACAGAGTTAGATCAGATGTTTGATTCCTACAAATGTTTGCAACACATGTGGAATCTTTTCTGTTAGGAATGTTAGATGTCACTATTAGGATGATGTTAGCCAATCACAAACAGACCTTTTGTACATATTATAAATAGATCTCACATGTTAGAAATTTATTCATCACTTCACATACATTCTCTTTTTTATAAACAAATTTGTGAGTGATCAGGGTGAGGGGGAGATTGTAGAATCTTTATGATGTAAACTTGTAATAATTTGACTCAATGAAAAATAGTTTTTGATAATATCTTCCTACTTGCGAGTTTATTATTTGAATTACAATCATAATTGTTTATTTTAACTTGAAATAATTCACAAGTATCAAAGTCGGATCCTAACAATTGGTATCAGAGCTTGGTCACATTAAATTTGATTTCACAATCAGTTTAACACTCAAAGATTATCTCATAAAGATACAATATGTTCATAGCCCAGAGTCGTAAAGTGTTGAACTCAAAAGTGTCTAACAAATACTCTGTTCTTCTATAAAAGATCAAAAGAGAATGTCACTTAATAACCATGGTTCCCTTATCTCCGGTTACAATAGCACACCACCAATGTTTGTCAAATCTGAATACAACATCTTGCAACGTTGAATGATGCATTCTCTTCCTCATCAAAATATAGGATGTTATTCAGACCTTATATTCCAATGGCACCCAGTGTCGAAAATCCTAATGTACAGGAGCCAAAGAAAACGGGGGATTACTCTATGCTAGATTTCCAAAATTTTGAGATAGATGCCAAAACACTTAACATTGTTGCAAATTCTTTACAAGACGAGATCTATGCAAAACTATTACATTGTAATAGTGAAAAAGAGTTATGGGATGAGTTAAAAGAATAAATCATTAAAATTGAGGAATTGTTAGAAACAACCAGGAAACTCTTAGCATACAAAATGTTGAGAGTACTTGTAACTCATCACAACCAACAGTTTGTGAAAATGTTAGATACATAAGTTGTAAAAAATAATGATCCTTGGAATTCAACCGAAGATGAGGAAAATTGTGAATGTGAATTAATGGCTACCAAAGTGGGAGTTTCTACATGCCTAGATAGCCTATGGTATGTAGATTGTGGAGGATCCAGGCACATGACTGGATGCAAAGCTCTACTATCAAACTTCTATGCACATGGAGGAGGTGATATATCCTTTGGAAATAATTCAAAAGGAAAAGTGTTGGGGTCAGGAACTGTCAAGGCTGGTAGGTTAAAATTTAAAGATGTTAATCTTATTGTCAATTTAAAATTCAATCTACTCGGTGTCTCACAAATGAGTGATAAAAGCTATGGCTCATTTTTTACTAAGAAAACTTGTATAATTGTTGGACCTGATGTAGTTTAAAAGACTGACAAAATTGTAGCTGAAAGCACTGCACAACTTGTTGCTCACATAAGTGACAATGTTTATGTAGTGGACATGTTAAAAGATAGCCCCAAACCATCATACAAACCCATTAAAGAGTCCAAAACAACTCAACGCTTACAAATGTTGCATATGGATTTGTTTGGCCTAGTAAAAATCATCAGCTTAAGAAAAAAAGATATTGTTTAGTAATAGGTGATGAATTTTCTAGGTTTACATAGACTTTCCTTTTACACACAAAAGATGTGACTGCAGGTATTCTAAAAGAATTTATCTTGAAAAAATAATAAAAAATATGATTTGACTGTGAAAATTCTCAGGAGTAACTATGGGACAGAATTTAGAAACCAATAGATTGATGAATTCTACGTATCAAAAAAATAGTAAGACAATTCGGTATTCGTAGAACACCTGAACAAAATGGGGTTATTAAAAGAAAAAAAACAGAACCCAATTGATGCTACTGGAACTATGCTTGCAGATTCTAGCATGCCATTATCTATTTGGGCAGAGACTGTGAATACTGCATGCTCGATACAAAGTCTCTTCTGATCCAAAAGCAGTACAACTGGACTTCAAATTTAACATTGAGATGCCTACTCCATACAAAGTCTCTTCTGATCCACATAGTCCATCTGCACAAAACAACATTCAGTCCACAACAACTGGAACCACTGTTGACCAAAGTCAACCTCAAACCACTGATTATGCGTGTGGTCAAACCACTGATTTATCATCCACAACAAATTCCCCACTTGGACCAATTCCACCACCACCATTCCAAACCACTGTTGACCATAACACAATGGCAATAAAGGTTTCACCAGAAAATTCCCAATTATGCCCCTCACCACAAAATTCCATTATCCGATACACCGGCAACACTTTGTACCTCAGATCTCATCCACCAGAACAAGTTATGTGACAACTCGTACAGGTATCATTTTCCTTTCACGTTTCACTATACGTTATATAACTCGATAAACGTGATTTCTTATGATTAATTGGCTCTTATGTGAAAGTGGTTGAATATATTTGATTTGTGTATATATATGAATGTGTGAGTTGTAGTTGTGATATGAACTTATTAATTATTAATAAATGTCCACCGCACACTCTCTCTTGTCCGCACAATTACTCTCGACCGCACACCGCTTTTATTCCCGGCCCAAATCCCAAGCCACACAGCAGGCCCAAATAGGGGCTGCACACCCCCAACCACACATTGAATCGCGCATGTGTGTGCGGAATCTTTTCTTGGGTATTTATACCCTTTGCTGCCAAACCCTAGAGAATGTTTCCCAACCATTATGACAGCAACCCCCCTTTTCCGCAAACATTCTTCACACCTTTTTGTAAACCCTAGAACATTCTTCTTCTCTTTTGGAAACTGACGACGACATCACCTCCTCAAATCATTTCAACGACAGCCTACATTCATTCTCTTGGAGCTTCATCCTCTTTATTTTATTGCACACTCTTTTACATCTCAGATTTCAAGTTAGTGTATTACCACTATTTGATTCATGTAATGTTTATACTTGTTTGATGACTTACTTGAATGACATGATTTGAAACTGATGAATTAAGGTTGTGTAATGATAGTGTGTTGATGATTTGGTATGGTATGATGTTCACAGATTATTCAAAAGATGAAAGAATGTTGATGGATCTTTGTGATTCTGAATCCGTTTATGAACCATGATTAATATAAATGAAATGATAGAAATAGGTTTTGAATGATATGTTGTTTGGTAGTTTCCCTGGTTTGGGATTGCCTAGTATTCTAGGGAGGAATACTGCTAAATGCTAATAATATTTCATGTCCTTAGCGGACTAAACGAAATCTATCAGGAAAGTCCCCACACAGTATACTGATTAATCGCTGGGGGAGAACGGGATATTAGTTGATAGTGCTATTAGGTTTGACAAACACCACATCATGCCTGGGAGGACGGGGGTGAACTATTATGCCTTGGAAATTGGTCAAAGATGATAGACATTGACTTGGGGGTTGTTTGTTTACCTTTTAATGAGGCTCTTAATGGTTCAGACCTTTTACTGGTTCAGCACTTAATAGTTTAGACTGTTTGTTTCACGAGCAGATATCTGAATGGTTCAGACATTTGCCTCTGAATGGTTAAGATTTATACAGAGTCTGAATGGTTAAGATCTCTAATCTGAATTGGTCAGGCATTTGCCTCTGAACAATTAAGCATTATACAGGCTCTTAATGGTTCAGACCTCTTACTAGTTCAGCACTTAACCATTCAGATGTTGCCAAACAGCCCCTTGGGGCACAAATAACTCAACAGTCATAAGTAATCGGTATCATACAATTTAGTTGCTTAAAGACGGGGTAGCTCCCCATGAAAAGTTTATAAATGAGTAATTTAACAACCTATGTTTTTGGAAATATACTGGAAAACCGTGAACTGGTTGCATTGAACCATTTTTTTGGTTCTTAATAATATATATGAACTTTGAAAACTATTGTTTTGGATTGTTAAACTATATGCTTCCACTGTTAACTTGAACATTGCTTTTAGACTTAGAACTTTAGTCACTGATCGCATTGATAAGTGATGGATTTACTTTACTTTACTTAAATGTTCAATATGATTGGTGGCGTGATCCTGGTCAGCCACACGCCTCGCGGTATTACTCCGCTTGTGGAATTTGAAGTTAATGGAGACATTAATGCAGGAGTGCTCGCAAGAAGCTAAAGGTCAAATGTCTGGGTATTTGTTGGCTTTCTATCACTAGTCTAACCTGTCAAATACCAAGAATTAAAAGACAATAGTAGGGTAGAGGCCATGCATGAAGAGCTCCTTTAGTGTAAAAGACAATAACTGTGGGAACTTGTTCCATTATCAAAGGATACATGTGCAATTGGTACAAAATGGGTCTTTAAAAACAAATTTGATGAAAGGGCATTGTTATTAAAAACAAAGCTATGCTTATGGTTCAAGGTTACAGACAAGAAGAAGGAATAGACTATGTTGAAACCTTTTCTCCTGTAGAAAGGTAATTGGCAAAAAGACTTTTCTTGGCTTTTGTTGTCAACCACAACATAAAGGTGTATCAGATGGATATAAAGTGTGATTTTCTCTTAGGAAAGATCAAAGAAGAGGTCTACGTGTCTTAACCACCAGGATTTGTAGACACATTCCATCTTGATTATGTCTACAAGCTAAACAAAGCTTTGTATGGACTAAAACAAGCAGCAAGAGCCTCATATGATACTCGGTCCGCTTTTCTCTTATCCAATGAATTCAAAACAGGTAAAATTGTTAAAACTCAATTTCTAAAATGGAAAGGGAATGATTTGTTAATAGTACAAATCTATGTGGATGATATTTTCGGTTCCACATTTGATAAAATGGGTGAAGAATTCAGAAAATCGATGACAACTTAATTTGAAATGAGTGCTATAGGGACTTGCAATGCTTTATTCGCCTTCAAGTACAACAACTTGAAAATGGAATTTTCATTCATCAAAACAAAATGTTAAAACACTCTTAAAAAATTGATATGAATGATTGTACACCATGTGGCACTCCCATGAGTACAAGCAAACCATACATATCTGATAAAAAAAATGACTTGATAGATCAAACACTTTACATATGTATGATTGGGTCCTTGATGTACTTAACTGCATCATGGCCTGATATCATGTTTGCAACTTGTGTTTGTGCAAGATATCAAACATCCCCTAGAAAGTGAAATTTAGTAGCAATAAAAAGGATATTCAAATACCTCAAAGGTGCTCCCACACTTGGTATTTGGTATCCAGCTAATGGAAATATTTTGCTTTTAGGTTATTCAGATAGTGGTTTTACTAGATGCTAAACAACAAGGAAGTCCACACTAGGAGGTTGCCAATTCCTAGGTAACGCCTTGGTCTCATGGCAAAGCAAAAAGCAAACAGTAGTCTCTAATTCTGTCACACACTGACTTTTGCAGAAGCGTGATTTGGTGTGACTTGCTTAATATCATTGCATTCAACTATAACAAATGACTATATGATACAACCAAGGTGTTCATCCATAGATAGTTTCAAAACGTTACAAGCAACGTTGTTTTAAAATCCCAAAACACAGACTTCAAGTTCCAAATACAATACCAGCAAATTTTAGATCCATAAGGACTTCGCAAAAGACACAAACAAACTAGGTTTCGAGCCATGTATCTTATCCAAGATAAAATACATAACCCAAACACTTCGACTTCGGATGACACCTTTTATTAGAGACATGACTTGTAAACTCCAACGCCCGCCAGGTCCATACTTAATTTCCTGAAATACATGTAGTTTGAAAACATCAACAAAAGTTGAGCGAGTTCATGTGTGTGTTTGTGAATTAACCTTTGAAACATTTGTAAGTATGTTTGTAAGTACTTGAAAACCCGGTATGAAAGCAACAAGGAAACAGATCAATTAATGTGTAGCTAATACATTAATATTTGTGACGTGATGCAGGAAAACTCAAACCTAGCAGACTTTGTCTCCGGCAATAAGACATAGTCACCACATGGTCCATTCGACAGACTCATGGGTGGCGCTCGCTACACCCAAATAGATCTATCACTCATGTCCCTCGATCCTACAAAGAGGATTAATCGCCTTATGTAACATCCGTCAAAACGAATATCCAAAATATTCTACCCGTTTTGAAATTCGGATCCTAAACCTTACACCTTGAAAATTTTTCGCGAATTAATTTAATGTTGAAAGATTTTTACTTTTTAATTTTAATTATTCCTTGATTTAGTTAATTAATTAATTTAAAATTTTACATAGTTAGTTTCGTTAGGTGTTAATGAGTTTAAGGTTATATAACGTAACCAAGTTAATCTATCTATATTATGTAAGAATGGAAACTATCATTTAGAAATTGATAAGGACTGTTTTTGAATTAGTTGAAAGTTTAAAACAAATTTAGGATTTTAAAAGAAACAAAAGAATTGGAAACCTTCATGACACAAATCACGTTAATTTATAAACTCTTTCTAAATTTATACATGAAACTTTTTGCTGCATGTTAATCTCATATGCTATGCAAGTTGAACGTATTGAACATGTTGATCGTATTGAACAAGTTGATCGTATTGAACAAGTTGATCGTATTGAACAAGTTGATCGTATTGAACAAGTTGATCGTATTGAACAAGTTGATCGTATTGAACAAGTTGATCGTATTGAACAAGTTGATTGTATTGAACAAGTTGATCGTATTTAACAAGTTAATCGTATTGAACAAGTTGATCGTATTGAACAAGTTGAACGTATTGAAAAAGTTGAACGTGTTAACCTCCCACTAGTCTATTGGGAAAGGCAAAGTAGTAACTTGGATCATGATATTCATGTTGGATATGAGTTGTATACTCGCCAACATTTTTGTTGATGTTATTTTAATACATGTTGCAGGTTGATAGTCAAGATGATGAAGGAATCAAGTTAGGATGGACTAGATACCCATTTTAATAATAAACCATGTTTGTTGCTATTTGTCTTTATTTGAAACAATGTATTTGAATTTAGTCTTTTATGAAATTTGATTTAATCAAAATTGTCACAATTAGTGTTATGATTGTCACACCCCCAAAATCCACACGCGCAGTATCACCGCTTGGTGGCGTGACTGACCAGGATCCAGCCACCAATCATATTGAACAAGCATGTAAATAATTATAAAAGTCCAATCAATACAATTGGTGTCCAAACAAAACATAGTTTAAGTTGCAAGAAAAAGCATAACGATTAAATCCAAATCAAAATATAAGTTTAAATGTTTCAATGTTTAACATGGCAGACAATTGTCCATGTCCCACAACGACTCTTCCCCATGCAAGCTCCAGCTAAGTACCTATTGACCTGCAAAGCATGTAGTAACGAGTCAACAACAAAGTTGAGCGAGTTCACAGTTGGGTATTTGTTTTAAGTTGTTCCAAAAACAGTTTCCTTTAACTGGAATCCCTGCCGTGGGGGTTACCCCATAGTTGAAAACGTGTTTAGATTAATCCCGTTTACTCTGGCAATCCAACCGTGGGGGCTACCCCATGTTTAATTATCTGGCTCTTCGGCCGTGGGGGCTACCCCATGTATATACTACTAGACTCGTTACCATATCGACTGCTGACTGTAGTTATGTTTATGTGCCCTGAACTGTCAATGTCTATCATCATTGACGTGCCCAGATCCATTAGTTCACGCCCGTCCTCTGCGGCACGGTATGAGGCTTGTCAGACCTAAATAGCGCTATCTAACTAATGACCCACTCGCCATTGGCCCGACGATTAAGTCGATATAAAAAGGAGGGACTTCGTGATAGAGTTTTGGTCTAGTGAAAGTTAACTGTCCATGAGGACGAGGAATTATATTCCTGAACCCGTACTGTCCTACCCAAGAAAGGACGAGGAATCCATATTCCTTAACCCATTCCGAACCCCTAGGAATCCCATGCGTTGTAGAAAGTGTGAACTCACCTTAGGTTAGCTCGGCAGACAAACGAAAGGTCAATCGAGCTGCTAGAGGTCAACCACGTCCTAACATGGTTACCATACAAGTCAGGTTTTGGTTTCGAGTATTGCACGTAAGTTTACACATAAACTAACAGGTTACGAACATGTATTAATCATGGCAACACATTAACAGTCAAGTACATAACATATTCCAACTTGTGCGATTCAATAGTTTGGGCCGAACCATTTATGCGGTTTACCAACCTAACCCATTTAAACACCCTGGCCCAACATGTTGTGCGGTCAGCACAGCCTTGTGCGACCCACATCATGTTGTGCGATCCATTACTCACCCGGCCCAGCCTATGAATAAGCCCAATAGTACCCGGCCCGATAACTAGAAACCCCAACAAAACCATAAGCATATACACGGCCCAACTAACTAAACAGATAACATGTCTTGTGCAATCCGTTTGATCTTGTGCGACTCGGGACATCATGTGCGACCGAACTTGGGCTTTGAGGCCCAACAATAATGTGATTCGTGTGAGGCCCAATCCTTGTGCGATCGGCACTATCTTGTGCGATCCACAAGTCTTGTGCGATCATGCATAATAAAACAGTACTATGTGCTTTATGTGTTTGTACCCCGTCTTGTGCGATGCACTTGTGCGATCACATAGTGTTCAAACACGCTACTCTTAGCACAAAGATATGTTCTGAAATACGAGTTGTCACATTATCCCCAAGTTGAAAGAAATTTCGTCCCAAAATTTAGCACGTACTCACTGAGGAAGCTAGTTAAGTTTCATGGTTTTCCTGGGGTGTCACATCCTCCCCCCGTTGATCTGGAATTTCGTCCCAAAATTCCGCAGTAGCTTCAGCCTCAGTAGTGGTTGTATTGTTTGCGAACAATTGGGGATACTTTTGTTTCATCTGATCTTCGCGTTCCCAGGTGAACTCTGGGCGACGACGGGAGTTCCAACGAACTCGAACAAGAGGTATTCTAGTGCGCTTGAGGACCTAAACATCCTGGTCTATAATTTCAACTGGTTCCTCGATGAATCGTAACTGCTCGTCGATAGTGAGCTCCTTCAAAGGAACTATGAGGGTCTCATCTGACAGACACTTCTTCAGATTCGACACGTGGAAAACGTTGTGAACTCCACTGAGTTCTGCTGGTAGGTTTAGTTTGTAGGCCACCTTGCCTATATTCTCAATGATTTCGAAAGGTCCGACGTATCGTGGGTTAAGTTTGCCTCGTTTGCCAAAACGAACCACACCCTTCCAGGGTGAAACTTTGAGTAGCACTCGATCCCCAACCTGGAACTCGAGTGGCTTCCTGCCCTTATCGGCGTAGCTTTTCTGACGGTCACGAGCTGCCGCCATTCGTTGTCGTATTAGAGAAATCCGTTCTGTTGTGTCTACCACAAGTTTTGGGCCAGTGATCTGACTATCCCCCATCTCTGCCCAACAAAGAGGTGATCGGCATTTACGCCTGTACAATGCCTCAAATGGAGCGGCCTGAATGCTGGTGTGGTAACTGTTATTATACGAGAATTCCACTAATGGGAGATGCTTTTCCCAGCCGTTGCCAAAATCGATAACACATGCACGAAGCATGTCTTCAAGGGTCTGGATGGTGCCTTCAGACTGCCCATCCGTTTGCGGGTGATACGCTGTGCTCATATCTAAACGTGAGCCAAAAGACTTGTGCATTGCTTGCCATAGTTCAGAAGTAAAACGTGCATCACGATCAGAGATAATAGAGGTGGGCACCCCGTCCCTCGAGACAACTTCCTTAAGATATACGTCTGCTAGAGTGGAGAACTTATCCGTTTCTTTGATAGCCAAAAAGTGTGCAGACTTTGTGAGTCGATCCATAATCACCCAAATAGTGTCATTTCCGCGCTGAGATCTAGGCAGGCCAGTCACGAAATCCATGTAAATTTGCTCCCATTTCCATTGTGGTATCTCTGGTTGTTGAAGTAGGCCTGAAGGTTTCTGGTATTCGACTTTGACTCTCGCACAAGTCAAACATTTGCTAACGTAGGTTCTATGTGAGCTTTCATGCTAGGCCACCAATACGTAGTTTTCAAGTCGTGGTACATCTTATCTGAACCAGGATGTACTGAGTAGCGAGACTTGTGTGCTTCATCCATCACAAGCTCTCGTAGGTTGCCATAGAGTGGGACCCAAATGCGTCCTGTTACGTAATACGCACCGTCTTCCTTTTGTTCTAATCGCTGCCTTGAGCCACGTAGGGCTTCAGCCTTGACGTTTTCTGGTTTCAATGCTTCCACCTGAGCATCTCGTATCTGGGAAATAAGACTAGACTGGATGGTGATTTGTAATGCTCGTACGCGCTTAGGCATAGTGTCCTTTCGACTGAGGGCATCAGCCAAAACATTGGCTTTGCCAGGATGGTACTTGATTGCGCATTCGTAATCATTCAATAACTCGACCCATCGTCGTTGACGCATGTTTAACTCCTTCTGCTTGAAGATATGCTCGAGACTCCTGTGATCGGTGTAAATGGTGCACCTGGTACCGTACATGTAATGTCTCCAAATCTTGAGTGCGAAAACAACAGCTCCCAGCTCCAAATCGTGTGTAGTGTAGTTTCGTTCATGGATCTTAAGTTGACGTGACGCATAAGCAATAACCTTGTCACGTTGCATCAGCACACATCCAAGTCCCTGAATGAATGCGTCACAATATACCACAAAATCGTCTGTGCCTTGAGGCAATGAGAGGATAGGTGCACTGCAAAGTCTATCCTTTAAGTGCTAAAATGCCGTTTCCTGTGTATCACCCCAACGATAGGTGACACCTTTCTGAGTTAGTGAGGTGAGAGGTTGCGCAATCTTGGAGAAATCCTTGATAAACCTTCTGTAGTAACCTGCCAAGCCTAAGAATTGACGAATTTCTGTTGGTGTTCTAGGTGCAGGCCAGTTCCTGATCGAATCTACCTTAGATGGATCAACATGGATCCCATCCTTGTTTACCACGTGGCCTAGGAAATGGACTTCACGAAGCCAGAAGTCGCATTTCGAGAACTTTGCATAAAGTTGTTCTGTTCGAAGAAGTTCCAAAATGAGTCGTAGATGCTGCTCGTGTTCCTCCTGACTCTTAGAATAGATCAGGATGTCGTCGATGAATACTATAACGAACTTATCTAAGTAAGGCTTGCACACCCGATTCATCAAGTCCATGAAGACCGCAGGTGCGTTTGTCAGCCCAAAAGGCATGACCAAAAACTCGTAGTGTCCATAACGAGTTCTAAAGGTTGTTTTGGAGACGTCCTCTTCTCAGACTCTCAGCTGGTGATATCCCGATCTCAGATCAATCTTTGAGTAAAAGCTCGACCCTTGCAGCTGGACGAATAGGTCATCAATGCGTGGAAGAGGATAGCGATTCTTCACGGTCACCTTGTTGAGTTCACGGTAGTTGATGCACATTCTGAAGGTACCGTCTTTCTTTTTCACGAATAGCACTGGAGCTCCCCAGGGCGAAGAGCTAGGACGAATAAAACCCTTATTCAAAAGCTCTTGTAGTTGCATGGACAGTTCTTCCAACTCTGATGGGGCTAAACGATAGGGTGCACGAGCTATAGGTGCTGCTCCAGGAGCTAGCTCGATTTGAAACTCGACTTGACGATGAGGCGAGAGGCCAGGTAATTCCTCAGGAAATACCTCAGGATAGTCGTGTATGATCGGAAAATCTTCTATCTTCTTCTCTTTCTTCGAGGTGTCAGTAACGAGAGCCAAAATAGCAGTGTGGCCCTTTCGTAAGCACTTATGGGCCTTAAGGAAAGAGATGATGCTCTCAACAGCACCCCTCTTGTCGCCACGAATCATGAGAGGTTCATCACCTGAACAAGGAATACGGACAATCTTCTCGTTGCGAAGAATCTCTGCTCGGTGTTGGGATAACCAATCCATCCCAATGACAACGTCGAAACTACCCAGAACAATAGGAATGAGGTCGATGGAGAAGGTCTGATTAGCAAGAACGAGATTACAACCCTTGACTACGTGTGTGGCCTCTAAAATCTTACCATTAGCTAGCTCTACAGTGTGCTTGGTGTTTAAATGTGTTGGGGTACGCTTAAGCATTTGACTAACTTTTAAGGACACGTAGCTAGTATCGGCACCCGAATCAAATAAGACTGTAACATAAAAGTCGTCCAGAAGGAACTTACCCGTCACAACATTGGGATCATTCCTCACTTCACCCTGGCCAATAACGAATGCACGACCCCTTGCACCATTGCCGTTGTTACCCCTGTTGTTTCCATTCCCCTGGTTGTTATTATTGTTGTTGTTGTTCTGGTTCCGGTTCAGTTGGGGACAATCTCTCTTGAAGTGGCCTTCAGCTCCACACTGAAAGCACCCTTTGTTGATGCCTTGTTGCTGCTGCTGGCGTTGATTTTGTGGGGCTTGTTGTTGACGATTCTGGTTTGCGGGGTATAAACTTCTGCAATCCTTTGCGGCGTGGCCTGGCTTGTTGCACCGATGACAGTTACTCCTGGTGCATGGCCCGCTGTGGTGTAGGTTACAGCGATTGCATTTGGGGTGATTTCCCCTGTACCCACCATGACTTTGACTACCAGATGATTGCTGAATAGGGCTCTTGTAGTCGTCAGTCCTCCTCTGCTGAGACTGAGATTGAACAGAAGTTGAACCTTTGCTTGAAGCTCCATCCAATTTTCGCTTATTGTCACTAGGAGCATCTGAAGTAGCTGTATCACTGATACGCTTTGGTAACCTGCCCTGCTCCACCGCCTGATCAGTGAGACGATGAGCCAATTGAACAACTTGCTGGATGGTGGTGAGGTTAGCTGAAGTCACATGACTTTGAATTTCTGGCACTAAGCCCTTAAGGTATAGTTCGATACGTTTGATGGGCGAATCCACCATAGTAGGACACAGAATAGCTAGCTCATTCGATCTTTTCGTGTACGCTTCAATTTCAGACCCCGTCATCTTGAGGTTGAAAAACTCTACTTCCAGCTTATGAATGTCATCCTGATTGCAGTACTATTCCTTAATCATTTCCTTAAAATTGTTCCATGGGGTGGCATTAGCAGCAACCAACCCCAGCATTTGGACCTGAGCGTTCCACCACGTGAGCGCTATACCCTCGAGAGTACCGGTAGAATACTTCACCCTGCGAGCCTCAGGGCATTCACACATCTCGAAAACAGATTCGAGCTTTTCAAACCAGTAGAGGATACCTACAGCTCCTTCGGTACCGCTAAAGGTACTAGGTCGACAGTCCATAAAAGTTTTGAAGGTGCACACAGGTGGCTGAGCATGTTGACATGTCGTGGGTGTAAGAAGGGACAAGGTTAAGCACAAGTGTTGGTTTACGAGAGTAGGACCTAAAGATCCTAGAGTGAGTTTAGACTGCAGGGTATACCTCCTGCTTGTGCGGCTGCAAGTGCCGCAGCAACTTGTTGGTTAATCAAAGCCGTCAACTGGGCTTGAGTCATGTTAACGCGTCCACTCATGATCTTCATATCAAAGGAAAACATGAGTGAGAGAGGTTCGTGAAAGTGCGATGACAGAAGAGAGTGAGCACACCTGTGTTTCAAACTATCGTTGCTACGTTTATCTAAGCATACCATAAGCAAAGTTCTATGTAATCTAGCAAGTAGGTAATAAAGCATAAACCATATCACCTAGAATGTCGAGCCTTGCATGTGGAGCAAAGCGTCGTTGTGGACCGTTGAGCACTGTACAGGTTATAGTCTGGTTTTAACAAAAACTTGTTTTTTGTTAAAACCAAGTTCACTATAACCAATGGCTCTGATACCAATCTGTCACACCCCCAAAATCCACACGCGGAGTATCACCGCTTGGTGGCGTGACTGACCAGGATCCAGCCACCAATCATATTGAACAGGCATGTAAGTAATTATAAAAGTCCAATCAATACAATTGGTGTCCAAACAAAACAAAACATAGTTTAAGTTGCAAGCGGAAGCATAACGATTAAATCCAAATCAAAATATAAGTTCAAATGTTTCAATGTTTAACATGGCACACAATTGTCCATGTCCCACAACGACTCTTCCCCATGCAAGCTCCAGCTAAGTACCTATTGACCTGCAAAGCATGTAGTAACGAGTCAATAACAAAGTTGAGCGAGTTCACAGTTGGGTGTTTGTTTTAAGTTGTTCCAAAAACAGTTTCCTTTAACTGGCATCCCTGCCGTGGGGGTTACCCCATAGTTGAAAATGTGTTTAGTTTAATCCCGTTTACTCTGGCAATCCAGCCATGGGGGCTACCCCATGTTTAATTATCTGGCTCTTCGGCCGTGAGGGCTACCCCATGTATATACTACTAGACTCGTTACCATATCGACTGCTGACTGTAGTCATGTGTATGTGCCCTGAACTGTCAATGTCTATCATCATTGACGTTCCCAGATCCATTAGTTCAGGCCCGTCCTCTGCGGCACGGTGTGAGGCTTGTCAGACCTAAATAGCGCTATCTAACTAATGACCCGCTCGCCATTGGCCCGGTGATTAAGTCGATATAAAAAGGAGGGACTTTGTGATAGAGTTTTGGTCTAGTGAAAGTTAACTGTCCATGAGGACGAGGAATTATATTCCTGAACCCGTACTGTCCTACCCAAGAAAGGACGAGGAATCCATATTCCTTAACCCATTCCCAACCCCTGGGAATCCCATGCTTTGTAGAAAGTGTGAACTCACCTTAGGTTAGCTCGACAGATAAACGAAAGGTCAATCGAGCTGCTAGAGGTCAACCACGTCCTAACATTGTTACCATACAAGTCAGGTTTTGGTTTCGAGTATTGCACTTAAGTTTACACATAAACTAACAGGTTACGAACATGTATTAATCATGGCAACACATTAACAGTCAAGTACATAACATATTCCAGCTTGTGCGATTCAATAGTTTGGGCCGAACCATTTATGCGGTTTACCAACCTAACCCAATTAAACACCCTGGCCCAACATGTTGTGCAGTCACCACACCCTTGTGCGACCCACATCATGTTCTATGATCCATTACTCACCCGGCCCAGCCAATGAATAAGCCCAATAGTACCCGGCCCGATAACTAGAAACCCCAACAAAACCATAAGCATATACACGGCCCAACTAAGTAAACAGATAACATGTCTTGTGCAATCCGTTTGATCTTGTGCGACTCGGGACATCATGTGCGACCGAACTTGGGCTTTGAGGCCCAACAATAATGTGATTCGTGTGAGGCCCAAGCCTTGTGCGATCGGCACTATCTTGTGCGATCCACAAGTCTTGTGCGATCATGCATAATAAAACAGTACTATGTGCTTTATGTGTTTGTACCCCGTCTTGTGCGATGCACTTGTGCGATCAGATCAGCTTCCATGTGATCTGATCTTGTGCGACCGAGAGGAAACTTATGCGATTTGTTTTAATATCCGAAAGTTATGCTAATCAGTTACATGGTTTCCATATTTGCACACAATCAATCAACAACCAACAGTTTTAGATTATGCAAACTATCGATCAAACAAGGGTTTTATCATCTAATTCATATAAACCCTAATTACATTCAAAACATAAACAATAACTTATCACATCATATTATTTGGTCCTATTACATGAACATACAACCGATTACATACATTAAATCCTAAATCATTATGCAAACAGTCCGAAAACAAATCATGATAGCCGATTAACATCATCATACAAATCCGATTCACTAGAGAATCATCATATGATTAACAATTCCATATTTATCTAAGATGCTATACATGTGAGTCAATTTACCCAAACTAAAACTCAACAACTTTCATCATATTCAATCACAAGATATCACTAAATCATTATGAAAACATAAGCCGAATATCATTCAATCATGCAAATCAAATGTATTACACTAACCGGTTAGAAGGTAACACAAAGGTGATCCGATCAAGAAAGCATCACGAGATGAGGCTTGCTTCGGCTAGGAGAATTGCCGTCGAACAAGAGAGAAAGGATTAGAGAACTAGGGTTTTGGTGTGTGTGTTGTGTTTTGCAAGTTATGAGGAGTATACCCTATCTCCTAAGTGTTATGCGTGTAAAAGAGAGTGGGCCGAACCCATCATGGGCTGCCCTTGATCCGAATACAAAAAGTGTAGCTCGAATGGGCATGTGCGATCGGGTTGTGTTGTACGTTTGGGCTCGTTTATATACATACATACATTACACAAAACACATATCAAACATATCATTTCATTAATCATCAAAGTTCATACAATCACATAGTGTTCAAACACGCTACTCTTAGCACAAAGATAGGTTCTGAAATACGAGTTGTCACAATGATGCTTTTGAGCGATTTGTTCGTCTCATCCCAATGTTTCCGCCATCGGTTGGGGTGTGACAGATTGGTATCAGAGCCATACCTATAGGGAATTAGGAAAATTGCTATACTTTTACCTACTCTATAGTAGGAATACTCTGATACAAGATTGGTTTCAGAGCCATAACTATAGGGAATTAGGAAAAGTAGGAATGCTTTTACCTAATCTATAGTTTAGGGGATTTATCCTTATATGTTGTTTAAAACTATTTTCCTTCTACCTTATTTGCTTCTCCCTATTCTCTTTGGTATTTTAACATACATGCCTTTCCTAAGACTAACACAATACACACTTGGAGGCTTTGAAGACACTCTCATAACACAATCGAAACGATTCATCAAAATAGGGGCGATTCCCACATTTGGTGATGACCTTCATTCTGCTATACTTTGAATTTTGCACGAAATCTACCCTCAAGTTACGAGTGATATCCAAATCTTGAAGGGAATTTCCATTTCATACTCTAGTGGACCCTTATCTTTTGATAAGTACCAACCACGTTAGGGTTCGATGTTATCAAGTTAGAGGTGAAACTCGCATCTTGTTAACTAGCCCCAGTCCTCGATTTTCAATCTCGCCAAAGTTTCGATGTTCCCAATCGATTAAGGACGTGTAGTAACTGGAAGGACAAATATCGTTAGTCGCTTCTCAATGAGAGTATTTGTCTATTCGGCCAAAGCATGTTTCCTTAATTTGAAAAGGACTTCGAGTTACTTTGGAATAGTCTTATGTTACGTTCCGTGACAATCCACATTTTTACGCTAACTCTCTTTTACGCTATCTCAATTTTAATGTGTTTTACATTTGTATGATACGTGCATGCTAGAATGTTCTACTGGATTCGTGTTACTGGGTTATTCTTATGTGATTAACTTGTCCTTTAACCCACGCCTTAACATGTATAGCACTATGCGTAGTGCTATAGGAGTAGCGCACCACCCGTGAACGAGAGGTCATGTTAAGTCATTCAATTGCGGTACACGATGGGTTGACCTGTTTATTCACATGCCAGTGATACGTTAATCTTGTTAACTAAGTATGTCATGTAGATTGTTCTATATTTTTATAATACTACTCATATTCCCAAAAATGGAAGCTTATCATCAAGATAGGATTGATTTCCTTACCTTGACGATTAGCTCCGCCCACTTTTCAACTTCAGCAACGAGCTAGGGGTGATTTCCTTACCTCGGAGGTAGTTACCAACTCTTCTTCGTTCTCAATGAAACTATATATTTGAACGTTACTTTCATTTCAAGCTTGAAAACACGAATTGCACTATCTTCGCAATCTAAAACAAATAATAATAATCTCTCGTGAACGAACTAAATTTACGATGCTTTCATTTTCTATGTTACACTACGTGAAATTCATGATTATTCTATGTGAAACTAATCGAACCTTTTAAATGCTATGTGAAACTAATTGAACCGTTTGTATGCTGTGTGAAACTATATGCTATGTGACGCATTCATGAAAACAATTTTCCTTAAACAAAACATTATGATCAAAGTCTCATCTATTCTCTCTTTTGAATCTTTAGATGTCATCATTTGAAAAGTCTTTCTCTTAGATTTCGAGGACGAAATCTTCTAAAGTAGGGGAGACTGTAACATCCGTCAAAACCGATATCCAAAAAATTCTACCCGTTTTGAAATTCGGATCCTAAACCTTAAACCTCGAAAATTTGTCGCGAATTAATTTAATGTTGAAAGATTTTTACTTTTTAATTTTAATTATTCCTTGATTTAGTTAATTAATTAATTTAAAAATTTACATAGTTAGTTTCGCTAGGTGTTAATGAGTTTAAGGTTATATAACGTAACCAAGTTAATCTATCTATATTATGTAAGAATGGAAACTATCATTTAGAAATTGATAAGGACTGTTTTTGCATTAGTTGAAAGTTTAAAACAAATTTAGGATTTTAAAAGAAACAAAAGAATTGGAAACCTTCATGACACAAATCACGTTAATTTATAAACTCTTTCTAAATTTATACATGAAACTTTTTGCTGCTTGTTAATCTCATATGCTATGCAAGTTGAACGTATTGAACATGTTGATCGTATTGAACAAGTTGATCGTATTGAACAAGTTGATCGTATTTAACAACTTGATCGTATTTAACAAGTTGATCATATTTAACAAGTTGATCGTATTGAACAAGTTGATCGTATTGAACAAGTTGATCGTATTTAACAAGTTGATCGTATTTAACAAGTTGATCGTATTGAACAAGTTGATCGTATTCAAAGTTTCCTCTGGTGTACACGACTACCTACAATGTACTATAGTCTATTAGACAAGCGGGTCGTGCCTTGACTTAGTATTAATTAGTGTCTTTGAGTTACGTTTTCAAGTGTCTTCATCATCATTCCAAGTTATACAATTATTTGTTAAAATAATAAATATTTTAACTTAAATTATATTTATTAAATTTTTGGAATAATAGTTAAAACAATATATATTTTAACTTGATACTTTTCAAGTATTTGTACATGTATTTCCTTCCGAAGGATGGGTGTACTTGTATTCGCATTCTTAATTTTGTATATTTTTGCCTTGTATTAGGGTCGTACTCCGGTGTGTATTTATACGTGTGAGCATACGTATTTTTATTGTATTCATTAAGTATCCATTTACTTAGTTTCGTATTAATTTTCCGGAATAATATCCTTAATAAATGTCTACCAATATATATTGTAATAAATATTATTTAGAAAAATTATTTATAATTTTTCCTTTGGCAAAAATATTTGTATTTTCTCATAAATTTCAAAAATAATATATTTTCATGTCTAACTTGGGAAATATATATATAAACTCATTTTTCTCCAAAATGATATATTTCATATTTATTTGAGAAAATATATCTTTCACCCCAAAAATATTGTATTTCATGTTTGTTTAAGAAAATATGTATTTCTTAAAAATAATATATCTTCTAAGAATTTCAAGAAAAATATATATTCATACTTGCCAATAATGTATTTTTCCCTTGTAAAAAATATGATATATTCTTGTAGTAATTGTAAAAATAATATTTTCGTTTCCTTGGTGTCCAAAATATTATTTACCAAAATATACTTTGTGAATAAATTTCTGGAATACTTTGTAAGTCTTATTCCATAGTTCGGTTTCACCAATATTTTGTGTGAAATGTGTATATTTATTCCTTGGAATTTTGGTAATATTTTGGATTGTAATTCTTGGTATTTTGATGTGTTATTTTATTTCATGTCCTAAATAATATAACTAATACACAAAACATACAAATAATCACACACATGGTGTCATCTAAATATATATTTACTAAATACATATTCCGTCACTTTTATTTATAAAAACCAACCTCCAATAATTATAATTTTTGTAACAAAATTTATGGCAAAGTTTTTGTAACACTTTATGGTTTAAAACACACTTGTAAATATTTGTTTAGAATTATTTTTCTAAGTGTTTACATTTTTAGAAAATTTTGCCATAGTTTCCCCTAAAAATGGAGGTTTCCATGCTTTCAAGCATATCATTTTCTTTTGTAAAAATCATCACAATTACCAACTTTGCCAAAAACAAGTATAATCTACTACTTCATGAACTTGAAATTTCACAAAAATTTGTAGTAACTTACTAGTGTTCTTAGTAAGCCTTGTTATCCTTTAAAGTGCGGTTGATTATTTAAAAATTCATTTTTAAAGAATTTAGATCTTTACAACTTATGATCACGTTTTCTAAAAATGTTTCTTTATGAATTCTTCTTGTTACACAAGTGTTTCTACAATTGTTTAACCACCAAAAATAAGCTTTGTTTATGTAAGAACCAAGATTTAGTAAAACTTATATTCTTAACTTGGTTTCTTTAGAAATCATCCATAAATCTTTAGATCTACAAGTATTACTACTCACTTTGATCATTATTTTTCAAGAAAACATTTTGTTCTTTCAAGTTCATGCTTTATGTGTGGATGATCTATCATCCTACAACATCTTCATCCTCTCATCTTGCTAGATTATGTTTCTAATCATGATCTAGCAAGATCACATGATGATCAACATCAAATACATGTATGAACAACAAACATCAAGCATAACAACTCATATTCATCAAGATCTCTTCAAATTTTAAGCTTATATTCAAGTTTACTTCTTGTGATTCCTAGTGTTCTTCAAGATTATGAGTATGATTCTTCTTTTAACCACTTAAAATGGAAGTAAAATAGCATGATCAAGGTTCTTAGCACTAGAACAAGGCTAGGGATGATCAAGTGAAGAAAACAAGTGGATAAAAGCAAATAGAGAAGGTCCTTGAACTTCCGTAAGCTCCTAGCTCCTTTATGTGACTTCTAACACTCTTGTATATGTTTGGATTGAATGAGAAGTGAATGAAGGTGAGGAATATGGGGATGGGTGTCTTCGGTCGTGAGTGAGCAAGGAGAGGGAGAGAAGGAGTGTGTGAAGTGTGTTGTGATGAATGAAAGTTATGAACCTTTAAGTCTACTTATAATCCATTCAAGACACATCTACCATTGGTTCATATGTTTGTAAAAGGGAAAATAAGATCTAATAAAGAATTCAAAGGAAATCTTTGGTGGGGGCCACAAGGGAGCCGTGAATAGGTGGGGGGGGGTCTAGGCATAGGTTTTAACCAAGTAGTTAGATTGTAGTTGAAATGTAAGTATATGGTTAGGTGTTTAGTTATTAGGTATTTATATAGTGTGTTATGATGTTCGGGGACCATAACTAGCTTGGTAATGTTAAAACAATGCTTCTAGTGAAAATTTGGTGTTTCGGGTAATGTTCGGTTGTTCGGTTGGTTACTGGTTCATTAAGGTGCTAAACTAAGCAGTTTAGTGTGCTTTATGTTACCTTTTGTGACAGTTTTGATTCCCTACACTTAGGAAAGCATTCAGGGCCATTTAACCATATTTCTGCATGACATTAGTTTGTTTAAATGCTGAATTTGCTGATTTTCTACAGAATTCTGCAGTTTATGTAAGTTTTAGGCAATTCCCGACACTTAAACTATCACTAGGAAGGCAGTTTTGTGATCCTTACTTTCCTACACACTATCCTAGTGTAATACTAGGTTTCTGGCTCATTCTGTGTCTCAATACAATGTCTGTCTATCTACTGAACTCTGTCAGCATTTTTTTGATTTGTCAGATAACTGTGCTAACTGTGTTTCGTGCACCATTTGAGTCAATAAAGTTCTCATGCAATAATGACATGACATTAAGCAATATATAATGCACATGCACGTATATGGTAATAATCAGAAAGCAGTTCAAGTAATTAATTGAAATGCAGCACAGGCATTAAGCATTAATCATTGTTTAATAATCGTACGGATGCATGCAAATTTGACAATTGTCACATTCTCCTCATGTTAAGAGAATTTCGTCCTCGAAATTTGAACTACATTATCTTCTTAGGGTTACGATATGCGTGTATGGATATGAATAATACTGAGGTAGATAACCACAAAACCGAATCGAAACTTATTCAGATCGGGTGAATCCAAGGATATATTACAACAACAAGAACCTAATGGTTAATAGGCATGTGTTCCAGAATTTGATGTCAAAGGATACAAAATGTATAGATGTATGACCTAGTGTAACTTAGTTAATAGGGGTTCAACAAAAGAGGAGTTTTGACTGATAGAATTCCAAGGGATCGTTTACAATAAACAAATGAGTTCTAGAAACGATAACATCCGCTAGATGAACTCAAAATCAGCAAGCTCAAATGTAATAGTGAAATGAAAATGATTTGCCAACTTTCGAACAAATAAGTTAATGAAATTAGTGTGTTGACATTATTAAATTGTAAGAATACACCGAATGAAATACAATCAAACTTGGTGTATCATTGTCTTAATATATAGTTGCATTAAGAATGCTTAAATGACAAGTCAAACAAAAGTATGTGTAGTTTTGTGTGAAACGGTTGACCATGTTAGCACAAGCTACAAGTTTACACCGACACCACAAGGTGTCGTAGTGAATGACATATTTCAATAGTAGCGGTGACCGAATAAGTTCATCGTGTTTGAAATCAATTGAAAGTGTACTGAAACAAATCTGAAAATTTGATTTAAACAACGTCATAGGGTTTTCAATCGAATATGGAACATCAAAGAACTATTGTTTCCGATCGAAGATGAAAAAGTAATAAATACTGCAAGGCATTCGGTCGATAATGAAAACCGTTAGGAGGTACACTGGAATATAAAATGAATTTATATACCATTGTCTTAACACACAACTGTGTTGAGACTGCTTTAATCATGATAAAAACAAAACGGATTTAGAGCAAGTCAATAAATAAACAATTAAATCCGTGTATGAGGTGCGTAACGAAATTAGCGCAAGCTTCCATTTTGTGAAAGCATCCCCACAAGGTGTCGAAACCAACAAACGATTTAGTGGAGTCGTAGACCAAACAAGTCTACTACGACTCGAAATAAAAGAACTTTTGCAAAAATAAATTTGAATATGATGCTCTCAATACATCATATGGCATCTTGAATTTAATATGCGAAATGGACAAGTTTAAGCAATTGAACTTGGTTTTAGCGCAATCTGACAATAAACGTATGTATTGACAAGGGAATCTCGGCATGGTTACAAAGATAAACCATGAATGTAACTTGAAAGAAAAGAAGTTTCAAGAAAGTGTGTTGACTTGATAGCAAAGGAGCCGACAATTACAATAATGTAGGTTATTCGAATCACAAATAAATAATTAGCTTTAGCAAATAATATTTGAACTTTGATGAAGCGCTTATTCGAAACGAAACCACATGCGTAACAAATGGTGCATGCGTAACATATGAATTTCCAAGAAATGAAACAATGAGTATTTGCTATAATGAAGAAATGATCAAGTATCGAGACAAAGGAGTGTTCGCTTTAATGAAGAAAATTGTTATGATGCAACTATCATTAGGAGAAGTAGAGATGCAAAATTCTACTTGTTAGAAGCAAAAGTGGAAATTTCAATATAAGAAATTTGAGTGTTTTACCTGTTTGGTTAATTGAAATAGCATATACATCAGAATAATGGGGTTTGCTTGAGTTAACAGATGTGGTTCCTAAGTGACAACCTTTAACGAGCTTTGACCTAAGTTCCCAAAGGTCCTAAGTACATGTTTTCTAGGTTCTCAAAGTTTCGTATTCCGTGAACTGTTTTGTGCATCGTGTAGGAAACACAATTTTAGTGTATGTTTAAAACAAGTGGTTGACTCACTATACCTTGGTATACTTTCTTCCTAAATTCACAGCTAATGATACTCGAGCACGATCAGTCTTAGAAGAGCAGTTGGATCCTTATAGTTAGTTAAATAAATCGTTAAGCCTCGACATGGGATACCGGTTCTTGGTGGCTGACTTGTTCAGCTCTTGGTAGTCGATGCTCATTCGAAAGTTATCACCCTTCTTTTCGACGTGCAACACTGGAGCTCCCAAAGCGAGAAGCTTGTTCTTATAAATCCCTTATCTAACAATTCCTGGAGCTGCGTTGGCTTCTCTTGCATCTCTGAAGGCGCAAGTCGATAAGGTGTCTTAGCTACAGGCGCGACGCCTGGAACCAAGTTAATATGAAATTCGACTTGTCGTTGTGGAGGTAATCCTGACAAGTCTTCGGGGAAGTCTTCAGGATATTCCCTTACCGCAGGGATATCTTCGAGCTTCGGTGCTTCGACTTCTTTGTCCACGACATGAGCCAAGGAAACAACACATCCTTTACGCAACAACTTTCGTGCCTTCAAACAAGTAATCCGAAGTGGCGTATCCCGCTTCTCTCCATAAATCATGATCGTCTCTTCACTCGCCATCGGGCTGCGGAAAATCTTCTCGTCACATACGATCTCAGCTTGGTTACTCGACAACCAATCCATTCCAACTACTACGTCAAAACTTCCCAACTCAACTGGCAACAGATCAAGCGTAAACTCACACCCCCCAAGTTCTATCACACAGCCTCTAATTAGTTCGTTGGCTTCCACTATCTTCTCATTGGCTAGTTCTATCGAGTACGGGATTTCTTAACTTACTTGCTACTAAACCATGTATACTCTTAAACTCTAAAGATGCGAAGCTAAAATTTGTAACAGTATCAAGCAGCACAGATGCATCACGTTGACTAACATGGAACGTATCAATGACCTCGTCTGGATCCTGGCGTGCTTCCCTAGCTCCGCTGTTGAGCTTTCATCCTCGTGCCTGATTGTTTTTAGGGCAATATTTTCTGAAGTGCCTTTTGTGTCCACAGTTAAAACACCCTTGAGCACGTTTTTGTTTGTCACTCTTCCTGCCTTGATAGTCGTTGCTGTCGTTGTTTCCTCCACGATTCTCGCTACCATCTTGGCCTCCATTTCCACGTTCATTACCTTGCCTACAAGTCTCCTTGACATGCCCCCTCTTGCCACAGTTATCACATTTTCCATATTTACATCGCCCGACATGATAACGTAGACAATTGTCGCACTTAGGTAGGATACCCATGTACTCTTTTCCCTTTTTTGGCCTTCTTCTTGTTACTCGTCCGAGTACCGTTCTTGAAATTTGCGAACTTCCTCTTGTTATCTCCAGATGGCTCCACATGAGTCTCCTTTTTCTCCCCCGAGGTGGAAAATTTTCCCAGTCTAACCGCTTCCTCAGTGAGCGTCACACTCAAATCGATAGCATCGGTAATTGTTGAAGGCTTTGATGTTGTCACCATGCTCAGAATCTGAGGTGCCAATCCCCAGATGAAATGTTCGATCCTCTTAAACTCTGGTTCTACCATGTAGGGGACAACACGAGACAAATCATGGAATCTCTGCACATACTCAGCTATCTTCGAACCTTCCATCTTCAAGTTCCAGAACTCAGTTTCCAGCTTCTGGATTTCTGCACTCGAACAATACTTCTTATGCATCAGCTCTTTCAATTCGTCCCACGTCAAAGCATACGAAGCAACCTCGCCCAACGTCTGAACCTGAAGGTTCCACCATGACAGAGCCCCATCTAGAAACAGTCCAGATATGTACGTGACCTGATACTCTGGGGCGCATTTGCTCAACCGCAAAACAAAATCCGTCTTCTCAACCCAGTGCACGAAGGCTACGGCACCCCCCAGTGTCGTCAAAATCCAGGGGCTTGCAGCATAAGAACTGCTTGTAGGTGCAGCCTGCGACATAAGCAACATCATTCACATAAGGCATTAGCAAAGCACCCTTGGAAATGTCCAAACGTTTTGTAATGCGTCTTAAGTGACTAAACATTACCGTTGGGTGGGTTATTTCCTGAGGTACCTTCACTGCGTTCGGAGCGAAGGGCCTCATGCTGTGCGATGGCTTGTGAGATGCGCTCTTGTAATTCTGCCTCTGTTGTTGGAAGAGGGTTGTTGGTATCGGTGTTCCTTTGAAGCGACATCTTCTAGGAAGAAGATTGGTTAGGTCAGGTCTTATTAAAGACACAGGCACATAGGCCTCTACTTAACGAATAAGACCTAGGAGGTGAGTATACATATGTATATAATCAATCATCATAGCAAGCAATCATATAACATCACAAATATAGCACAAACAGGTAGATAGGAACATATTTAATGAGAACATAACAAGCAAGCATGTTGTTGATTTACATGTTTAATGGGGAATATGACGATTGAGCTTTCATTATTTACCGACCACAATCACATTGTCTACAAAGTGTATCACATCAAAAGGGACACAGGGTCACCCTACCCTTGTCCAATAAGTCTATTAGTGTATCAAAATCACGTGCTCAAAAGTGTTCTTCAAAAGTCTCCATAATCTCGGCTCATTAGTAGTGTCTTTTCCCAAAAGTAATGCAGTCTGCATAAAACCAAAAGCCAACTATACTGGTGACTGAAGTGGAGAAGGGAAGAAAAGCAAACTGCTAACATGTGCGAGCTCCTCCTCGAGCTTGTATACACGTCGAAGTAAGTAACTGATATGCTGCTCGACCGTAAGGAAACGAGCATCAAACTCTGGAAAAGGTGTAAGAGCAGCGGATGAGAGTGTCAAAAGGAGACAGTTATGTATGTGGAGGATCAAAGTATGCTGGCATAGACAGGGTGGAGGACGTGGTGTCAGCTCAAGCTCCAAAACTCTGCGACTCAAAACCTCAAACTGTAGCTGAAGTGACAGGAGCAACTCATCCCGTACGTAGCCTCCATAATGTGAGGGATGGTAGGGGTCTGAAATCAGCATCGTGTATGGTAGGAACCATCGGAATGGCTCGTCCAGCGGTGAATTAATGAAAGGAGCAAATGGTGTAGCCAGAGGGCTCCATGGAAAAGCTGCTGAAGCAGAGGGATCGTCATGCGGGTGCTGACCAGATGTACCTTCCTGGGGTGCGGGTATGTCCTGAAAGAAAAACGATAGGCATGTTGGTGCGATGGACGTCAGTCTCCATAGTGGGAAAAGGAGCAACATCAGTGGGTGCAGGCGGGGGATAAATTGCTTCAACAAAAGGAGGGTCGACAGGTACAGGAACTGAATCAGGTATAAGGGGTGCAATGTCTGGTAAACCAAAAGAAAACATGGTCCGGATCAGGAATCGGCTCAAGATCAATAGGTGCAACATCAGGCTGATTAAAAGGGGCAAGAACTATCAGGAGCAGGCTCTGGGTCATGTGGTGGTGTGGGATCTCGAGCAGGTGATAGTGCGGCAGACATAGCGGTGTCGTCGTCCGAGTCAGTAGCAAAAAGCTGCAATCCGGGCATTTGTAACGCTGAAGGTGTCACAGACTCAAGGGAATCTGAGACAGAGTGCAATACTAGAATCAGAGGGTAACTTGATAACAGGGGTCTCAAGAAGTGAAATAGCAACAACGTTCTTCTAACTTTCCATCATCATAGGCGTCATCAGGGGGACCATCAACAAACAAATCAACGTAATCATCAACTAATCGTCGAAAGGAAGATCCTCGGGAGGAATGACCACGAGAGGTACGGCATCGAGGATCGGGGCCATGATGTGCTCGCCATCGGGGTGACCAATGATAAGGTGGACATGGACTGAAACAAGAATGACAAAAGGTTCCTCTTCAGGGAAGCCATCAGCAAGGGTAAATCATCACCAAAGCCTGGTAGCGCGAACGGTTAGAAGTCGTCCTCTTCCTTGGACCGCATGTCAGGATCACTCTCAGTGTCGGACGTATATATCTCTGGCGCGGCATGACATCGTCGTCTGACGCGACTGCCTTCGAGTTGCGGGCATCTGACAACCCACTCTCTGAGGATAACATGTGTTCCTGCAACATTGTAATCCTAACATATGTACGTATAATAACCACTAACACCCAATATATGCAAGCAAAGGCAATTTATCATGTAATTATGTATCCTTCTTATTCCTCATGAAATCTTTCTATCCTGCCTAGTCTCCAGACTAAACCACCTAGTCTCCCAGACTAAACCAACCAGTCTCCCAGACTAGACCACCCAGTCTCCCAGACCAAACCACCCAGTCTCCCAGACCAAACCACCCAGTCTCTCAGGCTGAACCACAAACATAAACCTTGAAATGTGTTTTGTGTCTTTATTTTGTAAAAATTGTTTGTTTCTTGGATCTGGGCGTTTTCGTGTATGCAATGAAAACATGTTGTAAAAATAGTTTTATGAGAGCCCTAATGATTGTAGTCTAGACTCGAGAAGGAATCCTATTTCGCTACAATCGAAGCTCTGATACCAAACTATCACACCCTGACTTTTGCGGAAGCGTGATTTGGTGTGAATTGCTTAATATAATTGCATTCAACTATAACAAACGACTATATGATACAACCAAGGTGTTCATCCATAGATAGTTTCAAAACGTTACAAGCAACGTTGTTTTAAAATCCCAAAACACAGACTTCAAGTTCCAAATACAATACCAGCAAATTTTAGATCCATAAGGACTTTGCAAAAGACACAAACAAACTAGGTTTCGAGCCATGTATCTTATCTAAGATAAAATACATAACCCAAACACTTTGACTTCGGATGACACCTTTTATTAGAGACATGACTTGTAAACTCCAACGCCCGCCAGATCCGTACTTAATTTCCTGAAATACATGTAGTTTGAAAACATCAACAAAAGTTGAGCGAGTTCATGTGTGTGTTTGTGAATAAACCTTTGAAACAATTGTAAGTATGTTTGTTTGTACTTGAAAACCCAGTATGAAAGCAACAAGGAAACAGATCAATTAATGTGTAGCTAATACATTAATATTTGTGACGTGATGCAGGAAAACTCAAACATAGCAGACTTTGTCTCCGGCAATAAGACATAGTCACCACATGGTCCACTCGACGAACTCATGGGTGGGGCTCGCTACACCCAAATAGATCAATCACTCATGTCCCTCGGTCCTACAAAGAAGATTAATGGCCTTAAGTGTTATACCCACCACTCACATGATCAAGTAGTACCATTCCTTAGCTAACCATACCAAATCAAAATGTTTGTAAATAGTTGTAACATGTATTTCACCCCCTAACCTTCTAGGGTAGCCCAGTTGGCCAGTCCCACCCAGCCTCTTCTTGAGGTCACCGGTTCGACTCCCGGCAATGCCCTATTGGGGTGTTGGGGCTCTTCACCGTGGGTACTCACCGCCAGGCAACATTGGGACGTTGTTTGCTTGTGGAGTTGCAATACTCCGGCGGATGGGAGGTCCGTGCAACTACCCCCCCCCCCCCCCCCGTATTTCACCCCCGAAGTTATAAAACCAAAAACAGTTAGAGAAAAAGGGGGTCATGAACTCACCGGTTTGCGTTCTTCGAATCCTCCTGTAACTCAAAGTTTCCTCTGGTGTACACGACTACCGACAACGTACTATGGTCTATTAGACAAGCGGGTCGTGCCTTGACTTAGTATTAATTAGTGTCTTTGAGTTACGTTTCCAAGTGTCTTCATCATCATTCCAAGTTATATAATTATTTGTTAAAATAATAAATATTTTAACTTAAATTATATTTATTAAACTTTTGGAATAATAGTTAAACCAATATATATTTTAACTTGATATTTTTCAAGTATTTATATATGTATTTCCTTCCCAAGGATGGGTGTACTTGTATTCGCATTCTTATTTTTGTATATTTTTGCCATGTATTAGGGTCGTATTCCGGTGTGTAATTATACGTGTGAGCATACGTATTTTTATTGTATTCATTAAGTATCCATATACTTAGTTTCGTATTAATTTTCCGAAATAATATCCTTAATAAATGTTTACCAATATATATTTCCAAAATATATATTGTAATAAATATTATTTAGAAAAATTATTTATAATTTTTCCTTTAGTAAAAATATTTGTATTTTCGCATAAGTTTCAAAAATAATATATTTTCATGTCTAACTTGGAAAATATATATATATATATAAATTCATTGTTCTCCAAAATGATATATTTCATATTTATTTGAGAAAATATATCTTTCACCCCAAAAATATTGTATTTCATGTATGTTTTAAGAAAATGTATATTTCTTAAAAATAATATATCTTCGAAAAATTTCAAGAAAAAATTATATTCATACTTGCCAATAATATATTTTCCCTTGTAAAAAATATGATATATTCTTGTAGTAATTGTAAAAATCATATTTTCGTTTCCTTGGTGTCCAAAATATTATTTACCAAAATATACTTTGTGAATAAATTTCTAGAATACTTTGTAAGTCTTATTCCATAGTTCGGTTTCACCAATATTTTGTGTGAAATGTGTATATTTCTTCCTTCGAATTTTGGTAATATTTTGGATTGTAATTCTTGGTATTTTGATGTGTTATTTTATTTCATGTCCTAAATAATATAACTAATACACAAAATATACAAATAATCACACACATGGTGTCATCTAAATATATATTTCCTAAATACATATTCAATCACTTTTATTTATAAAAACCAACCTCCAATGATTATAATTTTTGTAAAAAAATTTATGGCAAAGTTTTTGAAACACTTTATAGTTTAAAACACACTTGTAAATATTTGTTCAGAATTATTTTTCTAAGTGTTTACATTCTTAGAAAATTTTGCCATAGTTTCCCCTAAAAATGGAGGTTTTCATGCTTTCAAGCATATCATTTTCTTTTGTAAAAATCATCACAATGAATCCATAATCAATAATAAACAACCTTTACTTACCAACTTTGCCAAAAACAAGTATAATCTACTACTTCATGAACTTGAAATTTCACAAAAATTTGTAGTAACTTACTAGTGTTCTTGGTAAGCCTTGTTATCCTTTAAAGTGCGGTTGATTCTTTAAAAACTTCATTTTTAAAGAATTTAGATCTTTACAACTTATGATCATGTTTTCTAAAAATGTTTCTTTATGAATTCTTCTTGTTACACAAGTGTTTCTACACTTGTTTAACCACCAAAAATAAGGTTTGTTTATGTAAGAACCAAGATTTAGTAAAACTTATATTCTTAACTTGGTTTCTTTAGAAATCATCCATAAATCTTTAGATCTACAAGTATTACTACTCACTTTGATCATTATTTTTCAAGAAAACATTTTGTTCTTTCAAGTTCATGCTTTATGTGTGGATGATCTATCATCCTACAACATCTTCATCCTCTCATCTTGCTAGATTATGTTTCTAATCATGATCTAGCAAGATCACATGATGATCAACATCAAATGCATGTATGAACAACAAACATCAAGCATAACAACTCATATTCATCAAGATCTCCTCATAGTTTAAGCTTATGTTCAAGTTTACTTCTTGTTATTCCTAGTGTTCTTCAAGATTATGAGTATGATTCTTATTTTAACCACTTAAAATGAAAATAAAATAGCAAGATCAAGGTTCTTACCACTAGCACAAGGCTAGGGATGAATAAGTGAAGAAAACAAGTGGATAAAAGCAAATAGAGAAGGTCCTTGAAATTCCGTAAGCTCCTAGCTCCTTTATGTGACTTCTAACACTCTTGTATATGTTTGGATTGAATGAGAAGTGAATGAAGGTGAGGGATATGGGGGTGGGTGTCTTCGGCCGTGAGTGAGCAAGGAGAGGGAAAGAAGGAGTGTGTGAAGTGTGTTGTGATGAATGAAAGTTATGAACCTTTAAGTCTACTTATAATCCATTCAAGGCACATCTACCATTGGTTCATATGTTTGTAAAAGGGAAAGCAAGATCTAATAAAGAATTCAAAGGAAATCCTTGGTGGGGGCCACAAGGGAGCCCTGAATAGGTGGGGAGGGTCTAGGCATAGGTTTTAACCAAGTAGTTAGATTGTAGTTTAAATGTAAGTATATGGTTAGGTGTTTAGTTATTAGGTATTTATATGGTGTGTTATTATGTTCGGGGACCATAACTAGCTTGGTAATGTTAAAACAATGCTTCTAGTGAACATTTGGTGTTTCGGGTAATGTCTGGTTGTTCGGTTGGTTACCGGTTCGTTAAGGAGCTAAACTACGCAGTTTAGTGTGCTTTATGTTACCTTTTGTGACAGTTTTGATTCCCGGCACTTAGGAAAGCATTCAGGGCCATTTAACCATATTTCTGCAGTTTATGTAAGTTTTAGGCACTTTCTGACACTTAAACTATCACTAGGAAGGCAGTTTTGTGATCCTTGCTTTCCTACACACTATCCTAGTGTAATACTTGGTTTCTGGCTCATTCTGTGTCTCAATACAATGTCTGTCTATCTACTGAACTTTGTCAGCATTTTTCTGATTTGCCGGATAACTGTGCTAACTGTGTTTCGTGCACCATTTGATTCAATAAAGTTCTCATGCAATAATGACATGACATTAAGCAATATATGATGCACATGTATGTATAACCAACTGGGGTAGTCCAATTGGCCACCGACACCCACCTCTTCCCAAAGGTACCGGGTTCGAATCTTGGGAGTGGCATATGTCGCCCATGGTAAGAACTTGGCAAGGGGAATTCACCGCGGAGCTAGCTTGGTCGGGTAGCGGCTCCTGGAGTGGGATCACTCCGGCGGTTGGGAGGACCGTGCTCTATCCCCCCCCCCCCACATGTATGTATATCGTAATAATCAGAAAGCAGTTCAAGTAATTAGTTGAAATGCCACACAGTCATTAAGCATTAATCATTTTCTAATAATCGTATGGATGCATGCAAATTTGACAGTTGTCACAAATTCAACAACAGAAGCAGGGTACATGGTTGTTGCAAGTTGCACTTCACAAATCCTATGGCTTTAAACCAATTGCTTGATTTTGGTATAACCTCACTAAAGACACCAGAAAAACTAGAGAGTCAAGCAGCTGAATAGATTATCAAGAACCCAGTGTCGCATTAAAAAACAAAGCACATTGACATTCGTCATCACTTTTTAACAGAGTGTTACGAAAAGGGACTGATTTTACTTCATCATGTTCCCATTGAAGATCAATTAGTAGATGTGTTCACAAAAGCACTGGACACATCTACTTTTGAAAATATGATCTCCAAAATTGGGATGCTAAATAGAGACTAATAGAAATTTTTAGACTTCTTATATAAAAACATTAAAATGTTGTTTTGAAAATCAAAATTTTATTTTAAAAAATCATAAAAGTTTCATAAAAACAAAAACTCCATTCAAAGGAGTGAAACATCTGTTTCAGTGGTTCAAAACTCTATTTACCTTTTGTTAAACACTGTTTGCAACAAAGAACCACTGATACACTACCCATTGGTTTACTACAAAGTCAAACAAAACCACTGTTTATCAAAACCAACCATTGTTTCCATTAAAAACTCTGTTTTTAACTCAACAAAGGTTTCAAACATATGTTTTCATTCAACTGTTGACCAAAAGTCAAACAGATGTACCAACCAATGTGTTTGTGATTCAAACGTCTAATAAGATCCAACAGAGGTTTCAAACAGACTTTTAGAAACAGACCTTACCTTTCTTCACCAAAGGGTTTTCTCAGTGGAACCCTTTCCATGTTAAACAGAGCTTTGCCAAACTGAGCTTTGCTTTAACAAATGAACGTTTTCCAAATCACTCAAAAAGTAACTGTTCGTCACGTCATCACCACTGTTACAAAACCCTACAAAAACCCTAACCAAACAGAGTTTACACATACCAGTGCGATAAACTCAGAAATCACTCAAAAAGATCATATATTCATAGAATTTCTAAAAGATTTACTCATTCCCATCATTCAAAAGATTTATCCATTCAAAGGGTTCTTCAAAAGGATTTTATATTCAAGATGGCTCTAAACTTGAAACCACCCCATAACTGTCTTCCATACCTTGTGAAAACTTATGCCAACAAAGAATTTCATACAATTATTAATCTTCTCACATCGTCAAAATATTTCACCATTCTCACTGCCAATGCACCCATACGTCTTGCCAATCTTCGTGAATTTTTGGCGAATTCAGATTTTCTGCTTCATAATAAAAAGCCCTTTACCATCATTTCAAAAGAAAAAATTGCTGATGTCCAGATCACACCAGAGTTGATTTCAACTACCTTCGCCCTGAATGATGAGACATGTACAAAATCTTTTTTTCTAAAATTGAGCTCCACAATGTATTCATAAAGAGGGGGTATGATTTACAAATGGTGTGGCAACAATT
The DNA here is from genome assembly GCA_030545235.1 of Helianthus tuberosus. Classification (NCBI taxonomy): domain Eukaryota; kingdom Viridiplantae; phylum Streptophyta; class Magnoliopsida; order Asterales; family Asteraceae; genus Helianthus; species Helianthus tuberosus. The sequence goes on from CM060390.1 coordinate 5,870,471, forward strand.
ATTAAACCAAACTTCCAACCAACAATGATTTTTTTTTCTTTCATACCTTACTCATATGTCTATCAGCAAAAACCACATCTTATAATGAAATTCCATTAAAAACATAGTATTTAGGATATGCTATTTTATCAAATGCAAATTATAGGCTATCCAAAACTTTATTTCTTGATGTGGTTGTAAATGTAAAAGCCAAGAAAGAGGGCAAACCTGAAGCCTTTATCTTGTACCCTAGAATTTTAAGTTTTATTTTACAAAGGGTCTTGGCACAAAACATTTTCTCATAGGGTGAAGCCCTACAAACGAAAAGTCTTTCTAATGAAACATTCAGCCGCATGTTGACCAAAGGTCAACAAAATGTGGATGAAGAAAATGTTTTAGAAAACAGAACAACAGATGTTAGAACATCTGTTGCTGAGCCAACTGCTCCTAGTGACCACAGTACACAACCCAGCACTGTGGAACACACACTAGCAACTACCACAAAGACCACTTCTATCCAAAAGCCCAAATCCAAAAGAAAACTTACAAAAAAGGTAACCCTCGAGGATGAGATGCTAGATGAACCTACTCACAACAGATGCAAACATCTTTATCTATCCAAACTCCTCACTTGTCCTCCCAAAAGGACAGTGTTGTAAGCATAGGGGACACAAATCAAGAGAGAGATGATTCTCTTGAACATTTATTCTCTAACCCCTCTCCCAGTGCTACTTCTCTTTTCACTCCACCTCCAACAAAAACAATACCACCAACACTTCAATCATTGCTTGATGCAATTGAAAACCTTCCTAGGTTTTCTCAACAACACACTACTGGGAGTATGCAACAACAAGTGAGTAGGGCAAGTCTAGGAATCAATGCTAGCCCACAAGCTAAGGAGGCTACACCTCTTGTGTCTCAAGAGACACTTGACGGTTTTTCAAGTGAAACAGCTACTACAACTGTAGAGACAGCAGTCTCACAGTTAGACAATAGTTACATAACTAAGACCTCCTTGAAGGCAACAACCAGTGAATCAACAATAGTTCATTCACAATTAGTTGGAAGTCCTAGGTACAAAGAAAATGGGCACTTGGTTCAAAACCAAGTACAAGCACATCTGGTGGGAATTTAGATGATCCTATTAATTTAGGTGATGAGTTAAGATATAAAGAATTTATAGATAAAGTATCCAAGTTAGAGTCTTTTGTTTCTGAGATAAAAGACATGCTAAAGACCTTGGTGTAAAACTCTAAGCCTCCTCCAACAAATGCACAACTTGCAGAAAAGATTTGGTTTCATGCCCAATCCTATATTCAACTCTAAAAGCAGTCTACAGATGTCACCCATAACATACACATGGAAATGATCATGAACATGATTAAACCCATATACAATGATACACAAGCTAAGATGAAAGTCATAAAAGATCATATTCTCCAAGCTACATGCACCACTCCAACACCTAGGTATCCTACAAATGATGCCAAAAAGGGGGGAGAGTAGTGGTGATAGCCTAAGAAAAGTTCCTCTACCAAAACCTACATCTCTAGCTAAAAAAGCCAAAACTTCTCAAACCACTGATCATCCACACCAAAAATCTATTGGCATTACAAAAGTACCAACAGATGTTACAAAAACTACCACAACATCCATAATATACCACATGTCCCACAAACCAAAAAAAGAAAAGCAATAACCTCACTTGTCAAACCTTCCATCACAACTACATTGTCACTTCCTGCATCATCACCTCCATCATCGTCACTTCCATCTGCAAACCTTCCAAGGCCAGCCAGTGTCAAAGAATACCTGGAACTCAAAAGAAGACATGCTTAGAGGATGGTTTTAGAAAGAAATTAAGGGAAGGATGATCAGAAACTCCATCAAATTCTGTCAGAAGAATACATAAAGGTAGATACCTTACAAGGCTATGCTACTATGATCTGCAAAAACCTATCCCTAAATCCCATAACTAATGCAGATCTCAAAAAGCTGCACAGGGAAGATTACATTAATCACATCATGGAGAAGAAACCATATGATGATGAAAGAAATCAATTCGCAGGATCGCCAACTGAATCTTTGCTAGATGAAATAGTAAGGATTCAAAAGTTGAAGCTATTTACTGATATCAACCCTTCACCCCCAAACTGGAAAAATGGTAGAAAATAAAATGATAAAAAGACTCTAAAGATAAGAAGAATGAAAGAAGAACTGGATGCAGCCAACATGGGGACCATCAAAACAATGGCAAGATGGGATGAGCCAACAATCAAAGGGAGCTACAAGAAACTAGGAGAACTAAGAGCTAAAGATCCCTCAGTCCCAAAAAGGCCTAACTATGAAGACTTGAATGTACCCATCAGTTCTCTTGTAGACCCTTCAGAGCTTCCAATTACAAAGAATATCTCCTCAGCTATTTGAAGCTACCTCAAAAGGCAAAAGGAGATTTCTGCAAAAGATCTATAAAAATATGAAGATGAGATAAGGATGGAAGGGATACGAAATGAACCTGTGTATAGGCATCCAGATGCCAAACCCAGAAGAGCTGCTTAGGCAAGTCTAGAGAAAACAATTTCACTCACCTCATCCAATCACATATGTGGAATCTTTTCTATTAGGAATGTTAGGCGTCACTATCAGGGTGTTGTCATATAACAACCTTCCTAAAATATTTCCAACACCCCTATAGTATTTAGAATGTCCCTATATGCCCTAAAATACACCCGTATATGAAAACAGACCCTAAATACCTTTAATTTTATTTATTTTAAATAAAATCAAAATCCTGGTGTCGCTCGCGGGCCGCGAAGGCTTTGCTTTCAGGTTACGCGGGGCACGACAGCTCGAGGCTAGAGCGCACCCGGTACAGCCACGTAGCACGACACCCGGATAGGCTACACGTGTGACTAATCAAAGCTAGAGCCTAGACCCCCT